>JALPQD010000346.1:0-1200000 GCA_023101885.1 Typhlomys cinereus | reverse complement strand
AAAGTAGAATCAATTGATGAATAAAATAAAAAGAATAAGAAATGTGGTACACTTATCAGTATCAAAATGAGAATGACAGGTAAACAACATAAATCCAGTAAGAAAATGCAAGTGGGCAGATTTGATTCAGTAATGTGCTGGTTGTGCAAACATGAGGATCTGAATTTGATCAAAGTATCCATGCAAAGAGCTGAGGTGAGGCTGGGGAGATGGCTCAGTAGCTAAAACCTTTACCTCACAAGAAACAGCACTTGAGTTGGGATCCCCAGATTTCTGGTAAAAATTGCGGGGATGACATGGCAGTGGCCTATAGTTGCGGCCCTGGAAGGCAAAGCCTGGGAGGCCCCAGAGCAAAAACAATCAAGTGTAAGAACAATCCAGAATGATTTCTGATGTCACCTTCCACAGGCACACACACTTAAGTGCCTTCTGGTACACACACCTGCACAAATACATGGTATACACACACACACACACACACACTCACACACTCACTCACTCACAAAAAGCTGATGTCTAGTCTCCAAACACGCTCCTGCACATGCACACCCTCAGTGTTAGGGAGAAAGAAAGACTTGCACAGCATGAATCGGCCCTTTGCTACAGCTGAGGCCTATCTCCATGTTGTCTACGAGGACACTAAGGTCCCAAATAGGACCAGGCCACTGGGAGATGCCAGAGCAGGATTCCTGCTAGGTCTTGAGGCCCTTCCATGTCCTTTGTATCTTCTCATAATTTGGTTTTAGGGAAGGGAGAGTAGGAAGGCAGAAGACCCTGAAGGACATGGGAGGCTGTGGGGCTCTGGGCTGGGGGGATGGCTCTGTGGTTCAAGCCTTCTCCACGCAAGCAAACCTGAGTTTGGATCCCCAGATCCATGTAAGATGCCCGGTGAATGTGTTGGCTCAGTTCTTATTTTAACCTCAGAAGGTGGAGACTGGAAATTAGTTCTATGGGTGGGCTCTGAGTTGCATTAGAAATTGAGTCTCAAAAAAAAAAGGCAGAATTGAGGATCAAGGATGATTAATGATATCAACCCTGTGCCTCCAACATGCACTCACACACAAGTGTGCATATGCTTACACGCACACATGCGCACACACACACACACACGTAGACATGCATACATATGGGCACTTAGTCCTTGGACACACATACAATGAACATGGGGGAAAAGAAAACTATGGGGTTTTGTTTCTTGGAAGTCTCAGAACAGACAGCCCGTTTCTTGGAGTCAGGGAACAGCAAAGAAGTGACTGTCTTCTGAACTAAGTCACATCTTCATGGGGAGGGATAAAGAATAGGGAGACCACTTTCCTTGCAGGAGAAAGATTGGGGAGACATACATCTCGAATGTTAGCATCTCAAGTGAGGGACAATGATTTTCCATTGTTTCTTTGTGTGTACACTTAATATTTATTTATTTATTATTTAAGACAGACAGAGAGAGAGAGAGAGAGAGAGAGAGAGAGAGAAGAGAGAAGGAAAGAAGGAAGAGAATAGATTTGGAAGTTAGAGAACAACTTTCAGAAGTCAGTTCTTTCCTTCTATCACACGGACTCCTGGGACAGAACTCAGGTTGCCAGGTGTGTGTGTGTGTGTGCATGTGTGCGCCTGTGCATGCTTTAATAATCACATGCCACTTTTGTAAAAGCCTTAGTAAAAGTATTATAAGGAAAAAATGTGAGGAGAAAGAAAGGAAGAATATGGAAGAGGATAGAAGTGAGAGTCACAGGCAGGGCCAGAGCGGGCAGCACTGGCCTTGGCCTCTGACCGCAGCAGCTATCCCCCACCCACCCGTCACCCTTCCCCTGGAAAGTCACTCATGCGTGTGGTCACTTATGCATTCATTTCTGGAGCACAGGTTTGCAGACAAAGTGATGAAGGTACCCGAGGGGAGACAGTCAGGAAGCAAACATGCAACATAACCGAGTTAGTCCAGATAAGCAATCAGAAGGAAGTGGAACAACGTGAGGGCGTCTGAGTACAGTATTCTGTAGAGTGTACAAGGTAGGGGTTTGAATGCCAACACAGCATGAACCAACCAACAAAAACCCCACCAAAGCTGTGAAAACCACAGATGTTTGCAAAGCGCCTCTCACACGAAACAGGCATCTTGCCCGGGGCAGGACAAGTCGAGGCTTTTCCCAGCTAAACAGACTCCAAGCTGAGCTCCATGCAGTTCATTTCCCGCATTAACAGGCTGTGCACCCGCCCTGGGAGCCGGGCCGTGGTGTGGGCTGAGAACCTGTTAGCCACTGAGCTGGTGCCAGGTCTGCTGTCGGCGTGAGCGCAGGCACAGCCCTGGCAAACTCGGGGAAGAGACCTTTTTTCTTCACCTCACAGTGAAACTGGCCAGTCCTCTTGGCTGTTCACATTCACCTTGTTTTTGGTTCTTATTTTTTTAATTAATTATTTTTTTATATGTGTGTGTGTGTGTGTGAGAGAGAGAGAGAGAGAGAGAGAGGGAGAGAGAGAGAGAGAGAGAGAGAACGAGAACACTGTGTGTCCCTGTGAAGGACCAAGGGTGACTTTGGGAATCATCCTGGATTGCTTCTACCTCTTTCTTGCTTTGCTCTGGAATTTCCCAGGCGCTGCCCACCAGGGCCAGAAGTGCAGACCTCCACCATTTCTGCCTGGAGATTTTACATGGGACCTGGGATCTGAACTCAGGAACTTCTGTTTGTGAGGCAGTCTTAATCTCTGAGCCATCTCTCCAGCCCTTGTTCTTGTTTTTTAAACAATGATAACTTTATACCTTATAGCTCAGACTAACTGTGAGACACAGATGAGAGGGAATAAAAAATAAAAAAGTCCTTTGCCGGGGCTATCCCTGCAGGGCCTCGACCACACCTCCAACAGCTGAGAAGCACCTTCTCTTCTGACCGCTACTGAAATAAAGTCGCCATCCCCTGTGCCTTTCTTTGCAGCAGGGTGGTCTCTCAGATCCTGGCTGAGGGTTATCGCCTTGGTAGCAACTCTCTAAATTCCTAGTATTTGCTGCATGACTTAGTTTTATCAGAAGCATGCCTGACAGAGGGCAGCACTGAGGAGGGACTGGGCCACAGCCTTTGATAAAACACAGTATTTAAACAGCAATAATCAGCAGTCATGAAGGATAGAGATCAGTGGGGAAGGAGAGATTGTTTTCTTGACTGTTCTACATCCATCTTTTCTTATTTTTTATTTTATTTACTTATTTTGTGTGTGTGTGTGTGTGTGTGTGTGTGTGCGTGTGTGTGTGTGTGTATCAGAGGACACTGTATGTCTCTGTGGAGGAACAAGGGTGACTTCAGGACTCATCCTGGATTGCTTCTACCTCCTTCTTGCTTCATTCTGGGATTTCCCAGGCTCTGCCCTTCAGGGCCTCCTGGCGTTTTTTATGTGGGACCTGGGATCTGAACTCAGGACCCTCTGCTTGCAAGACAGAATCTTAACTCCTGAGCCATCTCTCCAGCTTTATCTTTTCTTATTTTGAGAGAGAGAGAGAGAGAGAGAGAGAGAGAGAGAGAACATATGCCACGATGCATTGAAGGAGGCTGGAGGACAACTTTCAGAAGTCAGTTCTTTCCTTCCACTATGTGGGCTTCCGGAGATGGAACTCTGGGTTGCCAGGTTCGTGAGCAGGCATCTTATCTTACCCTCTGAGCTATCTTGCCAGTCCACCTCCATTTTTTAAAATTCGTATCAGTGTTACATTAGAAATAAACAATATACTTGAAGGGCTACAAAAACATGCAACTTCAGGAAGACGCAGTGCTGGGCACTCCTTGAAGGGGCCAGGCGGCTCACCCAGCAATAGGGAGAAGGGGCAGTCTTGCCTCAGACCCGCAAAGCTGATCTCACACTGTGACAGTGCAGGAATTTAACACTGTGGCTGCTGAGGCTGAGCTGGCAGTGTTGGTGAGGGGAGGCGGTGCCTAGAATCTCTGCAGACACGCAGCTTTACAAAAAGCAAACTGAACACCAAGACTGTGAGGTGGCCCCGAAGCTCGCCCTTGGGATTCTTATTCTACAAGGATTGTTGGAACACATGCTTCCTCCTGCTGCGTGTTTTCCTTTGATAGATTTTCCCCCTTCCCTTTAATATCAGCTTTCCTCATTTTGACTAGTCAGACATCTCTCCTTCCAACAAATCTGGCTTGCCGCTCACCTTAAATAAAAGGAAGAATGAAGGCTTGAGGGTTTGTGCAAAGGTGTGGTCAGGCACAGATCCCCACTCGCTGGGGAACAGGTTCATCTTTCTTTTAAAATTTTTTTCACAATCAAGTTTGTTTTCCACACATCGTAATTTAACATATGATAGATTGTCATAAAACTACCACCGTGTGCATATACAAATAATGATACAGAGATTAATGAAAAGCAGGTATGGTTGTGGCACAGCCCTGTAATCCCAGTGCTTGGGAGGTAGTGGCAGGAGGATCAGGAGTTCAAGGCCAGCCTCAGCTACAGAGTCAATTTGAGGCCAGCCTGGGCTACATACATGAGATCTGACTCAAAAATCAATCAATCAATAATAAAATTTAATAGAGTAAGTGGGAAAATATTCTCTCTTCTTTTAAAATAATAGTTGGAGATTTAAAAAATATTTTATTTATTTGAAAGCGAGTGAGAGAGTGCTCAAGGCGTGAGCACTAGGAGCCCCAGCTGTCCACGTGTGAGCGCGCAGAGTCCAGGCCCATGGATAGCGTGCCCTGTTGTGAACACATGAAGCCAGGGAGGCCACCCATGTTGTGAGCTGACAGAGCCCGGTAAGGGACGCTGTCCACACCTTGTGAGCCCACAGATATAAAATTCAGGGGGGTGGCAGATTACTGTGCTGTGTCAGGCTACTAGTCACTGAAGGTTCATAGGTGGGAACACTGAGTGTAGACACGGTAGTTGTAGTCTCTCTCATCCCTGCCACCAGCCCATGCACGCGCGACAAGGCAGCCATCTGCAGTGAGCTGGTGGCATTCTTTTTTAAAAAAAAATATTTGAGAGAGAGAAAAAAAGAGGGAGAGAGAAAGTATGAGGGTCACAGGACAACATTCAAAAGTCAGTTCTCAGGCTGACTAGTGTAATGAACCTGTTCCCCAGTGAGTGGGGGAGAGGGGATGGAAGGGTGGGGGATGTCTCTGCCTGACCACACCTTTGCACAAACCCTCAAGCCTTCATTCTTCCTTTTATTTAAAGTGAGTGGTAAGCAGGACTTGTCAGAAGGAGAGATGTCTGACTAATCAAAATGAAGAAAGCTGACATGAAAAGGAAGAAAAAAAGAAAAAGGTTTAAGCCTCTGCCCCAAAAGCAGAATGTCCTGAGTTCAGATCCTGGATCCCACATAAAAACATGCTGGATGGCGGAACCTGGGAAAGTCAAGAGCAAAGCAAAGAGGAGACAGGACAATCCAGGGTGACTCTTGAAGTCACACACACACACACACACACATACACACACACGATAAAATATCACAAAAAAAGTTCTGTCCTTGTACTGTGTGGGCGTGGAGTCACCGGGTTTGCTGACACTGTCATCGGCTGGTCACCTCACTGGCCCTCTCTTTCTTTTTTCTTTTTCTTTTTTTTTTTTTGCGGTGAAGTTTTTTTTTAATACATTTTTTAATATTATTTCAGCTCATACAAACTTAATAGGTACACCAGTTCCCTCCCTCCCTCCTCCTCCCCCACCTCTTTCTTGTTGACAGTCTCCAGCCCAGGCTGCCTCTGTAGCTGAGGATGACCTTGAACTCCTCCCTGATCCTCTCTCCTTTACCTCCGGAGCCCTGGGATTACGGGCATACACTGCCCTGTGTGGCTTATGCAGTGCTGCGGATGGAACCCAGAGCTTGAACACTCTAGGCAGGCATCCCCAGCCCTCCAGGGGTCACCTTTGAGAGACAACATTGAAGAATTATCAGAGAAATGACTAACAGTGGTGCTAGTGTCTGACCTTCAGTGACAAACATCTTAATGTTTAAATGTCTTTTAAGCAGCGCTAGAGAACAAATGGAAACATCCATTGAAAATGAGTTGAAAATATCATTTAATTCCACCTTTGATATTTGGACAATCTTCCTCCTGCCTTTCTTACCATTCAGTGGCTTAGGAAATCAGCTCTCCGGATAATCTTACCTAGCAGTAGCCTGTATCCTATAATCCAAACACTCAGAAACCTTGGACAAGGAGGATCACTAGGAGTTCAAGACTACCCTCAGCACAGTGAGTACACAGTGAGTGAGACCCCCTGTCTCAAAAAAAAAAAAACCCACCTAACTAATCAACCAACCAATTCTTCATGCCATTATTCTACCTAAATGAATGATGTTTTCTATTGTCAGATATTTAATCGGGTTCACATTTCCCCGATCTCTCATAAATTTTAAAGAGGGTGGATACTGTTTTATTGTGTCATTTGACAAATCTCTTCTCTCTTTAGTTTGATTTCGTGTTAAGTGTGGCCGGGTCTGAACAGCTGGGAAGCAGGTCTCTCCTTACACATCCACCGCACAGGGAACGCGGAGGGCGGCTGTACCCTTTGGCGAGAGGAGGAAGCATCACCTTCAGGAACAGGGACACAGGTAGCAAGTTGGCCCTCGCTGACACCTCCCTTGGGCCTCCTTTATGCCAAGCCTGGCTCCAGAAATGCTGAGACAGAACCATAAAAGGGCTTTACGCAACAGCTTCACAGAGGCACACTTGGCTAGCGCCCTTGTGGTTAAGAGCCCTGGGAAGAAAGGATCTACCTCTGTTAATGGCTCAAATTAAGTTGTCAAACTCCCTAATAAAGCTTAGGGTTGAACATGTTCCAAAACCGAAATAAAATAACCAAAGGAATATAAAAGTTCTTCGGTTTGGGACCAGGAAGGACCTTGGTCCCTAGAGAGGCATTCCAAGTCCCCTGGTTCTCCAGGGAGGCTCAGGGTGGGTGGGCAGAAACAAACTCCCTTCTTCTTTGGAGCCCAACCCACCCCTTTTCCACCTTAGCTTCCTGGCAGTTTCCCAGCTATAGATCATACACATGTAAGAAGTCTAGGAAAGTGTATGTGTAGCTTCACGTGTACTAACGTGGAAGGCGTCTGAGAAGTGCAGTGGGAACAGCAGAGCTGGTGTTGTACAAGAAGCTGGTGAACTAGCTCAGCAGGTAAGGGGCCTGCTCAAAAACCTAGTGACGAGTTCCATGCCCAGAAGCCACTTGGTAGAAGGCAAGAGCCGACTTCCCGAAGTTGTCCTCTGACCTCTGCCTGTGCACCATGGCATGTGTGCGCGAGTCTCTTTTCCTTTTTTTCTCTCTCCCTTTCCCTCACACATATAAGAAAATATTTCTTAAAACTATATGAAAAGCTGGGGCTGGAGAGGTGGCTCAGGGGTTAAGCCTCCGCCTTGCAGGCGGAAGGTCCTGAGTTCGGATCCCAGATCCCACGTATAGACGCCAGGCGGAAGCGGGGGCGGCCTGCGCTTCTGGTCCTGGTAGGGCGGAGCCTGTGAATCCCAGGGCAGGAGGAGGTGGAGGCGTCCATGGTGGTTCGTGAATTCGTCCGTGGTTCTACACACACACACACACATACACACACACACACACACGCGTGCGCGCGCCGCACATACATATGCACATGCGCACGGTTGAATAAATAATAAAAAAAAAATTAAAAAAAAACTATATGAAAAGCTATTTGGCTACATAAAATGGTTTAATAAAAATTATACACATATTTATTTATAGGTTAATAGAAAAAGATGTATGCAGATTAAAATTTCCTTTATCATACCCTGTAATTGTGATGTTCACTTTTCCCCCCTTTTTTTGAGATGGGGTTTCATGATGCCCTGGCTGACCTCAAACTCACTATGTAGTGAAGAAGGATGACCTTGAACTTCTGATCCTCCTGATTGCTGGGATTACAACTGATTTAGGGGATTGAACTAGGGGCTTCATGCATGCTAGACAAGTGCTCTACCAATTGAGCTATGCCCCCAAACGTACTTTTTGTTTCCGTTTTTTGAGATATGGGTTCCCTTATGCCCCCCTGGCCGACCTGCAATTTAAGGCAAATCCCCTGCCTCCACTTGTGCCATCGTCCCAGCTACCAGCTGTTACTTTTGAAAACTTGATTATGGGGAGCAATTTTCACTTTTCGTATTGCATATCAAAAATATATACTTTTAATTTTTAGTGTTTTTCCTTTTGAGTGGTGAGGATCCACAGTTATATAATTTAAGTTTTTCTATTGAGTTTAAAATGTGTCATTTAAACATTGAAACACTGAAACAATACAACAACAACCTTTCTTATTAGCTGAACAAAAGTACTAAAGGTCAAAATCCAGGACTCCTGAGATGAGGAAAGGGCACATTCATTCAGTATTGGTGCCCTATTAAGAGTACTTGTCAAGACCCGTCAAAAGTGAACCTAGGGCTGATGAGATGCCTCAGTGGGTAACATGCCTGCTGTCAGCCTGGCACCCCAAGTTCGATCCCCAGAAGCCCACATGGTAGAAGTAGAAAACTGACTTCTGAAAGTTCTCCTTTGACCTCCACCCATGCACCCTGGTATATATATACACCCACTACCCCTCATATGAATAAATAAAATATATTTTTAAAATGAACCTGGGCAGCAAGACAGCTCGGCAGGTAAAGGCATCTACGTGCCTGTGCAAACCTGGCCACCTGACTTCCATCTCCAGAGTCCACTTGGTGGAAGGAAAAAAATGACCGGGAATGGACCTCTGACCTCTACACATGAGCCTGCTCTCTTTCTGGAGTGTGTGTGTGTGTGTGTGTGTGTGTGTGTGTGTGTGTGTGTGTAATCAGACATGCTGCAGGCTAACCTGGAGATTCTACTTCTAACATGCAGCCCTGAAGAAATACCCGGAGAGGCAGACAAAATCTAGACAGCCATAGCAACTGTCATTTGTTACTGTTCTAACTAAGCTCTTAGGGAAAAAGAAAAAGAGCCACGCCTACCTCACAGAAAAGCTGACTAGCTTTTTTTTTTTTTTTTAACTAGCTTCCCAGAGTGCTTTGTTTGTTCTGTCTTAATCTCCAACAACTCCACGAAGCAGGCACTCTCACGAGGCCCAATAAACAAATAAAGAAGTTACAGCCAAGAAGAAGCAAGCAACTCATTCGAAATCATTGTTAATGAGTAGCAGAGCCCAGGATTTGAATGCAGGAAGTCGGCTTCAGACTCTGCTCCCAGCGCCTTAAGTCAAACAACTCCCCTAGCAGTTCTGAGTTTGTGTGTGTGTCTTATTGTTTGAGTTTGTTGTTTAGAGAGCTACTTAGTGTTTTAAGTCCCCCTTTTGTGTGTGTGTGTGTGTGTGTGTGTTTACATGGGTATACTTCTGTGTGGCTACATGGGTGTGCGTGGGTGCACATGCACATATGTGCATGTGGAAGCCCAGAACATTTGGTCTCCTTTGATTGCTCTCCACTTGTATTATTAAGGCAGGACCTTTCTGTTGAACCCAGAACTCAACACTCAGCTAGGCTAGCTAGCCAGCTTGGCCTGAGGATCCGCCATGCCTGACTGGCTTTTACACGGATTCTGGGGATCTGAATTCCAGTTCCAATGCTTCAGGGGAAAACACCGTATCCACAGTGATCTCCAGCGCTTTTAGCCCTTCTTAATGGTCTTTGGTGGGTAGTAAAAGACCAGATTTTTCTCTCAGGCTTCCTTGTAGCTAGGAGCAAGCATTTGCATGTTTTTAGGATACAGAGAAATAGCTGTAGGAGTGGGTGAATGGGTGTGCGGGTGGAGGTGGGGGTCAGGGACTACTGCTCTCTGGTTGCTTCTGCTGCAGTTCAGCTACATCTGTCATCTGGGCCCTTTGACTCAACAGTTCCAGGGTGCTTAAAAGATTGGATGATGCCTGAAGCCAAGGCAGGTACGCCCCAAGAATGGATGATCCCAAGGGGATCAAGACTAGCCCACTTCAACAAGTACTACTAGTTCTCTTGAGAAATAGCTACTCGGGAGGTTCTGGGCCTCCACAGGAACCAAATCCAGGACCAGGGGACACCGGGTTACCTTATGCCTCAGGCCTCTTCCCACACCAGAAATTATCTGATCCACCCAGAAAACCCAGGGATGCACCAGCTCCAGAGATTCTCATCCTCATTCTCAGGTAATGGGAGCTGAAGGCAGAGGGGAACTGCAGAGCCTCTGGCTTCCCCCCCTCCTGTCCCAGCTTGCTGACAGCCTCCCCCCACCTACCCACTGCACCCACTACAAGGGATTCGTGCATGCAAAACCAGAAAGCATTCCAGCCTGGATTATAGGCATTGCTTTTTGCCGCCCACCATCACCAATTGGTGGTCTATTATTAAGAGATTAACGGCAAAAGTTTTAGAACTAGACTGCCTGCATGTGAATTCTGGTTTCACCAGTTACCAGCTACCTGAATTTGGGTAAATGATGTAAACTCTCTATGCCTCTGTTTCCTTCTTTTTCAAGAGAGATAATGAAAATCTCTACTTTCCATAGCTTGTTTGGAAAATAAAGTTAACAGTATGTACAAAAATGCTCAGAAAAGGAGCCAGGATTCCACATGTGCTATGTGTAACTATTACTATTGCAGAAAAAAAAAGCTTTGAAAAATGATTCTCTAGGTATCTGTGACACTGAACCATGTACTTGAACATGCTAGAGAGAGAGAGAGCATACCGTGTGTGCCTGTGGAGACCCAAGGGTAACTCCAGGAATCACCCTGAATTGCGCTACCTCCTCTTTGTTCTGGAGTTTCCCAGGCTCTGCCTTCCAGGGCTGGAAGTACAGGCTGCTGTCATTTCCACCTGGCATTGCAAATTTTGAGTTTCATTTTAACCACAATGAAAAAATTACGAAGCATAAAAACGGAAATTGAAAGTTTTAACTTTATATTTTAGCATCTTATATATTACTTATTTGAGAGGGAAGAAAAGACACATTCATGTGTCAGAGGGCATAGGACTACTTGTGGAAGTCATTTTCTCTTTCCACCACGTGGGCTTCCTGGGATCAAACCCAGGTCAACCAGGTTTGAAAGAAAACACCTTACCTGCTGAGCTATCTCACTGCCCCACTTTATTTACTTGTTTGTTTGTTTATTATTGAGCTATCAGGCTTGTACAGCCACCACCTTTACCAGCTGAGCTGTCTCCACGGGCCCCCAAGCAGAAAATTTTAAACACGGAATCTTATTATTAAGAGATTCACTTTCCAATCTAGAAAATAAATTTTTTTCATTAAATTTCAAATAATAAAGCATGCATGAATGGGGAATTCTTTATGAAGTATCTGTCTGACCTTGTGATCAAATGATGTAATATGGGAATTTTATAAAAGGGAAAACTTGTCTGATACTGGTCTGTGAGAGAGGTACTTCAGAGGCTTCTTGATTTATATATTTAAAGTTCCTAAAATTATACCTCCTCTGGCGTTTTAATCCACTATCGTGCCTTGTTGTCCTGTTAAAGTTGTATTCCTCAATCCATCAATAAATATTTGTGGCTAAAACAAAGAAAATTTCAAATAATAAGTAAGTAGTTCTTTACTTAAAAAAAAAAAAATAAAGAATTTGGAGATTCGACTCAGTAGGTAAAAGTACCTACATACAAACATGGCAACCTGAAGTCGACCCCTGGAGTCCACATGGTAGGGAGGTAAGTTTGCTCTGCAGAGTTCAAATGGCAGGAAAGAGGACTGCAAGTTGTCTACCAATCTCCATACTCGAATCAAGGCATGTATGTGCGGTCTCACTCTTTTTCTCTCTCTCCCTCTCATGAATGAATAAATTATTTTAAACAAACAAGTCTCTCTTCTCCTGTTCTCCAAGATGTCCGCTCTCTCCTCCCTTCCTCCTCCTGCCAGGCCATTATGGCCGCTCTCTCCCTGTTCTCTGTGACTTTAACACGTCTCTTCTGCTCTTACGCTCTCCCACCTCAAGGCTAAACTATGGTTCCCTTGGCCACCAGATCCTCAGTTCTAAATAAACTCCTAGTTTATTTCGAAATAAAAATAAGCAAGCAATGCCCTACCTCCAGAAAAGACCTTGGATGTCGGTGAAGGAAAATCCTCTGACGGGCAAGTTTCAATCAATCAGTGTCATCACGGGGGCCGAGCTGCCTCAGTGGAGATCCAGTGCACGGCCACTGCCTTGGCTAAGTGCACAGACCGGGATGGGGCAGATGGAAAGGCCGGAAGAGGGGATCTGGCAGGAAGACCTGTGAGTGGATCTCAATGGAAGAGCTGCTCCCTCAACCTTCTTGGCCGTGGTTCCAGATGCAGATGAGGCAAATCTGCCTGAGGAGGCCCTTCTGGTCCCTCTTCAGTCCTTCCATGCAGCCTGTGTGCTCCAAGCACAGACCTTTCTGACTTCATCTGTTTGTTTGTTTTTTCCAATGCTGAAAGTCCATTTCACACATAGAAACTAATAAACTAATTTACCACCTGGGGATGGATTGCTTACACTGGTTCTCTTTCAGGATGGAGGGAGCAGAAAAGTATTTTCCCTAGAAGACAATTTATTTTTAGCTTTTGATTGGTCTTCCCTGATCCCATGCATCTGCCCCTTCCACCATCTGTGGACATCCTGGGTGCTTCCTATGTGGTCATGGTGCCCCTCCACCCATTCCCCCTCTTCCTCCTGACCCAGGCTGTCACTGTACTGCGAAGGTCTCGCCCATAAAGTGTGAGCCCCTACTAGTCTTCACCATAACCAGATAGAGCTGCGCATATGCTCCATTTCACAGATATGGAAACCAAGACAGAGAAATTCCTGTAAGTTGCCCAAAAGCCACAGTAAGTAAGTGATCAACTATGTCCTTTTTCAATTATAGACATTTTGACTTCATATACACTGGGCCTGCTGGGTGTCCTTGGTGCCTTCTGAGGTTGGAGAGCTCACTAAAGATGATACTCTATGCTATAAGCCAACAGCTGTTCCATGCTGTGCTGATCTCTCAATCTCTCTCTCTCTCTCTGTCTTGTGTGTGTGTGTGTGTGTGTGTGTGTGTGTGTGTGTGTGTGTACTTGAGTGTGTGTGCCTGTGGAGGCCTAAAGTGACATTGGGAATCATCCTGGATTGTTCAACCTCCTTATTGCTTTGCTCTAGTGTTTCCCAGGCTCTGCCTTCCAGGGCCGGAAGTGCAGGCCACCACCATTTCCGCCAGTCACTTTTACGTGGGATCTGGGAGTCCGAGGTCAGGTCCTTTTGCTGCGCCATCTTCCCAGCCTGTTGTTGATCTCTTATCCAGATTATATGATAAGCCCAGAAACCAAGAAGTGAACCCTTGAACTATCAGACCCAATAACCGATTGTGTGTTTGTTGTTTGAGACATAGGGATCTGCTGCTGGTTCACCGGTTTGGTACTTCGGAGAGATTTGCTTCCATAAGGAGGGACTGAACTTGGGGCTGAGGAAATGGCTCAGGGGTTAAAGTGCTTTCAGCGAAAGTTAAAAGACTGGGTACTGGGTTTCCAGATCCCACGCAAAAATGCTGAGTAGAGGCAGTGGCCTGCCCGTAATTCCAGCCCCATAAACCAGATTAGCCTTATACAGTTAAATTACAGATTCAGCCTCAAAATGATAAGATGAAAGATCAATCTAGGATAATTCCTGATATGAACCTTGGATTTCCATACAAATGAACATACACGTGTTTGTGCGTACAACTGCATACACATGTACAACCATACACAAGCAACACACACTCACACATACCCCCTCACACATACACTTAGAAGAAAAAAAAAGAGCTAAACCGAAACCAGACATAGCTATGTAGGTGGCTATTTGTGGCTCTTTAAGCCCCTGAGTAAATAGAAAGAAAAGGGGACTCTCTAGCTGGGTGTTGACCCTGATGTGTTGATGGTAAAGAGGAAATAGTGCAGCTGTTATACAACAGGGTCAGGTTATAGGATGGTGCAATGCTGGGTAACCCCCAGGAATACTCTATGTGGATGTGTCCAGTGGATAAAGTGAACAGAAGACCAAGGCGTGAGACCTACATTAGCTCCATGAATTTACATTCTCCAGGAATAAGGATTTAGGTTACCCCACAAGGAAATATCCCTGGCTACCTCCGGTCCTCCCAGCTGTGTGACATTGTGCTGGAGAGGTAACCCCAGATATCAGGGTTCAAATCCAAGGGCTAGTACTTGCGGCTGTGTCCTCTTTTATCCTTAGTTCCCACATTTGTTACCGAGATGGTAATTGTGAGAATTAAATGCTGCTCATAAAGCTTTTAGAACAGGGTCTGGCATGTAATGAGCGCTCTATAAATGTTAGCTATTAATATGGTCAAGAACGAGAAACAAAGAGGGAAGCCATAAATACCAGTTTAGCCCCAGGCCCAGTTGTAAAATGACCAGTGCCCGCAAAAACCTGTACTGAAATGTTTATACCAGTTTTATTTGTAACAGCCAAAAACTGGAAAGAAGACTACCCTGCTGCCCTTCACCATGTGAATGATTAAGCAAGCTCTGGCCCGTTCACATCACGGTGTGTTTATTACTCAGCAATAAAAAGGAACAAGCTATCCACATAGGAACAGCCTGGATGACTCTGCAGAAAATCTGAGTGACAAATGCCAGTTACAAAAGATCACACACTGTATGACTGTGCTTAGGGGACATTCTGGAAATCACAAAATGTAGCAGCAAACTGATTCTGTCAGCTGCCAAGAGGGTGTGGGGGAGGGGAGCAGTGAACTTGGCAGTGGAAGGAGCCTGTGAGAGGAGTATTCTGTACCTTGCACCAGCCGGGCAACCTGTGACTGCTGTCTTGGTACTCGGGAGGAGGATGAGGTAGGTGAATGGTGAGTTTGAAATCAGTATTGACAGAAAGCAAGGTAGGAAGAGAGGAAGGAAGGAAGGGAGGGAGGGAGGAAGGAAGGAAGGAAGGGAAGGAGGAAGAGAGAGAGGGAGGGAGGAAGGGAAGAAAGGAGGGAGGGAAAAAGGGAAGAAGGGAGGAAAGGAGGGAGGGAGGGAGAGAGGGAGGGAGGGTTGGAGATAGCTCAGAGGTTACAGCATTGCAAGTTAAGGGACTTGAGTTCAGATCCCTAAACCCCATGTAAAAATGCCAGGAAGAAATGTCGGCAGCTTGCAATTCTAGTCGTGGAAGGAGGGGCCTGGAAAACTCCTGAGCAAAGCAATAAGGAGGCAGAGCAATGCAGAATGATTCCCGATGTTTAATTTGGGCCTCCATAGGCACATACACTCAAGTGCCTTCTGGTGGGCACAAACAAACAAACAAACAAACAAACAAACAAACAAACAAATAAATAAGACAAAAAGAAATATAAAGAAAAAGAAACATTCTAAATTTTGACTATATCAAACTATCAAAATTGTAGTTGTGGGGGCTGGAGAGGTGGCTCAGGAGTTAAGGTCCTGAGTTCAGAGCCCAGATCCTACGTATAGACGCCAGGCGGAAGCGGGGGCGGCCTGCGCTTCTGGTCCTGGTAGGGCGGAGCCTGTGAATCCCAGGGCAGAAGGAGGTGGAGGCGTCCATGGTGGTTCGCGAATTCGTCCGTGGTTCTACACACACACATAAACACATGCACCCACATACATACACACGCATGCACAATTGAATAAATAATAATAATAATAAAAAAATTTAAAAAATTGTAGTTGTGGTATTGTACTAGAATTCTGCAAGACGTTGCCACTGGAGGACACTGAGCAGAGTATATTGCCTCTGTGCATTTTCTCTTACAAGTACGTGGGCAACTATAATGTTACAGAAAAGTGGCAAACGACATTCAAAGATGCAGAAGAGCAAGGTTTAATTGTGACCTGTAGCCAAAAATGGGGCCCTATTCCTTGTTTCGCTTGTCAGACAGAGAGAGAGAGAGAGAGAGAGAAATAGAGAAAAGGTGGATGCATGCATGCCACGGTACTTAGGTGGAGGTCAGAGGAAGGAAGGAAGGAAAGGAGGAAGAGAGAGAGGGAGGGAGGGAGGGAGAAAGGGAGGGGAGGAGGAAGGGAGGGAGGGAAGAAGGGAGGGAGAAAGGGAGGGAAGGAGGAAGGGAGGGAGAAAAGGAGGGAAGGAGGAAGGGAGGGAAGGAAGAAGGGAGGGAGGGAGGAGATGGCTCAGAGGTTACAGCAACTTTTGGAAGTCTCTCTCCCTCTACCATGTGGGCTCCCGGGAATACGAACTCAGGGCATCAGGATGCCAGCATTGCAAGCAGGCACCTGCCGAGTTATCTTGTCAGCCCCTTCATGTGTCTTTTATACAGCATAACTCTCTGGTCTGAAGAATTCTTAGCCAAGCAGCCCCAATCTCTCCCTCTTCACAGACAAGACAGTTCAGGCCCCGGACAACACGAGCTCCTTACAGAAGCAGAGCTAGGTTAGAGAGGCAGAAAGCAGTAGATGCTGTTGTCCAAAGCAGAAAGAAAAGCACATTACAAGGAGGCCACTACTTAAATCATACACACGAAAAACATTAGTTAAAAAGCGGGAGCCTGGGAGCCAGTGAGCTGGCTCAGTGAGTGAGGCACCTGCTCGAAACCTGGCGAATCACCAGAAGCCCACATGATGGAAGGGGAGACAGCTGACTTCTGAAAACTGTCTTCTGCCTCCACACATGCGCTATAGCATGCAGGAGTGTGCTCTCTCCCTTCCTCTTAAATAGATGAATGAATGAATGAATGAATGACAAAAATGTAGGAGCCAGACATGGTGATGTAAACCTATAATCTAACAACTGGCAAAGGTAGGAGGTTCATTGCAAGTTTGAGGCCAGCCAGGGCTACATGGAAAGACCCTGTCACCCCCCCCCCACATACTCCCTCCTCAAAAAAAAAAAAATAACGACAAAAAGGGAACAAAGAGCCAGCAACGTGCGTCAGCAGTAGGATGCTTGCTCGGCCTGGATTAGATTCCTAGTAAAACAAGCACATGCACACACACGCACGTGTGCACACAAGCACGTGCATGCTCAGAAGCAAACAAAAAAGAAAATAGGCCAGGGGCAGAGCTCGGTGGTAAAACTTAGTACATAGGAGGCCTGAGCTTCAACAGTCAACGCCCTGTCCCCTCAAAACAAGGTGGGGCTGGAGATGCAGCTTAGTTGGTCAGTGTTTGCCCAGCATGTCCTGAACTCAGTCCTCAGCACTGCATAGGCTGGGCGTGGTGGTGCACACTGTTATCCCAGCACGTGGAAGAGAAGGCGGAAGGGTCGGAGCTTCAACGTCATCTTCGGGTTTGATACGGCCCGTGCTGAGACCTTGCTTCAAAACCAACCAAACTATCCCCACTTTATTTTCTTAATCTATATTTGAAATTTCTATTTAATTAACATGTGTGTGTGTGTGTGTGTGTGTGTGTGTGTGTGTGTGTGTGTATGTGTGTACTTGCACATGTAAAAGCCAGAGGACAACTTTTGCAGTTGGTTCTCACCTTCCAGCTGTGGAAGCAGAATTTGTCTCGTGTCTGCTGCTGCACAAGGTGCTGCGGACGATCTGACCCCCAAACATCCCACCCATTCCTGTCTCTGTCTTCTGTCTCCTTGTAGGGCTGGGATTACAAATCTGTATCGTTTTCTTTTCTGAATGTGAGTTCCTTGGATCAAACTCAGGTCATCAGGCTTTCCTGGCAAGCACTTTCACCTGCACCGAGCTATTTCCTCAGCCAACAACTGCAGACTGCCACTGACGGCCCCTTCACGTGCATACACAAACACACACACACTTTCTCCCTCCTTCCCTTCCCTCCTTCCGTTCCTTCCTTTTCTCTTTCTTCCACAGGGTCTAAGTAACCCAGGCTGGCCTTGACGCAGTATGAGGCCAAGGATGATCTAGAATTTCTGTTCTTCCTGCCTCTGCCTTTACTTATTTATTTATTTGTGTGTGTGTGTGTGTGTGTGTGTGTGTGTGTGTGTGTGTGTGTATCAGAGGGCATTGTGGTCCCTGTGGAAGACCAAGGGTGACTTTGGGAACCATCCTGAATTACTTCTACCTCCTTCTTGCTTTGCTCTGGGATTTCCCAGGCTCTACCCACCAGAGCCAGAAGTGTAGGCCGCTGCCTTTTCCACCTGGCCATTTTTACGTGGGACCTGGGATTCCAACTCGGGACCTTCTGCTTGCAGGGCAGTCTTTACCCCTGAACCATATCTCCAGATCCCTGCCTCTATCTTATGAGTGTTAGGATTACAAATGAGTGTCATCAGGCTCATTTTATGTGGTGCTAAAGATTGAACTCAGGCTTTGTGCATGTTAGACAATCACTCTACCAACTGAGCCGCATTCCCAGCTCACCCCTTCCTCTCTTTTCCCACCTCCAGTCCCTCCTTCCCTCCTTCCCTCCTTCCTCCTTCCCTCCTTCCTTACTTCCTTTTCATTCTCCTTTTTCTCTCTTCCTTTCGCTCTCCCCCTCCATATCCCTTCCTTTCTTTCTTTCTCTTAGTAATTTTCTCCTTTTCTTTTGACAAAGCCTCACTCTGTAATCCACGCTGGGCTGAAATTTACTGTGTACTCACACAGTCCTAAGCGCGGGATTCCATGCTTGAGCCAGCTCGCCCAGCCTCCCATTCGGCCTCCTCCTTTGATGAGCATTAGAGAGCTGCTGTTACAAACAGTGCTCTGCTGAAGGGGCTTGAACCCACTTCCTTCTGTGCGTGCCTGAGTGATAGGTGCACTTTTCAGCATTATCAGATGCTGGCAAGTAGTTTTCACGGTGGCTGCCTCGGTTCACTCTCACCAGCATCTACAAAACTGTTTCCCTGTGTCTTCCCTTCGAGCTTCATAGTACCAGTGTTTTCATGTATGTGTACATGGATGATGATGATGATGATGATGTGTGTGTGTGTGTGTGTAAGAGGGCATTTGAGTATGTATGTCTGTGGAGACCCAAGGGTGACATCCAGAATCATCCTGGACTGCTCTACCTCTCTATTACTTTGTTCTAGGGTTTCCCAGGCTCTGTCTTCCAGGATCAGAATTATAGGCTGCCACCATATTTTCCTGTCCTGTCCTGGGATTTGGGGAATCTGAACTCTGATCCTTTTGCTTTCGAGGCAGAGGCTTTAATCCCTGAGCTGTCTTCCCATCCCCAGTTCAATTCTTCATGTAAAGATAAACAGATATGTCCAGGTTGGAGCTGGTAGAGTACTTGCCTAGCATGCCATCGCCCCGGGCTGGAGTCTAAGCATTGCACAACAGAATGTCAGGGTGTACACCAAGGGTCTCAGCACTTCGGAGCTGGAGGCAGGAGGATGAGGAGTTCATGGTTGGGGCTGGTGAAATGACTTGGTAGATAAAGCACTTTCTGGGCAAGCCTCATGACCTAAGTTTGGAATCCCCAAACCCATATATGA
Source organism: Typhlomys cinereus (assembly GCA_023101885.1). NCBI lineage: Eukaryota > Metazoa > Chordata > Mammalia > Rodentia > Platacanthomyidae > Typhlomys > Typhlomys cinereus. The sequence continues at coordinate 1,180,718 of JALPQD010000346.1, read as the reverse complement.
GCCACATCCAACCCATATACAAGTAGCACAAGTATCTATAATCCTGCACCTGCAGGAAATGAAGGCAGAGTCAGGACAATCTGGAGGGACAACCACAGTGAAGAGACCTTGTCTCAAATTAGAAACAAAGACAAGAACTGACACCTGAGTGTGGGAGTCGTCAGGCCTAAAACTTGTTCTCTGGAGAATGACACATTAGCATCTAAAATGGGCAGTTGTTAGGTGGATTCCTCCCTTTGGAAGTTGAGTTTTGCCTCTTGTCGCTTAGACAGGGGGAGGGGAATTCTTTTCTCCGGAATTGAGTTTACCTCCTATCTGTTATTAGATCTCTTGTTCTTCTCAGGACCAGGCAACTCTGCTTTGAGACATTCATTGTCCATTCTCTTTTAGCAACTAATGTCACTCCTGCCTTTTCTTTGTTAACTGGAATGTATACGTTTTACATAATCCTGTAAAGAATTTGGCCCTGCTCTTCTTTGATGTTTTCCTATAAATACTCATGTATGCTACAATAAAATTGGCTTAGATGGTGGAGGACATCCTAGGCTTCCTCTGACCCGATGGCTGATCAATTTCTACTGCTCCCACTTCTGTTTCCTGCATGTAAGTCTGGGTTTATGCTGGTTCGTGGGCCCGGACACCTGAGGTTGTCTTCTACTTCCATACACGCATGTGTGCACCTGCCTCTCACACAGGAACAAATAAATGAGAGCACATATGCACATGCGCACACACACACACATACACACACACGCATGCATGCAACACACACACATGCATGTGCCCCCCCCAAAATGTTTTATTATCAGTAAGTGCTTGATTTGTGCTTGTCTTTTTTTTTTTTTTCCTGTTGCTGAGGATTGAACCCAGAGTCACGACTTAGCTCTGCCTGCTTCACCACTGAGTTACATCCTCATCTTAATTATTCATTTATTTTAGTTTATTTTTTGGTTGTTTTGAGACAGGGTCTTCCTCTGTAGCTCAGGCTGGCCTCACACTGGCGATCCTCCTGCCTCAGCCTCTGGTGGCTGGAGATGTGCTGTCTTCCGTTCCCGGCAATGAGTCCACAGGTTCACATAATGAAAAGGACTTTCGTCTCTACATGTTCTGTCCCAGGTCTCTCACATCGCTCTGCTCTGGCTGTGTGGTCCTTTCTTTTATTTTAATTCAGGATGAATTACGTAGTTCCCATAATAACTTAATTCCTCTATATTTTATGCCTTCTGAATAGAAGCTTATATTTCATTAGTCTTAACGACAGGCCTTTCTAGTCTTACAGGTGGTCCTATTACCTATCCAGATCTTGTGGAAGTGCTAGATTAAACCTCAGGCTTTGGATGTGCTAAGTGTGGGTTCTACTGATTTATTATTATTTTATGACAATATACTTTTGTTATTTATAAGAGAGATGGGTATATATAGAGAGAGCTTGTTATTTATGAGAGAGATGGGTATATATAGAGAGAGCTTGTTATTTATGAGAGAGATGGGTACGTATAGAGAGAGCGAGAGAGCAGGTGCATGGATGCTATGTGTGCACGTGGAGGTTGGAGGACAACTTTGCAGATCAGATTCTCTTTTTCTGACCCGAGGGCTTCTGGGGATCAACCTTAGGTGTCCAAGTTTACAAAAAGGTGCCTGACCCACTGAGCCATCCCGCCTCTAATTGATGATTAACGATCAAGGCCCATTCAGGGATCTCATTTCTTTATTTCATAAATATATATATATATATATTTCTCTTTATATTTTTATGTGGGGGCACATGTACATTAAACATTCACATGTCCATGTGTTCATGTGGAGGCCCAAGATTGACATCAGGAATCATTCTCGATCTTTCTCTTCAACCTTTCTTTTGAGACAGGGTCTCTAGGCCAGTGAGATAGCTCAGCAGGTAAGGTGCCTGCTTGCAAATCCAGCGACCTCTACCCATGTGAGTGAATGGTCTCCCCCCTCACCCTCACCTTTGAAGGGCTGAAATGACGGCTGAGCCATCACACACCCTCTTGGCATTTTACACAGGATCTGGAGATCCAACTCAGGTTTGCTTGAGTTGTGAGGGCTTTGGGCCACAGAGCACCCCCCCAGACTCACAAGTAAATTTATTAAGCTGAATGTGGGTGATTCCTACCCATAATCCCAGCGCTTGAAAGGTGGTTACAGGCGAATCACTGTGGGATCAAGGCCAGCCTGGATTACAGAGTGAGATGCTGTTTAAAAAAAAAAAAAAGAGGGGGCTGGAGAGGTGGCTCAAGGGTTAAGCCTCTGCCTTGCAGGCGGAAGGTCCTGAGTTTGGATCCTAGACCCCCATGTATAGACACCGGTGGAAGCGGGGACGGCCTGCATTTCCGGTTCTGGTAGGGCAGAGCCTGTGAATCCCGGGGCAGAGTAAACAAGGAGGAGGTGGAGGCATCCATGGTGGTTTCCCGAATTCGTCCGTGGTTCTACACACATACATACACATGCACACACATACATACGCACAATTGAATAAAAAAAAAAAAAAAAGAGGAGGGAGGAGAAGATTCCTCAGGGAGAAAAGTGCCTGATTTTAACCCGGCAATCTGAGTCCCATCCCCAGAAACCCACATGGTAGAAGGAGAGAGCTGACTTCTGGAAATTGTCCTCTGACTTCCACCCATGCACAAAGACATCGATGCACCTGTGTGTTCTTTCCCTCTCTCCTTTCTCTGTTCTATCTCTTTCATAAGTAAATTAAAAAACATTTTTTAAATAAAAAAACCACAAATCAAAAAAAACCAAAAAACCCAAGCAAGCAAACAAAACCCCCAGTATGTATTAACCTAAGCTTCTCTCAAGTTCTCTTTGCCTCAGAACTCTCCCTGGAGGACTGTAACCTGACTAGGGGTCCTGATGCTCTAGCACACATTGGCAGGAAGCCCTTCTCACTGCCAGCCTCTGCATTTATTTGTTTGATGTAGAAGGCATTAGGGGAAATTTGACAACCCTGTCCCGAGGGGCCGGAGAGGCTGGGCATGGGGTTTCCCTCCTCACCTTGCAGAGCCTGGAGTGCAGAAGCTTACAAACACGGGAAGGTGGGATCCTTGAAGGAACACAGAGTACAGAACTGGACATAGAAACAGGTTGTTTACCTCTGGACACTTGTGGCTTTGAGTGGCCCAGTGGGTGAGGCGTGGCGCTCCGTGTGTGTTCTTGCTCTTTAGAATGGGGAAGTGGCTCTGTGATGGAAGGAAATGGGATATCTTACTGAAATGAATGGGGTGTTGTCTCAGAGGTGTCAACTGAATGGTTGAGGAGTCAAGCTCTAGGCACATTCATAAAGAATTAGTAATTGAGTTAGGCGCTGGGCAAACCTGCAGGGGATTGTCTAGTCGATAGGGAAGACCCAGGCCATGGTGGGTAAATGAGACAGAGGGAACTGATCTGGCCAGTGAGGATTGTCCCTTTCTCAGTGTTGTACAGATATGGTGCGGCCAGTTCCCTTGGCCCCTGGTGATGGCGTCGACGCTCTTGCCAAGCTGGACAAGGAGCTGCAATAGGACTATCGTAAGACAAAATTAAACCCTTTGATCGCCTATGGGTCATTTGGTTGTGAGTTATCAGCAACCATGCAGGCAAACTGCAATGGATGTTTTGCCTGAGCTTTCCAAATAGGTCATTGCTACTGTGACAGTCAATTTAGCTGTCAACCTGACACTCATGAGGCAAGCTTTGTGGCACTGCTGTGAGGTATGATTTAGCTAAAGGTGGGCAAGAGAATGGGCTATGGTGATAGAGCAGCTGATTCCCACCACAGAGTCCTGATGTGGTATAATCAATCCCTGAAAATGTCTGTTACTCTTACAAAGGATTTCAATCTTTTTTGTTCTTATTTTTGTTTTATCTGTATTTAATGTTGCATACATGAATATAGTGAATGTATAGTATTTTCAACCCTTAGTCCCCTCCTTTTCCCCCTTCCAACCCTTCATCTCCCCTGCCACACTCCCTCCTATTTTCAAGTCTTTTTGCTTGTGTGGCCCACTGCGAGGTCTTCTGTCTCAACGCAGGAGGAGAGAGAGCACAGAGACTGGAGATGTCAGTCTGAGTACACAGGTTCACCGAATGACTAATATGTCTACGTGCAGAGTTGAGCAGAAAATCTGACCTGAAGGTTACAGTGAAAAAGGAGATGGAAGTTCCAAGCATTCTTACCCCACTCAGTCACCCTCTGGACAGTTGGTACTTTCAGCCAGCCTCAGTGTCAAGTCCTTGCTGGTCACCTACATGTTGGGGTCACACCTCTCAAGTCAGAGGTGTCAGCTACAGTTGGAGACCTTCTAAAGGAGTGGTTTGCAAGTCAACTAAAAGCCAACGAAGCTGAGGGGTTTACAAACCAGAGTCTGGATTTGAAAACTTCGAGCAATGAGCATGCTCTTGCTGCCGTTCCGTCTGCACACGGTTCCATCAGGAAAGGGCCGCTTTAGCTGCTGGGACAGCGGCTAATCAGAACTCTGACCTTCGTAGCTCTTCTCTAGACGAAGCTAACATATGCAAAACGATCAAGTCCATTCTGAAGGGTACAGCATCTGCCTTTCTCAGGAACGAGGGCGCAGCAGCCCAGGCGTCCCACCCAAACAGCTGTGGGAAGGAGAGTGTATCGGATCGCCACATAACAGGGTGTGGCCACACATGAATCCCTTGTGTGTTTGGAGCCTAATGGCACCATATTTTCTCATTCTATCCACGCACTGAGTTACACTGGCAAGAAACCTTAAGTCTGCAAGAGGGAAAAAGACCAATTTTACCTTAAAGATTGACTAACAGGGCCCCGGGCGAGGCTCAGCAGGAGAATGCTTGCTTGGCATGGTCCATCCATCAGTCAGTAAGTGAACAGAAACCACTCTATGGAAAGGCAGATGGAAGGTTTGATATAAAATGGTCCTCCTCCGAGCATTGGTATTCCCACTTCCCTGCTTCCAGCTGGCACCACGGATCAGGCTGTTCCCTGTCTCTACAGTGATGGATGGACCACACTCTCATCTGAACTCACCTTCCCAAACATCGCCCTTTCCAGTTTTCTAGCCAGGAGGTGTCTCTGCCCTCTGACTATTTTCTCCTCCTCTGTCTGACTTTTGTCCTGATTAACTCTAGGCGTCACTGACAGTGAGCTCCATCTTGGTGGGCTGCCTCCCAACGGGCTGCTGCAGCCAGTCTGTCTCCTTCTGACCCTCTCCGAGTGAAGCTCGTATTTCCCTGCAGTTTAAAAGGCGCACACATCCTCTGACTGGGGCCTTCAAAAGCCAACGCGTCTTCCCTTCTCTGCAAGTGGCAAAGGATTTCAAAATTAAAACACAACTCCAGACCGTGTGCAGTTTGGGACTTGATACTCTTTCTAAGGTAGCCTGTGAGAGAATCGTTCAGGTGAACGAAAGGCTTCTAAAGATCTTACAACTGCAGAGGTTACACTTGTATTCAAGAACATGCTCTGCAGCCTGGACTGGTGGCTTATATTTATAAGCCCAGCACTAAGAAAGGCACGTCGCCATGGGATCATACTTAGACCAGTGAGACTCTACCTGCAAAGCCAAAACACCAGAGCTTAGGGGAGGCCTAAGGATGCGATGTGTAAGATGAACATGGAGGTTGTTATGAAGAGAGGATAACAGGAGGGAGAGACAAGAGATACGAGGGCCTGGTGGCCAGGGAACCATGGTATAGCCTTAAGGTGGGATAGCATTAGAACAGAAGAGAGAGCTTCAAGTCAGGGAGGACAGGGAGAGAGCCGCCATGGACAGCATGGTGGGAGGATGTTTGGAGAGAGAGAGAGAAGAATGAGAGCTGCAGAGCCCCCAGACCAATCTTTCATGGCCTTCTGATGTTGCTAAAGAGTTTCTAGAAAAATAGGCAAGTCGGGTGGAGAATGAAAGAATATTCAAAAGACAGTCCGCTCTCAGACATTAGAGTGGGCGGTCAAGGGACTAGAGAGATGAATGGAAGTGGATTAGAATTAACCCTGTGGTTGACTCCACAATTAGCACATTCCAGTCAGGTTGGAGGAGCTTTACAAAGGGCCCATCTATGGCTCCCTCTCTCTACCCTTCTTTCTTCCCTCCTTCCCTTAAATAAAGATGAACTTCTGATACATGCTATACTATGGATGGATCTTGCCTGAAATAAAGCGGCACCAAGGCCTCTTGCACGACTCCACTTGACCTTCAGCAGCAGGCACAGCGACACCCAGAGAGAGAGTCAGCATGGTGGTCTCCTGTGCTGGAGTCCTACGGGCTTCAGAGAGAAACGAGAGGGGCATTCTGGGGAAGATAGCGTTCATTTTTTGACATAATCACTTGTAGCCCAGGCTGGCTTCAAATTCACACTCCTCCTGCCTCAGCCTCCAAGGATTACAGCTATAATAGTTACAACTCCGATCTGACTGAATGACATTAAAGAAACGTGGGCTGTGTTTGTAGGATTTGTGAGCTTTCAATACTCTCGGTATCATGAGTGGTAAGATGGCTCAGTGGATAAGGCATTTACCCTGCAAAATGTGAGGTTCAGAATCTGGATCCCCAGAACCCACAGAAAAGTCAGACAGACCTGGAGGCCACGAGCAATCAATCCCAGAACTCAGGAGACAAAGACAGGGTCTTCCCAGGGTAAGCTGGGGAGCTATCCTAGCTGATGGGTAAGTTCTGGGTGCAATAGAGAGATACAAGTGGAGAGAGATTGAAGAGGACTCCTGACATCAACCTCAGGCCTCCATAGACACATACACATTCATGACTATGCACCTGTGTGCACACGCATGCACACCCACATATATGCAAACGTGTATAGAGGCATGCATGAACCCTTCCCCAACACAGAGAAAAAAAGGCGTGGGAGTGAGATAGCTCAGTGACTTGATCACCAGACTCTTCATAGTGAAGGAGAAGCTGATTTCCAGAAGTTTTTCTCTGACCTCCACATACGCCTTCTCTTTCAAGTAAATAAATCAATATCAAGGGGATATTATATTATGTGCAAAGTGCTAGCTTCAATCCTGGAAATTTTGTTCGGGAAGCTAGTCTACAGGGCTGGGGAACACCACAGCACAGCAGCCAAGGCAAAGGAACCTACTCTTGTACTGTAAGAGGACGGAGTAACTTAAAAATTTTAATCGGCATACAGGAATTGCGCGGACTTACCGGGTACTGTGGATGAAAGGCAGGGCCTGGTGCTCACCAGCTCAATGCTCCAATTCTGAGCATTCCTGCCCCCATGTGGTCTGTCCACACACATACCGGGATAGAGGCTAACTCCTGGCCTCTAACCAAGTTGAATTGCTGTACAAACCAGTTTTTGTTCCTCTCGACTGTCATTTTGTATCCATTCACCCATTCCCGCTGGTAACTACTACAATCTACTTCTATGGAATCAACTTTTTTAGCTTCCATATATGGCTGTAAACTTGCGGTGTTTATCTTAGGGACATGTGAAAGGGAAGAACCGACTTCCAAAGTCATCCCCTGGCCTCCACCTGTGCACCCTGGCATGGACGTGTGTGTCCCTTTCCCCTCTGCAAGTAAATAAATAAAAATATAAACAATAAGTGTATCTAAATGCTACTTTTGTAAATAGAAGAACCCCCCCCATGTATAACATAGCATGGAGCGGGAAGGTAGAAGGCGGTAACACCACTGTTGTTATTCACCTGGGCATTCACAAGGCATGTCTGAATCTCTTTATACATGTTTTATACATGAATATAGTGAGTTTGTGATATTTTCATCCCTTAGTCCCTAGTCCTTTCCCCTCTTCTTTTCCCCTTATAACCCTTCTAGTCTCCCCTGCCAAACTCTCTCTTATTTCAACTGCGTAGTTCACTGTTTCATCTAGTTTCCTTCTGATGTCTTATGCCTGACATGATTCATGCTCTAGCAAGTATCAGTGGATATACCATTGAGGAAAGCACCTTCTTTTTCTTCCCTATCAGCATTAGCATTAGTGAGTGTCAGTCTTCTAGGGAGACCACATTTGTGTCTCTTGACTTGTATTTTATCTTTGGAGTAAATAAAATACTTTATTCAAACAATGAAGTAAATGGTGTTGCTAAAGGGAAAAAGGTCATTATCGGAGAGATCTTAGAAGGACAAGTGAGAAGACGCTAGGAATAGAGAGCGGCGTGGTGACACCCGCCAGCAATCCCAGGACCCACAGAATGTTCAAGATCAAGGCCAGCCTGGGCTAAGTACAGAACTCCAGCATTAGTCAAAGCTTTATAGTAAGACACACACACACACACACACACACACACAATGCACATACGCACGCGCCAATAAGGCTAAAAGTTACGTTTTGCTTTTAAAATTTAAAAATCAATTTTTGACTTATCTCAAATAAATAACAAATAAACGAATGAAAATATTTAAAGAGAAATATGTGTAAATGATACTTTCATTGAAAAAAAAAAGGAGTCTTTCCCCCAAATGTATAATACAGCATGGAATGGGAAGGCAGTTTACCTGTGGAGAATGTATTCCCCACGATATGCCTTCCTGGGTTGGTGAGTTGTAAAAAATAATCACAATGGTGGTGGTAGAGTTTTTTTTTTTGGTTTTAGTCTCACCAAATTCTATCATATGAACAACTAGGCAGAAAACTCAAAGTCCTGTGAACAGTATCACAATTCCAAAATTGGGCGCATGGCATCCCATAACAGTTGTAACACAAGATTCCAGCAGCTAAGGAAGCTGCACAGGGCAGCACTTATGTAAGTGGATTGAAGGGGGTCAGGGGGTGCCTTGCAGACCCGAGAACCCCAGAACTCCAGAGTCGCAGATACATCCCTTGCCGAATTAATACAATCCTGATCAGTTCATATAGACATGCGGGGTTGCCCACCTCGGCCACTGATGGAACCAATCTAGAGGGCTGGGCCATCTAAGTCCCATGAATTCTGTCTGTTTTTGTTTTCTTGAGACAGGTTCTCACATTGTAGCCCTGACGGGCCTGGCACTCACTGTGTAATCTGGGCTACCTGGACACAGCCTCCTGCCTCAGTCTCTCAAGTGTGACTAGTCCAGGAACCCTTGAACTGACTAGCGTGACTCATGCTTGAGGCAGAACCCCACAGAGAGGAGAAGCTTCTGGAAACAGAATAAGATTTGAACAAGAAAAAGTCTAGATAAAAGCAGAGAAAATAGAAGCGGAAATGGGACTGCTTGTAAGTCTTGGAATATTTCACCATCCCAGCAGGGGGTGCACTGTGGCCATTACAAAAAGCCCAAACCAAACCAACCCACAAACAAAAAAAAACCCAAAAGCTATCCTGAACGAGAGCTTCTGTTATAAAAGGTGGGGAAAACAAGTGTCTTCAAAAGAAACACAAACTGGAAGAGAGTCGAGATAAACATCTACACAGTCACTACAAGAAAAAGCAGAATAAGGAACTGGAGATGTGGCTCAGTTGGTCCAGGCTGTGGTGGTGGACAGTGCCTGCACTGGGAAATTCCCCCAAGACAGGAAGATCAGATTTGGTACACAGCAAGTTTGAAGCCGAATACGAAACCCCGGATAAAAGTAAAAGAAAGATGGAAAGGAGAAGGGGTAGGGGAAGAGACAGAGAGAAAGACAGGGGGTTGGGAGATTCCTTAGTGGGTAAAGGTGCTTGCAGCCAACCTGAGAATCTAAGTTCCAATCCTGGGAAGAAAGAGTACCAACTCCCACAAGCTGTCCTCTGGCCTCCACACCGGGTCGTGGTGTGCCTGCCCCCACTCATACATATATAAACACACACACGGGAAAAATGTGTGTGCACACACAAATAAATGTAAAAAAAGAAGAAGAAGAAGAAGAAGAAGAAGAAGAAGAAAAAGAAAAGAAAGAAACGAAAAAGAAAGGGAGGGAAGAGGGGAAAAGGGAGAATAAGGAATAGGGCAACATTCTTACTGCCAAGAAAAGTGTGGTAGGGAACTATAGGAATCAACTTGGGGATTGAAAGATTGGGCTTTGGGCACGTTTGCAAAGGAGTCATAATTGAATTAAGCCTTCAGCAAACTGCAAGGAGATTGACTGGTGAGAGGGCCCAGTGTATTGTGGGTGGCACTATTGCCTGGGCAAGTAGATAAGAAACAGGCTCGATAAGTGGTATTCTTTGACATAATCTGATAGACATGCTGTCTGGCACGGGAAGTTTGCCCTTCTCTCAACCAACTTGTGGATGTGGCAAATTCCCTCAGCCCCTGGGTATTGGTGTGAACTCTCCTGCCAAGACGGGTAAAAACTGTCATAAACCAAAATAAACCTTCTTGTTCCCATAAACGCTTTGGGATTGAATTTATCACATCGTGTAGGAAAACTGTGACAGAGTGCATGCCACAGATTATAAGCCACAGATTTCACATGAACTTATTGAGAAGAAGATCTACAAAATTGAAGAATGGGGGGTGGGGCTTGGGAGATGGTTCAGTAAAGGGCTTGGCGAGCAGGCGCGAGGGAGTCAGGTTGGACCTGCAGTTCCCACATAAAAACCACGCGTGGGCACTGTGTTTATAATCCCAGAGCTGAGGAGATGGCGGTGGAAGCAGCCTGGGGCTCACTGGTCAGTCGGTTTCGCCTAATGAGCATGCCCTAGACCAATAGCGACTCAGATGAGAAAACAAGTGGATTCGTTTCTGAAGCGGGTCACCGAGGCTGACCTCTGACCTCCACGCACAAGCACACACACACACATGCGCTCATATCTCCCAGAAATAAAAGGGCCACTCAAGTTAGAAAGACAGGACTATGAGTTGGGCCTGGTGCTCACACTTTTATAATGGTAGCACTTGGGAAACTGAGCCAGGAAGATTGCTAAATTCTTTTTTTTTAAATTTTTTTCCCACTCATACAAATTTGATAGGTACCCCATTTCTCTTCCTCCCTCCACCCTTTCCCTAGATCCCCTTGCTTCTCCTCCCTTTTCCCCTTCCTTTCCCTCCCTCCCTTTCTCTCAGTGCTCCCCCACTACCCCCATTCCTGGAGCATCCTTTAGTGTGCATGTCAAACTTCCCTCTGGGTCCTCCTCTCTGATGAGGTGTAAAGACTCAGTGGCATTGCCTAGAACTCTTTCTTGCGTTACCCTTTAGTATAGGAATACTATTGTGGCTGTTAATCCCTTGCCTCTAAGGATCCTAGTGCCTGTAATCCATGCTAGACTTTGGGGGGTCAATGATATGTTGGTCATTGCGCAGGTCATGCAAAGTCCTATTATGATTATTTCGGCCCTAACTTGTGTGGAGTATCTTGTATATCATTGCTCCTCTCCATCTTTAGGCTCTCACAATCTTAAAGCCCCCTCTTTCGCAAATTTCCCTGAGCTTTAGGATGGGGAGACATTAGGCTGGCCTGGTTCCTGGTGATTAATGTAGGGTCTCTGATGTTCTGAATTATGGTTTGTTGTTTTTTTTTTTTTTTCTTCCAGTTTTGCTGTTCCTGTACCGCCCTTGGCTCCATCCTGATGGGTATTGGATGTCACCTCCTGAGAAGCAGTGTGTGCTCCCTGGACCCAGGTGGGCGGGAAGGGCAGAGGGGCTGGTGGAGATGGCCAAAGACTGCTAAATTCTAAGCCAACTTAGGCTACATGACACCTTGTCATAAAACAAAGAAGATTAAAAAAAAACAATTAAAAGTGGTATAAAAAGTTACATGGGGGCTGGAGAGATGACCCAGGGATTAAGACTTTACCTGGTAAGCGGAAAGTCTTAAGTTCAGATCCCAAGTTCCATGTAAAAATGCCAGGCAGATATGGTGGTGCCTGCACTTCTGGCCCTGGTGGGTGGAGCCTGAGAAATTCCAGAGAGAAGCAAAAAGGAGGTAAAGTAATTCAGGATAATTCCCTGGGTCATTCTCTCTCTCTTTCACAAACACACACACACACACACACACACACACACACACACGCACACACGCACGCACGCACGCACGCACGCATATGCACGCATGCGCAAAATAAATAAAAAAATTTTTAAAAGTTACATGGGTCCTGTCTGGTTAAATGAATTAGTAAAAGTTAAAGATATAAAAATGTCAAAATCCTTAGACAGCTTACATAGTGATAGATGAGGTGGAGGATGTTTTCCCTTGGGACAGAAGAGGTCATTCTCAGCGGTCAAGGCACCTGCTCAAAAACCTGCCTACCCGAGTTCAAGCCCTGGAAGCACACATGAAAAAGGAAAAACCTGACTTTCTAAGGTTGTCCTCTGATTTCCACATGACTCTCTCTCTCTCTCTCTCTCTCTCTCTCAAATAAAAGTAAGCTAATTAAAAGAGAAGAGAAGTAGTAGAAATGTGTGTGGTGGTGCCAGCAGTGATTAATTCCACTTTAGTGATGTTTTATTTTCTTTGTCAGAATTTCAGGACCTTCTCTGTTTCCAAAGATACTTGACACAAAACCAGTCCTGAGACGACTGGTGTAAATGCTTGGATTTTGTTGGAAAACTAGATATTGGCACAAAGCAGATATACAGATAAACAGAGCAGAATAAAAGAATAAATAAATAATCGATCCCAAAATAAACCCACACAACCATTGACCCCCAATTTCTGACTATGGTGTCAAAAACATAGAATGGAGAAAAGACAGCCTCCTCATCAAGTGGTGCTGGAAAAGCTGTACGGCTCCTGTGTATAAGTCAAGTCCATATGGATCAAAGACCTTGATGTAAGACCTGAATTTTTTAAAACTTGTGTGTGTGTGTGTGTGTGTGTGTGTGTGTGTGTGGTTGTTTGCACATGTGGACAGGAGTGCATGAACATGAGTGCACTTGGATGTGGCCTCTATAGAGGCCCGAGAGTGATAATGGGGATCATCCTCCCTGGCTCCTCCACCACATTGTTCTGAGCCTGGGCCTCTAATTAAACCCAATCATGTTGCCATTAGGGCTCGTCTGGCTAGCCAAGCCAGCTTACTCTGGGGATTCCCAGGCTTCACATTTTGGAACTAGAGTAACAGGCGGGCCTGCTACTGCTGTCAGGCATTTTTAGGTCTCTTTGCTTGCAATGCAAAGGCTTTAACCACCGAACCATCTCCCCAGCCCCACCTTTCCTCTCTTCAATTTGTCTTGTCAGCTATTTGATCACAGCAGTAAGTAACAAACATGACATCTGACAGGGGGTTAACGTCTAAACTGTGTGAAGAACTCAAAGCAGTAAATACCTCCCCCAATTATCCAGTTAATAAGCAAGCTGATGAGTCAAATAGTTAACCTCAAAGGAAGAAGAAATACAAAGGGTCAATAAGGGATTGAAGAGATGGCTCGGTCAGGATGCAATTCGCAGAGCTCATGAAAAATAGCTGGTATGGGGCCATGAGACAGCTTATTGTGTAACAGCAGCTGTGTGAAGCTTGAGACCCTGAGTGTCGTCCCTGGAGCTCACGTAAAGGGGCAAGGAGAGAACTGACTCCACAAAGTTATCCTCTGATTTCTACTCGATGTGCTATGACATGTATGGATTCCACACTTACATGTCACACCCACACATACACACGTTCTTGTGCCATGTTTTTGTAATACCAATGCCAGGGAGGCAGAGACAGGCAGCTCCCTGGGGGTCCCAGGCCAATATGAGACCTTGTCTTTTTAAAAAAAAAGGAAAAATAGCCAGAAGTTGTTCCCTGGCTTCCGTTTCCATAACACACACACATACCATGAACAGACACACAAGTGGCTAGAAATTTTTCAAAAATGTGTTTGACATCCTTGATTATTGGGAAAAGGCAAATTAAAACTGCTCTGATGTTCCATCCCAACCGGCCAGAATGGCTGTGATCAAGTGAGCAAATGACACGTGCTGGGGGAAGGAACTTTTATTTACTGCTGGGGAGAATGGGTAGTTCTTCCTCCACATGAGCTTCCAGTGTGGAGTCAACTCTGATCGCCTTGTTTGCGTGTAGACTATTTCTTGGGCCTCAGGTCCCTCCCCTCCCTGTTCTTACTTGCCCCCCACTGTTGCTTGCTCCCTTCCTCTCTCTATCTAAATAGATCCCTGGCTGTTTTCATGTCACAAGTACTCCTTTATTGTTCCCACTACTTTATTGTTTTCCACTACTGTGGAAATTAGTATGGCAGTGTTTCCTTAAAAAAAAAAGGACCAGTTCTATCACTCTTTTTTTTTTTATTCAATTGTGTGTGTGTGTGTGTGTGTGTGTGTGTGTGTGTGTGTGTGTGTGTAGAACCACGGGCGAATTCGGGAACTACCATGGAGGTCTCCACTTCCTCCTTGTTTACTCTGCCCCCGGATTCACAGGCTCTGCCCTACCAGGACCAGAAACGCAGGCCACCCCTGCTTCCGCCTGGTGTCTACATATGGGGTCTAGGATCCGAACTCAGGACCTTCCGCTTGCAAGGCAGAGGCTTAACCCCTGAGCCACCTCTCCAGCCCCCAGTTCTATCACTCTTGAGTATGTAACTGAAGGACTCTTAAGTCCACACTTGCACATCCATGTTTGTTGTTTTACTGTTCACAATAGCTTAATCTAGATGTCCATCAACAAAAGAATGTGAATGGATAAAGAAAATGTAGAACATACATACATGTGAATGTGATTCAGCCATAACGAAAAATTGAATCATGAAAAATCTGCAGGAAAATGAATGGAACTGGAGATCATTATGTTACATGAAATAAGCCAGACTCAGGAAACAAGTAATGCACATTTTCTGTCACATGTGGAATAGAAATGTGTGTGTGTGTGTGTGTGTGTGTGTGTGTGTGTGTGTGTATAGGCCAAGTAGAAAGGGGACTACAAGAGAGGAAGAAGAGATCTTAAAGGATGTGTAAGGTGGGGGGAGCAATAAAGGAATACTTGTGACATGAAAGCAGCCAGGGATCTATTTAGATAGAGAGAGGAAGGGAGCAAGCAAGAGTGGGGCGCAAGTAAGAAGGGGAAGGGGAGGGACCTGAGGTCTGAGAAATAGTCTACATGCAAACAAGGCGATCAGAGTTGATTCCATCCCCGGAAGTCCACGTGGTGGAAGAACTAACTTCTGAGATGTCCTCTGATTTCCCTTCCCCGACCCCCAGGCCCAGTCTCACAGAAATGAAAATTAAAAAAAGAACCAAGTATATAAAAATAGTGACTTGAAGCAATGCTGTCACACACCATAAGTAAACGCCATTCCTTTTCTTTTTAACTTTAACTTTTTTTTCCCTAAAGGGTCTCAGTTGTCCAGATGGCTTGGAACCCAGCATGTAGACTGCCAGCCCTCCCACCTCAGCCTCCTGAATGCTGGGATTACAGTGTGAGTGCCAAGCCCGGTTTAACATTCTTTTTTAAAAATTTTCATTCTGAATTCATCTCATTTCTACTGTTAACTTTTGTGTAACAAGTACTGGTTTCTTTTTTAAAATTTTTATTTATTCTTCCACTCATACAAAGTTGATAGGTACCCCATTCCCCTTCCTCCTTCCACCCCTCCCTGGATCCCCTTGCTCCCTTCCCCCTTTTCCCTTTCCTTTTCCATCCCTCCCTTTCTCCCAGTGCTCTCCCCCCACCCCCATTCCTGGAACATCCTTTAGTGTGCACGTCAAATTTCCCTCTGGGTCCTCCTCTCTGATGAGGTGTAAGGACTCAGTGGCATTGCCTAGAGCTCTTTCTTATGTTCCCCTTTAGTATAGGAACACTATTGTGGCTGTTAATCCCTTGCCTCTAAGGATCCTAGTGCCTGTGATCCATGGAAGACTTTGGGGGGGTCAATGATATGTTGGTCATTGCGCAGGTCATGCAAATTCCTATTATGATTACTTCGGCTTCCGTAAATTTCCCTGAGCTTTAGGATGGGGAGAGATTAGGCTGGCCTGGTTTCAGTGGGTTGATGTAGAGGCTCTGATTTTCCGAATTATGGTTTGTTGATTTTTTTTTTCCAGTTTTGCTGCTCCTGCACCGCCCTTGGCTCCATCCTGATGGGTATTGGATGTCACCCCGTGGAATGGAAGACCGGAGCGAGTTCAAGTATCGGTTTATCTATGAAACGGGTCGAATAATGTCTGCCACGTGGGGCTGCTTGGAGAAGCACAGATGCAAGCGATCTTGGTTCACTGACAATTTTGCGAGGAATGTTCCATGATGATCCAAACAGGACGTGGGAAACGCTGACTCAGGACCCGTTCCTTCTCGAATCGAGTGTCGGAACACTCGGTCCAAACTTTTCTGCAGCGCGACAGCGCGGCGGGAAGTACCGCATCCTTTCTCAATTGTCAGTCTCCGCGGTCCTCAGGACCCAACGCCCGAGCAGGAGAGGACCTCATCCACAGAACTCCTGCAAGTGGCTGGCCGGAAGAAGAAAAATGTGGCACTCAGGTACCACTTCCGCTTCCGGCGGCGCTCCGCTTTCGCTTCCACCGCTACAGTGACTAAGATGGAAGCGTCTCTGGAGTCGCGGGCCGGGAATTGGGCCGGGGGCCCGATGCCGGGGCAGTTCTACCGCGTCCCGTCGGCTCCCGGCTCCCTCCTGGAACCCACCGGGCTCTACGGGACGCCGATCTCGCGGACGCAGTAAGTTCTGGCGCCTTTGCGGGCGTCAGGGAGGGAGCTCGCGGCCGTTGTGCCGCCGTGCGGAGAAGCGAGAACCGGGAGGTGGAGGAAAACCCACGGCCGAGTCGGGGCGCCAGGGACCTGTTTTCACTCTCCAGGAACCCCATGGTGACCGGGACCTCGGTTCTCGGAGTGAAGTTCGACGGCGGGGTGGTGATCGCAGCCGACATGCTGGGCTCCTACGGCTCGCTGGCTCGTTTCCGCAACATCTCTCGTATTATGCGAGTCAACGACAGCACCATGCTAGGTGCTTCTGGGGACTATGCAGATTTCCAGTATTTGAAGCAAGTTCTTGGCCAGATGGTGTAAGTCGTCCTTCAGGTGGGATGGGTTCGAAAGTGCCGGAGTGTTTGCAGTCATTGGGCCTTTGCGATTGTAAACCCAGGTAGATTAGGGTGGGCGGAGAGCCCGACCCTCTCTCTCACTCTGTCTCACAACCACCTGCTTTTAAGGATTGATGAAGAGCTGCTGGGAGATGGACACAGCTATAGTCCCAGAGCTATCCATTCGTGGCTGACGAGGGCCATGTACAGCCGCCGTTCCAAGATGAACCCCCTGTGGAACACCATGGTCATTGGAGGCTACGCTAATGGGGAAAGGTGGGTGTGATAACTTAACCTGACCCAGCAGTGTCTCTTCTGTTTCTTAACATCACGGTCCCACTATTAAGCCAATGTATGTAAAATTAAGTGAGTTGTTTTCTCTTTCGTGTTGCCTAGCTTCCTGGGTTATGTGGACATGCTTGGTGTAGCTTATGAAGCCCCTTCACTGGCCACTGGTTATGGTGCTTATTTGGCTCAGGTAAGCAGTGGGCCTAGGGGTGGGAAAAGAGAAAGCAATGGGAAACTAGTTGTCTGCTTTTCCCTCTGGAATTCTCATGAGATGGGGTGGATCTTGGCGTTGGGCCACTGGTTTTCTTTCTGTGACAAGCGACAGTGAACAGGAACCAGTAGACTTGTCACAGAGGAGACACCACCTACTTCTTAAGTAGGTTTCCCCTTTAAGTAGTATCAGACTCAGGGGTTCATGCTTGGGATCCTGGCATAAAGGTACCACAAAATGGGAGGATTTGGATTCAAGACTGGTCAGTTTGAGCTGCATTTCTCGACTGTCTCCAAAAAAGCATTTCACCCTGGGGAGACAGTAGGTAGAAGTGTCTTTCACTCATTTTGCTTCCTGTTTATTGTGTAGGTTAGAGAGAGAGCCTGTTGGATCAGCTAGCCTCTGATTTCTCCTGTTGTGCTCATTTCCTCAGCCTCTGCTTCGAGAAGTTCTGGAGAAGCAGCCAGTGCTGAGTCAGGCGGAGGCCCGAGCCCTCGTAGAACGCTGCATGCGGGTGCTGTACTATAGAGATGCTCGCTCCTATAACCGGGTGAGGAAATCTGAATCCCTCCGTCTGTGTGATTTGAGTAGATTGTCCCACTCACTCCTGTGCCCCTTATTTTGAGATGATGCGAAGACCCTCTGTTGGGCCTTTAGGTCCCAGGGTTTCCCTCTTTGAAGGATAGGTATTTTCACTGTTTCACTTTCAGTTTCAAATTGCCACTGTAACTGAAAAGGGTGTTGAGATAGAGGGACCACTGTCGGCGGAAACCAGCTGGGATATTGCCCACATGATCAGGTAATCTAAAATTGTAATAGAAAAAGAAAATAGGTAGAGGTGGGAGGTTCCTTGGCTTGTAGTAACTGGGGTTAATTGGAGGGCTCAGCCAGGAATTGTCTGGCTGGAAGGCTTTGGAGAGAAGAGCTGCTTTTACAAATTGTTTACTTGGTGCTTTCTCAGTTGCTTTAAATATTCTCTTCCTTTTCAGTGGCTTTGAATGAATTACGTTGTCCGGTGTTGAAGCTATCCCCTTCTAAATTGCTATCCCCTTCAAAATTTGAACTTGGCTAGTTCAAAGGCAGACTTTTGTAAAAATAAATCAGTTCTTCAAAGTGTTTGCTGAGTGCTTTTATTCTGATTTGGGCCACATCGAGGAGTCAAGCCAGCGCTGTGCCTGCCTCCCTGAACAAGTGAATTAATTCCTGTGCAGGCAAATACGTGGGGGCCAGAGGTTGACATCCATCAGATGCCTGCCTTTCACACGCTGTACCTCATTTAAACTTTATTTAGTGTGCATGTGTATTTGTGTGTGTCAAGAGAACACTGTATGTCCCTGTGGAGGGCCAAGGTGACTCTGGGGAATTATCCTGCAGTGCATCGCTCTGGGATTTCCCAGGTTTTGCTCACCAAAGCCAGATATGCATTTTTACATGGGACCTGGGATTAGAACTCAGGCTTCTGCTTTGAGGCAGTCTTAACCCCTGAGTCATATCTCCAGCCCCAACCACCTTATTTTTTGAGACAGGTTTCATAGAATCTGGAATCGATTCGCAGGGCTAGCCTGAAGCCCCAGGGTCCTCCCATCTTCATCACTGGGATTGTGTGGGCGAGTCCTAGAGTTGAACTCGTGTTCTCACGGTTAATGGCAGCACTACTCCCGATCCTTTTGCTTTGTTCATACAGGTTCTCACTACACAGCCCAGGCCAGCCTCAAATTCAGAGCAGTCCTTTCTGCCTTAGCTTCCCCAGCGTGGCTCACTGGCAGTGACATCACAGTGGGGGCGGGGGGGGGCAACGACGACTTAGGCTCTTCTAGCAAATACAAAATACTGTTAACAGATGCAGGACTCTGCTCATTCGGGACTGTCCTAGGGCCAACTACTTACAGGAATAACATTTGTATTAATGCAATTGGCTTATATTTTGTGAATATTTTTTCCATTAGATTTTAAAAGAATGTAGATTTTTCTGGTTAATAATGGCTGCAAATGTGATTTTCATTAAAACACTTTCAAAGGTAGGCAGCAAGCAGTAAGCAGCAGAGCTGCTGTGTAACGGGACTCTCAACTCCAAGCCACAAACGCACCTCAACATCCATTCAGGAATACCATGGACAGATGCCTCCGACATGGTTGATTCAACATAAAATTCTAGTACTAAGGAAAACTGTAGAAGTGTGTTCATTAGGAACTCTTAACTGTAGCTGTGTTAGTGGAAACTAGCCACGTTCCATCCTTGGATTTTAAAAAGGAACACCGAAAGTGGCTTAGGCAGCCAAATAAGCAGATAATGCAAAGATGAGCTTTTCATTAGAAATTTTTACATATTCAGTCTCAACACACAAAGCTGTCAATAAATATGTTTATTGATTAAATGGAATTATAAAAAAAACTTCCTTCTACTAAGCCATGCAGGCAGAGTCTACAAAGACAACTTCCTTGCCAAACCCAGCTGATCCATTGTTCCCACGATCTTAGAAAAGTTTTCCACCCAAAGTGAATGTGCAGAGACCAGGAACCCAGCTCTGCTAAGGCTGTGGCTACTGCAGACGCCAAAGAGGATTAGTTTTTAGACTGAAGTGAACAGTTAAGTTTCCCAACTCTTACAGGCAGAAGTTGGCCTTAAAAGTCCAGTCCATTAACCAAGTGGCATTGGGCAAAAAGCTGGGAAAAAGAGAAGCCTGGTGAAGCCTTGTTTCCAGCTATGACCATGAGGGTCAGAGCTGGCTAAGCTGATCTTAGGGGGTGAAGGTGGGAGGGGGTCCTCCAGTTCACTCTTTTATAGTGTGCTGGGGTTTTAAAAAAAAAAAAACCCTGCAGGGACAGGAAAGGTGGTAACATGTCACACCTGTACCTCCAGGCTTATCATATGAGCATCTGTCTGGGAAAACCTATTAAACAGGGGTCACCTTGAAAAACACGGTATATAAATCCATTTCCCCTCATTTTATTAAATGTTCCACTTATGTACATTTAAAGATTGAACCATTACAAGCTTGTGCAGGTTGCCTCCTTGGCTCACAGGAGGGCACATTGCCGACGCCTCATGATGGACAAGCGTGAAACTGCAGGAAAGGGAGACTAGCTGGCTTCACTGCTTTTCTCTATGATACAGTAAGTTTTGGTTTATAACCACAAGTACATACTTTTCTCAGGAAAAAAAAAATCCTCGTGCAAATTGTAGGGGAAAAAAATGTCCTTGAAGCTGGCAGTGAAAAATAATGACTGTACCCCCGAGCCTTTTCTTCACATCGGCTTCTTCTTTTTGCACTGAGGGAAACAGGAAAGCCACAAGGAGGCAGGAGGCAGGAGTTCAGGTGGTCTGTTCGACACTTAGCATCTGCCCGTTAGCTGCCGCACTGTCCCCTTAACAGGACAAGAGTCAACAGAGCAGGGACGCCCGGGGGCCCTGGAGGATGAAGACCCGTGAGCTGGGACGTTTCCCTGCTGACACTGCTCGGCCACCTCGGCAGCCGCTTGCTTGCTAAGGATGCTTGTGCTCCTTTGTCCAGAGTGATGGACATTGTGAAAACGGGGTAAGGGGCTAAAGACCAGAAGGGCAAAAATTATTGTTTGCCATGTTTTCACTGGAGGATGTGAAGAAAGGCAGATCTACTCATCGTGGATGATTAAAGGTGGTTTCATGCATTTTTAAAGCCACAATTTTATATCTAGAGTTGCTGTAGGAACCAACATCTCTGGAGAGGGAAGGAAAGGAAAGAAGAGTTCAGTGAAATTTTTTTCATTTTCATTTTTATATAAAAGTGTTAAGACCACAATGAAAATTTTTTTATCCACATATATAATAAAGCAGTTTGTGAGCTACATATTTTTGTCTTTCCCATCTTCAGAAATGTTCTCACATTAACAGTGATTAGAGAGTATCATGCCCAAAGACATTGGCCACACAGTAAAACAAACGGAAACCAGTACTAGATACAATTGAGGTAAAGGGAAAACAAAACGATCTAACATTTGTCCACAAAGGCTTTTTTTTTTCTTTTTTCCCCCTAGATTTTATAAGAAAAATACCAAACAATGATTTAAATTAGAACAAAAAAGGGTCACAAAAATCTGTTTTTAGCAGAAGTGAATGACCACGGGCCAACTCCTCAGCGATCCTAGTTTCCTAACAATCCACAAAGTCACAGGAAGTGTAAGTCAGCGTCAGGGGGAGTGGCGGTATAAAATTAAAAATATAAACCAAGTACCCCACTGGTATACCCCCTTTCCCCTAAACCCCCGTCCCTCCCTCTCCGTCCCACCCAACTCCATCTGCTCATAGCCGGTGACTCTCAGATCTCCATTAGGTCTAGGTCGGCTTCCTCAAAGCCGTAGAAAGACTCGGCATCACTCTCCCCCTCAAAAAGCTGGTGAAGGCTTTCGGGCTCCACTGTCTCTTCGGCAGATGACCTGGGCCGGGGAGTGGAAGCCGAGAACTCCTCAGACTGTTCCCCACTCAGCTTCAGCTGCTCCTCCAGGGAGGCAATCAGCTCCTCCTGCATGTCAGCATTGCGGGTGGGAGAGTTCACGTTGCCATCGGGGCCTGGCAGAACACTAGCCACAAGGAAGGAGCGCTGAACCAACTCTGGGGAGTCTCCAATGACACCCAACACCTCGTTCAACCAGACCAGCACCAGCTGAAGCAGGACATCAGAATCATAGGCACTGTCTGCCATCTCCCGAGCCTGTTCCTTCCATTTTTTGTGCAGGAAGTTCTTCACAGTCCTTTTGATGCACACGTCTAAGGGCTGGATTTTGGAGCTACAGCCTGCGGGAACCACGGCAGGCAGAGTGCTGGAGGCACTGAGCATGGCCAGCACCTCCTCCGACAAGTGAGTGCGATGGCAGTCCATCACCAGCATGCCTTTGCCGTGCTGACAAGCTGTGTGTTTCTTCCACACTTGGTTCGACCACAGCTCCATAATCTCGTCGTCGCTGTAGCCGCTCTCCTTGACCTCTAACAATATGGAGCCGGGCACATTAGCAGGTCGGTTCATTTGTCCTCGGTACAACACTAGGGTGGGAAGGACAGTGCCGTCCGCCAGAATGGCCAGCATGACGTCACACCACTGGCTCCCCTGTGCCCACAGTCTGAAGGGCATTCTCCTTTCGATCATCACTGCTCAGCACCTCTGTGTCCAGAAACAGGGAGATCTCGTCAATGGCTACAATCATAGACAAGGGCAAGTCCTGGTTGTGAATCTGCCGCTGTACAAATTCAATGAAGAGTCCAGCGTTTTCTGCCACGTCTTTTGGTAATGTGTGGGCCACAGCTCGCCGGGCATGGGGGGTCAGGTGGTGCCGCAGCATGAAGCGTACAGCCCACTCGTAGGAGATCTTGAACCCCCCCTCTAAGGAACGTCCTATTTTGGTGGCCTTCTGGAACAAGGTCTCCTCATTGACAGGCAGCTGTTGTTCTCGCTGGGTCAGCACCCACTCGGCCAGTTTCTCTTCTGCCTCAAAGCTCAGGTATTTCCCTTCTAGATTCTCCCCCTGAGAGGCCTGGAAGCGGCGAAGCCAACGACGAATCCGTCGCTGTGGGTTTCGGAAGTGCTCGGCCGCCTGTTCGGTGTTGCAGCACAGAGCGAACAGTACCACCCGAAGCTTCTTCACCGACAGCTGCTCCTTCTTGCCAAGCCCGCTGCTGCCGCCAGCACCGGATGCTGGCTCAGGTTCCTGGGTCACTGGGCTTCCTTCATCCTGGTCGTCAATGTTCAGACACTCAGCGCCCTCCATGGCCAGTGGTGGAAGGGCTAGAGGCTGGGGCTGAGTGGGCGTTGGCGGTGGAGTTGTTGTTGAGGCTGGCGACGGAAGTGCCTGGGCCATGGGAATGGGGAGCTCTTCAGGCTCAGCTGGGGTGACTCCTGCAGATTTCACAGTGGCAACTTTGTTAGGGAGGAATGAAGGAAGGAGGTACATGTTCTTCAGGTTCCGATCATGTACTCGCTCATGGGTCTGACCACGTCTAAAGTACAGAATTGAGAAGAGAGAGGAAGAGAAACATCCATTAAACCTGGAAACTTAAATAATAATAGTGTAAGAGTAAATATAATATAAAACAAATGAAATCATGAAATATTACCTTAAGTGAGACAACCAACTGAGTCCTAGGGAAAGGGACAACATAAAAATGTTAGCTTAGTGTAAAAAGCAGCATTCCAAAGTTTCAAGCTACTCCCCACAGGGCCGGCCTTCCCAGTCTCATCTAAACTTCAGGTCCGAAAGTCTCCCATCGGATAGGGTATCTTTAAAGTGAATGTGGGCCAGTGAGAGGCTCAGTGGGTAAAGGTGCCAAGTGAGATAACCAGGGTTCAACCCCTAGAGCCCATGTGGTGAAGGAGAGAACTCACATGTGTACATGGCACACACATGAACACACATACACACAAATACACGAAAGATGGATAAATAAATGCAAAAAAGAGAGCCAGCAAGTTAGCTCAACAGATAAAGGCACCTGAGTTTGAGCCCAGGGATCCATGAAAAGGTAGATAGAAAACCAATTGTCTTCTGACCTCCATACACACACAACACCCTATCTGCACAAAATGCATACACAAAAATACATACTAATAAAATTAAGAGAGTAAATGAATGAGGGCGGAAGTACATTCCTGGCTTATATATGACATGCTTCCCCCCTGTAGCCCTAGTCTCTCTCACTTACCCCGTGGCAAGATGCTGCTGGATCTGTGGGAAGGGTTAAACACCAAATGCTTGGCCATGGCATCTCCCACAGAGGTAGTGAAGGAACATGAAGTACAGGCCAACTTGATGCCACTGAAAGAGACAAGGCTGTGTGAGACAAGTACAGCAGCAACACTAGAAAAAGGGAGACTGACGATCAACCAAAGAGTAAATCACATAACCACTTACAAATAACTGAATGATATGATACAACAACTTAAAATTATAGAACCAGTATGTTTTATTACCTCACAGAATTTTTAAACAAGGCCAAATACTTGGGGCTCTTCCGTGGAACGTGATTGCTGAGAAAGACAAAAAAGAAGTGGATTGAGTTACGGGGTTCTCCTGGGCAAGCTAAATATCAACAGTCAATGGCAGTGTCTAGCAGAGATTCCTTTCTGGGCAGCGAGATGTTGAGCAGATACAGGTGCTCCCACCACGCCTGACGAACCAAGTCCCATCCCCAGGACCCACATGGCAGAAAGAATCAGCTGCCAGGAGTTACCCTGATTTCCACATGTCACTTACACATGTGCATGTGAACACGAACACACACACACACACACACACACCACACAATGTTAAAAAAAAAAAAAGAGGAGATTCCTTTTCAATCTACCCTAAATCTCAACCCAAGCCAGTTTTCCTATGCTTCTTAAAGTTTAATGCAGATACAAAAACACAAAGGGAACGAGGGATTTGGGGAGGTTGCCTAGAATCTAGGTACAAGACATATATGCATGGGGGGGGCTGGAGAGGTGGCTCAGGGTTAAGCCTCTGCCTTGCAGGTGGAAGGTCCTGAGTTTGGATCCGAGACCCCATGTATAGACGCCGGGCGGAAGCAGGGGCAGCCTGTGTTTCTGGTCCTGGTAGGGCGGAGCCTGTGAATCCCAGGGCAGAGTAAACAAGGAGGAGGTGGAGGCGGTCCATGGTGGTTCCTGAATTCGTCCGTGGTTCTACACACACACACATACATACATACACACACATATACATACACATATGTGCACACACACACACAATTGAATAAATAATAAACAATTTTTTAAAAAGATATATATGCATGGAATTGTCCAAGAAAAAAAAATTATTTAAAAATTATGAAATCACCTGATACACAAATAAAATTCACATTCTGATTCAGCATGGGGGGGGGGGGGTTGGAATCAGTATAGAAACAAGCTCCTTATTATCACTCATGCCTGAATCACACTTTGAATAGCAAGATCCCAGGCAGCTGAAACACAGACTACCAAAGCCAAATTAATATGGGTTTGTCCACCTATCCTGCTAGGAAAGATGGACAAACAGCACTAAGAGGTGAAGGAAGAAGGTGAAGTAGGCATGGGAAGGGAATGAAGTAATCTCTGAAAAACTCTGGTAATCATGACTTACTTGATCATGTGGTTGGCATAAGCCCTAGAGCAGCAGGTGCTGTACCGACAGAGAGAGCAATGCACGTAAGTGGGGAAATGATTAGGGAAATCGGGGATCTCAAAGCTGCACTCCAGGCAGGTCTGCCGGCCCATGACACTCCTGAAAAAAAGAAAAAAAAGATAAGAAATTTGTCATTACTGTCTCAAGTGTCCCTAGATGTAGGATTTCTGACATCTAACCCAGTTAAAGACTATCACTAACTACCAGAGGTCCCCACCCGCCCAGCATCAGGAGGCACTGACATTTTCCTGACGGCTCTCTTCTGGATGTTGCGCTGGACAGGGGGATAAAGGAAGACAGGCAGGGGATCCGTGGAAGCCGTCAGCGGTGCTGCCTCCTGCAAACCACCAGAAGGTACATCGCTTGAAGACAAAGGAATGGTTCTTGGCTGCCCTCGGGAAGCCCGGATTGTCACCTGAGAATACAGGGAAGGAACACTGAGATGACCCCTGAAGTAAACCTCAGAATAGCTCTACATCTACCTTCTGGATCTGTAAGAGAATCTTCTGGTGGTAAACTCTTTACCTTTGTGCCTGGTTTCAAGCCTTCCAGCTGCTTGGGTTTACGGAAGGTTTTATGATGCTGAAGCTTGTGCTCGATTTTGTCCTTGGCGAAGAGAAACTGAAGCCGGCATTTGTTGCAGTGGTAAACATTTCTCTTCTGAAGGAGTCAAAAATCAACAAGAATCCCTTAAAATTTTCCAGCGAATCAGTGCCAACTACATTCTTCCTTTTTTTTAAATTTTTAAAAAAAATTTTATTTATTCAGTGCGTGTGTGTGTGTGTGTGTGTGTGTAGAACCTTGGACGAATTCAGGCACCACCATGGACTGTCTCCACCTCCTCCTTGTTTATTCTGCCCCGGAATTCACAGGCTCCGTCCTACCAGGACCAGAAATGCAGGCCGCCCCGCTTCCGCCCAATCGTCTATACGTGGAGTCTAGGATCTGAACTCAGGACCTTCCACCTGCAAGGCAGAGGCTTAACCCCTGAGCCACCTCTCTAGCTCCCCTTCCTACCTTTCTGTTGATAATTTAAGATAGAAAACCTACAACTGTGAATCACCATCTCACTTTCCCAAAGAAAAACAAGTTTGGCCAGGAACTCTTTATTGTATATTCTTCTATGTTCTAAGTTTTCCTTCAATTCTAAAGGAATTCAGTTTGTTCCCATACAATCAGCCAGTGAAGGGTCCCCAGCACCTTTTCATTGATCATCTACACTCACAACTGAACACACAACAAAGTTTTCTTTTTTTCTGATGGTGCTAGGGAGAGAACCTAGAATTTTGTACACGCCAGATTAACACCCTACTATTGGACTATGCATACATGCACGTGCACATTGTGTGTGTGTGTGTGGGGGGGTCTCTACATGCCCAAGTGATCCTTCTGTCTCCACCCTACAAAGCACTGGGGTTACAGTCTAATTGTTCGGATGCTTCCAGCTTTTAATGTAGATGCTGCACTCTGAATTCAGATCCTTATGCTTCAGCAATAAGCCTCTTAACCACTAAACCATCTTTGCAGACTCTCTAGTCTTTTAAAACAAGACAAAATATATACACAAACAATAATATTTATATCTTGCTATTTTCCTTTTTAATCCTTTGTTTTCTTTTAAATACAGTAATATATCCAGCTATGTCGTACTGTGGGAACACTGTGAGGGTCCCAGGTATGGATTCTTTGTTTGGAAAGCAGATAAAGGTAAAGTTAGGTAGCATTACAAGGGAAGATTTTCTATGTCTGGAAATACAGTTATGATGGTTGTCAGCAGCCACCATTGTACAAAAAAAGTGAAAGCAGTTCTTGTGGTGAGAGTGCATGCTTGTGTGTGCACATGACAAACTCAGCACACATATCACCTGGCTCTCCGTTTTCTATTTTCTCTTACATACCTTCATTCAGATCCCCAGCTGTCCCTTTCTGGTAGCATTTTTTGTTTATTTACTTTGAGACAAGTCCTGTCGGTGGGGGACCAAGTCATCTAAGAAGGCTTCAAATGCATGGTGCCCACCCTGCCTTGGCCTCCAAGTGCAGGGAATGGCAATGTGAACCACCACACCAGGCTTTGTACATTTTTAAAACAAGGTCATCTCCATTCAATGTTACACATGGAACCACCACCACAGAGCTCTCCTGGCTATTTCCTGTCCCTGGACCAACCACCTTCTGTTCTATTCTTCGTAGACAAACTACAAATTAGCTGCCTCCTTTAGCTAAACCTTTCACCTTACCTACTGACTATTATAGCTCAATGGAGTTGCTAAATTAAGGGTCTATTTCTAGCATATATCGCTAGCCTTCCAGCAACATGTGTACTTTAATCACATCCTTTTCTTAAAGAACACTTTCTTTTCTTCTCTTCAATTTCCTTGATACCAGGACTCTTCTGTTTTAAGAATTTATACAATGATTCCCAAGTTATCTTTCAGTAACTCAGACTTCACACCTATTACCTAAACAATTGTATTTGACGTCCATGAGTACTGTTAACTCAGAACATCCAAATCACAATTTTTCTTCCAAAATGTGCTTTCTCCAGTGTTTCTGTCTCATTAAATAGTCTCATTATTCATCCAATTGCTAAAATCAGAACCTTCGGCAGCAGCCCAAGTCACATGGCCCAACACTCTAGCGACAATATGGCGAAAACTCCCTAAAGAAAACTTCCTAAAGAAAAGTGTAATACCTGCTGTTTGGAGATGTTACTTTCATTTAGTCCATTGTTAAGTCATAAATACTACTTACCTTCAAGTTATCTCTCTACTCTGCTCTTTCTTAAATTATTTCAAAACTCAGTACCAATATCGCCTTTTACATAAAGTCTTCCTACTTTAGTCTTACTCTCCTTTAACTCAGTCCCCTCTGCACAGCCAGTATAAATTTTTTTTTTTTTTTTTTTGAGACAGTGTCTCATGAAGTCCAGACTGGCCTTAAACTTCTGATTTTCCTGTCTCCACCTCCCACGTACTAGAATTACAGGCAGGTAGCATCAGTTTGCAGTGTGCACAGAACTAAACCCAGGGCCCTGTGCATGCTAAACAAGCACTCTACGATCTGAGATACATCCTCAGCTTCCAGTGTAAAATTTTAACTAAAACAAACACAACTCCAGGACTTAAACCTCTTGAATGGTTTCCCAGTGACTTGTTTTCATGGCCTAGAAAAGGATCAACCGTCTGTCCCAGACTAACTTCCATTCTTTTTACCTTGCATATTACAATCTTTCTGAGCATCTTTCAGGCTCTTAAACCTTCATGATGGTCCCATCTTGTGCCCTGGCTACATTATTACTCTGTTTTATTTTATTCTGACTCGCTGTTCTTCAGGTCTTCAGAATCTCTTCTTCTTGGAAGCACTCTGACCTCCAGGAATAGGAGGTGCTTGTCTGTATCCTACACTTCTGTCTAACACTATACTCATAATATTTTATTGTATTACTACTTTCTTTACCACTAAATCACTAACACCTAGCCTAGTACATGGCACATAATAGAGAACAAAAGATTTTTGCTGCTTTATAATAATTATCTTCTCTATCAAAATTCCTTACCTAGCTCAACCCTGGCCCCAGCATCCAAACATGAAACAAATCAGAATACAGGACCGCTTGGTGCCTGGTACCTGGTGCCTCATGTAATGCTGCTGGAACGCATTGCCATTTTTGAAGACCTTCAGGCAGTAAGGGCAGAGCAAATGGCGGGTATCCTCATGGATCATCCGAAAATGAACATCTACCTCAGAGTAGAGCGAGGAGCGATACTGACACACCTGAGGACATGGGAGGGAAAAGAAGGCTGAGTGTGAGTAACTAAGGCTCTAAGAAGAGGGAGCAATAAACCCAGGGGACAGGGAGAGGAAATTCTTAATTCTTTTATGAAGGTCTGTATATATGTTAAGTTCTGTTGTGACTTAAGATAAATACGTGGAAGAACAGGCAAGCCCAAGAACAATCCATCTTCTGTAGCAAAGGAATAAAGGTGTTCTCTGTCTTCAGAGGGTGAGCTCAGGAGACGCACTCTGTGTGCTCCACATGCACGTTCTCTGGTAGGCAGTATCGTACTTGGGATTGTGCGCTTATAAATTCTCTCCCCACAGAAAATTCTAAGCACAGAAACAATGTTTCCTATTCCTTATCTCTTCAGAGTCCTAAAGGGAGCAGTACTGAGGTTGGTATTGAGGAATTTTCATTGGTGGATTCTGTGCATTCAGCATAAGAACAAAATGGTTTCATTCCCTGAAGGAAAAGTCAATACCTGACAAACATAAGGCATCTCTCCAGGCTTATGAGTGTCCTTCATATGCTGGAGGAACAGCGGCTCACTCTCAAACGCCCACTCACAGATCTTGCACTTGGCTGTAAGAGGAGGAACAAGCAATAAATGCACCTGGGAATGAGAGAGTCCCAAGATCTTTCCTGAGTCTTGTGTCTTCATTTTATCACTTCTTCAAAGTGGCTCTGCCCTGGCATGTACACTGCTGACACCAGCCTATGTCCTGGTATCTCTGCTAAGACTCTCCCAAAGTGCTAGAGCTTGAACCACTGTATTTTAGAGTGGACATTCTATCTTTAGTTCTAACTTAACTCGCATTCTTCTGCTTCTAACTCTCCTTTCTACATCTTCTCTAACTTAAAAGTGAGGTACTAGTTGGACTTCCCACCCATTTTCCTCATCAAAGAGACTTAAGAACCATCACACCTATCTTGACAGGCAAAATCTTGGCAGAAACCCACAGGACTTTCTACTGCTCATCAGCTTCACTCTCTACATAGAATCCATTTTTTTTACTGCCAAATAGGTTCTTTTAAATCACTACATGACTTCGTTCTCTGCTGAAGGACAAAGATGATCTTTTATGAGCAATTTAATAAATACCTATTGAACAGCAATGAAGTACAAATAAGAATTTATTCGCAAAAGACTTAAAAGCATAGATATTCTTAACTTGTATTTTTTTTTCTATTATTAGTGCATTCGAGGTAATTATACTTCAACATTGACCATTCTGTCAGGCTTTTTATAAATTTTTTGTAAAAATTTCAATTGCTTCATATTTAGAATTATACGGCATGAACAAAAAGGGGGCAGAATTTATTGTGATTTTCCACTTTCACTGGTCTTTTAAGTTTTTGCAAATATTATAGACCTAAAGCTTTAACTATTTATTAGACAATGACCTGTCCTTCCAACCTCTAAAAACGAGTGATGCTGAACTCTGTGTGTTTGCATATGTATGCTTGTGTGCTGGGTACAAATATACACTGGAGTGTGTGTGCCTGTGGAGGTCCAGAGTGAGTCTGGAAATCCTCCTGGACTGTCCTAGCTCCTTACTGCTTTACTTGGGTTTTCTAGGTTCCGCATTCCAGGGCCAGAATTACAGACTGCCACTATATCCACCCAGCATTTTTTACATGGGATATGGAGACCCAATTCGGGTATTTTTGCTTGCAAGGAAAAGCTTGAAACCCTGAGTTATCAACCCAGCCCTGAAATGATTCTTTAAGGTAAAATAAACTTAAAGGTTTTAAACCTGAGGCCCATGTGTTCAGGGGCTGGAGAGGTGGCTCAGGGGTTAAGCCTCCGCCTTGCAGGCGAAAGGTCCTGAGTTCGGTTCCCAGATCCCACGTATAGACACCAGGCGGAAGCGGGGGTGGCCTGCGCTTCTGGTCCTGGTAGGGCGGAGCCTGTGAATCCCGGGGCAGAAGGAGGTGGAGGCGTCTATGGTGGTTCGCGAGTTTGTCCGTGGTTCTACACATACACAGACACAGACACAGACACACACACAGACACACACATGCGCACACATACACATGCATATGCACACAGTTGAATAAATAATAATAAAAAAAATTAAAAAAAAAAAGTTCAGAAAACCTGGGTTACCATTTGAAATTGTGAAAAAAATAAAGTATCTATTTTTTGAGAAGGGTCCAGAGTTTTGAGTTTGTTTTTACAAGAGCTATAATCCACTTAGAACTGCCACTTAGATGTTTTTTAAGTACTACAAGGATGTAATAAACTAGAATTGTGCCTTGACAGATGAGAGAAAGCTGTAAGATATACAAGTTGTATTTTCTTTTTTGTGTGTTTTTATGTGTGTTATTTTATCCACAATGTGCATTTGTGGATTCATGTGAGTGTACACATGGTACACATGTAGGTTAGAGGACAACCTTGGGTCTTCACCTTCTACCTTGTTTGAGACAGGGTTTCTTTGCTGGTTCTCTGTTGTGTATGTCAGGTTAGCTAGACACCATGATTCCAGAGATTTTTCTGTCTCCACCCCCCATCTCCCTCATAGGAGTGCTGGGGATTACAGGCACATTATGCATCCGACTTTAGGGTGGATTCTGGGGATTTGAACTCAAATTCTTAGGCTGTAAGTGCTTTTACCCATTTAGCCATCTATCCAGCTCCATGAGCTAAATGTTCAAGAACATGGGATTGAATACAGAAGAACTGAGCAATGCAGGAGGAAAAACAAATAAGGATAGAAGATGGGACAGGCTTAGGAAAGTTAAACAGATCATTATGGTGTATTCTTTTCCTACTACCTGTCAATTAGCTTTTCTCCTTTAATTACATTTTTTCTTATTTTCCAACAGAACCTTAAATGTTAGTGTTTTCCACTTACTCTCTTTATTCCCTGGGCAAATTCATTCAATTTTAACGGCTATTCATACACATTGTTATTATGTCAGTTTTCACACATTGATAACAATAAAAGCAAAGCTTATTAATACAGTTTCTAATACACAAATACCATGCTAATATTTACTTTTATTGTTGCATTTTCAAAACAAAAAAGTAAAATAAAATCAGTGAGCAAGATACTTAAGACACCTAAGTAAAGAGATTGCTTGAAAACCTCTGACTTGTCAATTCTACTGGGGGAGGAGGTGGGATAGCAAACAATTCAACAGGGAGAAGGAGCTTACTCTCTCCATCGCTGACCCACTACTACAACCCCAGATCATCTGCCAATGTCTCCTACTTGGAGAAAACAGGTAAAAACTACAGAACTGCCTCCTCTTCATATTATGGAATAGCTTCCTTGAGACTTTATGCTCACCTAGTCCCAGCATTAGAGGTATTCTAAAACTATTTGCGCATGAGCGAGTGCGTGCGTGCGTGCGTGCGTGTGTGTGTGTGTGTGTGTGTGTGTAGGACTAAGGGAGTGAGAGAGAGAGAGAGAGTGTGTGTGTGTGTGTGTGTAGGACTAAGGGTGATTTTGGGAATCATCCTGCAATGCTTCTATCTCCTTTTGGTTTCACTCTGGGATTTTACAGTCTCTGCCCACCGGGGCCAGAAGTGTAGGTTGCTGCTGTTTCCATTTGGCATTTTTTATGTGGGACCTAGGATTTTAACTCAGGACCTTCTGCTTGAGAGGCAGAATCTTAACCCCTGAGTTATCTCTTCAGCCTGCCTCTTTGTTTTTTAAGACAGCCTCTTACTTAGTATTCCAGAATGGCCTAGAATTCACTTCAACTTGAGGCAATCTTCCGGCCTTAGTCTCCTGAGCACTATGATAAAAACATGGACCACCGTCGTTACCCATACAAATTCCTCCTATCAATAACAGAACATAAGCACCCTAAAGAGTCTTCCCATCTTACCTAGTCTTTTGCTTCCTGTTCTTTCTCCTGTCTAATAATTAAAGATATTTTGAAAGGTTAGAATTACCCATTACCTTAAATGGGTGGTAAGGAGGTAGAACAGATACCAGGAGGACCAGTGTTAGAATATTTGAAAACCAGCTGCTGATAGCTATTAAGGAAAACAGTCTTAACTATTTTCAAGTTCTCTACTCCAAGATATAGAAAGCTACGGAACACCTCCCTAAAATGTAAGTTTCAAAGGGCTAACAGGATATAGCAACCATACAGGTTAAGAACACTATGTAGTAGAAATAAATTGAAAGACAGTGAAAAAAATATAGCTCCATGGTAGAATTCTTTCTCATATAGAGAAGGCCCTGAGTTTGATCCCTAGCACAATAAGGAGAAACAATACAACAAAACAAAAAAACAAGTGAACATACTAACACAGGTGAGAAAGAGCCTGACAGCTACACAAGCTCCTTCAATCAGACATTGTCTTTAAATAAGTAAGAAAATGTAACGCTACTGATTTAAATCTAGACATGCTGGGGATGGAGTCCCAGCACTCAGGAGGCTGAATTAGGACTGCTGTGGGTTACTGGTTAGTTGGGCTACACAAGACCCTGCTTCAAAAACAAAACAAAACAACAAGAAGATTACACTGTTATCATAAGTAAGATGATGAATCAATGGAATATTGGGAAAAATTCACAAATTAAAAATGGACTAGATGTCAGATATTATGGCTTTTAAATTAATTCTGCCATATCTTGACAGAGGTATTGTGGTTATATGCAAAAAATTGTCCTTTTCTTTCCCCAGATACATCTAGAGATAAAACGTCCTAATGTATACAACATAATGAAAAGTACTTCAGAAAGTAATTTTTTTCTCCAAAATGAAAAAGAAAGCAATGATCTCTAAAATATTAACAGACTTATTTTTCCTGTTTGCTATGTACCTCTCGTATCCATTATACAAAACCTTGCACAAGTGGAATGACAAGAATCCTCCCACAGATCTGATGTATGAGTGAGGAAAGCCAGGCCTGGTAGCAACACTTAGGATTCTAGTACTTGAGAGGCTGAAGCAGGATGCTTCCAGCTTGAGGCTAACCTGGACTACGTAGCAAAATGTCTCAAAAAACAAATTAAAACAAGACAAAAACTAAACAAAAAATGAGCAAAAATCTGGGATGTAGCCTAGTGGGAGTGTTTGCCTAACACTTGAGCAAGGTCCTAGGTTCAAGTCCCGGTACCCCACTGCTATGATGCCTGAGGAGGCAGTGCTGTGACTCATCCAGTGTCTATTCCATACTCAGATAATTAGTTCACAGCTTCATATTCAATATGGAAGACCAGCAGCATGTGGCTCCTGCAACTTCAAATGTACTAAGTCCAAACTGAAATTTGCAATTTGAAAAAATACTTCTTAATGGAAAAAACGAATGCTAAATATCTCATTAAAATGTTCTGATAGTTGAAATAGTTTTAGAAACAATTATTCTATTAATATTAGTTTTACCTTTTTAAATTTTTATTTGAAATGACTACTAAAACATTTTCAATTGCCTATGGAATTAAAATTGTAATTGTACTGACTAGTACCAGTCTAAATCACTCATAATATTCCATCTTTCTTGTTAATCAAGCTGGGCCAATGACTCCAGTGTGCCCAAGCAGATAGCAAACACAATCCTTTCTCACAGAAACAGTCTCAGGAAAAACAAGAGAAAGACAAGCTTGTGCAGATCAGCTAACCACTACTCAAGCCAGCAGCCCTGTTGTGAGCTGGAGCAAGAGAGCTGCTGAGAAGCAGCAAGGTCGTCCGTCAGCTCTGGGTTAGATGTCTGCTCTGCCTCTAGTCTCTCAGTAAACGATAGAGCAGATATCCTTATTGTTTAGTTCATGTTTAGTTTTTGAATCAGGGTCTCTTGTAGTCCAGGCTGGCTTCAAACTTGTCATGAAGCAAGTTAGCTCCTGTTTCCACTGCCCGGATACTGTGATTACAGGTGTGCACTCTGATGCACACGCAAGTCTTTGTCAACAGTCCACAAGCATTCTACCAATGGAGCTACAAAGTTTTTAACTGGCAGGAAATGAAGGCGTCAAACTCATAAATCTGGCAACCTGAGTTCAATCCCTGGAAGACTACAGGTTGGAAGGAGAGACCGATGTCTGTAGTTTTCTCTGACCTTTACCCATCCACCATGGGTGCCTGTCTCTCTCTTTCATATTAAAAAAAAAAAAAAAAAAAAACTATGAAGTTCAGCCAGTACTTCTCTAATTATCTCTTCAATCACTAGTATTATAGAAGATATGCTTATATGTTTGTTTTTGGTGTCTTGCAAAAGGCTTACACTCTGTAGCCTAGAATGCTCTTCCTGGCTCAGCCTCCTGAATGCTGATATTAGAGATGTGAGCCACTATACAATATTATCTTCTTATTTTCACAAGGTATAATTATGTGAAGTTCCTATGCTTATATAACTTTTAGTTTTTGACAAAAACACTAAAATCCTTTGCAAACATTAGAAATTCTCTGAACATTGGCCTCAAATTTGTACAATATTGAATCACTAGAAACGTATGTTTTGGGTTGGAGAGATGGCCTCACAAGCAGAAACACCTGAGTTCAGGGCCGGAATCCCACATAAAAAACCAGGCGGAAATGTTAATAGACCTGCACTTCTGGCTCTAGAAGGCAGAGCCTGGGAAATCCCAGAGCAAAGCAAAAAGGAGGTAAAAGCAATCCAAGATTGTCCCGTCCTGTGCCAACCAGGCTGTAAGATAAGATCCCAACCTGGGGAAGAACTTCAAGGAAGCACCTTCTGGAAATAGGACATGGCTTATTTTGAAATAAATAATAAAAGATATGAAGCATATGGGAGTTGTCAGGCTTGCTTGCAGCCTGCTCTTTGCAATGAGCAGTTGCTAGGGACCTGAGCGGTTGCTAAGAATCACTCCCCTTTGAGTCTTGCCTCTTATCTTTGACAGACAAGTTTCTCTCTTTTGGTGATTGTGCAAGCCTCTTATCTCTCTGACAGACCAGTTCTTCCCTTTTTTGTGGATTAGGCACACTCCTATTTATTCCCAGGTCTCTTTTTTGCTTTTTCCCAAAAACTAGCTAGGTTATCACCTCCCCCTAGGTTCCTGCCCCTGGAACTGCAGGTGTCAAGTAATTGGCCTTAAGTCTTTTGTTTCCTAAATAAAAACCAAGCCTATTTTTAACTTTAAATTAAATTCTAACTAGAAATTTCATGTTCAGTCATACACAGTAAATAGACTTGTTCGCCAGAACCTATATGCTGATTTTTTTGAGGATTAAGGTAGAGTTTATTAAAAAAGAGAAAGGATGGAACTCATGGACTCCAGACGTGGAGTGCCATGAGGAGCTAGGGCGCCTCCATGAGAAGCAGAAGTAGAACAGGGCTCACTAGAGGGCCATGAGGGGCTAGATGGCCTGTATATGCTGATTTTAAAGAAATTAGAGAACAACTTCAAGAGTCCTACAACATGGGTGGGTAGAATTCCCTAAAAATATGACTCTTGTTAAATTAATTCAGAAATTCTACAAATATGAGACTATGCCATCTGTTCACTAAAATCAGTACACAACTATTTTTATAGAGCACATAAGTTAATAGAAAATATTAATTCCTAAAATTAATACACAACTATTTCTTGTAGAGCACATGAGTAAATAAAAAATAAAAATAAAATAAATCCTAATATAGGCCAGCTTATATAATAATGGCCAGAATCTGATATCCTTTTTTTTTTTTTATTCAATTGCATGTGCATGCACGGTGTGTGTGTGTGTGTGTGTGTGTGTGTGTGTGTAGAACCACAGGCAAATTCGGGACTGCCTCCACCTCCTCCTTGTTTACTCTGCCCCAGGATTCACAGGCTCCACTCTACCAGGACCGGAAACGCAGGCTGCCTCCCCCCCTTCCACCCGGCATCTATACGTGGGGTCTAGGATCCGAATTCAGGACCTCCCGCTTGCAAGGCAGAGGCTTAACCCCTGAGCCACCTCTCCAGCCCCCTGATATCCTTAAAAAAAGAAAGAATTAATGTATAATATGTGCCTCCTCCAACAGATTCACCTTTACCATTTACAAAAATGTATAACAGATTTAACACAAATTAAAAAAAAAGCTCAACCTCAGTATATTTTAACTAAATCTCAAATCAAGTCTTTGTTAAATACGACAATACAGACTTAGGCCCTATGACTATTTGGTGGGACATTGTTAAAATACATAAATTTAGAGAGACTGAGGGGCTGAGAAAAACCTGTTGTAGGGTTGGGAAAAAAAACCCATTGAGATGTGATAAAGATTTGTTTGTGTCTCACCCTCAAACAATGGGTTAGGTTCTTAAAGAATGTTTATCCTAAAGGTGATTCCTGCTGATTAGAAGGATACTGTCTGTCTACAGGCATAACATTCTCTGCCCAAAAATTTTCTGGTATAAAAGCTGCTACAAAATTCCAATAAAATAGATTCAGATTCACCCAGCTCAGAGTTGTTGTGGTGTGGATCTCTCATCCTGCCAACTCTTTGTTACACTTGGTCACACTTGGTCGAGGGGAGCCCTGGACTTTGAGGTCGCAGTGTAGACTGCGGTACGAAATGATTTCTGAAGTCACCTGTGAGTTTCCGCAGGCATACACAGTGCCCTCTGAGACACACATGGGAAAGGAAGAGAAAGAGAGAGAGAGAGCGAGAGAGAAGGAAGAAAGAGAAGAAGGAAGGAAGGGAGGGAGGGAGAGAGAAAGGAAGGGAGGGGGAAGGAAAGAAGGAAGGCAGTCAGAGGAAGGGCGGGAGCGAGGAAGGGAGGAGGAGGAAGGAGAAGGAAAGGAAAGAGGGAGGGAGGGGAGAGAAAGGAGGAGGGAGTACATGGCGGGAGGAGGAAGGAGGAAGGAAGAAAGGAAGGAAGGAAGGAGGGAGAGAGGAAAGGAGGGAGGGAGGAGGGAGGGAGGAGGAAGGAGGAAGGAAGGAAGGAAGGAAGGAAGGAAGGAAGGAAGGAAGGAAGGAAGGAAGGAAGGAAGGAAGGAAGGAAGCTTTAAGCAAATGACGATCACACAGCGCTTGTGTTCAGTCTTATGCTTACTCTTTTGTAAGGTACAGTTGTACAATGATCCAACTCATCATTATTTCACTGAATGCACCAACTTCATGGGAAAATACTTTAAAATCAGGCTTGTAGGAAAACAAGGTGAAGGTACTTCCCCTACAGGTTACAACACCAACACTCACTGGCCCTACTTTAGTACCATTCCATGAGCAAAGAGAAGATATAATTCAGAGTTCAAATTCCCAAACTTACTAGTAGACTCGTAAGGACTATGAACATTTTCCAAGTGGCACTGGAGCTGGAAGGGAGTGGAAAACTGGCGGTAACAGTGCTGACAGATGGTGTGACCATCCACCTCGCCATTCTGCTGATCCAGTTCTACGTGATGCTTCATGTGGTTCATGAATCTGCAGCACGGCACAGACAAGTACAGACACAAAGTCATCAACCAGCGTCTACCTGTTCCTCCCCCACACCTCTCCAATTTGGTCGTCTTTTTCTGAGTCTGAAAGCGTAACTTTAAAACTAAAAGTTCCTTGGCAGAAGATGCACTGGTCTTCCCTAGTGTAACCCAGAGCTACTGTTCATTAGACAGCACCACTTCCTGACTTAACAACTTCCAGCCAGAAGGTACTGGCTGGCATCTCCCTCCAAAAAGAACTTCAACATTTTAAAAAAATGCAATCTTCTTTTATGCAGTGACCTTCAAGGCTTTAACACTTACCGAATGTTGTTTTTTAGTCTTTTGGTACAGTGAGGACACCGGAAAGATGTGGCAACCTTAGGAAAGCTTGTGAGTTGGGCAACTTTGCCACCATCCCGTCCATAATAGAAGTCGTCCACTAGCATGATAAGCTTGGTCTGGACGGCATCACCAACACTCTCATTTGGCTCTGACACTTTGGTAGATGGCGACAGAGTAGGAACGGGAGTAGAAGAAGGTGTAGAAGTAACAGGAAGTGTCTTCTCGGGGGATGGAGGCTTGTTAGCAGCTGAGACGGTAGGGTCTGCATCAAGGGACTTTCCCTTTTTCTGGTACTCAACCATTTCAGGGCAGCAGTACTGCAAAGAAGACAACAGCTCGTCACTCTGGCTGACACCTCCATGTTAGTAGCAGTGCTTGGTAGTGGTTTTGCTAATGGAGGTGCTGAATACCCTGTCCAGCTTTCGTCCTTCAGTCTTCTATAGTAGTTCTAGGTTTTGCTCCTTTTCTGTTGTCTGCTAGCAGTCTCGGTAACTCCTAAACACGATACATTTCTCCCTCCCGCCTGTTCTAGACCCATTAGCTAGTACTATGAGTTCTCAAGGAGAAAGTAGTTCCAACCTCTACGTTTGTTACCAAAAGTTACAAGCCTAAGAATAGGAAAAAGCTAACAGATTTCAACTCACTCAGTGACACAATTAATGAAAGTGAGCTGAAGTCAACACAGTGAGTTCTTATTCAACAAACCTGTTTTCCTGTGTAGTTTTCTAATCTGCCATGCTAAGGTTACACTGTCTACTGAACGTTTTTACACGTCCTACACATCCCAAATTATATAGCTTTTCTAAAAGACCATAAGAGAAAAGGTTCTCAGAAGTGCTTAAGTCACTTCAGGGCTTCACAAGCTTCCAGTATTAGAGGCAGAGACAGTGCTCCAACAGGACACTTGCCAGAGACGTCACTTACACACATGTGACCTCTCAGAGCCTCAGTAATACGGAACTGAGCATTACACCGGGGACAAACTTTCCGCCCGCCATCTTGGAGGTCATACACTGGGATGGACGAGGTCACTGGAAAAAAGGAGAAGTATGGCAAGATTAATAAAACACACCTGCACAGAACTAAGTGCTCCCTGAGGAACATCCAAGAGTAATGAGCAACAAAGAGGCTGGTGAGATGGCTCAGAGGATAAGGGCTCTGCACACCTAATAACCTGCTGAATCCCTGGAACCCACATAAAGGCAGAGAGAACCAATTCCACAAAGTTATCTTTGATCCCCCCACAATTTAGAAAGAAAAGCAAGCCCATAGGCCCACTGTGTCTGAGGCACAGTCTTTTTAACTATTTAACTCTAGGTTAGGGGTCAGCAAACTGAAGCACAGAGACCAAATCCAACCTAGCTGCCTGTCTGTTTCACATCATGAAGAAAGAATGATTTGAGGACTTGGAGACATGGCTCATGGGAGGATTAAGGGTGACTGTGGGAATCATCTGGATTGCCTTTACCTCTTTTACTTTGTACTAGGATTTCCCAGCCTTTGCCCACCTGGGCCAGAAGTAGAGGCCTTTTCTGCCTGATGTTTTTATGTGGGACCTGGGATCCAAACTCAACCTTCTGCTTGTGAGGCAGAGTCTTAAACCCTGAGCCATCTTTCTAGCCTTCTTAACTTTTTTTAATAGTTGAAATAAAAGCAGAATAAAAATTTTGGTTGCATAAATATTACATTGAACTCAAACTTCAGAACCCATAAATGGTTTTAGTGAAGAAAAGCCCAATTCATTCATTTATGTATTGTCTGCAGCTGCTTCTGTACCATAATGGCAATAATGGCACCAGTGAGGACTCGCAACAGAGACCATGTCATGCACAAAGCTTGTTAAGATTCACACACAGGGCCTTTTACCAAAAAATTTACCAAGTCCTGCTTTAGGGCACAGAAATCCTTATATCTTTTTCATTCTGAAAAGCTCTCTACCAAATCCCAATTAAAATTCATCTCCCTCCATGATGCCCCATCTTTGACTATCCCACCCACCTTTAAACTTTGATCCATCAACTCCACCAAGCAATTCTTGTAGTTGATGAGGCTATACTTCTTACAATAGTGTCTACTTTAAAGCAACTCTATAAATCTTCATTCAGAGTATTTTCAATGTAATAAATGTGTCATCTACGTTTCTGAATGACTCAAGGTCTCTCGTATTACCTTTCATTGAAGATTCTGGTCCACTGGCTCTCTGAGCACCATGGGCAGAACTGCTGTTGGAGGCAACTGTTGGCCCAGGACTCTGGCCCAGGGAAGGGATGGTGTTAAGGGTGTTCACCAATTTGGCCACTTCATTGCTATTTTCACCTGTAACCCCAGGTCGTTTCACAGTGACGAAGCTGGCAATGCTCACTGCAGGAGGAGAGGGGAAGGAGGGGGCTATGGTGACCAAGTGAAAATCATCTGTTCCCCGCCCACTACCCCATTCTGGTCTGCCATCTCCTTCTCCCAAGCCTCACCTAGCTTGGGATTGGAGGTTTGGTTGGACTGGCCTGGAGGCTGAGCAGTCAGCTGCCCCAGTGAGGTTGGCTGTGTGGCAGTGGGAGTGGTGGACGTGCTGGGAGTGGACTTGGTCTGCTGGGACTGCGACTGCGGGACAGTGCTTCGAATGGTCAGAGTAGCTGGGATGACCGTGGTAAAGGTGTTGGTGGTGGGCCTCACAGGCATTGTGGAGCCTGGTCTCACTGGCGTCATCTGAGAGAACACTTGTGGGACTCCAACTGTCGGCTTAACAAACTGTGTACCTGGGGCTTTTAAAAGAGAGACAAAGAAAAGTACCCAGCCTTTATCAGTGAGCTCATCTGTAACACACTCTTCCTTTCCTAGAAATATAAGAAGAGGAAGAAATCATTTCCCCAAACTGATTAGTGAATAGCAGAGGTTACCAAAAGTAGTTTAGATCCTAATGGCTAAGAAAGCAATAAGTGTTCGCCCAACAAAAGAAATTTTCCTGAGTAACTTAAAAGCATTAAACTGCAAGTGATTCCCATGAACTCCCCAACACCTCACCACACTACCTTTTAATCCTAAGGTATCAACAGTAGCTTGACCTCGGCACTAGAGGACTAGGTCGGGGAGGCAGAGTGGATGTAGAAAGGCCAAAGGGCAGACTGGTCCTCAAAAAGTGATTCTTCTTTTTCAGATTTCTAAAGAAATTTTCCATTCTCTTCTAAAAACTCAAATAGGACAGACTATGTCATTATACTAGGATGTTCCAAAGGAGAATGTCTTCTGGCACAACTGTAGACAGTTCCACTGAGGAATATTTAAGGAATACCAGAAAGTTATAGGGTAACTGATCAGGCTTATGGCCTAAAAAACCCTGTGGGCTCTGAGAACAAAAATATAAAAACTTTAGAAAGACAAACAATAGTGATCTTATAGAAGACTCAATAAGATCATTCTTTTTGGCCTGAACAATAGAAAATTTAACTCACAAGAAATGTGATTTGGGGAAATGTTTTAAGTTTTTTTTTTTTTTTTTTAATTTGTATGTACTAAAAATTGAACCCAGGTTCTCAGGCAGTGTACTCTATTCCTGAGCTATGCCCTTCCTGCTTTAAGATTCTTTAACATCTTATTATATGGTCACTGATAGTGTTATATCCTTAGAGGCTATATCATTCGCTGCATTTATATCTAAAGTTTTTTGTTTGTGAAAGAGTTTTACTATGGAATAACTCAAGATGGCCTCAGATTTATGGTAATCTTGAGTGTGCCAAAGCTGTGATTCTAAAATCTATGCTGTAAGATAAAATTTACAATCCTACCACATAAATGAGTAAATATATGTGGAGTAAAAAATTGGCGAGTTTGTATTAACAATATTCTTTCAGGGTAAAATATAATGGCTGACTAAAATAGCAGAAACAGAAAAAGACTAGATAAACCTCTTTACCTCATGAAGGGTG
Organism: Typhlomys cinereus; assembly: GCA_023101885.1. Lineage (NCBI taxonomy): Eukaryota > Metazoa > Chordata > Mammalia > Rodentia > Platacanthomyidae > Typhlomys > Typhlomys cinereus. Next base: position 1,137,892 of record JALPQD010000346.1, on the reverse strand, counting down.
GCAAAAGAAAAACTACCACCCTGGGCCAAAGGTTAGAAAGTTTTTATTTTTTTTTTAATTGGGCTTAATTAAATCATTAGGACTATTGTATTTTAATATTTTCTTTAGATACATGTTTTTAAATGACCTAGAGTATTTTGAAACAATAAAAACAAATCTTTTGGATGCCAGTTTATTCCAAGTGGATAAACAGTTTCCTTACCTGGGACTAGTGTAATTGGTCTAACCGTTTGGCCTTGTTGTACGTTCAGAACAATCCCAACCTGATTCATTGCATTTTGTACAGGCCGAACATTCCTTACAGGAAATCCCTGTATTAAAAAGCAAAATTATCTTTAACATGGACAGCAACTAACCCTAACATTGACTGCAGTCATAATCTATATAAAAAAATTTCCCACTTTCTTACCTAATGGTTCTCTGTCTAAAGTTAGAGATTTCAAATGACTGACATGGAAAAATTTAGGATATTTTGGCATACTGGGTTTTTATAGCTTTTTTTGTTTTGTTTTGTTTTGAGACAGGGTCTTGCCTATGTAGCCCACCTGTTTACAAACCTTTTTGTTTAGTTTTGTTTTGTTTTGAGACAGGGTCTTGGTATAAACAAGCCCAAGCTAGCCTCAAACCTGCTATGTTGTCCAGGTGTGTGCCACCATACCCAGCTTGTTTGGCAAGAATGAGTGGAAATGAAATTACCTCCTAATATGAGAGCACCTGCTTCACCTGCTAACTGCTAAAGCTAAAGAAGGGAAAAAACAAAATACTAACAGTATCTAGTGGAGTTATCCAACATATAAATAATCCTAAGAAATTGTTCCCAAAGTCCACTTTAAAGGCCATAAACCTCTGACAAATTAGTAAGAGAAAATTTTATAAATAAGGAAGCCATAGGCAAAGATAAGCATTTGCCTTTAGATTCCATTCAGATTAAGGCTTTCCAGGTTCAAACCATTATGCTACACATATCAAAGCTTTCTTCTGTTTTCAAGATCGTTAATTTCATACATAGAGCTTCAAAATCTAATGAACTTACCCAAGTGACAAGAGCAGCCCAAGCAAAAGAGAACCTTCAGGAGACAAGCATGAAGGATTTCTAATCTTAGCTTTCTCAGATTATCTCACCAGATCTTAATCAACTCAATAGATCTCTACAGGTATGAATAGGAAAATTAGCCCAGTCATGATGCTATACTGGGCATTTCACAACTCAGAATTGCATGAAAAAGTGAATGAGAAACTCAGTTCGAAGAGCAAGACTTAGGCCCATTTTTAATAATGAAGACTCTGAGTCAGAGCTTCTAAAGCTTCAGTTCTTATCCCATTCTCTACCAATCCCAGAATCCAGAGTCCTACTTACCTGGGTAGTGATGAATATAGGTTGTGAAGCCACAGGGGAGTTAGTCACATGATTGGCATTCTGCATGACCTGGACAGGCCTCAACACTGGTTGAGTAACCATTGTACCCAGACCTGGGGTTGGGTTTTGAGTTAGAATGAGTGGCTGCCCACTTTGCTGGACCAAAGGATTGCCAGCTACAGGGTAAAAGAAAGGAAAAAAAAAAAGGTAAACAGAACAAAAAGTGAATGTTAAAAACAATGCTAAACCTGCATTCTATAAGAAACATTACGTACGACCTTAGGTAAGAAATATTGTCTCAGATAATCAAAGTATCTACAGGATTCCACTCACCTCAGGTTTAATGTTACTAAACTCACCACAACAAATTATTAATCTAAATTTACAACTAACAAAAAACCAAGTAGGTCACAGTAGTTCACTAACATCTCACCCATCTTAACTACGAATGAAAGATAAAACTTTTCATTATTACTTTTACTTTAATAATTTATATGATCATAACATTGCTCCCAAAATCAGCGGAAGAAAAAAAAAAAGACTTTTCCCATATTTTAGGTAAAATGTACTTGTAAAATGCTATTTGTTGTTACTAATCTCCCTTAAGCTTATTATTCTGAGACAAAATTCATGTAGGCCTCAAAATCCCTATTCAAAGAAGATAACCTGGAACATATGATTCCACCTCCAACTACTGAGTGCTGGGATCACAGCTGGGTACTACTCTGCTAAATTCACGTAACATCAGGGCTCTTACTTGGAGCTTTGGCAAATACACTAGTTATAACATCAGCTCCCCCAACTTAAATTTTTAAAAAAGAGAAAACTCATGACTAGGCATTAATCTATGACAGAATTTAAAGAAAGGCATCTGTGAGATAGCTCAGCCGGCGACTGTAAACCCCACCTGATGGATGGAGAAAACTGCCTTCTGAAAGTTGCCTCTGACTTCTACCTGAGAGCCACGGACAGCATGGATGTACACACCTTTCTTTCTCTAGTGGGCAATAATTAGGGGGAAAAAAAGCATCTCTTTTGAGTTAGCCAAACTGAAAATCCAACAGTTTCTGTTAAGAATACTGTTTTCCACAGAGAGTGACAAGCTGCCTACTTTAAGTCACAGGGGTGAAGACAGTCAAACACTAATGTCTAACAGGTGGGTGTGGTGGCTCCACCTGTGACTCCAGCAGTCAGGAAGCTGAAGCAGGAGTTGTGAGAGTGTCCAGGGCAATGTGGGCTACATAAGAGCTCCACGTCAGTCTGATCACCTAGTGGAACTGCCTGAAAATGAACAGCCATTTTAAGCAAATACTTAGAGAAGTGGAGACAAGGAGACTAAGGTGTTCAAAGGGCGTCCTTGGCAACCTGCATTACATGAGACCCTCCGTGTCTCACAACGACGACACCAAACCAGAAAATAAAGTTATTAATTGTAAAGAACCTAAGAAGTCAGAGAGAATTTTAGAGAGCCATTATGATTAAACTAAAGACTAAAACACTGTAACATTTTAATCCTACATCACCAGAATGGAATAGGCCCTTCAGAAGTTTATTTTTGATAAAATAGTCACTAAAGTTAAGTACAAAGCTAGACCACCAAAGAACAGGAAACAGTAGCTCACCCTATACTCTCTCATAAAGGGTAAGCTAAGAACTGAACTGCTCAGTTACTGGCTAGCAGACTAGACACTGCAGAGGTACAAGATGAGCAACTTCCCAACTGTCTATACTACTGATAACAATTCATTGGCTGTTACATTTTAGATTTTAGATGTTTTATTATAAAAATGTCAAACACACAACTAGAACACTACAAAGGGGCTGGAGAGATGGCTTAAGGGTTGAAACTGCCTCGCAAGCACAAGGCCCCACGTAAAAACATCAGGCAAAAATGGTGGTAGCTTATACTTCTGGCCTTAGTGGACAAAGTCTGGGAAATCCCAGAGTGAAGCAAAAATGAGGTAGAAACAATCCAGGATGATTCCTGAAGTCACCCTTGATCCTCCACAGGGACACACAGTGCCATTTGATACACACAAACAGACACACATGTACATGCAAAAAATAAACACAAAAAGAAAAAAAAGAACAAGGTAATGGACCTCTATATACCCTTCTACAACTATCAATTATGGCTGATCATATCTCATCTGTATCTCCCACCCTACTTACTAATTCCCATGTTATTTTGGAACAAGTTTCAGATCATACCATCTGAATGGTGAATATTTCAATACATTCTCTATAAAAGAAGAAACAAGTCAAAGAATCACATGGCCATTATCACTCCTAAAAATATGTAATTCTTTAATGTTCCTGTATGTTTTAAAAGATTATGAGTTAGGTTACAAAAAGACTCATACAATACAATTATATAGACATAACTTTTAACTTTTGTGTATTATGTGCGTGTGAGTGGTGTGTATATGTGCAGGTATGTATGTGTCTGTGTATCCCAGACGCACTGTGTACAGTGTGCCTTCTTCTTACTTTGCTCTGAGTTTTCCCCAAGCTCCATCTTCCAGTAGTGGAAGTGCATGCTGCCACAATTTCCACCCTATGTTTCTATGTAGGCTCTGGGATTTGAACTTGGGTCCTTTTTCTGTTTCAGGCAGGGGCACCCCTGAGCCATCTCTCCAACCCCTCAATTTTTTTTATAACTCTGAAATTAAAAGATGAAATACACTGACTACATGTTCATCCAGTTATTTTAATTACCATGGCAAAAAAATCATCTATTTACCTAGCCAACCTCACTTCTTTTTTCCTGTTTTAAGATAAGGTCTCCTCCATTCAACCCAAAGTGATCTGAGCTTGCTATGTAGGATTGCTTTGGGTTCCTGATCTTTCTGACTCTACCTCCCAAGCAGCGGGATTACAGGTCTGTGCTACCCACACTGACTCTGCATCCCAATTAACATAAATTGGAAAGATAAAATGTTTTTGTATTTATGTGAAAATTAACCAGCATTTGAAGATCTCTTTTTATTATTTTATTATTTATTCAATTGTGCATGTATGCGTGTGTGTGTATGTAGAACTACAGACGAATTCAGGAACCACCATGGACCACCTCCAACTCCTCCTTGTTTACTCTGCCCCGGGAATCACAGGCTCCGCCCTACTAAGACCAGTAACGCAGCCCCCCCCCCCCCCCCCCCCCCCCGCTTCCGCCAGGCGGTCTGTACATGGGGTCTAGGATCCGAAGTCAGGACCTTCCACCTGCAGGGCAGAGGCTTAACCCCTGAGCCACCTCTCCAGCCCTTGAAAGGTGTCTAAAGAGAAGTCATGTTTCCATGAAATATGGGTATAATCTGCTATTGTAAACAATGCTAGACCACGGAATTCCGTGATTAAAGGCGCTTCCCCGGCACTATCTTTGGAGTCCATAGAAGGACAGAACTGACTTCTGAAGTTGTTCTCGCATCTCTACACACTTGCTATGGCATGCCTGAATGCTCACTCTCATTCTCCTCTCTAAAATAACTAATAAATAACGTTGGGGGGGCATTGAGATGACTCAGTGAATAAGATGCCTATTTACAAACCTGGTGACCTAAGTTTGATCCCTAAAAGCCTACACAGCCCGAGAGAACGGACTTCTGAAAGTTGTCCTTTAACAACCTTCAGCAATACGCAGCGGCATTCTGTGTGTTCTCTCGCTTTCTCAAATAAATTGCTTCTTTAAAAAAAAAAATGCTAGCTCAGTATTTTCTGCAGGTAGTCTCTCTTAAATCAGGGTCATGTTTGAATTACAGCATTTTAATATTTCCCCAAAATTACGGTGCAAACATCCTGGACCGTTCTAGCTCTCTACTGCTTTGCTCTAGGATTTCCCAGGTTCCACCTTCTAGGAGTGGAATTACAGGCTGCTGTCATATTCGCCCAGAATTTTTATATGGGATCTGATCTGGGGATCAGAACTCAGGTTCTTTTGCTTGTGAGGCAAAGGCTTTAAGCCTTGAGCTAAACTCCTGGATCATGTTTGTTTTTTAAACTGTGTTTGTTTGTTTTTATATTTGTGTGTGTGTGTGTGTGTGTGTGTGTGTGTGTGTGTGTGTGTGTGTGTGTGTGTATCAGAGGGCACGTATGCCCTGTGGAGGGCCAAGGATGACTTTGGGAATCAACCATCTGGATTGATTCTACCTTCTTTTCCCTTTGCTCTAGATTTCCCAGGTTCTGCCCACCAGGGCCAGAAGTGCAGGCCATCACCTTTCCCACCTGGTGTTTTTATGTGGGACCTGGGATCCGAATTCAGGACCTTCTGCTTGCCAGGCAGAGTCTTAACCCCTAAGCCATCTCTCCAGCTCCAGAATTTTTTTTTTTTTTTAGGAAGTATTTAAAATGATTTCCACAATCTTGGCCTTTCCTCAAAGAAATTCTAGTAGTTTAAATGAATATCTTATATAGTGGCACTTCTTTATAGAAGTCCTTTAGAGGACAAAAGAGGCAATGAGAACTCAGGGGCTTTAAAGAGCTTTTATACATGCATATTCGAAAATGTCATCATGAACCCAAGATTTTGTATGTTATTTTAAAAAAAGGGTCAGCATTGTAACTCGGAGACAATAAAATTTAGACAACAAAAACAAAGAAACAAAGGGGCATGGAGCCAGCAAGATGGCTCAGCATTGAAGGTTCCTGTGCACAAGCCTGGGAACCTGAGCTGCTTCCCCAGAGTCTACATGGTGAAAAGAAACTGATGCTCAAAAGTTGTCCTCTAACCTCCACACACCAAGGTACACATGTACTCACACTTACACACATCATGTACACACACAATACATTTTAAGACATCTTTTTTTTTAAAAGTTTTTTTTAAAAGAGACTTTAAAGTAACTATTCAGAGCACAGCTGAATACTGTGTTCTTTAATCAATAATTCACACAGCCAGATACCATGTAAAAGTAAAGTCTTCCTTTCAGAATAACTGCTAGTATAAATCATTAAAAGTGAATACAAATAAGTGAAGCAGAACTAATAGCTCCCAAGAGCTGCGAATGCCAGGTAAAATGAACCACGCTGCTGTCTCAAGGTAGCAGCTTACTCTGTGGCTTACAAATGTAGTTCTGTGGGCTGCAGGTGCTGACCAGCAGTAGGATACTTGCCTGTTGTGTGTGAGGCCCTCAGTTACATCTCCAATACTGAAGAATTGATACTATATACAAGTAATTGTGGGTTAGTAAGAAGTAGCAGCTTTCATAAGTGTTTTTTCTTTCTCTTTGTAATATGGAATGCATCACGGAATTCACCTGTCATCCTTGCACAGGGGCCATGCTAATCTCTGTATCGTTCCAATTTTAGTGTATATGCTACCAAAGCGAACACCCATAAATGCTTCAATAGTATATTGCCCCTTATAATCATTCTACAGCTTGTTTTTGTTCTGCAACTTAGTAACTCTCCAACTACTGCCCTCAACTGCCCACCACAGCATAAACTGACTGAACAAAAGAAGGAAATCGCAGTTTCTCTCACAATATACTGTTTACACATGAAGGTCTTGACTTTGTTGTCATTCCTTCAAGTTGCCTTCTACCTTTGAGCCCAGAAAACTCTCTAAATTCATCACCTACAGCTTTCAGTTAAGTGATATTTCATCTTCATAATGTTACTGTGGTATGAAAACATATGTTCAACCTACAGAAATGGTTTCTAAGTGCCTAGTAAGTTTCTTGAGAATATTCAAGTAATAATGTTCCAAAATTCAGCTCTTTAAATTTTATCACACACATATACACCCCTCCCAATCCCATCTTAATTAGGATACAATCCACATATCATTTCATTTAAATTAGTATATCCACAATGTGTGGAACCATCCCTACTATTTAATGTCATTGCAAAAAAGAAAGCCCAAACTCTTCTCTTCTGACCAGTAGCGACCATTTATCTATTTTCTGTCTCTATTGATTTGTCTGTATCGAATGTGTATTAAATTGTTCCATGTGTCCATGGAACATGTGTTCCATGTGTTCCATGTGTCCATGTGTGTGCCTGCATGTGCAGGAACCCAGAATCTTCTATCACTCATTTGACACTGGCTCTCCTTAAAACTAGGGGTTGCACCTCAGCTAGGTGGGAAGCATATGTGTATTAGTATTCCCTTCCTTTTATGAATAATACATAATGGTGTATATACATGTCTTTTTTTATCTGTTCTTGAAGGACACTTGGGTTATTTCTTTGGGGCTGTGTTATAAACAAGGCTGCTATGAGTATCAATTTTATGGGAGCATATTTTCAATTCTCTTAGGTTTATAGCTACAAATGTGTCACATGGCATCTCTGCATTCAATTCTGTGTGTTCACATCTCCACGCTTTTGAGACGGGGTCTCTCTATGAACCTGGAGCTCGCCAATTCGGCTAGACTGGGCTAGTGTGCCCAGGGTTCCTCCGTTCTCTGCCTCCCCCAGAGCTGTGATTACAACATGCATGTTTTTTCCATTAGTGCTGGGGACTGACCGCAGGTTTCATACTTGCACAGAAAGCCCCTGCATGTTCAACTCTTTGAGAAACTACCAACTGTTTTCTATAAGGTCAAACATTTCTTATGTTCTCGGGAGCAATTCAGGACAGTTCCGATTTCTCCACATTCTTTAAAATATGTTACTGTCCACAGTAATAAGAAGTGTGGTTTTCTGCCCTGGGCCAGGACCACAGCAGACTCCCTGCTTCTCAGGAGGTGACCTTCGATACTAATCGGGATGCAGCCAAGGGCGGTGCAGGAAAAGCAAAACTAAAAACAGCAGCAAACCATGGTTCAGAACCCCAAAGACCCTGCATTGATCACTTAGAACCAGACCAGCCAGATTTCTCCCTATCCTAAAGCTCAGGGAACCTTGCAGAAGATGGGGAGGACCAATGATATGAAAGGTGCTCCACACAAGTTAGGGCTGCAGCAGCCAGAACTGGACTTTGCCTGACCTGCACAATGACGCCCCCAAGGTTTAGCATGAATCACAGAGGAGAGGGCTCCAGGCAGTAGGATCCTTAGAGGCAAGGGATTAGCAGTCATGGTGGGGTTTCCATGCTGGCAGGGAGCCCAAGAAGGGCCTCTGGGCTATGCTGCTGAGTCCTGAACCCTCACTAGGATGGAGGACTAAGAGGGAAGTTTGGCGGTAGCAGGGAGGGGGGGATGCTCTGGGAGATGGGAGGGTGGAAGAGAGGCGGTGGGAGAGAGGGAGGGAGATGAAAGGAAGGGGGGAAGAGGGGAGAGTGCAAGGGGGGACGATGGGAGGGGAGGAAGGAGGGATAAGGCGGGGATGGGGGGTTACCTATTGAGCTCCTATGATTAGGAAGAAAAAAAAGAAAAAAATTAAATGTGGGAAAAAAAAAAAGAAGTGTAAAGTGGTACCTTCTATTTTTTACTTGAATTTCTTAGTGACCAATCTATCATCTTTTGATATAGTCATTTGTGCATTTTTAAAAAATGCAAACTCTTTTCAATTCCATCTCTCTCCCAGAGACAATTCGCTCATCAACTTATGTGTGTGTGTGTGTCAGAGGGCACTGGTGGAGGGCCAAGGGTGACTTCAGGAATCAGCACAGTTTGCTTTTTACTTCACTCTGGGATTTCCCAGGCTCTACCCACCAGGGCTGGAAGTGCAGGTCGCCACCATTCCACCTGGCATTTTTTACATGGGATCTGGGACTTTGAACTCAAGACCTTCTGCTTGCAAGGCAGAGTCTTAACTCCTGAGCCATCTCTTCAGCCCTGCTTTTGAACTTTTAAAATATTGTCACTTCATTCACCATTATGTATTATGATGTGGCTGTATAGTCATTCTGACATCTGCATGATTTAATCGTGATAATTATACAATATATTATCTGTCCCAACAACAATCATCTGGGATTTGTTACTGAGTTAAAAAAAATGCTGCTGTGACCATTCCTGTACATAGTTCCTTGTGAAATATTATGTATATCTCTCCTCTCCTTTTTTCTGAGAGTCTGTGTAGAAGAATACTTGAGCATGAACGTTTGCATATATGTGCATGCAGGGGCCCAAAGTTGACTCTGGGTGTCTCCTTTTCAATCCCTCTCCATTTTGTTAAAGCAGAATCTCTCATTTAAACTAGAATGACCAACTAGCCAGGCTAGCTAGCCAGCTTGCTCTGGGGATTCCCTGTCTTTGCCTCTGAGGCTCTGGTTCCATCGCCAGCACCACATAGCTAGACACACAGTGGTTCACACCTGCAATCTCAATACTCATGAGTAAAGACAGGATGGTGAGAAGTTCAAGGTCACATCACTATAATGATGTTTAAGACCCTGTCCCCACTAAAAGAAAAATAGGTTATAAGTAATGATTAAAATGAGAAGGTTGGGTCAACAAGATAGTATGTTGTACTTGCTTAGTGGGCAAAATAGCTCAGTGGGTTAAGGTGCCTGCTTGCAAACCTGGGGAGTTCAACCCCAGAAAGTCGACACAGGGCATGCATGCGCCTTCCCCCTACAAACAAACAAACAAGTTTTTTTTTTTTTAAAAGTACTTGCCAAATAATCCTGACAACCTGAGCTGGATCACAAAACCCAAGGACTCCTATGGCAAGATAGGAGATGGAGACAGGAGAATCACCCGGAAGCTCTCAGACCAGATAGTCTGAAGTATGCAGAGCAGAAGAAACAAGGGAGACTCTGCCTTATACAGTAGGAAGTGAGAACTGATTCCTGAAAATTGTCTTCTGACCTCTTATGGTACACTATGGCACACTCACGCAACCCCCACACACATACCACGTATGCATACGCAAAAAAATACTTTAAAGAGAAGACATTCACATTACAAGGAAAATAGTAAGATAGTCTGCATGCTTCCATTTTCATAAAAAACAAATCACTATATATAGTATACTAAAGTACACACATGATGGTACAAATATGCACCGAGAAATAGTTATTAATACAGTTATCTCCAGGTAGAATGACAGCTTGACTTTTTTTTCTTTTGACTTCCTTGCCTGTATTCATACCTCCCTTCTTCCCTCCTCCCACCTCGGGAAGATAGGGTATCACTTATAACCCAGACTGGCCTCATACTCATGGAGCACTCACATCTGGATCTCCTGAGTATTAAGAGGATTACAGGTATACACAAACACAACTGGCCCCGTTTCCAATATTTTCTACAATGTACATATTATTGTTTTTAATGTATGTATGTGTAGCTGTGTACTCACATGGATACATGATATGCATGCATTATGGACACAGATTACACACTGAGGTCAACCTAAGATGGCATTTCTCAGGTGCTGTTCACCTTATTTTCTGAGTCAGCATTTCTCATCTCATTGGCCTGGAGCTAGTCCAATAAGCTTGGCTAGTAAGCCCCAGGAATCTCCCTGCCTCTACCTCTCAGTACTCTTCTTTCTTTTTAGATGCTGGGGATTGAATCCACGTCTTCATACTTGAGTGACAAGCATTTTACTAATTGAGCTATCTCTCCAGAGCCTATCTCCCATTTTTGAGACAAGGTCTCATGTAGCTTAGACTGGCCTTGAACTCACTATGGAGTTGGAAACAAACTATTTCATCCTCTTGCCTTTACCTCCTAAATGCTAAGATTACAGGTGTGTGCCATCACATCCACTTTACATGGCCTTGTGCATGTGTAAGCATTCTACTAACTAAGCTACATCCCTTAACACATATATTCTTATAGAAATGAAGTTTATCTCTAAAGGAAATAATTAAAGATGAAGTTCCTATTAAGGAGGATGGTGCAGGAAGAGTACAAGGTCAAGGTCTGTGTAGATTACAGAGTGAATTCAAGGATAGTGTGGGCAACTGAGAAAGAAGGTATTAAAAAATAAAAACTAATAAAAAAAGATGTTACAGTGTAAGGGGGATAGCTCAGGGCAGAATGTTTGCCTAGCATCAAGAGGTCCTATGTTCTATTTCCAATACGACAAAAAAAATTTAAGTTCCTTGTAGCAATACAAGAACCCTATAAAAGCAATTATCATTATGAATCTGGAAACTGAATTTGCCAGTAACTCATCTTTAGAGTGTAGAAACGTATCATAATGAAGCTAGATATGGTGTGTCAGGTAGAGGCAAGATGATCAAGACTTCAAGGCTACTACATGGTGAGTTAGCAGCCAGTCTGGGCTCAAGGAAACTCCATCTCAAAAAGACAAATCAAAACCAAACAATACTGCTTAACCTCTCTAAGCAACAAACCACACTGAAAATGTTATTCTTTCACTATTTCCATCTGATGGACAACTCACATCTTTCATACCCAGGGTCCAACAACCACAAGTCTGCCAGAGAAAATACGACCACGAAGCTGCCCTGGACAAAGTCTAAGAAATGAACAGGACTCTTCTGATTAACACAACCTGCTGGCTTGACTTGAAATCCCTGCATCAATTCAACACTAACTTAGAAGGAACAGCATTACTTCCACACCAGCGAACAGCTACTAAAGTCACTCCCCAGCTGGCAGAACCATGAGAATAACTACCCAAAGTAGCCAACAGGTCCAGCTGTCCTATTTGGAGATTTTACCAACATCACCACTTACCATTGTTGTTGGCAATCAGTGTGACGAGAGTCTTCTTTGCACTGTCACTGTTCTGTGTCCCACTGCTACTAACAGTGGTGGATGTAGAGAGGTGCCCAGCAACAGAAGAGTGGGCAGCGATGGGCACTGGAGCTGAAACTGGCTGGCTGGCTGAAACTGTGGAGAGAAGAACGCCATCACTTGAGCCAGAGACGATGCACTGCTTCCCTCTTCGCATTATCAGATATACAGAAAGTTTCCTGTTTCATTCACAACCCAACCACAAACTTGATTTCTCCTTTCTAACTGTCCCTCATCCATTTAGACACAATCCTGCTTCCCTTTAGCTGAGTTATGAGGTCACTGATGACACTGAGCCAGTTCAATGTTTTACATTAACAGATCTTTAGGAATCTGTTTATTAACATCGCTCCTATATTCACATTGGTTCATATCATATGATGTGTAAGACCCTACTGCACTGTGTCCTTTTCAGCAAATTAGTGCCATTTGCAAGTTGCCAGGGGAAGGAAAAATAAATGAGAACAATGGGTAAAATTAAGGAGAAAACACCTGCTTTATGAATTCTGGACAATCCAGAATCCTATCCCAGAATATAATCTTCATGAAGGAATAACACATCTCAAAGTGTCCATGCAAGCAGATACAGCTCACCAAGGAAGTTGCGAACCTGTTTTGACTAGGGGCATAGATCAACTCTGAGATATACCACCACTTTCCATTCCTGTTCACAAACCATTTGTTATGAAGATGTTCGATATTTATTAAATCTCTTAATTCATTAATTCAGTTTGATAAGAAGTTTGATATTTATTAATCAAACCTCTTAATTCATTAATTTAGTTTTTTTTTTAATGACCTAAAGACAGCTTTTCTCTTGCTTTATGGATGATGAAACTGAGGTACTTGTAGGTCACGGGAGGAGAAGCAAGGTGCTCTCAAGGCTACAGAAGAGGCAGCCTGGATTCTTCTTCCTCTTCTTTTTCTTTTGTAAGACATGTTCTCACCCTCCATAGTTCCTGGCTGGCCTGGAAGTTACTATGTAACTCAGCTGGCCTCAAACCTGAGGGGCAAACCTGCTCCAGCTTCCCAAATGTCAGACTTGCAGGCATGAACCACCATGCCTGGACTTTCTTTTACTTAATTCATTTGATTTATTCATTTGATTTATCTATTTGTTTTATCTATTGATTGATTGATTGATTGATTTAGAGACAGGATATCATGATCCCAGAGTAGCTTCAAATTCTCTACAAAGCTAGAGTTTCTGATCCTCCTGCCTCTACCTCCAAGGCTAGGATGTAGGTGTATGCACCATGCTCATTTATGAGGTACTGGAGACAGAATCCAATTCTGTCTCTCTCTCTCTCTGAATTCTTGAATTCCTTGTTTACCTCACATGTTCTTAAACATACAATTTAATTTTAACAACTTAAGATTAAAGGAGTTTTTGTTACCTGGAGTGGTTTTGTCCACTGAATTATAATCTTCAACTACAGAGTCCTCAATGACATCACTGATTTTCTGCCATGGTTCTAACTCCTCCTCCTCACATTCCATAAAGAGGTCGGTGTCCGCCATGCTACAAGAAAAGAAGCTGAAGATATTGATCTAAGAATTGGAGAATCATTTTATACAAATTACAGAATCAGTTTTTTGATTAAAAAAGGGTCTCGCATTGGCCTGGAACTTGCTGTAGTCCAAGCTGGTTCCTATCATGACAATCCTATCCTATCCTAACCTCCGAGAGCTGAAACCAACACTATACCCAGTTGGAACCAGGTTCTTGATCTACCCTTTAATTTACACAACTTATTTTAAGTCTTGTCTCATTTCCAAGGATTAAAGTTTTTTTCCCCATGTACATGCATGTTGTGTGCATGTTTGAATGTGCAGAGTATTTATGTGAGTGCTGCCTACACATTCACATGTAGGATTGAAGTTGATGTAGGAATGGTCCCCAATCTCTCTCTTACTTTTATTCTTTTGAGAAAGAGCTTTCAAACAAACCCTAAAATTGACAGGGTTAGCCTGGCTTACCAGCTTGCTCTAGGATTTTCTAGCTCCATCTCCCAAGGCTAGAATTACAGGCAGACTACCAGGCCCACCCAGTATCTTTGTGGGTTCTGGGGTCTAAATTCTGGTTCTCTTGCTTGGGCAGAAGCACTTTAACAGCTGAACCATTTTCTCAGCCCCAGAATAATTTTTATTCTTGAATATCAAAATCCTTTCTACGGTAAATACTTTTGTATCAGAATTATAAAAGTTGGGGTTAGGATAAGTGAAGTATTGCACAGTAGCAGAATTGGAACCAGTCTTTAAAATCAGCATTTGGTTCATCATGAATCATTCTGCATTAATGCTAACCTTTTTAAAAATGATGTATCCAAGTGATGTGAAACACAGCAGTTACAGAGACTATGGGGAAAGGAGGTAGACATAGAGGCTACAGAGAGAAGAGATAGAGCTGTAGGGAAAGAGCTCCATGGGGAGAGGATGAAAATGCAAATGGGAGTCAGGGAGAGGGAGAGAAGCTGTGGGTCAGACAATAGACAAAAACCAATCTGGGGGTCATGGAGATGGCTGGCTCAGTGGGTGCAGGGCTTGCTGTATAACCTTGAGGACCTGAGTTTGGATCCCCTGGCATGGCAGCACACACCTGGAACTCCAGCACTAGGAGGGGGAGGGGGGACGAGACAGGAAGACAAAGACTCAATGGCCAACCAGTTTAGCTGGATGGTTGGTGGCAGGCTCAATGATACTCTACCTCAGCCTCTGGTTTCCACAAACACATGCACCGACAGCACACTCAAAAGTGAACATAGACAAAAACAAAAAAAACTTTCCTGAAAAAATCTCATAATGAAGCCTAATGCTGTGTATGTTAAGTTTTCTAAGAAAGGATGTTAGGTATTATGCTTGCCTAGCATGTCAAAAGTCCTGTGTTTGGTCACCAACATCACACACACACACACACACACAGAAAATTAGGGGGTCAGGGAGATATATGACGTAGCTGGTAGCATATGCCATACAAGTACGATGACCTTAGATCCTTGAAACCCTGTAAAAGTGGATGGAGAGAACTGAATTTACACAAAATTTTCCTCTGACCTCTTCATGCAGTTGTGGCATGTGTGCACCACACTCACAAATGTGCATCACACATAGATATAAGGTTAATTTAAAAATGAATAAGATTATATGAAAATACTATTTAGCATTTACTGAGAGACTTCTGTGCTCTTTAAAATCTCTATATAAGGAGCTAGAGAAATAGTTCAGGAATTAGACTCTGCCTCTTAAGTAGAAGGTCCCGAGTTCAGATCTCAGGTCCCACATAAAAAAAAAAAAAAAAAAACCGGAAACAGCAGCAGCTTGCATTTCCCAGCCTGGGAAATCCTAGAGCAAAGCAAAATGGAGGTAGAAGCAATCCAGGATGATTCCTGAAGTCACTCTTGGTCCTCAACAGGGACACACAGCACCCTCTGACACACATACACATGCTAAATAAAGTTGCTTAAAAAAAATTTTTTTTTTTTTAAAATCTGGGGATTGGAGAGATGCTGCAAAGATTAAAACTTTGCCTCGAAAGCTGAAGGTCCTGAGTTTGGATCCCAGGTCCCACATAAAAAATGCCAGACAGCCTGCACCTTGGTGGGTGGAGCCTGGGAAACCCCAGAGCAAAGCAAAAAGGTAGAATCAATCCAGTATGATTCCTGAAGTCACTCTTCATCCTCCACAGGGACACACAGTACCCTCTGATATACACACATACACACAAAATAAATATTTTTAAAAATCTGTATCTAAGATGAGAACTTTATTTTTTATGTGTAAATTAATGACATATATGATGTGTGTGTACGCATGTTCATTTGTATGTGTATAGGCTCATGTGTGCACAGTGCCCATGTGGAAAATCTTGGTGTGGTCCTGGCCTTTTGCCCTGTTCACTCTGGAGGGCTTCCAGGGACTGCCCTGCTTTCACCTCCCCTCTGGCAGTGCTGGGTTGCAGATGCAAGCTATGGCATCCAGCTTGACATGGTACTAGGAGTCTGAATCCTGTCCTTACGCCTGCACTGCAGGGCTTTATCCACCGAGCCATTCCTTAGCCACTTGTCATACTTTAGTCCCAGCAGACAGCTGCCTCCTGTACTTCTGGACTAGAAGCTGTTCCCACAGCCTTGGAGTCTACCTTTAATTTGAAAATCCACCTAGGTTATATGCTTCTTTCAAAAATAAAGTTTTCACTGCGCATTGTGAGCAAAGAGCTATTGCTATTATGTCCTCCAATAAGAGTTGTCGGGAGGTGAGTTTATGAGTCTTGGAATGAAGCGATGCTTAAAGCCGTCGAGTGTTACTAGTCTTTACACCAAATCCACAGAATATAAAAGTAAAACAAAACAACCAATACACACCCATTGTGCACATCAATATATAATTTAACAGCAGTAGTTTGGGCAATGCCCAATAGATGGCAGTATCTTCGTTGAAAATGTAACAATCTCACAAATATTCCCCCAAGGGCAGCTACAATTAAGTCCAGTTTGGGAACTAATTTTAAACTGTAAAATGCTTAACTTGATTCCATTTAGTTATGCATTTTTTTTAACCAATCAGAAACACAAATATCCCAGCCACTACAGTCACTTTTTGAGCCAAACATCACAAAACACATGTCCTTCTGAAACAATCTTATGCCAATTTTTTGCTAAGTTGATACTAAGTGCAACTTCTTAAGAGTCAACAGACATCCATAAAAAACTGATAATTTCTGCAGGTAGATTACTGACCAGCCACAATCAAGCGCTACATAAATTGAGCAATCTGCAGACAACTTACTTTGAAACGAGCAGAGCAACAGGAATGCAAAATATGGCTGTGTGCCTAAGACTACTGACAGTACACCCAAAGTCCAACCTTCTAACTCAATTGTGTATGAGCTTTCTGCTCCCACAACCTTTTCCTGAGATGAGTCTGGCTATTAGCTCAGACTGGCTTCAAATTTGCAATCCTCCTGCCTCAACTTCCATATAGCAGGATTGCAGGGTTGTACCAGTGTGCTGGAACGTCAACTCTTAAATTATTGTAAATCCTTGAGATAAAAGATTTTTGTGGGGCTGAAGAGATGACTCAGGGCTTAACACACGTCCTCGAAAGCAGAAGGTCCGGAGTTCAGATCCTGGGACCAATGTAAAATGCCTGGAGGAAAAGGTGGTGGCCTGCACTTCTGGCCCTGGTGAGTCGAGTCTGGTAAATCCCAGAGAGAAGCAAAAAGAAGGCAGAAGCAACCCAAGATGATTTCCAAAGTCATCCTTGGTCCTCCACAGGGACACACAAAGTCTCTGATACACACAAACACAAAATAAAGTTAAAAAAAATTTGTGAAACTTTTGACCTTAAATGATACTGAAATTTTCTTCCAACAGATCAAATTATGCCATTTCTGCATTAAAAAACTTTAAAAAATGGAGAGGAGGCTCAGGACTTAAGATTCTATCTCAAAAGCAGAAGGTCCTGAGTTCAGATCCCAGGTCCCACATAAAAAGGCCAGGTGGAAACAGCAGTGGCCTACACTTCTGGCCCTGGTTGGTGGAGCCTGGGAAATCCCAGAGCAAAGCAAGAAGGTAGAAGCAATCCAGGATGATTCCTAAAGTCACCCTAGGTCCTCCACAGGGACACATAGTACACTCTGACACACACACACACACAAATAAAATAAATTTTAAAAAATGTTAAGAACTGAACTGCAGGGCTGGTGAAACAGCTCAATAAGTAAAGCAACTGCTTTCAAACCTGGAGACCTGAGTTCCATTCCCTAGAAGCACATATGGCACATGGTGCATGTTGTCTGTCTGTCTGTCTCTCTCTCATATGAATAGATGGCAGATTCTACAGGTTACTACCCAAGAAGTACTGAGATGAACATTATCTTCCATTAATCTAGTTACAACTGGATAACAGATGGTAGTAATTGTACTGATAACATAATTTCTATGCACACAGTAAATTTTATTAATAATGTAGCTCACATAATACTATTAGTGATACCCATAGTCATGTCTTTTTTAGCACTTAACCCTTCCATCCATGACAGACCACTTGTCTAGCATGTGTAGGATCCTGGGTTCAATGTTCAACATTGGAAACTTTTTTTTTAATCCACTGATGTAACTTGTATTTTGGTAGGTTCTTCTGACCCTTACATTATTCCATAACACTACTGGTTATATGAAAATTAGATTTATTGGTTATATGGAAAATTAGATTTACTGAGATATGCCTATCTTCCAAATGATTTTTTTCATTATACAGTATTTAAATTGTGTGTGTGTGTGTAGAGGGCACTATGTGTTCCTGTGAAGGACTAAAGGTGACTTCAGTAATCATCCTGGATTGTTTCTACCTCTATTTGCTTTGCTCAGGAGTTTCTCAGGCTCCTTCTTCCAGGACAAAAAGTACAGGCTGCTGCTATTTCTACCTGGCATTTTTACGTTTCTCTCGTTTTTGAAACAGGTTTTGCTACTGTAGCCCAGGAAGGCCTTAGTAGATCCTTCTGCCTCAGCCTTTTTTATGCACAGATTACAATCATACACAACCCACAGCTATAGTATTTTTAAGTCATAGTTAATTATTACTATTATAAGAAAAAATTAGTAACTGTTAGGTATAAAACTCAAGCTGTTAATGTTTTAATTCTAACTTACATTTTACCACTAACAATTTTTTTCTCAAAGTGACAAACGCACATTATTCGTTTTTAAGAATATATTGCCAAATACTAAAAAATAAAAAAACTTGTCACCCATCCTTTCCAGTAAAATGCCATCCTATGAAACAAGTGTTTTACAACAACTCAATCCCTTAATGCATTTTCTTATGACAATTGTTAACATTGCCCCCATACAACAGTGGCATTACTGTTATGGGGCATTAGCCTCTTTATGATTGGATTTGAGGCAGATTCCATAGGACAGACTACCTCCCACCATAAAACTGGTTATAAAGCAAAAACAAACTGCATGATTGTGGAGATCATAGATCCTAGTGGGGAAGCCACTACTACTGTTTGCCATATTGACATGATGGGCCCATCAAACTATCCGCGAAGGATTTATGTGTATGCTCAGAGTCATGCTGCTGTCAGTTTTGGTCAGAGAAACTTCCTTTTGCAATGTGTGATAGTTACTGCAGACTCGTAACAGTCAAAGTGCTGAGAATAAGTGCTGTTAAATGCTCATTCCTACATGAGCACATCACAGAAGGAAGGGGTAGAATGAACTGGAATGTTGACTGCTGGATATGACATGGTCACTGCACTCCTCAACTTACAGAAGCTGTAATTACTTGCACAAGACCTGCACTAACTTGGATCTGTTCATATTCCATAACCTAGGGGGAGGAGCTCCCAAGGTCCCACCCTTTGAGGATGTGCAGGCAGATAATGGATACTGAAGAAGGAAGAGACTTCATGTAAAGTATCCAAGTTCCTGCAAGCAAACCTATTCACTGAGTCACAAACAACAACAAAAATAAAACATGAAAGCAGAAGGGAGAGAAGAGGAAGGGCATCAGTGGGAGCAAGAGGAGTGACTATGATAAAATATATGTACACATGACAATGTCGTCGAAACTCAGTGTAATCAATATACATTGAAAAACCTTATTTCCCTGCGCCACCAAAGGCATTTTTAAGTAAGCAGGAAGAATCTGGGGTTTTGTAGAAAGTGTCTGCCAGCATTTCCCAAGCCTCCCATGGCTTCGGGATTACCACTGCAAATGTCATTTATTAAAAAAATGCCTTAATTATCATTCTGAAAACAGTTATGGCCTCAGGACTCTCCTGAGGGGCTGAGAGTTGGCTCTGGCAATAAAAGCACTGGCCATGCAAGGCGGTGAGCTGAGTTGCACCCGTGCAACAAGTTGTCCTCTGACCTCCACCTGTATGCAGGAATACGTAAGCACCGCCCCCTTCCCCCTCCAACATCGCCCCCCCACACACACACACTCTAACGAGATAAATTTAAAAGATTTCCCTGAAAAGCTGGCTACCCAGGGGATGAGCTTACAATTTGTAAATGGTTTTCTTAGACGACTTCTGGTTCAAAATGTAAGCGGACTGCTCAGCTCCTTTCACGCTGTTGGGTTCTTAAGCTTGACACACAACACTAACATACAGGTCCTCATCTGATTATCTGTACCAGTGTTTTGAGTGCCTCTATATGACACGAGCAATGCAGAGATTACCTGAACCGGCTGAAGGCCTGCCCACTGCGGAGATGACACCAGCCCTCTATCCCACCTAAGGAAGCTTCGGGACTAAGTCTCTGAACTTCACATTTGACCACCTCCAAGCACTTTTTTGTGCACTCGGAAGCTAAGAACAGGGATGACAAACGAGCGGTTTGCACTGAAAAGACCAGGCTCCGGGCCCCTGAACCGCGCAGCCTGGGAAGTCAGGGCCGTTCACGGCAGGGCCCAGCCCCTCTTCCTTCTCCTCCTCCAGCTGCGGAGATTCCTACGAGCGCAGCTCCATCTTGCGGAGTCCGCGCGGCGAGGGGCGCGACCCGAGTGTGCAGACGCGGGCCCTGCGCGCCGAGAACCGCAGTTTCCTTCCCGAGGAGGAACAGGCCGAACACGAGCCTGAGACCCGCGTGGCGGCACCCCCAGTTTAGGGGACCCCGACAACCCGCCAGAGGAAACCAGGACGAGGCGCGGAACGCAGGGAAGGGAGGCCGGATGACAGGACTCCTTTCTCAGGTGTTAAGAACCCCAAGAAAATAGTTCTCGGGAGAAACATGGCGCCTAGAGCGGCGGACCATCCCCGCCGCGCAAGAGATGCGGCGCCGGGGCGAGGCCGCCGCGGCGCCGGGGGTCCTCGCAGCGCGAGCGGAGCGGGGGTTACATAACGCCGGGGACCAGCCGGGCCATCCTTTTCGTCCCTCGTCCCACGCCAAGAGAGCGCCCGCGGCCTCCCGAGCCGGAGCGGGAGCGGGAACTGGACGGAGCGGGAGTGCGAGCCCGGCAGGGGCGGGAGCGGGAGCGGGGCAGGGGCCGGGCAGGGGCGGGGGCCGGGCAGGGGCGGGGGCCGGGCAGGGGCCGGACAGGGGCGGGAGCGGAGCAGGGGCCGGGAGTGAGGCAGGGGCCGGGCAGGGGCGGGAGCGGGGCCCGATAGGGGCGGGGGCGGGAACTGGACGGAGCGGGAGCGGGAACTAAACGGAGCGGGAGTGCGAGCCCGGCGGGGGCGGGAGCAGGAACTGGGCGGGGGCGGGAACTGGACGCAGCGGGGGCGGGAGCGGGCGAGGGAGAGAGGCGGGAGCGGGCGAGGGAGAGGGGCGGGAGCGCGGCGGAAAGCGCAGCCCGAGACGCCCCTCGCCCGGCGCGGCCTCGCCCCTCCCGCCCCCGCCCCTTCCCCGCGGGCCGCCGCCCGCGCCGCCCACTCCCCGCAGACGCTCGCGCCGGGCGTGCGAGTGGACGCTGGGCGTGCGGAGCGGGGGGCCGCGGGTGCGCGCGCGCGCGCCATTGGAGACAGGAGAAGCAGAGAAGGGGGTGCGGGGGGAGGGGTGACGGGACTCGGCCGGCCGCGGCCGCGCGGCTCCGGCCCCGGGGTGTACGTCGCTCGCGCACGCGCGCGCCGCACCCTCCCGCCGCGGGCCGCGCCGCTACGCGCGGGAGAGCGGGCGCGCGCTCGGTCCCCCCTCCGCGCCCCCCCCGCACGCGCCCGCCCATCCCCCGCTCATTGTCTCGCTGCGGAACGCCGCGCCGAGCGAAAAGATAACGGAACCCCCGGGAGAAGGGGGTGGGGAGAGCGGAGGCTCGCTCGCTCACTCACCTCCCGTGGTCGTCGCCGCCGGTAGTCTGACCCGAGGAAGGCGCCGTCGCCTTAAAGGGACCTTGCACCGGCGCCGGGAGTCGGGGGTGGGAGCAGGGGAGGGGACGGGGGCTGGGGGGAGACGCAGAGGAGGGAACCGCTGAAAGCCCGTCTCCCCGAGGGCGAGAGCGAGCCTCCCTCGGGTTCGAGTGATTGGGGTGGATTTTTTTTTCCCCGAGGGGGGCGGGGGTGCCCCGAGGGAGGGGGTGGGGGGGCCAAGGAATGCGGCGCCGCGTACGGGAGCTGGCGCGGGGGAGAGAGACGCCGACTCCCCCCACCGACCCTCTCGCCCCGCGGAGGGATACGGCTCGTCACTTCCGCCCTCCCCTTCTCCTGGCCTTACGATTGGTTGGAGCGTGTGACACGTCATGGCTCATCCTAACCCTTGCCCGAGCTTCTTTTCTAGTCAAGTTTGTCTGGGCCTGCAAATAAATAAATAAAAAAGATGTCATGGAAAAAAGAATAATTAGCTTCAGGAACAATGTCTGAATTTTGCTGAGGAAAATGTTATTCCCAAAGAACATGTTCCCCAGTTCTTTTGCTCAGACTTTCCAGTGTAATCTTGACAGTCTTCCCCACTTTCCAATCAAGGTTTGTGACCAATGCAAAAGAACTTCTTGCCACAGGCAAGATGGTGAGTCCCAGTGGCACCGACAACTGCCATTGCAACAAAGAGCAAGCTAGCACCCTTCCTTGGAGACACCCTTCTGGTGTAACCCTGTGGCAGTGGCATTCTTGCATTAAGTACTTTTAAAAAACCATTTTTGTCCTGAAGTTCTGGGGTATGGAGAGAATTTGGCATGAAATTGGCTATCAAGATGATTCTTTTGGTGGCAACTGTTTTGAAATCATTGGAATGAACCCAGCAGAGATCCAAATTCAGAAACCTTAGACTCCACATCCCTGTAGTTTTGGTTAAAGGCCAAAATGGATTGGCTCAATTAAGTTGATGCCATTCAAGACAATCCACCAGTTTCCCTCCTCCCCCCAAAAAGCTAATCTCTTCTGATGACTAAGAAGCTTTGTCCTTTTATTGTGTCCTCAGATGATAAAATTTTAATTTTTTTTGGATATGTTAGAATGTTTGATCTTTAAGCCATACACAGATATTTGCTCCAAACCAAATTATAATTCAAGGTACTTGATACAAGGATTGGTAGATCTAGAGCTATATTTATTCTTTTGTGTACATTCTACTTGCTTACTTCCAGTCTTGGAAGTAATCATTCCAAATTGTTCACACATGTATGTGTACCTAGGTATATCCATTCATTCATACACCACTGTCACCCATTTTCACCCCCCCAATAGGCAAGCCTAATAGCCTTCCTAAGGATTATCCTCATTATTTGAAGAACCATTTATTTTTCTGAAAATACTTATACTGCCCATCAAGATCAGATTTGGAAAAACCAATGATGCTCTTATGAAACCAACCAGCAGAAGATAAGTTCTACCTACATAAAATTATTCTATTTATATTCTGTCCTAGAGTAATTATAATTTATCAAATGTACATGTATGTCACATATACTATTTGCCTTTGAAATACTGGGTATAAATTGGAAATAATGGGAAAATATTTCAGCATATTTTCCCATGGTCTATATGACAATTTATGCTTTCAGTCAGTGAAGTACAGCCCAGCAAATTACACCTCGTTTTGCTATCTAAAAACCATTAGCATGCCATACTGAAAATTCATCATGCATTCATTCAACAAATATTCATCGCCTATTTCTTTTTTATTTTCAAACCTTTTTTTTAAATTATCTTTCCTAGTTATACAAACTCAATGAGTGGGTATCATTACCACCCTCCCTCTTCCCCCTCCATCCTCTTTTTCCCTCCTTTTGTGGAGCCAACCTGCTTCCTCCCACCCTACTGTCCATCAATTTATATGGGTCCCAGGGTTCTCTCTGGATCATTTATTCTAGTGGGAGTTCAGGCCTCTATGGTATCATTCTTTCTCTTTTTTTTTTAAACTTTATTTTATTTAGCGTATGTATCAGAGGGCACTGTGTGTCCCTGTGGAGGACCAAGGGGGACTTCGGGAATTGCTTCAACCTCCTTGCTTTGCTCTGGGATTTCCCAGGCTCTACCCACTAGGGCCAGAAGTTCAGGCTACCACTGTTTCCTCCTGGTGACGTGTGACCTGAGATCCGAACTCAGGAATTTCTGTTAGCAAGGCAGAGTCTTAACCTCTGAGCCAGCTCTCCAGTCCCATTGCTTAGTTCCTAAGTACTGGTACTATATGACATTTTTCCTCTGGGTCTACCTTAATGTCACTTTAGACTTTTCACCTTGTGTAACTTTAAAGGAGGATATTATGGAGAAATTCGAAACATCCCATTTTGGAGCAAGGCTCAGTAGATAAATATGCTGGGGAGGTTCCTGAGACTAACGAGCTTTAAAGAAGTCCTCTCTTCAGGTGAGGAAAAATAGTCAACAATTGCAGGGGATGGAGGGATGATTCCTGCCAGCCAAGCAGCCTGGAAGAAAGTCTCCTAGGAGCAAATCATACAGTAGAGAGAGTAGAAGATCCAGTCTTATCCATGTTGGGGTTGGTTTTCTGGTGATGCAGCTGCCTTTGATTTTCCCCTACTCCTGTAAGTAACCCCAATAAACTTGTTTGTTTGTCAAGTTCAACTTTGCAGTAATCATTACTTTGTCTGTGGTCCAATGTATAGACAGTTGTGTGGCATCTCCCTAGAATAAGTGTCAAAACAGTTGTCGCTGTTTTAGAAGATCAGAATCAGTAATAAAATTCCTAAATATGTGAAACTTACACTCTTCTGGAGAAGAGAAGACATAAAAATAGTCTCATAATACATTCTTCCATCATTTTATTGTTAAATAACAAATGGGCCCAAAAACTTAGTAGTATAAACAATGTTTTTATTGCCCCTCATGACTCTGAGAGGTGATTAGGCAAGTTAAGTGATTCTCACTTATCTTTTTTTTTTAATTTTTTTTTATTTATTCAATTGTGCGTGTGTGCGTTTGTATGTATGCATGCACGTGTGTGTCTGTATGTGTGTAGAACCACGGACGAATTCGGGAACCACCATGGACGCCTCCACTTCCTGTGCCCCGGGATTCACAAGCTCCGCCCTACCAGGACCAGAAACGCAGGCCACTCTTCCCCCCCCCCCCACTTCCACCTGGCGTCTATACGTGGGATCTGGGATCCGAACTCAGGACCTTCCGCCTGCAAGGCAGAGGGTTAACCCCTGAGCCACCTCTCCAGCCCTTACTTATCTTTTACACAGTGGTTGGTGCTGAAGTTATCTCAAAAACTCGGTTATATGTCTGCAATTTGATGCTGACTTCCGGGGTGGGCTGTTGGTCAGAATTTCTGCAAGTGATCTCTCCATGTGCCCTCCTCCCTCCTACCAAGGTAGATAAGTTCTCAGCTCTGCATGCCTCAAGGTGATCAGATAGAGACTCACCACTTTTTGTGACCTAGCCTCACTCCCTCAGCTCTCCTCACTCAAGGTGCTGAGAACACACACTTTCAAAGAATAGTGGACATGTCATGTTGCAAGAACAGCATGTGGCACAGGAAGTACACCTGCATTCTAGAAATGCAAACTGCCACGGTTATGTAGATACATACCTAAGATGTGGTGCTAAGTGCTGGGAAAAGGGAAAAGGATGGGGCAGGGAATCTAGAGAAGTTGCTACTTTATGCGAAGTTGTAAAAGACTCCTTAAGGTGACATTTGGGGGGGGACTAAAAGTTAAGCAAAGCTAAGATTTTATTGCTAATGAAGCGTGGGGGGAGGAGAGAGGCTATTGAATCAATGAAGAAAGTGACACATAGCTTTCAAGATCACTAGGACAACTGGCAGGGGCCAGGGCAGAGAAAAAGGAACCGGTCAGGACACCAGTGCAATTGCCCAGGTAAGAGATGGCAGTCACTTGGACCAGGGTGGCTACTTCAGCTGAGTGCATTCTGTGGTTTGCTGTCAGCTTCTCTGTAACCTATTTTCCCGTTATTCAGTCTGTGCCCCGGGAGTACTTTTGACCCGTAATGACTAACAAGACTGTGTGAGTGATGGTGCTGTGCCTGCCGCAAAGGAAGGGGAAAAAAAATGGAAGAACATCATGCCGAATGTGAAAACGGGAGCTTCACAAAGTCTGGAGGCGATGGATGAGCAGAGGGTGGAGACCAACCAGTCGTCAGGAAATGGCATGTAGAATCCTAACCACACAAGGCACTCAGAATGAATGAGCAGTTTAATGATGGATAGCTGACAAGCAAAGACATTTTGTAACTTCAGAGGAAGAAAATTTTGCAGAAAGCTCTGTCGCTGTAGAAGTACAGCATTAGAGCAATGTCTTAAAGAGAACTCTAGGGGAGCTGGCACATGCTTGAAATCCTAGCCCTTGGGAGGTGGGAGCAGGAGGATCAGTGTCGTTCTGGTAATGGGCAAGTTCGAAATTAGCCTGGGCTACATAATACTCTATTTAAAAAAACAAAACAAACAAAACTGTGCAGTTCACATACTCTCATGCTCGAGGCAATGTCCATATTAATCTGATCAGTGTTGGAACATTTTGCTGTTGTCAGTTACTGCGCAGGTTTCTAGAGTGACAGTTGAGGTTTCTTGCTTGAACCACCCTGATAATGATGGGAAACAAAGCAGCAGGAAAACACCCTAAATCAGATCCTTAGAAATCAATCCACATGTGCATGCGTGATGTACCAGAAAGGTGTCTGGAAGCCAATGCAATTTGATATGCTAAAGAAACTGGACCCTGGTAGTGACGCCCCCCCTAAAAACCTAGCCCAGTCATTAGTCACCAGCTTAGACAAATGGAATCCTTCCCATCTGGGTTCCTAAGAAAAAAAGTCCAAGGTTAATAATGGCAGTCCTAAGCTGGACTTTTCACAATTGGGTAGGAGGTTTCCTTCCTTTTGTTAATACAAACACTTGCTTCCTTGGTTTATGGTTTCTGCCATAAGTTGAAAATTGGAGCTATCTGTAGCTGAGAGAGTGCCAAGACACCAAGACAAACGATTTAGACATGTCTTCATGTCTAAAGCAGACTATCATAGGTGACCTCCAGAGAACCGGTCTACTGGGCCGGAGAGATGGTTCAGGGGTTAAGACTCTGCCTCATAAGCAGAAGTTCCTGAGTTTGGACCCCAGGTCCCACATTAAAAAAAAAAACAAAAAACCGCCAGGCAGAAATGGTGCTGCCCTGCACTTTCCACCCTGGTCCGGGGAGCCTGGGAAATCCCAGAGCAAAACAAAAAGGAGGTAGAATCAATCCAGGATGATTCCCAAAGTCATTCTTGGCCCTCCACAGGGACACACGGTACCCTCTGATACACACACACTCTCTCTCTAAATGAACAATGTCCGCTTTCTGAAATAAAAATAAAAAGACTCTCAAGGTAGTAGAAACTGGAAATTAAAGAGAATTCATTTTTGAAGGCAAACAAAGAAAGAGAAGAAATGAAAGAAACCACAAAGAGAAAGATAAAAGAAAAGGAGGAAGGAAAGGAAGAAAGAAAAAGAAAAGAAAGAAAGAAAAAAAACTCTCAATTCAAAGACTGACAGCTTGTTGTGCTGTGTCTTTTGCTGTATATAAGCAAAAAAAATCAGAATATCTAATTTGACACAGAAATTGTCATGAAATAAAAGGCAAGGGAAACCTTTTCAACAGTGTCAGAGAATAAGCTTTAGAAGCCATGGCTGAACTCTTTGTCTGACTAGCACTTGCTATACCCCCTTACGCCTATGCAAATGAGCAGGGCACGGGAGAT
Source organism: Typhlomys cinereus (assembly GCA_023101885.1). Classification (NCBI taxonomy): domain Eukaryota; kingdom Metazoa; phylum Chordata; class Mammalia; order Rodentia; family Platacanthomyidae; genus Typhlomys; species Typhlomys cinereus. The sequence goes on along the minus strand of JALPQD010000346.1, from coordinate 1,110,345 downwards.
GAGAAAAAGCTTAAGGAAGATTTCAGACTGCGTTTCTGAAGAAAGGACAACTCCTCATTAGTTTTCAGCAAGAAACAATGGAAGGCCCATGTCTTCAAAATAACGTTTTGCAAAAAAAGTCATGAGAGCAACTTCATCAGTCCTCAAGATTTCACCTTGAGTTACTACCTGATTTCATAAACAATAATGATGTAGTTTGATTCTGTGTTAAGTTAGGATTATTTAAGACACTCCCAGAAACAAATCTATGCTTCCTTTATCTAGACTGTTGCTAGGGAGCTGATCAGGTGTGCCTATCTAGTAATTAAATTGATTCAATAAAGCTTTATGGAAAAATAAATTGGATTATTTTATAGACATTCGACAGCTGACTTGTTTTTTATAATGGAGCACAGAATAGATTTTAATATAAGTTTTCTTCTTTCCCCGGGTTACGGTCTTTTTAATTTAATAATGTTTGCATTTTATTATAGTCATGAATAATTTCCAGAAAACAACTATGAAAAGTGAGTAATTTACCAGTTTATTATTCTGGAGAACAGGAGTAATAATATTGTCATACAGACAGAATGAGACGTATTTCAGAATTTAGTTTCAAAGGCTTCTGGTGTAAGTAAATGGTCAAGCCCCCAGACGGGGACTCACTGTTCAGCCCTGGTTGATTCCAAGCTCGTTATATAGACAAGGTTAACATGGAACTTGAATCCTCTGCCTCAGCCTTTTGAGTGCAGGGATGACAGGCGCATACCACCATGTTCCACAGGTGCTCTCTTGGTGTTGTGGACAATAGAGGTAGAGGTGGCAACGACAGCCTGAGGGTCCACTTTTAATTCCTTTTCTCTTGCCTGTAACACAAAGGCAATAAAACCCGAACATGTAAATAGCTGGCAGATAGGTTAGCGGGTAAGCTACTTACTTGAGACCTGGCAACCTGGTTTCTATTCCCAGAAGCCCACATGGTAGAAAGAGAGAACTCACTTTGAAAAGTTATTCTCTGACCTCCACCTGTGCGTCAGTCATAGTACCTATGTATGCGCCTCACACTCTCCTTTCACTCTCTCTCCTCTCTCTCATAATTAAACAGCCAACCAAAATTTATCATTTTTTAAATCTTTTTCTGTAACCTACTCTTACTATATAGCCCAGATTGGTCTAAACTCATGGTAATTCCCCACCTCAGCTTCCCAAGGCTTAATATATATTTCTCTGTGTGTGTGTGTGTGTGTGTGTGTGTGTGTGTGTGTGTGTGTATCAGAGGGCACTGTGTGTGCCTGTGGAGGCCCAAGGGTAACTTCAGGAATCATCCTGGATTGCTATACCTCAATTTCACTTCCTTCACCTTCCAGAGGTGGAAGTGAAGACTGATGCCATTTCTACCTGTCATTTTTACATGGAACTCAGGATCTGAACTCAGGTCCTTCTACTTACAAGACAAAGTCTTAACCCTTGAGCCATATCTTCAGCCTTAAAATAATTTTTTTAATATTTTTTATTTTTATTATTATTATTTATTCAACTGTGCGCATGTGCGTATGTATGTGCGCACCCGTGTGTCTGTGTGTGTGTGTGTGTGTGTGTGTGTGTGTGTGCATGTGTAGAACCACGGACGAATTCGGGAACCACCATGGACGCCTCCACCTCCTTGTTTACTCTGCCCCGGGATTCACAGGCTCCGCCCTACCAGGACCAGAAATGCAGGCCGCCCCGGCTTCTGCCTGGCATCTATATGTGGGGTCTAGGATTCGAACTCAGGACCTTCCACCTGCAAGGCAGAGGCTTAACCCCTGAGCCACCTCTCCAGCCCCTTAAAATAATTTTATGAGAAAAGCAATTGAATTTTGTTTTGTTTCGTTTTTTTGTTTTAATGTGGGACCTGGGATCCGAACTCAGAACCTTCTGCTTGTGAGACAGAGTCACAACCCCTGAGCCATCTCTCCAGGCCCAGCAATTGAATTTTCATTCAGGTGATAATTCATTTTTTTTCATTCAGGCAATAATTCTTATTGCTTAGTGTGTGTATACAGACGAAGTTGTGCTATGAGTGAGCAGTGAATATGAATTTCTTTTCTACATACTTGATTTCTTCTATTATACTGAAATTTGATTTCTAGACAAGAAAAGTAAATTTTTACCTTTTCTTCATTATGAGCCCCTCAAAAGTCTTTATAAAAAGGTAAAGGGTTATCTTTCCTAGAAAAATGCACATTTTAATAGACAAAAAGAAATTAGTTGTTAAACAAATTTTCACTTACAGGTCATTGTGGACGGCAAAGAACCCATATCCCCGGCTGTGTGGACATGATTCATTTTCTGTTGTCTCAGAGAAATGATGTATTTCTTGATAACCATATGCATATGTGTAGCCTGGCACACTAAAGATTCTTCTCACTCTAACAAGTGACTTGTTACTATTACTACTATTATTATTCACCTAAGATGTTGTCTAACATCTATCTTTAAAGTCCAGAAACCTGTAGAATCCTAAAAAAAAAAAAAAAGATCAGAGAATCTAGCTACCTCAGCAAGTTAAATTGACTGACATTGAGGAGGGCATCTCAGAGTTTACAACTCTGCCAAACAGTGGCTTTTCTGGAACGCCTGACCCTGCCACTCCTTGGCTCTGATTCACTGAATATTATGCATGACACGCTGCTCTTACCAGCTCCCCTTGCAGCTGTCGGAAGGTTTCAAGACTGCATCTGGATCAGAACATTTAAAAGTTTATCTGTAAGCTACTGACTTGTAACCCCAATTCTTAGGAAGCAGAAGCAATAATATCATAAATCCAAGATCAGCCTAGATATATAAAGATTTCTAGACCACCCTGGACTACTTAGCAAGAGTCTGCTAAATAAGTAATTAAGTTGATCTGCCTCCCATCTATTGAGAATGTAGATCCCCAAAATGGAAGGAGCTTATATTCTTCAGTGAATCCATAGATAAGCGCTAATATGTTGCCCAGCATACATTTCACTCCCCCAAAACAACAACAAAACCTTTATTGTGCTGGGCCATGGAGATTGCAAAAATAATTAGTTAATGTTGCATATCTGTCGTATGGAGGTTCTTCCCCCTGGGCAGCCTTCTTAGACTTTGCCCTGTAAGCTAAGGAGGATGCTCAAACATCTCATCCTGGAGGAAATCTCAGTTAATAAGGAGCTCATTAAGCTCAGGAAGTTTCTGAAACTAACAAGCTGGGGTCCTCCCCCTTCCAAGGATGTGGAAAGTCAGTTAACCATAGTTGGGAGAGGAGACTGTTCTAGAACAGGCCAGTCAAGCAGTAAGTTCTGTAGAAAGATCAAAACGGTGTGAAGAAGCCCCAGGAACAGGGGTCTAGAAGAGGCTGCTAAGCAGGCTAGAAGCTGTGTAGAGAGAGAAGCTAGGGAAGAGTGCAGCCGTAAAGGAAAGACTCCAGCAACCCAGAAGCCTAGCAAGTCCTACAGCAAAGAGCACCAGAAGTGCAGCTTCTGTGTGTCTCCCCCATAATGGGGGAGGCTTTCTGGTAACATAGCTGCCTTCGAATCATCCCTGCCTGTAAAGTAACCCCAATAAACTCGCTGGTTTGTCAAGTTGGACCTTGTAATCCTTTCTTTGGTCTATCATTGAACTCCTATCTGGGATGGATAGACGGTTGTGTGGTACCTCCCTAGGAAAGGTATTCCACAATGCCCTAATTACACTAACTAATACACTGGCATAAAAGGTGAATTTTAGATCTGAAACATAGCTTATTTGTTAACCAGAGTACTTACCCAACATGCATGAGGCCCTGCGTTTGATCCCCACCAACATGTAAAACTTGCCTGGTAGCACATGCTGTAATGCAAGTACTCAGGAAGTGGAAGCTGGATACAGATGGAGTTAGGAGCATCAGAACAAGGATATCATTGATGGCTAGCCTGGACTATGTGAAACCCAACCTAGACAGAGAGAGAGAGAGAGAGAGAGAGAGAGAGAGAGAGAGAGAGAGAGAAGGAAAGACAGGAGAAAAATACATTCATTCATTCATTTTTGGTCTGTGAATCACAGTATGGGTCTCAAACATGCTAAACTTTCCCACCAAGCCACATTCTCAGCCCTCCCAGGACACTTTACAGTTAAGAACAGAAAACAAGAGGGCTGGGGAAATAGCCCTAAAGTGCTCACTGTGCAAGTGTGAGTTCTAAGGGTCAGATCTTTAGCACCCTTGTAAATGGATGGGTGTGGTGGCCAGCTTGTAAATCCCAACACATAGGGGGCCATGAGGCTGAGACCAGGTCCCTTGGAGCAAGATGGCCAGCTAAACTAGCCAAATTGCGCATGCCTGACAAGCACTCTAAAAAATAAATTGCATCCAAAGTTCCTAACAATAGCCAAGTTAGGGAATCAGCCTAGGGGCCCATCGAATCAATGTGAGTAAAAAAAATAATAATTTAAAAAAAATATATATATATATGTACACACACATAGTATAGAATTATTTAGCTACAAAGAAAAATGAAATTGTGTCATTGGCAGGAAAGTAGATGGAACTGAAAAATCATCTTGTTAAATGATACAGGCAGACTCAGAAAAATATTTGGCCTGGGATGCAGTCAGTTTGTAGAGCGCTTGCTTGCATGCCCAAAGCTCAGGGTTCCACTAAAGCACCACATGTCGCAGGCTTAGTGGTTCACACCTGTAATTCCATATAGCACTTGAGACAAGGCTTAAGAATCAGAAGATCAAAGCATCTTTGGCTACACAGGGAGCTCACAGTCAAGCTAGGATACAGGAGACTCTGTCTTAAGAAAGAAAGAAAAAAAAAAAAAACAAGATAAAAAGACAACATGTTTTCTCTTGTATGTGGGATCTAGATTTAAGATAAAAGACATGAGGGCAGGTAAGATGACTCCATAAGTAAAGGCACTTGTGTGCAAATCTGATGACCTGAGTTCAATCCCCAGAGTCCACTGGTAGAAGGAGAGAGCTGACTTATGAAAGTCGTCACATGACCTCCATATGTGTACCATGGCGTGTGCACACCTGTTTCTCTCTGCCTGCACTATCAAAGTATTTGAGAGAAAAAAGACATAAAAGTAGAAGTGGGGCTACTCAGAAAGAAGCAGGAAGTAGGACAAGAGAGGATAATTGAGAGTGAATATATATTTTATGTGTGTGTATGAAAACGTAATGAAACCTATTATTTTGTGTAATAAATATATACTGATAAAAATAGAAAAAGTGGGATATGATGGTCCAAGCCTATAATCTCAATACTCAGAAGACAGAAACAGCCTACATAGTGAGTTCTAGCCTGTGTAAAATATATGCACATTGCAAGATCTTCTGTTAATAACAGAGGGGAATAAAAGACTTTTTTATTATAGCAGATTATGTTTGATTGTTTTTTTTAACAGAAGCTTTTTTAAAAAATTTTATTTATTTATTTATTTATTCATTCAATTGTGCTTGTATGCATGTGTGCATGTGTGTGTATGTATGTATGTGTGTGTAGAACCATGGACGAATTCGGGAACCACCATGGACCTCCTCTACCTCCTCCTTGTTTACTCTGCCCCGGGATTCACAGGCTCCACCCTACCAGGACCAGAAACGCAGGCCGCCCCCGCTTCTGCCCGGCATCTATACGTGGGGTCTAGGATCCGAACTCAGGACCTTCTGCTTGCAAGGCAGAGGCTTAACCTCTGAGCCATCTCTCTAGCCCCTGATTGTTTTTTAAATGTAGATAATGGGAGTAATACATTATGCATTCTCTCTCTCATATCTGGAGTATTGTTTTGTTTTTAAAATCTATCTGCTTGCTTGGCAGCATCTTTAGCATCCACCCCTCAGGGTACTCCACGTCTGGAGTCCGTGATTTCTGTTCTTTCTCTCCTCCAATAAACTGCCTTAATCCTCAACAAAATAAAGATTTATCTGTCTATTATTTATTCACTTAGTGCAGTGTGTGTGCATGTGTGTGGAGATATCTGTGAGATATTCAGAGTGGCTGTGTATATGCCACGCATATGTGGAAGTCAGAAAACAGCTTTCGGAAGTCAGTTTTCTCCTTCCACGGTTGTTCCAGAGAAATTTTACCCACTGAGCCAGCTCCCTGGCCCTTGTTTAGACACAGGGTCTCTTGTATCCCAGATTTGCCTCAAACTTACTAGGTAATGAAGAATAATGTTGAACTTTTGATCTTCTGCCTCCACCTCTCCAGCATACCATATCATCCAATTTCTGCGAACTAAGGATTGAACAAAGGACTTTGTGTATGCTAATCAAGTACTTTACCAAAGTGAGCTCCTTATGCTTTTGAGGTTCACTTGTATTATTAAATGATTAGTGGTTTGTTCTTTCTCTTTGCTGTGTTGTATCCCATCTTCTGGACATAACACATTTTTTGTATCCATTTTCAGCCTGATGGATACTTCTGTGGCATTCAGTTTTTGTTTACCTTAAAGAATAAACACGTATTTACTTTTTGTGAAACTCTATTTTCTTTCTTAGAAATTACTCAGGAGAATTGCTGTGTCATAGGGCAGCTTTACATTTAACTTTTAAAAAACTTGTGCTGGGACTTACTGCAGTGAGACTTGTCCTTACCAGACCTGCATAATGACTGACACACCAATGAGCCCCCATAGACAATTATTGAGGAACTCAAAAGAGAGAACAACACACAGTGGAAATCTTGGGGACTAAAGCTGGATGAGTGAATTGAAATGCTCCTATCAGCAGGGTGCCCATAGAAGACAGGCAATTTAGTACGCCACAAGAGTAGACAAGCCAAAGGGAATCCTGGGGTCCATAGAAGCAGATAGGCAGGAGAGCGGGAGGGAGTGGGATGGATTGATGAAGGGATGGGAGGGAGGCAGGATGGAGAGAAGCAGGAATAAATACTTAGTATGCTTGTAAAACTAGAAAAAAAACTGTGAAAAAAAAAAAAGAAAGAAAGAAAAAAAATTGGGCTGGACATGTAGCTGGTTTGGTGGAGTGTTTGCCTAGTGTGCATAAAGCTCTGAGTATGACACTTTTTTTTCAGTTTTGAGTGAGTTTATTAAGCATACAGCAAGCGAAAGTAAATAGCAAACAGCAAGTAGCAGACTGAGAGCCACACACCATCAAGTCAGGTGATCACGACATACAGCAGACACTAGAGCAGCTGGTGTGGGATGAGTGTGACACTTAACACGCCATACAATGGCCTTCGGGGCCCATGCCTGCAATGCCAGCACTCAAGCGGTGGAGGCAGGAGGATCAGAAATTCAAGGCCACCCTTGCCTACATAGAGCCATCCTGGGTTCTGTAAGACCTTGTCTCAAAACAAAGAAGCTTAGAAACTGTTCTCCAAGGCAGCCGTACATCTTGTGTGCCCAGAGAGTTAACTTGTTTAAGAAGTTCTCTAACCTTTGATGTTGTCGGTCTTTTTTTTTTTTTTAATTACTTTAGGCTTTCTCCTGGAGATATACTTGCATCTTATTTTGGATTTATCTTGGAAATTTTAAAATGTTTGCTCAACTAATACCTTGCTACTATAGTTCTTGAGTTTAGTATTTATTTACATGGGACCTCTCTTTCAATTTCTCCTTTGTGGTTGTATTTGAAAGGCATAGGTTGTAGATCACATGTTATGTTGTCCCCTGATTTGCTGGGTGTTTGGTGAATTTATATATAATATAATCATGATTAGGTCTCCTGTGTTATTAGGATCAGTGAAGACCAGTGAGATGGCACAACGAATATGAGGTCTGTGGTAAACTTGACAATCTGACTTTGGTTCCCGGAAGCCCACTTGGTGGAAGGAGAGAACTGACCTCTGAAAATTGTCCTGTGACTTCCACGTGTGTACAATGAGACAGTGTGTCCTCTGTCTCAAACAAATCAATAAACAAATCCACTTTCCTCCTGTCAGGAAGGAAGAGGCATGATAAGCTACACAGAACTTGATATTACATATATTGCAAGGTTGCTTTTTATTTATTACTATTTTATAAATATAGTGAATTATGATATTCAGCCTTATTTATTACTACTTTTCCATGCATTGTGTATGGCATATGCTATAGTGCACTGTGGAGGTCAACATACAGGAGACGGTTCTCTCCTTTCACCTTAAGTGTTCTGGGAATGGAACTCAGATCATTGGTCTTGCAGCGAATGCCTTTACCTACTGAGTCATCTCACAGGCCCCTGTTCTTTTTTTCATTTTTTAGTATGTGTATGTGTGTTGCAGTTAGCCTGCATGGCTGGTGATAAAATCACCATCAAACAGCTTAAGGGAACAAGGGGTTCTCTTATGATTCCTGGTAATAGTTGTTTGTCCACTTTAGCAGGAGGCCGAGGGAACTGGCCACACCATCTCCATGTAGCAGCTATGAGAGGAGCAATCCTTACTTGCCAGACCAGCATGTCTGGCCAAATGTACACAAGGATGCCAACTTTCTCAACCAGCTGTCTGTATTTTATTTCAGGGCCTAGTCCCACCCACCATGGGCTGGGCCTTTGCCATCAGCTAGACAATCTTTTGCAGGTTTGCTCTGGACTTAACTCAACCACTAATTCTTTACAAATGTGCCCAGAGCTCAAACCCTCAACTGTCAAGTTGACATCTGTGCCCAACTATGACAATGTATGTGAGAGAACATGTTCACTTGTATGTACACATGTGCATGTGCACATGTGCGTGGGGAGGCCAGAAGTCATCTTCAGATGTCAGTCCTTGGGAGCAGTCCACCTCGTTTTTTGAGACCGCATCTCTCCAGGGACTGGGGCAGGGATGCGAAGTATGCTGTACCATGCCTGACTTTTTGTTTCAGTGCTGGAGACTGAACTCGGGCCCTCATATTTAAAGATAAGCATTTTGCCAACTGAGCCATCTGTCTAGTTCTTATTTTTTTGTTTTTTAAATACTTATTATAATATGAAGCACCCAGGGAAGACGCTTACAGTAGTTACTATGTAAATAATAGCTTTTATCTTATTATTAATTCCTAAAATAGTCTAACTCATAAGTAGTTGATAGGACAGATAGCAATTTTATCTTATTCATGGATTTTTCCCAGATTTCTTACATAGGTTTGCTCTGGACTTAACTCAACCACTAATTCTCTACAAATTTAGGCACACCTATGAATTATTTACCTAAGGCAAGCCTGTTAGCAAGTGTAGGGGAGATTATCAAATTGATGAGGGAAGATCCAGTCCATAGAGAGTGGGACCATTTCCTGAGCAGTCGGGTAAGATGGAGAGCTTGTTGGAATCTTAGTAGAAGGGCAAGGTAGAAAGCAAGCTCCTCTCTTAGCTCTCCTGTGGATGTGGGGTGGCTAGTTCTCTTGGCTCCTGATGTGGGTGTGTGCCCTCCTGCCAGGACAGACTGTAATCTAGAATCATGAGCATGAGTAAGAATCCCCGTGTGCCCTAAATTGTTTGGGTCATTAATGGATCACAGAAACTTTAGAGTAACTAAGAGTTTTAGAAATAAGATATCTTGTCTCAAAAAATAAAGTGAAGGGCTGAAGAGATGGTTCAGGGGTTAAGACTCTGCCTTGAGGGCTGGAGAGGTGGCTCAGAGGTTAAGCCTCTGCCTAGCAAGCAGAAGGTCCTAAGTTCGGATCCCAGATCCCACGTACAGACGCCAGGTGAAAGTGGGGGCGGCCTGCGCTTCTGGTCCTGGTAGGGCAGAGCCTGTGAATCCCTGGGCAGAGTAAACAAGGAGGTGGAGGCGGTCCATGGTGGTTCCTGAATTCGCCCGTGGTTCTACACACACACACACACACACACACACACACACACACTCACACACGCACGCACAATTGAATAAAAAAAAAAAAGACTCTGCCTCGAAAGCAGAAGGTTCTGAGTTCAGATCCTAGGTCTGGCATAAAAATGCCAGCAGAAATGGCAGCAGCCTGCACTTCTGATCCTGATGAGCAAAGCCTGGGAAATCCCAGAGTGAAGCAAAAAAAAAAAAAAAAAGAGGTAGAAGCAATCCAGAGTGATTGATCCTTGGGCTCCATAGAGACACACAATACCCTCTGATACACACACACAATAAAGAAAAGTTTATAAAAAAACAAAGTGGAGAGTGATTAAGAAAACACCCAATGTTGATATCTGATCTCTACACACACACACACACACACACACACACACACACACACAGACATGCATATGTACAAATGTACATGTCATGCACACACAAAACCCTAAAACTTGATACCAGATATTTTGTATTGTTTAGCCCAATAAAAGTTGCATCTATAGAATAATACATTAGAAGTTTCAAATATATTTATTTACTCATATTTATTTATTTATTCTTCTTTAATTTGGGTTGTTGACACAGGATCTTATGTGCGTAGCCCTAGCTGGCTGTGAACTTGCCATGTGGCTGAGGATGGCCTGATACAGACGAGCTGATCCTCCTGTCTCTACTTCCAAGTGCCAGGATTTAGGGTTTTTTTTTTTTCACTCTTTTACAATTTCATACATGCAGATAATGCATCTGATCATAGCTACCCCTATCTCCCTCCCACTTCCCCTGGACATTTCCCTAACATGTCCACCTCCTGCCTTGGTGTCCTAATTTTTTAAATTGAACAATATAAAATAATATGTAAGCAATAAAAGAAACTACATTAAGGATGTAGAGAGTTATGATTGAGCTCCTAGTTCCACATGGTTCAGAATACATGATAAAGCTGAGGAAGAGCAGTTTTGTCCATCTTCTGTGAGACTAAGGTCATGGTGTGACACAGGGAGCCCCGGCCCACGAGAAGCCAGCCACATTGTGAGCACACGAAGCCCCGGCCAGTGGGAGGCCACAGGATTTAGTTGTTTTTTTTTTAAACGTTTTATTATTATTATTATTATTTATTCAACTGTGCGCATGTGTGTGTGTATGTGCGCGCGCGTGTGTGTCTGTGTGTGTGTGTGTGTCTGTGTATGTGTAGAACCACGGACGAATTCGGGAACCACCATGGACGCCTCCACCTCCTTCTGCCCTGGGATTCACAGGCTCCGCCCTACCAGGACCGGAAACGCAGGCCGCCCCGGCTTCCGCCTGGCGTCTATACGTGGGATCTGGGAACCGAACTCAGGACCTTCCGCCTGCAAGGCAGAGGCTTAACCCTTGAGCCACCTCTCCGCCCCAGGATTTAGTTTTTTAAGACAGTAGCATAATATGAAAAACACTGAATTTAAGCCATTTTCATCCCATGTTTCTCGAATCTTTTGTCCCATTAAAAATGTTCTTCTCAGTCTGTTTCTTGCTTATCCCTCTTTTTCTCTCTCTTTTTCTTTTTTATGTGGCTCAGTGATTTTCATCTGGGTTGCCCATTTTGAAGTGTGCCTGTGCCCTTGTTGGAGTACAGACCTTATGTCAGAGGCTGTACCATTGAGAAATAGTTCCCCTGCCTCCCTCAGTATCTCAAGGGGGTGCTGGTGCCTTACATGTTCATTCCTCCTGGCAATTTTTTTTAGACTGAGTGGTGGATCTAAACATACATTTTATTAGTCCTTAATTTTCTTGTTGTTCTTAAATATTTCATAGTGATACTTTAAACATTACTTAACGAAAAGCACAAATAGGGCCAGGTTTCATCGAGTAACTTAAGCATCTCTTAAATTTTTTTTTTTTTTATTCAATTGTGCATGTGTGCGTATGTATGTGTGCGCGCGTGTGTGTGTCTGTGTGTGTAGAACCACGGACGAATTCGCGAACCACCGTGGACGCCTCCCACTTCCTCCGCCCCGGGATTCACAGGCTCCGCCCTACCAGGACCGGAAACACAGGCCGCCCCTGCTTCCGCCCGGCGTCTATACGTGGGATCTGGGATCCGAACTCAGGACCTTCCGCCTTCTTAAGCATCTCTTTAGAGCATGCTCCTCCTCTTTAGAAAAATGACGTTTGTTTTTGCCAACATTCTCAGGCTTTCATGCCCAGCTCTTCTCTAAGGTGATAGCAGTGTGTGTCAGGGTACAAGGCAGGGCTGATGAGCTAGGCATGCTGGCATGCTTCTGTGAACACCTCTAATTCCAGAAGCCAGGAGACTACATGAGACAGGAAGAAAGGAAGGAGGAAGGAGGGAGGAGGGAGGGAGGGAGGGGAGGGAGGGAGGGAGGGAGGGAGGAGGAAGGAGGAAGGAAGGAAGGAAGGAAGGAAGGAAGGAAGGAAGGAAGGAAGGAAGGAAGGAAGGAAGAAAAGAAGAGGTTTATGCATTATGGGGTGAAGGAAAATGGAGAGACACTGTTAGAGTGGGACACCACCTGTGAGCTGGCCTCCCTTAGGTGACCAGGCTTCTTGACCCTCCCCGTCTCCCCTCGGCGCTCTGACTCCACAGGTCCCTCTACAGTCTCTCTGAAAGGCCCTCTGACTCTTCCCTTGGGGGTGGCGAAGGAGGTGGTTCACACCACAATCGTCACTGCAAAGAAGTTGTGGCCCACTAAGACCTTGTCCTTTCAGAAGCTCCACAACCAGACCTTCGGTGTCTGTGGCCGACTCATCATACCCCTAGGAAAGTGACGCCTTGCCCCCCAACACACCTGACTCTACGAACCTCAGGTGGGCTGTATGTCCTGTGGCACTGGGGGGAAGAGCATCCTGTACCTCCTCACAGAGCAGGAACAAGTCCTTGTTCCTTGCAGTGACATGCCCCCCTCATCTCCAGACGGCCCGAAGAGGAGCCATTGGGACTTAACACGTGTCTTTCTGTTACTCTTTCTTCTTCCTACAATCCCACAGACCAGGAAACACAGGTTTGCCCTCCATCCTCCTCCCTGTGTTTTTCATCGGTGAGCAGCCGATACCCTGGTCTGCAGCAGTGAGGAGAGAACTTGAGCTTAACTCTAGAAACCAGAGGGACTTAAAGAACACATGTTTGTTTGTTTAATATCAAAGAAAGTTGGGAAATCTTTCAAGCCACTAACCTTACTACGAAATCCTGTTTCAAATGTCAGAAATTGAATTATCTCAGGATTACAGCCCCCTCCTCCGTCACAAATCCTCCAGGCAGATGGCTGCCAAGGGCCAAGTAAAGTCATTCATTCCGAACAGATAAAAAGAAAGTACGAGATTTTTTGAATTACTGTGTTTCCGGTTGTTCTCAAATTCTTCCCATTCTTTTTCCCCTTCATACATCAACAATCTCCCCCACAGCTGTTATATGTTAAATTCCAAGATTTATGTTTGGGATTAATGTCCAAGGAGTCGCTGGGTAGCAGCCCTGGCACGTGGTAAAATGGAGTTCTGAACAAGTAGAAATAAAGCAAATGGGGGCTGGAGAGATGGCTCAGGGGTTTAAAGCCTCTGCCTCACCAGCGAAAAGGCCTGAGACCAGATCCCTGATCCCATGCAAAAATGCCAGGCTCAGAGGTCAAGACTGCCTCGCAAGTAGAAGGTCCCGAGTTCAGATCCCAGGTCCTATAGAAAAACTCTAGGCAGGAACCTTGGTGGCTTTCACTTCCAGTCCTGGGGGCAGAGCCTGGGAAATCCCAGAGCAAAGGAAAACCCTTGCTCCTCCACAGGGACAGACACACACAGTACCCTCTCTCTTGCGCGCGCACGCATACACACACACACACACACACACACACACACACACGAGCGTGCACAAAAAAACAAGCAAGCAAGTCAATGCTTTTCCTCTCTGGAGACTTTTGTTTTGTTTTTGAGATGGGGTATGTATGTATGCTATGTAGCCTAAGATGGCCCCAACTCCCCACCCCCACTTCAATGCTAAGATTGCAGCATGTGGCATCAGGTCAGGTGTGGCTAAGGTGCTTATTTGTATGACACTCTGAACATTTTACCTCGGGTGTTCTGAGAGCAATTTCCCTGTCTCAGCTCATGTTTGAATGATCCGTGTCTACCCTGTGGGCAAGGAGATCTGTGGGTTTGCCTGGCACACGTCAAATGCCAGTTAACAAGGAGGGTGTGTAAACAGTCTTGCTGATGTCAAACATCTTTTAAGTAGAAGGTCGTTGGGAGTAAATGTTCAGACTCAGAATCCTTCAACCAGAAGGTGAGAGCAAGCCAGGGTCCACTTAAAGCATCCAGCCCCAAGGTGTCCCCACAGGCTGAGGTAGATACCAGCAGCGAACGCTGTTTGAACTACTGTGTAACACTTCAACTTGTTGAAGACCTTTTCCACCATGCAACAGGATTATTAGGCAAATTTGTTGACTTAAAAAATTAAGATACAAAATACCAAAAAAAGGGGCTGGAGAGGTGGCTCAGGGGTTAAACCTCCGCCTTGCAGGCGGAAGGTCCTGAGTTCGGTTCCCAGATCCCACGTATAGACGCCAGGCGGAAGCGGGGGCGGCCTGCGCTTCTGGTCCTGGTAGGGCGGAGCCTGTGAATCCTGGGGCAGAAGGAGGTGGAGGCGTCCATGATGGTTCGCGAATTCGTCCGTGGTTCTACACATACATACACACACACACACACACAGACACACACGCATGCGCACATACACACGCACATGCGCACAGTTGAATAAATAATAATAATAATAAAAAAATTTAACAAAAAAAAATATGTGAAGTACAGAGAACTGCTGTGGGCCAGCAAGATGGCTCAGTGGGTAAAACACTTGCTGTGAGCCTGTTGACCTAAGTTTAATTCCCAGAGCATACAAAGGAGAAAGACAGACTGGCTCATGAAAGTTGTCCTCTGAGCGCCACAGGCACGGCATGGCATGTTATCTCTAAATAAATAAATAGAGGGCTGGAGAGATGGCTTAAGGGTTAAGCCTCTGCTTTGAAAACTGAAGGTCTTGAGTTCAGATTCCAGATGCCATGTAAAAATACCAGATGGAAATGGCAGCAGCCTGTACAGTCTGGTCCTGGAAGGCAGAGTCGGGAAACTCCAGAGCAAAGCATATAGGAAGTAGAAGCACTCCAGGGTAACTCCGGAAGTCACCTTTGGGCCTTCACAGGCACACATAGTGCCCTCTGATACACACAGACAGGCACAGACAATAAATAAATAAAATAAAATAATAAAAAAGTTTTTAAAAGTATAAAAAAGTCTTGAACAAATGTTAACTGTATTACATTGTCATTACTATTTAATATGATTAGTGGGTATTGATAATGGGGTGAGTGTTCGTCTACCATCGGTGCCCTTACCCACACAGGCCTCCTCATCCACATGGCAATGAAGGCGGTAGGAGCATGTGTAAGCAGGGCTGCGTATGTAAAGACAGACAGCTTAGCCACAAACCACAGGTCTGCTCAGCATCACAAAGAGTTCTCTTACTGAGAAGGGACAGAACCAAATCAAGCACTTCAGACCTTCATATTCCTGTACACAATTTCAGAAGTAAAGGCATCTGTGAGCAGGGGCCACAGCTCCACAACCCCCCTGACCCCCCTCCAAGCAGCCGCCTGAGCAGTTCCTTTCAGAGACAACCCCACGTGAACTGAGGTGCTGGACTGCACCAGAGAAAAGAATTTCAGGACCAGCCAGTATGAAGCAGAGTTGGAGTTGATTGAGAATGTTAATGTAGGGGGCTGGGGAAATGGCCCAGTTGCTAAAGTCTTTACTGTGAAAGCAAAGGGACCTAAGTTCAAATCCCTAGAGTCCACCTAGAAATGCTGATGAGATGTGATGGTCACTTAGAATTCTAGCCTTGGAAGGCAGAGCCTGGCAATACCCAGAGCAAGCTGGCTAGCCAGACTATCCTAATGGCATGCTCTTGGATTAATTGGAGACCCAGACTCATAAACATAAGGTGGAAGAGCAGTTGAAAATGATTCCCGATACTATCCTTGGGACTCCACAGGCACATACATTCTAGTGCACTCATTTACATAACCTCACATATATGTACACACATGTAGGTACAAACCCACATACACACAAACACAAACATAAGTGAGAGAAAAAATGCTAATTTAGATTTAAACACATGGATTAATAGAAAGGAAGTTGCTCGGGAAAGGATGGTGCGCACCCAGGCATGGGTGTGGGCTTCTCAAAGAGAGAGGTGCTTCAGAATCTTAGCTGTAGCCACGTAAAGATTTTGATGGCCTCTCAAGGCGTAGTTCAAAGACTGCTGAGAAATGTTGTGTTGTTTCTGTGTTTGTACAGCATTGCAATCTGATAAAGCAAAACCATAATTGGGGGGGAAGGTTAAAACATGTCTTTTTACTATAAATGGAGCTTTTCATGAGATTTCTAGAAAACTACAAATTTATAGCCGAGAAAGAAAAAAGGCTAAACTCGGTCACATATGCTTAGGCCTTAAGCATAGTTCATTACCACTCTTATTAGAAATATCTCTTGTTTAATATTTCATTTATTTATTTTTTGAGAGAGAGAGGAAGCACATGCATGTACGCCTGGCCCACGTGTAGAGGTCAGAGGACACTTTTCAGAAGTAAATTCTCTTCTCCCATCACCTGGGCTTCCAGAGATGGAACTCTGTTCACCAGGCTTGTGAGCAGGTGCCTTTACCCACTGAACTATCTTTCAGGCCCCTCTTATTTGCAATATCTGCACATCGGGGCCAGTGAGATGGCTCAGCGGATAAGGTCCACGTGTACCTGGCGACCTGAGTTCCATGCTCTGGTCCACATGATGCAAGGAGAAAACCAGCTTCTGAAAATTGACCTCTGACCTCCGCTCCTGCGCTATGGTACACATGTGCCTTCTCTCCTCTCTCTCGATGCCCTCTCCCTCTCCTTCTCAGATAAATAAAAAAAAAACTAAAAAAAATTCCATTAAAGGGTGCTGCCTCTATGTAGGGAGCTTTCAGAATCAATTTCATTTATCGTGCTAGAGTTCTTGATTCGCAGCTGACCTGACACTTCGCCTAGATTCCAGAATGAGGAGCTCCCTTTCCTTCCCATGTCTCCTTTGTTAGCCCTGTCTTTCTATTTTGCTTCAAAAAGAAAACAAGCCAGACAAATATTAAAATTTAAAAATAAATGAGCCAGACATAATAGCAAATGCTATAATCTCAGCACTCAGGAGGTAGAGGCAGGAATTCAAGGCCAGCCCAGGCTACATGAGGCCTTGTCTCAAAAAAAGACTAATAATGATAATATATAAGCAGTTAAAATAAATCCATAGAGGTATTCGATCCCATGATACCTAGCAGTCCAGGCATCTCTGGGATACACTGAGGTCATGTTTGGACACATTTGGAATGTGTCCACTGTCCAGCGGACAGGACAGAGAAGGAGCTATACAGGAAAGGGGAGAGCCTAGCACAGGTGCCTTCTTTTAAGCTATAGCTTGCCTAACTGAAGCTGTAGCTCTAAAAAGACAAATTATTCACAAATTGTTAATAGTTTGAATGACAAAATGCAAGGATGAGAAGAAAGGTAATTAAAGTCTGTACTGTTCTCGAAATGAAATGTACTGCCTGAGTCAGGGGGATACATGAGATGACTTTTCAGATTTCAGTATCTCAACAAGGAAAAAATATTACATGGCTGCAGTGATTTTTAGCTTTTTTTTTTTTTTTTTACAGCAACCCACAATAGGAAGTACATCCTAGATAGGGAGAGACAGTTCAGCTGTGGAGCGCTTGGCTGGCATACATAAGGACCTGAGTTCGAGTCCACACACACACACACACACACACACACACCCCGTTCAGCACCTTGATTCCACACTCACAACACTGCCCTCCATTATTTCATGACTCGACGTCTTTTCTTTACTCTTCCACACCACGGAGACAAGTATCTGCCTGAATGAGCAGTTCACAGGCTTCTTGTGTGTGGTCTTCAGGCAGGCTTTCTCTGGAGGTCCAGCTTTCTCTACAGGGGTCTAAGGACTTGGAGGAGGGACAGACATTTGGGAAGGAGCAGAGAGAACTGCAAGGTCTGAGCACGAGAACCATTTGTCTAAAGGATCTTTCATCAGGGGTCCTTAAGATTTTCATCGGAAGTATTTAGTTAACGTCAACGTGAACCTCCGGCAGTCAACCCCGACCATCAGAATTCGGGCTTTGCAAGAAGAGACAGAGACAGATCTCGGTCCTTCCAACACCATCCAGGACCCGGGACATGCTCCTGCCTCGGGTAACTTTTCCCTTCAGTTCGGTGGAAGGTTACATTGGAAGAAAGTAGTTCCTGCCATCTAGAAAGTTTTCTGGGGAGGAGAGGCGTTGGGCGTGCGGGAGGGGCCGGGGCTGTGCAGCTCGGGGTTGGGGCGAGGGCTGCGGCGCCCCCGGAGGCGGAGGCGAGCTGGCTGCAGGCGACAGAGCCCAGAGCCCGGCCACCTCTCCCGTTCAGTTCATTTGCATCTGTCTCCATTCTTCCTTGTCCTCAGACTGTTAACCAAGCCATATAACAGGGGTGCAGAAAATGAGACGACCCGGAGAAAAACATAAAAACCAGATTTTCAGGATATATATCCCTCGTCCCCAACACACACACACTTCCTTTTCTCGCTCAAGCTAATTTACATGTAAATTACATCGTGCTTGGCCCTCAGATCTGGCTGGCAGGCTCGTGATCTGCACTTCCATCACTCCAGAATACCAAAATATGACTGTGGTGTAGTGATGATTTTGCCAAATGGAGGCCAAGCATCTCCCCGTTAAGTAGTGAACGTTCATGAGTGCTCGGAGGTTTCGTTTCATTCACTTCCTTCTAATAACGTCCCTGTTTCCAGAAGGTAAGATTCTGCACGTAGCTCAGCCCAGGTTTAACTCAGATCAATTTTTAAAATTTTAGTAATTAATAATGTACATAGTGTGTCATTCAGACTTAGTATTTTGCTTTCTTATTTTACCTACATTTTAAGTATTCTGTGAATGTATATGTATGATGTGTGGATGTGTGTGTGTGTGTGTGTGTGTGTGTACATGGGTATGTATTCTTTTGCCTCGGTGCATATGAGGAGATCAGAGGACAGTTTTGTAATGTCTGTTCTCCCCTCCACCTTTATGTAGATTCAAGGGAACAAACTCAGGTCATCAGACTTTGCAACTAAGGCTCTTTTACTGCTGAGCCATTTCACTGACGCTCTATACGTTTTTGAAAGCAGCTCCCTCTGTGGATTGGCGCTGTCAGTCAACATTTGGGAGTGAGTGCTCCAGATCAAGTAATTTGACATACTTGTTAGCTGCATTATTAGCAGCACTTAGGATTTCATATATGTATAGTCTATATCATGCTAATCCATATACCAGAAATCTGTAACATATAAACTCCTTAAATGTAGGGACTTTTTGTATTCTGTAATTAAACAGAGCTTGTCTCCTTGCAGGCTGTGCTTTGAAAAGGGGCTGAGGTATAATAAGACTGACTTAATGACAGCCATTAGTATTGATAGCTGCACAGTGCACAGAACACATAGTAAATACTGGCTGAATGAAGGTGCTATATCACATCTAGAGGAAACACCAGGATGGGGTCCCTGCTTAGCACAAAGACGATTTCATCAATGAAGCCTAGTGTGGAAATGGTCATCCTGCAGTCCTTTCCCAGGTAAAGGAGCCCCTTGACTTTATAGCACGTGGATCCAGTAGCCATCTTAGGAGGAAAAAGTGTGCCATTAGCAAATAAAAAACCTCGCCTTATGTCAATAAAAACCTGAAAAGTTTGTCGAAATATGGAAAAGCTAAGTTTACTCGTTGAAGATTGGGGGAAAAGGATTTCACAAGCTATTCACGTCAAAAGGGATTAAGGGCCTTGGCTTCCACTCCATGGCGTAATGGAAAGTCTGAGCTGGAGGCTGGGCAAGTCACATGATCTGCCAGTGGAATCAAGTCTGGATTTTCTTTGTGTTTCTGCCCTTAGCTATGTTCAGTTTTTAGTATGTTTGGAAAAGACTAAAGCAGACATGGAGATCTCATTTATTTTAATGCTGGCAGGCAGTTAAGAGTGGAAACTTGTTGAAGAGATTTATCGAGCCGTTTCCTTGGATTAAAGACTTTAGTGAATTCATTACCGAGGCTTTGAGAGACCGGCTGTGTCGGGCCCCTCCTGGGCGGGAGACTGTACTTTCTTACTGATGTGCCTTGACACTGAGCTCGGCCGGCTAGCTGTAGGGGAGTCATGCAGGTGCCTATGGGTTCAGAGGAAGACGTGCAGTGCAGTGTTCCAACTCAGACTGGCTGTGACAGCCAAGTGCTGGGCTCCTTCGTTTTGCTCAAGCACCCTGAGCTTAACAGAAGCTCAGAATTTGGCAAGTGCCAAACTATTTGGTGAAAGTGAGATCACGACTTGGGAAAAACTTCACAGATTTTATGGAGGGGGGAAGAAGGGGGGCTAGGTAAGTGCTCTATCACTGAATTATGTTCCCAGCCAGTCTAAGAATGTTTCATCTTGTTTATTAGAGAGAGAATATGCATGTCATGACAGATCAGAGGACAACTTTCAGAAGTCAGTTCTCTCCTTCCACCATGTGGGCTTCTGGGAATTGAACCCAGGGTTACAAGCAGGAACCTTCTCCCTTGAGTTGACCCTCCCTCCCTCCCTCCCTCTTTTTCTCTCTCTCTTTCTCTTTCTTCCTTCCCTTCCTTCTTTCCTTCTCTCTCTCCCTCCCTCTCTTCCTTTTTTCCTTCTTTCCTTTCTTGTCAGGTTCTAGCTATGAAATGCTCACTTCAAACTTTTGATCCTCTGATTCAGCCTTCCAAATGCTAAGATTACAGGTGAGTACTACTTTCTGAGTTTGAGCTCCATGGATTTTGATGCTTTAGTACTATTTCATGTTTAAATCATTGGTTTTACAATGTGTGGCTTGAGATAACTCTTGGTTATTGAGCCATTCAATTTCTAGAGCAATGGACTGACCTGGAAATAAGTTAGACCTTTAGCCTTGACACTGCAGTGACAAAGTAGTCTAATATTTTTGGTCAAGTGATGGGTAGTGTTTAGGTTAAGCTAGTTTAAAAGTTGCATTCTTATTCATAAAAATCCCATCATGGTAGCTGCAAGTTATCATAGTAAATATGCTACTTGTGATCAGAAATTGAATGTGCCTTGTTGGCTGTATTGTGACATTGTTGGTTGTTTATTGTAGCACTGGGGGGGGGGTCTTGCATATGCTAGACAAGCATCCAATCACTGAACAACATCCCCTATCCTTGCAAGTAGAGGGACCTGAGTTCAGATCCCACATAAAGACACTGGGCAGAAATGGCAGTGGCCTACAATTCTGGCCCTGGAAACCCCAGAGCAAAGCAACAGGAAGATAGAGCAATCCAGGATGATTCCTGATGTTACTTTTGGACCTCCATAGACACACACACACACACACACACATAAATAATTTTAATTTTTAAAATGTTTTATGCTTTATGTTGTGTATGTAGGTGAGCTCATGTGCATGCGAATATACATGCATGTGTATGCATGGTATATACACGCGTAAGGTCAATCTCAGGTGTCTTCCTCAGTGGGGTTTCCACCTCTTTTTTGGGGGGAAGGCTCCCTTTCTGAACTCTCGGAGTTCACAGATTCAACTAGGATGATTTTTTTTTACATATACACAAACATATGTACGTATATGTTTGTGTTGTAACAAAGGTGTGTTGCAGTCCACCTGCATGGTAAATGACCATCAAATAGCTTAAGGGAACAAGGGATTTATTCTCTTACGATTACTGGTTACAGTTCATAGTCCAGCTTGACGGGAAAGCATGTACCAATACCAAAGCCGAGGGAACTGGCCACGCCATCACCACATAACAGCTGAGAGATGGACAATCCTTACTTGCCAGACCAGCATGTCTGGCCAAGTGAACAGAAGGATGCCCACTTTCTCAACCAGCTCTCTGTGATTTATTCCAGGGCCTAATCCCACCCACCATGGGCTGGGACTTTCCCATCAGCTAGACAATCTCCTGCAGGTTTGCTCTGGGCTTAACTCAACCATCAACTTTCTACAACTGTGCCCAGAGCTCAAACCCTCAACGGTCAAGTTAACACCTGTGCTTAACTATGACACTCCAACCTTGTCAACTTGACACAAAAACAATAGCACTTTTAAACTGAACCTTTCCTTGTCCCTACAGATGTTAAAAGTTATCTTAAAAATATAAATACATTTCATAAACAAATTTAAAATATTCTTATTAAAATTTCAGTTATTAAAATGTTGGAACTAAAAGTCTTTCTTTAAATATGCCAAATAAAATCTTTAAGTATTCCAAATAGAATCATTGTAACAATGAGAAAACAAGTTAAGACCAAAGTCCAGCAAATTACCACATCCACATCCTGTACTTCAATGTCCATCTTCTGTTGCTCATCATGGTCAAGGCGGCTCAAAGGTTCTAGGCATTCCCAGTCCCTGTTTGCAGCTCGAAGTTATAAAAGCAGTGTTCCTTGAACCAGGCTGAATCTCCACTTGCAGCAGTCCTCAGCACACATCCCATGGTTCTGGCATCTCCAACACTCTGGGTTCACCTCTGCAGCTACAAGCCTCACCATCTCTTGCAGGATTCTATGTCTGCCACTTGGTGCCAAGCTTTTGCTGCTCTTCATGAACCCTGTAAACACACGCCAAAACCAGTACCTCCTGGGGGATTCCGAAGCAAGTTTGAAACGTAGCTTAGTCTACTCGAGCCACAGCTGTACTAAGTTTTATGGGCTGATGCTGGAAAAGCATCTTTTAGGCAGCCAAACATCCAAAGGGCAAGAAATGGCTTTAACTTGGGCTTTCGGCCCCTGAAGGAATTTGAGTTTTCAAACCACAAACTTGCCATACGATGGTTTTCACATCTTCCACCGTCCCAGTGCAAGTCACTAGATTTTCTTTCATTGATACTCATTTCTCCAACAGCAGCAGATATTCTGCTGCCTGCCCTTTGCACATCCAAACCTTCAAGGCTGCCAACACATCTCTCTTCTGTCAAGCAAACCAGTTCATCGTCTTTAAATTCAGCTTTACCAAAGTCCTTGTTCCCCTCATCACAAATTGGGCCCAAACAATCTCTCTCAGCAACTGGCCCACTAAACTCTGAAGAACAGTGTTTGTAAATCCACAAAGTGAAAATTCTCAAGCATTTCCAACTTTGTCCAGTGAAACCGTTCAAAAGCCACAATATCCACATAGTCAGATCTATCAGCAACACCCCACTTCTCTGGTACCAAATTCTGTAGCAGTCCGTCTGCATGGTTGCCGATAAATGACCATCAAACAGTTTAAGGGAACAAGGGATTTATTCCCTTACGATCACTGGTTACAGTTCATAGTCCCGCTTGACGGGAGAGCACACACCAACACCAGGGCTGAGGGAGCTGGCCACGCCATCACCACATAACAGCTGAGAGATGGACAATCCTTACTTGCCAGACCAGCATGTCTGGCCAAGTGAACAGAAGGATGCCCACTTTCTCAACAATCTCTCTGTGATTTATTCCAGGGCCTAATCCCACCTACTATGGGCTGGGTCTTCCCCATCAGCTAGACAATCTCCTGCAGGTTTGCTTTGGGCTTAACTCAACCATCATCTCTCTACAAATGTGCCCAGAGCTCAAACCCTCAACATTCAAGTTGACACCTTTGCTTAACTATGACAGGGTGATTTTGGGAATCATCCTGTATCGCTCCACCTCTTCACTGCTTTGCTCTGGAGCTTCCCAGGTTGTGGCTTCCAGGACTAGAACTGCAAGCGCTTTTTCTTAGGATCAGGGGAACTGACTGCGGTTCTTGTGAGGCAAAGGCTTAACCCCTGAGCCATCTCTCCAGTCCACACTTTAACCTTTCATCTGGGTTAAATTTAAATTTTTTCTTTGTTTTGTTTTGCTTTGCTTCGCTTCTCACTCTGTCCACCTTGCTTCTTCAGGACCTCTTGTTGCTCAGAACTCACTAATTAGGCCTGGCTCTGAGCTTCAAGCATCTTCCTATCTCTACTTCCCCAGGGCTGAGATTATAAAACTAGCACCAACTCTAGTTTTTATTTTTGTTTTTGTTTTTTACTCTGAGTTCCCTAGATCAATTCAGGTACTCAGGCTTGCATGGCAGTTTATCAACTGAGTTATCTCCCTAGCACTCTCCCATTTTGGTTTTTTTTACATTTATTTACTTGTTTGTTTGTTGTGTGTATGTGTGTGTGTGTGTGTGTGTGTGTGTGTGTGTGTACACACATCCCTGACTTAGTGTGTATATGTAGGTCAGAGCTCAATTTGTGGGAGTCAATTCTGTCCTTCACTTTGTGGATCCCAGGGATTGAATTCAGCCTGTCAGACTTAGCTGCAAGTGCCTTTACCCCCCCCCCCTTTCTTTCTCTTTTTTTTTGGGGGGGGGGTGAGATAAACCTCTTGTGTAGCCCAGGCTGGCATGGAACTCACTGTGCTGCCCACATTGCAATCCTCTTGTTTCTGCCTCTCAAGTGCTGGGATTCTAAGAGGGAGAAACCTTGCTCAGCTTTCAGTCAAATTTTCTTACAGATTAATGAGTTTCTATGTAATAACACATATTATTCTCTCCTTCTGAGAGGAAAATTGGCCACTTGCCAATGCATGGAGAAGAAATGGAGAAGAAAGCGCCTATACAGGACGGTTTAGTGACCTGAAACCCTTAGAACAACTCAGGTTCTGCCCACTGCTGGGCCTCTTTTAGCCTGATCAAGGTGGATCGTTGCTGTTTCTTGACACTACAGAATGGCAAGTAAATTATTCGGTATTTGTGGGAATCAATAATGAAAAACTGATTAAACAAACCTTCAGAGTACTGAGAGCTGGCCTTTTTCTTTTGTTGGACCAGTTCTTTTGTTTGAAAGAATGGCCAACCTAGACATGTGGGTTGTATCCTTTCAATAGAACGTAGAGAAAGTAGACTTATGATCCTTTATGTGTTTGTCCCTGGCATAGAGAATGCTGCCTACATTCATTTTGCCTCCATCAAGAGCCAGGAAAGATCCTGAAGCGACAGAATTACAGAATGAAGGGTGGACGTCATAATGAAAAAGGACTTCCCAGCTGGACATGTGGGGGTACACAACTGTTACCCTGACCCCTTGGAGGTGGAAGGCAGGAAGATCAGGAGTTCAAGACCCATATTAGTACATGGTGAGTTAGAGGCCACCTCAAGTTACACAAAATACTATCTCAAAAAGAAGGAGGAGCAGCAAGATGGCCCGATTGGTGTTTTAGTTACTCAGCATGTTGCAGATGGCTTAAGGGAACATTGGGTTTTATTTTGGCTTATGATTGTCCAGTTTGGCAGGAGAGCCCACACCAGCACCAAGGACTGAGGAAACTGGCAACACCATATCCACAGGTCTTCTGAGAGGGACAGTCCTCACTTGCCAGACCAGCACATCTGGCCAAGTATACCAAGGGATGCCAATTTCCTCAAAAAGTTCCCTCCACTTATTTACCTGCCCAGGGACTAATAGTCCCGCCTTCTGTAGGTTGGGTCTTGCCCATCAATTAGACTCATCAATCTCCCGCAGGCTTGCTTGCGGCTTAGCGCAACTACTAATTTTCAACAACTGCACGTAGAGCTCCAGCATTCAGTTGCTAAGTTGACACCAGTACCTAACTATGATAGCTGATAGAGCTGCTTGCAGCCCAGCCCATCAAGCTGAGTTTGATTCTTAGAACTAAGTGGTGGAAAGAGAGAACCTACTCCTGATTGTTGTCAGTTTGATCTCCACACATTCACCATGACAAGTGCAGAACAGTACTCACCACACACAAAACAGATAAATTTTAAAAATCAGAGCTCCCTTACCTCTTATGGGACTCAATGGCTGGAGTCCTGTGAATTCTTTTCCAGCTTCTTGCCCCTCATGAATTCCATGTCTGGAGTCCATGAGTTCTCCAGAGCTCTCTTGCACCTCACGGATTCACGTCTATGAGTTCCATTCTTTCCTCTAGTAAAGTCTGCCTTAATCCTCTGCGTGTGTTCTGGTCTCAGTCTTTGACTCCCAAACACAAGAACCTGGACACACACAGACCCTGCGTCATTTGGTGAGCCACAGCCAGGGATCAGCTGCACAGTCCTGCGACATATTTGGTGCAGCCAGGAAATGAGAGGTAGATTTCTACCAGCTAAAGTAAAAGAAGCTCTGAGATCTAGCTCTGCTCACCTCTCCAAGCAGGCTTCTCAGGGGGAGGGGGAGGAGAAGGGTACTTTTGAAATGAGGGAGGGAACGTTTTAAACTCTGTGTAAATGTGTGAGTGAATGGTGGCCCGAGGTGGGAAACCTGCAATATCCTGGTGCTCAAATCTGTAGCCCCAGGGTGAGGTCCTTAAGATCTCTTCATAGCCACAGGGTCCCAGTGGGCTCATTCTACTGTTCTGTGGTTCTGTGGTAATGACATCTAGTCTAAAGCGGGATCAGATTAGAATCTGTTTGCAAGTCACAAACAGCTGAGCCCACAATGACTATGTCACACCCAATTGACCCTGCCTGGGGTGTGGCTAGATTAGCATGTGAACCATCTCTCCTGGAGGGATACCCAACCTTTGTCTGCATTGGATGGTGGAAATTGATTTTGGCTTTATGTCTTGCTAGTTAAAGGAGGGAACTTTCTAGTGGTGTTCACTCTAATGAAAGAGCACTTCACATCTGGGATGAGGCCATCCACCTGTCTAAATGGAACAGGGACCTTATATCTCCATCAGGAGGCTTCAGTCATTGGTGGACCATGTGCCCTGTACCTTTCCATTGGCAGGGGAAGAGCTCCCTCTGTCAGTTGCTGTGGGCACTGGCCAAGGTGGCCAGCCACTTTACAGTGCTGGTGGGGCCTTGTCCAGCGGTGCTGTTCCCCAAATCCAGGTCCCCTAGGCTCTAGCTAAGGAGAGGTTTCCCCATCCTAAATAAAGAGCCAACTTGTGATATTTTGTTCTCAGACATGGCCTTGGTACATCTTAGATAATGGGGAAAGATGGCCCCTGGGAGGATCTTTAAACTATAATACCATCCTCCAACTAGATCTATTCTGCTGAAGGGCAAGCAAATGGAAGAAAGTTTCCTACATTCAAATTTTCTTTTATCTAAGAAACCGTAGAGAGTTCTGTCAAAGTACCAGCTTAGAAGTTCCAGAGAAAACTTTGTCTCCCAATAAAGATGAGCTCAACTAAGGAATTTCATCCCTCCTCTACAGACCTTCCACCTCAATCAAACTCTCCCTTCAGACTAAGAAGGGTCTGTGTCATCTGGCCTCAGCATTAGTCTGCCCTCTTTAAGGGATACCAGGTCCATTTGGATCAACCAGGTCCATGTTCCCTTTTCTTTCAAGATTTGGCCCAAATTAAAAAAGACTTAGGAAGTTTCTCTGAGGATCCAGATAAATTCACAGATTTTTTTAAACTGAAAGGAGGAAAGAACCAGGGGGTGAAGGGGGAAGAAATTTAAAATTGACTTAAGGGAATAACAATACACATGCCCAATGTGATAGTTAATCTAGGGTGTCAACTTGACACACCTGGCATTAACTAAGATCAGCTGAGACCACCTGAAGAGATTATCTGGATAATACAAAGATCAGCCCCAAATCTGATTAGAACTTCCGTAGATCTCATTGGAACCTCATAGTAAGTAGTGGACCAGATATAAGGAAACAGAACAGAAAACTGAGAAGAGAGACTCTCCAGGAATCCAGCCTTCATCCACATGGATGGGGGTGACATAGGCTGTCTCCAGCTTCAGCCAGCCATGCCGCTTCCGCCATAAAAGTCTGTTTCTCCCCTCCGAAACTGTAAGTTGAATAAATCTCCCTTTTTCCCTTTAGTTGTTTGACTTTGAATGCTCTCTCACAGCAATAGTTAAGAGTAACCCGTTACACCCAAGCAGACAACCCAAAATCTCTTCTGACACAGTAAGAGGAAAAAAAAAAAAAAAAAAAAAAAAAGCTTTAAATGCAACCAGGCCAGGAACCTCTGGAAAAAAAAGAAAGTCCCAAGTACAAGAAGTCTCCACATGGCTCATATCCTGACTGTAGGGATCTCCACTGGAGAGTCCCCAAGGGCCCAGGGGTCAGAGGGACTAGTGATAAAGCCTGAGGCTCTTAGCTTCCTTCAGATGGGAAAAGAGGAGTTTGCTGCTGATACCCAACAAAAGAGAGCCCAAATGCTAGATTGATATAACATCTCACAAAAACCTTGGTTAGCATGCAAGTGGGAAGCCAGTTTGTTTCTTTTTTAATAGACGCAAGAGTACCATTTTTCAGTGCTCAACTTTCTTCCTCAACCCTCCAATGTAACTGGAACTGTTAGGATCAGGAGAGTGACAAGTTTAGAAAAGTAACTATTGAAATTCCTTGTATACTTAATGGTATGGTCTTTAGTATTCCTTTATTTACATGCCTGAATGCCCTATAAATGTCCTATATTTAGACTTAATGGAACATTTAACAGTTATAGAACTGTCCATGTTATGGTTATTCAGGATATTCCAGAGGAAATTTTAATACAAATTTTGTCTCAGGTTATGAGCCTCGTCCCAAAACATGGGTCCAGCCATAAGAGCCTCCCCAGCAAAGAAATTTTCCATGCCAGAAACAGTGACCCCTGTAATGAGAAACAAGACCAGGAATGATAGACTCTCAACAACTTGAAATTTAGAAGATGCGCTCTTTTGCATTCCTTTTGTCCCAGAAAGCCAATATCTTCTTGCTTTTAAAAATCCAGAGAGGAGGGGCTGGAAAGGTGGCTCAGGGGTTAAGCCTCTGCCTTGCAGGCGGAAGGCCCTGAGTTTGGATCCTAGACCCCCCACGTATAGACGCCAGGCGGAAGCGGGGGCGGCCTGCGTTTCTGGTCCTGGTAGGACAGAGCCTGTGAATCCCGGGGCAGAGTAAACAAGGAAAAGGTGGAGGCGTCCATGGTGGTTCCCGAATTCGCCCGTGGTTCTACACACACACACACACATACACACACACACACACACACGCACGCACAATTGAATAAATTAAAAAAATATATTTATAAAAATAAATAAATAGGGGCTGGAGAGGTGGCTCAGAGGTTAAGCCTCTGCCTTGCAGGCAGAAGGTCCTGAGTTGGATCCTAGACCCCCACGTATAGACGCCAGGCAGAAGCGGGGACGGCCTGTATTTCTGGTCCTGCTGCGTTTCTGGTCCTGGTAGGGCGGAGCCTGTGAATCCCAGGGCAGAGTAAACAAGGAGGAGGTGGAGGCCGTGTGTGGTTCTACACACACACACACACACACACACACACGCACACACACACACAATTGAATAAATAATAAAAAAATTAAAAAAATAAATAAAAATTCAGAGAGGAGAGTTACTTGGATTGTTCTGCCCCGAGAATTCAGAAACAATCCATATATTTTTGTACAAGCCTTAAAATATGACCTTGCAGATTTGCAGCTGCCAGAGGAAAAAGTTCTCCTCCAGTATGTAGATGACCTGCCGTTCCTGTGATGCAGGGAGCGGTCTGTAGGCTGTCCCATCTGGGGTGCCAAATGATACAGGGACAGGAAATGACTGTCCCCATGTTGCAGGGTTCTTGTGTTCTGGAGATGAAGATTGAAACCAGAGCAGGTGTAGAGGATTGAGGTAGAGTTTATTAGAGGAGAGAAAGATTGGAACTCACGGACTCTAGACATGGAGAGCCATGAGGGGCTAGGGCACCGGAGAACTCATGGACCCTAGGCATGGAATCCATGAGGAGCAAGGAACAAGAAACAGACTCATGGCACTGGAGTGCCATGAGGGGCTAGATTGCCTCCAAGAGAAGTAGGCAGCTGGAAACAGACTCATGACACTAGAGGGCCATGAGGGGCTAGGGCTCCAAAGATAGCTGCCAGAGCCAGGCATATTTATACACCTAGACGAGCCCAGGAGACTGGCTTTTTCTCATTGGTTAACTCCCACTGGATCCCAACCCAGTTGCTCTTGGGCCCATGTGGGCTAGAAGTCAAATTGTTTGATATGGAAAGCTCATCTCCATAGGGAAGTTGGCCGTCTTATCACTGGGAGGACTGGAGTCAGTTTCTCAGCAGGGGTGTTCCTTCAGGATGATTCCAGCAGTGGGGGATGACCTTCTGGAATCCAAGACCTTCAAAGACCTTGAGACCCATCCCAGCATAGCTGCCCTAATCCTGCCTTACTTGCTTCTACAAAGGTAGTGACTATTCCAGACAAGATAACAGGTTTTCGGGGCTGGAGAGGTGGCTCAGGGGTTAAACCTCTGCCTTGCAGGCGGAAGGTCCTGAGTTCGGATCCCAGATCCCACATGTAGACGCCAGGTGGAAGCGGGGGCGGCCTGCGTTTCCGGTCCTGGTAGAGTAGAGCCTGTGAATCCTGGAGGCAGAGTAAACAAGGAAGAGGTGGAGGCATCCATGGTGGTTCCCGAATTCATCTGTGGTTCTACACACACACGTACACACACACACATACACACACATGCATACATGCGCACACACATACATGCACAATTGGATAAATAATAAATAATAAAAAAATTAAAAAAAAGATAACAGGTTTTCCTCACTAGCTCTTGCCTGTACCCACAGTAAGACTGCTAAATTCCTTTTCCTTATCCCATCTGCCTTCCCAGTGACAATGGTTTAATCCTTATGTTTGAATCTTGCAGGCTTATCTGTTTTATTTCTTCTAGATTAATATCCATCAAGCTTCAAATATGGGACCTCTGAACTATCCCAGCATTTCATAAATGAGGACCATTGATTGCTCACACTTCCTTCACCCCAACTCAGCAGGAACTAGTTAAGATCTGTTATACCCCTCATCCCCTGAGTAGTCAAGATTAAAGGGGGGGAATTAGGCACTCTTAGAGCAGCCATGCTGCAAAGGTCATTGACAGTCATCTCCAGGGCTAGGATTACCTCGAAGGAACACACTCTATTAATCTGCAGGAACTGACCCTAATCTTCATGGAGAAGTTGGCAACTTCCCCCAATGGAGATTAGTTCTTTGTGGCTAAGCCCTACCATCAGGTCAGGCTAAAGACCAACAGGGTTGGGTTCAATATGAACAGACCAATGAAATGTAGAGGACCAAAAGCTCCAATCAGGTTTGAAGAAACTGGAGCTAACCAATGAGGAAAAGCCACCTTTCCAAGGTCTACCTAAGCCTATAAATAAACCTGACCATGGCAGCCATCTTTAGCTCCCTTGCCCCTCATGAGATTCCACAATTGGATTCCATGAGTTTCTACCTGCCTTTTTTCTCACCCCTCATGCATTCCATGCCTAGAGTCTATGAGTTCTCCAGGACTCTCTGCCCCTCCAGATTTACATCCATGAGTTCTGTTCTTTCTCTCTTCTAATAAACTCTGCCTTAATCCTCAATAAATAAATAAACAAAAGCAAATTAAAAAAATAATCAAAGAAGGGACTTCTTGCTGTCCAGGCACAATAGATATTAGTACACAAACATGCATATAAAAGCAGCAGACTGGTGATGTGTGCCTGTAATCTCAAGACTTGGCAGGATAAGAAAGAAGGATGCCAGAATTTGAGACCAGTCTAGACCATACAGTGAGTTCCAGGTCAATCAGAGTTAAGGTGTGAGACCCTATCTGGGGAAATAAAACAAACAAAAAGGAAATAAATGATTAAATAAAAAAAAATGGTGAATGAATCTTAGCCCAGAAAAGATGCCTCTGTGGGGAAGAAATCCCTTGCCCCGGGGCACACCTGTGGAATTACTTGCTTAGGGAAACTCCATGGTGGAGTGAGAAGTGGTGCCTATAATCCAGCACTCAGGAGGCCTAGACAGGAAGATCTTGAGTTTGAGAACCCAATCAACTAAACAAACAAACAAACAACAAAAACATCAACTAGGTTCTTTAAATATGTGTGAAGCATACATATGCTTGAAGCAGCTTCTTGTTACCTTCTACTATTCTATTTCACATTCAAACCCAAGAGAACCCTTCAAATATTATGAAGGAAAGTTCTGATGACAACACCCACATGCATGGGTCATCTTCCATCCCTTGACCATTGCTCCGTGAGCACCCAGAACCTGTTTATCACGATGCATCCCAAAACCATGTCCTTAACCTCAGTCTCAGTTTGAAGGTTTACTGAAAGTTTCTTGCAGAACAGATTTACTCTGTGGGGGGAAAAAAGGTAGCAGAAGTCTATTTTCTCAGAATAAACTGATTGCTACAACAAACAGAAACCAATCAGAATAGCGGCTCAAATACAAGAGACTTTTATCTTTTCTTAGGTGCAGCCAGTCAGAAGTCCAGGATGATAAGATCAATTAGACAAAAGACACAAAAGCACACACGTTTGGGGTTTACAGGCCACTGGAAGCTGGCATGCCCCAGAGTGAGCTGCAGAGACTGATGTTAGTTTGTAGTTTATTGCTACTATTGACAAGGCAAGAACAAAAATGGAAGTAAGCCTTTTGAAAGTTGTATGGCAAATTTACTTGAATGTTCTTTTTTTTTAATTTTTTTTTATTATTTATTCAATTGTGTGTGTATGTGCATGTGTGTGTGTGCGCGTGTATAGAACAACGGGCGAATTCAGGAACCACCATGGATGCCTCCACCTCCTCCTTGTTTATTCTGCCCCGGGATTCACAGGCTCTGCCCTACCAGGACCAGAAACGCAGGCCGCCCTCACTTCCGCCCTGGCATCTATACGTGGGGTCTAGGATCCGAACTCAGGACCTTCTGCCTGCAAGGCAGAGGTTTAACCCCTGAGCCACCTCTCCAGCCCCACTTGAGTATTCTTAATATCTTTAAATCCAAAACTTTTAATTTTGTTTTTTATAATTGATAATTTATTTTGGAAAAAATCATTTGGTAAGAGGTCATCAAGTGGGGCTGGAGAGGTGGCTCAAGGGTTAAGCCTCTGCCTTGCAGGCGGAAGGTCCTGAGTTCGGATCCTAGACCCCACGTATAGACGCTGGATGGAAGCGGGGGCAGCCTGCATTTCCGGTCCTGGTAGGGCGGAGCCTGTGAATCCCAGGGCAGAGTGAAAAAGGAGGAGGAGGAGGTGTCCATGGTGGTTCCCGAATTCGTCCATGGTTCTACACATACATACATACACACATGTGCACACATGCATACATGCACAATTGAATAAATAATAAAAAATTTAAGAAGTCATCAAGTGTCTATTTATTTGGATTATTTTTTGAGATAAGATCTCATGTAGCCCATGCTAGCCTCAAGCTTGCTATGTAGCCAAGAACTCCTAACCTCCCTGCCTCTACTTCCTGAATGATGGGATTATAGATTTGCACCACCTCTCCCAGCTAACGGATTAGTTAATTCATTTTATATTGGGTGGATGTTGAGACAGGCTCTCATTATGTAGCCCTGACTGGCCTGGAACTTGCTATGTAGTCTAGGCTGGTTTTAACCTTTCAGTGATTCTCCAGTCTTGCCTCCCTAGTGCTGGAATTATAGACATACATGATCACATTGTTGCCAAATCCCGGAGGGACAGCTGGGGAAAAGAGGGGGAAAATCGACAGGAGCCTCGAGACTCGAGGTGAGGGGGTGAGCAGCGCGGAATCACCACACAGACTCCAGGAGTCAGGTGAGGAGTGAGCAGAGAGGAGCTGTCGCAGACTCATTTTATTTAAGGAAGTGTTTGGGCTTATATAGGGTCAGGGGTCCAGTCAGGTGTTGCCATCTCTCTGTCCGGGGGACAGCCACTAGTCATTTAGCTCTTTACTAGGTGTCCATTGCAGAGGCAGGTTAGATGGCCGCTTCTCATTGGTTGTTCATCCCTCTGCCTGCATGGTTCCTCTATTGGGACATATCTGGGGCATGTCCGTACATGTAGGCTTGTCTGTAGCCAGACCTCCTGGATTTGGGAGCCCAGGCTAGGGCCTCCCTGAATCAATAGACCACATTTTCACCTTTTATTTATTTATAAATTTTTTCTGTGGGGACCATGATAGCCGGGGAGCCCCCAGGCCTCTTCACCTGTGTGGAATATAGATGACTGTGCCTGTCTTAGGTTGGACACCACCCTCATATGGAGCCTTACTCGTCATTGATTACCAGTCATAAGACCATCGCAGAGAAGGAATCATGGTCCCAAAGGGGAACTCAAGTACATGGCAGAGAAAAGGAGGTTTTTGTCAGGGCAGGAGCAGGCAAAGAGGCTGTAGGTGGCACAGGCACAGAAATGATCCAGAAGAGCTGGTGAGACACAAATCAGAACCTAACAATTGCAAATTATTAAGGCATAGCTTCAGTGGAGGCTAGCCAAACTTCCAATGGCCTTTGATGGCCTTAGGAATGTCTGAGGCCTGAATGGATGCTCTGAGGACCTGTAAAGCAAGCTTTTGTTGTAAACGCTGTAAATCCTTACCACTTGCCATATGCATCTAAGTAGGACAATTAGCACTAAAAGGGCAACTCCAAAAAATAACCAAGTCACCAAATTTACGGGTGAAAAGAAGGCAGATATCCTGTCCAATAATTGTTTGCCGAAAGACACAGCAGTAATAATTTGAACTTTAGTCTAAGTCTTTCGGTTTCACTTTGATCCTACGTGAGTCTAGTAGAGTCTTAAGAGCAGTCAGCTGGGGTGCCTTCTGATGGGGTGGTAGGTTACCCATTATGGAAAGGAAAGGTTTCCTAATGGAGCAGAAGTGACTAGGGGTGAGCGGACAACGCAAAAAAAAACGCAGAAAAATGGAAAGCAATGACTAGAATCAAGGTGAAAGTGAAAACAATTCCTAAAAGGATAACCAACATTCAAGGGGAGACCAAGCGCTGGACATACGCAGAGGTGTTTTGGATCCAAGTGTCCTGTGCTTAGTGGGGGACTTCTGGGGTTCGTTACTCCTCCAGCCATATGCCTGTACGGTGTCTCCAAGTCAGGCCGATTTAATGATTTAATGTAATTGAACCTGGGCTCTGAGTTCTGAGGGGATCAATCTCTCATGTGAACTCGCCGGGACAAGCCTCGGTTTAGAGGGGCTCGTTGATCATGGGAAATCAAACGAGCGATTGTGTTCCTAATCTTCTGAGGACAACGATGGACAAATAGGAAAAGGGGAAGAGGAGGGGGCCACTGCTCACCTTTAGGCGCCATAAGCACATGGAACACAAAACCAGAGAAAGGGGCCGAATTCACCAAACTTACCAGAGAAGGTGTCTCCTCTACACCAGAGGCAGCCCCACGTTTGGGCACCAGTTGTTGCCAAATCCTGCTGGGCCAGCTGGGGAAAGGAGGGGAAAGTCCAGGAATCTCCAGAGGAAACTGGCTAGCCAGACTACTCCTAATGGTGAGCCCTAGTTTTGATTAGAGTCCCAGCCTCAAAACAATAAGGTGGAAGAGCCATCGAAGATGATTCTCAAACCACCCTTGAGCCTCCATAACCACATGGCCTCACATGCAGCTGTACCTGCACGCTCATGCAACCATTTATATGCAAACATGCATATTTCTATGCATGTACCCTGTGCATGCTTTCACATGAAAAAAGAAAAACAGAAAGAATTAAAAAAAAAAAAAAAAAGACCTTTGGGGATTGGGATATAGGGCAGTGGTAGAGTTTTTTCTTAGCATTCATAAGGCCCTAGATTCAATTTCCAGCACCACCACAAGTACTAGAAAACCCTGATCCAAATAGGGAAGCTGTAATCCCAGATCCTCAAGAGACTAAGACAGAAGGATTATAAATTCCAGGCCTAACTGGACTGAAGAGTGAGTGCAAAACTAGCCTAAGTAACTTAGTGAAACTTTGTCTCAGAAAGTAGAAAGAGGCTGGGATTGTAGCTAAGTTGCTTGCCTAACATGAATAAATCTTGAGTTTGGCCCCCAACACCACAGAAACTGGACATGGCGGTACACATCTATGATCTTAGCACTCAGGAAATAGAAACAGAAGGATCAAAGTTCTAGGTCACCCTCAGCTACTAAGTTTGAGGCCAACCTGGGATACATGAAACAGAGAGAGATAGAGAGAAATGAAGAAAGCATACATCCCTGATGACCCGAGTTCAATCTCTAAAACCCACGTAAAGGTGAAAGGAGAGAAAAGCAATGCCACAAAGCATGCATCCCCCCAAACACACATCAAATAAGATTTAGAGCTTGGTGAAATAGCTCAGCAGTGGGTAAGGCACCTACTTGCAAACCTGAAGACCTGAGCTTAATCCAGAAGTTTACATGTGGAAGGAGACAACCAACTTCCAAAGTTCTCTGACTTGTACCCATGGCATCTCTCTCTCTCTCCTTTCTCTCTCTCTCTCTCTCTCTCTCTCTCTCTCTCTCTCTCTCTCTCTGACTCTGATACACACATGCACACACACACAAATAAATAAATAAATAAAATATTTTAAAAATTAGAACAAGATAAAGGAAAGGGAACAAGGAAGGACGGAAAGGAGGTAAGGAAAAGGAAAGGAAGGAAAAGGAAGGGAAGGGAAGGGAAAGAAGGGGAAGGGAAAGAAGGGGAGGGGAAAGAAGGGGAGGGAAAGGAAGGGGAGGGGAGGGGAGGAAGTCTGGCATGTACAAGGTCTTGCTTGTGTTTGATCTCCAACACAATAAAAAGAAAAGAAACCTCCAATTCAGAACCCCCAGAAATGAAGCACAAGTGATGATAAGTCACAGCCTGGGAAAAAGACTGAGATAGAAGAGGGGCAGCTATGTTGAGAGGAGACCACCCCAACCAAAACTCACTTTTCCTTTGGAAGAGGTTTGGACACTAAGTACCCACTTGAAAAACTACTGCAAATTATAGGGACTTAAAAGTTATTTTTCCTATGTAATCCAACATCATTTAAACTTTTATTAAAAAAACAGTTGATTCTCATCTGTATTAGGTTGAAATAAAATCCTAAATTTAGAGCTGTGGAGATGTTAGTGGGTAAAAGTGCTTGCCATGCACATATGAGGACCTGAGTTCAGATACCCAGAATTCACATAAAAGCTGGACATGTAAAACAAATGCGTATGGTCCCAGCATTCCTAGAGAGGAAAATGAGAGGCAGAGACAAGCAAATACCACTCATCTGTCAGGTCAGCATTAACTTGAGTAAACTCACTAGGCTTATACCCATTCGCTTGTTGACTTCCATTTAATGCTACTGCATTGTTGAAAATTGTCTTGATTTTCCTTACCTTGGTTAAGCTTCCTCCATGAGAACCATAATTGTTTGATGAAGACGAGCTCTTACAGTTTTGGGGTGTAGCTAGATAGTAGAATGCTTTTGTAGTATGCAATGCATACACTTGCATATGCCATAGAAAAATGACAAACTGTCTGAAATAAGGTGGAAGGTGAAGCCCAACAACAAGTTATCTTCTGACCTTCACTCATACACATCATGTACACACATGCATATGCAGTCACACACACAAACGTGCACATGTCATGCATGCACACACATGTACACCCACACCTTTAATTTAGCACAGTTTCTCAGCATAGTTCCAAATATTTCCCTGTTGCTGTTTCTCACAAAGCATGTCAGAGGAGGTTTGGCACAGGTGGTGTCCATGTTGTTTTGAACCAAAGAAGACTGAAGTGGGCCTTTTAATATTGGGAAGAACCCACTGAAAGCCAGGATGGCTTAACCAACTAACCCTGCTCAGCATTGGATGATACGTAAGCAACAGGAAGTGAGGTCATGTGGGTCTCCAAAGCCATGCAACCTGGAAGACAGGCCCCTTGTCACTTGCGTCCCTTCTACAAAGATTTAACATCAGAAACTCCTCTCTAAAATCTTATGTGCCTCTCTTTCAGTTTCACATTTCTAGCAGAAAATGTCATCTAGTAAAAAAAGGTTAACATGAGGCTGGAGAGATGGCTCAGGTGTTAAGACTCTGTCTTGCAAGCAGAAGGTCCTGAGTTCTGAACCCACCAGACGAAACAGTGGCAGCCCAGCTCTGGTGGGTGGAGTCTGGGAAATCCCAGATGGAAGCAAGAAGGAGACAGAAGCAATGCAGAATAAATCTCAAAGTCACCCTTGCTCTTCCACAGGGACATGCAATGCCCCCTGATACACACACACATATAAAATAAATAAGTAAAATATTTTTTATTTTTATTTTTTTACTATTCATTCAATTGTGCGTGTGTGTGCCTGTGTGCATATATGTGTATATGTGTGTGTGTAGAACCACGGACGAATTCGGGAACCACCATGGACCTCCACCTCCGCCTTGTTTACTCTGCCCTGGGATTCATAGGCTCCGCCCTACCAGGACCAGAAACACAGTCCGCCCCACTTCCACCCAGCGTCTATACGTGGGGTCTAGGATCCAAAGGGGTCTAGGATCTGAACTCAGGACCTTCCGCCTGCAAGTAAGAGGCTTAACCTCTGAGCCATCTTTCCAGCCTCTATGTAAAATATTTTTTTAAAAAAGGTTAACATGGATTTTGGTGAGTACTAGAAGTTGCTAGAATGCATAGCTTACACACTTAGAAACACAGCTTAAAAAGCATGAAATGGGGTGATATTTTCATCTAGATTGAAGGCAATTGAAAGCAGTGTCCCACACTTCTGTTGTTGTTATTATCTTGCTCTTCAGTTTCTTTGATAAAGAACTCAAGCACTTTAAGGAAGCGAAACATTTATTCCTATTTTCCGTCTTCCAAATTCCAGCCAGGTCTCTGTCTTACTCCCCTGCCCTGGAAATGCTCCCACACACTATAGGGTGCATCTTCCCACATCAATTAGATAACCTATAGACTTACTCAGAGGCTACTCTAACTAAATAGTTCTTCATAGGTATGCCTAAAGGTTCAGTTCTCATCAGTTCTCATTTGGCACATAGACACCTGGCACTAATTAACATACAGACGTTGTAATTAATTACCATCTAGAAGGATGTGGTTACTAAGGACAACAGGAAAAGTATCTGCATTTCTGTTCTTGTTTCTTTCATGCTGTGACTTTTCCTGCTCTCCTATCATGGCTAAGTTCATCATTTTTTACTTAAGCTATCAAAATGCTTTTTAAAATTAATATCTTTATTGATTTATACATGTATGCATGTATGTATGTGTATGTATCTATGTATGTGTGTGTGTGTGTGTGTGTGTGTGTGTGTGTGTGTGTGTGTATCAGAGGGCACTATGTATGCGTGTAGAGGTCCACAGGTGATTTCAGGAAATATCCTTTTTGCTTTGCTCTGGGATTTCCAAGGCTCTGCCTTGTAGAGCCAAAAGTGCAACCCTCTACCATTTCTGCCTGGTGTTTTTACATGGGATCTGAGATCTAAATTCAGTTCCTTCTGCTTTTGAGGTAGAGTCTTAGCCCCTGAGCCATCTCTCCAGCTCCCAAAATATCTTCTTAGCAGAAGTCCCTGCATGGAATCTAAAGGTGAACCTGTGATGTTACTCTTTAATAGTTTCTAGTCATTTACAAGCTTGATTTGACGTTTGTCATAAGAAGCCTAAAAGGGGGCTGGAGAGGTAGCTCAGGGGTTAAGCCTCTACCTTGCAGGCGGAAGGTCCTGAGTTCGGATCCTAGACCTCACATATAGATGCCTAGACGCTGGGAGGAAGTGGGGGTGGCCTGCGTTTCTGGTTCTGGTAGGGTGGAGCCTATGACTCCTAGGGCAGAGTAAACAAGGAGGAGGTGGAGGCGTCCATGGTGGTTCCCAAATTCGTTCATGGTTCTACACACACACACACACACACACACACACACACACACACACACACACATACATACACACATGCGCACACACGCATACATGCACAATTGAATAAATAATAATAATAATAATTAAAAAAAGAAGCCTAAAAGACCATTTGCAGTCCAGTCCCCTCCTCCCACTGAGGCCTCATCTGTATCTCAGTCATACAGCCCGATCTCCGTTCCCGAAGCTCTGCACACAGTCCCAAGTGCCCTTGATATAAGCTTGTGTAAACTCACTGGGCTTATACCCACTAGCCTAATCAACCTTCCATTTAACGTTACTACACTGTTGAAAACTGTCTTGATTCTCCATAGTTTAGTTAATCCAGCTTCCTCCATGAGAACCATAATTGTTTGATAAAGAATAGCTATTACAGGATTGGGGTGGAAACTCAATGGTAGAGTGCTTGCCTAGTACACAAGAGGTCTAGAGATTATCCAATGTTGCTGGGGGTGGAGGGGAAGAGGGGGGAAAGAGGAAGAAGATTGGAAGTGACTAGAACAGAATGTTTCCAGGTGCTTACCAGTACAATCTTCTGGGAGACAGTTTGAAACCACTTTCTGCTTTGTTAGTAAGGCTGTGTCTATCTCTCTAGAGCTGCAGGTAAATTTTAAAGTGTGTGGAAGAATGATGCTGAATCAAATGGCATTTATTATCTAGAAGCTATTTTGACCCAAGAGATTATG
Source organism: Typhlomys cinereus (assembly GCA_023101885.1). Classification (NCBI taxonomy): domain Eukaryota; kingdom Metazoa; phylum Chordata; class Mammalia; order Rodentia; family Platacanthomyidae; genus Typhlomys; species Typhlomys cinereus. Next base: position 1,070,208 of record JALPQD010000346.1, on the reverse strand, counting down.
AATGTGCCCATCATTTGGCGCACATGAAGCTTTTCCATAAACAGGGGTGTAACATGAAAGCTGTTTTCCTAAGAGTTAGGGAAAAAAAGGACATTCTATGTATGTACATGAATTTTTTTTTCAAAATTTTTTCTTATTTATTCAATTGTGTGTGTGTGTGTAGAACCGAGGACGAATTCGGGAACCACCATGGACACCTCCACCTCCTCCTTGTTTACTCTGCCCCGGGATTCACAGGCTCCGCCCACCAGGACCAGAAATGCAGGCTGCCCCTGCTTCCTCCTGGTGTCTCTACGTGGGGTCTAGGATCCGAACTCATGATCTTCTGCCTGCAAGGCAGAGGCTTAACCCCGGAGCCACCTCTCCAGCCCCATATGTACATGAATTTAAAATAACTGAGGCAAACAGTTAAGAGCGTTTGTTTTTAGGACAATAAGTTAACTGTAAATATTTTAATGTTAGTTTGCTTATCTGTGATCTGAGATCATTGCCGAGATGAGAAAAATGTCCCTAAATGACAGTTTAATGCATTGTGAAAAAAAACTAAAATAATTCCAGTTACAGTCATTAGCTCATTTTTGTAATGTGTTATGGTCCATTTTTCCTGGAATAGCTTAAACTGGAGCAGCTTCTGGTTTTGGAGGTTTTTGTAGTTAATTTTAATTTTGGTTATTGTTTGGAAAAGATGGGCTGTGTAGATATGAAGTAAAGTTTTTCCATAAAAGAGGTTTATTTTGTATTAAAAATACCACTGTATGTGTTTACACCATTTGTATACATGTGGTAATATTAATGCTGAACTGTAAAGCTCAGGAATTAAAATGTGACCCTGTAATTCCAAGAAAGAAAAGAAAAAGAAAGAGGAAGAAGAAAAAAAGGAGATGGGAAAGGAGGGAAAAGGGGAGGAGCAAAAGGAAGAAGAGGAGGAGAAAGAGGAGGAAGAGGAGACCTGTTACAGCTATGTCCCTCAAAGACTGTATTTCTCCAAGACTCCTCCCTGTGAGCCACGAGTTCAGTGATGGCGGAGATGATGTTTTATCATTGGAGTATCTAAAGTGCCTCATGTGGTCTCTGGACAATACTGGAGAATAACTGACAAGTGAGTGCATACATGGTTTTCAACTTTTGGACCATTAAAAGTAGCATCTGTTTCCTGTTTAAGAACCAAGGATTTGAGGATATCGTAGGTGAAGTGAGAACGACTGAAGTCAGACCTGAAATGACCAATGAGAAGACTGCAATGCAGGATTCTGGGATGACTATGATAGTACAGCATCTAGGGAGGGGAACTTGCCAGTTGTCTCTTTCACTCTTTCTTTTTTATATTTTTATTTATTTGGTGTGTGTGTGTGTGTGTGTGTGTGTGTGCGTGTGTGTGTGTGTGTGTGTGTGTGTGACTGTGTCTATGTGTCTGTGTGTATCACAGAGCACCTAGGGCCATGGGTGACTTTGGGAATCATCCTGGATTGCTTCTACCTCCTTCTTGCTTTGCTCTGTCTGGGATGTCCCAGGCTTTGCCCATCAGAACTGGAAGTGCAGGTCACCACTATTTTTGCCCAGCATTTATGTGGGATCTGGGATCCAAACTCAGGACCTTCTGCTTTCGAGGCTTTCCACCTGAGCCATCTTTCCAGGTGGAAGCTTTTTAAAACAGGCTGACTTTGCTTAGAACTCTCCTTTCCTATTTTTTCTTATCCTCATTCCTGTGACCTGTGACATGGATGTGGATTCTAGAGTTGGAGATCTTAGCAGCTGTGAGCCTGGAGAGCAGATCAGAGATCAAGGAGCCTTGTCTCACTTCGGTTAGCTTATTACTGACTTCTTCCATATGAGAAAAGAATATTTTTTAGTTTCTTATTCTTTTTTATATTTTTTATTATTTATTTATTTATTTTTAATTCAATTGTACGTGTGTGTGTGTGTGTGTGTGTGTGTGCCTGTGTGTATGTGTTAGAACCATAGGCGAATTCCGGACCTACCATGGACTGCCTCCACCTCCTCCTTATTTATGCTGCCCTGGGATTCACAGGCTCCACCCTACCAGGGCCAGAAGTGCAGGCCGCACTCCATTTCCGCCTGGCGTCTATACGTGGGATCTGGGATCCGAACTCAGGATCTTCCACCTTCAAGGCAGAGGCTTAATCCCTGAGCCATCTCTCCAGCCCTTTTTTATATTTTTATTTATTTATTTTTTAATATTTGAGAGAGACAGAGACAGCTTGGTGCATAGTGGAAGGCAGAGGCCCCGCCCTCTCCCATATGGGCTTTTGGGGGTCAAACTCAGGTCTTCAGGTTAGTGAGCAGGAATCTTAACCACTGAGCATCTCATGGCCCCTGAACTATCCTTAATTAGATTTTCCATTTTACTTAGTTGACACTAATCTTTTTTTTGCATGTTTATGTATGTAGAAGGGTATGCATATGCATGCATGTGAGTTCACGTGTGTGAGAGGGCACAAGCATATTCACCTGTGCCTTTGTACTTGTGCATGCAGAAACCCCTTAGTTGATGTCTAGTGTCTTTTCAGTTACTCTCCACTTTTTTAAGGCAAGGTCTCTCAGTTAAACCCAGAGCTAACCAATCAGCCAGGCTAGGCAGTTAACTTGCCATGGGAATTCCCTGTGTTTGCAAGATAGAGGGCTAGTGCTAGATGCATGAAGTCCTGCCTAGCTGGACATGTGTTCCCAATGGGGAAGCTGAGGCCCTCTTGCCCTCTTGTGGCCAGAGAAAGGCAAACTCTCTCTCTGTTTCTCTCTCTCTCTCTCTGTCTCTCTCTCTCTCTCTCTGTCTCTTTCTCTCTCTCTCTCCCCCATATGCTGGTTACTGAACACAGGGTCTCATGCATGCCAAGTGTGTATTCTGCTCCCAGCCTTTGGTGCCCAGCTTCTGAGTCCCAGGTTCATTCTCAGAGCCAGGAGTGAGGCTGAGAAGACTTGAGGCAGTTGATGAGGTTTTTGTAAGCATGATATAGGACTACCAAGAAAAGAAATGAGAGATACAGTCCCTTTCCCCCTGGGAAATGATCAGCAGGCAGAATTACATATAGTTAAGAGCATGATCCTGGAGTCAGATCACCTGGGTGTGAATCTTTCTGTTTTCTGTGTGACCTTGGGCAGGACAGTTTCTCTGACCTTGTTTTTTTACATAGGGCCAGGGATGTAGCTCAGGGTCATAGCCCTTGCCTCACACGCACAATTCCAATACCACAAGTAAATAACTGAAAGTTTCCTCACTGAAAATGGAGTTAGTACTATTTACCTCAGAAGGTCGTTAAGAAAATCAACCAAGTTACCACTCGTAAAGTAATGAGAGTTGTGAAGTTAAAATAGCAAATGATTAATTTATTTTTAAATACGTAAACAGAGAACAATTAGAGAGTCTAAAATAACATTCATTCATTAAAGACCCAGATTCACAACAGTAAGGTAGAAGAGCGATTGAGAATAATTCCCCCATATTACACTTGTACCTCCACAGAAATACATACTTAAGTGAGCTTGTATGCATATACCTATGCACATGCATGTATACTGTACATACTTATACCTTATACACCCAACCACATGCAAAACACACATGTGGACCCACCCCAGATACACATAATGACAGAAAAATAACATTCATTGGGTGTTTCAGCTCAATAAAAATTCAGAAACTAGAAAGTGGAGATTGTGGGTATAGTTCCGGTATAAAACCCTGCGTTCAGTTGGCAAAGGGCCAGGGGATATTGGAAAATTATAGAAAAAGGAAATGTGGCAGAGTTTCACCGAAGTACTAAGACTAAATAGTGGACAAGATTTGGATTAAGGTGGGGAGGGGGGCTGGTTCTGAAGGGTAGTGGACCATGACCGTGGACTGAACTGGACAATGGAGTCACAAGGTCGAAACCTAATTACATAAGACTCTGCAAAGTAGGCCTGCTGGCAGGAAGTGTTGAGACTTTTCAGAGAGAAATGACATGATGAGAGTGATATTTTAAGAAGCCAGTCTGGTAGTGGCTTCTGGAAAGACTAGAGACAAGATTAGGAGATGGGAGAACTATTAGATAGTTATAATGATTCTGGGCTAGAAATGGTTAGGGCTTAATTTAATGTTGCCCTAGACACAGAGGAGAATTTGATAGAGGGATGATTTTCCATTTGTTTTCAGAAAATAAAGTAAGATTACACTTAGAGTAAAAGCACTAATAGCACAGAAAGTATAAAATGAAAAAGAAATCTCTCTTCTTATTCCCAGTTCAGTTCTGCAAAGCGTGCGCATGTGTGCCCGCACGTGCATACACACACACACACACACACACACACACACACACACACACACGAGTTCAATTGTGTATGTTTATGATGTATATGTGCACGTGCCTTTATGTGTATGTAGGTACCAGTGTGCATGCGCATTGTGTGCATGTGCCTGTGGAGGCCAGAGGTCAATATGAGGTGTCTTCCTTATTCGCTATGTACCTTAATGCTTGTGGCCACTCATCATTGTATGTGGGTGCCGGGCATCTGAATTCAAGCCCCTATGTTTGCACACTTATTCACTGAGTCATCTCTCCAGCCACTCTATTTTTTTAAGACAGGGTCTCTCTTTGATCCTGGGGCTCACTGATGTGACTAGATTGATCGGTCAGAGAGTTCCAGGGATCTAAATGCCTCTGCCACCAAAGTGCAAGGGCTGCAAAAATCACCAACGTGCCCAGCTTTTGCATAAGTGCTTGGGAACGCTTATGCCACATGCTCTCTAATGACTGAGCCATCTTCCAGCCACTCAGTGTTGGCTCTTTTTATATGCAAATAAACAGCTCTTTAGGGTTAGGAGGTTCCTGAAACTAACAAGCTTTGGGGGAGGAGCTCCCTCCAAGATGTGGAAAAGCGGTTAACAGCGGCTGGGAGAGGAGACTCTCTTTCTTGCCAGCCAAGTGGTTAAAGAGGAGACAGCTGAGCAGTGCAGATCAGTCTGAGGAAGATGCCTGAGCAGTCAAATCTAGAAGAGGCCAAGAACAGTCCAGCAGTCTGGAAGAGACTGAAGGAGACTCTGAACAGTGCAGAAGTCTGGAGGAGATCTTCCTAGCAAGTCATGCAGGGAACACTAGGTCTTCAGATTCTGTGAGTCTCCCCCATCTCTAGTAGGACTTTTTAGGGGTGAATCTGTCTTTGAGTTCTTCCTGTTCCTATAAGCAATCCCAATAAACTCCTTAGCTCATCCCATTGGACCTTGGCGTAATCGTTATTTTGATCTGTGTTAGATTCCTGTCTGGGGTGGATATACTCTTGTAGTGCATCTCCCTGAGAAAGTGCCACAACAGATGCAAGAACACTAGATGACACTTCATGTGATCTCAGGGACCATTTTATGAATAATGTCACCTAACAGCATACAAAAAGGATGTGTTTATGGTGCAAGGCAAGGGCTGACACGAGAAGGACGTGTCGCCTCATCTGACCTCAACTGGTGACATAACCAGCTAGTGACATTTCCCCCTGCTTTGTGTGTGTCCATGGATGACCACGAAAGCACTATGAGTACTAATTTGGGAGTGGCCTTGGGGGCAGTGATCTGTATAGTTGTATAGGAACCACGCTCAGAAGGGTCTCAGGCTTGCCTGAATGCTCTGCTGCTATTGCTATATAGACCCTTGTGAACAAGCGGCTCTTTGTCATTTTGCTTTGCACTGAGCGATTGAGCATATGTTTATTTAATTTCATAAGTGAGAAAATGATATACACGCATGCATATGGCATGCGTAATTTGCTTCTGTTTCTGTTTCTGTCTTTTTTTTTTTCTTTCTTTTTTCTTTTTTGTATGTATGTGTGTATCATACAGGACACTGTATGTTCCTATGGAGCATCAAGAGTGACTTTGGAATCATCCTGAATTACTTCTAACTCCTTTTCGATTCACTCTGGGATTTCCTAGGCTCTGCCTTCCAGAGCCGGAAGTGCAGCTGCTGACATTTCTGCCTGCTGTTTTTACATGGGATCCAAGAGTCATCTTTGTAGCCTCTCTTTTCCTTCTTTAAAGAACTCAGTATCTGGAGGCCTGTGAGAAAGCAGGTAAGGCAACGAACACATACACATGACCACACAAGAATTACGTACATATACACACCAAAACAAAACTTAGTATGCAGTGGAGGATGATCCTTTTTAAACTTAATTCTTTTTATTTATTCAAGAGAGAGAGAGGAGAAGGAGGTATATATATCACGCTATAGGTGCACAGGTGGAAATCAGAAGACCACTTTTAGAGAAAATGCTCACAAATCTGGCAACATGAGTTCAGTCCTCAAAAGCCCACATGGTAAAAGAATAGAATTGACTTCTAAAAGCTGTCTTCTCACTTCTCTCTTGCACTGTGGTATTAGATATATAATATATAATATATATACATATATATTATATGTATCTTCTCCCTCCTGTTCTTTCAAATAAAATAAGTATTTTTATTTGCCAAATCATCTAGGTATGTGTGTACCTGAACATTTTCCTTGGTATTTGTGTATTGGCTATTTTATTCTCTTTTTGTGAACTATTTGTTTCTATACTTTGTTCATTTTCCTAGTAAGTTGCTTGCCTTTCATATTTCCTCTTGGCTTTTGTGTGTTGGTGGTGCCAGGGACTGATCCAGGGACTTTGCCCGGGACAGGGAAGTGTTCTGTCGCTGAGCAACAATGGGCTTCACAACAATAGTGCCTTGGTCAGGCTCCTCCAGGAAGAATTCTCCCAGAGATAGGTCCTTCCTCTTAGCCCGGGGTGCCAACACCTCACAATGAAGAAGTCATTGGTTTTCACTGCTATTATTTTATTTATTTTTTTACTGCTTTTATTTTATTATTATTTGGGGGGGAGCTAATAATAAAAGTTAATAATAAAAAGATACCAAACAACTTCAGACCTCCACACACATGCACACATATGTATACCTGTGTCTTCACATACATGTGCTCCCATACACATGAACACACAAGCATCACATGCACACCAAAACAAAACTCAGTAGGTAGAGGAGGATGATCCTTCTTTAATTTAATTACCTTTATTTATTCAGGCAAGAGAGGAGGTGCACATACGCGTGCCATGTGACACAGATGGAAATCAGAGGAACACTTTCAGAAAAATAACTCTCTCCTTCCACCATGCGGGCCTCTAGTGAATTAAACAGGTCCCCAGGTGTGGGAGCAGGGGCCTTAGCTGCTGAGCTGTCTAACTGGCCCATTGAGGGTGACCTTAAGGAGCTTATTGTCCTGCCTGTACCTCCCAAGTGCCGGCGTTACATGTGTGCAGTCCATACCTGATTATTATTTTGCATGTGTTTGTGCTCTATTATGTGTGTTTGGGACAGGAAACTGAGTCTTGCCTCAAATTCATAGGCATTCTCCTTTCTTGGCCTTCTTGGTATTGCAGTGTGTGCCACCACACCCTGCTCAGTTTCCCCAATTATTATTTGCCCTCAGTGTGGTATATTTGTCACAAATGCATGAACCAATATTGATTCATTTTCATTAACTGCAGGCCAAATTTCATTTCCTTGGTTTCTTACCTCATATCCCTTTTCTAGTCTAGAGCTATGGTATATCTTCATTCCATTTGCTCATGTTTATTTATGCCTCTTTTTCTGTGACCTTAAAGTTTCTACCAATTCTTCCCGCTTCATTTTCCGTGAATCCTCTGCATAGTAGACCTCCTAGTTAGCCATGTCCAGGACTCAGAATCAGTCAACGCTTGCGCTCCAACATCTACCTAGCCCATTCCACCTGTTTGTCTCCATCTCTCTGTGCTCAGCGACTTCTTCCTTCCCTGTCCCCAGAGCGTGTTCTACACAGGCTGACTTCAATCAGGTCATGGCAGATCTTCTGACACTAACCATTACTTCTTATCCTTCATTGCCAAAGGTTGAGATTATTTGCATTTATCCCATAATCTTTTTTTTTATTCAATTGTGTGTGTATGTGTGTGTGTGTGTGTGTGTGTGTGTGTGTATGTGCATGCGTGCGAGTGTGTGTAGAACCACAGACGAATTCAGGAACCACCATGGACCGCCTCCAATCCTCCTTGTTTACTCTGCCCCGGGATTCACAGGCTCCGCCCTACCAGGACCAGAAATTCAGGCCACCCCCACTTCCGCTTGGCGTCTATACGTGGGGTCTAGGATTCGAACTCAGGACCTTCCACCTGCAAGATAGAGGCTTAACCCCTGAGCCACCTCTCCAGCCTTCCCATAATCTTATACTGCGTCTAAGAATTTTACGTTCCATATTCAGGGGAGCTGGCAGATTGTCTTGTTGCTTTGAAGCACGATCCCATTTTGTAGTCCAGGCTGACCAGGAAATCAAAGCCCATCAGGTTTTATTTTATTTATGAGAGAGAGAGAGAGAAAGAAAGAGAGAGAGTAAGAGGAGAACACAAATAGACCCACTCATTCCACCATAAACATAAAGAGGTCAGAGGACTGCTTTTTGGAAGGGGATCAAACTCAGGTGGCCAGGTTTGTGTGCAGGTACCCTTACCCTCTGAGCGATCTCACCGGCCTGTCACAAGCAACCTTTACCAGAAGGAAGAAGGCTTTCAGTGTCTGAGCTGCATGCTATACAGGGAAGGACTAAAGGACTTGGAATCACTGGGTATATGTTGCTTGGTGAAACATACACATTGTAAAAAGATTAGAAAAGTCTCTTATACACCTTTGTGAACAGCAAAAAAGTAACTCACACATTATGTTTGGTAGATGAAATTAAGATTTTAGCTTTTTTTTCTGTTCATGTATGGGTGTATGATGTGTGTGTGTGTGTGTGTGTGTGTGTGTGCGTGTTTGCATGTTGGGTGGGTGCACTAGAGTGCGCATACCTATAGAGACCCAAGTGTGATAGCAGGAATTGTCCTGTAACGGTTACTCTTAACTATTACTGTGAGAGAGCACCCAAAGTTAAGCAACCTAAGGGAGAAAGGAGATTTATTCAGCTTATGGTTCCAGAGGGGAATACAGTCTTTCAGAGCAGAGGCGGCATGGCTGGCTGGCCAAAACTGGAGGAGACTACATCACTGCAAACATCTTGGAGGCTGAAAACTGCAAGACTGCTTGCTGCAAAGGCAGACATTTCTTAGAGGTAAAGTGGGACTAATCCACCTCAAGGCCCACCCCTTGTGACTACCTTCCTCCAGCCAGGCTCTGCCTCTCAAGGTGTCATGACCTTGCCAAACACATAAAACTGTGGGGGACACATTTCAAACCATGACACATCCTCAATCACTATTCCACTTTACTATTCTGAGCCTGGGTCTCTAAACCCAGACCATTACTGCCTAGCCTTCATTGCCAAAGGCTAAGATTATTCACACTTATGGGGCTAGTCTGGCCAGCTACCTTGCTCTGGGTATTCCCAGGCTCTGCTTTGCAGATCTAGAATTACAGGCATGAGATGGGAGGTGGCTCAGGAGTTGAACCTTTGCCTTCCAAGCAAAAAACCTGAGTCAGATCCTCAGATCCCCACATAAAAATGCCATGCAGAAAGAGTGATGTCTTGTATAATTCCAACCCTGGAAGGTAGATCCTGGGAAGCATTAGAGTAAAGCAATAAGGAGGTAGAGTAATTCAGAATGGTTCCTGAAGTTAACCTTGGGCCTCCACAGGCACACCACACACACACACACAGACACACACACACACACACACACACACACACGCACACATACACTCAAATGCCCTCTCATACACACACAAAAAAATTATACTGATACAACTAAAGGCAGGCAACCACATCTGCCTGACATTTTTACGGGATGTGGGGATCCAAACTCAGGTCTTTTTGCTTGCAAGGCAAAGGCTTCAACCATTGAGCCATCTCCCCAGCCTGAGATGTTAGCTTTTATTTTCCCACAAAGGGAGTCTCACAAGCTCCATTCATGAAGGCAGGCAACACTGATCTGTTTTGACTCCTGCTTTTGATCCTGAGCCTGGACCAGTGTCTAACCAACACCCACCCCCTCCACCCCAACAGGCATTCAATACATATTGCTGCGAAGAGAAGAGCAGGAATTAGGTCTAGATGCTGGGAGGAGAGGCTGCGAACGCGGTGCAGGAGGACATTCTCTACAGGGAAGACTGATTTCTATAAAGATAGGGATAACTCATGCTCTAATCGCCTTGGACTGGAGCCAGTGCTGGTAGGGGACCCAGGGCAGAAATCCCTTCTGTCCCACGTTGAGCAGCGGAGGGCTGGGCAGGAACACCAGCTGAGGGCTCTCGCAGTCCTTTGATTCCAGCTGAGCCCTGTGTACAAAGAAGAAAGAAGTGACAGACCAGTGACATGATTTAGGTTAATGAGCTACTGATCATCTGCCAAGCGGGTGGGTAGGAAGTTGCTTTTTTTCCTGCCCACTTTGGTAGACAATTTTTTTTTTTAATGTGTGTTGTTGCAAATGACTCATCTTGTTTCATTACTCAGAGCACAAACTTGTGAACTGATAAGAGGTCAAAACCCAGGAAAAAAATATCCACCCCCACCTCCAATTTCCCAAGTGGCCAGATATGCTCATTATCTTGAGTGTGGGCAGGATTTCATAGATGTAAACACATGTGACAACAATCCCATTGTATGCAGTTTCTGTATATCAGTTACAACACCTCAATGAGTTTGTTGGGGAAAAAAATCTTATATGTAAAATATATATATATAGCTCAGATTTTTAATTTGTATATGCTTATTCACATACATATATCTAAGTTCACGTAAGTCAATTCATCTAATTCATCTTTGTGGTCAAATAGAAAGCTGTTTTGAAATGAAATCTTTGGGAGTTTATTTTTGTTGTTTCATTTGCTTGTTTTCATTATTTATTTTCTGGTGCAAGGGAGAGAACTCCAGACTTTTCCCATGCTAGGCAAGTGCTCTGTCATTAAACTACACCCCAGATCTAAAAATCAAACAATTTCTTGAGTGGAAAACAAAGAACAGCCTAGGTAAACAAGATACAAAGTGTCACTGTGGAATTCATAGCCACCTATCAAGATCAGCTAGCCATTCCCTTCCCTGGGAGAGAAACTGAAAAGGGAATCTGATTTTGTTAACACAGTAAGAATGTCCTGCTTGTTTTATAAATGTTTTGTAACTTCATTCAACTCACTGACTCTCTACTTGACATCGGTCTTTTCTTGATACCCCAATCAACCTTACTGTATAGAAAACCCTCCATTTCACAGTCCAGAGGAAAGGGGAGCTTTCTCCTGGAAAAACCAGATCTCTGGAGTCACTCCGTGTTCTCAAGGTCGAAGTCCTGATGAGCTGCAGAATTTGAATGCTGTTGCATCCCAACTCCAAGGATCCAGGACTTTGGCTTCCTTCTATCTAGTATCACAAACCAGAACTTTGTTGTGCAAGTCTACTTTAAACTTTTTGGAAGAGGTCTTGGAAATTGTTTGCTAAGGAATTAAATTTAAAGGCTGGCGAGATGGCTCAGTGGGAAAAAGCTCTTGCCTGCAAACTTGATGACCTGAGTTTCACCTCGGAATCCCACAAGGTGGCAGGAGAGAACTGACTCTCAGACCTCCTCTGACCTCCCCTTGGGCAACACACATATATACTCAGGCCAATTAATCAAAGCCTTTAAATGGCCAAGGATTAAAGTGGTTCATAATTGCAGTCTTAGGGGTTTTATTATATTTTTAAATTTTTTTATTATTATTTATTCAATTGTGTGTGTGTGCATATGTATGTGCCCGTGCACGTGTGTGTGTGTGTGTGTGTGTGTGTGTCTGTGTGTGTGTCTGTGTATGTGTAGAACCACGGACGAATCGGGAACCACCATGGACGCCTCCACCTCCTTCTGCCCCAGGATTCACAGGCTCCGCCCTACCAGGACCAGAAGCGCAGGCCGCCCCGCCTCCGCCTGGCGTCTATACGTGGGATCTGGGATCCGAACTCAGGACCTTCCACCCTCAAGGCGGAGGCTTAACCCCTGAGCCACCTCTCCAGCCCCAAGGGGGGGGTTATTTTTTTAAAAAAAACACTTCTGGTTTTAAAACTTGTTCTTAAGCTCAGACACAGGACTTGTAGATCTTTTTTGTTGTTGTTGTTTTAATTGTAATTTGTTTATTTATTTGTTTGTGTGTATATGAGAGAGAGAGAGTCAAAGGACACTGTGTGTCTCTGTGGAGGACCAAGGGTGACTTCAGGAATCATCCTGGATTTCTTTTACCTCCTTTTTGCTTCACTCGGAGATTTCCTAGGCTCTGCCCACCAGGACCAGAAGTGCAGGCCATCACCATTTCTGCCTGGTGTTTTTAAGTGGGATTCAATATCCGAACCCCTGAGCCATCTCACCAGCCTTTGTTTTGTTTTTTAGAGGCAAGGTCTCCTCTGTACACCAGACTACCCAGAGTTTTAGCAATCCCCCCACCTCAGCCTCCCTACAAACATTCCTGAGTGGTTCTTGGTCTCCATGTTCAGAAAGGCTGCAGATTGAAATGAGGGTGCTTAATTGAGTTTATATGATTATGCAGAGTAGAAGTTAACTAGCTTCTTAAACGAACAGGTTTTATACTTATGAAATTTTTTCAGAGAATTACAGAAGAAATGGAGCCAGAGGTACCTGTCTTTATTTCCAAGTTATTGAGGTGTTGGCTCAAAAGACACCTCCACCAAGGGACTTCCCTGACTCTCTTCCTGGTATCACTCTTGAAATGTCCTCATAAGACTTGTAAACTTCTGGGGCTGGAGAGGTGGATCAGGGGTTAAGCCTCCGCCTTGAGGGCGGAAGGTCCTGAGTTCGGATCCTAGACCCCACGTATAGATGCCAGGCAGAAGCGGGGGCTGCCTGCGTTTCTGGTCCTGGTAGGGCGGAGCCTGTGAATCCCCCGGGCCGAGTAAACAAGGAGGAGTGGAGGCGGTCCATGGTGGTTCTACACACACGTACATACACACACACGCACAATTGAATAAATAATAATAAAAAAATTTAAAAAAAGACTTGTAAAGACTTCTGAGCATATTGATTTTTCTGTATGCTCTCTGTCTTGCCTTCTTAGAATACCATTTCCATGGCAGCTAGGATTATTTTTTACTTTCTTTTTAAACTTCATTTATTTTATTTATTTTGTGTGTGTGTGTGTGTATGTGTGTGTGTGTGTGTGTGTCTGTGTCCCTGTGTCCTTGTGGAGACCCAAGGGTGACTTCAGGAATAATCCTGGATTGCTTCTACCTCCTTTTTGCTTTGCTCTGGGATTTTCCCAGGCTCCGCCCACCAGGACTGAAGTATATACTGCTGCCATTTCTGCTTGGTGTTTTTACATGGGACCTGGGATCTGAACTCAGTACCTTCTGCTTCTGAGGCAGAGTCTTAACCCCTGAACCATCTCTGTAGCCTAGGATTTATTTAATTTTTATCTGTTTTTATTTTGAGAAAGAGACTCAGGTAGCAAAGACTAGCCTTGAACTTAGGGTGGTTCTCCTGCCTCAGCCTCTCAAAATTGTATTGTCATACTGAGTTGAGAGTTGAAATCTTATCTTCTGTATCACAGTAAGAATGAAAAATATTGCCCTCCCAAGATGTCGACATTTTGACCTTAGAACACACTTAGAAGTGTGTTCTTTTACCATGACAAAAAGGGACTTTGTAGATGCACTTGAGTTAAGATCTTTTTAAAAAATTTTTTAAATTTATTTCAATAGAGGCAGAAACACACACACGCACACGCACATGCATGCACTTTCGCACAGACTGAACACATATGTATACCATGGTGCACAGATGGAGGTTAGAGGACAACTTTCAGAAATCAGTTCTCTCCTTCCACTATGTGGGTTTCTGGGAATTGAACTTAGGTCACCAGGTTTGTTTGCAACCTGTCACCTTACCCCTTACCCAATGAGCCATCACGAGACCCTAAGGTAAAGATCTTTAAATAATCCATGCCTGTCGTCCCAACATTCAAAAGGTTCAGGCAGGAGGATCGCCACAATTTGGAGGCTGTCTTAGGCCATGTGGTAAATTCAAGTCAATTATGGGCTATATAATGAAACCTTTTCTCAAAAAAAAAAAAAAAAAAGTTAAGTCTGCTGTCATGGGAGATTTTTTTTTTTTTTTTGGATTACCAGGTGGACCCAAGGTTACCTACCACAAGGATTCTCCCTGGAGGGAGGAAGGAATATCATTGCCAGAAAAGATAGCAAAAAAAAGTGAGAGAGATTATTCAAAGATGCTGTTGAAAATGTCAGGCCTCAGCAGAATTTGAACAAAGATCAGTTTATGAATAAAGGCAGCACAGTACCAGGAAAGATGCAGGAAGGTGCTCCCAGCAGGCCGAGCAGCAAGCCCTTACAGGCTGCTCACAGAGGCAACGTAGAGCTGTCACCTGATGGGCCACAGGCAGGAGTCTGTCTTGCTTGGGTATGATGTGAAAAGCTGGCTGCCTGTGATTAGCCGAAATTGGGTTATTCATACGCTTAAATTAAGATTTGGTTTGTTTATATGCTGTTAGTTACAATTCGGTTACCACATAGGAATTCAAAATATGGAGACGGCCTGAGGCTAACGGCTTCCTACTTGATTTAACAATGCTACCTTGCTGGCTATAAAGATGTTAGGAAGGGCCGCGAGCCAAAAATGCAGAGGCTTCTAGAAGCTAGAAAAGACAATAACATTTCCTCCCCTGGAGCCTCCAGGAGGAGCACAGCCCTGCTCAGAGATTCATTTTAGGAGCGATCAGATAATAAATAAATAATTCATTTATTTATTTGATAGGTTGGAGAACATGCATAATAAGCCTTTGGAGGTCAGAGGATAACTTTTGAAAGTCAATTCTTTTCTACCATGTGGGCTCCAGAGATCAAACTGCAGGTGTCTTTACCTTCTGAATCATCTAGTCAACCCAATTTGTGTTCTTTTAAGCCATTAAACTGTGATGATTTGTCATAGTGGCTATAGGAAACCAATGTGAATGGCACCTGATACCTAGTAGGTGCTTAATAAACACATGTTTCTTGACTATCTTCCTTACTTCTGTGACCTCAGCCAATACAGAAATCAATACTTGACAACAATAGCAAAGTGTACATATATCTTTAGCCCCTTTTTCTTGCTATTGTTAGTATCCTTACATTATATATAAGGAAGCAAATTTAGTTGTTCAAAGTCTGGTGTGTGTGTGTGTGTGTGTGTGTGTGTGTGTGTGTGTGTGTGTGTGTCTAGAGTCTTACATGCATATACTTGTTAAAAGAAGGAAACTCAGGCTGGAAAGATGGCTCATGGGTTAAGCCTCTCCCTTATAAGTACCTGAGTTCTGATAAGTGCCTTCAGCTCTGAAAGGTGGAGCCTTGGAAAAACAGAGAGCAAAGCAAAGAGGAGGTACAGCAATCTAGGATGATTCTTGAAGTCACCCTTAGACCTCCACAGGCACACACAGTGCTTCTGATATGCACAACACATATGTACACACATAACACACACAGATAGATATTTAGGTGATAGATATATAGATAGATAGATACATACATACATAAATACATACATACGTACAAAAATACATACATACAAAGATAGATAAGAGAAGGAAAGTAGCTTTGTAGTATGGCATGTCTGGAATCCCAACACTCATGGGAGACATAAGCAAGAGAATCACAAGTTCAAAGACCAATGTGGGAAGATGGTTCAGGGGTTAAAGTTTTTGCCTTACAAGCCGAAGGACCTAAGTTCAGATCCCCAGATCCCAAGTGAAAACGCCAAATAGAAATTCTATAAATTCTGACCCAGGAGGGCAGAACCTGGGAAACCCACAGGAAGACAATGAAAAAGTAGAGCAATTCAGGATAGTTCCTGAGGTCATCCTTGAGCTTCCACAGGAACACACAGTGCCCTCTGGTACACACATAACACACTCAGACGCATGCAGATGCACACACAGGTGCACATATAAGAAAAGAAAGGCCAACCTGGGCTACATAGGAAAGTTCTGTATCAAAAATATTGAATAAATAAGTAAATAATAAAAAAGTACAGAAAATAGTTTTAGAATTGACATGTTTGTTTTTACTTTTATCTAAAGTGTGTTGGGCTGGAGAGATGGCTCAGGGGTTAAGACTCTGCCTCACAAGCAGAAGATTCTGAGTTCGGATCCCAGGTCCTGTGTAAAAATGCTAGGCAGAACCGGTGTCAGCCTGCACTTCTGGCCATGGTGGGTAGACTTGTGAAATCCCAGAGCAAAGCAAGAAAGAGGTAGATGTGCTAGAGAGCCTGGATCTAAGGACAACAGCTACTCTGGCTTATCCTGACTTAGCGGGATGCTAAGTCATGGATCAGGATGGGATCCCAGAGAGGATCCCATCTCTTTGTCCCCTGACCCAGTGGGGTTCATCCGTGACAGTTTGATTGTATCCAATGGCCCTCAAAATCATTTCGTATTCTCTCGTCTGTGTTTCGTCACAAGTCCCATTTTGGGAAGATTGGGATTCAGTAATGTTTTTCTCATACATGACTGGTATTACCAATTTTCTGGACTTGTCCATTTCTTATATTGGTTAAGTGTTTTATTTATTTATTTGAGATGGGAAGGAGAGAGAACGAACGAGAGAGAGAGAGAGAGAGAGAGAGAGAGAGTACACATATGCATGGTACAAGGGTGGAGGTCAGAGGGTAACTTGAGAAGTCAGCTCTTTCCTATTGACTTGGGGGCTTCTGGGGATTGAACTCAGGTCTAGCTTTGCAAGCAGGCACCTGTTATCTGCTGTGTTCTCTCGCTGACCCTGGATCGTCCACTTCTACAGTTGGGGAGTCTGGCGTTTGAAAAGTGACTCAGGGCAAGAAACTAGATGAAGAAGCATGATTCCATGTATACATACACAATGAATGTGTGTATCTATACACATTCTCCTGTCTCCGCCTCTCAGCCAGTAGAAGTTCTAGAATTACTGATGTATGCCACCACATTCAGCTTTTTATGTAGGCCCCAGGGATTGAACTCAGGTCATCAGGCTTGCAAGGCAAGCACCTTTACCTGCTGAGCCATCTACTTGACCCAGAATTTTAAACTAAACAAAACAAAACCCTGAGTATTTTTGTTTCTTTTCTTTTGCTAATATAAAGTCACTTGACCAAAACAGTTTAGGGGAACAAAGGATTTATTGTTGCTTTCAATTTTTGGTTATACTCCTTAGCATGGCAAGAGAGTTCATGTCAACATCAGGAGCCAAAGAAACTGGCTACACCATATCCACATAAAGAGGTGGGAGCGGGACAAACTTTCTCACTTGGCACTTGGCAGTCTGCTCGCATAGTGACTTCCAACCAACTTGTTGCCTGTCCATGTCTTAACCACCTGCCCTAGGAAATGATGCCTTCTACATGGACTGGGCCTTCTCGCATCAAGTAGATAATTATAAGACTTGTTTAGAGTTTGCTGAGGATTCAAACTCAGGTCCCCAGTTTACACAGCAAATACTTCACAAAAGCAGCCCCAGCCTTCTTCTAATTATATATATTCAGCAACATCCTTGTCTGCTGCTAGGAGTGCTGTGTTCTATTCGCCTTCTACGCCTTCCATAAGCATCAAGCCCTCTTGGCTGTCAAGTCTGGTCTTGCCAACAACTGTAGTAGTCGTACCCTCCTCCATCCCTGAGTTTCCAGGATGTTGCCAGCATCTACTGCATCAGAACCCCACCATCCTCACTGATACGAAAGGGCCCAGCTCGTGAAAATGTCTCTCACAGCTCTGGATTGCAGAAGAATGCCACTGCACATCTCTTAGCAATGCTGTTTCTCTCACTAGCACATTCCTGATGGCATAGGTAAGAGGGTTCCCCTGGGCTTTCTCTGGAACATTCTTTGGCAGGGCTCCTGGCCACTTAGAATTGATTCCAGCATGCTTACTTCACTGAGGATTTGATCTTTTTGTTCCTCCATTACTACGGCAATTCAAGCATCTGGCTTTCACTCAGCAAGGGCTATCACTTTTGTGTGTGTGTGTGTGTGTATGTGTGTGTGTGTGTCTGTGTGTCTGTGTCTGTGTGTATCAGAGGGCACTGTGTGTGCCTGTGGAGGCCCAAGGCTGACTTCAGGAATCACCCTGGATTGCTCTACCTCCTGTTTGCTTTGCTCTGGAGTTTTCCAAGCTCTGCCCACCAGGCCACCGCCACTTCGGTCTGGCGTTTTTTTACCTGGGACCCTGGATCCCAACTCAAGACCTTCTGCTTTCGAGGCAGAGGTTTAAGCCCTGAGCCATCATCAATCTTGCTCCATAAATAACAATATTTTACAGTTTCTTCATCATTCACTCTTGTCTTTCATCCCCTAAACGGAACATTATCAAAATCCAGCTGCAAGGATTGGTAGCAGAGAGTTTGTTTGCCTACCATGCAGGTACCCAAGTCCTTGGCCCAGGAAAACAAATCTAATTCCTCTTCTCATATTTCTTATGTTTCTTTCCGATTCTTTGAGGTGCCGCCTCTTTTCTCCCTTATCCCACCTTTGTGTTCTCACTGGACTTTGCTTTAACTTTCCTTTAATCAGGATCAAGGCCGGAGACTCTGAGCCGGAACGGCCCCTGCAGTTTCCCCCTTTCCCTCTCCCCCACCCCGGGGAATGCTAGGTTGCTCCTAAGACTGAGATCTCTTCATCCCATGCCCCAGGCTTCCCATTCCCCCCTTGCCCGCCCCCCCCAGCCAAACCTCTGACCTTGACTGCGGAGGGGCCTCTGGGAACTCTTCAGAATCAGGAGTTTCGTCTTCGGATTTTGTTTTTCCTGCCCTCCCACAACTTTAGATAAGGTCTCCTGGGAGGCGTTTGCTTGATTTTCAGTGTTTGTTGCCGCTCACGTTATCTCCGCAGGCTCAAGGCAACTTAGTAGCAGCCAGCAGTTGCCGCGCCCTCCCTGCTCACCCTCCCGCAGCTGGACAGGTGCAGCTGGACAGGTGCTTCCGCGAGAGCTGTAAATGTGGCCAGTCTCTCCCCCCCACTGAGAGAGCAAGAGGACACACACACCTCACGGCATCCAGGAAGGGGTGGTTTTTTTTTTCCTTTTTATTCATTTATGCTTTATCTAATGTTTTCTACAGTATTTTAAAGTTTTCAATATTTTGTGGGTTTTTCTTTTTTAAATTTTAAATATTTAGTTGAGAGAATCAGAGAAAGGGAGAGAAACGGGGAAAGAGAGAGGAAAGGGAGAGAAAGGGAGAGAGAGAGAGAGAGAGAGAGAGAGAGAACACATGTTGGCCATGGGTGGAGGTTAGAGGGCAACTTTCAGAAGCAAGTTTTTGTCTTCTACCGTGGGGTCTTGCCGGCTCTCTGTAGTCGTTTTTTTCTTTTTTTTTTTTTAAGCTTTTCTTTTCTACTTCTCTTTATTGATGAATTTTGCTCTTTGACAATTTCATACATATAGATAATATATGTTGATTGCCTTCCCCTCTATTTTTTCTTAGTCCGGTCCCTTCCCTCCACAGTCTCCTGTCTCTACAAGTCTTCTTTCAAAGGACATTGATATGGAAGACTGCCTTTTTCCTTTTTTTTTTTTTTTTTAATTCCATGTGTGTCTGTGTTATCAGGGGGCACTGTATGTCCCTGTGGAGGCCCAAGGATGACTTCAGAAATCATTCTGGATTGCTCTTTTTTTTTTGTTTTGCTTTGGAATTTCCCAGTCTCTGCCCTCTAAGACCGGAAGTACAGGCCGCTGCCATTTCCACCCGGCATTTTTATGTAGGATCTGGGATCTGAACTCAGGTCCTTCTGCTTTCAAGATAGAGACTTAACTCCTGAGTCATCTCTCCAACCCCCATCCTCACCCCTCACCCCCCCCCTTTTTTTTGAGGCAGTTTCACTATATTTTTCAAACCGTCTTTGAACTCTTGGGCTTAACCCATCCTTCTGCTCCAGCCTCCTGAGTAGCTGGGGTTTGCAGCGTGTACTAGCTCTTGTGGCTTCCAGGCAGTCATTGATAGTTCTCAGACCCTATCTTATTACCTGACTGTGTACTATTTCATATTTTATTTCTTTCTTTGAGAGAAAGCAAGAGAGCACATATATATGCATGCATGCCATGATGCATGGGTGGAAATCAGAAGATAACTTTCAGAACTCAGTTCTCTCCTTCTACCATGGAGGCTTCCTGTGATTGAATTTAGGTCTTCAGGTTTGAGAGCAGACACCTTTACCCAGCAAGCTACCTTGCTGGCCCCTTGCCACCTTTTTCAGCTGGTCTTGGAAGCAGACATTGAGACAAAGTTAGGTGTGCAAAAGTCACATTGAGCGATAGACTTGTGCAAGGCAGGAAGGAAGTAGGACTAGGCAGAGAAACCTTGGAGTAATGAGGACAACTTGATAGCCTTTGAAAGGAAAGGAGGAGAGGAAGCAAAGTTGGATAAGCCATAGTGTAGATCCTTCCAAGTTGAGCTGCAACCAACAGAAAGCTCCAGAACAAAAAGCATCCTGTAGAAGATTCCAATAATAGGCACAAACTATCCTGACACCCATACTGTGCTCAGCCATTGGCTAGGGTCTGCACATGCCTAACTCTGACACATGGTGCATTGCAAAGGCCAGGAAACTGCAGCTGGCAGCTGACTGCATTCTGACTTTTGAATGGGCTCTTTCTTTGTTTCATATTTTTAATATTTCATTTATTTATGAGAGAGAGAGAACAAGTGCAGCATGTGGCTTTTGGGGTTGAACCAGGTCACCAGGTTGTCAAGCACACTGTCTTGCTGGTCCTGTTTCTAAGAGGAGCCATGGCTGTCGTCATATCAGGTATTTTTATGTCTGAACCTAGTTTTCTCTCTCTGTATGTACGTATGTACATGCACACATTCGTCTTTGGGTACATGACTACACGTATGTCTATGTGTGTGGAAACTGGAGGACAACCTTAGGGGTCTCTCATTGTTCTGGAACTTCACCAGGCAACCTAGGCTGACTGAACAGTGAGCTCCCAGGACCCACCTGCTTCCTCCTCCCATCGCTGAGACTGCAGGTGTACGTTGCTTCACCTGACTTTTGACCTGGGCTCTGGGGACTGAACTCAGATCCTAATCCTTGCAAAGCAAGCATTTTGCACATGGAGCCATCTCCCCAGGCCACTTTAGTACTATTTCTGTGCACCACCTTGCTTCTGTCCTATGAGATGTAAACTCTGAAAAGATTCAAATACAGACTTGAGACAAATCAAGCAGTTAATGGGAGTCTACTATGACTCTCTGTCTAGGTGATGAAGACCGGAGCTGTCTTGGGGCTTTGGGAATGTGTGTAGAGGTTTAAGCTGCCAAAGTTCTGTCTCCTTCGCTGAGGAGAGAAGGAAAGAAAGGGGAGGTGGAATCAGCTGTTGTTTGGGTGTATGGGGGACAGCTAGCTCTCTGTGCACAGTGATGTTTTTAATGAATCAGAAAAGAGGGGTGTGGAAGGCGTCCATTTCTTCTCATTCCGTCACGGTTGGGGGAATGTGCGGCTTTCATAGTAGTTTTTTAGCCTCTTTTTTCCTTTTTCTGTTTCATGTGCACTTGTGTGTGTGTATGTAAGGTGTGTGTGGAGAATCTGGGTTGACATTGGGAATCATGCTTGATCATTCTTTTGCATTTTAATAATTTTTAAATTTTTTTTATTCTTATTAGAGACAAAAGTCTTTTGTGACAGGTTCTCTGATCAAATCCTGCTGATAGGGCTAGTCTGGCTAGCCAGCTTCTCTGGGATTCTCAGTTTCTATCTTCTGAGGCTGAAATTATAGGCAGGCCTTCACAGTTTGCGCCTGGCATTTTACATGGGATCTAAGGGTCTGAACTTCTGTGTTTTTACTTGTGCAGATAGTGATTCAAAGTGGAGCCATCGCTCAGCTCCTTCCCTCTGTTTTTAAGTGGCATTATTTATTTATTTGTGGTGTGTATGTGTGTGCGCGCGTGCACGAGCATGTATATCAGAGGGTACGGTGTGTCCCTGTGGAGGAGCAAGGGTGACTTCAGGAATCATCCTGGATTTCTTTTACCTTCTTTTTGCTTTGCTCTGGGATTTCCCAGGCTCTGCCCACCAGGGTTGTTTCTGCCTGGCATTTTTACATAGACCCTGTGATCTGAACTCAGGACTTTGTGCTTTCAAGACAGTCTTAACCCCTGATCCATTTCTCCATCCCTTAAATGACATTCTTATTTTGAATATATATTGGAAGTTTTGAAAATACTGGGATATAGACAGACAGACAGATAGATAGATAGTTAGATAGATAGATAGATAGATAGATAGATAGATAGATAGATAGATAGATAGAGATAAAGATATAGAGATATAAAGATACTGGGATATATATATATATACACATACATATATATATGCTTAACATTTTTCAGATTTATCTGAGGAGAGAAAGAAAAAAGAATACAACACAGCAAATCCGTGAAAATCAGAGGACAACTTTCGGAAGTTGGTTCCCTTCTAGGATCCTGCTGCAGCACTTTTACCTTCTGAGCCTCTATTGAGCCCAATTTAGGATTTTTTTTTCCTTTAAAGAAAAAGCTTTTTAGTTTTCCTTTTAAAAATATTCATTTGCTTATTTGAGAGACAGATATCAGACAGACACAGAATGTGTGCCAAAGTGCATGAAGGGAGGAGAGGGGTCAGAGCACAGCTTTCAGTAGCCGGTTGTCTCCTTTCACCATGAGGGTTTCCAGGGATCAAACTCAAGTAGCAGGGTTTGCAAGATGAGGCCCTTTACCTCTGAGCTATCTTGCCAGTCCCCTGTGACCAATTTTTATATTATCTTCCCTAACCATACCCAGAATAGAAAATTTAATTCAACCAGGAAAAGCCCCAAGTGTTAGGCATAATTACAGGCTATTGTTGTTAAAGAGCAAAGTATTTAGGTTTGGCTGCTCGTAATCCAGTAATCCATGCTTGGGAGGCTGGGCAGGAGAATTGTCAAGAAGAATTCAAGGCCTCCCTTGGCTACATGGTGTGTTTGAAGCTAACCTGGTCTACGTAGTAATGCTAGCTCATAAAAAAAGAGTACAAAATATTTTTAGAGCGGAACAGCCAGTAACACCTGAAAAAGCCTCCAAGCTACAGCCCCTCCTTGCTGCTTCTTTGGTATGCAGGTCGAGGCTCCACCAAGGTTTGTCATTTCAAGTCACGCAGACCTGGAGCAATGCTTCTCTCTGGGTCAAGATCCTTCAGTAAGGCGTGTGGTGGCGCATGCCTGTAATCCCAGCCCTGAGTCTAAGCAAGGAGGACTGAGCATCAGGACTAGCCTAGTACATATAAAGTCTATATACTTTACCTGGATGTTTAAAACTTTGCATTTTAATTTTTTTATTATTTATTCAATTGTGCATGCATGTGTGTGTATCTGTGTGTGTGTGTGTGTGTGTGTGTGTGTGTGTGTGTGTGTGTGTAGAACCACGGATGAATTCGGGAACCACCATGGACACCTCCACCTCCTTATTTACTCTGCCCTGGGATTCACAGGCTCCGCTCTACCAGAACGGGAAATGCAGCCCCCCCCCCCCCCGCGCACCTCCCCCCCGCAGGACCAGACGCCCCCTGCTTCCCCTCGGAGTCTATATGTGGGGTCTAGGATCTGAACTCAGGACCTTCCGCCTGCAAGGCAGAGGCTTAACCCCTGAGGCACCTCTCCAGCCACTGCATTTTAATTTTTTAAAATTTCTTTATTCTTATTTGAGAAAAAGGACACACATACAAAAGGGGGGTGGTGGGGAGAAAGGCAACATATATCACTGCATCTAAGCCTAGGTAGAGGTAAGAAGACAGTTTTAGGAATTAGCTCTTTTCCTTTATGATGTGGAATTTGAACTCAGGTCACCAGTTTTGCAGACATGTGACTTTACTCTCTGAGCCAACTTGTCAGCTCTAAAGTCTTGTATCCTGTTTCTCACTGTCTTCCTCTCCCTTTGTTGAATCTACAGATTCTCCTTCCAGTTTCTCAATAAGCATGCTTTTCTGTCTCTGGGCCTTTGTCCATTTTATTTGCGTATTAGTGTGTGTGTGTGTGTAAGTGTGTGCATATATGTGTGTGTGTGTGTGCATATGTGTGTGTGTGTGAGTGTGTGTGAGTGTATGGGATCCAAACTCAGGTCACCAGGCTTTCCCAGACATCACTTTCCCACTAAGCCACTCCTCCAGCCTCCAATCTCTTTTCTTGAATCTTGCCCACTCTTCCAGAGGTTTCTTTCCAAAACCTACCCATCTCTCATTGGAAACAAATGAACGGGACCAGAGAAAGCTTGGTAGGTAAAGTGCTTGTGTGAGAAGCATAACGATCAGAGTTCAGATCCCTTCAAGTGATAGATCCTTTCCAATGCAGAAAGCAAGTGAGAAAAGTACCTGACAACCACCTCTGGCTTCCATACACATGTGCACACACATACATGCATGCCTACATACATGTAAGCACATGCACACACATACATGTATACCACACACTTGAATACAAACACACAGACACACACACAAAGAAAAAAAAAGTTACACAAACAAACAAACATGAAAACTTCCCCTTTGAGGCTGGAGAGATGGCTCAGGGGTAAGACAGCCTCCAAAGCAGAAGATTCTGAGTTCCGATCACAGGTCCCACAGTAAAAATACCAGGCAGAGATGGTGTTAGCTTGCATTTCTGGCCCTGGTGGGCAGAGCCTGGGAAATCCCAGAGTGAAACAAAAAGGACATGGAAGCAATCAGGATGATTCCTGAAGTTACCCTTGGTCCTTCACAAGGACACATTGTGCCCTTTTACACACACACACACACACACACACACACACATACATGCACACACAAACTTACACACTTACGATCATCCTTTATGACATAGTAGTTCCTGACCCTGTCTCAAAAACTATAACAAATAAAAAGAATTGTAGGATAGAAATTTTCTCCATGTTCACTTCTTCGAACCTTTTCCAATTTCCTTAGAACTTTGTATTCTCTAGTTCATAAAATAAAAAACTACTTCTTATATATCAATGCTATTATTTCTTTCTACTTTTGGGATCTATAGTTATTGTAGTTATTATATGTTCTGCTTTTATGTTTATTAACAAGTTAATTTTGCCAAAACTGAACTACCACCCCCATTCTTTGAGACAGGGTCTAACATGTAGAGCAGAATGGCCTGATACTCTGCAATCAAGAGGGCTTGACTTACACGCATGAGTCATCCCGTAGGCTGAAACATTCTTAAGGAGAGAGGTCACTCTAGGCCTGGGGATAGTGTCCATTTGAGAGTGAGTGAGTGCTTGAGGAACAAGCCACCTGATGATCAGGAAAGTCTATGGTTAATGACTCACAAGGTCCATCTGCTAGTGTTAGATAACTATGTTGGTCTTATTTACTATGAATACACGAAACATCTAATAGTTAAGAGGCTACATAGGAGATTTCATGGTCCTTCACTTTTCCAGTATCTGAGTCAACTCAACAACCTCATATTAACAAAATAAAACAAAAAAATAAACGAACACAAAAACAAACCCCAAAACTTTTTCACGAAGCTACCCAAGTAGTCTGAAAGGACCAGGAGGGATGGCTTGTGTCCCTCCCCTTCCCCCTTCAACATCTTTTCTTGCAGTTTCTCCTCGAGCATGAGCCAGTTTGATGTTAGCTTCCTTTTGGAATGAGGAGACTTGGCAACCGGCTAGGTTACGTGAACTTTACTCTCCAGGATCCACGCCTAGCTTCTCAAGGCTGGGGGAGGTGAGGGAAAGAAGCCCCAGCAAACGCTGACGGACTGCTAGGCTCACTGAACGTTCCTCTTCAAACCTAATACATCACAAGAATTTATTGCACAGGCAAACCCGAGAGATATTGGCCCAGCAAGGTAAGCTAAACCCAGTCTCCTTTAAACACAGGTTAACCCGAGAAGGGCCAGCTTAAAGTCAAACCGCTGCAGGTGTTAGTCGATCCCAGCCTCTCTTCTCTTTTGGGGGGAACTGAGACCCATACCCATATTTCCCAAGAGGCTTTCAAGAAAAGTGGATTTACGATTTGGGGTTGGGTCCCTTTGTGCTTAAAACTAATGCCATTCCGATGCATTTTAATTTACGATATACGACATCCGGTTCCCAATTCATTCATTCAACGAATATTTATTAAGCGCCTAATATGTGCTGGTCCCCGTTATAAGCGTTTGGAATTGAAGCGAACAAGAGAAAAATTAAATCCTTGAGGTGGAGGAGCTTATCGCAGGGAAACAGAACGATGAAAATTATCTTTAAAATTGTTATAAAAATTACGTTAGAATAGGTGATAAACCTTACAAAGAAAAAGGCGTCAGGCTGGAAAACGATTGCGAAGGGTAGGAGGTTGGGAGACAGAATCCACGCCTAGGGCTGTGGTTCGGGGTGCGGATGAGCAAACGAGTGGAGCTGCAGGAGGCGTTGACCTCCGGCGACAACCGAGATCTTTTCTGCAAAAAGTGACAGAACAGGGTTGTGGTGCAGGCGGAGGGAGATGGAGCAGGAAGGGCTCGGGGCCGACCATCGCGTGGACAGAACCGAACGTCCGAGGCTCCTCTGCAGAGCCTTGGGGATGCTCTGCAGCGCGGCTCCCCAGGCCCGAGTCGGGGTGACCACTGGCCGCCGGCCACCACGCCCCCAAAATGGCCTCCGGTGGCCCCTCGGCTCCCCCAACCCCCTCCTGCCCCGGTGCCCGCCGGCCCACGTGACTCGCCGCCCCTCCCGCCCCCCTGGCCCTCGACCCCTGGTCTGGGGTCCCGGAGGTGACCGCCCTGCCTTCTGCAGCAAGCGGACCAATCGGAGGAAGGGAGAGGCGGGGCGACGGCGATGGCTAATGGAGGCGGAGCTTCGGGGGAGTAACAGGTTGGTGGGAGGGGGAGAGGGGGAAGCGCAGAGGGCGGAGCGGGAGGGCGGGAGCCGCGCGTGCAGCTCTGCCGGAGCGCGAGCCCCAGCCCGGAGCGCGAGCCCGGGAGCGCCGAGCCCGGCTGGGGTAAGTGAACTGGGCGTGGGCAAGGGCACCTGCCGGGCCAGCGGGTCCTCAGGTGTACCCTGGGGGATTGGGGGCCAGGCGATCGGGATGCCCCTCCTGGGTTCAGGTGCTGAGCTGGAGTATGGAGGAAAGGGGATCGGGGCGAGGTGGCAGAACTCAAAGCTGGCCCCTTTTGCAAGGTGCCAGAAGCAGGTGGCTTGAGGAGGTGCCAGGTGCCGGGCACCGGAGGGTAAGGCTGTTCCCAGGGCGTGCAAGCGTTTCAGCGCTACGATTTCTCTGGAGGTCAGATGCCAGCCCTAGGGGCAACATTTCTCCTGGAGACCTGCGTGGTGGTGGTGGCGGCGGTGGGGAGCGGGGGAAGGACTTAGTCCCTCCTGGGCAAAGGGAAGTGCTGCCCTGAGGTTCGGGGACTTAGCGTCTGCAGGTGCTATTTTCCTGTGAGATGCCTTCCCCGAGAGGGCAGTGCGTGCTGGCCACTGTCGCCTCTCTTCTGAGGCGTGGGATCGGATCTTTCCTCTGACCACCGGCCTACAGGGGAAGGCACGTTCCAGCAAGATGCCTAAGGGCAGATCAAGAGGCTCTTGGCTAGGTGTGAAACTAAGGCTTTCAGTTTCAGTCTCATTCATGTCAAGGAGAATTTTTTTCCTCCTTCCTTTTGAGAATGGTGTGTGTTTTCTGCAAGAGAGGGATATAAAGAAAACTTAGATTCTTGGGGCTACAAAATAGCTAGAAATTTCTGTTTTCAGGTGAGATGAGACAGGTTCTCATGTAGCTCAGATTGGCCTGGAACTTTCTGATAGCTGAGGGTAGCCCTGAGTTCCTGATCCTCTGTCACTAATTCTAGAGTCTACAATGACAGGACTAGGCCACTACTCCTGGCTAGAAATAGTCTTCTTTCCAGGGACTGGCATACTTACTTTCTTCTTTGGTGTTAGATTGGGGGCCGTTTATGAGTTTTGGCAGTGCAATCGATTCCTTGATGCCTCCCAGAATCCTCTTCACTCTCTGAAATCTCAGCGGGCATCCCTGACTGTTGATCTATGTTGACTGGCAGTAGATATCAGTGCTGCACCAAATAGGCAAAACTTCCTAGGGAGACCAGAAGATAAGGGGAATTATACCTCCAAATCCCCAGGTCCTATTAGAGCCCAGACAAGACTGGAAATTTCCTTGCCTTAGGCAACAGTGGAGCAGAGTCAACCTTAGCTTGGCCCCTTTGATGCTCTGCTTGAAGACAGTTGCAGTAATTGGGAAATAATTAGCAACCGCTATGTTTGTAGACAAGCTGCCTACATGTTCCGGCACTTCTTTCATCTTCAATATTTAGGAGTGAGGGTCTCGCTCCAGGGACCCACTCACTCAGAGATTTGCCAACTCTTAAGAGGACTTTGGGTTCCCGTGGTTTCCAGGCTGGTCTGTGTATCTTGTCATTACTCTTGTGGGAGGGGAAGGAAGGGTAGGGCTGCTTCTCTTTGTGCCAGGGATGGGAGAACTAAAGGCCTGGGAGGTGACCAAGGTAAGTGTAGGATCAGGAATGTGCTCTGGGAACTCGCGGTCGGGAGTGGTGACAGAGACAGGCTTCAGTCACTCACTTCTGTCCCCAGGCTCTCTGTGCATCTCTTCCTCCTGCCCCTTCTGTGTCCCCCTTCAGAGCCTTGGCCTTAGCATCTAGTTAGGACAGAGGCCTGCTCTCTGCCGGCTTGCCCCTCTGCCTCCTGTGGTGGGGAACCTCTCTGGTCAGCTTTACGAGCTGCTAGTTAGTGTAGCCTCCTTGGCCCTCCCCTTTCCCTTTGCCTTTCAAACCAGTCCTGCCAGTTTCCAGGGGCCCATTTGTTCATTGTGTGTTTCCCCCTTCTGGCTAAGCAGCTCTAGCTTGGATCTCAGGTTTCTATTTTTTTCAACTGACCTAGGCCGGAGTCCACGTGTGCTTGTGTGTGTGTGTGTGTGTGTGTGTGTGTGTGTGTGTGTGTTGGGAGGGGTTCTATTTGGACTTACTGGAGACCTTATCTCTGTAGAAGAGAGCCACTACTAGATCAAGGTCACTGAGCTGTCCTTTTCTGTTCTCACCATTCGTTTTCCTTGGTTAACACCGAGGTAGTCTTAATCACTATTCTTTTAATATTCTTGATGTACTTGGTTCCCGAATTTGCCCGTGGTTCTACACACGCAGCACACACACACACACACACCACACACACACACACACACACACGCACAATTGAACTAAAAAAAACATTCTTGATGTTCTGATAATTCAGCATGTAGCTTTTGCCTGGCTCTATGTATTTCATTCCTTCCTCTCTATACCTGAAACCACCCACCCCTACTTCCTGCCAGAAGTCCAAGGGACCCTGTCACTCTTAGTTGGAAGCCAGGTACATATGGCTGGGCTAGAGATGATGGAATTGGGGCAGGGCAGGCTAATGAGTAACTCAGGAAGAAGTGGTTGTCTAGTACAGGTGTGGGGTACACTCCCCCCTCTGTCCAGGCAAGACTAGCGAAGACAGAAAGACAAAGCTGAATTAACCTCTGTCCTGGGCGTCTTCCCAGAGAACAGTGGATGAGAAGAGCCCTGGGCATGTCCCAGGGGAGGGAGAGGGTTAGGCATCTGGTGAAAGCTCAGGCCCCGGACTTCTGGTTGCTCGTCCTGATTGTTGTTTACCTGCCTGGGGCTTATGCAAGGCCTTGGAACTGCCCTGCTCTCTTGGCCCCACCCCACTGTCCTCTGTAACTGAAGGCGGGTAGGTTTCGGGTTTTCCACGTTGAATCATTTAGAGCCCTGTGTTCTGACTCACCCCAAAGATTAGCCCTTCTAGCCCTTGACCCACATGTCCCAGGACTGATAGTGATTGAGATTGGGGAATTGTTGAGGAACCCTGGATACCACCTCTGTCCAGTCTGACACTCTGACCTAGGCAGAGTGGGCCTAGGCAGGTCACCTGGAGTAGGATCTAGAAGATCTATGGATGTACTGACAGGGCAGGACTGTGTCATGAATAAATCATGTGACTTGGAGAGCTGGCCGTTTAGGCACACCTGATTCTAAGATTATGGCTGCATGGAGCAGGGGATCCCGATGAGGAAGAGATCTCAGAAGAGGTCTCTCTAATGGGGCAAGGGATTGTCATGAGGATTCCATACATGGAACTTTTCTTCTGCTGTTTGAGTCTGCCTTGGTTCAGGACACAGCCCTTAAGCAGTATTTATTCACATCTTCTATGTGCCAGGCACACAGTCATCTGAGAGCCTTGGTCTTTGCCCTCTAGGAGTTTATTGTCTAGCAGAGGAGACAGAAAACAAGTGATCATTTCAATACATGTATGAAGGTAACCTGAGGTAAACCCACTGGGAGAGAACCAGAGTGCTTGACATGGATCTGACCTGTTGTGTGGGAAGGGGTGGGGAGTCGAGGTTTTTCCCAGGAAGTGACATCCTTCTGCAAACCAGGTAGACCCAGGAAGTTCCTGGGGAAAGAGGAAGCAAGTGTGAATGTTGGCATTTGTAGGCAGTATTGTCATTTCTCCGCCTTTTGTTAAAGTAGAGCCTGTGTATAATAAAGTACAAGAGTTTTAAGCTCTTTGCTGCGTCTCCTATGAGAATGAAGACCATTCTCAGCAGACTGTCAGCATTTCAGAAAACACGGACATCACTCTGCAGGGGTTACTGTGATGGGCCTCAGATAGACCATGTGAGGGACCCCAGTCACATCACCGTAGAGCTCAGTTTGCTTGGAAAGAAAAAGAGACTCTGGGTTGACAAATGGCAAGAAATGGAAAGGTGCTGGTTACTGTTCGAACAGTTGGGAGTCCTGTACAGACTATGATCAAGGGTGTTACGTGGGGCTTCCGTCACCAGATGAGACCCTGTACAGTCACTTCCCCATCAACACTGTTATTCAGGAGAATGGGTCTCTTGTTGGAATCTGGTGGAAAATAACATCTGAAGAGTTCGGATGAGGACGGGTGTTGCTTATTCTGTTTCTCAAGCCCAGAAAGATGAATTAATCCTCGAAGGGAACTTGTTTCTAACAAAGCTGCTCTGATTCAGCAAGCAGTTAAAAACAAGGATATCGGAAAAATTTTTGGATGGTATCTGTCTTTGGGAAAAAAAGAAAGAATACAGCAGCTGATGAGTGAGAGCTAAGTTATCCAGCCACAGAAACGAAATCCTGAGTTATACGAACAATTCCTTAAGTCTTTGGATACAATAAAAAAGATTTCTATTGATCTGGGAACATAGTTTTAACAATCGAACCTGATATTTGTCTTACAGTCATATACACCGTGTGTTTATTATCTCATTCTCCTAGTTAAACACCTTGCGAAGTGTTGCCATACCCATTTTACTAATGATGCTCAGAAAAATTGTGCTTTGCTCAAATTATATTCATCAATCGAAGGGCAGAAGAAGGATTTTCTTTTGCTGTGGTTCAAAGTAGCTGTTTGCTTAAGGATGAAATGCTGTTTGTTAAAACGATCTGTGAAATAATTTATGCTTGGCTGTGGATATAGTTGAGTTGATAAGAGTAATCCCAGGGCAAAGCCCAGAGTATAAGGACAGGATGAGACTTTGTCTCAAAAAAAAAAAAAAAATCCTTATAATTTTATGTGTGGTGGGAAAGGATTGAGGGGACCAGCGAGATAGTTCAGCAGGTGCAGGTGCCCGTGAGCGAACATGACATTCCCAGAACCCACCTGGTGGAAGGAGAGAAATGAATTCTGAAAGTTGTCCTTTCTTCTCCACCCATGTGTCTGCTCTTGTCACCTCTCTCTCCCTCCCTCTCAACAAACAAACAAACAAAACCTGTTTTTGAAGAGTCTAAAGCAAAAGTTGGTGTGGGTTATGTCCTGGGGAAAGCATTGCTTTCACAATTTTCTCAAATCTAGTCCCAGGGCCCAAAAAATGAGCCACGGCCAGGAAGGAGCCCCTCCCTCCCATTCCTTTCTGCCTTGGGGAAGGGCTTGGAATGCTAGGAATGTTCTTCCTCTGGATCCTTTTCTCCCCCAAACTTTCTTACCTGGAGCTCTGTCCTCCTAGTTCCCAGCTCCCGCCTGGCTCTCCAGAGCCTCCCTGCTTCCTAGAGCTTCTACTGTCCTTGATGGGAGCTTGCCAAGTCTACTTGGCCCAGAACACAACCAGGAGCTGAAGTTGGGCGTGTTTGTTTTCCTGTCTGGCACATGTGAGGTTCCTCCCGTCCAGTTTGGTGGAGAACCTGAAGGAGTGAGCAGGCTGGACATTTTTATTTGCTCGGAACGAAATTTCTTCTCCAAGTTCCTGGAGCCAGAGAGCGTATCTGGAACACATGCCAGGTGATTGCTTGGGCAATGTGGATGGCAGGGCCAGTCTGTGGATCTCCCTGTTCTGGGCCCCTTGGACTGGCACACCTAAAACCATAGTTAAAAGGTTTGGGGAGGTGGCCCAGTTGCTAGAGTGCTTGCCTAGCATACCAGAAGGGCTAGTGCCATGCACAGTACTGAACAAAAGCAGGTGTGGTGGCTCGCACCTGTAATTCTAGCATGTAGATGGACACGGAGGATGGTGATATGACATGGTTTTATTGTGTGTGTGTGTGTGTGTGTGTGAGAGAGAGAGAGAGAGAGAGAGAAAGAGAAAGAGAGAGAGAGAGCGCAAATACTGTGTGTGCCTCCGAAGGCCCAAGGGTAACTTTGGGAATCACCCTGGATTGCGTTACCTCCCACTACCTCCTCTTTGCTTTGAAGTTTCCCAGTCTCTGTCTTCCAGGGCTGAAAGTGTAGGCCGTTGCTATTTCTGCCTGGTGTTTTTACATGGGATTCGGGATCCAAACTCAGGCTTAACCCCTAAGCCATCTCTTCAGCCCCATTTTATTCCTTTTTTAATGAGAGAGAGAGAGAGAGAGAGAGAGAGAGAGAGAACACAATGTGCCATGTACCTTGTGGGTTTCAAGGGCACCTTAGCCCCTGCCCAGAGGATTTTGTTCTTACTTACTACGAGTCTACATTACAGTTTATAGTCTGCTTGGCAGGAGAGTTAATGCCCACTTCAGGGACCAAGGAAACTGGCCACATCACATCCAAGGAACTGCTGAGAGAAGAACACTCCTCCTCCCCTAATAAGACTTCGCCTGCCAAAGTCGGCCAAACTACTGAACTAGCCCTCTCCATTTTATTCGCATGCCCAGGGAATGGCCTACTGTGGGCTTCCCACACTAATTAGATTCTCTCCTGGAGGCCTGCTTAGGATGAACTACTAATTCCTCACAGATGTGTCCACAGCTGCCTTCTGTTGTCAAGTTGACACCTATAGACAACACTCATCTTTTTTGTGGTGCTAAGGATTGAACTCTGGGTTGGCACGTGCTGAACAAGTGCTATTATCAGTGCATTTCACTCATAGCCCTAACCCTTTTCTTGAATACATAACATAGCTACATGGTCCCAGATAGAAGTGTGTGCTGCGTAAAGCTCCAAAAGTAGAAACTCTCCCACTGCTATCACTTTGAGTCTCTTCCCAGATCAGATGCCATGCTATGTGGTCTTGTGGTCTTCTGTATTTTAAATGAACATTGGGGGGGGTCCCTTTTTCAAGGGGATGGAGTTGTGTAGCAGTCAGGAATTTTTAGGGGGTCCACTTTCACTTGGGGAGGCAAATGACTACATGTGTCTTGTATATGTGAAGTCAGGGGAAATCTTCAAACCTTTGTTTTTTTTAATTAATGGATTTGAGGAGCCTGGAAGATAGCTTAGTGGGTAAGGGACCTGCTTGAAAACCTGGTGACTGAGAATTCAATCCCTGGAACCTCACATGGTAGAAAGTTATCCCTTGATCTCCACCTGTGTTCCATGGTATGTAAATGCATGTCTCTGTCTCTCTCTCTCTAATAAAGTATTAAAAATTAGGGTCTGGAGAGATACCTCGGGAGTTAAGTTTCTGTTCAGATTCTGGATCCCTCATATAAAACGTCAGCTGGAAATGACTGTGGCCTGAACGTCCAACCCTGAAAGGTGGAGTCTGGAGAACTCCAGAGCACAGCAAAAGAAGAGGTAGAGGAATCCAGGATGATTCCCAAAGTCACCCTTGGGCCTTCACAGCCATGTACAGTGCCCTCTGATACCTGCTAGACACACCACACACACATACACACACGCACACACACACACGCACAAAATAATAAAAAATTTTTTTAATTAATTTTTTAAGGCAGTCACTGTTTATTTGTGTGTGCCTGTGTGTATTAGAGGGTACTGTGTGTGTGGCAGCCTGAGGGTGACTTCAGGAATCATCCTGGATTGCTCTACCTGTTTGGCTTTGCTCTGGGGTTTTCCAGGCTCTGCCTTTCAAGGCTGGAAGTGCAGGCCACCACCATTTCTGCCCAGTGTTTTTACATGGGATTCAGGATCTGAACTCAGGTCCTTCTACTTTCAAGGCAGAGGCTTAATCACTGAGCCATCTCTCCTATCCCCAAATTAATTTTGTGTGTTTGTGTGTGTGTGTGTGTGTGTGTGAGAGAGAGAGAGAGAGAGAGAGAGAGAGAGAGGAAAGTATATATGTAGAAAGAGGAAGTATGGTACCTACCATAGCATAGGTGTGGAGCTCAGATGCACTTTTGGAAGTCAGTTCTCTCTCTCCCCCTAGGAGGGCTGGGGGCAGAACTTAGTTTGTCAGTTTTGTGACCTGTGTCTTTATCTGCTGAACCATCAAGCTTATCCAAGATCTTCAGATGCTCAATAAAGCTCACTTCAGCAGCACATATACTAAAATTGGAACAATACAGAGAAGATTAGCATGGCCCCTGAGAAAGGATGATGTAAGCTTGTGAAGCATTCCCTATTTAAACAAACAAAAAACAAACAAACAAATACCTACCTTCCCTAGGGTAATATCAGAGAAAATAAATTATTTTGGGTCAGTGTTATTGGTTTGTTTTTGTCTTTGGGTGCAAGGCTCAAGCATGCTAGAAGTTGGTGAGAAAGGCAGATTCAGATCCTACTCCCAACTTATTGAATCAGAAACTGGGTGGTTAGGACCGGTATCTTGTGTTTCTGCTGCTCGGATAAGGTCTGTGAACCATTGTTCTGTGCAGAAGGAACTGACAAGATAATCAGCTCCCCAGAGGCAGCGGTGGAGGTTTCTGGGTTTCTACTTCCAAGTTCCTCAGCTAAAATTCTTCTCTTCGGTTTTTCTAGGACCCTCCTACACATCAGAAGTTCACCATGGCTGATCCCCGCGGCCCTGTAGACCACGGAGTCCAAATTCGTTTTATCACTGAGTCGGAGGGGGCCTCAGGCACCCTACGCAGTGGGAGACGTCCTGCTAAGGACGCCAGAGCCAATACCTATGGGGTCGCCGTGCGCGTCCAGGGCATTGCTGGGCAGCCCTTTGTGGTGCTTAACAGCGGGGAGAAAGGGGGGGACTCTTTTGGGGTGCAAATCAAAGGAAGCAAAAACCGAGGGGCCGCAGGCATCCTGAGCTCAGATTCAGAGCTCCCGGAGAATCCCTACTCGCAGGTCAAGGGGTTTGCGGCCCCTTCGCAGGGCAGCACGTCCGACGAGGAACCGGGACCCCGCTGCAATGGGCGGCTGCTGCGCTCCCAGTCCCAGGCCTCGCTCAACGGCCTCACCCCCATGGCTGCCTCGCACCGGAGCACCAGCATGCTGGAGCTCGCGCCCGAGAAGGACACGCAGGGCAGCGCTGTCGACACCGCCCCCCTGTCTTCAGTGGACTCGCTCATCAGCAAGTTCGGCGGTCAGAACCGGGGTCAGACCCGAGGCCGGACTGCCCGGCGCTCGCGGACCCAGCACGAGCAGCACAAGCGGAGCCAGAGCCTGGACAGCCGCGTCTCCAAGGGTAACCTTGAGGATCACCAGCGCCAGTCCCCCAACCACTGGACCCCCAGTCCAAAGTGTGACAGCCACGTGGACAGCTCCAAACAGCCGCCTCAGAGCCAGATCCCTCTCAGCGGCTATAACCGCAGCCGGCAGACTCAGGACTGGGTCCTTCAGAATTTTGAGGAGCCGCAGGAGAGCGCACAGGACCCCACCCTGCTGCAGGTCAGATGTGAGCTCTGTCCATTTCCTACACTCTGCCGGTCATCAGGGCCGGGCCTGCCTGCCAACTCAATTACCTGGGCAGAGAGCAGAGTGTCTGCAGTTCACTCTCTGTGTTATACCCTGAACAGCACAACTTACTTCTGCTGGTAAAATTGTAAGGAAACGAGAAATGACGATGACATCACTCCGACCAGCATGGAGAGTTGTTGGGTATTGCTCAGCTATGTAGTCATGCTTCAGCCACCGGCCAGGCTAGGTTCGGAGTTTTCATCTTGCAGGCTGGGGCAGTTGGTGCTCCTGATACTCTTACTGAAATCAGGAATTCAGTGATGTGGTGTTCAGCTTTACCTTGAGACAAGCTCATGTCCGTTTTTAAAACAAATCTTTCATTAATGGTAGAACATCATTTGTCATTAGTGGTAAATCACCTGTGACAGAACGCACAGCTAGTTGAGACCTGTATAGTGAGGGTGATTTGGTTTGCCACAATAGTGTAGCAATAGCTCCTGCTTCGACTCATTTCTGGCCTGTTCCTCTGCCTTCGTACTGATGTTCAGCACATTCCAAAGGTCTTCTCTCCCAGCTGCCGCCTCTGCTGCATTGCCGCCCTTTATGTATTTCTGACCTAATCTTCTGTTCTCCTTCCCATCTCTTTCCTTTATTCCCCCCCCCCAGTTAAAATCAACTCCAGACCTTCTCCGAGACCAGCGGGAGGCAGCCCCACCAGGCAGCGTGGACCACGTGAAGGCCACCATCTATGGCATCCTAAAAGAGGGGTGAGTGGGGTTTATCCAGCCCTGGAGACATGTACTTTACTTCTTGTCAAGCCTTATTCCTCATTTTCTTTGCTCCCCTGCTTTCTGTATCGGTCAGTTCTTTCCTCCACTCATCCTTGCTTCTGCCCTCCCATTCTCCAGAAGCCCAGAAAGCGAAACCTCTGTGAGGAGGAAGGTTAGTCTGGTGCTGGAGCAGATGCAGCCTCTAGCGGTGAGCGACTTTCTTGGGGTGGGAGCAAGGGTCAGGGAGAGGGTCTCCTGGAGTCTGGATGGGGACTCACCTCCCCAAACCTCTTTGCTCTCTTGTGTCTTTGACAGATGGTCTCTCCTGTTTCTAACAAAGCAGAACAGAGTGAGCTCACCCGAAAAGTGGAGGAGCTCCAGAAAAAGCTGGATGAAGAACTGAAGGTGAGGAGAGGTGAAAGGTGTGGAGGAGATGAAGGGCTTTGGAGAAAAACGCTGTGGCCTGGAGATGGGGCTGGGCTGGTGTTTCCCAGCACTGTTTTGTTTTTGCCATCAGAAACAAGGATTTTGAGTCTCTCTGGAACATAGGTAGAAGAGCACATGGGAGAGGTCCTTTGGGGGTTCTCTCTCCTAGTTTCTCACATGCTTCATCTGGTGACATAGTTGGTAGAACTTACATGAAGCCCTGGGTTCAATTCTAGCACCATATAAAACCAGGTGTGGTGCTGGAGACATGGCTCAGGGCTTAAAACTCTGCCTCACAAGCAGAAGGTCCTGAGTTTGGATCCTAGTTCCCATGTAAAAACGTCAGGTGGAAAGGGCAGGTGGCCTCTACTTTTGGCCCTGGTGGGTGGTGCCTGGGAAATCCCAGAGAGATGCAAAAAGGAGGTAGAAGCAATCCAGGATGATTCCCAAAGTCACTCTTAGTCCTCCACAGGGACACACAGTGCACTCTGATACACACACACACACACACACACACAAATGAAGAATAAATAAAGTTTTAAAAACTACTTAAAAAAGAAGAAGCAGGTGTGATGGTGCGCACCTGCAATCCCAGCATTTGAAGGTGGAGCAGATGTGGAGTTCAGGGTCTTCCTTGGTTACATGGGGAGTTTGAGGCCAACCTGCCTGCGCTACATGAGATCCTGTCTCAAAAATTAAAAACAAAGCTATGTACATTGTCGTTCTCAGATCCTTTCATCCTCATAGTTGTGATGGCAATAATAAAAGTGTTCTTTAGTCAGTGTAATTTTCATGGCAGATAATGCTCTAGCTAATGCATAACTATTGTATTGCCATGCAAGTCATGCATTTCTAGAAAGCTTGAAGAACTGTTTATGATAGTCAGTAGCAGAGAAGGGATTTAAAAAATGCAGGGGCTGGAGAGATGGTTCAGGGGTTAGATGGTTAAGAATCTGCCTTGCAAGGAGAAGGTCCTGAGTTCAGATCCCAGGTCCCATGTAAAATGCCAGGTGGAAAAGACAGGGAGCCTCTACTTCTGGTGGAGGGGCCTGGGAAATCCCAGAACTACGAAAAAAGAGGTAAACAATCCAGGATGATCCCCCAAAATCACTTTTGATCCTCCACAGAAACACACAGTGCCCTCTGACATACACCCCCCCACAGCAAAATAAATAAGTAAAAAAAAATTCAGGTTAGTTTGCTAAACTATACCCTGTTGTAATATTCTTTCTGCTGTTATGAGACAATATCACACACAAGTAACTTATGGGAGAAAAGAGAGATTATTTGGCC
Source organism: Typhlomys cinereus (assembly GCA_023101885.1). Taxonomy (NCBI): domain Eukaryota; kingdom Metazoa; phylum Chordata; class Mammalia; order Rodentia; family Platacanthomyidae; genus Typhlomys; species Typhlomys cinereus. The sequence continues at coordinate 1,031,765 of JALPQD010000346.1, read as the reverse complement.
TATGGTTCCATAGGAAATATGACCCAGTATGGTGTGAATCACACAGCAGAACTCATGGTTGGAAGCAGAATAGGAGGCCGCTTGGGTCTCTGCAGCCAACAGAAGAACAAAGAGAACAAGAACACACTGAGAGGAAGCAGAGCCTGAATACTAAGCCTTGAGGCCTGTTCCTGTGTTGTGCCTTCCTCTAGCAAGGCTTCGGCTCCTAAAGTTGCCACAATTCTGCCAAACATTAACATTAGCTGAAGATTCGAACACATGAGCCTGTGGCCGCAGGGTTGGGGAGGGGATCATATTCAAACTATGACAGTTTTTCCGCCACTTGTTATTGTGTGTGTTTATACGATGTGTGACTGCATGCCACAGGGAATATATAGCAGTCAGAGGATAACTTTGAAGTTGATTCTCTCCATTTACTTTTACATAGTTTCCGGGGTTTCAACACAGGTCATTAGATTTGTATGGTAATGGACTTGGAGAGATGGCTCTGCCTCGGAAGCAGAAAGTCCTGAGTTTGGATCCCAGGTTCTACAAGGAAAAAAAAAAGACTTGTATGGCAAGCACTTTACTTGCTGAATCATCCCTCCCTTTTTGGGGGGTTCGGGGGTGGACAAAGACAGGTTCTTGTATCCCAGGCTGGTCTTGAGTATGAAGCTTAGGATGACCTTGAACTTCTGATCCTCTCGTCTCCACCTCTCAACTGCTCAGACATACAGCAGCACATTCAGCATGCCGGGTGAACTTGGTTCTGGCGATCAAACCCAGGGCTTTATCAGTCTACCAGGCCATCAGTCTACCAGCTGAGCGACATCCTCAGCTCTATACTTTTTGTAAGGGACTGCTGCCATTTTTCACAGTATTGCCTTATATGTAGTTGGTGATCAGCTGAGTGTTGACTCGTAATCCCTTTGCTCATGGGAAGTTAAGCAGTGAGGTTAATGATTAAGTGATAGGCTATTGAATCATTCATGCTTTCTGGGTTCAACTCGTGTTGGTTATGGTACTAACCTTTGATAAGTTCTTCAAATGTTTATTTAATCTTTTGTTTCCTTAACTGTAAGTAGAAATAGTAATACTGTTATTTGTCATTTATTTATTGTTGTGAAACAAATTATTCTCAAATTTAGCAGCTTAAAAATGAGAGCATTTCTCAGTATCTGAGTACCAAAAATTAGTGGTGAGCTTAGCTGGATAATTTTTTTATTAAATATTATTTTTTTTTCTTTGATACTTTCATACATGAAAACAATGAATTTAAGTCATTTTTTTACCCATTATTGCCTAATTTCACCCTGCACTCCTGTCCAACTTCATATTTTCTCCTTTCCAGCTAGTCTTCCCTCTTATTTTCATGTTTTTGTTTTTGTTTTTTTAATGTGTGGCAGACTGAGTTTCACCGGGTTAGTTGACTAGTTTTGACTTAGGTTTATTGTCTAGTTTTTGGTTGTGGCTGTCATAATAGAAGACCTAGAAGACTTGACTGAGTTTGGAGGATCTGCTGCTTTGGGGGGGAGGAGGGAGGCGGGAGGGAAGAAGCAAGGTCTTATTCTGTAGCCCAGATTGGCTGGCCTTGAACTCGTAGCAGTCCTTCTGTAATGCAGATACGAGCCACCAGGCTAACTGAGGAGTTACCTCTCACGGGGCTTATTCAGATGATGACTGGCTGGAGACTTCAGTTCTTGACCCTCTTACAGAGTCCTTTTACAAGATGACTGTGTCCTTAGAACAAGTGACCTAAGAGAAAAAGGAAGAAGGAAACTGTGGTGCCTTCTTATGATCTAATATCAGAATTTCCATGTTACTTCCTCATTCTTCTATATGTAAGAAGGGAGGTCCTAAGTCCAGCTCATATATAAAGGACTTGGACTTTGTTAAAAGACAGAGAGATCCCAAATACCAAAGCTTATTGTGAGGCTTAGATGCAATAAGATGCACATAAGGTACTAGTGAAGTGCTTTTTACATAGTGGGGGGTCCAGTGCATTCTAGACCTTCTCACAACACTGGAGAGTCTGAAGCCCATTATGTAGACCAACTTGGACTTGAATTTGTGGTAATCCATTTCCTGCCTCCCAAGTGCCAGGGTTATATGCAGGTGCTGCCTTGAGGGCCCACGCCGCATCTTTTGGGGAAGCTTCTATCCTCCATTTCTTTTCCAGAAGCGGCAGAAGCTGGATCCGTCCCGGGTGGGGCTGGAGCGGCAGCTGGAGGAGAAGGTAGAAGAATGCAGCCAACTGCAGGAGCTGCTGGAAAGGAGGAAGGGGGAGGTCCAGCAGAGCACCCAGGAGTGAGTGGTCATGCGGGTCTACTTGGGGGCCTGGGCTGGACTCAGAGGTCATCCCTCCCAGGGTTGAAGGAGACAGAAGGAAATCTCCAGAAGGTGAAAGGCGCAGAGGTGCTTTTCTCCTTAGCCTGCCCATCAATAACAAGGATCGTGGGTTTGCCTAGGTCTCAGGTTCTTAATTGGTAAAGTGGGGGTAAAAATACCACCTGCCTCACTGACTTCCGGTGAGAATCTCCCCATCAATTGAGCACGTGTCTTCCCAAGTCTGTCGCGTGACAGTCACTGATCTGGGCTGCTGTGGTAGGGCAGGGAGCCACACAGGTGTCAAAGGTCTTGCTCTCCCCCCAGGGAACGGCTAGCAAACGCGCAGAGGAGGTGGCGAGCAGAGCAGAGCGAGGCAGGTCAGCAGCAGCTCTTCATGACCGGGTTGCAGCGCTCAGGGTTTGCACGGGGGGAAGCGCAGCTCAGTGGGAGAGTGAAAGGCCCCCTCCCACTATAAAACAAAATGTGCAAACTGCAGAGATTTAAAAAACACTTTGTTGCAGTTTCTTTTCTTTTTCGCTGCTAGCGAGATAGCATTCTGAGGGGAGCGACTTAAGGGAGAAAGGGAGATTTATCTGGCTGTGGTTCCAGAGGGGCTACAGTCCCATTATGCAGGAATGCCATAGCAGAAGGCGTGGCTGAGGACAGAAGCTGGCGGCCTGTTCAGGTCTCTACGACCATCTGGAAGGCAGAGAGAGAACACACTGAGGAAGCAGGGCTTGGTTACCAACCGCGCAAGACCTGCCCCCCCACCCCTGCCCTGACTTGTCTTCTTCCAGCAAAGCTCCACCTCTAAAGGTGCCACAATCTTCCCAAACATTAACAACAGCTAGGGTGTTCAGCTGCATGAGCCTGTGAGGGTTAAAGGGGGTTTAAGATTATCAGTCAATGTGGGAAGAGGTGTGTGTGCGTGTGTGTGTGTGTGTGTGTGTGCGCGCGCGTGTGTATCAGAGGGCACCATGTGTCCCTGTGGAGGACTTCAGGAATCATCCAGGATTGCTTCTACCTCCTTTGTGGTTAGTTCTGGAATTTCTCAGGCTCCACCCACCAGGGTGGGAAGTACAGACCTCTGTGGTTCCTGCCTGACATTTTTACGTGGGACCTGGGATCTGAACTCTGGATCTTCTGCTTATGAGGCAGAGTCTTAACCCCTGAGTCATTGCCATCTCTCCAGTCCTGTGGGAAGAGGTGTTTTTTGTTGTTGTTGTTGTTTGTTTGTGTTTTTTTTGTAATAAAACTGAGGTGATGCTCAGTAACACTGTCTATTGTCAGGCTCCAGAACATGAAACTTCTCCTGGACCAGGGTGAAAGGGTACGGCATGGGCTGGAGACTCAAGTGAACGAACTGCAGACCAAACTGAAACAAGGCCAGGGTCCTCAGCCTGCTAAGGAAGCGCTTCTGAAGGTAGGCAGAGGGGTGTATGTACCGGTCTCAGTTCTCTCTCTTTCCTCTTTTATTAATTAATAGACAGATCCTAACGTGGTCAGCCCTGTGCTTCCTCCCACCCTTTCTCTAGGACCTGCTAGAGGCCCGGGAACTTCTGGAAGAAGTCTTAGAAGGAAAGCAACGAGTGGAGGAGCAGTTGCGGCTGAGGGAGCGGGAGCTGACAGCCCTGAAGGGGGCCCTGAAGGAGGAGGTGGCCTCCCATGACCAAGAAGTGGAACATGTCCGGCAACAGTATCAGCGAGACACAGAGCAGCTCCGCAAGAGCATGCAAGATGCAACCCAGGCATGTGTCAGCCGGGGGGCTACCTTGTGACAGTGACTTTCTGGACGTCTCATGGTAGCGACGAGGAACACTTGTCTACAAGACACGCAGTGAGATGTAGTGAGAACCTTGGCTAGGAAGCACGAGGGCAGAAAAGGGGGTCATGGGTCAGAAGTACCTTAGGATGTGTGACTAAAGTTTGATGGGGGAAGGAATAGGAGACGCTTCCTGTAGAGGACACAGGTGGACCATGACTTGCTAGGGTGTCACCAGGGTGCTAGTGTGTGCTGATAGGGTTCCCTCTGAGCTCCGGCATCCTGCGAGCTCTGTGCTCTGAGCCTCCGGGTACCCATCTCTCTCCTTCCCTAGGACCATGCAGCATTGGAGGCCGAGAGGCAGAAGATGTCAGTCCTGGTGCGGGAGCTACAGAGGGAGCTAGAGGAGACCTCAGAGGAGACAGGCCATTGGCAGAGCATGTTCCAGAAAAACAAGGAGGAGCTTAGAAGCACTAAACAGGAGTAAGAACCTCAGGCCTTTTGCAGGGGTGCTTAACCCCGACTCTGGTGTTCACGATGCTGTGCTCCTCTCCTAGTCTCAAACCGCTCTTCCCCAGGCCCATCCTCCTTCCTCTGGAGAGCCAGTGCCCAGTGCAGTGGCCTTTGGGGAGCTGGTTTTCCCTGATCCTGATCCTTTTCCCTTTATGTCTATCACCTCGCCTGCTCAGACTTCTACAGCTTCGGATGGAGAAGGAGGAGATGGAAGAGGAGCTTGGGGAGAAGGTGGAGCTGTTACAGAGAGACCTAGAACAGGCTCAAGCTGGCGTGAGAGATACTCACCAGCTGGAGGAGCTCAAGAAGGTACTTGGGAGCTGGGGAGCAAAGGGACAGGTTGGGAGGATGGGCACCTGCCTTCCCTGCCCCCCTCTTTCCGTGCCAGCAGGTCCACTTGCACATGGCTGGTTCTCAGGCCTCATCTTGCCAGCTCATTGTTCTCGCTTTCTAGCTCTGCAGGGCTGGTCTCCTCACTGCGTACAGGATATTCTAATGGAGAAGGCTGTCAGCAGCCAGGTTGGGGTATAGCCAGAGGCTGCTTGTTGCTTCCCAGGAGACCTCCTGGGGAGCAGGATATATGTGGTTTTACAAGACTCTGGGTTCCTTTTTGCAGACTGAGAATCTTAATTTAGTCAGTACGGCAAAAGCTGCCCTGTCTTTCAGGAGGAATTCATTAGCTATGTGACGAAATAAATGTTTCAGTTTAGAATGCCTGTTTATTAATTTACAGGGAGAAATATAATCACGCGTACTGGAATGCTTGTGTCAGCCTAGCCGACTGACCTATTTGGAGAGCCAGATTGTAACCTAAGGGCTATTTAGAAAACACCTAATGTGGACATGGGGCTAATGCCTAATGTGTCTAATGTGTCCTCCTCAGTCTCCCAAGGCTCTGCTGGTGGGAGGGTGACACAAAATGCCCTTCACAGTCTTTTTTTTAAAAAACACTCCCCCTTTCACTATGCGTGGAAGATATAGTTCATAGAATAAAGTCACAAATGATAGTCATAAAAACCGAAGTAAGTACAATTTCTTTGCATTCTTGATGTTTTACTTCACAGAGGATAAAAAGGCAATCAAGCATCTGGATGCTTTATGTAACTCAGAAGTACTTTTCATTGATTACAAGGATTGAGATATCTGGACCCCCGGGAGCGTTCAGCTGTAGCTTTTATTGATCCTAGACATGTAGTAGGTTCTCTGTCTGCAAGTTTTAGTTAATCAACACTTGCTTATGACACTTGTATAATAAAACTGCTTAATTATAGTAAAGTAATTATGTTTTTAAACGAGTGAAGAACCAATTCTACATGGTTGTATTCCAGGGAAATAAAAACCTGAGATTACATAAGATATTTGATGAAGGACTGGAGAGGTGGCTCAGTGGTTAAAGCCTTTGTTTCTCAAGCAAAAGAACCTGAATTCAGATCCTCAGAACTCACATTAAAAATGTCAGGCAGACATGGCTGTGGCCTGCAGTTCTGGCCCTAGAAGACAGATCCTGGGAAACTCCAGAGTAAAGCAATAAGGTAGAAGAGCAATCCAGATGATTCCTGATGTTGCCCTTACGCCTCCACAGGCACACACGCTCAAGTGCCCTTTCATACACACACATACACATATTCATGCACACATACAAAAAAACCCCACATAAATATTAACTAAATATACTTTGATTCTTATTCTGTGTTATGTAATTTAAAATTTTGTTTTTTCAGAACAGTGAAGTTAAAAATTATTCTTTCCATTTTTATTAGGTTGTGTTTTATATGGTTTGTTTCTTTTATCATTGAGACAGCATCTTGCTATGTAACACACCCTGGTCTGACATGTATGCCCCTACTACACTTGACTTGTTATGCTGTTTTAAAGTTAACAAATACCAAGAATAATCTGAAGTCTGTTGGCTTAGTTGCTGACATGGTAAACTTGGAGAGTCCTCTGACCATCTAATTCATTATTCACTCTCAAAGAGTGTGTCTTATCAAGAATTTAAACAAAATGCAGACTGGAGAAGCAGACTACCCAAGTCCAGCATAGACTGGATAGCTGTTATTTTTAAAATTATTATCTGTAATGAGTTTTGTTCATGTCTTTCATCGTTCACATGTGATGTAGCCCTTCAGCCTTTGATTTCTGATTTCTTTCATCTGAAATGTTTTCAAGATTCAACCATGCAGCAGCAAGGATCTTAGGGGTTTTGTTTGTTTGTTTGTTTTTGTTTTCAGTTTTGTTTTGTTTATGGTTTTCTGGTTTTTATTTTGTATTTTTTTTAGTTTTTTTTTTGGGGGGGGGACAGGTTTTCTGTAGCCGGGACTGTCCTTGAGCCAACTATAGCTGAGAATAACCCTGAACTCTTGGATCTTCTGCCTCTGCCTTCTGAGTGCTGAGATCATAGGTCTGCACAACCTTGTCTGGCTTCAGGACACTTTATGGATGTATAACATTCTGTTCTGCTGACATCATATTTCATCCACTCACCCGTTTATGGACCTTTGAACTGCTTCTGCATTTGCCATACAGTGACTAATCTTGCTGTGAGCAACTTTGGGGGAATTTTATCTTTTCAGTCTTCTCGGGCATGTAACCTGGGAACCAGATTGCTGGGTCCCGAGGAGAGTCTGTGTTCTAGTTTGCAAAGCTGCCTAATTGATCTCTCCAGTGGCACGGTGACTTCCGTCCCTCTCCACCATGCGCAAGAGGTTTCTTTTTTCCACTCTGGAAGCCGGGTCTGGTTGTGGCTTCAGATCGTGTGCCTTCCTTTCTAGGAGTTGCGGGGAGCCCAAGAGGAGCTTCAGGAGCTGCGCGCAGAGAGGCAGAGCCAGGAGCTGGCCGGGCGGCACCGGAACCGGGAGTTAGAGAAGCAGCTGGCATTGTTGAGGGCCGAGGCTGATCGAGGCCAAGAGCTGGAGCAACAGAACCTCCAGCTGCAAAAGACCCTCCAGCAGCTGCGACAGGAGTGTGAAGAGGCTTCCAAGGCAAGGGGAGTGGGCCCAGGACTGAGGAGGTGGAGGCTGAGGGGTCTGGCGGGCTGAGGAGCCAGAGGGCCGGAGATGTACTGACAGTGGGTATGTACTGACCAGCGCTGGGGTCACAGGTGTGTGGCCTGCAGGCTTGGGCAGGGGAGGTGACACCCGCGCAGGGGGGGATTCTCGGGGAAGCTCCAGGCAGGGGCTGGTCGGGATGTGCGCGCCCAGTGCCCGCCTGAGCCCGCGGTCTGAGCTGTGGCTCCCAACCGTCCGCAGGCCAAGGTGGCAGCCGAGGCGGAGGCCCTGGTGCTGGGACAGCGGCGGGCAGCCGTGGAGACCACACTTCGGGAGACCCAGGAGGAAAATGACGAGTTCCGCCGACGCATCCTGGGTCTGGAGCAGCAGCTGAAGGAGGCCCGAGGCCTGGCGGAGGGTGGGGAAGCGGTGGAGGCTCGACTTCGGGACAAAGTGCAGCGGCTGGAGGTGACGCTTGGTCAGGGCTGCCTGCCGCCCTGCGGTCAGTGCGCGCGCGCACGTGTGTGTGTGCGCGTGTGAATGTAGGCACTTGTTTGCTACAGGGAACAAGCGGAGGTCGAAGGACAACCTCAGGTGTCAGTCCTTATCTTCCACCTTGTTGGAGGTCAGGACCTCTCTTGTGCACCGCTCCAGGCTAGCTGGCCTACAAGTTGGGGTGTAGAGGGGGTGGTGAGTGTGTGGGGGGAGTGGGAAGAGCCTCCTCTCTCCATCTTCTATCCCGACATAGTGGCACTAGATTTATAGACACATATTGCTGTGCCTGCTTTTCACATGGGCTTGGAGATTCAAACTTAGATCCTCGTATTTTTGCAGCAAGCTTTTCCTACCAAGTCTTCTCTCCAGCCCTCAGGTATCAGTTTAGTGCGCTTGTCTTCACCTTCCCAGCCTTCTGCTAAGCCTGGGTGGATTTCATAGAACAAGTGGCGTGAATGTTTCAGACTTTGATATTTTTGTCTCCTCTCTCCCACCTTCTGCTTGTTCTGTATTTTGATTTCTTAGATGATTCCTCCAAACCTGTCTGTCTGTCTGCCTGTCTGCCTGCCTTTTTTTATTTCCTTCCTTCCTTCCTTCCTTCCTTCCTTCCTTCCTTCCTTCCTTCCTTCCTTCCTTCCTTCCTTCCTTCTTTTCTTTCTTCTTTCCTTCCTTTCTTCCTTCTGTTTCTTTCTCTTTCTTTCACTCACTCTTTCTTATTCTGCATGTATATGTAAATGTGTGTATGCACTATGTGTGCATGTATATATGCGTGTGTGCGCGCGCGTGCGCATGGTGGAGGCCCAAAATTGATGGCTGATATCTTGCTCCATCACTGTCCACTTTTACTGTTAAGGAAGAGTCTCTGAATTGAATGTAGAGCTCGCCAGTCCAATCAATTAGCTGGCTAGCCAGCTTGCCGTGGGGGTGCTCTGTCTTTTCCTCCTGACTGCTGGGATTACAGGCATCCTCTAAGACACCCTGGCCTTTATATGTATCCTGGGGATCTGAACTCTAGTCCTTACACTTGTAGGGCAAACACCCTATTCACTGAGCCATCTCCACAGCCCCAAGCCTGTTTACACCGTCCACAAATACCTCCTAGTCCCTCTGTCTACCAACCTTCAAGTGCCTTCAGGCTAAGCTTTGTTTCTTCCTAAGCTTAACTCTCACTTCTTCCTCTCTTCCAGTCAGAGAAACAGCGCCTAGAGGAGGAGCTGAAAGCTGCCCAGGAGGAGGAGGGAAGCTTGGCAGCAGCTAAACGAGCTCTGGAGATCCGGCTGGATGAGGCCCAGCGAGGGCTGACACGTCTTGGGCAGGAACAGCAAGCACTGAACCGGGCCCTTGAGGAGGAGGGGAAGCAGCGGGAGGCACTCCGGCGGAGCAAGGGGGAGCTGGAGGAACAGAAACGTCTGCTGGACAGGACTGTGGACCGACTCAATAAGGAGGTGGGCATGGGTGGTGTGGGCCTTAGGAAGAAATCCGAACCCTGCAGAAGCTGATTTGGGGCTGGGTCAGGATGTGAGACATCCATTTTCCTAAAGGGGAAGGTCAGGCCAAATCTTCCAGAGGTGATGTCCTTTTCAGTTTTTTTTTTTTTTTTTTTTTTTTTTTGTAGCAGGGTTTCATGTAGCTCAGGCTGCCTCAATCTCACTGTGTAGCCGAGGCTAGTCCTACTTCTACTCTCAAGTGCTTGGATAGTAAGCATATGCCATTATGCCCAGTCCAAATGTGACTGTCACTGTTTTTGCCCTTCCCCCAATACCCCATTCATTTATGCTCTTCATCTTTAGAGAATAATTTCTAGGATTCTACTTGAGAAGTCTAGAAGACTGAAATACAAGGATCTTCAGTAGTAAAGAGGAAATAGTTGAGTAGGGAGTGGGTAAGGAGGAGACCAGGAAATTAATTGTTTTTTGCTGGTGAGGTTCTTCCTAATCTCTTATGTTACAAAATAAAGCCAACTATATCAGTTCTATTGTGCACATTTTACCATTTGCCAGTCCAATCGATTTAGAAAAAAGTTCACCTTTTTTTCTGGAATAACAATCAAGAGTTTATAATAGTTTTGTTGGTGGACTTTTCTTAGTGGTAAGCTTTAGAAGTGTTGGTGTCTTGGATATGCCAAAATATGGTCATTGAAGGCTCACTTACTGTAGGAATTGTTTGAAGCTATTCGAATGGCTAAATATAACCCCACAGCAACTCAGGATGGACAGCCAGGATCTGAGTTCAGGTATCTGTTGGGGACTCTTAGGAACACTAGGGACCCAGGATAGATTCAGAAAAGGCTGCTTGGCAGGAGTCTGGGCCTGGAGAAAGGAGAGAATATCTGTTTAAGTTGTACAGTACTGAAGAAAGCTCTTCCGTCTGCATTTTAGCTGGAACAAATTGGGGACGACTCGAAGCAAGCCCTTCAGCAGCTTCAGGCACAGCTGGAGGATTATAAAGAAAAAGCCCGGCGGGAAGTAGCTGATGCCCAGCGCCAGGCCAAGGAGTGGGCCAGCGAGGCTGAAAAGAACTCAGGGGGGCTGAGCCGCCTTCAGGATGAGGTAAGAGTGAGGAGAGGGGGAGTCACTCAGTGTCCTTGGATTAGAAGGTCATTGCCTCCGAATTGAGTCTCTGGCCCGGAGTGGTGGGTCCCAGGCTTCGGATAACCACTTGGGGGTGACATGGTGATGTGAAGGGAGCTATCAATCCTGGGCATAGACAAAAGGGAATACATCCTCTATAGGTGGTGGCTTTCAAACTCAGTTGCACATTAGAGTCATGTAGGAAAGCTTAAAAAAAATCTGGATGCTCAAATTTTATCTCATGTTACTTAGAGCATAATCCCTTGAGGGTGGAACCCATAATTAGTAGGATTTTGTGTGTGTGTGTGTGTGTATGTATGTGAGCATGTGTACAAGGTGCATCTGAATGTGTGTGCTTATTAAGGTCCAAGCTTGACTTTGGGAATTCTCCTGGAGTGTTCTTCCACCTCATTGCTTGGCTCTGGCGTTTCCCAGACCTCCTAGGTTGGGAATTATATTGACCTCGCATTTTTATATGGGATCTGGGGATCCAAACTCAGGTCCTTTGCTTGCAAGGCAAAAGCTTTAACCACCGAGCCCTCTCCCTAGCGCTATAACCAGTAGTTTTTAAAACTCTTCAAGGGCTGGCAAAATGGCTCAGGTGGCGCTTGCTGTACTAGCTTGGTAACTTGAGTTTGATCCAGGAACCAGTGTAAAGATGGAAGGAGAGGACTGATTACACAAAGTTGTCCTCTGACCTTTATATGTGTATGAATACTCATCATATGTATATATAAAATAAAAACTCTTCAATTATCCAGACACGCCGACACCTGCCCATTCCAGAAATCCTCCAGTAATTCTTGTGTGTGTGGCATGCACAGGAGCCAGGGGAGGGCAGTGGGTGTCCTGCTCTGTCACTTCCACTTATTCCCTTGAAACAGGGTCTCTCATTAAACTGGAGCTAGGCTGGTACCTGGCAAGTGCCAGCAATCCTCCTGTCTCCTTTCTGCAACTCTCACAGTGCTGGGGTGGCCACGTGACCATGCCCAGCTTTTTATATGGGTTCTGGGGATGTGAACCCAGGTTTGAATTTGAAAGCTTCTGATCAAGTACTCACTCATGTTCATGCAACAGACTCTGTTACCACTGAGCAGGCTCCCTAGTCAGGTTCCAATTTGTGTAGCGAGTTTTCAGACAATACGGAAAATGAGGGCCCAGGGCAAGAGAGATGACTGAGGGGTTAAGCTTTTGCCTTGCCAGCAGAAGGTCCTAAGTTCAGATCCCTGACCCCACGTAAAAATGCCAGGCAGAGTTGGCATTGGTCTGTACTTCTGGACCTGGTAGGCAGAGCTTGGGAAACTCCAGAGTAAGCAAAGAGGAGGGAGCACAATCCGGGGTCATTCCCAAAGTCACCCTTGGGGCTCCATACAGTGCTCTCTGATACACACAGACACATACACATGCGGGGAAAAAAAAGAAAAAGAAAACAAAAGGTAGGGTAAGAAAATGAAGGGCCGGTGGGATAGCTCTGCGAGTAAAACTCGCAAATCTGGTACCTGAGTCTGATCCCTGGAAGTCCACATGATGCATGTGTACCATGTGCACCTGCTCTTCTCCTCCTCCTTCTTTTCCTCTCTCTTATCAATAAGTAAATTATTAAAAAAGAATATATCTAAAAAAGTATAAAAAAGAAAATGAACTAAAGCAGTCTGTTGTCTATCATCACCACGAGCCAGCAGCTCCAGATAAGCACTCTGTACCTCAGCGATGACTGTAGCTTGTTGGCTGGTAATTCTAATGATGGTTAATTGCAAGATCCACCTCTAACATGGAACCCGAACTCAGGATCCTGAGAGTAAGGCGTTTCATGCTCTTCTTCCTGAGCTAGTGGGCTATTCGTGGCTGGTGATTCTAAAGAATGTCAGTGGTGAAATATTTCTCCCTCAGGCATACTGTCCCCCCCCTTGACACCCTCACCTGTTTTCAGCCTGAGATGCTGAATATATTGTTCTTTGGCCTAGACACAAAGGCTGCGACAGGCCCTGCAGGCATCGCAGGCCGAGCGGGACACAGCCCGGCTGGACAAGGAGCTGCTGGCCCAAAGACTCCAGGGTCTAGAGCAAGAGGCAGAGAACAAGAAGCGCTCCCAGGATGACAGGACCCGGCAGCTGAAGAGCCTGGAGGTGAGGTCGCTGCTCAGGGGTCTGGGCTTGGAGAAGAGGCTTTTGGTCCTGGCACAGGTTCGCCAGGGCCTGTGGAGATTCTCTGAGCCTTTTTCTGTACTAGAGAATTAAACAGATGACCACAACAAATGGGCTTCGCTGCATTGCTGTGTTTTAACCAACTTTTGAGCTAAATGCAGATATTGAGAAGTTTCTAAATGTCACATAAAAAAATGTGAATTTCCATCTTTGGTGTTTGGGAAATGTTAACTCTGGCAGTGGTTGACTGGATCTGAGCGGGGACTTTTCTCCTTTGAATGCTAGCCTTCAATTTGTTGCTGGACCTGTGGCAAGGTTCTCCATTTGGCTACCCGCCCTTAATAAATCAATAAACAATCAAATTGACAGTGAAAAGCAGAAAAAAAAGGAAACTCAATATGACCGTATAGGGGAGAGGGGCATCCAATGACCAGGTCCATCTCTCGGAGGCTTTGATGTGGGATCTGGATTTAAATAGGGACCAAAAGCTATGCATTTCTGGTCCAGGTGTGATTCTGCCCACTATTGTCCTATCGTTGCCTCGGCCCCAAGTCAGAGCTGTATGAAATCTCTTTTTGGGAAACAAGTTCCTCTTCTGGCTGGCCTCAGCCGTGGCAACTGTTCAGTACTTTACGAAGTCCCTCTCTCTGTTCCCACTGTGAGATTCCTGGGGAAATTCCAATTTCTCAGGGATTGTTCTTTGACAATCTGATGGGGAGGAGTGGAATGGAGGGTACAAGCATTTGTTTAGAGTCTCTGATCGTAGGGTAGCCAGTGTGTGTGTGTGTGTGTGTGTGTGTGTGTGTCTTTGCGTGTGAGTGTCTGTGTTTCTCTGTGTGTGTGTGTGTGTGTGTGAGCGTATGTATGTCTGTATGTATGTGTCAGCGTATCTGTCGTATGTTGGAGGAGGAGGGACAACATTCCTTCAGAAACTTTGAAGTCTGATTACAACACCACGTATTAAGCTGTGGGCACAGCACGTAAGTCTCTCTCTCTTTTTTTTTTTTTTTACTTTATTTATGAACACCTTTGTGTGTATATGAGAGAGACTGACAGGCAGACAGACACACAGAGAGAAGCAGAGAAACAGATAGGGAGGACAGAGAGAGGTGGGTGAGTGTGCCTGCATGGTTAGTGTGAAGGTCAGAGGACAACTTTGTGGAGTTGGTGTTCTCCTTCCTTCATGTGGATTCAGACTGACATAGCACACATAGACTTTACTTGCCAAGCCATCTCACTTGCCCCCAAATCTATTTTCTTACCCTCCATACTGTACTGCCTGACTGATTTTGCTCTCCCAACTCTGGAGCTTCTATTTCTGAGTCTTTTCCATTGCAATCTGCCTTTGCCTGGGGACTCAGCTTTCTCAAGAGGGGAATTTGGAGATTTTGCCTTCCTGCCACTACCAAGGCATGCCCTGCCCCCCTGCCCGATGCCACGCCTGGTCAGCAGAGGGCGCTGGCTTCTTGCTGGAGCAAGGACCGGAAGGTCCCAGGGATGTTCTGGGAGGTGGCTGGGTAGTCTGCGAGGCCGAAGTGTTGAAAGTGACATTGGCATTCTCATGTCCAGCATCTGGGACAGCATTGACCTTTTGTCCTTGTGCCACAGGAAAAAGTCTCCCGGCTGGAAGCAGAGTTAGATGAAGAGAAGAACACTGTGGAGCTGCTAACAGGAACGGATGAACCGTGGCCGGGACCAGGTGATGCTTTCTGTACCCTATTGTCTCTACCCCGGCCTTGTCACCTCTCAACCCTCTCAAAGACGACTGTGCCCTTCCATGTTCCATAACCTGGAGTGTTGTGGCTGCAGCGTTTGTGTGTGGCAGAGACGACTGCAGGCTCTCATCTGCTTTTGAAAAGAGTGGCAGGGTTTCTTTAGGTAGAAGTAAGCTAAGAATTTGAATGGAGAAGTTCTGGTGGCCCAGGCTGATCTGACCTGAGTCTGGCTGTTACAGTTTAGGAGGAATGCTAGTGGAAGGGCCTAGGAAGCCCCTTTCAGTTCTGCAGCTCCTTCCTTTTTTTTTTTTTTTAACTTGACACCCAAACATATCACTTTTAATCACTTTTTAATTTATAATTTTTCATTCCTTACCTCCCCCTACTAAAGTTCATGTTCATCTCACAGAGCAATATACATTCGGTTCAATTTTAAAAGACCCCAGCATTTTACAATTTTCATACTGTTCAGAGACTCAAAGCAATCTTATTTTTATTATTCTTTTTTAATTAATTAATTAATTTTACATGTGTGTGTATCAGAGGGCACCGTGTGTCTCTGTAGAAGACCAAGGATGACTTTGGGCATCATCCTGGATTGTTTCTACCTCCTTTTTACTTCGCTCTGGTGTTTCCCAGGCTCTGCCCTCTAGGGCCCGTAGTGCAGGCCACCACCATTTCTGCCTGGCATTTTTACACGGGACCTGAGATCCGATCCCAGGACCTTCTGCTTGTGAGGAAAAGTCTTAACCCCCAAGTTATCTCTCCAGCCCTGAACGCAAATTTTTTGACTTTGCCCCTCAACCCTGCAGATTCATGTTAGCACTCAAGGCTTATGGTGGCATTATATGGGCACTCGTGGTCTTGGGCAGCTATTCCTCTGCAGTGTGCACTACAAAAGCCTCTCTCCTGGGCAGGCTCTACGCTGCAACTGTCTACACATGCTACACATTCCCGACATCACCAACATCCTGGGGTCTCCATAGCAAGCTAGACTGTCACGGCTTCGTGCAGTGGCCTCTGGAATCTTCTGTGTGGGGAGTCTATGATCACAATGAGAAAGGCACGGTGGCAGGCAGCTCCGTGACAGTGGCTTGTCCACGCCTGGGCAGACGAGGGAACATCTAGAGAGTAGAATGCTGGCCTTCCCAGGCTACCATTTCTTACTTGCCTGAGAATTTGGGGGATTCAGGATCCAGAGAACATCCCCCAGGGAGAGGCCTCTCTTGGTTCAGCTGGTTGGTTGTTTCCTCGGTCCTCCTCAAACCCACTTCCTCTTACCCATCCCCACTAGGTGGATCAGCTGAGGACAGAGCTCCTGCAGGAGAGATCTGCTCGGCATGACTTGGAGTGTGACAAAATCTCCCTGGAGAGACAGGTGAAAAGAAGTCTTGGGCCAGACCCTGGGGGCTGGGTAGAAGTCTACCTGGAACGCTAACCATGGAGGCTTCCTGTCTCTCTCAGAACAAGGACTTGAAAACACGCTTGGCCAGCTCAGAAGGCTTCCAGAAACCCAGTGCCAGTTTCTCTCAGCTTGAGTCCCAGAATCAGTTGTTGCAAGAGCAGCTCCAAGCCGAAGAGAGGTGACATGAACCTCGCATTCATCTTCTCTCCCTGCTTCCTTCCGCTGAGTTTTTCTCCTCTAGGCCTTCCTCAGTCTTCCACCTCACATGTGACCAAGTCGGCCTCATCTTCAAGGACCCCCTTTGCTCTTGATATAGACCAGGGAGAGTTGTGGAAAGACAGAGATATGAATGGCTTCTGTCTCCCTGATTCTTTGTATCGTCCCTGGATCCTTCCCCATCTGTCGGTGGGAGTCATGACAAAAGTGTCCTTGGAGGCTGTAAGGGTCTGAGTAGGGGTTCCTTAGAAATGGCAACAACAGGCCTGGTGAGGTGGAGGTGCTTACCACACAAGCCTGACCACCTAAGCTGATCCCCAGAACCCACGTAAGGGTGAAAGAGGCCCGCACACATGACTTCTCTATATGAGCCATGACAAGTGCATGCTTACATGCATATAGAACACACACACACACACACACAATAAAAAAGAAAAAGGAAAAAGCTGGTGAGAGGGCTTATTGGGTAAAGATGCCTATGTGCAATCTTAGAACTTTAGTTCAATACCTGGAGCCTATATGGGAAGGACAGAACTGATCTCCACATGCGCGCTATGATATGTGCACGGCTTCTTTCTAGAGCAGCACCATTTCTCTCTCTTTCTCTCTCTCCATCTTCTTTTCTGCTCTCTCTCTCTCTCTCTCAATATATGTAGAAAAGAAAGAACTGGCTGCAATCATAGATATTCTTGTACCGTACCCTGTTAGGGAGAAGTCTGTTCTGCAGTCTACCAACCGAAAACTGGAACGGAGAGTTAAAGAGCTGTCCATCCAAATTGATGATGAGCGACAGCATGTCAATGACCAGAAGGACCAGGTGAGACCCCGGCACCCTGGGGCCAGGCATTCTTGGGGTATTGTTCACGTGAGGGCCCAAGGAGCCACACCGTCTTCCATAGGTCTTGAAAATGTAGACTTTGCTCGTGCAAGGATGGAAAGATTAGACCAAAGGACTAGTCTAGAGTAGTCATTAGCCTACATATTAAGTGTTAATTTCATTCTCCAAGTGTTATAGCTGTATGAATCCATTTTATCCCCCAGGCAGCCTTTGAGCTGTATGTGTGTGAGCATCTGTGCCATTCAGAGGACAACCTAGGGCTCATTCCTCAGGCATTTTCTACCTTTCTTTTTGGTCTCTTATTGGTCTGGCACTTGCCCAGTAGTCTAGACTGGCTGGCAAGCTCTAGGCATCTGCCCGTTTCTACCTCCCCAACAACCATATATATCTGCATAGCAAGTACTTTCTTTAACAGCTGTTTCCCCAGTCCCTCCAAAGCCCCCTAAGGCTAAGGAACTTGTGCATGATCAGACTTTTTTTTCCACGGCAATTACCCCTTTTCAGGGTGTAGACAGGGGCAGTTTTCAGGCCTTGGGAACAGATGTTTTCCTAACATGGCGACTTGGTATCCTACTTAGTTAAGCCTGAGGGTGAAGGCTTTGAAGAGGCAGGTGGATGAAGCGGAGGAGGAGATCGAGCGGCTGGACAGCCTGAGGAAGAAGGCGCAGCGGGAACTAGAGGAACAGCACGAGGTCAACGAACAGCTCCAAGCCCGGATCAAATCCCTGGAAAAAGACTCCTGGTACGGCCGCCCTCCTGAGCCCTGGGGTCAGGGAATGTCCCCTCCTGAGCTGAATAAGGAGCACATAGTCTACATTCTGTCTGGAGCCCAGGAAGATTAGTTTCCAGTATCTCAGTTCCCATTCTTTACCCCATCTCCCTAGATCTCTGCCTAGCGTGGGACCATGGGCCTTAGAAGAACTGGTTATCTAGTGGGGAAGAGCAACTGTCTCAATCTCTTCCTTTTCTCTTGGACTCAGGCGTAAAGCATCCCGCTCGGCCGCAGAGGCGGCCCTCAAACACGAAGGGCTGAGCTCTGATGAGGAATTCGACAGCGTCTACGACCCCTCGTCCATTGCATCACTGCTGACTGAGAGCAACTTGCAGACCAGCTCCTGTTAGCTCATGACCTTCAAGGGACAGAAATGGGCTGGAAATCTTTCCTAACCAGCCCTGCCCTGCTCTGCTCTGCCTCAGATTCCTCTTCCCGTGTGTGGACCTGATTCTTCACACTTAAGATCGGGAAGGATCTGAATAATACTGTTAAAAAAAAAAAAAGATATTAGCAGTAAGTGGATGGGCAGAGTTGGCCTTTTCATTGGAAGAGGTATTAGATCTGCTGAGCTCTTCTTACAGGCTTTATCTTATTTCTAATGGAAGAGTTGTCCATGTATAAGAGGGACTGAGAAAGAGGAAAGGGCAGAAATTGCCATGAACACGAAGCTTTATTTCTTTTCTTCTTAATACTGAGGCTCAGGGAAATCGCCGTTGCTGTTCTGCTCCCTGAAATCTTTCCACCTGTTTTCCTGCCACTCTGGAGCACAGCGCCAGGGAACATTCAGGGTGATGGACACGCAGGCGTGGCTCCACACGCTTCTCAGATGCATCTCTTTGCACAGTCATGGGGCCCATGTGGTTGTCCCTAGCACCCCTCCAGTCCCTGTGCTTTTTTCCCTAAGCCAGAAGGTCCAGGGGACCTTCCTCTCGCCTCCCCATTTTCATCCCTTCTTCCTCGCTGCTTTCCTCTCAGTGCCTTACCAGGGTGAGGAGATGAGGACGCCCTTCTTGCCTTTCATAAACCTGCACATTCATACCTCTCAGAAGACCAGCCTTTTCCCATCGGGGGCCCTCAGCTCGCCCCACTTCCCCAGTGACTGGTCAAGTGAGCTCCCGGCTGCTGTGCCAGCCAGTCCCTGAGAGAGGGACTTCGGTAGGCCTTGAGAAGGTGGTGAGGTCTGGCTTTGCTCAGGGTTTCCCTCCTCTCCCTCTGTGACCTGGATGGCACTGTAGGTGGCCATGCCTGAAAACCCTGATGACTGTCTATTCCAGGTCTACTAAGCAAACATCTAGTCCCTGAGGCCTTCTTTGGGGCTTCTCTGACCAGATGTACCCAGCCTCAATAGCGGCCAATAGACTCTCGCTTTTCTCGGGAACTGGACCCTGATTCAGGGCTTTGCCTGGGGTTAGAAACCGAATCTTGGTTAAAATAGGGAGAAGCAATAGAAAATTTATTTCTCCTTTGGGCTTTGGGGAAAGCCAAGTTCTGGTGGGGTAACACATGAGTCACCTCTTATTTCCAAAGCAAGTTCTGTTTTCACCAATGACTTGTAATTTCATGATTTAAAAATTTTACAATATCCTGCAAATCAAATATTTTTCTCCCAATCCAATCCAACCTTGGTTTTTATTTTAAGTTAAATATTAAATGATATATCTGTATTGAAATCCTTGCCTTCTTTTTTCTTGTTTACATGGAATCTATTCCAAGAAGTCAGTTTAAAAAAAAAAGCCATTACAATAACTGGAAATTGCTTAGAAAACCTGGAAATATTTATAACGGAAGCATTCTCTCCTGACTAGCAAGGTATGCCTTCCTTGAAGTTTAGAGAGGAGATGAGAACTGGGTTTTTTACTCTGGGGTCACAGCGACATCCCTAGTATTTACCTCTGAGATAATGGAGTTCTGCACCTGGAACTGGCATGAGACCCAGTTCCTTACCTCTAAGTCCTCTGTGATGTATCACGCCCCCAACTTGCTTAAAGTCAGTTGCCAACCACAGTGTTACTGCGCACTCAAGAATGGGTCGGACTAGCTAGATTCTGTTTGCTGCTCATGTGGACCACAGGCCAATGGCGCAGCCTGCAGTGACTAGATCAGTAAGAAACTCTGGAGTCCTCTTCAAAGCCCTGGAGATCCCAGGCTGGACTTGGAGAGCGAGTTCCATTTGGGAAGTTGAGACTTCTGCCGCCTGTAGAATACAAATTCCTTTTAAGGCAATGTGGCCCGCCTCTCCCCGCCATATAAGGGCAGCTTTGCTGTAATAGCTTCTGCAAAACAAGCCCCACCCAGAGACTAGCTGGTTTTGACTTTGGCCTGGGCAGTTTGCCAAGGAAGGGCACCTGCCAGACTGGCTTAGGCTAGTTCGAGTGAGCTGGCCCTTGGTGCGTGTGTTTCCACCGCGGCGGAAAGATTTACTCAACTCTCCAGAAACAGGTTTACATTTAGGGAGAGAAGAGCCCATAGAAGTGAGCGCAAGTCCCAACTCATCTAGAGGGGGGCAGATGGTGTGATTGATCTTGAGAAGTGAAAAAGAAACACTGCTCTTGAAGAACAGGGATACTAGCACTATCACCATGAAAACTGTTAAACAGCTCCGAGGTCACCCCCAATCCCCACATTTATGTACTTGAGTCAGCCAGTGGGCGTGTCCCCTTGGCACCGCCCACACCGCTCTTTCCCTCGCTCTCATTGGCGAACACCGTCTCGGGGCGTGGCCCACTTTTCGCCCCACCCTCCGGCGCGCCTGTAAGAGGAGACGGTTCCTCGCGCGCCCGCCCCGTAGTAGCCGAATCCCGGGGCGAAGTGGTGGGCCGCGTGTCGCGACTTCCTCGCGAAGATGAACGGGACGCGCGACTGGTGTACCTTAGTGGACGTGCACCCAGAGCCCCAGACGTCGGTAAGGTTGCTCGCCCACCCTCCTTCCCGGCTCGGCGGTGTCCAGCTCCGCCCGGGCCGTGTTAGCTGACCTCGCCCCATGCCGGGCTCCATGCGGTCAGCCCTCCGCGGCTCTCCGGTCTTTTTTCCTTTGCCCCGCGGCGGACATCGGGAGGCCGGGGATGAAGAAGCCCCCTGAGGTTCCAGGGCTGGGCTGCCTCGCTCTTTGCCTGGGGCCGGCGCGGGCGGGTCACGGGTGTCTCCCCGGCGGCGTCCCGTGGGCATCTGGATCCAGGGGTCGGAGGATGCGCTCCGGGGACCCGATCTCTGCGTTCCTTTGGCTTGAGGCGCCTTGTCCAGGCAGATCGAGACCCATTTCTGTGGGTCCTGGATGACCTCAGAGAGAAGAATTTTTACGGTGCTTCGGGGAGGAGAGTCATGAAACAAGAAAAAGGAACAGAGGATAAAATCCTCTTGGAATGGAGGGCTGAGGGGATGTCAGGGGCGCAGGTCTCGAACTACTCCGAAATTGGTCAGAGATATTATCTTTTGCTGGGAGAAGCAGGGCCAACCATCTGGAGATCACATCTGTTTTAGGATGTCTCTTTTAAAAAAAAAAAAAAATCCTGTTCCCTTCCCCTTTGGTTTTCTGGGACGATTTCTCGGTTTTTGCTTCTGTCTCCAGCCGCCCTGCCCGGGACCAGGGGGATGAAGGGCCTGGGAGGAAGTGAATATTCCGCGCGAGGGTTTCGGGACCCCCCACCCACAGCGTCCGTGTGTCCTACTCCTTTCATTTCCTGGCTGCCTCGCTCTGCCCTCTGGTCCCGCAGCTGACCACGTAATATTCTCTCTCTCTCTCTCTCTCTCTCTCTCTCTCTCTCTCTGCAGGCAAAGGCAGGTCATTTGCGGCCGAGTGTTTCTAGGCTCTGCTGGGCAACCTAACCCTCCCCCACCCCTTTGAGTGTGTACGGTTTCATCCATTTCCAAGCTATTGTGGATGACAGTGAAATTGAAGCTAAGGTGATGGCGAGTTTACACCTCCCATCTGATTCCTTTACCGCCGCTTGTCTCAGCACGTCCCTGGGGTAGAGCTAACCCAGCTGCAGCTTCTTCAAAGAATATTTGCAGAATAGGTGCTCATTTGAAGCTTAGGATACAGTCATCTAATTCTGATCACAGCTCCCTGGACATTCTGCCTAGGGGTATGAGTATTACTGCCATTTTATAAGCCTTGACGCTGCCCAAACACAGCCCCCTAACCCAGAGGAGTCTTTCTCCTCCCAGCTTTGGGGTGTAATGGGAAAATCTCACCTCTGCTCTGTGTCAGCCCCCAAGTCCTACTCCATGCCCTTGCTGATTTGGAATGGTTGAAGCAGGGTAAAGAGTGTGAAATAAATAAAAGTGAGCGGCGACAGGCTTCTTTTTTGCTTGATATGGAAAAATGATCTGGAAAGAAGTCTGGGGCTGCAACACGGGCAGCATTGAGAATGAAATGCCACCTGTCTCTGTTCCTTGTTGTTTTCAGGGCTTATTTGGTGGGCAGAAAGAAGAGGTAGGAAAATAGCAAGCCATAGATAAGCTTGGAGCTAAGCAGAACATTTAAAAAGTACCCTGTATTTTATATAAGAGAGAAGCAGGCAGACAGGCATGCCACGTCACACCGTGGCACATGTGTGAAGGTCAGGAGGCCACTTTTGGGAGTTGGTTCTCTTTGATAGACTCTGAGGATTGAACGCTGACTGCCAGCTTGTGCGCAGGCACCTTTACCGGCTGAGCCATCTCACCAGCTTTAAACAGAGATCTTTATAGGAGCGAGTGTTAAGCTCCAAGCTTACTTTATTCCAAAGCTGGAAATGAAGTAATTAATTTCTGGATTTGGTGGTGGAGACATTCCTGGGAGGAGGAGGAAGAGATGGAGATGGAGATGATAAACAGTCAGTCAGGAGACATGCTTTGTCCTGGATTCCTCTTCTCTGAGGCAGCCTGGACAGTCTTCAGGAACCTGTCTTGTAGTCATCCCACTGAATAACGTTCAGTACATATGCAGGCATGTGAATGAGTAAATAAACAGGTTTTTTTTCCTCCTGAACTTGGTTGGCAGTTTGCACAGTTGGTTGGCGTTAGGATCCTGGGCTTATGTTGGTGTCCTGTATCAGCAGGACACGTGTCTTATTTAGTGCTCCACACATGGATGTTGTTTGTGTTGGACAGAGACGCAGCAGGTGCAGGAAGCTGGTGTTTTTCAAAACTGTAACCAGCAGTGGATCGAAATCAACCTAGTGGCAGAAGACTTGAGAGCTTTGGGCCTTTCCCGGCTTTGCAGCAACTTTCATTCTTGGAAGCGTTTTTTTTCCCTTCTTAATAAACTGTGTCTGTCTCTATCACTGAAGAAGCAAAGGCCCAGCAAGACGCTCAGAGAGTAAAGATGCCCATGTGCAAACCTAGAGACTCGAGTTCCTTCCTGGGGGCTCACGTGGTGGAGAAGACAACCAGCTTGTGAAAATTGTTCTCAGACTTGCACACGAACACCTTTTTTCTCTGGTTCCCCTTAATAAATAAACAAATTTAATAAATAATTTGTAAAAAGCAGACAGAAACATAAGGACACAGAAACAGTACAAAAAAGTAGGCTTTACATTTCCAGTGTTGGCAAGATAGACTTTTAGGCAAAACTTTGTTTCAGTGATATATGTATGCCTATGTTATATACATATATAGTTTACCAGACTGTAGTAAATGTAGGTTTTACATTTAAAAAGTTTGTTTCATAAGGATGTTGATGAGTTACATTAGAACATTAAGTACAAATAAGTCTCAAACTCATTTTTATTAGCCATTTCATTCACTTCTTTTAATTACAGTTGACTACATACAGCAAGTGGCTCTACTTAAGCAAAAGATGAATTTATTAGAAGGAAAGGACCTATGCATAGATTTTAAGGGAAAGTTTTAAAAAGTCCAAACCAGGGCCGGCAATATAGCTTAGGGGGTAAGTCTCCTGCTTGCAAAACCTGTTGACCTGAATTTAATCCCAGGAAGTCCATATAGTGGAAGGAGAGAACTGACTTCTGAAAATGGATCTCTGACCTTAGATGCTTGTACACCTTCTCTCTCTCTTTCTCTATTTCCCCCCCCTTTCAACTATTTTAAAAAATGTTGAAAAGTGTAAACCAAGGGAGTCCTGGTGCCTTGGATAGGTGAAATAGATTGACGGGTGTCTTCTAGCTACTTCCTGGTGTTCCCAGATATATTAGGTCTTTTGCCATTTTGTCCAAGATTCCAGGGAGAGGGTGCCTTTGTTCCCTGGCTCCCTCCTTGGCAGAGTCAGGCAGGGCTTCTTGATTGACAGCAAAACTCAAGAGTTGTTAGACTTCGATGTGATAATTTGTTTTACTAACTTTCTTCTCTCTCTTTCTTCCATCCTCCCTCTTTCCCTCCTACTCTTCCATTCTTTTTCCCTCTCTTTTGAATTTTTAAATCAGAATATATGTACACAATTTTTTCCTGTTGCTGCTTTTGTTTTTGTTTTGAAACAGAGACTGATACAGCTTAGGTTAGCATTGAACTCCTGATCTGTCTTGTCTCTGCCTCCTTAGTGCTACAAGTATAGATGTGGGCCACACCTGGCTCTTGTACATGATAAAAAAAAATGATAGTTAAAAGAATGTAGCACTCGTGTATTTTAAGGGATTAGCCACTTTTAACTCCTTTTGTCTTGGTGCAAACCTATGTTTCTAAATAAATACTTATATTTTATTTATTTATTTATTTATTTATTTGAGATGATCTTATGTAGCTCAGACTGGCTCGAACTCAAGGAAGGGAATATTAAACTTATGATCCTCCTGCCTCCACTTCCTGAATGTTGGGATATAGTAGGCTGCAACACTATGCCTGGTTCATGTGGTACTAGGGATCAAACCCAGGACTTTATGCATGCCAGGCAAGCATTCTTCCAACTGTGCCACATCCTGAGCTCAAACTACTTGTGTGAAAACACTGGAGGAACTGAGAATTGAACACAGGGCCTCGTATGTGCTAAACACCACCAAGTTATATCTTCTGGCCAATTTCCTGATTTATTGGTTTTAGTTTTCCTTTAGTTTTATCTATTGCTTTCTTGTTGGAGGAATCATATAGGAAGATTTATACTCACATTTTTATATGTTCCTTTTCTTTCAAGGTTCTAACATAATTATGATTTTTAGCTAAATTGTGATTTCTGTTGATAACACTGTGATTAAGAGTCATGGCTGTGGGACTGGGGATGTGGCTTAAGTAAGGTGCTTGCCTACCATGCACATAGCCCTGAGTTTGACCCTGAGCACCACATAAACCAGATGTGATGGTGCTCGTCTGTGGTTCCAGCACTCAGGAGGTAGATGCAGGAAAATACAGAAGTTCAAGGTCATCCTTGGTTATATATAAGTCACGTATCAGTCTGGGCAACATGAGATACTATGTCAAGTAAAAAAAAAAAAAAGGAGAGAGAGAGAGAGCTATCCGGAAATAAGGTGGACTATTGTCAGGGATCTACTGTTTGCTTTGCTAAAGAGTACTATGCTAAATTAATTTCTTCATTCCCAGTTTCCTCATCTGTAAAGAAGGGATAAAATAATTATAGCCTTCTCATAAGGTCGTTTTGAGGATTAAGTAAGATAATACATGTGCAACAGTAAGTACAGTCCTTGGCTCATGGTAAGTGCTCGGATGTTAGCTATTATTTTCTCTTTGCTACTGGCGTGGATTGGACTGTTTAACCTTCTCTAGGCAACTGAGCCTAAGGGTGGAGGAAGGCTGGGAATTCTGTGTGTGTGCGTGTGTGTGGAAGCGTGCTTGCCTATACACACGCATGTGGAGGCCCGAGACTAGCAGTGAGTGTTTTCCTCAGTCTCTTTTCCATCCAGTTTTTATGGACAGGGTCTTTTTCTGATCTTGGAGGTTACTTTTTGTCTAATCTGGCTGATATGTGAGCCCCCGAGATCTGCCCGCCTCTGCCCTCCCAGTGCTAGAGTTACAATATGTGCCACCATGGCCAATTTTCACACGGATGCTGGGAATTTGAACTTCAGTTGTGACTCGGGCACAGGAAGTGTTTCTCCCACTGAGTTATTTCCTCAGCACAACCCCCTCCATACTTTCTTTTGGAGACAGTTCCACCCTATAGACCAGCCTGACCTGGAACTTAAGGTGTAGCTCAGGCTAGCCTTAAACTCATGGCAATTCTCCTGCCCCACTCAGCTTCCCAGGTGCTGGAATTACAGTCATGTGCCACCATGCTTGGTTTGGGGAAGTTTTGTTCCTTCTCATGCTGATGTTTGTTTTTTCTTACCTGCTTCTTTTCACTTTCCTTGATAATCCAGGTCCCTTTGCAGTGTGGGGTCACAAGGGTAAGGGAGGGGCTGTGGATGGATCTTTGCTAGTTCTAACTAAGCAGGATGGACTTTCCCAGTGATGTTTATGGTTCATGTTTGACCTTCTCTGGGCCCTTCCCTCCTCTTCTCTTTTCTTGGCTGAGGGAGCTGGTAGATTGTTTCTGTGAGCTCTTGCAGTCATTCTCTTGAATCTGTGCATGTTCTGCTTTCCTTAAACATTGAATTTTTATTTTCAACCTCTCCAGAATTTTTTTGGCTTTGTTTTGGCCAAAGGCCTCTCAGAGCTGCTGGATGAATTTGAAATTGTTTTGTCAGCCAGAGTCTGAATCCTTATCTCTGCCATGAAGCAGGTATTCCTGTCAGACCTGAGTACTGATCCTGGGAAACTTCAGAGCAAAGCAACAAGGAGATAGAGCAATGCAAGATAATTCCTAGTGTCACCCTTGGGACCCCACAGACACATACACTCAAGTGTGTCTTGTAAACACAGATACACAACACACACACACACAAATGGATTTCTTACCATTTACTCAGTTTACCATACATTTCACTTCTCTTTTCTTTTTCTTATGTGTATTTGGGGGGGGTTGCATGTATATAAGAAAATACATGCATGTATGTGCAGGCCTGAAAATTAATGCTGGATATCTTTTTGGATCATTCTTCACTTTTTAAAAAATTTTTATTATTTATTCAATAGTGCGTGTATGTGTGTGTGTGTGTAGAACCACGAGCGAATTCGGGAACCACCATGGATCGCCTCCACCTCCTCCTTGTTTACTCTGCCCAGGGATTCACAGGCTTCGCCCTACCAGAACCAGAAACGCAGGCCTTCCCTGCTTCCACCTGGCGTCTATACGTGGGGTTCAGGATCCGAACTCAGGACCTTCCACCTGCAAGGCAGAGGCTTAACCCCTGAGCCACCTCTCCAGCCCCATTCTTCACTTTTTTTAATTGTTAACTTTATTTTCTTATTTTGCATTTGTGAGTGAGTGTGTGTGTGTGTGTGTGTGTGTGTGTGTGTGTATGTCAGAGGGCATCATGCATGCCTGAGGAGTCCAAAGGGTGACTTTGAGAACTACCCTGGATTGCTTCAACCTCTTTTTACTTCTCTTTGGGATTTCCTAGGCTCTGCCTACTAAGGTTGGAAGCGCAGGTTGCAGCTGTTTCCAGCTAACATTTTTACATGGGACCTGGGATCCAAACTCAGGACCTTCTGTTTTCAAGGCAGAGTCTTAACCCCAGAGCCATCTCTCCAGCCCTACTCTCTGCTTTTACTGAGACAGATTCTCTCAGTTGCATCCACAGCTGATCAGGAAGTTAGGCTAGGTAACTAGTTTGCCCTTGTCTCGGGTGCTGAAGTTACAGGTGACTGACACAACTCAGGTCCTTATGCTTGTGGGGCAAGTGCCTTATCCACTGAGCCATCTTTCAGCCATCATCTATCTTTTATAACAGTTTATAAAAATGGAATTCTCCCACCACATGAGCCACCCATTTTGAGTATTTCCCCCAGGCTCCCCAGCCCCAGGCAACTTGCCAATCAGTCTATGAATTTGCCTACTGGAGACATTTCATATAAGAGGCAACATGCAATATGTGATCCTTTTGACTTTTTTTTCCCAATTTGCTTGCTTCTTAAGATATTTTTTAAATGTATGTATGTGGGTGCACATATGTGCAGAAGTCAGAGGAAAAAACTGGCAGAAGTTGCTCTTCTCCTTCCATCTTTATGCGGGTAGGCCGTAGATTGAATTCAGGTCATCAGGCTTGCACAGCAAGTACATCTACCTGTGAAGCCATGTTGCTGGCCCTTACATGTTACTTTTAAGGTTCATAAACACATAACATGAGTCAGTACTTCATTCCTTCTTAGGGATGAATGATATTCCATGTTCATTATGGTGTAAATATTGATGAACATCTAATTGCTTCCACTTTTAGGCTGTTATGGATATTGCTGTTCTGACATTCTGGAAGTTTATGTGGCTGTGTCTTCCCTTTTCATATAGTGGAATACCTGGGTCACAGTGCAGTCTTGTGAAATACCTGTTTCCTAGGGGTGGGCAGGTTTAGATGGTGGAATGGGTGTGTGCCAAGCAGCCTGGTGGCCCAGATTTAATCCTGGTCAACAGAGACTGGAAGAGAAGAGAATATGGGGTAGGGTAGAATGAGGACAATAAGTAAAAGAAGGTCTGAGGCACAAAGACAGGAACAAGGAAGGAGGTCAAGACCAGAAGGAGCAGAGCCATGTGGGCCAGTCTGTGGTGGGAAGGGTCCTGGAGAGTTTCCCCTTCACTCCACCCAGATTTGGCCAGATTAATTGTATTTTGAAAAAGGATTGAGGAACTAGCAATGGAGCTCAGCTGGTATAGCGCTTGTTTAGTATGCTGAAGTCGGGGTTCCCTCCCAATCACCACATAAGCCTTTCGTGGTGGCACACCCCTGTCATCCCAGCACTGGGGAGGTAGAAGCAGGATGATCAGAAGTTCAAGGTCTTCCTCTGTTACTTAGCCAGCCTGGGATACAAGAGGTGCACACACACACACACACACACACATGCACACACGCACGCATGCACGAAAGATTGATCTGCAGGCTTGGCAGTCGTGGGTGCTTATCCAACGGAATGAATGAATTCTGATAAGGACAAACGTTCTTGCTCTCTGACACCTGGGTGGGGAAGTAAGTCCTGGGTGGAGGAATCATTCCAGTGTGGGTACTGTTTCTTCCAGTCATGAGACTTGCTCAAGTTTTTCCTCATGCCACCCGTCTCCCACATTCATAGCCAAGTTCTGACTTTCAGGAACATTAGTGATGTCTCCAAGCCTACCAGGAATTCGGGGAATGCTGGGTTTTTGCCTGACCAGACGAGGGCGGAGTTGAGAGAAGAGAGTTACTTAGTCACCAAGCATGTGACACCAACATTGTCCATATTTCTTTGGGGTGGAGGGGGGGTTGTCCACCCAATGGTTTCGGTTCCAGACATGTGTGCTCAGAGCAGGTGGGACGAGCTTCCCTGCCTGATGGTAATTATGGTACATGCCTCTTTGGGTCACAGTGCAGTCTTGTGAAATACCTGTTTCCTAGGGGTGGGCAGGTTTAGATGGTGGAATGGGTGTGTGCCAAGCAGCCTGGTGGCCCAGATTTAATCCTGGTCAACAGAGACTGGAAGAGAAGAGAATATGGGGTAGGATAGAATGAGGACAATAAGTAAAAGAAGGTCTGAGGCACAAAGACAGGAACAAGGAAGGAGGTCAAGACCAGAAGGAGCAGAGCCATGTGGGCCAGTCTGTGGTGGGAAGGGTCCTGGAGAGTTTCCCCTTCACTCCACCCTGGCCAGGTCAGAAGGAGACTGGCTGCATAGAAGAGTGTCTCTTTCAGAGTTGGGGTTCAGGAGCCCATCTCCCCCTGTGTACACAAGGTCACTATCAGTCTCCAGATTATGAGAAGAGGTGCCCCATTTAGGGTATCACTCCAAGTCTCTTTTCTCACCCCACTTTTCCGTCATCCCACCAGGTAGGCAACCAAGCAAGCAAACACCTGTTTTGCTGGCCTTGCTGTGAGGAGGAGGAAAAGAAGCAATTCTCTGCCTCCTACTGAACAAAGGAGCTTCTCTACTGGCAGCCCCAGCAGGGCAGGACCAGCTGCCGCAGCCCCGCAGCCCCGCAGCCCCGCAGCAGAATGTGGAGCCTTCCCTGGAGCCAGGGCTCCTGGTCCTCTTCTGTCATTTATGGGCTTTCCTCAGCCTGGCCTCTTGGGAGCCAGTGTTAGGAGTGGGCGGCAAGTCCCACTTCTCAGAGTGAACATGTTGAGGTGGCTGCTAGTCCAACAGTTTGCAAGATTATGGGGGGGGGGTAAGAGGGGTAGAGTTGGGGGATGGCAAGATGGAGGAGTGGGGTCCACAGTGGAGATGAGTGAAGGGTGTTCATTTCCGGCTCAGAGGCCATTTCCTCTGGCCTTACTTCCCTTTAGAAAGGACCTGGTAATGCCCCCCCAACCTGGGCAGAGGGCCACAGGCTGTTCCCATGGGTCTCTTCCCATGCGGTAAGTGCTTCTGTGGTGGGAGAACCCCTGGGACTGCCTATTTTATCTCCCCGGGGCCTCTGTATTTAAGTCGTATCTTGGGCTTCAGCGTCTTGATCTCTGAGCCCTTAGCTATGTGTTTACCCCTCCCTGCTTTGAGGCGTGAGTCACTCTGGAGATTTGTTTGAACAGGGCAGAGAGGCTGTTGTAATTTGGAGGTGGCTGGGCTTCTCCCGGAGAGTGTTTATGAGGTTAGAGGCCGCTCAGCTTGTGATTAGCGCTGCTCCTTTTTCCCTAGAGAAGGCGGCTCCCTGTCCCATCTGACCTTTGTAGGATCCTGAGTGGGGGCCATCCTACCTACCACTTTGGGGGTGTTTCTAAAGCTCGCTGGAAACTGCTCACAGTCCAGAGGCACTCTAGCTCCAGAAGAACTTCTCTGGTGATAGTGGCAGAAGACAGGACCAAACAGAAGAGGAGCCCCATCTTTTCCTCCCTTGGTCTTGGGTTGGGGTTGCAGGGCAAGGGCTGTGGCTTTGCGGACCAGACAGTGTTCTCTGGTTCTGGAGGCTGGCACGAAGGAGAGCCTTGGATGTTTACCAGGTCCATTTACATAGTTTGCTTCCCTCCCTACTCTCTTGAACAGCTTGGGAAAGAATGCTGCCTCGCCTTCTTGACTTATGGTGTGTGCGAAGCTCCTCACACTATTCATACGCATCTCTTACCACACCTAGAATGTGGGAGGATGGATATAACCACTTCCGCCTTACAGATAAGAGATTGGGGTCCAGAGAGCAAGGGTAACGGATATCTGTGAGAACTCATACTCCTCCTCCAACTCCACACTCACTGCCTTTCTTCCCTTCTCTTCATTTATGTTATGAATTTCAAATACTGTGGATAGGGCTGAGGAGATAATCCAGTTGATAAAGTGCTCGTTGTGCAAGTACGAGAACCCCAGCTCCATCCTTAGCACCCAAGTATAAAAAAAAAAAAAAAAAAAAAGAGTGGCTTGAAATCTAGACACAGGACGATTCCTAATGGGTGCTCCAGGCCAAGGACAGACCCTGTCTCAGCACAATAATATGGGGACAGGCAAGATAGCTCAGCAGGTAAGGTGACCTCAGTTCTATCCCTGAAGCCCCCAGGGTGGAAGACGAGAACTGACTTCCAAAAGTTACTCTCTGACCTCTATCTGTGCACTATGGCACGAATGTATGTCTGCACACACGTGTTCTCTCTGTGTCTGGCTCACTCCTTCTTGTAAATAAAATATTAAATAATAACACTATGGATGGCTTTAGAGGAACTCCACCCAGAGTTGGCCTCTGACCTGCACATGCATGTGTTACACCTCCCCTACCCAACCAAAGACCTTCATTATCCTTCAACTCTCCCTTTCCTTCTTTCCTTCTTTTCCTCATTTCTTTCCTTCCTTCTTTTCTTCCTTCCCTTCCAGGGTCTCATATACTCTAGACTGGTCTTGAACTTACTATGTAGTCAAGGATGACCTTGAATTTCTGATCCTCCTGCTTCCACTTTCCCAAGTGCAGGGATTACAGGTATGTGCCATTGAGTCTGGTTTTTTGCAGTGCTGAGATTGTAATCCAGGACTCTGCCACCTGAGCCACATTCCCCAGATCCTTCCCTTGTCTTTTTTCACTAGGAAAATTCAGCGCCTTTCTATATATTTACTTAGAAGAGATACCCCATGGCAATCAGATTAGGAGCCACAGGACTTGTATATGTGGCAGGATACTTAATTTTGTATTTGTTTTTTAAGCTCTATAATGTTGAGAGAATTAAATGAGCTAACATATGTGAAGTCCTTTGAACAGGGCCCAGGAAGGTCCTACACATAGTAATTGCCTATGTAAAAGCAGTTGGTGATTACCGTGAGCATGTATACATGTACTTAGATGAGAAGCTATATTTTATGCATTGATACCTGATTTGCTCTCTGTCTTTTTTTTTAGGTTTAAGCTTTAGAGCCAAGGCGCCCTTAAACTCACTGTGTAGCCCAGGCTAGCCTTGAGCTGTACCTCCTCATGCCTTTGCTGCCCCCCCACACACCTGAGACTCTAATGAAATTCCCCAACGTTGTCCCCTAATGTCCTCCCCATGCCATGGCATACGTGCGTGCATTGTCTCTCTTAATAAAAGACTAAACATTTAGCGACTCTCAGTGGCACATGCCCGGAATCCAGCATTCAAGAAAGATACTAGTCTGTTGTCTCTCGTCTCCCTCTCTCTTTTTTTTTTAATATTTTGTGTACTTGAGAGGGAAAGAGAACAGGCATCCAAACACAGCATTTAGAAGTCATTTTCTTCTACCATGTGAGCTCAAGGCATCAAACTCAGGTCGCCAGGTTTGGGGCAGGCGCTTTTGCCTGTCAAGATATCTCTCTGTGGCCTTTCCTTTCTCTTTCTGTCTTTATTTTCCCTTCCCTCCCTTCCCCCTAATCTCTCTTTCTCTGTCTCTCTCTCTCTCTGACTTCTTTCTCTTTATTTATTTTATCTATTGGGGGGCTACCCACAGATCACAGCAGTGGCAGAAGGGAGAAGACAACTTTCAGAAGTCGGTTCTCTCCTTCCACCATGAGCCTCAGGAATCGTGCCCAAGCCACCAGGTCTGCTTGCAGCACCTTTCCCTGCTTAGCTGTCTCGCTGGCACAGTGTGTGTTTACTGTGTGTGACATATTGTTTGAAATATGAAGTATGTTTGTGGAGTAATGAAACTAGTAGTTAGCATAACCTCACATAGTTATCAGTTTTGTAGTGAGAATGGATCATTTAAAAAAAAAAGTCTTTTGTAGATTCATCTAGACATGGAAATTTCTGTTTTAGGAGTTCAAAGTATAAACTTAGTTTCCTTGGCTATTAATCTTCACATTACTTATTTTGGACTGGGTGAATTGTATTGCGTTTGTGTTTTTCCTGCTCTCTTTAGAAGTTAGTCTACTTAATCTAAATTATTATTTTTGGCAATAAATTATTAATCTGTGTTCCTAGAACTGATATCTACAGAGATTTCAGAAATATCTTTTTATTCTTTCTTTCAGGCAGGAAGGGGGAGGGTTCCTTTGAATCAGGGTCTCTTCTTATTTCTGCCATGCTGGGTTGCATTATGCAGTTTCTGGCTGAATGTCCTGCGTCTTCTCACTGTACAAGTACAGAAGTTACAGGTGTGAACGCTACATCTTACTTTCTCATGTGCGTTTTGAGGCTGGAAATCAGGTGCTTTTATCCAGTGGTGGGGATCAGACCCTGGGGCTGTGCCCATGTCACCCAAGTACTTTGCCAGCTGAGCTGCATTCCCAGCCTGTACATTTTTTTTAAAGAACAGTATGTATTTACTGTGTGTGACATATTGTTTGAAGTATGAAATCTGTTTGTGGAGTTATGAAACCTAGCTGGGTAGCATATGCGTAACCTCACATAGTTATCAGATTTGTGGTAAGAATGGATCATTTAAAAAATGATCCCGGGCTTTTGGCTTTTGGCTCAGAGGAGGCAAAGGTGCAATCTTCGACACCAGCTGCCTCCACCGTGCTGCTTAAATCCGACCCCAAGGAGATCAAAGTCGTGTATCAGACATGCACCTTGGCCCCCAAGATCAGTCCCCTGAGTCTTTCTCCAAAGAAGGTTGGTGATGACATCGCCAAGGCAACAGTGACTGGAAATTGACGATTCAGAGCAGACAGGCCTAGGTGAGGTTGTGCTCTCTGCCTCTGCCCTGATTATCAAAGCCCTCAGAGAGCCACCAAGGGACAGAAAGAAGCAGACAAACGTTAAACACAGTGGAAATAACACTTTTGATGAAGTTGTCAACATTGCCCTACAGATATGGCACAGGTCTTTAGCCAGAGAACTTTCTGGAATGATCAAGGAGATTCTGGGCACCATACAGGCTGTGGCTGCAATGTAGATGGTTGCCACCTTTGCAATATCATACATGACATTAACAGTAGTGCAGTGGAGTACCCAGCTAGTTAAGAAGCACAAGAGAAAATATCTCAATAAAAGATTATCAGGTTAAAAAAAAGATCCTGATGGGGCTGGAGAGGTGACTCAGGGGTTAAGCCTCTGCCTTGCAGGCAGAAAGTCCTGAGTTTGGATCCTAGATCCCCACGTATAGACTCCGGGCAGAAGCGGGGGCAGCCTGCGTTTCTGGCCCTAGTAGGGTGGAGCCTGTGAATCCCGGGGCAGAGTAAACAAGGAGAAAGTGGAGGCGGTCCATGGTGGTTCCGGAATTCGTCCCTGGTTCTACACACACACACACACACATACACACATGCACACACATGCATACATGCACGATTAAATAAATAATAATAAAATTTTTTTAAAAAATTAAAAAAAAAGATCCTGGGGGCTGGAAAGATCGCTCAGGGGTTAAGCTTTTGCCTTGAAAACAAAAGGACCTGAGTTCAAATCCAAGATCCCTACATAAAAAAACACCAGGTGGAAATGGCACTTCCGACCCTGGAGGGTGGAGCCTGGGAAATCCCAGAGCAAAGGAATAAGAAGGTGGAGCAATCCAGGATGATTCCCCGAAGTCACTCTTGGGTTTCCACAGGTACACACAGTGCCCTCTCTTAACACTCCCACATAAATACACATCCACACCTTCACACGCAAGTAAAATAAGATGCTAGGGCTATGGGGATAGCTCAGTTAGCAGAGTGCTTGACTAACTTGGATGGAACCCTGGATTGGATCCCCAGGCACGGAAGCAGCACATTGTGCTCCTCCGTTTGGGACTGGAGTGGAAACAGGCGACTCTGGAGGTTTTGCTGCCTGCCATTCTAACATAATCAGTGCGCTCCATATTCAGTGAGACCCTGTCTCAAAAAATGAGGAAAATACTGAACATGTCCGGGGAATGATCCCACCCACCATGGACCGGGGGCTTCCCTTATCAATTAGATTTTCTCCTACAGGCTTGCTCAGAGCTTGCCTAACCATTAGTTCCTCACAGGTATGCCAGAGCTCAGCCTTCAGTTGTCAAGTTGACACCTGCATATCTAAGTAGCATGCACGTATACAGACAAAATAAAAATTAAAAGCACTTTGCTCGTCTGTTTATGTAGGTTCGTGTGTGTGTGTGTGTGTGTGTGTGTGTGTGTGTGTGCGCGCGCGCGCGCGCCATCTCTCTGGTCCTGAACCTGTTTTCGAATTAACATTTTTGGGGGTCTGGAGAGATGGTTCAGGGTTTAAAATTCTGCCTTGTAAGCAGAAGGTCCCGAGTTTGGATCCCAGATCCCACATTAAAATAACAGATGGGCACTTCTGGCCATGGTGGGGGGAGCTTGGGAAATCCCAGAGAGAAGCAAAAAGAAAAAAGGAGGTAAAATGAATCTAGAATGATTCCTGGAGTCACCCTTGGTCTTCCACAGGGACACATAGAGCATTTGTGCGCGTGCACACACACACACACACACACACACACACACACACACACAAACGTACATGTGTGCACAAAATAAAATAAACATTTTTTAAAAAATTGGCATTTGTAGGACATTTACATTTAATGTCATTATTATGCAAAAAGGCTGCCGTTTTCTTTTTTGAAATATTTTCTTGGTGTGTTCATTATGCATTCAGAAAATGCTTAGCTATGTGAAAAGCAGATGTCCTCGGAGGGCTTCTGGACTGGAGCAATGGAGCTGAGGATGCAGGGAAGTTTCATGGAAGTTCTGGAAAGTTCTAGATTTAGTTCCTTACAACAACTCCAAGAAAATTCATTCCCATTTGCTGAATGTAATGGCAAGCACTAGCAACTTTGCTAGGACTGGGAAGTTCTGTATTCATCTCTAAGAAGTGGGAGGAAGCTAATATTTAAATGGCAATCTCCATACATTTTTAGTTAATCTCCAAAAATCCCTCACTTGGATATTGTTTCTGATTTACAGAGAGCACCGAGAGTTGACTGTCTGATCAAGGAGTGAGTAGAACTGTCCAGGTTGGGAGGTTGTCTTCTCAGGACTTCTCAAAGTTAGCAGAGCATTGACTACTGTGTACTGAGGCAGATGACTAGATGACCTCAGGGTTAGTCTCTCCTTTCACATGCCTCCACGTTGGACTTCACAGACACTTTTGTCTCTAGTTAGCCAGTAACCCGTCTTTTCTTGAGGCTAGGGATGCCTGTGGTTCAGCAGTGGAACCTGAAGTCCTTGGCTTCAATTCCCAGCAGTGCAAGAGAAAAAGAAGGGAAAAGGGAGTTTTCATCCTTCCTTTATTGTCTGGGAGAGGCAAGTGCTCCATTCATGCTCTCTTTGGAGGAGGTCAGAGAGAGCCTGAGAGATACTCAGGCTAGCTCGATTTTCCCCTTGGAACTAGGAGTCCAGAGAGCTGAATCTTTCGTTCATCCCAAGTCTCCAGCCATTGGCTTTTCTCTTCCACCCACCACCACAAGGTTTTCAGTTGTTCCTACAAAGTGTTTTTACCCTTAAGTTATAAAAGGGAATAATGCTTCATTCTTTGATATTAAGCTGATCTCAACATAAGTCCTATTCTCCAGCATGCTTTCATTTGGATTATTATGTACAGCTGTTAGAAATTCAGTTTTTTTTTTTTTTTCATTTGGGGGGAGAAATGCATAGCCCAGGCTGGTTTAGAACTTGCAGTCTTCCTGCCTCAGCCTCCTGAGAGTGGAGGTGTGTGTCACCACATGCAGTTTGGGATTCGACACTTTCCTAACACTTGGTTCAGGAATGATATCCTAATCTTGAGCATCGCTTCAGTGCTTGGCTTGGAAATCCGAGTATGGTGTACAACTGAAATCTCAGCACATGGGGGGTGGAAGCAGAAAGATCATCTGTTCAAAGTCATCCTTAGCTATGGAGTGAGTTCCAGGCCAGCCTGGGCGACGTGAAACTGTCTCAGACAAACAAACAGTCAAACAACAGCAACAATAATAAACCTACAGAAATTCTGTCTTGGAAACGGACAGCCCAGCATGACTTCTCCTCTCTGTGGGAAACGAGAGTCTGGTCCTGTGCTCTCTGAACCTGAGAAGCAGGGTCATGCCCCTGGCACTGTGTCAGCAGTGCGCCTTAGAGCTGTGCGCTGTGTATCTATTCTCTGGTGCTGCGGAAAGAGGACTGTCCAAGACAGCCAATACCAGGCGAAAGCAAACGGTGCCTCCAGTTCTTCGTGCCTGCAGACTTGGTGACAGACCCACGGGACCAGGCTGGTCGAAGCGTGCCTTGGTGGTGACTCTTCATAGACTGGGTCAGGAGTGACCGTTGCTGTCATTGCATTATTAGGGCAGCGTGGACATTCTCAGACTGACTCTCCAGAGTGAACTGACAGGAGAGGAACTTGAGCACATAGCCCGGAAGGTATCGAGGTTTCTGTGGGGCAGGCCGCCTGCTCGGCCAGTTCATCCTTGCTGCTGACCCTGCACCTCGGGTCACCTGAGTCACTGCTGTGGCTTGCAAGCTTGGGGGCTTGTCTGCCCGTCAGACGCTTCCAGCAGAGCTCAGCATGGTGCCCTGCTTGGGGCAGTGGGAGACCCTCACTAAAATGGAAACTAACCCGAGTTCTGCTGTCTCAGTCAGTGTTCTGCTGTTGGGTGGCTTGTTAGGAGAGCAAAGCGAATGTTTGAAGGGAGAACCAGGCGTTCCCATATCTTGAGGAGCAGATCTTCCACATGGATGGGGGGAGGAGGGCAGAAGTCTGCTTGCTGTGGGGTTGCTAACCATGTCTCTGTCTCCCCGGCAGGCGAGCAGGAAGACCTATGCCATGGTGTCTGGCCGCTCAGCTGGTCATTCCCTGGCTTCAGAGCTGGTGGAGTCCACGGATGGACACGAGGAGATCATTAAGGTGAGCTTGTTTGCCCCCCTGTTCTCAGCCTCCTTTCCTCAGGCTGACGTGCGAGGAAGCTTGCGCTCTGCCCAAGAGGCTGAGACCCAATTCCCACTCGATGCCAGGAGGCCAGAGCCCCGGGCCTGGGGATCGATGGCTTTACTAGGTGCCCAGAAAATTAACAGTTCACCCATGACACAGTGAGCCCAGTTAAAATAGTCAATTCACTGGTGTTTATAGAGTTGTCTACTACTGGTTTCAGAACTTTGTTAGGTTTTTTGTTTTTTCTTTTGAGACAGGGTCTGCGTTACTCGACTGTTCTTAAGAGTTGCAGCAATCTTCTGGTCTTGGCCTCTGGAACACTAGGGTTTCAGTGGGTGCCACCAGGCCTGGCTTTTAAATTATTTCCTCGGCTCCTGATGGCACCCAATCTGCATCCTGTCTCTCTGCACATGCCTCTTCTGGATATTTCCTATAAATAGAGTGATGCAATGTGTGACCTGTCATGTCTACTTTCTTTCTATTTTTAATTAGCACATATTGATTGCACAAAGAAATGGACTTCGGTGTGGTTCTTTTTCATACATGCATGTACTTAGTGTATTTTCACAGTTCATATATGTTGCCTCATATATTAGCGCTGATTTTTTTTCATGGGTGAATAACATTCCATCAGTGGATGCATCATGTTCTGTTTACCCATTCATCACCTGGTAGACTTCAGTTGTTACCACTTTCTAGTTATTATAAATAAGTCAATATGAATACTCATACACAAGTTCTTATATGAACTTAGGTTTTTAATTCTCTGCTGAGAGTGAAATGAATTCCTAGATCATGTGAAAGCTCCTTTTTAATTTTTTGAGTAACTGTCAGACTTTTTCCAAAGCTGCTGCCTGCTTTACATTTTGAACACATGAGGGATCTACTTTCTCCTTATACCAGTTGACACTTGTCATTATCTGTCTTTAAGATTATAGCCATCCTTGGGAGCATGAAGTGACCTCTTGTGGTTTAATCCATTATTTCTATGATGACTAGTGATTTGAACATCTTTTATGAAGGTTATTGGCTACTTGTTTATCCTTGCTGGAGAAGTGCTTATTAACATCCTTCGCTCGCTTTGAAAATCCACTTGTCTTAGCTGTCGTTAGGAGGACTCTTCATACATTCCAGGTCTTATATCCTTATCAGATGTATGATTTATAAGTAGTTTCTCCCATTCTGTATTTTTTTTTTTGTTTTTGGTTGCTTATTTATTTTACTTTCCTGATTATCTCCTTTGAATATCCCAAGTTTTTGTATTTTTTAAACTTTATTTATTTTGCTGGTGTGTGCGTGTGTATCAGAGGATACTGTGTGTCCCCGTAGAGGACCAAGAGTGACTTTGGGAATCATCCTGGGTTGCTTCTACCTTCTTGCTTCACTCTGGGATTTCCCTGACTCCACCCACCAGGGCCAGACATGCAGGTTGAGGTTGTTTCTGCCTAGCTTTTTTACCTAGGATCTGAACTCAAGATCTTCTGCTTGAGAGACAGAATCCTAAGCTCTGAGCCATCTCTCCAGCCGATTTTTTTTTTAAACATGGGATCTAAATTTAAGTTCTTTTACTTTTGAGGCAAAGGCTTAACCTCTGAACCATCATCTCTTCAGCCCTTTTAATTTCTTTTTTTTTAATTTTTGTATTATTTATTCAATTGTGCGTGTGGTGTGCACGTGTATGTATGTGTGAGTATGTATATGTGTGTGTGTAGAACCACGGACGAATTTGGGAACCACCATGGACACCTCCACCTCCTCCTTATTTACTCTGCCCCGGGATTCACAGGCTCTGCCCTACCAGGACCAGAAACGCAGGTCGCCCTGCTTCTGCCTGGCGTCTATACGTGGAATCTAGGATCCGAACTCAGGACCTTCCACCTGCAAGGCAGAGGTTTAATCCCTGAGCCACCTTTACAGCCCCAGCCCTTTTAATTTCTTTTTGAAAGTGTATTTCTTTTTTTTTTTATTTTTGGGCTATTGTAAATAAAATTTTTTGTTTTTATTTTTTTCTACTTTTTATTGATGAGTTTCGCTCTTTAATAATTACACATGAATACAGAACATTCTTTGACAATTATATGCATGTGTATAAAACATTGTGTTTACTCTCCCCTCTGTTTTTCATGGTTTCCTTCCTTCCTTACTTCTATTTTTATTACTCTGTGGTCCAGGTTGACCTAGAACTCAACATAGTCCTCTTGTCTTAGCTTCCCAAGTGCCAACATACCAAGCTGAAATTGAGTTTTCTTTATCACAAATTGCTAATATGTGGAAATACAACTTATTTCTGTCTGCTCATACAACTCTGCTGAGCTACAGTGTTCATTCTGTAGCGGTTTTTAGGGGATTTTATAGGGTGTTCTATACCCAGGATTATGTCACCCCCAGTGGACATTGTTTAACTTCTTCCTTTCCATTGGCTTCTGTAATTGCTTTATGTTCCTAACTTAAAGTTACTACCCTTTGAAGAAGCACGGCTACCCTGTATTTCCACCATTGTAACCATTATTGCTATCTTACTGTGTGCCCTCCCAGAGATATGCACATACTTTACATTTTTGTTTTACTTGAGAGAGAAATAGAAGGAACATATATGGAAACCTATAGAACATGGGCAAAGGTCAGAGGGACAGCTTTTGGAAGTCAGAAGTCTTTTGTATTCTCTCACCATGTGGGCTCCAGGGATCAAATTAGATTGTCAGATTTGCAAACACCTTACCTGCTGAATTGTTTTTCCACCCCATACATATGAACTTAAAATTTTTTTCCTGTGCACTCACGCACATGCACACACACATATGTGTGTGTGCATGCATGTGTGTGTATGTGTATCTGTGTGTGCCTGTGGAGGCCTAAAGATGACTTTGGAGATCATTCTAAATTGCGTCTACCTTCTTTTTGCTTTGCTCTGGGATTTCCCAGGGTCTGTCTTCCAGAGTCAAAAGTACAGACTGCTGCTATTTTTTTTTTCTCTTTTTTTTTTAAATTTCAATGACTGCTGCTATTTTTGCCTGGAGTTTTTATGTGGGACCTGGATCCAAACTCAGGTCCTTCTGCTTTCGAGGCAGAGTCTTAACCCTTAAGCCATCGCTCCGGCCCCTTAAAGTTTTTTTTGAAAGTGTACTATTATTTGTGTGTGTGAATATACATGTGCATACACAGGTGTGGACATACTTTGGTGTATATGTGGAGGCCAGAGAACAACTTTGGTGAGTCATTTCTCATCTTCTACCTTGTTGAGTCAAGGTCTTTCTTGTTTCTGCCTTCTGGCTACTCCAGGCTACTTTTTATGTGTCTCAGGGATTGAACTCAGGTTGTCAGCCTTGCATAGCAAGCACTTACGCCAGCCCATACAGACTTGCTTTATTGTGTGCATGTGTGTGTTCGTGTCTTGCATGTGTATGGAGGCCCAAGTTGACATCGGGTGTCTACCTTGATGACTTTCTACTTTCATTATTAAGGTAGAGTTTATTATTTGAACCCAGAGCTCATCAATCAGCTAGGCTAGCTAGTGAGTCCTGAGATTACAGGTAGCCACCTGGCTTTCATGTGTGTGGGCTCTGAGGAATCGAAACTCCATTCCTTATGCTTGAGGGGCAAGCACCTAATCTGCTGAGGCCTCTCCCCTGTCGCTAAGTGTACTTTTTAAACATTTTAAAAATATTTATTGTGTGTGTGTGTGTGTGTGTGTGTGTGTGTGTGTGTCAGAGGGCACTGTGTGTCCCTGTGAAGGACCAAGGATGACTTTAGCAATCATCCTGGAGGACTTCTACGTCCCTTTTGCTTTGCTCTGGGATTTCCCAGGCTCCGCCCACCAGGGCTGGAAGTGCAGGCTGCTGT
This sequence comes from Typhlomys cinereus, assembly GCA_023101885.1. Lineage (NCBI taxonomy): Eukaryota > Metazoa > Chordata > Mammalia > Rodentia > Platacanthomyidae > Typhlomys > Typhlomys cinereus. The sequence goes on along the minus strand of JALPQD010000346.1, from coordinate 990,060 downwards.
GATTTTTGCCTGGCCCTTTTACGTAAGACCTGGGATCCAAACTCAGGACCTTCGAGACAGAGTCTTAACCACTGAGCCATCTCTCCGGCCCTTAGATATACTTTTTAAAAAGAAGGTAAAATTGTTTGATTATGCTCTGTCCTGTCATCTCCCCCTCACACACTTGTGGCACATTGTAGTGTCTGAGTTGTAAACAAAAGTCTCTGATATTATCAGAGTTGCCTGATATTCTATTAAAGACTAATCATAACTTATTTAATCAATTACCCATTGTTGGACATTTGTCTATTTTCCTTCTTGCAACAATATACAGTACTGTTTTGACTGTAGATGTCACTAAATTGTGTTTCATAACACAAGTGATCAGACAGTTTCTGGAGGTAGATTAAACACACCTGAGTATAATACACTTTTGGGCTGAGCATATAGCCTGGTTGGCAGCTTGTCTAACAGCATGCAGTCCTGCTTTTGACTGCATCAGCTTAATAACAGTCATACATTTTTAACCTTCCTGATCTAAGTCACTAATTGCCACCCAGTAAACTGGAGGTAACAGCATGTGCTGTTTGCAGCAGCACATGGGACTATGTGTCTATGTGCAGGCGATTTAACTTGAGGTCTCATAACTACTGTTGTACTTCCTGCAGGTGTACCTGAAGGGGCGGTCTGGTGACAGGATGGTCCACGAAAAGAACATTAACCAACTGAAGAGTGAGGTCCAGTACATTCAGGAGGTGGGAAGTGTTCCCTCCTCCCCCAGGAGTACCTAAGCCATTCCTCTAAGCCTTAACATTTCGGGGCTTCTTTCTTTTATGGCTTTTGGTGTTTTCTGTTCTGTTCCTTTTATGCCTGGTGCTTTCCCATGCGTCAGATACTATTTTTGACCTCTTGGGTCCAAGTCATTAATCAATAAAAACTTATTGGGTGTCATATACCTAGCAGACTCCCTGAACTGTTGGCTCTGAATCAGCCACCTTCCCCAGCTCCTCCCTAGTTAGTGCGTCTCCTTGGCATTTGGCACCATGTAGCAAACAGTGCACTTTCCTCTCTTTGGGGCCGAGTGTGTCTCCAGCTAGCATGTCAGCTAGGGCAGGGTACTCATTTTATTTCTTGAGAGGAGGAACTGACTTAGATTCTTGTGTCTGCAGCCAGTAGATGCACAGTGACAGACTCGGCAGGGGTGGGGATGGACCCTAAGCCTGTTCCCTTACGCTGTCCTGAATCTCAAGTGTCTCCCCTCCCCTCCCAGGCCAGAAACTGCCTGCAGAAGCTCCGGGAGGATATAAGTAGCAAGCTTGACAGGAACCTGGGAGACCCTCTCCATCGACAGGAGACACAGGTAATAGGGAATGGTGTCAAGTCCAGAGCCCCTGTCAGGAAGGGAGAGAGCGTAAGGGGTGTGGCTTCAATGTGAGCTCACAGAGTTAGGGCTCTCCGCAGACAGGCACTTGTGTTTACAGACACCACTCTCCGTAGAAGTATGTCTGCTTCTGACAATGTAAAACTGAATTTATGTAAATTATTATAAGTTACTGGCAAGCCCTGTCTAAGGATTCTGTGAGTTACCGCATAGTGGTGTAGAGACTTGGAGAGACAATCATGCACAAATCCACACTTCTCACAAGTTGATCTTGCTCAGGCTGGGTGAATCTACGGTGGAATTGAAGTTTTGATTCCACTGTAGTTTATGTACATAGATATTCTTGACATGGGACTGGTAATGCCTCAGGATTGGGGGTCCACCACCCCATTCCTGTATCCTTATCCTGGCCTAGGACGTAGGATGCAAAAAGCTTGAGCGAATGCTAGAACAAATAGATTGTCTAAATCCTCCTGAGGTGAATAATGGGGGGGGGGGTCCTGCTTTTTAGCTTTTCCAAAACTCCAGGATAGAATGTTCTCTGGAGAGCAGAGCGGTTCCGTCCCGACCTGCTGCATCTCATTCATTTGTATTTTAGTTTGGACAGCTGCCTCTTTCCACTCCTTGGAGAAAACAGTGGCCTGGCAGCTGGTGCCAGGAGGGTTCTTGGTCTTTGCTGTGCCCTCAGTTTTGCATGGAGGTCATTTCTGAATTCATTTACACCGGCTGAAGGCAAGACTCCCAGGGCCTGATGCACATCTCCCCACTGGGAGGCACTTAGTCAGAGTTCAGTGACAGATCCAAATGTCTAGGTGCCTGGTGCACAGAAACCAGCAGTCAGGCTCTGGACCTGGACCGGAAAGAACTGTATGTAGCAAGAGCTGCTTCCTCTCCTGCCTTCTGTTCTGCCAAACCTAGTCAGGATCCCCGGGGCAAGGAAAGCTCATCGCTCTGGCAAGCCCGCTTGTACTAGTTGGAACCAGCGGGCCTCATGGTTTCCAATCTCAACCTGAGCTTTCCTTCCTCCTCCTCACAGGCTGAGTAACCCTCTCAAGGCGCTTTCCACCCTCTAGCTTTTGTTTCTCAAGGGCTTTGGTAGTCTTTTCTTCTCTCCTTTCCTTTCCTCTTCCTCTACTATCTAATCCTTTCCCTTCTCCTCTCTTTCCTTGTAAGATGCAAAAGATTAGAACTACGATGCTTCAAAGTTATTTGCTTGTTTGGGTACATTGTTTTAACTCCTGATTTTATTTTACTTTGAACAGATGATGCTAGAAAAGCCAAACGGCTTTAATCAGGATCCCATGACCTTATACAGCAGCCCACTTGAGGTAGGTAACAGAGGGGTGACACCCCGCAGTGAGCACTGCTTAACCAGAGGGCAGGGCAGGGTTTCTGGCTCCCTGACCCCCAACCAGACTTTTCGTGGGGTAAAAAATAGAAACAGTAGAGATACAAAAACTGAAAATTCCTCAGACTCACTGCTTGTAAGTATCCATGGTCTGTGGACTGACATGGATGGATCTTTCTAGAAGCAATATCTTGTCTGCCTTGGTTGGCCCTTGGAGAGCGCCGAAAAGGGGCCGTTCCTGCAGATGTAGTGTAATTGTTCAGAGATGCAGCCTGGCCATCAGGACTTCTAAAAGTTCCCCAAGTGATTCTAATGTTTATCGCACTTTCTTTGAGTATTTTTCTATGCAGAGACACTCATTTAAGTGTTATTTGTTCAATACACAATCTATACATGAGCAAGTATGTGTATGTAATATGTGCCAACTTCACAAATTCAGGTTCATTTTTTTTCTTGTTCACTTCCTCTCAGTTGCATGTTAGTGCTTTTACCATGAGCTACATCCCCTGCCCTCCTGGCTTGCGAGTATATTATGCCTTCTTCCCATTTTACTACATCTAGATTTCCTCATTCTTTGAACAATTTTATGGTATGTTCTTCCATTGTTGTATTTAAAAAATAGTATTTGTATATATGTGTGTGTATTAACTTTTTTGAATATTGTATTTATCTGAGAGAGAGCAAGCAAGAGGGAGAGAGAGAGAGGTGGACATATACATGCCATGGCACACAGAACAACTTTTGAAAATCAGCCCCCAGCGCCCTCCTCCCCCGTGGGCTTCCAGGGATCAAACTCATCAGGTCGCCAGATTTTCAAGTAGTCATCTCACCTGCTGAACTATCGTACTGACCCAATATTATATTTTTGTGATTACATAATAGCATAAGATATATACGGTACAGAAAATTTGGGAAATTTAGAAATACAGAAAAATGAAGAAAGAAAAAAAAATCAATTTTAATCTCTTTGTCAGTGGCAGCAAGAGACACATCTCCGCTCTGCGACCAGCCAGTGGCCCAGGAGCCCCTCCCTTTGTAGGGGCCTCCTCCCAGGATAGATCCTTGACTACACCCCAGGAAAGAATTCCGGGGAGAATCAGAATGAACAAAGGTAGCAAGTTTAATTAAGTGAAGATAAGGGATAAGGCACACTGAGATTTAAGTGTGGACGTTGAGACAGAGAGAGACAGAGAGGGAAAAGGAGAATGTTCACGGGAGACGCAAGCACAGGCTTCTCAGCAGGGACGGTCTCGCCGAGGTGTGTGATTCTGTGGCTTTCTGAGTCGCATTGCTCAAAGGATGTAAGGTTTAAAGTTAAGCAAAACTTACATTTTAAGTGAAGTTTCAAAGGTAAGCAGAAGTAGTTGGTTGACTTGTTTTTTTCATCTTAAAGAAATGGTGGGGTCATTTCACGAGGTGTGTTGTTTGGGTTGGGGACAAGAGTCTGGCGCTAATATGAATAAATCCAGTTTACAAGCTTTTTGACCCTTTTCAGTTGTGCTCCAGCTTCGGTCTCCCAGCTGGATCCCAGAACAAGGGTTTGTTTCCCTTCATTTTCCTGTTTCTCTATCATTCCTCTTGCCAGAAGTGAAAACCGAATTGTGTGAAGCTTTCTTGCCTTTCCATCAGTGCAAACCTGTATATAGAGTAGTGACATGGCGCCATATATCACATTTCCTGCTCTCTCTGTCTCTCTCTCTCTGTCTCTCTCTCTCTCTGTCTCTCTGTCTGTCTCTGTCTGTCTCTCGCTCTCTATCTCTGTCTGTCTCTCTCTGTCTCTCTCTCTCTCTGTCTCTCTCTCTTTGTCTGTCTGTCTGTCTCTCTCTCTCTGTTTCTCTCAATTGGTTTCTTTTTTTGGGGGGGGGAGGGTAGGGATTGAACCCAGGGCTCTATTGCTAAGCATAGACTGTGCCACTGAACTGCACACCCAGCTTCAAGGGCAGTTTTTGGGCTGGGTGTTTTGGGCTTTGGCATGTAGAATCAAATCATATTTGCCCATTAGTCATGGCAGTTCAGCCTGGGCCCCTCAAGATTCTCACTGGCTCTATTATTTTTTTCTCTTTCCCCACTAAGTAAAGTACAGCTCTAAAATACATCCAGCTTATATGATGGAATTATACCATATCTTTTTTCTTTTTTCACCCAGTACATGTTTTTAGACTCTGCATACATTATTGTATTGAAAAATCTAGTTTGTTGAACCAGGCAAGGTGGCATGTGCCTGTGATCTTAGGACTTGGGACACTGAGGCAGGAGGATCAATGTGTCCAGTGAACCTGGGCTGTATAGCATGACCCTGTCTCAAAGCAAGCAAACAAACACACGAAAATTTAACTTGTTATTCGTACCTGTGATATATAGTATTATAACCTTTTTTTGGCTTCATACTATATGATGTAATATTATCTTTTTGTGTGTGCTGGGAATTCAGGACTTCATACATGTGAAGCAAATTCTCTACTACTGAGTTGAATCCCCAACCTTTGAAGTATTATTTTCATGGGAAAAAAACCCAAACAACTCATGCTATCAGATGGTGTATGAGAACACTGTTAGAAATAAACCATTATCTGTGTTCCAGAAGCCTGGCTAGAGCATTTTCATTTCCTGGCTACTTAGGTGAGACCGTTGGGAAGCAGACAGAGATAACTTGGTTAAAGTCCAGATTTTAAGTGTGATTTTAGAGCCAGTTGTTTAGCACCCAATGTGCAGTTTGGGTTGTCTCTTTTCCTTGAGTCACCATATTTGGCAAATAAGTTATTGGCAACGGATTGTTAAAAACGCCTGGCAGTATCTGCTCAGATTCTAGCTCCAAGACCTGTAGGACGCTGTCTTTCATTCTTGCAGACAGCCCGTGAGGCAGGGTGTGGTGAGGAGCCTTCCCTTGCTTCACACACACAGTGGAGGACCATGGTATGTCTCTCACCCAGCTGAGAGCTCAGGCTCCACAGTGAAGGTCCTGCTGCTCCCCGTTGTGCAGGACAGGGGGAGCATGCCAGACACTCAGGGAGCTGGGAACTGGAGCAGAAATGGGAGTGAGACCCTACATGTCTGCTGAATTCTAACTACCAGCCCACAGTTGGGTGTGTCTGGGTGGGACGCCTGGCAGTCATCTCAATGACACACCTTTTTCTGCTTCAGATCACTTGTGCTTTTGCTCCAGACTTATGTGAGTTGCCCCTCCACAGCCCCTACTCTACCTATCTCTTCGCAGGGTGCTGAGGATGAAGATGAACCTTTAGGTTTAGGCTTTTTTTTTTTTTTTTTTTTTTTCCAATTCACTTGGGAAAGAGAAAGCACATGCAAGCGTGCCGTGCACATTGGTGGGAGTCAGATGACAACTTTTGGAAATCATTTCTCTCCTTCCTCGTGTATGTGGCTTCTGAGGATTAAACTCAGGTCACTGGTCGTGTGCTGCTCTCAGAGAGCTCTGTTCTGAAGCTGGGCGCAGCAGCTCCCGCCTGTAATCCCAGCCTTTAGGAGACTAGGCACAAGGACCACAAGGAGACTGCAGTCCATCTGCACTGCTAAGAGTCTGTGTCCGAAGGGAGAGAGGAAAGGAGGAAGAAAGGGAGGAAGGAAGAAAGGGAGAGAGGAAGAAAGGGAGGGAGGGAAAGAGGGAGGGAAAGAGAGAAGGAGGGAAAGAGGGAGGGAGGGAGGGAGAAAATGTGAAAAAACAAGCAGGGCATGCTTATAGTGTACAAGGTCAGGGAGCTGATTCCCATGTGGGTAAAATGTTTGCTGTACAAGTCTGATAGCCTTGAGTTCTGATCCCAGACGCCACTTCAACAGTTCCCCAGCAGTGTAAGGGCCTGCAATGCCAGTGCGCCTATGGGAAATGGGCTCAGGAGAGATGAGAATCCTCAGAAGCTTGCTGGCTAGCCAGCCTGGTCTTGGGCTGATGAGTTGGCTCAGTGGGTAAAGGCACAAAATCCTGAGTTCAGTTTCCAGAGCCCACATGCTAGGAGGTGAGAACTAACTTGCAAAACTTGTCCTCTGACCCACATGCAGGCTTGTTTTCTCATCTCTTTCTCAATAAAATATTTTTTAATGGGGCTCAGTGGGTAAAAGTGACCACACTCTTTTCCTCTGTGTCTTATGAACACACACATACATGCGCATGCGCGCGCGCGCACACACACACACACACACACACACACACACACACACAGAAATATAAAGTTTTTAAAAAAGACCTTGTTTCAGAAAAGATGGAAATGCTGAGAACCATACCCAAACGTTTTTCTTTTTTTTTATTATTATTATTATTATTTATTCAACTGTGTGCATATGCGTGTGTATGTACGCGCGTGCGTGTGTCTGTGTGTGTGTGTGTGTGTGTGTGTGTGTGTGTGTGTGTAGAACCACGGACGAATTCGTGAACCACCATGGACGCCTCCACCTCCTTCTGCCCCGGGATTCACAGGCTCCGCCCTACCAGGACCAGAAGCGCAGGCCGCCCCGCTTCCGCCTGGCGTCTATACGTGGGATCTGGGACCCGAACTCAGGACCTTCCGCCTGCAAGGCGGAGGCTTAACCCCTGAGCCACCTCTCCAGCCCCCAAACGTTTTTCTCTACCTCCACACTCACGTGCACAGATACATACAGCATAAGCACACACATCCATCACACACAAAGACAGTATGCACATACCTGTTATGATGTTATTCCATCAATGTGTATATGAGAAAATTACTATGTCCTGAACAATTGGGTGATCTGAGACTGGCTGGGCTTCTTAAGAGGAGATGAGGGGAGACTGTTTTTGTGTGAGTGTCTCCAAGCCTTGGCTGCTGGCCTCAGGGTGGTGATAATCTTCACCTTCCCTGCCCTGGTGTAGGTGGACCCCCACATGAGTGAAGATGTGGAGAGCCTGAGGAGGACCGTGCAGGACTTGCTCGCCAAGCTGCAGGAGGCTGAGCGGCAGCATCAGTCAGACCGTGTGGCTTTTGAGGTAAGATCTGGGATTTGGGGGAAGCTGGCTGCTTGTATGCACGTACCAGTGAATGTCTCAGCATGGACTGGCTGTTTTTCCAGCTGGGTTCTAATTAACAAAAAGATGCATCGCTTTGAGGACTTGGACACTTCCCCGTCTGCCTGTCATTCTCTTGTGTTGAAATGTTTGCTCTCTAAATCTAGCCAGTAGCTCAAAGATCAGATTTCTTAAAAAAAAAAAAAAAGGAGGAGATGAGGGGAGACTGTTTTCGTGTGAGTGACTCCAAGCCTTGGCTGCAGTGCTGAGGAGGGAACAGGGGGTTGTGTATACTGAGCTACAATCCTAGTCCTTCAAGGTCGGATCTTGGTTCTCAGCGCTCCTGAAGCTGAGTAACAGCTCTGGCCTGGAGCAGCAGGTGATTCCAAAGTTTCTGTATGTACCATGGTAACAACACTGAGCTCCAGGCTCCGTACAGGCAAGGATTGTTGTTCTCATGTCCATCACACTCCCCGTGGCTCCTACTTGGCATAAGGCGAGTATTTCATACACGTGGACTGAGGGAGTCGATAAGTCTGTGTGGCCGTAGAGAGAACTGTGCCCATGTCGCAGGGCTCTGTGATGCTAATTGTTGTTATAGTCGACTTTTGTTGTAGCTTTATTTTTGAGATAGAGTCTCCTGTACCCCCGGGCTGGCCTCAGTCTCCTGATCCTCTGCCTCCCAAGTGCCAAGATTACAGGGATAAGCCACATACTGTATTTTTTATGTGCGTGCGTGTGACACTGGGAATTGAAGACACAGCCAGTGAGCTACATGCCTAGTCCTATAGTTGATTTTTAAAAATTGTTGGAGAAGAATACATTCTAGAAAATTCTTCAGTTGTAAAATGAGGTACACGAATGCAATTACCTGTCTGTTATCTGTTATTGTTCACATGCAAGGTATTTGTATGTCATAAATACATTGTGATAAAATTGATTGTAGTCTGCCGAGGCATGCTGGGAAAAGAGGAAGTTCAGTCTGATGATTATTTTTATACTTAGGGGAGGCATCACACGGCACACGGGTGGAGGTCAGAAGTCACATCTGTCCTTCCACCATGTGGACTTCCTCAGGCCACCAGGTTTTCCTGCTTATCTCACCAGCCCTGAAGTCTTTTTTTAATAAAACTAAAGATAATTTTGAAGAGGATTGAGGAAGAAAGGCACTGAGGATGGTAATTGCCTCAGAGTTAAGGAAATCTAGGAAGTAATATAACTTCCCTGGATACCAGTTTCAGATTCTATGAAAATTCTTGAACTTGATCCCATATTTGGATCGTTGAGGTCTGTGTGTGAAGCATTTTGTTACTCAGAAAGGTTTAGAAATAAAAGATGTTCTAGATTTTTCTAAGTGACCAGTATGAGACAGATTTTCCTGCTATACAGAGTTTGACATAAAATAATTCTAAGGTTAATTCGAGAGATAGATTTTCCTGCTGTACCTAGTTTGACGTAGGGTAATTTTAAGACTAGTTTGTGAGCAAAGTGGCCATCTCTATTTCACTTTCTATTTGTATACTTTTATATGTCAGCTTGGTGACCAGTTATAGAATATTTCAAATATAAAATCTTTGCATTTTTTGAAAACAGTACAAGGAAAGGGTGGTCCAGGCTACAATGTTGGCCAGATTTTGAATTTTGCAAAGCAGTTTCTGTACAGAAAGGTGTTAGAAAGTTATGGAAATTCCAGGACTGCACAGGGAACAGAGTCATTACGAGATGTGGACACAAGGACCCTGACAGCCACAGCCCACATTTTAGAATAAAAGAGACTGTTTGTTTTAATATATAGATTGTTTTTAGTTGAAAGAGAGGAAAGGAGAAGGGAGACTTGCCATAGCACATGGGTGAAAACTCCTTCACATTGAGTCCCTCCTGCTTTTATGTTTTGCATGTATGGGGCGGGGGGAATGTGCCTGTCTGTGTATATCAGAGGGCACTGAGTGTTCCTGTGGAGGACCAAGGGTGACTTCAGGAGTCATTCTGAATTGATTCCACCTTCTTTTTGCTTCTTGCTAGGATTGTAAGTGCAAGATACTACCATTTCCACCTCCCAGGGTCTTGGTTTTGTTTTGTTTTTGTTTTTGTGAAAGGATGAACAATTTTATTTCGGTTCACAGTTTTAGAGTTTCTCTGGGTGACCACATGGTTTGTAGGGCTGTGGCAAGGCAGAACCACATGGAGAGCGCAGGGTAGAGCAAATCTGACTGCCCCATAGCAGCCAGGAGCAAAGAGACCATGAGGAAGAGACTGGGTACAAGAAATATCTTTCCAGAACATACTTGTAGGGACCTGGGTCCCCCCCAGGAGGTACCACCTTGTGAAGTTTCCATCCCCCTCACTGTGCCATCACATGACACATCTGTCATAGACTCATCCGCTAAGGAGGTCAGAGCCCTCACCATCCACTCCCCTTCCTAAGGTTCATTTCCTGGGGACAGTGCTGGGAACCCAGCCTTCAGCATATGCGCCTCTGATGTGCAGATGTGAACCACAGCAGAACACAAGCTGTGTTGTTCTTGGTGTCCATCAATAGACACCTCTTCAGTCTACTTACTCCTCACTTACAACATCACATACCCCTGAGTGGCTGACGCTTTGGATCTTTGTGACATGGGCAACTGGCTGCTAAGTTGGCTTGTAAGGCTCTCCTAGGTACTCATCTTCTGCTCCAGAATGTTTGCTTACTAGGATTTAAACTCACATGCCACCACTTTCCTTGTTCACACAGAGGCTGCTTCTTGGTCCCAAAGCTCTAATCCTTTAGGTACTTTCTTTTGTGACTATAGAAAGGATGTTCTTTTCAGGTGACTCAATGTTAGAATTATCTGTGGTGACTATGTCTTCTCCGAGACCATCCCTGTGAAGTTGTAGCTGTTCGGCTTTGATTTTCATCATGGTACATGTGGCAGTTTTTATATAGGACCTGGGATCTGAACTCAGGTCCTTCGGCCTGCGAGGCAGTCTTAACCCCTGAGCATCTCTACAGCCTGTCCACTGCATGTAATTAGGCTTGCTTGCATGAGCATGGCTGGGGGAGAAGAGACTTTTCTTTTGCTGCATGGCAGGCAAGCATCCACTGGTAATAGGTGCCCCTTGGGTTGTTCCCACTCTTGGAGTAGGCTAGCATTGCTTCTCTTGATTAAGATGTTTCTTTTGTGGGCAAGACTGACTGGATCTGCCAGGACAGATGTGGAAAGGGAGTCTGATGTTTTGTTTTTTTACATCTTTGTGGTTCTGTGATGGGCGTTTGCAATTTAGATCATGGCTGTGTTCACACTGTGCCCCAGGCACACATTAGCCTGAGTGTGGTGTTTATGTGCTGAGATGAGAGCCCTTTTTTCCAAGCTCCTGCCTGAGCAGCTTGCCTTATTTAGGCTAATATGGGTTATTTGAAGGTGTTTCTCACCCTCTCCTAATGAATTAGACTGTCATGTCTATTTTTCTGAATCTGGGGATAGAAAGGGCAAGATTGTCAATTGCCATGAAAGCAGCCTGCCATTAAATGAGGGTTCCCCATCCTACTGGTTGCTCGCAGTCAGGAGGGATTTGCAGGAGTTTGCTGGTTAGGGTAGGGATGTAGTGTGGAAAGGTCTCATCACACGCCTGCCTGCACTGTACTGTCTCTTCTCTGATCCTGATGTTAGGAGGGGCCAGACTGGCTACTACTGTTCTGTTGTTCCATAGTGTGCATGCGCCTTCCTCCTGCCATTTATTCCCTAACTGTATAACTTTGAATAGGACAGTGGATCTTCACTTGTGCAAAGGAGAAGATCGGTTCCATTTCTGACCTGTTGTACAGTCACTGCACATAGGGACTCTGGAGTTCAGCAAGTGAGATGGTCTCAAGACAGGGACGATGGTCTACTGGGTGCTCAGAAGAGCCTGGGCTAACCCCACCCGGGGCTGTGGGTCCCCCGTGCACTTCTCCCCTCGGCCCGGAAGGCTCTGGTGGAAGGGATGCCTGACTAAGGTTGGGAGGATAAGCAGGAATCAGAAAGAGGCGGAGGAAGGAAGTGATGGAGGAAACGGCAGGTTCATCCTTTACTTTCTCGTTCTAACATTCCAAACCACTTTCTCATCTCTGATAAAAGACAAGTTTAGCCTGGTGTTTAGCAGCTTGTCCAGAGGCCATGTCGTTAAAGAAAAACTGGGGAAACAAAAGCAAGGATGGGATGTTTTCCCCTGAGTATTTACTTCTGAGCAGGACTCTGGGCCGAGACTGGGGAGCACTGAGGATTGGTGGTGTGGGGGAGTCAGCCATCTGCAAAATGGCGCTCATGATCTCCGTGAGCCGTGTGGTTCACCTTGGTGACAGTTTGTCCGTAAGGGCCAAGGCAGTCTCCGTGGGGTCTTGGGTGAGGGTGGGAAATAGCTATGTGCTCATACTATGCACATATGTGCAAATACTTCCTTTGACCCATCATGGCTCTGGAGCCCTCCCCCCCATGTGCCTTTTCAAATGTTTCCTCTGTGCTTGTTGTCCTGGTCCTCCCATCACTGAACACACATTCCCCCTGCGCCACAGGTTACACTCAGCCGCTATCAGCGAGAAGCAGAAGAGAGCAATGTGGCCCTGCAGAGAGAGGAGGACAGAGTGGAGCAGAAGGAGGCAGAAGTTGGGGAGCTGCAGAGGCGCTTGCTGGGGATGGAGACGGTAATGACGCCTCTGGTTCCCATGTCCAGACCCAGCGCTGAAAAGCTCTCTGGTCACTAGTAGTTCCAAAACAGAACACTTCCCAGCCATGGCATGTCCCTTCCTCTGCCCCCCAATGCCTGGTAGTCTTTAAAGATTGGAAGGCCTTTCTCTCCATCAGCTTTGGTCTCCCTTCACTAGAGGTGACATTATTGCTGTGTTAGTCCCACACTTACACAGATGTCCCTTTCGAGTTTCTGAAGACTCTTCCTTAGCAGCCACTCAACCTGGTTTATCTGTGATTGGCCCCCAAAGCGGGCAGGTGGGTTTGCATAACACAGGGCCACATTCACCCTGGGGCAGCAGGGCGAGGCTGGGAAGTTTCTGTGTGCTGAGTGGGAAGGGTTATCCCTGCAGGGAGGGTGCCCATCAAACCAGCCTGGCCTGCTGCTCTTTGGCAGTGTCCCAAGAACGGAGGGGGCCAAGTCCCAGCCCGCGCACCGCCTCCCCCAGGCGCAGAAGCTGCTACCAGCTGCTCACGCTGCCCCTCTTTCATTTACCACCCAGGAGCATCAGGCCTTACTGGCGAAAGTCAGGGAAGGGGAAACCGCTCTGGAGGAGCTTCGCAGCAAGAACGCTGACTGTCAAGCACATCAAGAAAAGTAAGGGTCCTTGTTCACTGTAAAGTTGGGGTGCAGGGAAGAAGCCACAGCCAGGTCTGCGAGGAAGCTGGTGCTGACGTCGGATCTTCCAGTTCTGAGTCACCGTGTGCTTGCCCAGGGTGGAGCCCCACCCAGCCAGATACTGTTTGGACGGTTGCTTGCCTTCTACAGGGAGTTCATTTTCCGTGGGGTAGTAATCTAAAGAAAAGGTTTTATGGCTTTAGAGCCACGGTCAGAGAGAGATGTGTAAGCACCTTCCGTTGCTGCCTCTCACTTCCCAAGAGAGTCCACTGGACGTGCCATTCCGTGTTTCCTTCCTTAGAGCATCGGAAGGAAGGTCAAGTAACTTCCGGTCTCACTGCAAACAGAACTAGCAGCCTCATTTTCTGTTGATCTAAGCAGTTCATATAGAGAGATCAGGAATCTTTAGAGAATCAGTGAGAGTTTGGCTAGAGAGTTTGACAAATTCTTTCTTGATCAGAGGGGATTAGGCTCCAGACCAGTAAACTCAAGGAGCAAAGACCATCATCCCTGAACCTTCAGGAACTTAGAAAGTCTTAGGCCACATAAATAAGATCTTGAGCTTGGTGTGGTGGGGTATGCCATGCCTCTATGCCTAGCACTCGGCCACAGCAAGATTGCTGAGAGTCCAAGGACTGCTTGGGCTGCCGAGTGAGAACCCGTCTCAAACGGATTGACTGATTGAAGTCTCCTTGGGCGCAGTGGCAGTGATATGTAATTAGAATCCCAACAATCAGGAGGCTGAAGAATGAGGATCATGAGTTCAAGGCCAGCCGGGATGACTTAGCAAGACTTTGCCAAACAAACAAACAAACAAGCAAACAAACAATCTCGGACAGTAAACCACTGTGGACTTGAGTAGCACCATCATTTAGGTCTGATATCCATTATATAAGCAACCTTTTTTTTTTTAATTCAACATGCATTGCCTTAATGGGAATCTAAAGATTTCTAAGATTACCAGACACAGTCAGAGCCCCTTTGTCTTCAGAGGGCATTTTCTGTTTTTTTTAGGACAACCTGGAATTGATTTTCCTAGAATGGTGAATGTAGACATCTTTTTATCATTACCTCCTTTCTGATTTTGGACTTCATGTCAACATCGCTTTAAAATACAGTTGGCCTTCTATCTGTGAATTCTGCTTCTGCAAATTCAACCAACTTGGGATTTAAAATATTTAAGGGGGAAAATTGACTCTACTGAATGCCTTCAGACTTGTTTCTTGGCATCATTCCCCAAACAATATAACAATTATTTAGATGGTACCTGTATTGTATAAGGTTGTAAATCATCTAGATGTAAAGTAGAAGGGAGGATTGCATGCATAAATCGTATCCAAGCACTGTACCATATTGTGTGAGGAACTTGAAAGCTCCCAGGGGAGGGGTCTGCAACCATTTCCCCTTGAATACTGAGGGGTGACTATATTCAGCATGCCCTCTTCCTCTGTGTGAGAGATCCCCATAAGCAGATCAAGAGAATAGAAGAGTGAAAAGAACAAAGACTAGATAGTCCCACACAAAGGCTTGGGAATGGCATTTAATATCCATGTATCCTACATATTCCAAATAATGGAGACTAAGAAATGGGGCCTTGGAGATCTGAGAGTGGAAATGAAAGTCTGGAATTTAGGAAGGATGTGGGGTTGCTCTGGTTTACTGAACCCCCACCTCATCCTGAGCCCTGCCTACCTAACAGCACATACTTAATCAGAGAGGTGACTGAGATCTGAACCCTTTCCCTCTACACACAACATTGACACCAAATGCCTGTTTCCAACCCAAGCAATTCTCCACTTCTCTATTGATACTGATTACGTGTCCCATAATTCAGTTCAATTCTGAGATAACCCATACTTCATGCAGGCCAGTACATGAAGAGTTCATTCCCACAAGACTTCCTACTGCTCCTGTGTTAAATGTGAGGCATTTAATACTTCTTACTGCTCCTGTATAAAGTACTTCTGCACTTGGCCACAAATGAGAAGGTTTCCTCCAGTTGCCACCTTGAATTTGATAATTTGCTTCGATGACTCATAAAAGTGAAGAAAAAATGCTATAGTTACTATAAAGATTCAGATGAACAAGAAAATGAAGAGGCAGGTAGGTGAAGGTCCAGAAGGTGGAGTGTGTTGAACTCTTGGCATGTGTATGTATTCCTGGACCTGAGTGGTCTCTGATTCCTTATTTAGGATTTTTTAGTAATGATCCATTACATAGCGTGGTTGATCTCTCTCCCTGAGGTTGGAGAAGAACTGACCTTTCTAACAATACCTTAGACCTTCTGGTGACTAGCCCCCATCCTGTAACTCTCTGGAGACCCCAGTCACCATTTACTTCTGGAACATGCAAAAGACACAGTTATCCTTTCCGAGCAGGATTCAGAATTCAAGATCAAATACTACAACAAAATGTGCCCTTGTCACTCCTGTACATGGGAATTTATGAGGGTTTTGGGAGCTCTGTGGCAGGAATTAGGGACAGAGGACGATTACTTCTGAGGATCTTGGGCTTAGTTTGCTTAGAATACAAAGGAAACAGTAGTGGTTTGTTGATCAAGAGCTTAGAAACAGTGTGGAGATACTTTCAGGATCTTCACTTCGTTCTCCCTTCTGATGTAAAGCCCTTGCCTGCAGCTTCACGGTGTGGGAGATAATCTCAGTTGCTGCTTGAATCTTTCCAGTAATCAGGAGCACATGACACTGGGGGCAGCCTGCTTTCTGCCAGCCACAATGCTGAAAAATTGTCCTCTGTTATAAAAAAAATTGCCTTCCTGGAATAGCTACATACCGCTTCTGATTTTATCCTTTAGAAATATATAGAATGACTTATGCTGACTCTTTCCTCATTTGGATTAGATGATCTCGATGATGCTGTAAGATGTCACAGCAACTGATCTTTAGGGCGGACCAATGGGGGACCAGGGAGAGGGAATCATAGTTGGTGAAAGTGTGATTGGGGCATCCATTCCCCTGCCTCAACCTCCTGGTCTTCATTCCTAGGGCTGCCACCCTGGAAAAGGAAGTGACTGCGCTGCGGGAGAAGATCCACCACTTGGATGACATGCTCAAGAGCCAGCAGCGGAAAGTCCGACAAATGATAGAGCAGGTAAACAGAGCCGGGTCTTAGTCCGCCCTGGGTATTACCTACCCCAAGCCTGTTTTTGTGTATTTATTTTTTTGTCCCAGGCAATTTGGTTTCTGCACATGTGTTTCTCATGAAACATTTAGAGCTGCCAATTAACTAGAGTTTGAGTTGTGGGTTTCCTTTATCTCTGTGTTTCCTTGACATTTTCTTTGCCATTTAGCTTCTACTTTCTCATTGGAAAGGACCAGTGCTGGTAATGAGTAATTGAGTCATAATTGACTGACTTATCTCTGTGAAGAATATCAGCCTTTGTGCCTTTTGAAGATCTCCTTTCTAACTTCACTTGAGTTGTAAGGAGAGCACTTTCAAGACACATTTGCCCAGTTCTTTTGACTTAAGTCCTGAGTGGAAGGGCATATTTCCTTTGTTATGTGTTCTATTCACTGTGGATTCCTGTTATCTAGCGTGAGATCTGAAAATAGTTAGCACTCAATGACTGTTTCCTGGATGAACAGAAAAGTAATTTGCACTTTCTTTTTTTGATACTTTATTTATTTACGTGTGTGTGTGTGTGTGTGTGTGTGTGTGTGTGTGTGTGTGTGTGTATCAGAGGGCACTGTGTGTCCCTGTGGAGGCCCAAGGGTGACTTCAGGAATCATCCTGGATTGCTTCTTTCTCCTTCTTGCTTTGCTCTGGGATTTCCCAGGTTCTGTCCACCAGGATCAGAAGTGCAGGCCACTGCCATTGCTGGTTCAATTTCTGCCTGGCATTTTTATGTGGGACCTGGGCCATCTTAACCCCTGAGCTGCCTCTCTAGTCCATAATTTGCATTTTCTAACACCAAATGGAGGGCTGGGGAGATGGTTCAGGTATTAAAAAGTCTTGCTCACAAGCAAAAGGGCCTGGATCTGGATTCCCAAATCCCACGCAAAAATGCCATGCAGAAATGTCAGTAGCCTATAATTCCAACCCCAGCAAAGCAATAAGAAGATAGAACAATCTAGGATGATTCCCAATGTCATCCTTAGGCCTCCACAGGCACGCACACTCAAGCATCCTCTTGTGTACAGAGAGAGAGAGACAGAGAGACAGAGATGCACACACACATGAAAAAATAAGCCAAGTGGAACGAGTTTCGAATTATCTGTTGTATATTTTGGATTACAAGGATTGCTCCCCTTTCTTCACCACCTCTGCCCGGGTTTAGTATTGACTATGATAAAGCTTTCATGGAAATCCTTAGGAGGCTCGGTGAGAACAGCAGATCTGTCTTTCATCTCTGCTGCCTCCTCAACAGTCCTGGTGAGTACGTGACAAGTCTTGACGAAATGAACTCCAGTGTCTCCTACGTTCTCTGCAGCTCCAGAATTCAAAAGCTGTGATCCAGTCAAAGGATGCCACCATCCAGGAACTCAAGGAGAAAATTGCGTATCTGGAGGCCGAGGTCTGTGTCCAGGATAGCCCAGCAGGGAACTCTTGAGAAGCCCGGGCCTAGGGAGGGAGCAGTATAGAGGGGGTGTTGGTGCTGTCTAGCAGCTGCTCAGAAGTGATGGCTGCCCCGGCTCAGTCCAGTTGAACAAATATTTCCTGAGAACTTTCAGGGAGTTGCCGATAGCAGTGAGACCTGTCCCTGACTTCAGAGGACGTGGCACATTACCACCACGCTGGCTTCGAAGGAGGAGACTTTCTAAGTTCCACCCTCCTCGTGCCTCAGGTGATGGCTCAGTCAGCTACCGACTCAACTTCCTAGTCTGATTTCCGCTTTGCTGCCGAGCCCTTCCTGTCTGTTGACCAGCAGCAAGTCCTTGCCAAGCTGCCATGTCTTCTCATCACACCTTATGATCCTGGAATAGGGCAGACAGAGGAGACAGGTACTTAGAGAGAGTGCAGTCTAGAGTTAGAGATAAAATACATTTAAAACCTACAAATATTTAATAAGATAACATGTTGACAGGGCACTTGAGTGTCTCAGCTGAGACAAGAGACTGCGTTCAGGAATTGTATGTAGAGGAGAACCAGAAATGGTCCATGATGCAGAGCAGAGAGCTGTTGAGGAGCAGATGCCAGAGGAGGACTGTCGCCGTGACAAAGATGAAGGGGAGGACATCTGGCTGTGGTAGATGGGGGGCGGGGCAGCAGTATTAACAGAGGCAGAAAGGCCAGAAGGAGCCAGTTAAGTGGGACATGTGGCAAGACAGAAGAAGACCCATCGTGAGCCTTTGGCTTGTGTTACAGAATTTAGAGATGCACGATCGGATGGAACACCTGATAGAGAAACAAATCAGTCATGGGAACTTCAGCACCCAGACCCGGGCCAAGACAGAGAACTTGGGCAGGTGAGTGCCTGGGTTGAGTGAGCTCGGGAAGGAGAATAAAGGAGGGAAGGAGATTTGAAAACCTTCCTTCTAAGGCAAGGATCAGAGACCTTCAAGGGACCGGAGAGCTGGCTCAGTAAAGGGCTTGCTGCCAAGTCTGATGGCTTGAGTTTAATCCCCCAAACCCTTGGCTGAAGGAGACAAATCCTCAAGTTGTTCCTCCGACCATTCCACACACACACTGTGGCACGTATGTGCCCATGCACATACATACAGAAAATAATTAATTAATAAATACAATTTTTTAAAAAACTCCTTTAAATGCAACTTCCTACCCTCAGTCTCTGATGTGAGCTAAGTAGGCTATGTTCTAGTATACTTTGAGTAAAGCTTGGTACTCAAGAAGACTACGCATGGCTTTTGGAAGTATATGTGTGCTTTGGGATGTATGCAAAATGTATGGGATTTGCACAGTGCAGTATGCATATACTTGCGTATTTCTAGAGAGGGTTTCTTTTATTGCTAGTAGATTCACAAATCTTGAAAGAAATCTCAAGTCTCAGCTTTTAATCCCCTTGCCACCAGATGAATGTTTCACTCTAGAGCTTCTCGGGGCGCTGAGAATTGTTCCAGAGCTCTTGGCACTCTTGAGATGAGTGAGGCACATGTGGGGGGAGGTTCGGGAAGGGTAGGCAGCACCACAGCATTCAATGTCTACAACTTGCTTTTCAGCGTCAGAATATCCAAGCCCCCCAGCCCTAAGCCCATGCCGCTCATCCGAGTGGTGGAAACCTGAGCTGTCTCGAGATGATACCAGCATCGCTGCCACATCAGCCTCTGTCCTGCAGAGAAGCCACCACCCTGTAGGCTGCTGATCCTGACTCTGACTTCCTGACTGTGCCCTGGTGGCACCAGGTCTTGGTTCACGTCCCAAGCTCCTGTCCTCTGCCGGCTGGGCAGATGGAGCACAAGCGTCTGCCCCGGCACCGCGGCCCTCCGGACGGCGTTCTTCTGTTAGCAGGAGCAGGGCAATCGCCTCCTTCCCAGTTCCTGTTTTTTTCTTTGTAGCAGAACCTTCCTTCTGTGTACTCTGGAGTCCAAATGTCCCAGAAGCCAAGTCCTGACCCAGTCCAGAGAAGAGACAAGACTTGACTCAGTGCTAGAAGCTAGAAACCCAGATGTGCATGAGGGGAGTGTGTCTTGGGAGAATGCAGTTCCTTCTGCTGCAAGCACAGCTCACTTCTTAGCAGCCCACCCTTGTCCCCATGCTGACCTGGGCCTTCTGCACTCGGATAATGGGGCTACCTGGCCAGGGCTGGTCTGAGCCAGGGCATCTAACCTTTGAACGGCCTTGCCTTTCCTGGGTCAAGGTGTAATGTTCATCAGGGAGTAGCTTTTAGCAGGATTCTCTAGGGCCGTGGATAGTGAATAGGTGGACATGTGACTTCTCTCTGCTGTGAAAACGTGGGGTTTTCCCCTAGGTGTACTGAAATGTACATCTCAGTCTTCCTGACGCAGAGCTAAGGACTGTTTCCTGGAGTTACATCAATCCCAGCAAAACCCTCGTCCTATTTATTGTGCTAAGTTATTGGTGTTTTGCTTACATCTCATAACTGATTGAATGCCAGTATTCTGAAGCCATCTCCTGAGGTTTTTGGGTCGTTTGCAGCTGGGGAAAGTGTTCTCGCTGACTGTGTTTGACTCGGGGTGGCATTGTGATAGATCCCTGTGCCTTTCCTTTAGTGGCACTTTCCATCTCTTCCTCCAAAGCTCAGCAGTTAGGAGGCAAGCGTCTTTCCCTGTGTGCGCTCTTTGGGAACAGGGCAGACAGGATGCTCGGGGGTAGGTTCATCCTGTCAGAATTCCTGCTCTGAGTGACCCTGTAGCTCATTTGTATTTTCTGTAGTGTTGTCCAGGAGTCTTGAGTAGTTGTCAGTACTGTGGGCAACATAAATTAAAAATAATTGACTCTGCTTGGCTCACAATCAGAGACCTCAAGTCTTCGTGTGTAATCAGGATGGGGCCCATACCCAACTGTCTGACTGTTCTGAGACTTTGGTCTCCTCATTTGCAAGGTGAGAGGATTGACCCAGAGGATCTCCATGTCCCTTCGAATTCTCATGGTGTTTTTTTTTCTGTGACACCATCTTTATATGGCAAATTAATAAATTATGTCCATGTGTCTCTTTGACGTCTTGGCCTGATTTCCTTTTACTTCGGGGCTAGAGGATGAAAGAACACAACACACTGCTTCTTGCAGGTGGATTCTACTGCGAGCATCCGACAGGTATGATCCAGCCATCCAGAGGCCCATGAGAGTGTCTCGGCGTTCAGAGGAGGCGCAAGCAGCCCAGCTCTGGCAAGGGTTCTTGTTGGAAGCCTCTGAGCTCAGCTTTGACCCCATCTGGGGCAGTGGCTTCCATGGCTTCCTTAGCTCAGCCACTCGGTCCTTGTTGGAACAGCGTTCATCAGATGTGCCTGTGACGCTCCATCGGCCCCGCCGCAGCACAGGAAGTAGACAGACAAGCAGGTCTTGTCCTTGCAGACGTGAGCCGCTCTCTGGGAGTGCTGCCCGCTGTCTCTGGGAATCATTCAATTAGTCCAGTGATGATTCTCCTCCTCTTCCTCCTCTTCTTCATCCTCCTCTTCCTCTTCTTCCTCTTCTTCCTCTTCCTTCCTCCTTCTCTTCCTCCTCCTCTTCCTCCTTTCCTTCTCCTCTTCCTCCTTCCTTCTCCTCATCCTCTTTCTCCTCCTTTCTTTTCTTTCTTCCCAAGAAGCTGGTTTGCAGGGACCAAACAAGACATAGCTAAATTTATACAAATTTCCTCTGGGCCAAAGAATCCGGAAACGCAACCCTGTTGCCTGGCTCAGCCTCATTTTTAGCTCCCTTTCTGCTTCGATTCAGAGCCTAACTTTCCTTCCGTTTTCTGGTTCTCAGCCACTTCACCGTACAGGCGTCAGAACGCATTGGAAACCTTCCACTCCAGACCCGGAGCGTCTCCTGCCACGCAGGCTTCTCTTCTTTCCCTGACAGTCTTGCTTGCTTCAGAATATGAGCAGGGTAGGGCTGAACAGGATGCCAGGAGGATGCGGGAGGGAGCAAGCTGCTGTGCAGAACGGGGACTGGCCAGAGGGGATACCTGCTGCGTTCTGTGGGAAGGGCCGAGATGGAAGTGGGCAGGAAACACGCTAGAAACCAGAAGCAGGACTCTGGTGCCTCCTTCCAAATTTTGCTGTGCCACGCCGTGCCACAGGGGCAAAGGAAGGGCATAAGGCAGGACAAAGCAGCAGGGAAATCTTTTCGATCAGCGACATTGGATGGAAGCTAAGGACCACCAGGAGGGTATGGCCAACAAGCTGCTACTAGCGTCGGCAGCTTTTTTTTTTTTTTTTTTATTGCCTGTGTTTCTCGATACTCTAAACTCCTGTGTGCTGCTTCAGTATTTCTGGAGGGAGGAACTGCATTCTGCCTGTCTGGGACCTTTGCCATAAGGGCCTGTTTCTCCCAGCTGGGTGTTAAGAGCTGCCCAGACACGCAGCCGCCTTTGCCAGCCTCCCATAAACCTGGAGCGTCAGCCCCAATGTGGGAAAAGAGGCTCGTGGGAGCCCTCTTTGCTCACCTCCCCACAATTGCCCATAATTCCACCTCTTCATGTGTCCTTCCCCCGAGGAGGGAAAAAAAAAAAGTCCAGGTGCACTGGAGCGTTATATTAGGCCTGGAGGTACAGGGCAATGATCTATACTGGAGATGAGGCAGGAGGATCACAAATCTAAGGCCAGCCTGCAGTGAGTGTATAAGAAATGGGTTCTATTTACGTTTATTTATTTATTTATTTATTTATTTATTTATTTATTTATTTATTTATTTGAGAAAGAGAAAGTATGCACGGACGTGTCATGGCACAAGGCTGGAAGTCAGGACAATTTCCAGAGATCAGTTCTCTCCTCCTTCTAGACGGACTTCTAGTCACCAGATTTGTGGACTATCTCATTAGCCCATTTAAAAAAAATACTTATTGACTCGAGACAGAGAGAAAAGAAAGAGAGAGAGACAGACGGAGGGAGAAGAAAAGGAAGAGCTAGATGGAAGGAGGAAGAAAGAGAGAGAGAAGGCCATGGTATGTGTATGCCTGTGGAGGTCAGAGGTTTTCCAAAGTCTGTTCTGTCTGTCTATAATATAGACTCCAAGATGGCTCTGTGAGTAGTAGCCTGAGTTCTAGTTCCTGGAATCCATGTAAAGGTGGATCAAGAGAACCAACTCCTGAAGGTTTGTCCTCTGATCTCTACACACGCACTGCGGCGCCTGTGCCCATACTCATTACACACATAAATAAGTTAATTTTTTTAGAGGGCCGGAAATAACTCAGTGTTGGAACACTTGCTCAGCATGCATGAAGTTCTGGATTCAATCCCTAGCACTGTGAAACAAACAAAATGAAACGCAAGTTGGCGGTCCACGCTGGCAATCCTGCAACCCCAGCACTCTGGGAGGCAGAGATCAGAGGATCGATCGGCCTGAGCTTCAAACCCAGACGTTGCCTCAGAAACCCTGTAGGGTCCAAAGCTGCTTTGTGCTTTTCCCGTGTCTCTCTGTCTCTGTCTCTGTCTCGGGGTCTCACTACGTAGCACAGGCTTTCTGCTTTAGCCCTAGTGCTGGGGTTACGGGGTGCACCACCATGCCTGGCTTTATTCCTGCTTTAAGTTACCATTCACCATGAAGCCCTGACATGAGATTTAAAGTACCTGCCCTTTGGGATACAAAAGTATTTTTCTTTCTAGCTAGCTCCCCCTTCTGAGTGAGTGACTGTGATTATCCCTGAGCGGACCCCTCGTTCCTCAGAACCAAGCTGCTGAGCTTAAGCCTCAGCTTGTTCAGACTCTGATTCTATGACAGACGTTAGCCTAGAGCCCTTGGCCTCTTTTCCACACTTTGATTTAGAACTCTGGCTTTGCGAGGACTAATTGTTTCCTATTTATTGTGTCCCAGTTACAAGCATCATGGCCTCGAAACTCAAAAAGTTGGAGACCTAAATATTTGCTAGCCCCTCTCTCCTCAGGAAATTCTTATCAGGACTGAAGGTAAAAAGAGACGCTTCTTTTTTTTATTTTTTATTATTTATTCAATTGTGCGTGTGTGCATGTGTGCACATGTGTGTATGTATGTATGTGTGTGTGTGTGTAGAACCGCGGGCTAATTCAGGAACCACTATGGACGCCTCCGCCTCCTCCTTGTTTACTCTGCCCCAGGATTCACAGGCTCCGCCCTACCAGGACCAGAAACGCAGGCCGCCCCCGCTTCTGCCTGGCATCTATACGTGGGGTCTAGGATCTGAACTCAGGACCTTCTGCCTGGAAGGCAGAGGCTTAACCCTTGAGCCACCTCTCCAGCCCCAAGAGATGCTTCTTAAAGCTGAGAGATTTCTAGCTTATAGCAGGCTCTAAGTATAGGCACTGAAACCTACTTCGAACTTGGAAGTATGTGTGTTCTCGGTGCTAGAATCTCTTTCTCCAGAGCCCTCTGGAATATGGGACTGAGGGTAGATGGTGGTGGGATAATTACTCACCTGCTAAAGTTTGGGTCACCAAGTCTTAAGCCACAGGACCTCAGTCAGCTCAGGAAAGAGAATCATTCATCCTCAAGACTCCTATTAGCCCCACGCCATCAGGCAGCTGGCCCTTTCCTGCTCTTTTCTAGGGTTCCAGAGCTAGCCTGGCCTTTGTCTGCGGGAGGCTGTGACTCATCTTGTTTTGTGCCTTTCCATATGGTTTTGTGTTTTAGCCGACTGCTTTATAAAATGTATGTCTTACTGGGGGGGGGGCACTTTTGCAGAACAGTGATCAATAAAATAAACTTCTTTCCTTAGTTGTATTTTAATCTTTGGGTCAGGAGTTTTAGATTACTTTCTTTGCACTGTATTCCTTTACAATTACCTCTCTCTCTCTCTCTCTCTCTCTCTCTCTCTCTCTCTCTCTGATGGGTCTCAATATGTAGCCAGTCCGCCTTGAACTCTTGGTCCTCCTCCCTTAGCTTCCTGAGTACTGAGACCAGCAGTGTGGACCGCCACACCTAGCTTTAATCAGACTAGACTTTCTCAATCACCTTTGATTCCCTTTCCATCTCTTTATTCAGTTATATCCAGTGTGTCAACATGCCCCAGATTCCGCCCTTGAAAAATCTCACGTATGTCCTGTTGGTGCTGACAGTCTGGCCTTAGCCCATCTTAAGCCTGGATTACCTCTGAGGTCATGCTGGTTTCCCACCTCTCCCCCCTACCTGCACCATTCTCTCCTCCAAGATTCATTTGAACCTTTCCCGAGTACAATTTTTTTTTTCTTTTACCGAGTACAATTTTTGTCCTTTCTGTTGGAGCTGTTTAGCCAAGACTGAAGTGTCGGAACTATGCTTCAAAGCGGTGAAAGTCTGTCCCTTGGGAAGATGAGCAGTATCGCTCCATCTAATTCCAGAAGGCAGAATCCGGAACTGCAGGTGGCACAGCAGGAGCCAGTTAGGAAACAAAAGCAGCCTGGTCGACTTTTCAAGTAGCAAGTTGCCCTACAAGTGTGTTTTACATTTTTCTCTGTGTGTGTATGTGTGTGTGTCTGTGTGAAAATGTCATAATAAAATTATTTTGAGTCAGGGTCTCACTGTGCACTCCTGACTGGCCTCAAATTTTTTTTCTTGCCTCAACCTTCCCAGTGCTGCGATAATAGGTGTGTGCTACTGAGCCTGGCTCTGAAACCTATTACTTTTTATGATATTTTCATGCCTTAATCCCTAATCCCATTCTCTCTCCTTTCTCATTGCAACCCTTCTCCTTCCCTGCCAGTCATCCTCCTATCTTAGTGTTTGCTTGTTTGTTTGTTTTTCTTTTTTTCATGAGTGACCTGCTGTGTTTTCATCTGGGTTGCCTTTGATGGAATGTGCCTGAGTACTTGCTTGGACATATATATCACTGAGGAAAGCATCTTCCCTCCCTCCTATTTGCATCCAGTATTAACCCTCATAGTCTCTCAGGAAGAAGTAAAGACTCTTGAAATCATTTCCCCTTCCCTGGTAAAATAATGATAGGACTAATCCCGTGCAGGTCTTTTGGAAGTCCACATAGCTGCCGTGCGTTCATAGATGTAATGGCCCTGTCATGTCCAGAAGATTCTGCGGGGCCACATCCCTGCCTCCCTTTAGGCTCTTACATGTTTACTGCGCCCCTCTTTGTGGACGTCCTCTGAGCTCTGGGGTTTGGGAAAGTGGTTTGGATGACCTGTTTAGGGCTGAGGAGTCTACAGTCACTTATTTTCTGTCCTTTGTCCAGTTGTGATTTTTTTTTTAATAGACATGTTCCACTGCCAAAGGAAGCTTCTAGATCGAGTGCTGAGTGCTTCTCCAATCTATGGATGTGAACACACATATTTAAAAGGCAGTTTGACATTAAGTTTTTATAGTTAAACCTTAATAGTCTGTATCCTCCTCCAAAGCCATTATTTTGTAGGTAATGAAAAAAAATAGTAAAATAATTAAAAAAGAAAAGATACTTAAGAAGAACTTTTATCTAAGATATTGATAGTCTTTGTGGGGGGAAAAAAGGATCCAATTATCTCAAGAGACATGGGGAAGCCATGCTGGATATAGTTGCACACAGTTGTCATTCCAGCACTGAGGAGGGCGAATAGGAAGTCTCGAGCCAGCTGAGTGGCATAACACCCAGGAAGAATAAACAGGAGAAAACAGCAAAGGAAAACTGCAAAGGTAAAGTTGCTTATTGGGTATCTGTGTGACCCTGGGTTTGTCCCCCAAAACTGAAAGGAAAAAGAAAAGAAAAACAACTCTTCACTGCAGAGTTTAATTGGGAGAAATGTTACCCTTGACAGATAGTAAAACATTTTGTAGCTCATACATCAGTTTAACAGACTAGACAGAAATAGATCCAATTTTGCATAAGCAAAATTTTTTTTTTAAAAAGACGAAAAGGAATTGTGGCGCAATGGGAGAAAAGATCTTTGAACAGTTGGAGGCTGGCAAGAGAGCTCCATGGGTGCAGGCACTTGCCACTTAGAGAACCTGAGAGCCTGAGTTGGATCCCTGAAGCCCAAATAGTAGAAGGAAAGAACTGACTCCTAAAATTTGACTTCCAGAAAGTTGACCTCCACATATGTACTGTGGTCTGCCCACACACACACACACACACACACACACACACACACACATACACACACACCACACAACAGTGCATAGTATTTAAGTTAATAAATGTTAAAAATTTTCATTTGGAAAAAGGATATGCCAATCATCTTGATTTGATCACTGTACATTGTATATATGAATTGAAATACACACTAAACGCCACGAAAGTATGCAATTATTATGTGTGCATAATTATTATATTGTAAAGTTACATCTATTAAAGTGTATTATATTAAAATTTGAAAGAGAAAGACTTTAAGCAGTATTTCTATATAAATTGTAGGTTAAGTTAATTAAACATTACAAATTAAGTGTAGAAAAAGAATAAAATTACGTTTCAAATCTTAAGAGTGATGTATTTAAATTTTTATATGGAAGAGCACAGAGGAAAATGGTTTAACTCATAAGAACTTAAAGTATCTGAGTTTTTAACTTATTTTTGTGCTGTTGTTATATGAGAGAGGGAGAGAAAGCAAGTGCGTGTGCCCTGCACGAGGGCAGACCTCGGAGGGCAATTTCAGGAAGTCGATGCTTCTTCCACTATGTGGGATCTGGGTCACGAACTCAGGTCACCATTTGCATGCTTACCTTTACTCCTGAGTCCTCTTGTGGTCCCTTCAATTATTTTTTAAGCATCGAAGGCAAGATGAGTGGGGAATTACAGTGGCATGTGTGAAGAAGAGGCCACATCTTACTGATAAACTCCAACAAGGAATGGACATTGTTCGCGCCCACTAAACCGACGGCCAGATGAGACAGGAGAGTTCCAAATAGGGGCCATAGTCCTTCTGCACCTATTTATTACGCTCCTTCTCTCTCTGGGGGTCGCTGTCTGAGGATCCAGGTGGGACTGTTGCAGTGACCAGGACACTGGTGGTCCTGCCCTTGGAAGCCCGTGTTGGGTGAGGTGATGTGGAGGAGGCCAGGGAGGACAGGACTTCCATTGACTTAGGCGGTGCAACATCCATCTATGGGCCGGGACAAAGGAAGAGTCCAGAGAAACTTCAGGCTCAGGTGAGCATCCAGCAGTTTCTTTCCCCATCTCAGCATGCTCGGTTCATTGTGGTACTTATGGTGGAATAAAATCGTGGAATTATGGTGGAAAAAGAACAGGTTCGACAATAAAGCGGCTGAGTAAGCATGCAGCCACTCTGGGTATTTTTTAAATTGTTTATTTGTGTGTGTGTGTGTGTGTGTGTGTGTGTGTGTGTGTGTGAGAGAGAGAGAGAGAGAGAGAGAGAGAGAGAGAGAGAGAGATGTCATGTGTTATGGGGAATGAATGAAGGTCAGAAGACAACTTTCAGAAGTCAGTTCTTTCCTTCCACTACGTGGGCTTCCAAGATTTGAACTCAGGTTGCCAGGTTTGTGAATAGGAGCCTTACTCACTGAGCCATCTTACCCACTGAATACAACTCTACTCTGCGGGTTGTATTCAGTACCGATGCCTGTTATGAAAATGATGCAGCATCAGGGAACTGTGCCCAGAATGTTAAGTGAAGAAAAGTAGGACAGAGGGTTTTAGGGACACTTACACAGCTCTGCGAAAGAAAAAAGGAGCAAGCCCACAGACATGTTTCCTACTAGTGAAAGGGGATTTATCTTCCTCCTCCCCTTTCCCGGGAGGCCTGACTCCTCTCTCTCCCTAGCCAGGCTGTGTTCCCAACGCCTTCTGCATAGGCTCAGGTCATGCCCCTCTGCAATGTCGGCTGGCGTTGTCTTTTTCAACTGTGACGCCTTTACACCTATGGATCTCTTAAACATTTGTGTATAATTGATACAAGCGTTAAGCTGCTTATAGAAGAGAACATCAAAGAGAATACATTCTGAAGTATTTTCTGAACATCAAAGAAAATACTTTGCCTCATAGAGATTGTTAAAGGGTGGGGGGAAAGAGACAAATGCTTTCACAATGTAGAGCTAGGTGCTATGGGGGGAGGTGGGGTTCAGGATAAGAGAACAAAAACCAGAACTGTGTCCCTTCAGAAGTCTGAAATCTCATGGGATGGGTGGGGACGGCCTGTGAGTCCACAATGGAACTGGACCGGGATGAGTGCTAAGAAAAAGAGTGGAAAGGGCTAGGGAGCTAGAATGGAGCCAACCCAGCAAGGGACGCCCAGGAAAAAAGACCGGCAGCTAGAGGTTGAAAACAGCTGATATATGGACTGGGATGCTGACCAGCTGAGGGTCTCTAGGGAAAGTAGGGGGGGAGACACAAGTAGGATGGGCCTTTTTCCCATCCAGATAAAGGTCTGGATTCTCAATTTTTAAACATATTTTTAGTCCTTTATTTTCTTGAGAAGAGAGAGAGAGAAGGTGCAGAGGCAGAGGTCAGTGGACAGCTTTCAAAAGCTTCCGTCCATCTCATGGGCTTCTGGGGGTCAACGCAGGTCTCCAGGTTTGCGAGCCAGCACCTTGCGCACTAAGCCATCTCACTCTGTCCTAGATTCTAACCTTTTTGTTGTTGTCGATGTTGACATTTTGCTTTGTCTATGCTGCCCTGGAAGACGTTGTGTAAACTAAACTGGCCTCGAACTTACAGCAGTCCCCATATTGGTGTTACGGTTGCATTTTGGTGTCAACTTGACAGTTGCAGATTGGGGTGCAGCTGTGAAAGGTTAATGGTTGTAATGACCCCTGACCAAGTCTGCAGGTACTTGACTGATTGCTGTGGAGAACCCAGCCCATAGTGGGTGGTACTTTCCAGTGGTGGACCAGATAATAGGAGGTGCAAAGAGGAGGGACTTGCTCTTCCCTTATCTGGTGTCGACTTGCTGTAGAGTCCACTCTGCAAGCATGGTGGTGGCTGCTGCTGCTGCCTCCATCCTTGGCTGACTTGGAGCTTCACCTTTTCTACCACATTGTTGCTGTTCCCTGCTGCCTTTGGAGCCTGGTCTCCAGGCCTTGCTGCTGTTGGCTGTTCATTGCTGCCGTCAGAGCCCAGCATCTTCAACCCTCCAGAGAAGCAAGGGCTTGAGACTTTCTTGGGATCTTTTGACTTTGTGGAACATTCCCATCAAGAGCGAGGAGGCTGCAGGCGGCTACTTGAAGGATACTATTTTTTTTATTGTGAGTTATTTTAATAAACATATATGTATGTATGTATGTATGTATGTGTGTGTGTGTGTGTATATATATATATATATCATCTTATAGATTCTGTTTCTTCAGAGAACCCTGACTAATACACGCAGATTCCAGGTGTGAGCCACCACACCCGGGCTCTAGACTCTAAAACCACAGAGCTCCAGTGACAATTTGCTTTCACTACACATACTGGACAGATCTGGTTCAGGCGCTGAGTGTGTGGCACCTGGCACATGGTAGACTTGTAATGAGAGGGCGTAGGAATGAACAAATCACGGATCTATTCAGGAGGCTGATCCCAAGGAGGCGGAGAGCAAGGATTGAAAAGACAAAGGCTGGAGACAAGACAAATTACAAATACTGGGGTGCCTCCAGGCACCCCATAATGGGGCCAAACTGGAAAGTCAGACATGGGTTGGAAGGACATTTAGAAAGAACTGATGAGATTTCATAACTGATCGACTTGATACCAGACATGAAAGGAGAGAGGAGAGTAAAGATAATCCAAGCTGGGCCTGATGGTGGTGTGGGCTGCGAGTCCCAGTTAATCCGAGGCTGAAGCAAGAGGATCATAAGTTCAAGACCAGCCTGGGCAACTTAGCAAGACCCTGCCTCAAAAAACAACAGCAAAAGTATTGCTTGGAAATGGAAAAATCAGCAAACATATCCAAGCCCTAAGTTCAATCATCAGTAACAGAGAGAAAAAGAGAAAATGTCGAATATAGTAACACAGTCTTTAAAATTTAGGCTTAGGTAGGAGTCTGAAGTGGGACAGTGGTAGGCCAGACATTATCTGTTGGACATGACAGGACTGTGGTATCGATGATTTCATGGCAGATATGTTTGCTCTCATAAGAACTACACAGGAATTGTCCTATCAACATCTCATCACGAAAAAAGATGTCAAGAAGCTCCATGCCGCCCTGAGATACTGATAAGGACTAATGCTGATAGGGAAGAAAAGGAAGGTACATTTCTCAATGATACATCAATGACCTATGACACTTGTTGGAGCATGAATCATGCCAGGCATGTGTCATCAAAGACAAACTAGATGAAACACAGCGGGCCACACAAATGCAAAGTCTTGAAAATGGGAAAGAATCTGGCAGGGAAGAAAAAGGGTTGTAAGGGGAAAAGGAGTAGATGGGATTAGGGATTAAAGGGTGAAAATAGCATTAATTTACTATATTCACATATGCAACACTAAAAATTATATCTATATATCTATATCTATCTATATATCTATATATATAGTTTTCTTCCTCAAAGCCCAGAATTCTCAATCCTGTGCTATCTTCTGCTTTTGGACTTAATTAAGGTGAACAGTGTGTACCATCCTGTCATGGGACACAGCAATGTGCTATTTCACATGCTAATACACACTTTGCATATGCCTTCCACCCTCACCAGGCCGCAGGCTTTTTTAAAAAAATAACTTTATTTAGTGTGTGTGTGTGAGAGAGAGACAGAGAGAGAGAGAGAGAGAAAGAGAGAGAGAGAGAAACACTGTGTCCCTGTGGAGGACCAAGGGTGACTTGGGAATCATCCTGGATGGCTTCTACTCCCTTTGTGCTCCACTCTGGCATTTCCCAGGCTCCACCCACCAGGGCTGGCAGTGTGGGCACCATGGTTTCTGCCTGGTGTTTTATGTGTGATTCAGTATCTGAACTCAGGACCTTCTGCTTGGGAGGCAAAGTCTTAACCCCTGAGCCATCTCTCTAGCCTGCCACTGGGTTTTAGAGACTGGGGAGCACTCGAGCCCAGGAAGTGTCCAGCCACACAGACAACACTCACAGGCTTGGAAGACACCTGTATCCCCCATGCTGAAGTCTGCACTTCCTTCTGTCTCCCCTTCCCTCTCTTCCCTCTCTTTTCTTTAAGCTTCAACAGGGGTGTTGGTATGAATTTAAAATTACTACTGTCTCTGTTTCCAAGTGTGAGGATTATAGGATTAGAATTTATGTCATCTCACTAGTTTCCATTTTGTTGGTTCTGTTTTGTTTTCGAGACAGGGTCTCTTGTAATCCAGGTGACCTTGACTCTGTAGAGAATGACTTGACTTTGACTGCTGCTCCTGCTTTCTGACTTCCAAGTGCTGAGATGACAGGCACGTGCTGCCATGTCTAGCTTTGGACTTGCCTAGCTTTGGTATCCATTTTAAAGAATTCTTTCAGGACAGTCACAGTAGTGTTCCTAAGCTTAAGGAGAACACAGCAAAGGGTTCTGGGAAATGCCCCTGGGTTCTTGCATCTCATCGGAGAGGAGGACCCAGAGGAGAGTTTGGCATACACAGTAAAGGATGCTCCGGGGAGTGGGGGGGAGTGGGGAGCAGGGGGGTGAGGGGGGTGTGGAGGGAGGGAGGGGACCGGTGTACCTGTTAAGTTTGTAGGAACAGAAATAATAATAAATAAATAAATAAGTAAATAAAAATACAGAAAAAAATAAAGAATTCTTTCAGGGAAGGAAATAGGTCAAATTGATCTGTAAATAGCTGGTACTGTAACCATAGAATTGAAGAACACTTAACACTCAGCCTAGAAATCTTGTTCTATAATGGAGGTAGAGGGTCTCAACACCTTGACAGGATGCAGCCTAGGGCAATAAAGAGCAGTGAAGTGGACAGCAATGGCCAGCCATTATATAGAGTACCTGCGACCCAGCAGGGCTCACCCAGAATCAGGCCAATCTAATTTCTCCCCTTCCTAAAGTCTTGGGAACCTTCTGGAAGAAGGGGCTTTGAGATTGTAAGAATCTAAAGATGGACAGGCTCACCATTAGACAAGACATTCCATTCAAGGCAGGACTGCTGCATCTAGGCACTGCGTGAGACCTGTCCTTACAAGACCTGCATAATGACTGACATACCAACATGACCCCATAGACTATCCAGGAACTCAGGAGAGATAAGAATATACAGTGGAACCTTAGGAATTAGAGCTGGATGAGTGAAGGGAAATGCCCTTATCCATGGGGCGGCCTGAAAAAAGCAACTTGGTAAGCCACAGAGGCCTGAACCCCCATAGAAGTAGACAAGCCAGAGGTAACCCTGGGACTCACAGAAGCAGACAAGTGGGAGGGTGGGAGGAAATGGGATGGATGGTGAAGAGAAGGGAGGAAAATGGGAGAGAGGGGGGATGGAGGGAAGCAGGTTTAAGTACTTAATATGCTTGGAAAAAAATATTCACATGAATGTAGAACAACTAAGAAAATTTCTTTCAGCTGGGCACAGTGGCACAAGCATGTAAATCCCCAGCATTTGGGAGGCTGAGGCCTGAAAATTTTGAGTTCCTGGTTAGCCTGGGCCACCTAGTCAGACTCTGTCTTAAAGAAAAAAGAAACAGCTGCTTTCATCTTCTCTTTCACTCTGTCCCAAGGACAGAATAGATCCTCAAGCTGTTCTATCGAAAAGTCGAATGGCAGCCACCAGCAACAAAGGTGCCATCTGCCAGTCATGGGCTCCAGCGTTTGGTCATTCGACGAAAGTAGAAGGGTTAGAGCTGGGAGAGCTAGGTGGGCTTCCGATCTTGCTTGTCACCTTAGAGCCGCCCTTTCCTGGCCTCTCTAATTTGGAAACTGAGACATGGGGAGCAAGTCCCTTGTCCAAGGATGCACAAACAGGCAGTCTACACTACATCACACCGCTTGTCTGTGCTTCCTTAGAAAAGAGATTTGCTTACTGCTTCTCAGTGGAGACCCAGCTGAGATCTCAGGCAGTGACCCCATAGCCCCATGAGTCTGTGGCAGTGGTCTGAACAAAGTCACACGCAAGGGCTCTGTGTAGCGTCTGGCACAGAACGGATACTGAATATGCTGATTATTATTGAGGTTGACATTTGTGAACATTCTCTATACCAAAGGTATAGGGTTTGGCAGTAAGAATGCGAGTGAAAGACAGAAAACATGTCTGCAAACTGTCAGTCCAGTAGGGTCACAGATGTGTGCCAAGAGGCAAACAAATAATCACACATTATCACCACTAAAAGAGACCCTAGAAAGCATCTCATGCAGGCCACGGAGAGTCTTGGGGGGTAAAGGTGTCTGATTGCACATTTGGCACGCTGGGTTTGATTCCCAGAATACTTGTGGTGAAAGGAAAGAACCGACCTCCGAAAGTTATTCACTGACCTTCACATGTGTGATATGATATCCGTTTTTTCTCTCTCTTTTTCTCTCTCTCAAATAAATAAAATATCAAGAAAAGAAAGAATTCAAGTGTAGAGAAATGGGCACAAAGGTGAGGATGGGGATTAGGTTGAAGTTTAAACAACAATTTGAATCTACAGTAGAGGGCAATGTCCTCCACTTAAAGAAAGTGTTCCGGGGGCTGGAGAGGTGGCTCAGGGGTTAAGCCTCTGCCTTGCAGGCGGAAGGTCCTGAGTTCGGATCCTAGACCCCACGTGTAGACGCTGGGCAGAAGCGGGGGCGGCCTGCGTTTCTGGTCCTGGTAGGACGGAGCCTGTGAATCCCGGGGGCAGAGTAAACAAGGAGGTGGAAGCTTCCATGGTGGTTCCTGAATTCGTCCGTGGTTCTACATACACACACGTGCACACACATTCATGCACAATTGAATAAATAATAAACAATAATTTTTTTTTTTAAAAGAAGTGTTCCAAAAGTCAGAGAGAAGTCCTTAGAGTTAGGGTGACTTACAGAAGCAGAAGATTGAAGTGGGTGGGAGTTAGTGCTAGAGAGAATCTCTACATTCAGTTGGACTAAGTCTGCCATGTTTTATGTATGGGGGGCAAGGCAGGGGTGCTTGCGGATGGGACCCATATCCTGGGCAGGTGCATTATCACTCAGTTGTATCTCCAGCAAGCGCCCAGTTCTTAAGTTTCATTGCACTTCTCCCAATTTCAGTAGTGACCATGTCTCTTCCCTGTCCTCTAACGAGAGTGGGGTTCCCAAGTCTGGCTACTTCTCTGACATTGACATGTCCTTAGTTCAAGTCCTAGACATGCTGATTCTCAGGCCCTCAAGATGGCTGTCATCTCCTGCTTGACATCATGGCGGCCCCCAGACTGTGGCAAAGCCCAGGGTCATCCAGAAGAGGACCAAGAAGTTCATCTGGAAGCAGCAGGTCCTTAGAGCAAAAATTAAGCATATGGGATGGAAACCCACAGACAGCGACAATAGGGTTCAAACAAGATCCAAGGGTCAGATCCTGATGCTTTCTGTGCTGTTTCTTGCTCACAATGTTTCCTCAAAGAAACACAGCGCCTCGGGGAGCGCATCACAGCTGTCCTTCAGAGCCACTGACCCCAATGCCAGGCTGTGCTGTGAGACAAACAAGAGACCCCTCTGGTGCATACTTTATTTATGTTTAAAGCCAAAGAAACTCAAAAAATGGGGGTGGGATTGTGGGGAGAAGGATTTAGACCAAAGTCTCTTTTAGCTCTCAATTTGGGAAGACGCAGTGTTCTGGGCATATCCAGTCAACCAAGGACTTTGCAAGATAGTGTTTCTTTGACCAAGTGAGGGTACTCTGCACCTTCAGGTGGAACCACTAGAGGGCAGAAGGTCCCCAAGCACCTGAGCACATGGTCCCCTCCGGCCCGCAGGAAGACAGGCGAGCCAACCGCCAGGTCTCAGGAGTTTTCATATTGTAAATACCAAACTCGGGTAGGTTTGTTCATTTTTTATCAAAGGGCAGCAGCCAGGTTAGGGTGAGACGCGACGCGGGAGTTGTTTTTCCGTCTGGCATCAGAAGGATAAAGGCCAGACCTAAAAAGAAATTGGATTCTACGAAAGTAAATATTTTATGAAAAATTGAAAATGTATCTCTGTCCTAGTTTTGGTTGCCTACATACAGCTTAGATCATCAGAGGGTGGAGCTTTGGGGAGCACTTTCCAAGCTGGTAAACACTTGGGTAGAATAAAAGATGATTACAGACACGATGAGCCATGTCTGTGATCCTGGACCTGGAGTGGGGCAAAGGTAGAAGGATC
This sequence comes from Typhlomys cinereus, assembly GCA_023101885.1. Lineage (NCBI taxonomy): Eukaryota > Metazoa > Chordata > Mammalia > Rodentia > Platacanthomyidae > Typhlomys > Typhlomys cinereus. The sequence goes on along the minus strand of JALPQD010000346.1, from coordinate 954,444 downwards.
AGGAGTTTAGGGTCATCCTCAGCTATATGGCAAATTTGAGGCCAGCCTGGGCTACGTAACACCCTGTCTCAAAAACAACGGAAAAGACTTTATAAGGTTTGTTGCTCAGTCCACCTTTTCTTAGAGTTACTTGAGAAGTGTCAGTTTGTTTTGCTCATGTTTAAATCAGCTCTTGTTTAGGAAAGAATTGACTCTGGAAGTTTCCAGAAAACTCTGCCAAGTCATATACTTTTCCTTTTTTTTTTCTTCCTGGAGAGGATGAAATGGCTAGAATTCTCTTGCTTCACTGACTGGACACCAGTCCGAGTGTACCAGCAGGAAGAAGGAAGGAGGAAGCTCAGTACTTGTGGTAATGGTAGGGGCAGGAGCTGGCCTGGCTTATTCTCCACGTTGCGCAGGGTGGTCTCTTCTCTGAACCCCAGTTCTTTCTTCTGCTGAATATCGGCTTCTTCAAGTTCTGATCACAGCTGCCTGAAGATTCGCGCCGGGCAGGGGGCATCCCTGGAATGCCAGCATGTGAGAAGCAGAGCAGGAGAATGAGAAGTGCAAGATCACTCTCCATTACCTCGTGAGTTCCTGGCCGGCCACCCGTGTGGGGTACATGAAGCCCTAGCTGAAGACACACAGACGAAGTATAAGCAAATAACCCCCCCACACCCCTATTCCTCATCCCCGCTCAGATGCCACCTGCTGGTAAAGCCTTCCCCGACTCCCCAGAGAACCCCAGACAGTGCTAATGATCCCCAGGGTTCCCACAGCCACTGACACAGCATCACACTGCACAGATCTGTTTGTGCTTCTGTCTGATTTCACCTCAGACTTGAGCATTTCTAAAGGGGAGGAGTCATGTATCTCCCCGTCCCCAGCCTTCGCCTATCACCTGCTGGCTGGCAGGTGCTCCACCAATACTGCGAGGGCTGAAGAGGATTCTTTTTTTCCTGTCGTGAGCAAGACGATTGACAAGTGGCTGACCAGGTCTGCTGAAGAAAAGTTAACCAACCAATACTGGAGGAAGACCTGGAGCGCTTGCTTGGCATCAGGAACTACGTGGAGAAAACTGAGTGCTGAGGGCATGTGCTGACTGGCAGGGCGGGTGGCATGCGCCTGTACCCCAGACTTGGGTGGTCAAGGTAAAGTGATTGTGCATTCCAGGCCAGCCCGAGCCACACAACGAGACTGTTTCATAAAATCAAAAACAAGTGCCGGTGTGATGGTTTGCATTTGTAGTCCCAGCTCTTGGGAGACAGACACAGGGGTTTTAGGCAAGCTTGGGCTACACAGAGAATTTCAGGGCAACATGGGCTTGGAAAACCAAACTGAATCAAGAAAAAAAAAAAAAAACACTTGGTAGAAGCTACTTCGATCAATTTTAACTCCAGAAAAATTTTATTATTATTATTATTATTATTCTTGCATGTGGGTAGGTGCTGGTGTGCACGTCTGTATATCAGAGGAGACTGTGTTGTCTATGGAGGCACAAGGATGACTTTGGGAATCTTCCTGGATTACTCTTCCTCCTTACTGACTCGCTTTGGGATTTCCCAGGCTCCACCTTCCAGGACCAGAAGTGCATTTCTGCCCAATGGGATTCAGGATTCTAACTCAGATCCTTCTGCTTACAAGGCAAAGACTTAACCCCTGAGTCATGTCTCCAACCCAAAAGATTTATTTGTAAGGAGAAACTTTCTGATAGTGTGACTGAGCACAAGTGTAAGAGGATAGTAAAGTTCCCAACTGAAAGTCTTCATAGTTAAATGAACTTCTTCAAAAAAAAAAAAAAAAGAGTCTGGGATGAGTCAATTAAAATGAATATATGGGCATTGGCAAGACTGCTCAGTGGTCAAGGGACATACTTGCAAACCTGGTCAGTCTCCGAAAACCCACCTTGTGGAAGGAGAGAACTAACTCCACCCATGAGTCACGGCATGATGTTTACCTTCTCCTCCTCAGGATTGAACAAATAAATAAAATGAACAGACCACCTCCACCCCAGACCACCCCCACCCCAGACCACCCCCACCCCAGACCATCACCTACCCCAGATCACCACCACCTCCGGACTACCACCCATCCCAGGCTACCACCCACCCTAAACCACCATCCCTCTCCAGAGCTCGTTCATCAATCCCAATTGAAACCTTGCATCTCTTAACTGTTCCTTCCCCAATCCCCCCTCCCCCAAATGGTGACCACCATTCCACTTTCTGGTGCTTATGATTACTCTGTGACTCTCATGCAAAAACAATCATATACAACTGGAGAGATGGCTCGATAAATAAGGCACTTGTTAGGTAAGTGTAAAGACCAGAGTTCAGAACCTTAAAATTTAGGTAAAAGCCAGGCAGGTGTGGCAGCCACTGGCAATCTTAGCACTCAGGAGGCAGAGCAGGGCATCCCCAGGGCACTGAGCTGGCTGATCAGCAAACTCTGGGTTTAATTGAGAGACCTTGCCTCATAACTACAATGGAGGATGGTTATGGAAAACTTTGGGCCTCCATGGGCACACATAAACATATACACATACCTGCTTACACACATGTATCCACACACATGCAAAAAACCTGCATACATATATGCATGTATAACCTTCTCACATACACACAAGCAAAAAGAAAGTAATCACATAATTCTGTGATCATACAATTGTCTTTTTGCAACTGATTTGTTCAGTTTAACATTTTCTTCAAGGTTCATCCCTATCAAAGCATGTATGTCATCTTTTTTTAAGACTGAAGTTATCATTTCAATTTAAAAAATGTCTTATTTATTTTAGAGAGAGAGAAAAAGGGAGTGAGAGCGAGCAAGAGAACATAAAATGCCATGGTGCACCGTGGAGATCGGAGGACCATTTGCCCAAGTCAGTTCCCTTTAACATGTGGGCTTCTGGGAAATGAACTCAGATGGCCAGGTTTATAAGCGGGCGCCTTGCCCTCTGAGCCTTCTCCCCAACTCCTTTTTTGTTGTTGTTGGTGAGTGTGTGCGTGTGCACGTGCGCGTGCATGTGTATGTGTGTGTGCGTGTGCGTGTGCGTGTGTGTATCAGAGGGCACTGTGTGTACCTGTGGCAGTCCAAGGGTGACCTTAGGAATCGTCTTGGATTGCTCTGCCTCCTTTTTGCTTTGTTCTGGGGTTTCCCAGGCTCTGCTTCTGGGGTTGGAAATGCAGGTTGCTGCCTTTTGCCTTTTGTTTTTATATGGGGTCTGGGACCTAAACTCAGGTCCTTCTGCTTTTGAAGTAGAGTCTTAACCCCATGGTCATCGATTCTGCAAATTAAAAAAAGTATTTGTATTTATTTATTTAAGGCAGAGAAAGATACAAAGAGTGAGAGAGAAAGAGAAGAGGAAGGAAGGAAGGAAGGAAGGAAGGAAGGAAGGAAGGAAGGAAGGAGGAAGGAAGAGAAGGAAGGGAAGAAGAAAGAAGAGAGAAAAGAAGAAAGAAAGAAGAGAAGAGAAGAGAAAGAGAGCAAAGGAAAGAGAAAGAAGAGACGAGAGAGAAAGAAAGAAGACAGAGAGAAGAAAGAGAAGAAAGAGAAAGAAGAAAGAAGAAAGAGAAAAAAGAAAGAAAGAAAGAGAAGAAGAAGAAAGAAGAAAGATAAGAAAGAAAGAAAGAAAGAAAGAAAGAAAAACGAAAGAAAGGGGGCTGGGAGAGGTGGCTACAGTGGTTAAAACCTTTGCCTTGCAGGCAGAAGGTCCTTGAGTTAGGATCCTAGACCCTACAATAGACAACGGGCGAAAGTGGGGCGGCCTGCGTTTCTGGTCCTGGTGGGAGGAGCCTGTGAATCCCAGGGCAGAGTAAACAAGGAGGAGGTGGAGGCATCCATGGTGGTTCCCGAATTCGCCCATGGTTCTACACACACACACACACACACACACACACACACACACACACACAGACATATGGGTCCACACACACACAATTGAATAAATAAATAAAAAAAAGAAAATTCTTTAAAAAAAAAAAAAGAAAGAAAGAAAGACACTCATGCTTACCAGGTAGGCTTCCTGGGACTGAACTCAGGTCTCTGGATTTGGAAGCAGGTGTCTTACCTGCTAAGCTATCTTGCCTGCCCTCCTGAGAATCCTTGTTTCCCAGAACACCTCTATGTACAGATGAAGTAAACATCACCCTCCAAGCTGACTGGGGAAACCATGTGGATGAGAAAGGCATTGTACATGAAGGAATTTGTCCAACCCCACCCAATCCCTCCTTGCTTCATTTTCTTTTTCCTTTTTGTGCAGGGCTCCAGGGACAGCTCAACTCAGCCCCAGGTGTAAGTCTGGACTAGTTTTGCCCAATCGTGGCAGTTTTGGTTCTTTTGCTGAGAGCTGATTTAGCATGTTAATGTGATAAAATTGTTGGCTCAGGAGATATGAGCGGAGCCAAAGCAGGGCTGTTAACCAAAGATTCTTTTTGCTGTTGTAATTGTTTCTCCCCACACACACACCCAACACACACCTTTTTAGAGACAGGGTCTCATATAACTAAGACTGGCCCTGAGCTCCTGATCCTCCTACCTCTACCTCCCCACGCTCTGCTTGGCTTCACTACTTTAACAGACACAAAAAGCTGCTTCCTGTTTTGTGCTTCTCAATATTACGATAGCAAGTGCTCGTGACCCCTGGAGCTCAGCAGCCATTTTGCCATATGAGATGAGCTAGATCAATGGTCCTGATGATGTGCAAAGATGGCAGAGGGAAGAAATGGAAGGAATTTGCATCTTCTACATGAGCGAAATGCCAAATTAACAGACTCCAAACTCCTCACCTTCAGTCCTGCTCTTTATTTGAGATCTGTGGCCATATTTTTAAAGTCACTTTTGAATTTCCTATATTTGCATTCAAAACATCTTAATGACAGGTTAGGATTAAAGTTAAAAAGCAGGCAAGACAGAGGACCCAAACTCGTACTCTTTCCACTTGATTAATGCTAACAGCTCAGAAGCTGGGATCCACTGAGGGGCTCAGCAACCAAAGGCGCCTATTCACAAGCCTGACAACCCAAGTTCGATCCCTGGAGCCAGGTGGTGGAAGTGGAGAACCAACTTCAGGAAGTCGACTGACTAACACATGTGCAATGCTCTGGGGATTCCCAGGCTCCATCTTCTAGGGCTGGAGTTACAGGCTGGCTATCGTACTCTCACAGCATTAAAAAAAATTTTATCTGAGAGAGAGAGAGAGAGAGAGAGAGAGAGAGAATATGCCATGGTGTATGGATGGAAGTCAGTTCTCTCCTACCATTCTATTCTGTAGGCTTCCAGGGATCAAACACAGGTCACAGGTCTCTAGGTTTGAGAGCAAGTGCTTTACCCAATCAGCTATCTCACTGGCCCCGCCCAGCATTTTTCATGAGATCTGGGGATCTGAACTCTGATCCTTTTGCTTGCTTGGTAAGGGCTTTTACTGCTGAGCCATCTCCCAGCCCTTACTGGTGGTCTTGCTAAGATCTGTGTGCCAAACATTCTGTAGGTATTTTCTACCTACTACTCGTTTGATCCCCACCATGGCCACAGGCAGCGGTCATTACCACTTCTTAGCCTTTTTCTGCAAACACTCATTCAGCCTCTTCGTGCCTCTCTCACACAAGTTTTCAGGGCCTGTCAAACCACTTTTGGCTAGTCCCTTGTTTTCAAGAAACTCACATTCAATTTGGAAAGGCGGAGCTCAACTAGATACTGTGTTGTGGTCTAAACTGAGTTGTGCTGACCATAAACGCAACAGGTGGTATTATACGTTGATTTCCTATTGCCCTGTCACAAATCCAGCAGCTTGTAAAACAGCAAGCATTCGTGGTGCTGGTTTAGCTTGGTTTCAGACATCTATGCTCGGATTGGCTTGGATCCTCTGTGCAGGCCTCATGTATCTCCAGTCAAGATGCTGGGCTGGGCTCCTTTGCGGAGCTTGGCTCCTCTTCCAAGCTCATACAGTTGCTAGCTGTATTTCCTAAGGTTGGAGGATGGAAGGCCCCGTTCTCTGGCTGTCCCTGGGAGTCACTCAGCTCTTGCTGATCCCTGTAATTTCACGCATGTGGTCATCTTCTCCAGCAGTTTCTTCCAGAAGTCTGCTAAGAAGGAGCACTCACTATAATTTACATAATCATGGGCGGGACATCCAACTCCTTTGCCAAGAGGCAAGGAACAAGCAAACACTTCCAGAATTTCAACCATGCGGCACTGCTAAGGTGTGCATGCTTTCTGAGTTGCAAACTCAAAAGTGCCATTTTTCCTTTTCTTTCTATGTCTCTTTTCCCCTCCCCCCTCCCCAAAGTCTGGTATTCCTTGGACAAGTGGTTGCCTGAGGACAATCCAGGCCTCACTTAAAAGGCAGGACTTTCTCTTCCTCTTCTATATTATATTCCTTCACTGGCGGTTACCTGCCCTGTTGTTTTTCTTTCAAAATGAAGTCCTGGAGCAAAAAAAAAAAAAGGCAAGTCACAGGTTCCACTTCTAGGAGACGGGATTACGCAAAGGCATGACTCATCAGGGGTCACCTGAAAGTATGTCTGCCTGGGGGGGGAATTAGAAAATGTCAGAGTGAAGTGGAGTCCTCAGGTGCACTTTATGAAAGGACTTAAGCTGGCTGAGGGTGAGGGTAGAACTCAGACCAGCAAGAAGGAGAGTATCTGGGCCCAAGGACTTATGATCCAAAGTACAGAGGTGGGCTTTTTACCCAGGTAACTCCTGTACGAAAAGCTGATGGAAGACTGTTGACTACCATCCCAGAGGCTAGGAGGAACTCTGGCTTAACCAAAGGGAAGTTGGTCGGTGCAAAGTGCATTCTGGCCTTGGTATCTGAAGGTGTGTGTTCAAGGTTCAGTGTTGCAATCAGCTAACAATGTGAAGGGGATCTGCTGGTGTTATGTCTAGTCATGTGCCTCTACCCTCAATCAAAAGCTCCCAAATCTATGCTGTGGCCTAGACCTTCTGCCCAACTCAAGACTCAGACATCCAACCAATCACTGCACAAATTCCTCTTGGGAATTTTTAATTTATTTTTTGATGATCTCACATATGTATACAATGTATGTTGATCATATCCCTTCTCCTCCCATTCCCCCTGGACATTCTCCCAATCCGGCCAGCAGGTCCACCTCTCACCTTCATGTGCTCTTTAAACAGCAACAACTGGACGATAAGATGAGCGGTAAGAGAAAATCCATACAGGATATAGATAGCTGTCATGACTGAACTTCCAGGACAAAGAACCCGTGGTTAAGAACCCATGATAGAACTAAAAAATTCTGTGAGTGCACATTATGAGTCCCCAGAACAAGTCCTGAGAGCCGTCCACACTGTGAGCGCAGATCCGGCCCAGGGGGGCATCCATGTTGTTTCATGGCCCCATAAACTTGATTCCTTCCTTCCTTTCTCTGGAGACCTCTTCCTCTTTAGTGCCTTGTCTTGGGGAACCTTGTACGGTTCCTTCCTCCCTATCTCATGGTATCTGAGAACCTTGTGGCTCTTCTGTGTCCCTTCCTTGCATCCCTGACTACTGTCCTGGTTTATAGCTCACTAATTCTCCAAAATCACTGTATCTGCTTCTTAACTGATCTTTTTCTTTTAAGAAAATATTTGAGAGAGAGAAGAGAAGGCATATGCACTCATGCCGTGGCGCACAGAGAGGGGTCAGAAGACAACTTTAGAAAGCTATCTTCCCTCCACTATGTGGATGTCCGAGGATGGAACCAGGTCTCCAAGTTATCGAGGAGGCGCCTTACCTACTGAGCTATTTGGCTGATCTCTTTTAACTGATCAGTTCATTTTCCACACATCCTGTAAAATGATCTTTTCTTTTTTTTCTTTCTCTTTCTTTTCTTTCTTTCTTTCTTTCTTTCTTCTTTCTTCTTTCTTTCTTTCTTTCTTTCTTTCTTTCTTTCTTTCTTTCTTTCTTTCTTTCTTTCTTTCTTATTCTTCTTTTTCTCTTTCTCTTCTTTTCTTTCCTTTCTTTCTTTCCTTCTCTTTCTCTCTCTTCTTTCTCTTTCCTTCCTTCCTTTCTTTCTTTCTTTTCTTTCTTTCTTCTTCTTCTTCTTTCTTTCTTTCTTTCTTTCTTTCTTCTTTCTTTCTTTCTTCTTTCTTTCTTCTTTCTCTCTCTCTTTTCTTTCTCTTCCTTCCTTCCTTTCTTTCTTTTTCTTTCTTTTCTCTTTCTGTGTGTGTGTGTGTGTGTGTGTGTGTGTGTGTGTATCAGAAGGCACTGTGTATGCCTGTGAAGGCCCAAAGGTGACTTAAGGAATCATCCTGGATTGCTTCTACTTTCTGTTTGCTTCACTTTGGGATTTCTTAGGCTTTGCTTTTCAGAGCTAGAAATACGGGTCACTACCATTTCTATCTGGTGTTTTTATGTGAGATCTGGTATATCCGAATTCAAGTCCTTCTGCTTGTGGGGCAGAGTCTTAACCCCTGAGCCATCTTTCTAGCCCATGAAATTTCTTTTTGACAAATATTTTATTTATTTGAGAGAGAGAGGAGAGAGAGAGAGAGAGAGAGAGAGAGAGAGAGGAGAGAGAATATACATGAATGCATGCCATGGTGCATAGGTTGAGGTCAGAGGACATTTTTTTGGAAGTCAGTTCTCTCCCCTATGTGGGGTTGCAGGGATTGCCAGGTTTGCGAGCAGGCACCTTACCTGCTGAGCTATCTTGTCAGCCCCAGAGTGAGTTTTTTGAAGCACAATTTAAAAACATTGCTAATCTAATTAAAAGACAATCAGAAACCCTTAAACTCTTAGAAATTAAGTTCAAATTCCTAGGCTGGAGAGATGGCTCAGGGATTAAGACTCTGCCTCCGAAGCAGAAGGGCCTCAGTTTGGATCCTAGGTCCCATGTAAAAAAAAAAAAAAGAAAGAAAGAAAAGAAAAAATGCCAGGAGTTCTCCAGTCCTGATGGGTGGAGCATGGGAAATCTCAGAGCAAAGCAAAAAGGAGGTAGAAGCAATCCAGGGTGATTCCTGACGTCACTCTTGATCCTCCACGGACACACACACACACACACACACACACACACACAGACACACACTGAATAAATAAAGTTTAAAAATGTTTAAAAAAAATTCAAACCTCTGGACAAGAACAACATTCAATACCTGAAGCTTTCTAGATCTGATTCTTCTGTCTTTCTGCCCTGCTACTTTTATTACAGTCCCAACTAGTGTGCATTTGCACACTATTCTGGTGTTCTTTCAGATCTCAGCGTGCGAATATGGCTGGTCCTTGTCCTTCTAGGCGGTGGCTCAGAGGTTAAAGTATGTGCCATGCAAACAAAACCAGTGTTGCTATCCCCAGATCCCACTTAAAATGCCCGTGGGTGTAACAATCTTCCTATTATTTTAGCCTTAGAAGATGGAGACTGGGAATCCCCAGAACAAACTGGATAGCCAGATTAGCACTATAGGTGAACTCTAAGTTTGATTAGAGGCCTGTCTCAAAAGAATAAGGTAAGAGAGACTGAGAATGATTCCTGATATTAACCTGAGTCCTCTACCTGGATGTGCACATATCCCCCCACCACATGGACCCACCAACATACAATTATTCATACACACACACCCGCGCACACACACATACACACACACACACACACACACACACACACACACACACACCTCTTTCATCTTATGCATGGAAATGAAAAAATGGGGGGGAGCAATATTCATGTCCCCATCATCTTCCAGGGCTGCTCAGCTTTCCACTTCAGGAAACATCTACCCTACTCTACTTCCAAATGCTTGAAAACATCAGCCATGTCCCCTCCTAGCAGTTTGTGGAGGTGTCCTATTTCCCCCCAACATTACAACTGCTTATGTTGTCTTTTGCTGTCTCTTCTGCTAGGTAGCAGTTCTTGAGATAGGAGCTCATGTAGTTTTCATACCTTCAGCTGTCCAGTGCTGAAGCCATGTAGGGTTGGTATCTTACTATTTAATTTTTATGATCTGATGACCTTTTCTTCCAATCTTCTTGAGTTTGTTTTTTTTTTTTTGAAAGGAGGACTACAGTCCTGGATAACCTCAGCTCCCCAAGAGTTGGGATTATAGACACAAGCCACTGTAGGGGGCTTATCTATCTATCTATCTATCTATCTATCTATCTATCTATCTGTCTGTCTGTCTGTCTGTCTGTCTGTCTGTCTGTCTGTCTGTCTGTCTGAGACAAGATCTCTAACACATGTTGCCTTTCCCTAAATTAAGCCAAGGATGCTTGTAACCTCCAATCGTCCTGCTTCTACCTCCTGATTGCTGGATTACAACTGTGCACCACTGCACCTAGTTGATGTGGTGTCAGTGATGGAACCCAGGATCTCATACACAGTAGGCAAGCATTCTACCAAACAAGCTACACTCCATCCCTAGTCACTCAAATTTTGGATAGGCAATGTACTTGTATTTAAAAATCTGCAAAGTTAGGGAACAACTAAAGGAAGGAATAAAGAGAGAACTGTCTCCTACCTTTGTCTCCAATCCAGCAGGTCCAGTCCTCCTCCCTAGGAGCTATCATTGCTATTGATTCCTTGTGAATATTTTTAAAGACACACAGATATAAGTTCTTCTTTTATACACAAAGGCTATTGTGTTCTACAGTATGTATTCCACCTTTTGTCCATTTACCCATGTACAGTCTCTATGAGATCATCTCATATCATGCCATAAAGAATTTCCTTATTCTTTGTTTATAGTGATTCAGTTTCCATTGTGGCTATATCACAATTTAACCAATGACTATTGAGCTATTTCCAGTCTTTTGTGAATACAAACAATACTGAATGACTTCATGAAAATCTTACTTTCCAGGTGTGTGGGTATAAATGGACTCCTAGAAGAGGAACTGTCAGATCCTATTCTAAGACAAGTGTATTTTTATGTCTGAACAGGTCCCATTGCTCTTCCTGGAGGTTGTAGATATTATCTCATTTATCTCTGTATCTTTAGCCACTGTTATAAAGCCTCTATCTATCTATCTATCTATCTATCTATCTATCTATCCATCCATCTATCCATTCATCTATCAACTATCTATCTATCTATCTATCTATCTATCTATCTATCTACCTTCTGTCTATCCATCCATCCATAGATATATATGTAGATATATGTAGATATATATGTAGATATTTAGATATATAATTTTTTGAGACAGGGTCTCATGTAGCCAAGGCTTACCTCCACAGTATATAGTGGGAGATGATTTTGAATTTGAATTTCTGATCCTCCTTCCACTACCTCCTAAAGTCTGGGATTACAGTCATGCACCACCGTGTTTTGTTTATGTAGTTTTGGGGATCAAAGCAAAGGCATTTTGCCTGCTAAGCAAACAGTCTAAATCCCTAGTTACATCCCAAGCTCCATTTAGTGTACTTTACTTAAATGAACAGATGAAAAAAAGCCTAGTTATTTTATAGCAAAAAGCTCCCCTTTCCCCCCTCCGCCCCGTGACACCTTGCTTCAGTAGCTAAGTCTCTTGCCATCCAGTGCTCAATTCTATCCAAATGATTCATGTTTAAAACAAAACCCCTTGTTTTGGAGCAAAATTCTAATTCTGTCTATGCTAGTTACATACAGGTGTCAACTTGGCAAGTGAAAGCTGAGCTCTGGACACATTTGTGAAGAAGCCCTGAGCAACTCTGCAGGAGGTTATCTGATTTACGTGGGAAGACCCGGCCCACAGTGGGTGAGACTATTCCCTGGGCAGGGCGATAAAATGGAGGGAGCTGGTTCAGTACAATCTGGTATTTTCTTGGGCGGAATTGCAGTCTGGCAAGTGAGGGTTGACCCCCTGTCAATAATCCTGTGGAGATAGTGTGGCCAGTTCCCTCAGTTCCTGGTGCTGGGATGGAACTCTCCTGCCAAGCTGGACTGAGAATTGTAACCAAGAATTACAAGGAAGCATAAAGCCTCCCTCCCTGTTCCCCTAAACTGTTTGGTTGTGAATTTGACAACAACCTGGAGGCTAACTCTAACACCAGCTTTATTTTTTCAGCTGTGGAATAACTAATCAGGACTTTCCTACATCGGCTTCACTGTAAAATAAGGTCACCTTCACTTCCACATCCTAGTTATACCGGCCTTGTGTCTTCACCCAGTATGTTGTGAAATCTCTTAATCTTTTTCTTACTTCCTCTGTCTCGTGCAATCCTGGAAATGCATAGTCCATAGGTTCTTTCAGGGGATTGCTTGTTGCTCTTATAAGTCACCAGACCTCTGATTCTCTTGGTTTTTTTTTTAGTTGTTCAGCTTGATTCATCTACAAAATAAGGACACATAGGGTTGTATGGATCTAATGAGATGCAGCTGTGCTTAAATTAAAATAGTGCTTGGCACATAGTGATGTTGAGAGAGACAGTTCTCAGTGCTTCTACTCATCTTCTGGTGTATGCCAGGAATGCAAAGTCCTGGCTGCTCTTTTCCAGATTCTTTTCTCCGGGGTTGTGGGGGTGCATTAGCAAGCAACCTTGACAGATGAAGTAATGTCTTCCTTCAGGATAAACGGCAATTTTGCTTTACTGCTTCGTACAGAATGGCAGCTTCTCTAAGTTTAGTGTCTTAGGCTGTGATATAATTCTGTCAGGGTACAGTATTCATCTGAGTTCTTTGTTTTGTCCATGAGCTTGGTGGCAAGGGGAACTAACACAAACTTGCTGAAGCTGACATTTCCTGTGTCTTGAGTAATAATCCTTTGTCTCTTTGACAGAAGAACCTTGTATATTCTACATCCACGAAGAGTAATAGACTAATTTGTGATCTTCCCAAATGCCAGACTGGAATAGTAATTGCTTAAGTAAGCTATTTTCATTATTTTCGTTCTTATCCTTACTTGCCTTTCAGGTACTCTGCACACCATCAATAATATTATGTTTTGGTAACTAGCCAAAAACCATCATGTGCCACCATTGGCAAAGAATTTTCCTGCGCTATTGGGGAAGCAAATAAAAGAAAGACAACTTCAAAGTTATTGCTCAGTTGAAATTTCTTCTCCTTCTTAGTCTTATTTATTTGAGAGGGGGAAGAATGCACATTTATGCCCCAGCGCATGGGTGAAGGTCAACTTTCAGAAGTCCAGTCTCTCTTTCTATTGTATAGCTTTGGAGTGATGGAACTCAGCTGAGTTATTTGAGCAGAAATCTTACCCACCACGCTATCTTTGTGTGTGTGTGTGTGTGTGTGTGTGTGTGTGTGTGTGTGTGTGTGAGTGTTCATTTATTGATGGATGGGAATACAGCCTGTGGAGAAGACATGGCATGCACTTGAGCCACCACACTATCTTGCTAGCCCCTGAAATTATTATTGACCTCTCTAAATATCCAGTTCTAATTCACTACACTGTTGTCTGCTCTTTATATATACTTTTTATACAGTAGTTGGATATGGTTTTTATGATATTGCAATACATGAAAAAAAGTTGCTCAAAAAATAACTGAGCCTTAGTTCCTGTTATTTAATTATTGGTGCTAAAGTTCCATTTTATAGTATGCAAAACGGAAATTAATTTTCAATCTGATTGCTGCACTAGGTTGTTAGGCCACCCAATAAAATGAGCATACAAAGTCATGAGAACATTTAAAATTATCCTGAAACACCACAAACATCAATTAATCCTATCCTTATCATTGTTATTTTCTTTTTTTTTTTTGATTCTGGAGATTTGAGCAGGGGAGAATGCACATACATGCCTTGGGACATGGGTGAAGGTCAACCCAGCATCTGGACGTGTGCTAAGCACACAGACTTCTGAGTTAGTCTCATCATTGCTTTTAGAGGCTATGAAATGAAAGGAAAAAAAAACAACCCACAACTTTTCTCCCTGCGTCAGTGGCGGAACCTCTAGCAGGGTCGAGATGCTCACCGCCCAACAGATGGACCGTCTATAAACTACAATATCCAGAGGCCTTGCGCCGAATGCGTCACGAAAGCACCCCGCCTGCACCGGCCGAAACTACATCTCCCAGGAGGCTCCGCGGCGCGCCCAACCGTCCTCCCTCCCCGCCCCCGGCTCCCCACTTCCCTTGCCTGCAGCTCCGCGGCCGACTCGCTCCCGCGGCCGGAGGAGCGGGTGCGCGCCGGGGGTCGCGCGGCTGCCGAGCAGGGCGAGCGCGCGCCGGGAGGAGTGGAGGCGTAGGGGGCGGGGGTACGGCTCGCTGGCTCGCAAGATGGCGGACGAGGACGGGGAAGGGATTCACCCCTCAGCCCCGCACAGGAATGGAGGTGGCGGCGGTGGCGGGGGGTCGGGGCTCCACTGCGCCGGCAACGGCGGCGGGGCCGGCGGCGGCCCGCGGGTCGTGCGCATCGTCAAGTCCGAGTCGGGCTACGGCTTCAACGTGCGGGGCCAAGTGAGCGAGGGCGGGCAGCTGCGGAGCATCAACGGGGAGCTGTACGCGCCGCTGCAGCATGTGAGCGCCGTGCTGCCCGGGGGGGCGGCCGACCGAGCCGGGGTGCGCAAGGGGGACCGCATCCTGGAGGTGTGAGTATCGGGGCTGCCCCGCGCGCTTCGTCGCCCCTGCCCCGCACCCTGTCACCCTGGCCGCACCTCCCCCACCCGCCGCCCTCGGGACCCCCGCCCCGCAGGCCTGCGCGGCGCGGCGGGCGCCTCGGCGTGGGCTGCACCCGCTGGGGCGCCCAGCTGTGCGGTCCAGCCCGCGTCCTTGCTCCCCCGGGGTCCTTGCCGCGACCCCTCAGCACCCCCCCTCCCCCGGACGCTGTGCACGGCTCCCGGCTGCTACCCGCTTTGCTCCAAACCTCTCGTGCTTCTTGCTGACGGCCTCTCCTTTTCTGACCCAGCCCGAACCAAGTTCTCATCTTTAGCATCGGTTTCCTGCTCCCCACCACTCCCCTCGCTCTCGGTGGACTGTCCCCTCTGCCCTCTAGACCCGGCCGGGACCTGCAGTCTTCTCCCACTTTCGTCCGGAAACATCATTTCTCCCCACTCCACTTTTTTTTTCTTTCCTTAGTTACTCCTCCCTCCTCGTGGTTATGCACACCGATATGTGTGTATGTGTGTGTGTATTTGCATCTAGCTTCTAGCCTTTCCTCCTCTCCTTTTGGTGTTCCGACCCTGCATACCTTCTGGGGGGAAGGGTTGACGCTGTAGTTTGTCTTCCATCTCGATAGTGCAGATCCCACATTCCTCTGGATGCACCCCTTTTCTGGCTCCCGGTCTTCATTTATGCACCGTTCTCACAAAGTAGGCTTAAAGTATGCAGGTCGTCCAGCTCCTACTTCTCCCAAACTGCAGTCCCCTTTCGGGTCTTTGGCCTTTGCATTATTTTATTTTTTATTTACGGTGTGCTCCCAGCTCCGTGCTCTGTTTTTTTTTCTCTTACATGTTATGATCCTACATGACTTGATCCCATTCGCTCCTTTAGATCGCTTTCCCTTTCCTCTTAAGGCCGCTTCTGCTGCTGCAACCCACCCTCCCCCCTGCTGCAGTCTCCCCCACCCTACTCCTTCAGCCTCACTTCCCCACCATGCTGCCTGGCCCTGGCAGTTTCAGTGAAGACCTCCTCCGCGACCCTAATTTAGGTGTTAACACTTGTAATTTTGTACTTGGCATTAAATTCATGTAGTGCTTGTTGGTCGACTTGTATATGATGCACGTGCTCATTGTCTCTATTCTTCATTTCTTATTTCTACCCCCACCACACATACGCACTTATGCGTTGGCTCTTTCCTTCCATGATGGAATTTAATTTATCCATGTAAAGTTTCATTTTTTTTTAAACATTTTATTTTAATTGTAGTTTCCATGACTACCAGTCTTTCCTTTTGTAAAACAGTAGATCCACCTCAGATTTGCAGAGGTGATGCAGGGGTTGGCATCTTACAAGTCTGGCCTTACAAAAGAATACCTTCCTTACTCATTTGTCCCCACGACCCTTATCCTTGGCTGTGTGGAACCATTCGTCCTTTCTTCAGCCCTTGTAGGGCACCAAGCATGTATTAGAGATATTAGAGATCTTACACCTTTTTGCTTTCTTTTCTCATTAATGTATCACATTACTATTTTCCAGTGTTTTGTGGCAGCATATGCGTTTTGAGGGGCAGGACATTCAGATACAGAACACAGTAATGATCTTTTGATGCTTGTTTCCTGGGTACCTAGTTGTTTTCTTTCTAGATAACTCAAATCGGTGATTGATGGTTACTTGTGATAGAGGTCTTGGAATTATGTTTTCCCTTTGAATTCGACTGTTTTAGATCTAAAATATTTGAAGTTACACTTTTATTATACTTGATCATGAAGAGTGAGGATTATTCTATAGGAAAAATAAGCTAATGTGGCTTACTGTGCGTATATTAACTGACAGTTGGTGACTTTTGTCTTTATTCGCCTTTATTTCTGCAGCCCAGCTATAACCTAAGTATCACTGAGAAGATCTTAGGCATCCTATGGGACAGGAAGAAGGACTTGCTTCAGGCCCAGGAAGTAGAAATTATAATGCTTTTAGTGGATCTCTGGTGCTGAGAGAGATTTTTGTCTCGTAGAGGGTGGGGTTTTTGAAGGATGCCGCCTAGACAGCTCCCTCTGGAAGGTTGGTGGTGATAAGAAGTCTCCATGGTATTTGTTTTGCAGCCTTTCAGCTGTGTGTATTCTTATTTCAAATTCTTCGAAATGACCGTAGGACCATAGTAGAAGTAACAACCTAATTGTTAGTAAATTCTGAGACCTCGTCTGTATCTCTCCTTTCTCTCTTCCCCTTAAGTTTTTTTTTAATTCAATTGTGCATGTATGTGCACGCGCGTGTGTGTATGTATGTATGTGTGTGTAGAACCACAGACGAATTTGGGAACCACCATGGACCGCCTCCACCTCCTCCTCGTTTACTCTGCCCTGGGATTCACAAGCTCCGCCCTACCAGGACCAGAAATGCAGGCCGTCCCCCGCTTCCGCCCGGTGTCTATACATGGGGTCTAGGATCCGAACTCAGGACCTTCCACCTGCAAGGCAGAGGCTTAACCCCTGAGCCACCCCTGCAGCCCCCCCCCTTAAGTTTTTTTTAAGAGGGGAAAAAAATCAGCTGATTTACTGTCAAGTTTTTTTTTTGAACAATCCTGTGTGTGTGTGTGTGCGCGCGCGCGCGCGCGTGCGCGTGCATGAAGAAAGATAGAGTTTTCAGAAGTCATTTCTCTCCTTGCAGTAGGTGGGCTTCCAAAAATTAAATTCAGTTGGCTATGTTTGTGAGCTGACCTCCTACTTGTGGAACTATCTTGTTCCCACTCCCTTTTTTTCTAATCCAGAGCTGGAGTCTGTTAAGAGATCTTAATATGAATTTTGAACACTAAAGTTAAGAGAGAAAAAGATGCTCAAGAAGAAAGTAAGCCACGCCTGAAGAAGTGGGTGTGAACTTCTCAAAGTCACCAGTTTTGTTCTTTGAGGCAGGGTCTCTTGTAAGCCAGGCTGCTGTGTAGCTGAGGATGTTCTTGAACTGCTCCTTTCACCTGGGCCTCCTCCCTGCTGGGACTGCAGGCTTGTGCCATCTTGTTGACTTTCTGTGTCGCTGACGTGGAAGCAAGGGCTTTGGGGCATCCAGAGCTGGGCAAGCACTCCCAGCTGTCTCCGCTTGAGCTTTACGATTGCTCCTCACCCAGTTCTTAAGTTCACCTCTTTGCTGCCTCAGGAAAACGGTCTGTGTTGACAGAGTGCCAATGGACTGAGTTAGGGATAGGTGGGTTATTGTGGGTGTGGTCGTGGCACTGAGCATCAACTCATGCTGTCTGATCATTGATGGCTGCTGATTGAGACTTCCTTATTTTAAGCATTTTTTTCCTATGTGGAGACAGTTTTTGTTTCAGTTTTCATACACTGCAGTTGTTAGGATAACTACTAGAGGTGTGGAAGAATGGCAACTGAGATTTAAGAAGACACAAGCTTGGCCACAAAGAAGAGGATTGATTTCTTTGTGCTGCTTTTGGACTCTGCTTACCAAGACTGTGTTTCATTGAATCCTGGGGTAATTGTTTAAAAAAAACTGACTAGATTGTGACTACTCTCAGAGAGTCCTGTTGTAGCTTGTGGTACCAAGTATGGAAAAGCCCTCTGGGCTTCAATTCTGTGGCAGAGAAGTTTTCTTGACTAGCCATTTTAGTCTCCACTTTATAATTTCTCCCTCTGTGTGTGTGTGTGTGTGTGTGTACATGTCTTCCTTTGATGGGTATGTTCCTGGATGCTAACATGTGAAGGATGCTTCAACAAACAGAATAAATGTCTTTTTACTAATTGTGAAGTAACTGACTTCAGATTAATATGTTTTAAGATTTAAGGTTTTTTTTTCCCCCTTAAGATAGAGTGTCACATGGCCCAGGCTGGTTTCAAACTCACTGTTTTGCTGAGAATAACCTTGAAATTCTAATCCTGCTTCTACCTCTTGAGCGCATTAAACTGGGTTTGTGCAAACCTGCGTGCATGCTTGGCAAGCATCCTGCCTGTGAGCTGCAGCTCCAGCCCAGTTAAAGTAGTTCTGAGAGCTCTTGATTGATGTCTTGAGCATTGCCTTAGGGGGGTTTAGCATGCAGTGGATGTGGAGATGGACTGCTTATGTTTTTAAGGGATTAGATTCATTTGCTGGCTATTTTTTGGGAGAGTTCTCTTTGGCATTTGGGTTTTATGATCTTTAAGCATTGATTGTTAATGTTGGCTTGCAGGTACTCAAAATCCAGATGTGTTTATTATAATTAAAGACTATATACTTTCCTCTTTAACAGCTACCATCAGCTTTCCCTTGTGAAAATTAAATTACAAGATAGACAGTATATGCAAGTTTGTTTATTAAGTCTTTTCTTTTGGCTTTATTTTGTATGAAAGTACAAAAGTCATTGGACCAAAAGACAACCTTGGTTAGTGCTTCCAGAGCAGACATATGCGTGCCATGGTGCATCAGTGGAGGTCAGAGAACAACAATCAGAAGTCAGTTCTCTGTTTCTACCACGTGGGCTTCTGGGCATTGAATTCAGATCGCCAGGTTTGTGAGCAGGTGCCTAACCTGCTGAACTGTCCTGTCAGCCCTTTATAGGAAATATTTTTATAAGTTGAATGAATCATGAACTCATGTTTTCTTCATTGTAACTGAATTCTAGAATGTTCAGATTTTCTAGTAGACTTTGATAATGTTTGAAATGGTTATTAATCGAAAGGATTTTTTTTAGGAATTTTTTTTAATGGCAAAGGTTCTCAAGCTTTAGTATGCATTCACTTGGGTGTGCTTGTCCAAAGGTATAGATTGTCAGGTTCACTTTTTAAGGGCTGCGATTAAGTGTCTTGCATAAGGCCTAGATAATCTTTCTCTTTTACTTATTTGGAAGATATAGGGGAATGTAACCCCAAGCAGTAAGCTACATGCCCAGAACAACATGACAGGCTGGAGGACTGTATTCTTGGTTAATTTTTATCACCATGGTTATACTGAGTTAAGACTCTGCTAACAAATAGTGATTTATGCACATGCTCGCCTGTGTGTGGAGGTAAAGGACAACCTTCAGGTGTTGTTCTTTACCTTTCCAACCCTGTTCCTCACACCTGCCATTTAAACCAGGCTGGCTAGAGAGCTTCTGGAGATGATCCTGTTTCTGCCCCCCATTTCCTGTCAGCCCTCTGGGATTGTAGATGCTTTTACCATTGCATCCTGCATGGACATCATATATGGGTCTCCCCAACCTTTGTTCTTTTTTTTTGTTATTCTTGACAATTAACAGTCAACTATTCTTGATAGTAACTAATTAAAATTCAGTTAAAATAGCAATTGAGCTTTAGTTCTGCTTGTGCTTACATTTTTATTTTTCCTCTACCTCATGTTGAAGTGGATGAGGGCTGGGGATTAAAGCAAGCTGCCTTTGCCCTTATCATTGCTTTTTTTTTTTTTTTTTTATTGTCAATGAAGTGAACATGACAATTGTAATTGTTACTTCAGAAATACTTTGAGGGCTGGGAAGATGTCTCAGTAAGTAATGAGGTTACCATGCAGGTGGGAGGACCTGGGTTCGAATCACCAGACCCATGTGAAACAAGCTGTGCAGTGTAATTCTAATGTTCCCGCATGGAATGGAAGGCGGAGACATGGCTGGTCTGGCATCTGCTGTAGCAAACAGCAACCAAAAAAAGAGACCGTGTCTCAAACAAGGTGGAAGGTGAGGATCAACACCTGCAGTTCTCCTTTGACCTCCACAAATATGCCAGGCATACATGCACGGTATTTTCATCCACAAATGTGCATACACAAGGAGAAATACTTGCATTTGCGTAGTTGACATTGTGAACAAATCCTACTGCACCTGAAACCAGCATTTTGCCCAGAAATTGCTTCTAGATAACCATGACCAGGTGAGGCCTTTCAGCAATGGTGGGCTCATGAGTTGTCTCAAGGAGCAGTTATCTTTGAGTTACCACCGGCAAGTTTGTTTTAGGTGAGAGCTCATTACTGTGTTCTCAAGGATAATTATTTTCACAGTCTCAATGGGAATAATTCTTATGACCTGGCAGATAAGCAAAGAGGGTTAATTGACAAGCAAACACTTTATAATTTGCGATCATAGCCAAGTGCTTTGAGAACAGGATCTGTGGTGAGATTCTTTGGAATGATGGCATTACTGACAAAGGATGTTTTGGTTTAGGTTAGAGTCAGGCCCATTCTGTTCAACTAGCTAACCCCCCCCCCCAAAAAAAAAACCCCAAAACAAAAACCTCTAGGCAGAATTAAATATATATATTTAATTTAATATATATATATATTTTTTTAATTGCAGCCAGGCCTAGTAGTGCATGCTTATGTCCTAGCACTCAGGAGACTGAGGTAGCAGAGCTTGAGTTTGAGCCAGTCTGTATAGAGGAGACTCTGTCTCAAACCAATCAGCCAGACAGCCAGCCAAACAACTAGCCAACCAACCAACCAGACAGACAGCCAAAAACTTTGCCGATGTCCTAGAAGAAACAACCCAGTGTACATGTACAACAACAACTACTACTACATGCAGTCAGTACTTGAAGTCAGCTTTGCTGCTATCATGCACTCTGAGATTTAATCTATTCAGTGTTTTGCGTTTTGCTTCGTTTTGTTTGAATGCCTGTTGGGTTATGATCCACTGAAAAACAGTGATTTACTCGTCCTGAGGCTGTTGGGCCTTGCCAGGATGCTTGCCAGGATGGACAAAAGTCTGCCCCACTGAATTACCTCTCTAGTCCCAAACATGGTGATTCAGACATCATTTTTTTCTGATGTTGGCTTAGTGTTACCTCATGTTCAGTCTGGTTCCGCAGCTGAGCCCAAGCTATTTGTAAAGTACGCTAGGCTTGTGTGCAGTGACCCTGGATCCCTGCTCTTGAGAAGCCTTGGGTTGCAGTGAAGATGATACCAGAAAACATTTCTTCTAACACAGAATGAAGGAATGGTGGTAAATGGAAACACAGTGGGAATCGAGAGGAAGGGTAAATCTGCTTCGGGGGTTGGTAGGTTAGCTGGTGCTCAGAAGACTTTAAGCTGGCAAGTGTGAGCTCAGTAGTTTAGAAACTGAGGGAACTATGTAGCCAAAGGGGCAAGGTGTAGAAAGTTCTTAGGATAGTAGGCAAGATTGATAGAAACTGGAAAGAAATGTTGAAGTGAGATAAAAAGGGGATTTAAATGCAGTGGGTTTTGTTTTGTGTATGAGCTCAGAACATAGCCGTGGATCTACATTAATAACTAGGAATTTAGCTTTTGACTTTTACCAGAAAAGTTTGAATAACAGTTCCAAGACTAGTGAGGAAAATTGCTATTAGTATTAAAAGCACATTTCTTCTCTTGGACTGTTTTGTACTATATAAAGAAGGGACTAAGAACGACATGGGACTAAGAACGACATGAGGCCAGGAACAGCTGATGAGAAGCTGATGGCTTTTAGTTGGTGTCTGTGTCCCATGCAGCTTCTGACTTCTGTGTCTGGTTGCTTTGTGTTTTACATGGTTGTACAGTGCTCAGTGCTGCTTACAGTCAGCACATCCCGACGCATGTAGGGCCTGTGTATGCTCTGCCCTGGGATGTTTTGTTTTAACCACACATTTTTCTCTTCCTCCGATCGAAGATGCCACTTTTAATTTAAGTCTGTTATGTCAGCAAAGTCACATGTCAGGAGTTGAGGTGATCAGAGTTGAAATGCTGCTAAAATAAACACTTGAAGTCCAACTTGAAAGAAGTGAATTTTTGCTCCATCAGTACTATGTGAAGAGTACCTCAGGATTAAATAAGTGATGTGTGTGTCGTCTCTTTATTACTCACTGCTCCTTCTTGCTAAGGTTCTGTAATAGGTGAGAAAGTTTGTCTGCTGGGTATTTGAGTCCCTCAGTGAGGAGTTTATTGCCATATGTACTTCCTTCAGTGAGCTTTTGCTGTCAGAAAATCTTTTGATTTGTTTTTTTAGTATGTGTTTGTATATGTACTCACATGAACAGAACATGTGTTGAAGTCAGAGAACAACTCAAAGAATTCGTTCTCGCTTTCAGTCATATAGGTTCCAGGGATGGAACTTAGACTTGGCAGTAAATACCTTTCCCTGCTGAACTACCTTGCCTGTCTACCTGTGCAAGACAACTTTGTGTTTTGTTTTAGACAAGCTCATATGTAGCTGAAGCTGGCCTTGAACTCTGATCCTCCAGACTGAGATTTCGGGCATGCTCCAGTATACCTGGCTTTTCTTTCTTATTTCTTGTGTCCCCTATTGTCCTTACCCTTGCTGTATAGCGCAGACTGGCTGTCCTCACCAGCCTGTTTTCATCTGTTGAGTGCTCAGATTACAGGCATGTGCATTCATGCCCAGTGGAGAAAAACAGCTTTTAAAAAATGGTATTGTTTTAGTTGAAGCCCTCAGAAACTTGTGTGTGTGTACTGGGTTGAACTCAGGGCCTTGCATGCCAAGCACTCACTCTCCACTGAGTTACAGCCTTAGCCTTATCTGAAACTTTATAGATTCTTGTGTCAGACCTCAGAGCAACACTGGAATAACAGACCTATGTATCTTGTGGATTTGTTGCAAAAGTAATTAGCTTACTTCCCTTTGGAAAAGTACAGAGCCATCTGTATGTAGCAATACAGCCGCTTGTATGAATGCTCTCCTGACTGTTTTCAGAAGGCTGATATTACAGAGTTATTCAGTGACATGAAAGAGGAAGCTGCCCCCGTACTGCAGTTGTCTGAAGCTATCTGTGTGCCTGCTTAGTTTTCAGTTACATAGTATATTTTAGAAGTTGGAGGTATGGACTAAACGAGTATTTGGAGATGGTGGAAAATGTGGTAGTCTCTGAAAGTTTGGAACTTATACTTCCTTTACTCATCAGTTTCATCATCTAGAAAGCTTGTGGTTTGTAAAGTTTGTCTATTGAGTGTATTCTAAGGGTTATGTTGTTTTTATTCAATATTGTATTGTCATTCGGAATCTCATAAGGTTAAAATCTTGGGTCAGTTTTTCTGAAATATGTAATCTGCGTGTATCTTTACTTGAAAACTTGAATTTTGTTCTCTATCCTTGGTACTCTGAATTCAGGGGAATATGACCCCAAAACTACCTTTGTGAGCGGAGTACTGAGGGATTAGTTTAGACTTCCCTGTCCTATCCAGTTATCTTTTCATATTACTAAGTTGGAAAAAGGTTCAACCTTTGAGAAAGGGGATCATTTATTTTTCAATATGCTGAAATTGCAGAAACTGTAATTTGTGTTCCTCACCTATACCTTCAAAATAAATTGTCCAGGGACTGGAGAGATGGTTTAGGGGTTAAGAATCTGTCTCGCAAGCACAAGGTCCTGAGTTCAGATCCCAGATCCCACATTAAAAAGAAAAAAAAAAAAAAAAGACAGGCAGAAATGATGGTGGCCTGCATGGTGCTCATGCCTTGGTGGGCAGAGCCTGGGAAATCGCAGCGCAAAGCAAAAAGGAGGCAGAAGCAATCCAGGATGATTCTCAAAATCATCCTGGTCGTCCACGAGGATACAGTACCCTCTGATACACACACAAACACACACAATTGTCCAAATTTGTATTAAGAAATGGTATTTGGTTTTTGGAAGACAGTTGTCTATGTGTCTGCAGACACCACCCCAGGAGCAGTAGTTGAATGTTGCAACTGAGATAAAGTGTTGCAGGTTTTTTTTTTTGTTGTTGCAGGTTTTTTTTTAAGCAGTGACAGATTTATTGTACTACCCACATTCATATACAGTGTGCTTTGGGTATGAGTTTTGCTTTTAGAAAGTGGGTGGTAAAGATTCAGTATGTAATCTTTGACCCATGACACACTGGATAACTTTTTATTTCCCTTGTGTAGAAGAAATCACAGTGAAATAGAAAGTCAAAGTCGATTCTTTTTTTGGTAGTTTCCCTAACTTTCAAGCCTAGTTGTTGATCAAGCAAGTAGTTTCCTTTTAAAATTTTTTTTACATTTATTATTTACTTGCTTATTGTATGTGTACGTATGTGTGTACTACAGCACTTGTGGAGACCAAGGGATAACTTGTAGAATTTAGTTTTCTCTCTACATGTGGGTTTGGGGATAGAACTTAGGTCCTCAGGCTTGCTAAGCCACCTCTCTAGCTGTTCCTCCTTCCCTTTTCCTCCCTTCCACTCCCTTTCCTATCTATCAAATTAAACACATTTAGGTTTGCACTTAAATTGACCATGTTAGCAGATCTTAAACTCAGAGTTGGTGTTGGGAAATGATTTAGGACTAAGTTATATTTATTTGGCTGGAAAATAAGTGAGGTTCATCAGAAATGAGATGCACAGAGGCTGGAGAGGTGGCTTAGGGGTTAAATCTCTGCCTTGCAGGTGGAAGGTCCTGAGTTCGGACCAGGCGGAAATGGGGGCAGCCTGCGCTTCTGGTCCTGGTAGGGCGGAGCCTGTGAATCCCGGGGTGGAGTAAACCAGGAGGTGGTGGAGGCCATCCATGGTGGTTCCTGAATTCGTCTGTGGTTCTACACACACACACACACACACACGCACGCACGCACGCACACACGCGCACACGCGCACACACACACACAATCGAATAAATAATAAAAAAAAAAAGAAATGAGGTGCACAGAGGAAGCTGGTTAGACTAAGGAAACTGTCAAGGCTGTAGGGCAGCTTTCCCATCTGTAATATTCATTGCCACATCTAGCCTTTTCTCTTCCTCTTCCTCCTCTTCTTTCTCCTCCTCCTCTTCCTCTTCTTCTTTTGAGTAGAACCATAGACTTGATGTAGCCGGTTAAGTTTTAAAGGCAAAAAGTGTGTATGTGAGAGCCCCAACCTAGTTAACTTGAAATTTCTTTCTTTTCCTTTACCCAAAGATTATACCTAGAGTAACTCTTCCAAGTCCCCATGAATACTTTCTATTATTTGTTTTTTGTGGCAGGGTCTCACGCTCTGGCCCACACTAGCTTGGCCTTATAATTAGACAGTCTTCCTGCCTCACCAGAACTTCCCAGGTGGGATTATAATTGTGAGTCCTTATGCTTGGCTCCCCTAAATACTTTCTGCTGTCAGTCATCTAAATTAGTAAATGCACCTGCCTGGGGCTATGTGCTTTCTCAGTCAGCTGGTCCAAACTTGTGGTTGTCTGGCTTCAGCCTCTTGAGTAGTTGAGGATAGTGGAACATCAGTCTTTTCCCTTCCCTTCTTCCAGGTGCACCTTAATAAAGTTCCCTAGAGGCAAAGTGACACTAGAAGACCCATATAATTTACCACCCAAACACTTTTGAAGATTAAAAGGGGCCTGTTTAGTATGCCTGACAATAGGTGTAAGATAGGTATACCCTAACAACTTGGAACAAGACTTATGATCTTAAGTTGACGTAAGAGTGTTTTAAAACACTTAAGACTGGAGAGGGAAATGAATGCGTTTGGTTTCATTTTGGTGACAAGTGGTTATATCAGCATCACAAGTAATTGTCAAAAGCTTTTTTTTCCGAATAGTTTAATTATACATTTACATTTATTCTAAAAATACTAACACCTTAGCCTTATTATACTTTTTCTTCGAATGACAAATATGATTTTTTAGAAATAAGTCTGCCTGGATAGATTATATTTGTACATTGATTTGATTTCTTGTAATAGAGAACTTGAGGAACCTCCCACTCTTTCATAAGTAGTGAACCGTGCTTTCTTCCAGCAGAGGTGTTAAGGCTGAAGAACAGATGAATAGCTCTCCCCAGATGTTTTTGTCTTTTTTATTTTGGGGGTTGTCAGATTCTACTTGACATATAGCTCCTTTACTTTCCAGGGTCAAACTTCTGATTAATACTGTTTTGCACAATGTTCAATTTCTGCATAGAAGCGATAAAGCCAGGTGTGTGGGGTGCATGCTTGTGATCCTAGTGCTCAGGAGGCTGAGGTGGAGGAATGCCACAAGTTTGAGGAAAGCTGGGGCTGCGTAGCAAACCCTGTCTCAAGAACCAAATTGGGGAAATTGACAAAGATTGACATTGGGCCAGCAAGATAGCTCAGCCAGGAAAGCCTCTGGTCACAAACCTGGAGACCTGAACTCAGTTCCTGAAAGCCCATGTGGTGAGAGGAGAGAACCAGTCTCTGAAAGTTTTCTTTCTCTTTCTGTCTGTCTCAAATTTAAATTTAAACAAAAGAAACAAAAAGATTCAACATTGCTTTGATACTTAAAAGATTCCCCAGAGAGCCAGGCCTGTTTGTTCTGTTCACAGACTGCTGCCTGAGGTGGGAAAAGTACAGTAATGCTTCTCTGTTCTTTAGCCTTAATACCTCCAAACAGAAGACACCAGGGCTTCTTATTTAGGAAAAACGAGAGATTCCCGAGAGATTCCCCACATCTAATTACAAGACAATCAGAAGGTACACAGCAGTATCCAATATGTTCTCTTTCATGGAAGCTGAGGGTCTCTTTGGTGTGGTGTCCCTACCAATACACAAAAATCCAGATTTTTACCTCCTTCCCATTCATTCCTCTACCTTCCGGGACCTCACTGGGAGAGACCCCACAATCCACTGTTAGTTCGGTTTTCTCGAGGAGCTGGGTTTTTACACTTCCTCGCACATGCCCCTCCATACACATGCTTACACAAAAGAACAAGATATTTTTATTTGTAGTTACTGTTTTTTCATTATTGTATTTATTTTTTGGTTATAGTTAGTCAAGATGCTTTTTTTTTTTGAGGCAGAGTCTTGGCCTTGGCAGTTCTGAGCTGGCAATCTCCAGCTCAGTGAGACTTGCCTTCCCCTATTAGGTATACACTTTCCCTCCTCCTTCCCTCCCTTCCTCTCTCCCTCCCTTCCTTCCAAACTGGGTTTCATTTTGGCATCCATTTTCTTAATTAGTCCATTCTAGTGTACATATATAGCAATATGAGAATTAATCACTTTCACCCCTTGGGGAAGAAACATTGACTAGAATACTTACATGTGGCTCCTTTTGATTTTACATCTTATGGACTCTATCCATTCCACTTAGTGTAGATTCATATATTTTTCTCCACTTGGATGAAGTTTTTTAACATACTTTGAGATAAAATTAGATTCTTTTGTCATATTTGGGAGGGGGATGTTCTTCCAACCTGATTTTTCAAAAAGAAAAACAAAACAAGCAAACTTGTGTATCCTCAAATTCCCTGTGTTGTATAGTTCAGTTATTGTGTGTACACTGTCACATGCAGTAATTTTACTTCCCCAAGTCCCCTGTTACACCCTGTTTCTTTCCTTGCATCCCTGGTTTTTCTGGAATGTCATACAATTTATGTAGCCTTCATACTGACTCATTTCTCTTAAAAATATGTAACTTAAGTATCTCCATTGCCTTTTTTGCAGTTTGATAGTGTCTTTCTTTCCTTCCTCTTTTTTAATTTTTTTGGGGGGGTGGAGAGATGGCTCAGGGGTTAAGATTCTATGTAAAAACATTGGGGGGGGGAGTACTGGAGAGGTGGCTCAGGGGTTAAGCCTCTGCCTTGCAGGCGGAAGGTCCTGAGTTTGGATCCTAGACCCCACGTATAGACACCAGGCGGAAGCGGGGGTGGCCTGTGTTTCTGGCCCTGGTAGGGCAGAGCCTGTGAATCCCGGGGCAGAGTAAACAAGGAGGAAGTGGAGATGGTCCATGGTGGTTCCTGAATTTGTCCGTAGTTCTACACACACACATACATACACATACATACACACACATACATATACACACGTGCGCACACGCATACACGCACAATTGAATAAATAATAATAAAAACACCAGGCGGAAGTGATGGCTGTCTACATTTCTGACTCTGGAAGGCAGAGCCAGGGAAATCTCAGAATGAAGTAAAAAGGAGGTAGACGCAATCCAGGATGATTCCTAAGGTCATCCTTGGACCTTCTCAGGGACACATGGTTCTCTCTCTCTCTCTCTCTCTTACATACACACATGCATGTAAAAATAAATAAATTTTTTAAAACTTTATTTTTAAGGCAAGGTTTTAATCTATTGCTCAGACTGGTCTTGAACTGGTAATCTTCCTGACTAAGCTTCCCATATGTAGGATTACAGACTTGAGCTGCCACAGTCAGCTTGAAAGCTTATTTCTTTTTATAGGTGAATAATACTCAGTTGTATGACTGTCCCACAGTTTGTTTATTCATCTAATTGAAGGACATCTTTGAGCAATAATGAGTAAAGATGCTCAGGTTTTTGTGTGACTCTAAAATCTTCACTTCTATTGGGTCAGTAACGAGAGACATGGTGGTTGAATTGGATGATAGGTAGCACTATGTAAAAAGTTGTCAGACTGCCTTCAAAACGACGACTTCAATATTTTTGCAACAGGGATTAAGGTTTGCTATTGCTCCACATCCTCACTAACTTTTGCTATTTGACACATCAGTTTTTGATGTACAGTGGTATGTTGTTACTTTGGTTTGGATTCCCCCATGATGATTATCGTAGTCAAATACAGGTGTCACCTTGATGATTGAGGGTTCAAGCTCTGGACACATTTGTAGAGATTCAGTGAATCTTCAGGAGATTGTCTAGTTGATGGGGGAAGGCCCAGCCCATGGTCCTGGAACTGGATCCTAGATAGGTGAATAAAATGCATAGAGCTGGTTGAGGAAGTTGGCATCCTTGTGTACACTTGGTGCTGGTCTGGCAAGTAAGGATTGTCTCTTAGTCATTATGTGGATATGACATGGTTAGTTCCCTTGGCCCTTTGGTTATGGCTCATGCTTTCCTGCCAAGCTGGATTAAGAACTGTAACAAAAAATCATAAGAGAAAATAAAACCCTTATTCTCCTAAGTTATTTGATGGTAATTTATCAGCAGCAATGCAGATAAACTCATGTTGAATTATCTTATGTACTTATATGACACCTGTATATCTTCAGTAAGATGCTTGTCCAGATACTTTGCCTATTGTAAAATGGGATTGTTTTCTAATTGTTGAGTTTCAAGAATGTTGTTGTGTTGTAGGCCCTGAATCAGATGTGTTTTCCCCCCTTACCTGTGACTTTTGTTGTTTTCTTAACATCTTTTGCAGAGAAGTTTTTAATTTTAGTAAAGTTTGACTTATCAATTTTTTTTCTTTCATTGACCACTCTTTTGGTGTTGTATCTAAAACTCTCATCTTCAAACTTCAAATCACATAGATTTTTCCTCTTTGTTATCTTTCAGAAGTTTTATTTTATTATTTTATTTGGAGACAAGGTCTCACTATATGTTCAAGACTGCCTATGACCTTGCTTTGTAGCCTAGACCAACCTTGTACTCAAGAGCCTGCTGCCTCAACTTCCTGAGTGCTGAGATTCTAGACATTTTGAGACATTCACACAAAGAAAAAAAACCAACTAGATTTGCATCTTTATGATACCTGCTTTTTAGGGGCAGAGCTTAGGTTCCCGGGACCTCACTACTTGACCTGCACTTTTGGCCTCGTGGTATATATTTTTAATGTGTGTACACATACATGTGGAAACTAGAGAGCCCTTGTGGAGTATCAAAGGTGACTTCAGGAATCATTCTAGATTCTACCTCCTTATTGCTTTGCTTTGGGGTTTCTAATGCTAGATATTTGGCTAGATAAGCTCTTCTTAAAAACAATAACAACAAAACCCAGGGCTTCATGAATGCTAGATGAGCACCAAGCTATATTCTTTGGCTTAATTTTTAAAAAAAAAAATTACTTTGTGTGTGTGTGTGTGCGCGCGCGCGTGCGCACGCGTGCATGTGCACGCGTGCATGCGCACTGTGTGTCGCTGTGGAGGGCCAGGGTGACTTCAAGAATTATTCTGGATTGCTTCTATGTCCTTGCTTCTCTCTGGTATTTCTAGGTTCCGTCCACAAGGGCTGGAATTGCGGGTCACTGCTGATTCTGCCTGTTGTTTTTACATGGGACCTGGGATCCAAACAGAGGACCTTCTGCTTGTAAGACAGAGTCTTAACCCCTGAGCCATCTCTCTAGCCCTTTTGGCTTTAATTTTTATCATCTCAAATTTTATTTTGTCTCCTGGCTGAACAGATTTGTTTTTAAGTATTTTAAGTATCCTGGGCTTTATAGCCTTAATTTTTTTTATTTCTTTTTTTTTTTAATTTTTTTATTATTTACTCAATTGTGTGTGTATGCATGTGTGTGTATGTATGTATGTGTGTGTATGTATGTGTGTAGAACCACAGGCGAATTCGGGAACTACCATGGACCGCCTCCATCTCCTGTTTACTTTGCCCGGGGATTCACATAGCCTTAATTTTTTTTTTATTATTATTTTTGTGTGTGCTTGTATGGTGTGTCCGTGTGTGACAGCATTTGCGTGTGTGGTGCCTGTGGAGACCCAGGGGTGGCTTTGGGAGTCCTTGATTGCTGTGACTCCTCATTGTTTTGCTCAGGGGTTTTTAGGTTCCACCTTCCATGGCCAGACTTTCAGGTCCTCAACCATTTCCACCTTGCATTTTTATGTGGGATTTGAGGATCCACACTCAGTTTCTTTTGCTTGTGAGGCACAAGCTGTAGCCCCGTGCCATCTCCCTCTAGCTCTAGTCTTGAATGTTTAAAACAATCTAACAAATCGAATCTAGGCCTCCAAAGAAATAAAATCTGAATTATATCTACAATAACATATATAATATTAATACTTGGTAAATTTGAATCTTGTGAAATTATGGCTTTAGTAAGCTAGAGAGAGTTGCTGCTGTCTGGCCTAACTTTGTAGTAATTTGTTATTGAAAATTTGAACTATACTCCATGGTCAGACATTGAGGGGTCACTGAACATGTTGATCACTTGGGAATGTTGCTGTTGAGTCCTGGGGCCCCCCAGTATACTTCATGTTCCTTGAGCATCTCGTAGTTTGCAGGTTGATGTTGGTGCAGATAAAGAGGGTTTGGAAATGTGGTTCATAGGTACACTTCTAGCTGCTGTTCCATTTATCAGAGATTAGGATAAAAAAACAAAGAAATAATAGGGGTTAAACTATTTTTTGCTTAGTGTTTTCTTCATTATTTTCATGAATGAAGCTTTATGAGACTTTGAAACATCCAGTTAATTTATTTTCTGTAATGATATCTCTACAATTTTATGCTGCCAATACATAGATTCATCTTATTTCTTTTTAACAATATTGTTCATAAAGGAAAAAAATTCCGAGTAATCTAAAAGTAGAACAGAGATTGTTTTAACTTTACATATATAGATGAGGATGTTTACATAACTTCTATTTTTAAATAAACGGTATTATTTATATGCAGCCAAATATATACTTTAAAAATGGAGTTTGTCCAGAGCAAAGCAAAAAGGAAATAGAACAATCCAGGATGATTCCTGAAGTCATTCCTGGGCCTTAACAGACATACATAGTGCCCTTTGATGTGCGGTGCGCGCACACACACACACACACACACACACACAGAAAAATAATATATAGATGTAAACAATATATATAGAATATACATGTTTATATAAATAGGGCTTGGGGGCCTCTGAATCTCTGCATACGTACTATGACATATATATACCTTCCTTCTCGCTCTCTCTGTCACTCTCCCTCAATTAAAAATATATTTAAGAAATGGAATTTGGTTTGTTCTTGATTCGTGGTGCTGGGATTGATGTGGCTCTACCACTGAGCCACATCCCAGCCCTGGTATTTGAGTAAGAGATAGTCTACTTTCCTCATGTCTGAAAGTTTCCTTATGCTACCTGGTATTTAATACTTATCCCATCTCCTCCACGCAATCAGCAATCTGATTTCTGCTACAGAGTAATTTTGACAATGTTAGTACTTCAAATGAAAAAATCACTTGTATCTCTTTCTTTTCGTCTGTGCCCTTAAGATTCGTTCACATTGTGGATACAAGTCACTTGTTCCTTTTAGTGCTGTGACACACTGCTGTCACTTGACTGCCACAATTCAAGCCTTTTTTTTTTAATAGCCAGAAGGTTTATTAGGTCACACACACAGTTTACCTTTCACTTTTTATTAGAGATTTGGGATGTTGTTGGTCTTGGAATATATGAATAAAACTTCAGTAAACCGTCACCCATAGTGATTTAGTGAACATACTTTGTTTCTTTTGGGTGAACACCTAGGAATGGAATTGATGGGTCATGTGGTAACTGCACCTTAGGGAACCAGTGGATTGTTTTGTTTTACACTTGTCAACAGCAGTGTGTGAAAATTTGTTGTTCTACATCTGTGGTACGACTTGGCATTTGTCACTTTAATTTCAGTAGTTGTCGCGGGCACCTCACCATTGTATTTCATCTATGGAATTGGAAGTCATGTCTCACCGCTTTCAGTTAGAGGACTGCATGGTCTACTTTTAAAGGGCTGATTCTGGAGGGATTAATTGCCTTTGAATTCCTTTCTTGAATGTCCCAGGGGGTCAAAGTAAGTATTCTACTTACCCTGTGGAGTAGCTCTTTGCTCTAGTATATATAGTAATTTGCTCTGTTGTATTTCTATCCAAGCCTTGTTTTCATTATGTTCCACTTCCTTCACAAGCAGCATACAAATCCTGACTGTTGGGAGTTTTTTTTCTCCTGATTCTGGGAGTGTTTATGTTAGCTTTGCAATTTCCTCAGCTGGCTAACTTTGGTTGAATGGAAGTCTTATTTAAAGCCACTTCCATTATGCTAGCTAAAAGTCTTTACATTGGTCTTATGTAAAAACAAGAATTTCATTAAGATTATCAAGGGCATCTTTACAATACTGTAAACAGGAAATAACAGGAACAATACTCAGATGCCCAAGGAAACAACTTCTGATCTTATTTGTGGATTTTAGTATGAAATTTTTCAATTAAAAATTACATACATACACACATGCTACAGCCCATATATGGAGGTGATAGAACAACATGATGGGGTCACGTCTGTCTTTACACCCTTAGGTGGATTCCGGGGATCAAACTCAAGTTGCATGCTTGCAAAGCAAGCACCTGTGCCCACTGAGCCATCTTGTTGGCCCTTATGAAAGATTTCAGATCCTAAAAGTTAGACAACTTGTACAGTGAGCACCCATACATCCACCCCTTGTTCTATAATTAGCATTACTTATATGTCTATTATATGTAACTTGAATATTTTTGGTGTTTAATTAAGATATTGACTTTTGTGGAAGAAACAGATTGGTAGGTCTTACTGAGCAATAGATATTTTGTATGGTTTGTGGAATTCATATGCACTCAATCTCCGATGCTTGTCCTGTCATCATCCAACTGTTTTCAAATAGATCCCATCTAGATTATATTAAAAGAAGAAGAAATACTAATCCAGTGAAATTGGTGATGGAAGAGGTTTTGTCATCATGGAGAAAAAATTCTACCAGTTTACTTGCTAATATGGATATTATAACACAAATAGCTTTACTGAGTGATTACCATGCTCTAGAGCTGTAGCTCATTTTATTTCTTATAACAGATCCATTAGTTATAGGTGGTATGTGGATCAGGAAACAGTTCAATGAGATTATGTTACCTAAGTTCTCATTTGCCAAATGGCACAATTGGCATTCAGTCCCCTGGTATGTCTAATTCCAAAACTGATGCCTTGAACCAGAAGTTTACACTGCTGAAAGTTTTCCCTTATTTTCATATTTATATTTTGCATACTCAGAATTAAATAAAGTTTGGGGCTATGCTTAATGTGAGCTTGGTTTAGTAGCATTGTGGAAAGCAGTGTATCATGTAAGCTTTTATAAGATTGAACTCTTTCGTGACTGTGAAGACCTTTTAATTTTTTTTTTTTAATTTCTTTAAGTGTAGGGGGATGAGGTGCATTCCATGTTGCACTGGTAGAGGTCATAGGAAAACTTAGAGAAGTCAGTTTTCTCCTTTTACCACAAGAACTGTGGAATGGACTCAAGTCTCCAGGTTTGCAAACAGGCACCTTACTAGCCCATGATTTTTAATTCTTGAGGAGGAAGAACCCGTTTCAATTCAAACATCCTGGGGTTTTTACTGACCCCCAGAGTGAAGCAATTTCTCTTTGTATTAAGTTGTGGAATGTAAAACATTCCTCTGTAGTGGAATCAGATAAATCTAGCAAATATATTTAGAATGTTGTACATGACATTGCTTCCAGCTTCTTTTTTGTTGTTGCTGTTGTTTTCTTTTTGCATACTGAGGTATTGAACCTAGAGTCTGTACACATTGGGCAAGTATTCTGCCACTGAGTCATATCTCCAGCCTCTACTTTTTTTTTTTTTTTTTAATATGAAGTTTTTAGAATGTTAGCCCCTGAGAATGCAGTCTTGCTAAGAAGGGAAACTTTAAGCAAGATCCCTTGCTGTCTGGCTGCTTTCTATTTAGACCTCACTTGAGTTTTCTCTAAAGACTCTCAGGGATTATTTTTGTGAGTGATCCAAACAGTTCATTTTGATTGGCAAGCTGGGTGGAGTTGTGTTTTGAAAGCAGTAGTTCTTAATCATTTTGGAGATCACATACTCCTTTTTGAAACTGATGAAAGCCAAGGAAATGCTCCCCAGGAAAAAATTCAAAATAAGCTTACAAATACCACTTTGTGGGGGCACTAACTCTTAAACCTATCCTCAGAGTATTCCAGGAGCTGGTATGGAGGTGTGAGGCTCTAATATCAGCACCAGGGGAGCTAATATGTCAGACTTTGTCACAAAAAGAAAAAAAAAAAAATCCTTAAAAAAAATAGGGACTGAAAAGTAAGGTTTGTGCATCAGTTCACAAATGTGGATCTTGTTAATTCTATCAAATAAAACTTTTGTATTAGTATCTAGAATATTTTATTCAGTTTCCAAGATAGCAATTTCCTCCAAATTGTTTTTTTTTTGTTGTTGTTGTTGTTTAATGACTTTCTTAAGGCTGGAGAGATGGCAAGGGGTTAAGACTCTGCCTTGCAAGCAAAAGGTTCTGAGTTCAGATCCCAGGTCCCACATAAAAATGCCAGGCAGAAATGACCTACGCTTCCCACCTTAGTGGGTGAGCCTAGGAAATCCTACAGTGAAGCAAAAAGGAGGTAAAAGCAATCCTGGATGATTCCCGGAGTCACCCTTGGTCCTTCACAGGGACACACACAAACACATATATACATGCACACACACTAAATAAATATTTTTTAAAATACTATTTTAAATGAGTATTTGTAAGTTAAAGTTTTTAGGATAGATGTATTCTGTGACCAACTATTAATTTTTCAATTCATTATTCTCAGAAATACAAAGATCAAAGAATAGATGAATTCTTTTCCACTTACAGGTTTCAGTGTCTTCTTTAACTAAAATCTCTTCATACATAGTATGAGATCATCATCCCCCCCATTCTAATTGAAACCATAGTCTTCCACATTCTAGCAGACACTACTACTGAGCTGTATTCCCAGGTCTTATAGTTTTCTTTCTCTCTTACTTATATTTTGTTTGTTTTGAGGCAGAGAGTCATAGCCTAGGCTGGCCCGGAAGTGATTCTCTTGCCTGTTCTTCCCAGTTGCTTGGATTACAGATGTGCGACACCATACTGGGCTTCTCATTTCTATCTTCTTATGGCTTAAAGAAAGTTGCATGTTTTATCACATCAGTCTTTGCAAAAATTGTTAAGGGTCTGTTATCCACACCATGTACATGGGGCAAGGCTAAGGAAGATTAAATAACATCAAGATCATTTTGGTACAGATAGGAAGGGTCAGGACTTGTGTGGGTTTTCCTTAAAGATTCTTTTCTTCCATTTTGCCATCCTACATTATGATCAGTTGAAATAGATTGCATGAGAGAGAGGGAGAGAGAGAGTTTTGCTGGAATTGAATCAGGGCTTCATACATACTAAACATACACTGTAAAATTGGGCTGCACCCCTATCCTGATCATGGTTTTTTTGGTCTCCATATGACCTGGTTTGAATAAAAAGTCAGGATTTCTTTTTTTTTTTTAATTAAAAATTTAATTATACATTTTAAAAATTTTTTACCAGTTCCCTCCCTCCCCCCTCCTCCCCCCGAACCCCCTCCTCTCCCTCCTCCCCCTCCCCATCCCCCAGTGCCTCCCCCCCAATTCCCAGAGAGTCCTTTATTGTGTACGCCTAACTCTCCACTGGGTCCTCCTCTCCGATGACATATAAGGACCCAGTGGCATTTCCATAAGCCCTTTCTCTTGTTCCCCTTAAGCATAGGATCACTACTATGGCTGTCAATCCCTTGCCTCCAGGGGTCTCGGTGCCCTTAACAGATGCTAGACTTTATGAGGCCAAAAAGTCAGGATTTCTGTCACCAAAGTTGCTCTTAATTTCTTTTGTAGTACTGACTCTTTTTAATTGTTAACTTTTTTAGTTTGCCTATAATTGGACTTTTAGGTTTTGAGCCGTCAAGATATTTGATTCTTCTTTAAGTTTCAGTTTTATCTTGTTTTTATACTATTTATTTTTTCACGTGTGTGGAAACCACAGAGGCCCAAGGAAAATACTGGGCATCTGCTCTATCTCCTTATTCTTTGAGACAGGGTCATCATGGAGCCGGGAACTAAGCTGGTAGCCAGCAAACTCTTGTGATCCATCTGTCATCACCCCTCTACCCCCCAGCCCTGGGATTTTATAGGCACGCAGGTGACCATACCTGCCTTTTTATATGGGTGCTGGGATCAAACTCAGGGCCTCTTGCTTGTACAGTAAGCACTTCTAACATTGAACAACTTTCTGGCCACTTTTCCTAAGTGTTTTGAGACAGGGTCTTAAAGGACAGGTTGATCTCAAACTTGAGGCAGTCTTCCTATCTTAGCCTCTGGAATGTGGAATGCCAAGCTTACAGCTGTGCACTATACCTACTTTTAAGATTACTGAGTTTATTGGGAAGATCGTTAAATCCAAAATAAGGGAGGAGACTAATTCCTGTCTGCTCTGTATATGTAACTGCTGTTTCACCTCCAGACTTGAAGAGACAAGCCAGGACTGAAAAGTGTGTGGAAGACTTGTTACTAAACTTAATATAATTTTCAGGAAGGAAAATCCCTAAGAGTTTGGAACAGAATTTAAAAAAATAAGGAATTAACTCTGAAGAGTTGACAAGCTTTGAACATTAGTTTGCTAAGAGGCCAGGTGTGTGTTTCTTGTCCCTTGGAGAGCCATGGAAGAGAACCTCCTGGCCAGGTGTCCGAAGTTTTTTGCTGAGAAGACGTGCTAGGTCAGTGTTCTGGGAAGGTAGTTCAGTTTGTAGAGCGAGTTTGTGAGACTCAGCATCTTCCTTGGCAAGATTATTGTTCTTCCAAACCTTGTACTTTTCCTTATTTCAGCCTTTCGTGTTGAGTGAAACAGGAAGGAAAATGAGCAGGTTGATTTACTGTGTAATCTTAGGTGTATATTCTTAGTTTGGACAGATCACACAGAGCTTTAAATAAGATAACGTAGAACAGAATCCTGACATTAACCAGAAGTGATTGGGAGAACAAAGAATTTGGGTCAGGTAATGGAATTTTAGAGGGGTAATTTTGTCTTTTTGTAAGTGAAGAGATAGAGGAAACCAGTCTCTGTGAAGGTTAATACTATTTATTAGTCAAGGTAATAGCATTTGCTATAAAAGAAAGTTAATTTGAAGTTGGGGAAGAAGTTGAATATAAAATATAAAGAAACTATCCTAGTCATGCTTTTCTTAAGTCTCTTTACAAATCAAGGAAAATCCTCATAAAAATAGGAGCCTTCTGAACAGCCACTTTGATTGTCTTGTACATGCGCCCAGTTAGAGTGGAAAGGCTGTGTTTCTGCCCAACTTGATGGACCCTTGTGAAGCAACTGGTAGTATTCTAGAGTAGAGGTGGGTCGGGTCCTTTGCCTTGTTTCCGTTTCTCCCCTGGATATAATAAGTTCACAAACAGCTTTTCACTTCAGGCTTGGTGAAGACGCAAACGACTCTTTTGGGACTAAATGAATCTTTTGATTTTTACGGCTTATACTTTCACACTGGGGACAGGAGGGCGGAGATACAACGTGTTTGGACCCTTCTGGTTTATGGGATTGTTTTTTTCCCTTTTTCCCCTTAGGAACGGCGTGAATGTTGAGGGGGCGACACACAAGCAGGTGGTGGACCTGATCCGAGCAGGCGAGAAGGAACTGATCTTGACAGTGCTGTCTGTTCCTCCTCATGAGGCGGACAACCTAGATCCCAGTGACGACTCCTTGGGACAATCACTTTATGATTACACAGAAAAGCAAGCAGTCCCCATATCGGTCCCCACATACAAACATGTGGAGCAGAGTGGTGAGAAGTTTGTGGTGAGTGTTGGCCCAACCTGGTTCTTGAACATCTAGCTGCTTTTATTTCCCTCAGTCTTATTATGAGTCTACCTAAAGCAGTAGATTTAAAGACTGTAACCTAGGTCAGTTTGTCTACCGGGCTGTTGCAAGTTCACTCGTAGGGAAGAGACTTTGATTTTGATTTCTTGCAGGGGTGAATTGCAGTAACTAAGAGTCCTGTTTCTGCTTAAGCACAATGTCATGTTATTTCCTGACAGTTTCAAGTTTGCCTTCCGGTCTGTTGCAAACGTGTGTGACTTTCTTTTGCTTGCTTGCTTGCTTGCTTGTTGTTTTCTCAGTTACCATATCTCGTTGCTAACTGTATGGTTACTTTAGAGGTACAGAGCAAAATTAATTTGAGAAGATGGTGTCTTCCAAAATATTTGCGTGATACACAGCTTTGTCCATTTTGAGCCTATGGTGCTTGATATGCCCTTCACACGTTCTTTTTCATTTCCTGGAGATGTTTGTGAACATGATAAATTCTGTTTTGTTTTGTTTCGTTTTCCTCAAGGTCCTAATTATACCTTGAATGCAATTCCCATGAGCAGTTTTACAGATTTGCAACTTGTATAGATATGTAGAAAAGCTCACCTTGAATTTTGGGCGATGTGTGCCAGCTCCTTTCCTGCTTCTTGTTGGGTTTTCAAATCAGATCACTACCAGTAACTTGCTCTGCTTATTTTATCCAGGTTGCATTGTGCTTTATCTGCTTCTGATTGTTTTGAGAATGGTGATAAATGAGAAGTGTTAATTCTTTTATGCTTTGTAGAAAATTCAGTGGGTTCTGTTAGGTATTGGCAAATAGCCTGCTGGTGTTTAAAATTTATCTACAGGGCTAGAAATGTAGCTCAGAGATAGTGTTTGTCTAGCATGTGCAGGGTCCTAGGTTTATTCCTTAGTACTGTAAAAACTAAAATGAAAAGCTGACTTGCTAATCATAGTTGTGGTTTCCAAAACTAGGATTTGTCCCTTGTATAGAAATGAACCACTAAAATGTTTGTAGATATTGCACGCTCTCACCTCACAGGAAGATGAGAAAAATAAGGACATTAACTGGAGATAAAACACTTAGGTGTAATGTCAGCATGGGCTCTGGATTTTTAAATTCTACACAGAGTTAGAAGTGAGAGCAGATTGTCAAAACTTTTAAGAATTACTTAAGACTTCAGAAACTTCCATAGACTGGAAATGAAATGAAACTACTAATTGTTCTTTTTTTAAAAAATCAGCTTTTGAACACAGTTAACTTTTGTTAACATTCATCTAGACAAATGTCCAGTTTTATGAATTTTAATAAATGTCTAAAGTCTTCTATCTACCATTGACCTGCTTTTCGTAACTGTATTTTGACTTTTTAAAAAATGTCAAATCACATAGAAGTACACAATTTGGCTATTTTTTGTGTTGCTGTAACAAAACACCTGTCAGAGACAACCTAAGGAAAGCAGTTTATTTTGCCTTCTAGTTTGCAGGTCCGGTCACGTTAGGGAAAGCCTGGGGCGACAGAGAAGATGAGCAGCTGGTTGCACTGTGTCCAGTCAGGAGGCAGCGAGAGATGAATGTTTTCTCCTTTTCTCTTTTTTGTTAAGTCCAAGACCCCTGCCCATGGGAATAGTGCCACCTCACACTCTCTAGAAATGGAAGACTCATTCTATAGGCAGGCATGTCAGTACTTGTGAACCACTCTAATACTTTTACATTTGGCTTTGTTGAGTTGGTATAGTCTTTTTGTAACTTCAGTATGTGACATTTTAATACTTTTTTTTTTCCAGATGGAGCTTGCTATGTAGCCCTGGGTAGAATTGAACTAGTGATTATCTTGCCTCAATCTTCCAAGTGCTGAGATTATAGCTATGAAGCATTGCACCCAATTTTGGCCTTTTGTTTTGTTTTGTTTGTTATTCTTTGTACTAAACATAGTCTCTCCCTCTGAGTTACATCCCAGGTTTCAGTCTGTTTACTTTAAGCCTTTCTTTTGAATGTAGTGGTATCACACATTGGTCTTAATTTTGCTTTCCTAATGACTTAGTGATAATGAGCTGATTTCCCTGTGTTTAATAGCCATTTTATGTGTCTCCGTTGCCAGAAAGTATCTGCTCAACTCTCCTGTCCATTTCAAAGTTTGAATTATCTTATAATTTTGTTATTAAAGGCTCAGTCTATATTCTGGATAAATCCTCTGTGAGGCACATGTTTTGTAAATGTTTCTCTATTGATCTGTATCTTGTCTTTTCATTTCCCCCCCAAAATTGTGTTTTTCAAAGAACAGAAGTTAGAAATTTTGATAAAATCCACTTTGTCAGATTTTTCTTTAAATTTTTATTATTATTTATTCAATTGTGCGAGTGTATGTGTGTGTGTACGTGTATGCATGTATGTGTGTGTATGCATGTATGTGTGTGTAGAACCACGGACAACGAATTCGGGAACCACCATGGATGTCTCCACCTCCTCCTTGTTTACTCTGCCCCGTGATTCACAGGCTTCGCCCTACCAGGACCAGAAGCGCAGGCTGCTCCCGCTTCTGCCTGGCGTCTATACATGGGGTCTAGGATCCGAACTCAGGACCTTCCGCCTGCAAGGCAGAGGCTTAACCCCTGAGCCACCTCTCCAGCTCCTTTGTCAGATTTTTTTTATTATTATTATTTATTCAACTGTGTGCATATATGTATGTACGTGCGCGCTTGTGTGTGTGTGTGTGTGTGTGTGTAGAACCACGGACGGATTTGCAAACCACCATGGACGCCTCCACCTCCTTCTGCCCCGGGATTCACAGGCTCCGCCCTACTAGGACCAGAAGCACAGGCTCCCCCCCCCCCCCCCCCCCCGCTTCCGCCTGGCGTCTATACGTGGGATCTGGGATCCGAACTCCGGACCTTTCACCTGCATGGCGGAGGCTTAACCCCTGAGCCACCTCTCCAGCCCCCCTTTGTCAGATTTTTAAAAAATGCTTTATTTGAGGGACACCTTTGGGGGTGGGGTTGAGAGTAATCCAATAAAATCTCAGCATGTTGTTTAGGCTGGCCTTGAACTTGTGATCCTCCTGTCTAACCTCCTGAGAGCTGGAATTAACAGTCATGCCACCATACCCAGCTTCATTCTTCTGTGTTTTCTTAAAAGTTGTATAGTTATTATAGTTATTTTTGTAACAATTTTTGAGGTATAATCTCCATATTATAAAATTATTCATAGTGCTTGGTAGTGCTTAATGTGTTCACAGAATTGTATATCCATCACAATAAATTTTAGAACATTTTCATTGCCTTGCTGTACCATATTCTGTAGCTATCATCACCAAAATCTTTCACTCTCGGCAGTCCTAGCTAACCTACTGTCTGTCTGTAAACTGGCCTGTAGTGAAGATTTCACATGCATGAAGTCATGTGTGATTTTTTTTTGTCATTACTGACTTCTTTGATTTGCTTGTTTCAAGGCTTATCCATGTTGTACTATGACTGTGAGCTCATATTTTCACTCTTGTTTAAGCCTACAACCCATTTTGAGTTGATTTTTTTTTAAAAGGCTAACATTGGTCAAACACATTCTTTTTTTTTTTTTTTTTAATTTTTTTTTATTATTATTATTTATTCAACTGTGTGCATATGCATGTGCGTGTGTGTGTGTGTGTGTGTGCGTGTGTGTAGAACCACGGACGAATTCGTGAACCACCATGGACGCCTCTACCTCCTTCTGCCCCGGGATTCACAGGCTCCGCCCTACCAGGGCCAGAAGCGCAGGCCGCCCCCGCTTCCGCCTGGCGTCTATACGTGGGATCTGGGATCCGAACTCAGGACCTTCCGCCTGCAAGGCGGAGGCTTAACCCCTGAGCCACCTCTCCAGCCCCTTGAGTTGATTTTTGTATATATTAATATGAGAATAAGCCTTTTTAAAAAAAAGTTAAAAAAAGAGAGATAGACCGAGATAAAGACAGAATGGGCATGTGAAAATAGGTATGCTTGAGTCAGAAGACAACTTTCCAAGTTGGTTCTCTTCTTCCGTCATGTGAGCTCTGGAGAGTGAACTTAGGTCTCAGGTTTGCAGGCAGATGCCTTTACCTAATGAGCCATTTCACTAGCCCCAGTGCTTATTTATTTGTTAATTGGTTTAGTTAGTTAGCTAATTTAATTAGTTAGTTAGTTAGTTAGTTAGTTAGTTAGTTAGTTAGTTAGGGATACCAGCAAGATGGCTCAATGGGTCAAGATGCCTGCTTGTAGATCTGGCCATCTGTAATTATAGAACCAGGAAGATATGTAATTTGCAGGCCAGCCTGCTCTGCATAACAAATTCCACCCCAGCCCTAACTACAGAGCGAGACTTTGTCTCAAGAAAATGAAAAGGGGTCAGTGAGATGGCTCAGCTGATAGATGGGCCTGTGTGAAAACCTGGTGGCTTGAGTTCAGCTCCTGGAGTCCACAGGGAAGGAGGGAACTGAGTTCCGAAAGGTATCCTTTGACCTCCATACATGAGCTTAACACATTCCCTCTGTAATTAAACTGATAACCAAATAAATAATTTAAAGATATTTATTTCAGAGAGAAGAAAGAGAAAGGCAAGGAGTATATGCATATTTTTAATTTAGGGCTGGAGAGATGGATCAGGGGTTAAGACTTTGCCTCACAAACAGAAGGTCCTGAGTTTGGATCCCAGGCCCCACGTTAAAAACACCATGTGGAGCTGGAGAGGTGGCTCAGGAGTTAAGGCTCTGCCTTGCAGGCAGAAGGTCTTGAGTTTGGATTCTAGACGTGGGGGGCTGGGGGCTGCGTTCCGGCCCTGGTAGGGCAGAGTAAACGAGGAGGCAGAGGCATCCATGGTGGTTCCCGAATTCGCCCGTGGTTCTACACACACACACACACACACACACACACACGCGCGCGCACGCGCACACACACACGCACACACACATGCACAATTGAATTTTAAAAAAACACCATGTGGACATGGCAGCGGCCTGTACTTCTGGCTCTGGTGGGCGGAGCCTGGGAAGCAAGAAAGTAGAAGAAATCCAGGATGATTCCTGAAGTCACCCTTGGTCCTCCACAAGGACACAGTGCTCTTTGATACACACACACACACCATAAAGCTTAAAAAAAGTAAAATTTATTTTAATTTTTTTCCCCTTGAGAAAGGGTCTTACTGTGTTGGACGAACATAGCCCATGCTGGCCTCAGACTTGCAGCACTCTTTCCTCCTTACCCTCCGGAGTACTGGGATTACAGGTGTGTGCCACTGCACCTGCTTAAATATGTATTTTTAGTTTGATTTACA
This sequence comes from Typhlomys cinereus, assembly GCA_023101885.1. Classification (NCBI taxonomy): domain Eukaryota; kingdom Metazoa; phylum Chordata; class Mammalia; order Rodentia; family Platacanthomyidae; genus Typhlomys; species Typhlomys cinereus. The sequence continues at coordinate 910,551 of JALPQD010000346.1, read as the reverse complement.
AAGTAATCTTTCATATTTGTGATATACAGTATGATGTATCGATATGTATATATAATATGTAGTAATTGGGGTAAGGTAATTGAACCTCTTTGTCTTGTTTTTGATCATGTAATCATGTCACTTTTTACCTATTCAGGATGATATAGGCTGTGGGTCCATCATATGTAGTACTTATTATATTGGGTTTCACTCCCCATTTATCTGTTTTTGAAGGACTTTATTATGGAAGAACACTGAATGTTAGTGAACTTTTTAAAATTATCAATAATTACTACAGTCTTTTTAATTACCTTTAAGCACAAATAAAAAGCAATTTATAACTTGTGATTTTTCTCTTGAACCTATGAGTTCCCAAGAAAATTTTTTTTGTGTCCTTACCTCCCCAAAATTCTGTTTTACAGATAAAGAAACTAAAGTTTCTAAGTACAAAATTATACTTGACTCGAAAATAAAGCCTCTAAATTGCTATTCTAACTTTTCAATTTCTTTTTTTATGCACTGTTATTCATTAGTTCTTTTTTTTTGTTTTACAAGCATGTTAAGTACTTATCCCTGTTTCCCGCCATATCCCCTCCCTCCCATGTGAATGCTTTTTCTGCATGTATTCTGTCCTTCATCTTATTGATACTATGTGCTTTTTTATTTGCATATATTGAACCATCCTTGCATCCCTGGATGTATTCATTGATCAAAATATATATAATATATTTTAAGATATTCTTATTTATTGATTTATTTGTGTGTGTATCAGAGTCACTGTGTGTCCCTGTGCAGGACCAAGGGTGACTTTGGGAATCATCCTGGATTGCTTCTACCTCCTTGCTTTGCTCTGGAATTTCCCAGGTTCCGCCCACCAGAACTGGAAGTTCAGGCCCCCACCATTTCTGCCTGGCTTATTTACATGAGACCTGGGATCCAAACTCAGGACCTTCTGCTTGGGAGGCAGAGTCTCTCCAGCCCATCATATATATATATATATTTTTTTTAAATGTGCTGTTGGATTTACCAACATTTTGTTGAGAAGTTTTATGTTTGTCCATCAGAGTTATTGATCTTCAGTTTTTTGTGGTTGTATCAAGTATGGTATGTGTTTGTATCTGTTTCTCTCTCCCTCTCTCTCCCTCTTTCTTCCTCTCTCTCCCTCTCTCTCCCTCTCTCCCTTTCCCTCTCCCTCTCCCTCTCTCTCTCCTCCTCTCCCTCTCTCTCTTTCCCCCTCCCTCTCTCTCCCTCTCTCTCTCCCCCTCTCCCTCTCTCTCTCTCTCTCTTTTTCTCTCTCTTTCTCTCTCTCTCTCTCGTGTGTGTGTGTGTGTGTGTGTGTGTGTGTGTATCAGTGCCAGGACCTTATGCCTACCAGGCAGGCACACTACCACTCGACTACATCCCCAACATCCCCAGCACCACTCCTTCTCTGTTTTAATATCTCAGTGATGCTGGCCTCAGAGTGCATTTGGAAAGATTCCCTCTCTTTCTATACTGAGAACCAAATTCTTTCTTTAACAGTTTGGTAAAATCCAGCAAAGAGCCAATGTGATCTTGGGCTTTTCTTTGTAACTTTTGTTACTGATTCAACTTTGCTGCTTATTACTGGTGTATTCAAGTTTCCTATGTTCTCATTAAATTTTATTAGGTTATATATGTATTCAGAAATTTATTCTTTTTACTTTTTTTTTAGATAGGTGCCTCATGTAGCTCAGGCTGAACTGAGTCCCCTCCTTCCACTTCCATGTGCTGAAGTCACAGGCACATGTCACCATCTCATTTTTCACCTCTAATTTTAGTTTTTGGGGATATTCTCCTTTTTCCAAGATAGTATAGCTAAAGATTTATCAGTTTTCTTTTCCTATTTTTTTGTTTTTTGGTATTTTATTCATGGAAAAAGAACAGAGAATGCACGCATACCGTCGTATATGGGTGGTAGTCAGAGTACAACTTTCGGGAGTATTCTTCCTGCCACCATCTCCAGGTGTTCGAGCAGTCACATTACCTGCTGAGCCATTTCCTCAACCCTCAGTACTGTGTGTGTATACCACGGTGCACTCTGGAGGCCAACTCATGGGAGTTGGTTCTGCCTTTCTATCCTGTTGGGGCAGGGTTTCTCTTGCAGTTATTGCCAATATGTAGTATGTTCCAGGCCAGTTGGCTCATAAGTTTTCCTATTGATTCTCCTGTCTCTGCCGCCCATCTGACCCTAGGAATGCTGGGGTTACAGATGTGAGCTACCTTCCTTTTTTTCATTATTTATTTATTTTATTCGAGAGAGACTAAGGAGAGGGAGAAAAAGAAGGTATGTACATGTGTGCCTTAATTTTTATTTATTAGTGCAGGTTTTAAAGTTCTTGTTGATTTCTGATTTTATTGTAATCAAAGACATACACGATCATATTTTCTTTGACTTCGTTGAGACTTGATCTGTGACTTAACACGATCTATCTCAGAAAATTCCTTTTGTTGATGAGAACAATATGGAAGTCTTTCTAACTCTTGAATGAAATGTTCAGTAAATGTCTTTTAGTTGCATAGCTTAACCTGATTTGTTGTTATTGATTTGGTGTGTATGTGGGGGGAGCATTTTGGGTAATCTGTCCTTTGATGATGAATAAAAGCTCTGGCTTTTATTGCATAGAATCTCCTTTTAGATCTAAAATTGCTTTTATAACAGTGCTCCAGTGTTGGATACACACATATTTCTAGTTGTCATTTCTTCTTGTTGAATTGATCCTATTGTCAATATATATTGCCAACTTTTGTCTTTAAGTTTTTTACTTAAAGCCCATTTTATGTAATTGTACTCTTGCTTGCCTTTTTTAAAAAGATTTTTAAAAAATTTATTTAGTGTGTGTGTGTGCACATGTATGTGTGTGTATCAGAGGGCACCGTGTGTCGCTGTGGAGAACCAAGGGTAACTTCAGAAATCTCCAACCCTCTTGACTTGCTTTTTTAGTTTCTATTTGCCTGGTATATCTTTTATTTTCTGTCTTTGTGTTTTGTTTGGTGAAATGAGTTTCTTGTAGGCATCTAGTTGGTTAAAATTTTAAATGTTTTTTTAAAAATTATTTATATACATGGTACACAAGTGGAGGTTGGAGAACAACTTTCAGAAATTAATTCTCACTTTCCAGCTTGTTCGCTTCCAGGAATCGCCAGATTTGTGAGCCAGCTCTCCAGCCCTGGTCTATATTTTTTAATTGGGAAATTTAGTCTGTTAACTTTCAAGGCTTATAATTTTCTTCATTAAAAATTTTATTGTTGTTCTTCGTAATAAAAATGTACTTTTGTCATTTTATTAACTTTTGTTTATTTTTGTGATTGGTTGTTTTCTGTATTGAGAAAGTTTGTTTCTTTTCTCTTTTGTGTATTGTCCTATTAGTGAGTTTTATACATCATATTTTTTTAAATTTTTTTATTATTTATTCAATTGTGTGTGTGTGTGTGTGCGTGTGTATGTATTTGTGTGTGTAGAACCACGGACGAATTCTGGAACCACCATGGACGCCTCCACCTCCTTGTTTACTCTGCCCCGCGATTCACAGGCTCCGCCCTACCAGGGCCAGAAACGCAGGCCGCCCCCGCTTCCGCCCGGCTATACGTGGGCCTAGGATCAGAACTCAGGACCTTCCGCCTGCAAAGCAGAGGCTTAACCCCTGAGCCACCTCTCCAGCCCTTATACATTATATGTTTTTAAGATACTAATTAGGCTTTTTTTTTCCTAGTGGAAGTCTCTTTTAAATATTTCTCCTAGGTCCGGTCTCCTAGGTAGTAATGAATTCCTTCAGTTTTTTTCTTGCTTTGGAAAGACTCTCTTTCTTCTTCATTTCTGAGGGATAGCTTTACTAGTTATAGTATTCATATTTGACAGTTTTTTCTTCCAGAACTTTTTTAAAAAAAACTTTCTTTATTCATTTATGTGTGTGTGTGTGTGTGTGTGTGTGTGTATGTATCAGAGGGCACTGTGTGTCCCTGTTGAGGGCCAAGGGTGACTTTGGAAATCATCCTGGATTGCTTCTACCTCCTTGTTGCTTTGCTCTGGGATTTCCCAGGCTTCGCCCACCAGTACAGAAAATTCAGGCTGCCACCATTTCCACCTGGCATTTTTATGTGGGACCTGGGATTGGAACTCAGGACCTTCTGCTTGTGAGGCAGTCTTAACCCCTGAGCCATTTCTCCAGCCCTTCTCCCAGAACTTTGAATGTGCTACTGGGTATAATATTCATAGATGACAGTTATTTTTTCCAGAACTTTGAGTGTGCCATCCATCCTATAAGGTGCTATTAGCATAATGGTTATCTTATATGTAGTTTAACTGTGTGTGTGTGTGCGCGCGTGCGCGCGCTCGTTCGCTTTTAAGGAAGGATTTCCTGTAGCTCAGGCGGCCTCAAACTCAAGGATGTAGGCAAGGCTGATCTTAAATTTCTAGCTTACTCTTTTCACTTCCCATGTGCCTGGAATACTTGGCTCTCTTGCTGTTTTTTGTTTTTTTTTCTTTCTTTGTGTGTGTGTGTGTCTGTGTGTATTTGGACATGTATACAAGAGTGCACTCAAATGTGGAGGCCTCAGGGTAACATCACGAGTCATTCTAAATTGCTTTCCCACCTTAATTGTTTGCTCTCCCTTTCAGGTCTCCATGATACTCACCCCTAGCATTTTTATGTGGAATCTGGGGATCCAAACTCAGGTCCTCTTGTTTATGAGGCAAAGGCTTTAACTACTAAGCCATCTCCCCAGTCTTAGCTATTTTGGGATCCTCTCTTTGTCTTGAACTTTTGAGATCTGACCACGATAGTCGTGGGAAGATTTTTTTTTTTATTAAATTTACCAAGCTTGACAGAAATCTTCCCTAAGATTTGAACATTTTTCAGCAGTTCTTTTATAGAACATTTTCTGTAGTCTTCTCCCTTCTTTTCTCTTTCTTGAATTCCTGTAATTTGAATATTGGCTTGCTAAATGTTGTCTCCTGATTCTTACAGGTATTCATTCATCCATTGGTCCGACTGGATTATTTGAAGAGATCTGTACTCAGTCTCAGAAATTTCTCATTCTACTTGCATTCTTCTGCCACTAGACTGTTAACTGTATTTATTTCCTATGTGTGTTATTAAGCTCTATGCTGTACTTCTCATTCATTTCATGATCTTCTTAATTTAGCAAAATTGCCTGTTTTTTTTTTTTTTTTTTTTTTTTAACTGCCTCCACCTCCTCGTTTACTCTGCCCTGGGATTCACAGGCTCAGCCCTACCAGGACCAGAAATGCAGGCCGCCCCTGCTTCCGACTGGCATCTATATGTGGGGTCTAGGATCCGAACTCAGGACCTTCTGCCTGCAAGGCAGAAGCTTAACCTCTGAGCCACCTCTCTAGCCCCCTGTTTGTATTCTTGTTAACTTATCTTAAAATTAATTGAGGCAAGAATTCCTCTTTGAAATCCTTTTTCGAGCATTTTTATTTCATTTGGAGTTTGATTAGACAGTTACTGAGTTCTGGAGGTACTGTCGTAGTTCCTTGTTTTTTCATGCTTGTGTCTCTACACTTATGTTTGTGCATCTGGCAGATCAATTGTTCATGCCAATTTTATGTTTAGGTCTGCTACAGAAAATGAACATATTAGTCCTTTTTTTGGTCAGGAAAGTCGTTTGTTGGTATGTATGTATATGTGTATTTATTTGTTTTGAAATAGAGTCTCATATGTCCCAGGATGGCCTTGAACTCACTAAATAGTGAGGACAGTCTTGAATTCCTGATCTTCCTGCCTATACCTCTCACTACCTCTCCTGATTTATGTGGTGCTGGAGATGAACCTGGGACTTTGTGGGGGCTAAGCAAACACTTTACCAATGCTCTACAACCTATCTCCTATCCAAAAAAAAAAAAAAAAAGTTTAGAGAATCCAGTATGGTGGTGCAGCCTCTCAGCATTGGGAGGCCAGAGCCAGAGGATTACTATAAATCTGAGATAAACATGGACTACATAGTGATATGTATAGGCCCTCCAGGCTATATTAGTGGAGGACCTGTCTCAAAAACAAAAACTTGAACAGTTTTTATGTTTGATATTTTTATAGGATGCAGAAGTATCGGTTGATTCCCCTCCCCCTTGGGTATATTACAAATATCACATTAATCTTTGGCTTACAAGGTTTGTGATGAGACACTGGCTCATTTTACTTTGTGGTCTTCTGTATGTGTTAACCTCCTCTGCTACTATCATTCAAAGTTTTATCTTTACCTTTGGTTTTTGGAAGTTTAAGCTGTATGCGTTCAGGTGGGGTTTAATTGGTGGGGTTCCTTTTTGGGGAAGCTGTGCTTTGGTATCTTTTGTTAGTTTTAGAAATTTTCAGCCAATGTATCTTCAAGTCTTTAGATGTGAGATTCCAGTTGTATTTATGTCAGTGCTCTTGACATTGTGCTACAGTTTTTAATGCTCTGTTCTATTTTAGCTCTTTTTCTCTTGCTTCTGTTTAGATCATTTTACTTTTTATTAAGTGTGTGTTTGCAAATGTGTGCCATGGCATATGTGTGGTGATCAGAAGACCATTTGTGGGAATTGGTTTTCTCATTCCATTTTGTAGGTTCCAGGGACAGAATCAGTCCTGAGGCTTGAGGAAAGTGCTTTTGCCTGCTGAGCCATCTTCTTACCAGTCCTGTTTGAATCATTTTAACTGACCTGTCTAAATTCACTGTTCCTTTATCTGTGTCTAGTTTGCTGACAAGAATGGAGAAATTCTTAATCTCACATACCTTTTTATTTCTGTCAATTCCAGTTGACATTCCTCATCTATTCATATCAGTTTTGTACCTTTTCTTTTAACTCTTTTGACATATTAGTCACAGTTACTCTGAAGTCTTTGTTTCAGCTTCTATACCATCATGTAAACTACTTCATCTCACGTTGGAATGGGGGGACAGGAAGTTCTCTCTTTTCTGTGTGTGTATCATGAAATAAATAGGATTCCAAACTGTAAGTGTTAGGATGTTGGGGATAATTAAAATCAGGTTGGGTGTGTGTTGCGTTGGAGTTATCATTGCCTTCATTGTACCTTGGGCTTCAAGTCCTCCTGCAGTGGCTGCTGTTCCCTGTTTACAGTGAAAGCTCAGATTCTGTAGGAGGCAGGGGGTTCGCAGCATTCCTTCCCCTTCCCAAGCTTTCAGCTGCCCTGCATGCCTGCACCAGACAGATTCCTTCGCCATAGTCTTGTCTTTCTGCCATTGATCGACTCCTTGCTTTTTCCTCAAGGCTAGATTCATGGAAGAGGTAGATGTTGTTTGTCTAGTCATAGTCTTAGATGGAATCTTTAAAAGTCCCTGTTTTTTATTCTTATGCTCTTACTGTGGTCAAACTGATGCTTTTTTCCACTGTAGCAAACCTGCTGTTACCACTGCAGAAACCTGGCCCGTCGCTTCCCAGGAATATGAATGGAGTGTTTTGTGGTTACCCGTTCTGCAGAAGCTGTGGGTCTTTGCCTGTGCCCTCTGGAGGATAAGAGGGTTTGCGACTTGTCTTCTAACCGCTTAAGTCTTGTCTAAATAGAGAAGGATCTGGGAAGTGGGTGGGCATTGTGTCTGACTCTCAACCATCGCCAGATCACCTTACCAGGCGTAACTAACTTTAGTTTTCTACATATACCTAATTTTTCTTGTGAGCACAGTAGAGGCCCCTCCACGGAAAGGTTTTGAAAATAAGTGGGATATCTTGTGCCAGTGTGATATGTGTGTTAGGTGAGTGCTTGTAGAGGGGTTCTAGATTCTTGTGTTACAGCACAAGGAATTGTAGAGACATGTGGATAGTAGCAGAAGCAGAGACACACAGTTTGTTACACTATAGTTCACTTCTCTGGAAGGGAAAGTGGGCCTCAGCAGAAAGAGTTTAGTAACAAAAGTGGGCCTGTTGCACAAAGCATGGGGCCTTTAGGTCACATGCTATGTGCTTTCTGCAGCATGTTCTGTCGCATGTAGTTCTCATGTAACTTTATGCATCACATGTCTTCTTAGCATCCTCATCTCCCCTCAGGTATGTATTTTTAGTATTGGAATGAGTCACCTTCACACACTCAGACTCTGTGTCTCTACTACTGGCTAAATTGAATTCTCAGCCTGGGTGTTTCCAGCCTCCTTCAGCCAACTGGTTTCTTTCACACGCTGCAGCTCTCTCCTGCCTCTGGTGGTAGAAGCGCTCCTCTCCCAGCTTCCTAGATCCTGGAGAGAAACCCACATTCACGGAGATCTCTTCATTCTAGCTGGAGGGAAGTGTATGTTCTTCCTCAGTGTGAACGCAGTAGTTTATTTACAGGTGCCCCTGGTGATAGTTCTTGATTGTTATTTATTCAAAATTCAAGGTGACCCAGTGGACATTTCTAGAATTCTGCCTGTTTTTAGCTCCCTCTTGTGTGCTTAGCTCTGCAAATTCTAGCTACTTTGGCGTCCTTGAAGTCAATGAAGTTGCTAAACTTGGTTTGGGCGCCCCTCCCTGAGCCACACTTTAGAAGTTGCTCCCAGGCAGAAAGCCAAGGCTGTGCTAGGGCTCATCTTACTCCTTTCCCTTTGCTTGGGGATCATAGTTCTTAGTTGCCTGTTATCCAGTGTCTGGAAAATAATTGTTTCCTTCCTGTTTCATGTTCTGTTTTTTATCATTTATAGTCAGAATACTTGGAATACTGTCCTATAAAACCAGAATATTTTCACTTAGGGATAATTCAGAGTTTTCTTTAAATGTTCTTGGTTTTAAATGAAATATCAGTGGAGTTCCATCCATATTATAGAAAATTTAAAAGCTCTTAGTGAACATTAGTGAGTGGTTTTTAGATTTTTTGTTGTCTTTTTTTGCATATGTGTGTGTTTCCTATATAAGTGGGTATACGTGTATATGAATATGTGTACAAAAATTCACTTGAGTGTGTGTGTCTCTGGAGGCCCAAGGTGACCTTGGGAATCACTCTGAATTGCTCTACCTCCATGTTGCTTTGCTCAGTAGTTTCAGGCTTCACCTTCGCAGGGCTGAATTAAAGGCCCTTTTTTTTAACCTAGGATCTGGAGATCGTAACTTAAGTCTTTTCGCTTGAGAACTATCTGCCTAGCACCCCCCCCCTTTTTTTTCCTTTCATGTATGTGTACATGGTGTATGTATGTGTTTGCATGTGGGTGGGTTTATGTACACAAACATACTTGAGTGTGTGTATCTCTGGAGGCCCAAGGGTGATATCAGGAATTATCCTTTGTTGCTCTTCTGCCTTATTACTGTGAGCCTGGGCTTTGGAAATTTCTCAGACTCTGCCTTCCAGGGCTAGAATAATGGGTGGGCCAGCACACCTGCCTGACAACTTTTTTTTTTTTTTTTTTTTTTGCGCACACGTGCATGTGTGCACTATGAGTGCCTGTGGAGGTCCAGTGTGATTTCAGGAATCATCCTGGATTGCTTCTACCTCCTTTTTTTGCTTTGCTCTGGGATTTCCCAAACTCCGCCTTCCAGAGCTGGAAGTTCAAGCTGCCTGCCATTTCCATCTGGGATCCGAACTCAGGTTCTGCTTTCAAGGCAGAGTCCTTCTTAACTTCTGAGCTCTCTCTCCAGCCCCCAGTCCACCTGACATTTTTACATGAGGTCTGGGGATCAGAACTTAGGTCCCTTTGCTTGGGAGGCAAAGACCACTGAGTCATCTCCCCAGGCCTGTTTTCGTTTTTTTGAGACAGGGTCTTACTAGAGCCCTGACTGACCTAGAATTAGCTATGTAGACCAGATTGGCTTGGGACTTGAGGCAATCCCTCTGCCTCTAGCTCCTGAGTGCTGGGATTAGACACGTTAACACACGTGGCTTGGGTTTTTGGGTTGTGAGTACAGAGAAAAGTTTCTTTAGACATAGAAAGTGTTATATATAAAGAAAAAAGGAACACATGATACTGTCAGAATGAAGCTGTTAGAGCGACACACATGTATTAGTCATGCTAATTTAATTATAGATGCTATGTTTTTGTCCCCTTTCTTAGTTGTCTGCTTGTACATTGATTGCATTTGGCACAGTAGCTTTGAAAGATTTTCAGCTTTTGAAAGTAAAATTCACCTTTAAAAACTGGTAACTGCCAGGGCGGGAGAGGCGGCTCAGGGGTTAAGCCTCTGCTTTGCAGGCAGAAGGTCCTGAGTTCGGATCCTAGACCCCATGTATAGACACCGGGCGGAAGCGGTGGTGGCCTGCGTTTCTGGTCCTGGTAGGGCGGAGCCTGTGAATCCCGGGGGCAGAGTAAACAAGGAGGAGGTGGAGGCGGTCCATGGTCTCCAAATTCACCGTGGTTCTACACACAAACACACATACATACACACACGCGCACACATGCACAATTGAATAAAAAAAAAATGAAAAGAAATTCTGGCTTTAAAAAAAACTGGTAACTGCCTTTGAATGTTGGAGATAATTTTATTGGTAAATATAGGCCTCTCTTGACTGGCATAGCCCTCTTTTGTGCATATAATTTTTGGTATGTTCATAAAAGTCTTACTTTAAGTGATCTTGAACACTATGCATGTTTAGCGCATAGTAATATAACTAACCCGTGTGCATCTGAGCCTAACTTTAGATGACTGTAATTTATTTTATATTAATAGGTTTTTCTTTATTCTTTTCCCTCATCAGGTATACAATGTTTACATGGCAGGGAGGCAGCTGTGTTCCAAACGGTACCGGGAATTTGCCATCTTACACCAGAACCTGAAAAGAGAGTTTGCCAACTTTACATTTCCCCGGCTTCCTGGAAAGTGGCCGTTTTCATTATCAGAACAACAGTTAGATGCCCGGCGCCGAGGATTGGAAGAATATCTAGAAAAAGGTAAGCTAATTAATTGACTTGTAGAGATTCTAGGTTTTCAGCTGCATAGGTGAGTTTCCTGAAGTCAGGTCTGCAGCAGTTACTCTTTGCTGCTGCTGTGAGACACCACTAAGTTCAAACAACTTAAGGGCAGAAAGGAAGATTTATTTAGCTTACAATTCTAAAGGGGAGATTATGGCAGAAATGGCACGGCCAGATGGCAGAAGCTGGAGAGGGCTAAATCACTGCAGACATCATAGAAGCTGAGAGGCTGCGACTAACCAAAGTCAAGGCACACCCTCTGTGACTGCCTTCTTCCAGCAAGGCTCCACCTCCTAAAGGGGCCATGACCTTCCCAAATACTGGCAGCAGTTAAAGAATCAAGCACATGAGCCTGTGAAGAACTATTGCATTTCAAACCATGACACCAGGAAAGTATGTTCCACTAGAAGGACTGAACAATTGAACTGTGAAGATAAGTCTGAAATGTCTAGTACTTTGATTAATAGTGCTTAATAACAGAAAAAAGAAAAGTTTTTGATGCTTTTTGATGGACCTTTACTTATTGGGTAATGTTTATTTACAAATATATACAAACATTTGTTAAGTTGATATATATATTTGTGAACTAAGTGGGTAGTATTTAAGGCATTTTCATTAAAACGATTCTTGGCGCCTAAGGATATCCAACATGAAAATTCCTTATTCCTTTTTCAGGCGCTCTTGGGTAGGTGTGCTGAGTAGAAGGCAACTATAACCTCTTGGTTCTAAACACCAAGCCTGTAGGTCGAACTAGTGAAACTTCCAAATGATACCTTTGTTTTCTGTGGATGTGGATACTGAAACATTTGTCCTCTGAAAAGGGAGAGAATTGACAAATCTCTCTTTTTGATATTTTTTTTTATTTATTAGCGAGAGGAAGACTAGAGAGCAGCACACACAAGCCTTGGCCCGCAGGTTGAAAGTTAGAAGACAGCTTTAAAAGTCCACTCTCTCCTTCTGCCATGTGGGCTCCAGGGCCAGACTCAGGTCATCATGTTTGTGTCCAGTCACCTTTACCCACTGGGCTGTCTTATTGGCCTAACTTAGATCTCTCAAATAAGACAATCTGTGGCTCAGAGAAGAAACTTGCTTTGCTATATTGTATTATAGTTATATAACTTGGTAGTGAGCAATCGTTTTCTAAAATACTAGTCTAATAGAATAATGGTATTATATGGTGTTTAGTAATTCTATGTCCCTATTTATATGCTTATGTAAGGACTAATTGACCTAGTTAAAGTTTCTTGAAAAATTTTAGAAGTAAACTTTATCCTTGAAAATAAGTAAAAACCATTTCCCCACTGAAGGTAGTAGAACTTCCTTATTTGTTTTTAGCTTTTCTGAATATGGGACTGGCACCCTCAGGAAATGAGATGAGGTACTATTTTAAGTCAAATGCAGTAAAATTATCATTGTAATTCACCGTCCTCATGAGAGAGTTAGAAAATTAACTTTTAGATTTAGATAATTAGTTATTAAACTTACCTGCTTGATTTAGTTTTTCCTTCCCTGTCTACCTTCTCATTTCATTTTCCCCCCTTCTTTTTCCATTCCTCTTTCTCAGTCTTTTCCTCTCTTTTTCTCCCTTACCCTCTCTCTGATCTTTTTGAAGTTAAAATCAATGTGCTGAGCTAATCCTTAATTACATACCCATCTTTTTCAAATTGATATCAAATGTGTGTTCTCTGATTAGTCTGCTTGTTTCTGGGTCAAATAGATACATTCTCTTCATGTTTCAGTTTTAGATTTAGTTTCTTTGTAATTGACCTTTCTCTTTCTTCCATTGCCTCCATGTTTGTTGTTTTAGCATGCTAATTTGTCACACAAAATCACAAGTTTAAATTTACTATACTTCTATTTTTCTTTTCTGCATTTTGTAATTTTCCTTTATCTCTTCTTGGTTGTATCTACATGAGTTGTTTGTCATGCCTTAGAACTGCATATGTCTCCCAAGTGCTGGTATTATAGGCTGTGGAACCATGCTCACTTCCCAGCTCTGACAGTTTAACTTAACCTTCATGTATTCTCTGCTTGATATTCTTGACTTGAGGGCCTTATGCTAGCTCCTGTCTTTGTTTTCCACAGTGTGTTCAATCAGAGTCATTGGTGAGAGTGACATCATGCAGGAATTCCTGTCTGAGTCTGATGAGGTAGGTAATACCCTTTCCTGACTAGTTCTCATTGTGATCTGTCTACCTATGGGCAAAAATAAGGGTATCTATCTGAGTTAAGTTACAGAAACCTCCCCAAAAGTGACTGTACCTCTTCTAGTTCCTTTTCATATGCATCTTGCTTATCCATCCTTTAAGACTCAGAGCAAGGTTCAACTTCTTGCATCTTTTTTTACTTTTTTGGTTAGATTATAAAATAATGGGTTTTACTGTGATATTTTCACACATAGATTGTACAGGTTATTTTTTGTGTTGCTCCTGAAATAATACCCAAAGTCAAGCAACTTAAGGAAGAAAAGGAGATTATTTCAGCTTATGGTTCCAGAGGGGGTGATGCTGTCCTTCATGGTAAAAAAGGCATGGCTGGCTGGCAGAAACTGGAGATAGCCTAAGTCATGTCCATCAAGGAAGTTGAAAGCTGCAAAACTGATACTGCTAGAGCAGACCTCTCCAGGAAGTGGGGTGGGACTCATCAACCTCAAGGCTCACTCCCTCTGACTGCCTTCTCCAGTAAGGTTTCACCTCCTAAAGGTGCCATAACCTTTCCAAATACTGGCAGTAATTAAGGATTCAAACATACGAGCCTGTGGGGACAACTCACATTTTAAACCATTTTAAAACATACATACAATGGTATTTTGCTTACATTCACCCTTCATTTTCCCCCTTTGTCTCTTCATCTTCCCTCTAGCTTTCTTACCCGAAGAGTTCCTTCTGCTTTTGTTTCATGTGCATGTATGTATTTAAAGCTAGATTTTGCATTTTAGAGAAAACAGGATATTTGCCTTCTTTCCTTACTCATTACTTCTCTTGTATGCCTTCTATAGAATCTTCTACTTTTCTTTCATTCATTCACTCATTCATTCGTTCATTCGTATGTATGTATGTTGCTTAATAAATACATTTATTTATATAAATAAAGCAAAAGTTAGATCCTAGACCTTCTAGCTACCTCTTGTAGAAACCAGCCCCCCTCTTCCTGCAGCTTTTTTCCTCGCTTCCCACTTGCAGTTGTGAGCAAGCCCAGCTTCCCTCCTCACTGTCCAGAACTGAGATAACTTTCAGTGAGGTTCAGTCTTCATCAGTACCTTCCTCGCTCTTGTCACACGATGTGAAATTTCCCACCATACTCTAAAAAAGTCAAAGCCTCTTTTGTTCCGTGGGTCCTGTGGATTCTAAGGCTTTGGAGAAACTGCTCTACAGGCTTCAGATCCACCCTCGCCGTGCGACCCAGGAGGTTGTTATTGCTGTTGTGCTCCCTCTTCGTGGCATCAGTCCTGTTCTGAAGCTCTCCCTTAAGGCCCAGACTGTAGCCTATAAACTAGAAGGGCCTGTGTTTTAATAAACTTCTTTCTTTCTTTTTTTTTTAACTTTATTCATTCATTGTGTTTGTGTGTCTGTGTCTCATAGCATTGTATGGTCTCAAGACCAAGGGTGACTTCAGGAATCATCCTAGATTGCTTCTACCTCCTTTTTGCTTCACTTTGGGATTTCCCAGGCTCTGCCACCATCATAAACATATTTCTTAAGGCTCTTCATCATGTTATCCTCCATTATTCACAAAACTCCACCTCTGTTTTTCTTTAGCAATAAATATCTGTGTATATATACATATATATCATATGCATGTTACATATACATTTATTACATGTGTATGTTTTATATCTATCTAGATTCCACATATGAGAGAAAGCCATGATGTTTGTCTTTCTGAATCAGACTAATTTTAAACATGATGACATATGGTTTCGTCCATAGTCATTTTGAATGAGGCTTCTTTTTCTTGTCACCTGGAATCTGCGCTATTTGCTCCTTTTCACTACATTTTGCCTCTCTAGTTATTCCTCCCTTCATCGCTCCCTCCCTTTCTCATTTTGATAGTTCTTTATTGTGAAGATAATTCTTTTGTCTAGTGACAAACAGCAACCTCAGTGCCCATTCTGGAATGTTGAATAAATTGTACTTCTTCTTGAGATAGAAGCTTCTGTTTTCTGTATTTCTGAGGTAATGTTTTTCTTGTTTCTGCATCGTCTAGTGAGCCCTGATGTATCAGCAAATCTGGTAGTTTGCTTCCTTTTAGAATGCTGTGAAATTATGTGAGAGCGACTTAGTGGCTATATGATCGTAGAGCTTTGAGGCCCTGGGTTTAGGATTCTCTTTTCTGTTAGGGAATCTTATTAATGGAGTATGTGGCTTGAAAACTGCTGAGAAAGTGCTGGAATGTGTTCCCCTTCCCCTTCTCCTTCCTTTCCCTCTTCTTTTCCCTATCTTTCCTCTCTGTTCTCTCAGTAAAAGGATTTTGTTCCTCCATGTTTTTCTTTCTTTTTTCTTTTTTTCTTTCATGCATGTGTGTATGGTGTGTGTGTTTGCATGTGAGCGAGTGTATGCACAGGTATATGTACATGAGTGCAGTTGAATGTGTATGTCTGTGGAGGCACAAAAGTGATACTAGGAATCTTTCTTTATCACTTTTCCACTTTATTGTGTGAGCCTGGGTCTCTAATTAAACCCAGAGCATGCTATTAGGACTAGTCTGTCTAGCCACCTTGCTCAGAAGATTCTCAGGCTCTCTCTTCCAGGGCTAAAATTACAGGCAGGGTTAACCACACCTACCTGGCATTTTTACATGGGATTTGTGGAGTCAAAATTAGGTCCCCTGATCTTCCAAGGGTTAAAACAAACAAAAATCCCCCTAATAAATATTTCTCTTATTGCATTGCTTACCTTTTTTTAAAAATTTATGAGAGAGCATTTATGAGAGAGCATGAATGAACGTATAGGTATGTGGGCCATGGCTTAGAGAAGTTTGAGAAGGACACTTTTCTTATACTATGTGGACTTCTAGGGATCAAACTCAAGCCGTCAGTTTTGAAGCAAATGCCTTTACCTGTGAGCCATCTTGCTGCCCCCCCCCAATGTTTACTTGAGGAACAGGGCCTGCCACAGCACATTTTGTGGGGTGAGAGGACAGCTTATAGGAGTTATTTTGCTTCTTCCACATGAGTTTCAGGACTTGAGCTTGGGTTGTCAGGTTTAGTTCTCTCAGTAAAAGGATATTGTTCTTCCATGTTTTTCTTTCTCTTTTTCTTTCATGCATGTGTGTATGGTGTGTGTGTTTGCATGTGAGCGGGTGTATGCGCAGGTATATGTACTATATATATCACCTAAAAGGCGATAGCTTAGCTCTTCACTCCCTCCCTCCCTCTCTCCCTCTTTCTCTCTCTCCCTCTCTCTCTCCTTTCTTTGTCTCTCTCTCTGTCTCTCTCTGTCTCTGTCTCTCTCTCTGTCTCTCTGTCTCTCTCTCTGTCTCTCTGTCTGTCTGTCTGTCTCCCTCTCTCTCTTTCTTTCATTTTGTGTGTTTCTTATGTGTATGTCTGTATAAGAGGGCACTGTATGTGGCTGTGGAGGCCCAAGAGTGACTTGGGGAATCATCCTGGATTGTGATACCTTTGAAGTTTCCCAGACTCCACCTTCCAAAGTCAGAAGTATAGGATGCCACAATTTCTTTTTTTTTTTTTAATTTTTTTTCTTTATTATTATTATTCATTCAACTGTGCGCATAGTGCGTGTGTATGTGCCCGCGCGTGTGTGTGTCTGTGTGTGTGTGTGTGCCTGTGTATGTGTAGAACCACGGACGAATTCGCGAACCACCATGGACACCTCCACCTCCTTCTGCCCTGGGATTCACAGGCTCCGCCCTACCAGGACCAGAAGCGCAGGCCGCCCCCGCTTCTGCCCGGCGTCTATACGTGGGATCTGGGATCCGAACTCAGGACCTTCCGCCTGGAAGGCCCTGAGCCACCTCTCCAGCCCGATGCCACAATTTCTGCCTAGCATTTTTTACATGGGATCCAGGATCCAAACTCAGGACTTTCTGCTTGTGAGGCAGAGGTTTAACCCGAGTCATCTCTCCAACCCTCTAGCTTAGCTTCTTCAAATGATATTCTGTACATTCTGCTGCCATTTCCATTTAAAAGTTTTTTAAAAAATTTTTTTACAGTTTCAGATTAAATTCAAACTTAACATGTTGCTCACAAAGCCCATTATGATGTAGCCTCTTTCTTTTTCCCTCTTTGATCTCACTCTCCATCACTTCCAATGTACCTGTTGTTTCAGACATCCTGGTACTTTTTTTTATGGTGCTGGGAACCAAACCTAGGGACTAGTACATGCCAGCAAGTGCTCTGCACATTTCCAACCCCCTGAAATACTTTTTATTTCTTAATCCCTCACATTACTTCCATTCCATCTAGGCCTTATATCCTGTCTTCTGCCAGAAAAATCTCTCCCTTGCTTTCTTCCATGCCTGTCGTTTGCACTGCTGATCCTTTAAGACAGGCAACAGTCTCTGAACACCCTCCTGTTTCTCTGCATCTGAAACTGTCCTGTCAGCCCTCTCTCTGTGCTTGTCCCCTCTTTCTCTGTGGAACGGAGGCTGTTCTTCGTTGCCCTGACTTATCTCACTCACTGTGTCTTACGTAGGCAGCCTCTAGCCCGCTGTCTTCCGGGCTGTCTGTGGTGTTGCTGTGCTTGTTAGGTTCAAGGAATCCTTTGCTGGCGTCAGAGTGTAGGCATAGTGATGCCAGCAACTCAGAGGTTCCCAAGGGACTGGTAGAGAACTTTCAAGTTCAGAAGGTAAATGTTCTCAATCATAAGGGAAAACATCCTGGTAAGATTGCTGAAATCCATATCTTCTGTGAAATCATGGAGAAGAAAGAAAATTCTCACTAGTTTTGCTACCATAAACTAAAAGTTGCAGCCTCGGTACACGATGAATGCTCAGTGAATACGGGAAAAGCCTTATGCTGTGTGCCTCAGTGCTTACCACTGGCCTTCACGGGAGCCTGGATAATATTTCCAGGTGGGTGAGGGAACCTAGGAGCGCCTCGGGTTCAGGCAAAGAACAGTCATTTTTTAAACAAACTTTTCTTGAATAGTTATTTCTCTGTAATAGAGATTTCAAAGGCGGGCTGGAGACATGGCTCAGGAGTTAAGACTGTCTTGTAAGCAAAAGGTTCTGAGTTGGGATCCCACCTAGGTCCCATGTTTTTGTTTTTGTTTTTTTAAAAAGCCAGGTGGAAATGGTGATGGCCTGCATTTTTGACTCTGGTGGGCAGAGCCTGGGAAATCCCAGAACAAAGCAAGAAAGAGGTAAAAGCAATCCAGGATGATCCCTGAAGTCACCCTTGGTCCCACAGGGACACACAGTGCTCTCTGACACACACACACACACACACACACACAGGTGGTTCATACCTGTTACTCCCTCATTCTGAAGGCTAAGGCGGGAAGACTGCCTTTAGTTCAAGGTCAACCTGGACTGCAGAGTCAGACATGTCTGACAACAACCAAAATCTCTCTTAGAAATGTGTTAATGATCAAGAGCTATGATTACAGTTTTTGGGTTGTGTGGTAACTGGAACCCAGAAGCATAGAGGCCTGTCAGGCAGGCCCTCTGATAAAACTACTTCTTCAGCTCTATGTATTTATTTTGAATTAAGGAGAATAAAAATTGTTTTACTAGAAAATTGGACCTGAGGCTAACTCACATTCCTAAGTCTCATTTCATTTTTCTATTCAAAGAGGGTCTAATTATATTAGTGAAAAAGGTAGACTGTCTCTTGAGCTGTTAAAACTAAGATATTTGTTGGAAGTACTGCTTTCTGTTTTTTTTTTCTCATTTGTGAGTTCTGAACCAAAAGTCTTACCTATGTTTGACCTAAACAGTGCTCTGTTCTGAAACATGAACATTAGTTTCAGTGTCTTTCTCACCTGTTCTTATTAGAGGTTAACCTTTGCAGCCTTAAAGTCAGCTTTATGAATTGTAAACATACCAACTTTCAAGATCTCGTTTTCTCATTTATTATAATTCATTTTCTTTTTGTCATGTTGGGTATTGTTTCCCTATTATTTTAGAAGGAGAGTGAAAACTTGCTGAGTTACAAATTCTTTTTTTTCCTTCAGAACTACAATGGTGTGTCTGATGTAGAGCTGAGAGTAGCATTACCAGATGGAGTAACAGTTACCGTCAGAGTTAAAAAGAACAGCACCACAGATCAAGTGTATCAGGTAAACTGAACTGAAACAAGTTGGTTTGACAGTGGATGATGTGACACTAAGAATAAAATATGTGCAGATTGTCTAGCACATATAAGCTTATTAAAGAGTTGAAATTAGTAATATGAAATGACTTTGTTCTCTTAAAGTTATAGTAAAGCTGGGTGTGGTGAAGCACAAAGCTAAGACAAGAAGTACTAGAACGGCTAGAACTATATACCAAGACCTCTGTCAGAAAGGAAGGGAGGGAGAGAGGGAGGGCGGAGGACAGAAAGAGAAAGCAAAAAAGGGAAGTACAGTAAACATTCCAGAATGTAGTGGTAATGATTAATTCTCCTTTCTTATTGTAAAAAACTTCAATGTAACATATAAAACAGAAAAGAAGACTGGAGATGTTGCAGTTTACCTGCATAGTTGCTGATAAAATCTCCATCAAACAGCTTCAGGGAACAAGGGGTTTGTTTTCTCTTGCAATTCCTGGGTACAGTTGTTTGTCCATCTTAGCAGAAGAGTTCACACCAGCACCAAGGCCAAGGGAACTGACTATGCCACATCAATGTAACAGATGAGAGAGGAACAATCCTTACTTGCTAGACCAACATGTCTGTCTAAGTACACAGAAGAATGCCTACTCTTCTCAAACAGCTCTCTCCATTTTATTCAACTGCCTGGGGATTAGTCCCACACACCATAGGCTGGACCTTCCCCATTCACTAGTATCCTGCAGGTTTGCTCTAGGCTTAACTCTATTACTAATTCTGTACAAATGTGCCCAGAGCTTAAAGCCTCAGCCATCAAGTTGACACCTGTGTCTAACTATGACAGGAGAGATGCCTCAGGGGTTAAGATTCTTTCTGCCTTTCAACCAGAAGGTCCTAAGTAAGATCTGATCCCAGGTCCCACATAAAACACAAGTAGAAAAGGGCAGAAAAAGGCAGCGGTAGTTGCCCTGGTAAGTGGAACCTTGGAAATCCCAGAGTGAAGCAAACTAAATAAAGTTAAAATTAAAAAAAGAAACCACAGAAAAAGATAATCAATCTCTCTCTGAATCTTTCTTTTCCCTTTTCACGTGGGGGGGTGATAAGGAAGGTACTCCTGTATGTACCTATGCAGAGTGTGTGTGTGTGTGTGTGTGTGTGTGTGTGTGTGTGTGTGTGTATATTCCTATGCCTGTATAGCCCTGAGATTAAAATGAAGAATCATTCTTGATTGCTTTTCAACCTTATTCTTTTTTTAAAAAAAAAATCTATTTGAGAATGAATAGGTGTGCATGGGTGTGTGCATGCTCACTTGCATGTGGAAGTCAAATGACAACTTTTCTGGAGATCAAATTCAGGTTGCCATTGTGCTGGTCCCACCTTTTTGGGTTTTTTGAGGCATTTTCTAATCAAACCCAGAGCCTGGATCGCCAGCTTGCCTTCTGAAGCTGAGAGCGCAGCAGACTGCCAACCACCCACTCTTCACTTACATGGGGTCTGGGGTTGAGTGGCAAATGCTTTAGCTGCTAAGCCATGTTCTCAGCTCATTTTCTTCAGTGGTGCTAGGGACAGAACAAAGGGTCTTGGACATGCTGGGAAACACTCTAACGTGGAGCCACATCTCCAGTCCCCCTTATCATTCATATTTAGTGATTACCAAGATTTTGGCTCATTTAACCCACTGACTTTTTTTTTTATTGCCTCTTTTTTTTAAAGTGAAAGCCATGTTTTTAAATGTAGCGGTACTTTAGTATACATCTAAAAAATATGAACAATCTTCTTACATAACCATACTACCATTTTCATATCTAAAAGCATATTTCAGATCTTTCCCATTATCAAAAGTGATTTTTTATAAGTAACTTGTTAAAAATCTGGTTCTGAACAGATCTTTATATTACTTTCAGCTTTTATGTTTCTTTTAATGTAGAACAACCCTCCTTATTCTTAAAAACTGGTGTGTGTGTGTGTACATACCATGTTTTTTTTTTACAGAAGCTGAGTCATTCTGAACTTATCTGTTTATTTCCATTTATCATTTATTATGTCTTTTTAGCATTCTGTGTTTTCTAAAAATGGAAATTTGCTCTCATGGCTCACTTATATTTAGGTTCTGGGTTTTTTATAACAGATACAAATATTTCAAATTGGTGCTCTGTACATTATATTGCTTCTCACTGTGGGTGGTAACAAGACTCATCAGTAGGTTTTCTTCCTCTCTTCATTAACATTTGCCACTTATCTGTTGTAAATGAGTGTGCCCGTCAGTGATTGTTGCCTTAATAAGTGCTTTTTAGAAAGATGACCATGCTGGGTTTAGTTCTCTTGAATTCTTTTATAAATAACTTTCCCTTATCAACTGAAGCTCTTGATTTATCTTGAAAAGCAGTTTGAGAGACAGAGAGGATAAATATTTAGTTCTTTTATGTACATTTCAGGGTAAAGAATTGGTGCCTTAGTTGATTACAACATCATTTAGTGCAGTAATTGTTTTTTTTTAATTTTATGTTGAGGTTTTTTTTTTTTTTTTTAATTTAACGATCAAGTCAGCAGAATGTCTTGTCTTTTTGGTGCTCAAATGATTGCATCTTTAGCCAGAGGAAGCTCCTTAATGTCTGCTCCTGTGTGTTTCTGATGCTATCTCTGAGTTGGCAGCAGTCTATAACAAAATGTCCTGGGTTCATCTCACATCTCCTGCACTAGATCTAGACAGTCATTTCCTCCAAGGAGTCCTGGTTCCTTTTATTGAGAAATTGTTTTAATATCACGAACACGCTGGGGACAGTTATTGCTTGCAGGCTTGTTTGCCTTCAATCCTAATTAAGATTTTTCAGGAAGCCAAGCAGATTTATACCTATCAGTGCTTATTTGTCCTTTCTGTCTCTCACTTAATTTATTGTATGTCATGGCAAAAGATACATGTAGGATACAAGGCATTTTAAAAATTATTACAATAATCGGGCTGAAGATATGGCTTGGGGTTACAACCTTTGTCTCAAGCAAAAGGGCCAGAGTTCAGATCCCACATAAAAAATGTGGGGAATAAATGAGGGTAGCCTGCACTTCCAGCCCTGAAAAGCAGAGCCTGAGAAACCCTAGAACAAAGCAATAAGGAAATAGATCAATCCGGGATGATTCTTGACGTCACTCTTGGGCCTCCATAGGTGTGCGCGCACACACATGCACACATATGTGCACGGAAAAAAAATTCTTCACAGTAATCAAGTAATTCCAAGAAAAATGTTTGTTTTTACAGTTTGTAGATGATTTATTTTCTTTGCTTTTTTTGTGTGTTTTTTTAGGAAAACCTAGGGTGACTAAGTTGAATGTGTCTGTGTGTCTCAGAAGGCACTGTGTGTGTCTGTGGCGGTCCAAGGGTGATTCTGGGAATCTTTCTGGATTACTCTACCGCCTTTTTGCTTTGCTTTGAGGTTTCCCAGGATCTGCTTTCCAGGGCTGGAAGTGCGGGCCACTGCCGTTTCCACCCAACATTTTTACATGGCATCTGGAATCTGAACTGAGGTCCTTCTTTCTGCCTTTTAAAAAAACTTTGTCTGTCTGTCTGTCTGTCTGTCTACCTGACTGTCTGTCTGTCTGTCTGTCTATCTATCTATCTATCTGCTTATCTATTGTGTGTGTGTGTGTGTGTGTGTGTGTGTGTGTGTGTGTGTGTGTGTATCAGAGGGCTCTGTGTGTTCCTGTGGAGGACCGAGGGTGACTTCGGGAATCATCCTGGATTGCTTTTACCTCATTTTTGCTTCACTCTAGGATTTCCCAGGCTCCGGCCACCAGGGCTGGAAGTGCAAGCGCTGACATTTCTACCTGGTGTTTTTCCGTGGGACCTGGGATCTAAACTCAGGACCTTTTGCTTTTAAGACAGAGTCTTAATTTATGAGCCATCTCTCCAGCCCAGGTCCCAGGTCCTTCTGCTTTTGAGGCAAAGACACCCCTAAACCATCTCTCTAGCCCAAGGAAAACTTAGAATGATTTTTTTCCCTACTATTTCCCCTTTTCCCATCATATTACTGAGATATCTAGCTAGAGCCATTTTGTAAAACCCTGAGAGATTTTAATTTTCATCGAGTGTAGTATGCAGTGGTAATTTAGAGTACTTATAGTTTCCAGTTCCTATGTCACATTAGTGATGAATCTAGACTTTATATGTGAGCAGATATGGGAAGAAATAGTATATTTGGATCACAAGGTACTAATTTTCATCAGTTCTTACCTTTTTGAATTTAATATCTTATATTGGGACAATCTTAAAAATAGATTTTGTTATTACTGTTTGTTTTTTGCTTTATGTTTTGCTGTTACTTATATGTAATTTCAGTTTTCACTTTTTTGTATGTAGTCTTTCATTTTATTTCTTATTTGTTAATGTTAGATCCTTAAGTCCTAGAGAGGCTTAATCCTTGTTTAATACACTTTTTGTCATATTTTGCTGTTTTCATGAGGATATTGGTGGTAGTGACTCTTAGGAAAGGGATGTGCCTAACATCCCTCGTTTGAAGCATAGATCATTTAAAAGTAAAATTTGTCATGTCTGAATAAAATTTAGTGTTCTGAGCCAAAGAATCAAGGCAGACATAGGGGTGCGTGCATATAGTCCCAGGTACTCAGGGAACTGGAGTTCAAGATCAGCATAGACAGCATAGTGAGACTCTGTCTCTGAAAATAAGTAAGACTCAGATATAGAGTTCTTTGTGTTAGCAACCTATATTTAATTAAATGTAGGGCGAATATGTGAAACTGGATGGTAAGAATTTGTTTTCTTCTTAAGGTCTATTAAGCACATTTCTTGTAGGTGATATTTAAAAGACCTTTGTGGAATGAATTAATATTTAAAACAGTAAATTTGAAATCAGGGAGAAGCTAATTTCAGCTGTCTGGGTAAAATACAGGTCCCCACATCTTACTCTACACTATATGTATGCATGTATGGAGATACCGTAAAAAGATAACTGTGGTAGTTTTTATGAAGCCAAGACACAGAATCAGGAGCCAAGGAGATACATCAGTAGGTAAAGCATTTGAATCCCCAGAACCCATGTAAAGTCAGTACAGCACTGTGCATGTATCTGTAATCTCATGCTCCTTCAGTGAGATGGGAGGTGGAGACAGAAGGATCCTCTGAAGCTCTTGGACCAGCTAGACTGACATATGCAGCAGCAAATAGGATATTCTCAAATAGGGTAGAAAGCAAGTATTGTCACCTGAGGTTGACCTGTACACGCACACATGGCATGCACATTCTCTCACACACACACACATCCACACACAAAAATAGTTTTTTTTAAAAGAGGTACAGAATCTCGCCCTTTCCTCCTCATGTATCTGACTCCTTTCCTCCACAATGTTGTTAGATTTCCTGAAACCATTCTGTCTTGTTTAAACTTTAGGCTATTGCAGCAAAGGTTGGCATGGACAGTACAACAGTGAACTACTTTGCCTTATTTGAAGTAATCAACCATTCCTTTGGTAAGTGTTGGTGGCTAGTACTATACTTTGTTTGGGGATATTGTATTCTAATATTGTTGGATAGAAACTGTTTTCCTAAAGATGAACTTGAAGTCAAGATAAGACCCCAGTCATTAGAATTATCTCCAGGCAGCTCCTGTAAACACTAGTCATGCAGATCTGATCCCTGCTGTCCGTGTTCCTCTTTTGACTGTGTGTAGCTGCTTTGTCTCTTCGAAGAAGTCATCTTCCTGTCATTTTTCTTCCCAACTCCCGGTAGATAGATATGCATTGTGTTATAAAAGTTGGCAAGGTACGAAGACGCATGGATTCTAACCTTTTCCTTTCTAATCTTTTAGTTTCACTTTCTATAAAAAAAATCATTTTCAAGTAAATCTCAAGAAAATAAAACTTAGAAAAATAGTATAGAAATTAGAAATGTTAAACTGAACGTAGTGGCAAAACTCTGTACGCAGCAGAAGCCAACTGTACCACAGGATGAGGAATCTCAGAGTCATCTTCAGCTGCTGTGATTCTTGGAAGAAGTAACTTTACTCAGAAGACACTTTCTTTCACTGTGGCAAATGTCTTGGAATTTTGGAGTGAGCTCGTGAGTTGGGTAGAGTCTTTGGACTTTTTATAAGAAAAGCAATTCATTGAGAATGGCCACAGAAGAAGCTGAGTGCCTGAGCCTAGGCAAGGAGAGAGGTTTGCCCTGAGGATGTTGGTGGACATCAGCTGTAACTTGCTAGATCATGAGTCAAGCTTTAATTTTGAAGACTGCGCTCTGTGCACAAATCACACTAGCCAAAGGACCTGTCATTCAGGTGATAGATTTCAAGTCAGTTTTGTGACACTCTGGCCAGAGTCATAGAATGGATAAATTTGACTAGGTCTGGGGTGGTTTCGTGTCCTGTGGTAGAGCTCCTTGACAAATCAGAGCTGACGCTCTAGCTAATGGTGAGCTCCATTATTGATCTGCCTTGTGCAGTTTACACTAGTGCAGGTCCTTGCATGTCTCTTCACCTCAGCTTCTGTGTTTGTCTTTTCCAGTAAGAAAGCTGGCCCCTAATGAATTTCCTCATAAGCTCTACGTCCAGAATTATACATCAGCTGTGCCAGGCACTTGCCTGACTATTCGAAAGTGGCTTTTTACAACAGAAGAAGAAGTCCTCTTAAATGACAATGACCTTGCTGTTACGTACTTCTTTCATCAGGTGGGTGAACTGATCTCCCTCAAAGGACTGCTTATATATGTAGTTGGTATTTTGTTCATTGTGAATCCTTGGATCTGTGCTACATTTTAAAATGGTCTGTCCCACTTCACAAAAGGTAAATAAATGATAGAGGTAGTCTAGACTTTAAAAAACAATAGTGACAACAAATAAAAGTCTTATTTCAGTGTACCTGTTCAAATTTTTTTCCTCAACATTATATATTTATTTTACATTTCAGTCATGCCCGTTTACTAAAGTCCCATAAAAGTTTTATTTATTCTTTTTCTCGGGCATGTCCTGAAAAAAAGCAAAATGTCTGCTCTTACATCCTCATCATCAACACAGAAGACTCCTGTGACTCCTGTGTCAGGATTTCTTTCTACTGGCCGGTTCATCATTGCACTGGACAGTGCTGGGCATCAGATTTCATTAATTCTGATCCTCTGCCTACCTAAAGGTAGCATCACATCCCATGCACCAAGGGCAAAGTTCCCAGGAGTGCCTCACTTTAGACCCAGTTTCAGGTCCAGGCCTCTGAAACATCTGACCAGCTGGCACATTTTGAAGTTCCCATAATCCCTTTGGTTTGAATGCCTCACAAAACTCAGGGACCCACTTTACTACATATTTGCCATTTTATCACAGAGGATATTTAAAGGCTACACATAGGTGAGAAATGTGGCTAGATACAGGATGCGCCCAGAAGGGGCTGGAGTACAGGAGCGTCTGTTGGGGGAATTGGAGTCACTGCTCTCCTGGCAGAT
Organism: Typhlomys cinereus; assembly: GCA_023101885.1. Classification (NCBI taxonomy): domain Eukaryota; kingdom Metazoa; phylum Chordata; class Mammalia; order Rodentia; family Platacanthomyidae; genus Typhlomys; species Typhlomys cinereus. Next base: position 884,083 of record JALPQD010000346.1, on the reverse strand, counting down.
GGATGCGTACTTGTGTTTTCTGCAAGTCTCACATGGTCATGGCTTTTTATGTGGGTGCTGGGACTTGAACTCAGATCCTCTACTTGATGGCAATCATTTTATCAACTGCGCCAGTCCCTAGCCCCTTCAGAGTGTTCTTTCTGACCAGCTCCATGACCAGCAAGGGAAAATTAGAATATATTTTTAGTTTCTGCAGCCTACCTTGAATTTACTTTGATGTCTATTATAACTTGGTTGTATTGTTTCTATTTAGTTTCATACTTTCAATTTCCCACTATCAAAGATGCATTGCAAGGGGGCTAGAGAGGTAGCTCAGGGGTTAAGCCTCTGCCTTGCAGGCGAAAGGTCCTGAGTTCAGATCCCAGACCCCCACATATAGACGCCAGGCGGAAGCGGGGGTGGCCTGCATTTCTGGTCCTGGTAGGGCAGAGCCTGTGAATCCCGGGGCCCAATAAACAAGGTGGTGGTGGAGGCATCCATGGTGGTTCCCGAATTCGCCCATGGTTCTGTACACACACACACACACACACACACACACACACAATTGAATAAAAAAAAAAAAAAAAGATGCATTGCAGGGCTAGAGTGATGGCTCAGAGTCTAAAACTCCTCACAAACAGAAGGTCCTGAGTTTGGATTCCCAGGTCCCACAACTATGACACCCTTGGTCCTTCACAGGGACATACTGTGCCCTCTGATGCACACATACACACGCACGCACGCACACATGCAAAATAAAATTACCAAAGAAGGAAAAAAAAGATACATTGCCAGTTTGTCTTCTCTCCCATGCCTGCCTCATATTGTACCTTCCTTATCCCCCATCCTCCTGCAGTAATTAAACTTTGTTAGGTCCTTATTTGGTGTTTTCATGATCTTGACTCTACAAATAATGAAATTTACAGAAGGATCATGTTATAGATACTGTTCTGTTCATTGTTTTATATCATTTTTGCTTTCTTCAGCTAATACTGTCCATTTAATTTAGTTTTCTGTGAATTGTATTAATTTAGCTTCATACCCTTCACTGATTGTTTCACTCTCTTATAAAGCATTCAGAACCGCTAGGTGGATTTATTTCTGGTTTCCACTTAGAGAAGAAATTTCTTGTGAAACCTTTTGGCCTGTCTGAGTCTAGACTGGAAGTCCTGCACTTGAATGTGCAGCTTCATTCTGTATTCCACCTTCCCTGTCACCATCTCCTGTGCAGACCTGTCCAAGTGCTTGGATACATGTCTTCCTCGCACCCTTATTTTGGTAGAGTATATTCTCAGAATCAAGAAAGGGTACATAGGAGATTGCTGAGTTTTTGTTATTGTTGTTTGTTTGTTTGTTTCTGCTTATTTGTTGGCAAATATTCATTGCCTCAAAAGATTTAAAATATTAAGACACTTTACAAAAAGTTTTGTAGGAAATAATTTTAAAACCTAGAATGTCTGAGGGCTTCTTTACCTGATTGATGTTAGGGCTTGGAATGGAAATCTAGGTTGAAAATTATTTTTTTCCAAAATTTCAAAGAATTATCTTCTAGACAGTGGTTCTTTTGGTTGCCATTGGCCTCAAATTTCTTTCTTTCTCTCTCTGTCTTCTCATTTTATGAGACAAGGTCTCCTGCTATTCTAGCCTCAAACTTGCTATAGGATAACGTTGAACTTCTGATCCTTCTGCCTTTACCGCCTGAGTGCTAGGATACAGGTGTGGGCATCGACATCCAGCTAAAAGCAAAACAAAGTGTGTTGAATTTGAAGCTTGTTCTCCTTCTTTGCTTTTATTGCTTGCTTATTTTTGGTTTTATTCTTGCTTGGTCATGTGAATCTTTCCTCTCTAACGTAGCTGGCTGCTCCAAGTAGAGACCGGGAGACAGTAACTTATTGGCAGCCATATTTGTGAGTGCGTCTGGTTGACGTTGAGCCTCACTCTGGAGAAGCTGAAGTCTAGGTTCTCGATGCTGAGAATGGGCTGGCCGCAGGAGGCAAGGCAAAGGAGAGAGATTGATTACTGATGAACTGATCAATTAAAGTACTTCCTAATTAGGAGAGAGAGAGAGAGAGAAAAAACTGATGACTATGTGCCACAGTGTACTTGTAGAGACCAGAGAACAACATTTAGAAGCTGGTTCTCTTCTACCACTGGTTCAGTTCTCTTTTGGAATTGAACTCAGGTTGCCAGGTTTGTACTCAGGCACCTTTGCCCACTGAGCCATTTCACTGGCCCCTTTGCTTCTTAAATGGACTTTCAATTCAGTCCTCCTTGTTTTATATATTCATGTATGTTTTTGTGCAGTTCATGTATGTATATATAAACAAAGGTCTCATATATATAGCCCAGAACTTTGTAGCTGAGGTTGATTTTGGGCTCACTGTGAACCACCAGGTTCTATGATGTAGTGTGTACCACAAAGCCTGACTTCCTTCCCCTTATTTTTGTCATATTCTATTGTCTTTTTCACCTGATTCTACCAAGTCCTAGGTCTTTGGGTCTTTTTTGAAATAAATTGGTTCTTCAAATTAGAAATCCAATTTTGAAAACATTTTTAAGTTACTCCTCATATATTTGTGTTATAAATTACAAAATTTTATTCTGATTGTTTTCTTGAATTTTCATTCTTGCTAATCTTGTGAGTTTATTCCTTTTAAAAAGTTTATTTGGGGGCTGGAGAGGTGGCTCAGGGGTTAAGCCTTTGCCTTGCAGGCAGAAGGTCCTCAGTTCGGATCCTAGATCCCACGTATAGACGCCAGGCGGAAGTGGGGGCAGCCTGCGTTTCTGGTCCTGGTAGGGCGGAGCCTGTGAATCCCGGGGCAGAGTAAACAAGGAGGAGGTGGAGGCGTCCATGGTGGTTCCCAAATTCATCCGTGGTTCTACACACATACACACACACACACACACACACATAATTGAATAAATGATAAAAAGAAAAGTTTATTTGGAGGCTGGGGGTTGCTCAGTGATACAGTTCCTAGCAGGTTTGGGGTGTTAGATTGGAACCCTAGCACTATCATTAAAAAAAAAAAAAAAAGGAGGAGAAGGAAAAAAAAGAATTCAGGTTGGAAGTGTAGTTCAGCAATAGAACATTTACCTGGAGAGCATGAGGTCCCACATTCAATTCTAAACTGTGGGGAAGGTGTGTGGCAAAAAAGTAATGTTTGATGGTGCTTGCCTGTGGCTCTAGTACTTGGTAGTAGAAGGCTGGAGGATCAGGAGTTCACAGCTACATACTGAGCTCAAGGTTGGACTACGTGAGACTAGTCTTAAAAAGTCAAAAACAAAGGAAGTGAAAGACCTGTTTTTAATTTGCCATTTCTTCTTGGGAGTCTTTTTCCTATAAGTATTACACTTACGTTTGACAGTAGGTTTTATACAAAATTGTGGGGTTTTTTTATATTTGTTTATTTATTTGAGAGAGAGAAACAACTTTTAGAATTCAATTCTGTCATTCTATCATGTAGACTTCTGGGGATCGAAATCAAGTTTTTGAGCAGGTGCTTAGCCTACTTACTGATCTACCTTACCTAGAAGCGCAATTTTTTTTATTTTTTTTTTATCATTTATTCAATTGTGCGTGTGTGCATATGTGTGTGTGTGTAGAACCACGGACGAATTCGGGAACCACCATGGACGCCTCCACCTCCTCGTTGTTTACTCTGCCCCAGGATTCACAGGTTCCGCCCTATCAGGACCAGAACGCAGGCCACCCCCCGCTTCCGCCCCACGTCTATACGTGGGGTCTAGGATCCGAACTCAGGATCTTCGGCCTGCAAGGCGGAGGCTTAACCCCTGAGCCACCTCTCCAGCTCCTAGAAGCGCAATTTTTATAGTTATAATTGTGTCTATGTTTGTACGTGTATGTATGTTGAAGGCAGAGTGTTATGTACTACCTAGGCTGACCTCAAATTCGAAATCCCCTGTGTTGGGGGATTATAGGCTTAATGGAAATACACTTGCTTCCTTTTTTCATGTATATGCAGTGTTTGTTTATATTTTGTGCACAACTGAATTAAAATACTACATTAATTTACTTCATTCTATAGGAATTTTTGAGAGTTTGATTACAAATGATGCTATCATGAACTTTGATAATACCACATTTTTGTGGGCTTTTTTTGGAATAAGCTGTTGTTTATTAATTGCTATACTTCAACCTATAAAGTTTTAAATCATTAGCTCTCATTTTTGCAGTCTGTTCCCTTGGTTTGCTTTTTACATCAGTGTTACTAATTTGTTTGAAAAGGTTTTGTGTGAGTGCATGATCGAGGGTGTATGTGCGTATGTAGGTCAGGGCAGCCTCAGGTTGTTGTCCCTCAGGCTCCTCTCTTTGGCCTAGAGCTCATCTAGTAGGACAGACTGGTATGAAAGTGAGCCGCCTACTGTACCTCCTTAGTGCTGGGATTGAAGCACACACTACCATTTTTTTTTCCAGTGTGTCTGTGTGTATGCACATGTACAAGAGAGCACTTGAGTGTGTGTGTGTCTGTGGAGGCCTAAGGGTGACTTCAGGAATCATCCTGAATTGGTCTATCTCCTCATTGCTTTGCTCTGGGGTGTCCCAGGCTCCATCTTCCAAGACCAGAATTGGAGGCTGATACCATATCCACCCAGCATCTTTTACATGGAATCTGGGGATCTGAACTCAACGTCCTTTTGCTTGTGAGGCAAAGACTTTAATCTCTGAGTCAGCTCCCTAGCCCTACTTAAGCCCTACTTAATCCCCTTTAAGATCAGAACTCAGGGGGCTGGAGAGGTGGCTCAGGGGTTAAGCCTCTGCCTTGCAGGCGGAAGGTCCTGAGTTCAGATCCTAGACCCCACGTATAGATGCCGGGCGGAAGCGGGGGGGGGGGGGAGGGCTGCGTTTCCTGGTCCTGGTGGAGTTCGCCCGTGGTTCTATACACATACATACATACACACACGCACAATTGAATAAATAAAAATTAAAAAAAAAAAGATCAGAACTCAGGTTGTGCTTGCAAAGCAAGTGAGTGCTTTAGCATTTGAGCCATCTCCCCAACCCATGTGTAGAGAGGTCTTAACATTTTGTGTATTTACATTCTCCTTTGTAATATCTGCTGTTTAATTAGTTAGTGCGTTTTGTCTTCAATAGTAAGTAAAAATGTGCTGTTCTTTTATCAAGTTCCAATATGTTTAGAGTTAATGCCTTAGGTTACTGAGATTTATTGCGAAACATAGTAGAATGGTTGATTTCAATTAATTTTCTTGATGTTGGTTATTGCTGTCTAAATAGCCCAGCTATTTAACTTGTCCATAATTTGACTCTATACACACACACACACACACACACACACATACACACACATATTTTTATGTATATGTCTGTATATACATAGTTGTGTATGTATATGTAAACATACATATATATATGTGAGTGTGTATAATTTATTTCAGAGAGAGAGCGAGCAAGCAGGCTTTCATATGCCATGGCATATATGTGAAAGTCAGAGGCCAACTTTTCATGCCTTCCACCCTGTGGCTCAAATCATCAGATTTGTACAGAGGCCCCTCTCTCTGCTGGCCCATACACATGCATGCTATATTTTAATTTTTTTTCTGTTGATCTTGTTTTGAGATGTGGGCTTTCCGTGTATCCCAGGCTAGTTACGAATTAGTCATCTACCTGCCTCAGACTCTAAATGTCAGGATTATAGGCATACGCCACCACATCCATTTTTTCCAAGTAAATTTTAACCAATTTTGTAATATCTAATAAAATGTTTGTTTCCATTAAGAATTTTGTTAAATTTGCATTTTAAAGGAGGATGAATTTCCATTCTTATTAAATAGGGTTTTCAACTGTTATTGTTAACTTCATCTGTCAGTTTGACACTTCAGAACTGAGCTTTTAGGAACACCTATGAGAAAGTATCCAATTAAGGATAACCTGTAGGAAATTGTGTAATTATATGATTGATAAGGAAGACTCAGCCCAGTCTTTAGTTAGTTTCAGGAACTTTCTGAGACTCAGAAACTGTTTATTTCTGAGCCTTCTTCCTGATGGAATGTTTCAAGTTGATACACAACATCCTTCTTAAGTTAGACTAGGAACAAAGTCCAAGATGGCATGTTATGGCTGGATGGGAAAATGCTACATATTAGTCTAGTTTGTGAGATTCCCAGAAAATTTCAAGTTCACACTTGAAGTACCTCTGTATGAAAGAAGTGTTGTTACTTATATATAATTGGTTTCATTATGACATTTTCATGAATTTATAATATGTTTTGGACATTTTTGCCTGCCATTACCCTCTCGTTCCTTGGCACATTCTTGCTGATTCCTTTCCCAACTAGTCTCCCTTCTGCTTTCATGTCTTTTTTTTTTTTCCTGGTGATCAAGTGAGTTTCATTAGGGTTGCTTAAAGAAGCAAGCCTAGGATTATATGCAGGAAGACAATTTACCTGTGGCTGCACCACTGAAGAAAATCCCTCTTCCCCTTTTTCTTTGTGATTGCAATGGCGAGCTTGGAATCAGCATATCTGCATGCGGTATATTGAGTAAATCCTGAGCATAGTTTTGATGACATCTGTTTGTGAATCTGTTGAAAGGAAATTGTGTTTCACAGTTTTTTTAAGTGAATATTCAGGTTTATATGAGACAGAACACGTGAAATGTTTCTTGATTTTTAAGACTAAGACAAAAATAAGTAGGTACATAGGAAAAAGCTAATACATTTTAGCATGTCTTTCTCTCTTTGAAGACAGGGTCTGGGATCGCACAGCTAGTTTAGCACGTGCTGTGTGAGCAAGAAGGCCGTCTCTCCTGACTGCTGAGCACTGGAATTGCAGTGAGCACCAGATGTTCAGTCTATTCGGTTCTGGGGTTGAACCTGGAGCTTCAGGCTCTGCATCAGGGGGGCTGTATTCCCAGCCCTGTAGCAGTATCTCGCTCTCTCTTTTTATTGTTTTTTATTCTTTCAGAGTTTTGTGCATAAATATAGTGAATTTATGATACTTTTCATACCTTAGTCCCCAGTTCTGTCCCTTCTTCTTTTTCCCCTTCCAATCCTTCTTCCCTGCCAATCTCAGTCTTATTTTGATGTCTTTTCACTTATGTGACCCATTGAGTTTTATATGGTTGCTTTCGATGACACATCCCCGAGTACTTGCTGGAGCATGAATCATCTATCAATGGGTACACCACAGAGGAAAGCAGTTTTCCTTCCCCTCTATCATCATTAACCCTCAGCAGTCTCTCAGGGAGGCGTGAGACCTCTTGAGAAATGTTGATAGGAAAAAAATCCAATGCAGGTCTTGTGGAAATACACACAGCTGCAATGAATTTACGGATGCAACAACTCTGTCCTATCTAGGAAGTAATGCCTGGTTGCTTCCCTAACCAGTTTCAGGCTCATATAATCTTACTGCCCCCTTCTTCCTCAGTGTTCCCTGAGCCTGGGGTTTAGATGTTCAGTTACAATGGAGCAGTCTATACTTTGCTTCCAAAAGTTCTGCACCTTGGACAGTTGTGGCTTTCTGCAGAAGGAAGCTTCTGGACAGAGTGCTAAGGAAAAGTGAGTTATCTTTAACTGGAGTGAGTTATGTATTCATTCAGTTAGAGACAGTTTCACCCTGCATCGAATCCTAGCATTAAATTCCTGATGATCTTCTTGCTTTAGCCTCCTGAGTGCTAGGATTAAAAATGTGCACCTCTACACACAGCTCAGATGAGTTTTTTGTCAGCTTTATTGAGATAAGACAGTAAGCTGTGTGCAAATTTATAATAATCAGCTTTATTGTGTGTGTGTGTGTGTGTGTGTGTGTGTGTGTGTGTGTGTATTATTCCCTGTCCCATGTACCCACCATTCTATTTCTGTGAACTCCGACTACCTCAGGTACATCAAGTAAGTGAAGCTGTGCAGGGCTTGTCTGTTTTGTAACTGGTTTATGCAGTCGGCAAAATGTTCTCAAGGTACATATGAGATAAGGTTTAAAGGCTGAACATTATGCTTTGTTTTTCCAGTCATTTGTAAGTGAATATTTGAGTCGTTTCTTCTTGGCTGCTTTGGAAATGTATGTGCAGCTATCTCTTTGAGATTTTTTTTTTCAGTATGCCCAGAAGTGGGGTTGTTAAGTCCTACTGGTAATTCTAGTTCATGTGTCTATCTGTCCATACATGGTCTTGGTGGAGGCCAGAAATTTTTGGAGGCCAGAAGTTTTTGTCAGATGTCTTCTTCTGGGTTCTCTATCTTATTTTTTGAGACAGGGTCTCTCGTTGAACCTTGGCTCATTTTGGAAGACCTACTACCTATACCTAGCAAGACTCTGGAATGTACCCGTCTTCAATCCCATAATGCTAAGGTTACAGGTGGGCATTGCCATTCTGGCTTTTCATGTGAACATTGGGGATCCAAGCACAATCCTTATATTATTCAGGGTGTGCTTTACCAACTGAGCCATCTCTCCAGCCTGTATTTCCAGTTTTTTGAGGTGCTTGTGTGATGTCGTTTCATTGTTACTGCACCATTTTATATATTCATTGACAGTATGTAAGTCTCAAATAACTTTTTGACTATGTCTTTGGGGAAACTGTTGCAGTCCGCCTGCATGGTTGCTGATAAATGACCATCACACAGCTTAAGGGAACAAGGAGTTTACTTTCTTATGACAGTCTGGTTATAGCTCAGTCCAGCTTGAAGGGAGAGCACGCATCAACACCAGGGCCAAGGAAACTGGCCACCATCACCACATAACGGCTGAGAGATGGACAATCCTTACTTGCCAGACCAGCATGTCTGGCCAAGTGAACAGAAGGATGTCAACTCTCTCAACTAGCTCTCTGTGATTTATCCAGGGCCTAATCCCACCCACCATGGGCTGGGTCTTCCCCATCAGTTAGACAATGTCCTTCAGGTTTGCTCTGGGCTTAACTCAACCATCAACTCTACAACTGTGCCCAGAGCTCAAACCCTCAACAGTCAAGTTGACACCTGTGCTTAACTATGACAGAAACAATACCAAATTTTTATTTTATTAATTTTAGTTATTTTTATATCATTTTGATGGTGGTAGTATTTAACACTTTTTTCAAAGATTTCATAAGTTTGCAAGATGCACTATTTTTGATTTTAAAAAAAGAATTTTGCAGAATGAAAACTGGCATATCGCTGAGTGCATGACTATAAAGCATTGTGAAATAGGGAAGATTTTTGATGAAATAATAAATCATAATGGCAATGCCTCTTTTCCTTAGCAGTTTATTTCTAAATTCTAGCTAATTTTTCAGATTGTACAGATACTTACATTTCTCCATATAAAGCTTACTAGAATGATTGACCGTAAGAGTGTTGCAAAAAATTTAAACCGGCAAGGAGAAGGCACTATAATGGGTGACAGCTGTCAGCAGTTTTTAGAATGTGAGTATTTGCATTAATCTAAAGGATTTGGGGTATTTGGTTATTAAGAAATAGTTGGTGTCAGAAGTGGTTATTGTTTGTGATTAGTTGACAAAGAATTGAGTGTTATTGTAAATGGAAAGTTACAAGCAAAATATGAATCTGTAAACCCAAGAGAAAACCAAAGATTATGCAAGAAAGGAAGTCCTCAAAGTGGGGGCTGAGTTTAGAACACTGTTTGCTTACTTACAATATGGTATTGGTTAAATTCTTTTGTTCTGAGGTTAGCAGAAAAGTTTCAGTTGAAGCCCGTGAGTAGTGGCACATTCCCGTGTCCAGAACTACCTGTGGAGGCCAGGGACGTCTCATAGCCAACCTGATCTGCTCTAGCAAGATCTCATCTGAACAAAATAACAGAACAAACAAAAACTGAAGCCCAATGTGGATAACTCAGCAGATAAATAACTCACAAAAATCCATGGAAAGTGTCTAGTGTAATGCTGGCTTATAACTCTGTAGCTGAATGATTGGCTAATGTGCTGTGAGGTCAGTACCATACACAGAGTATTAAAGTAAGCACGACATCTAGAATTACGGAAGGATGATTAAAAAAATGGAAAGTGCTTACCAGCAGCTGTCTTCTCAGCACAGCTTTGGGGTCAGGGGCTGCTGTTTCTATTGCTGACCTTCCAGTAGTGTCGTTATTTTTAGCCGTGCATCTTCACATTGTTTAAAAAGTTTTTTAACCTTTTAATCTAACTTAATATTTGTGTTTTCTATTCAGAGTTAGTCACACAGTATAATTTTGACTGGAAATGAAACCTGGATGTGGTGGCATATGCCTATAATAACAGCACATGGTAGCAAATTACAGGACACTGTGAGATCCTATCTTGAAAGAAAAGAGAGAAGAAAGAATGAAGGAAAGGGGAAGAGTAGAGAGCATTTTACTGTGCTGTGTGAGAGAATTCTTTCAGAGTTACTGAAGTAGTAGTCATTCTGAACCACCTCTACTTGGGGTGGTGTTCAAATTCTTAGCGCTATCATGACACCACTCTGTTGGGAATTTGAATCAAACAGAAATGTTGACTTTGTCTCACTTTCATGTAGGAGTACATGCCTGTATATATGCACTATTTGCTCTCCCACCTCAATTATTCTTTCACCTTATATTTTTGAAACTGGGTCCATCTCCTCAGCTGAAATATAGGCCTCTCCTTTTCTTGATCCTCAGAAAAAGAATTGTAGTGGGGTGCAGTGGCACATACTTGTAATTCCAGCGCCTGAAAGTTAGAAGCAAAGAGAAGCAGGAGTAACATCAGCTACGTGGCCTGCTTGGGCTACACAAGACCTTGTTTTTAACAGAACAGGGGAAAAAAGGAAGAGGACAAACAAAAAAAAAATTGTATTATACTTTAAGTTACAACTCCTTGGAATGCTTACAGGGTTGGTTCTCCATGGATATCAAAATCCGAGGTGTTTGAGTCTCTTCTATAAAAAGACCATACAGTGTCTGCATATAACCTATGCATTCTTTTGCACCCCTTCAGTCATCTCTAGATATAAAAGTACCTCACACATTATAAATCCTTTGCATTTAAGGAATAGTGATAAAGAGAGAGTGTGTATATGTTCAGTACAGATACAGATTGTTTTGGAATAGTTTATATCTGTGGTTGACCATCATGATAAGGATACGTAGAGAGAGTTTGACTACACAAGGGGAACTGGACAGACCAGTGTTTACTTGTCCCCTTTCCTTATGTTCCAGCTTTCTGTTGAATCTATCCTGGAACAGGAGAGATTTTTGGAGACAGACAGTGAAGTGTCTGGGTTTTTCAGCATGTACACACAACTGCTCTTGCTGAGTGTCCCTCTGTGTAGAATCTCTGGGCCTAGGACGACCTCACTAGCATGGCCAGGACCAGATTGGGAATGACATTAGCTGTGTGTTGGCAGTCTCAGGTAGGACACTAGTGACCTGCCCTGCATCTTAGAAGAACTCAGCAGCCAACTGATACTAATAATAGCTGTGTGCTTTAAAAATTCTTAACTGCTGTTACCTCCTGTTGCTATTACTACATTTTTCCTGCCTTACAGACTATGAGGGTTTAAGGTGCATTCCTGAAGTGTGCATTGGTAGGTGACGGAGCTGGAAGCTGGACTGGTTCCTTCACTTCAATAATGAACTCATTCTCTTACTCAGCTTTTTTAAAGAAAAGCTATGGGAAGCCAGTGGTGGCGGTGCTTGCCTGTGTTCACAGCACGTAAGCTAGTCAGGAGCATCATATAGGCTGCATAGTAGACCTAGGTGAAGGACAGATTGTGAGAAATGATTTCTACCTGAAGTACCTCAACATTTTACTTCTTTCATCCTTTCTTTAGCTTCATTTATTCAGTGCTCAGACACAAATCAGTCTTTTAAAAAAATTGTTTCTTTAGTCCCATACTGTTCATCTTCTTTCTTTTTAATGGCAACTTCTTGTCTATACACTATCTGCGTGTGTGTGTGTGTGTGTGTGTGTGTGTGTGTGTGTGCCTGTGGAGGACCAAGGTTGACTTCAGGAATCACCCTGGATTACTTCTACCTCCTTTTTGCTTCTCTCTGGGATTTCTCAGGCTCCACCCACCAGGGCCATCATGCAGGCTGCCACTGTTTCTGCCTGGCATTTTTACAGTGGGATCTGGGGATCTGGGCACAGGTCCTTGTGCTTGCAAGGCAAAGGCTTTTTAACCACGGAGCCATCTCTTCGGCCCCTGTCTTTTCAGATCAAAGGTAGCTGCTGTGTCTACTTTTTCCAATCGTTTAAGCTGCTGGTAACCTACCTATCCAGCCGTATCTTTCCTGATCCTTCACATACATACTCTATTTAAATCAGGAGATCTGCTTCTGGATGTCAGCTGAGATTTTTCTCATTGAGCCTGCCCTGTAGATTGTCCAGCAATGAGTGCTGCTGTTCTCATTACATATTTCACACTTGGATCCCACATTTTATTACATCATTATTTTTTAAATATAATATTATGTGCCATCCTTCTTTTCTATTCTTTTTTTTTTAAGGTTAAATTTACCAGCGTTTTAAGTCCTTTGACAAGAGAAACCAAGTCCCTCACATGCCTAGAACGATCTGATCACGTGCCACATACTCTTCAAATACTCACTATTCAGATAGATTTCCTCACGTGACAGTGTGGTGGTGGTGGGCCAAGTGAACACAAGTTTTTCTGAAACTGTATCATCTGTGTCTGTATTTTTTTCAAGAATGTATTTGACAATGACTGCTACATTCCCTTCTTCTTGTTTTTGTTCTGTTTGCAGGCTGTTGATGACGTGAAGAAAGGGTACATCAAAGCAGAAGAAAAGTCTTACCAACTGCAGAAGCTGTATGAGCAGAGGAAAATGGTCATGGTAAGCTTGGTCCTTGAGCTTATGAAGTATTGCTTTTTACTTCCTTTAAAAAAATACTTTATGGGGCTGGAGAGGTGGCTCAGGGGTTAAGCTTCTGCCTTGCAGGCGGAAGGTCCTGAGTTCGGATCCTAGACCCCCATGTATAGACGCCGGGCCGAAGTAGGGGCGGCCTGCGTTTCCAGTCCTGGTAGGGCGGAGCCTGTGAATCCAGGGGCAGAGTATATAAGAAGGAGGTGGAGGCGTCCATGGTGGCTTCCCGAATTCGTCTGTGGTTCTACACACACATACACACATACATACACACAGGCGCACACATGCATACATGCACAATTGAATAAATAATAAAATTAAATTAAATTAAAAAAAAACTTTATTTATTTATGTGTGTGTGTATCAGAGGGCACTGTGTGTTCTTGTGGAGGAATCATCCTGGATTGCTTCTACCTCCTTTTTGGATTGTTTTGGGATTTCCCGGGCTCTGCCCACCAGGCTGGAAGTGCTTGCCACCATTTCCGCCTGGCATTTCTTTTTTTCTTTTTTTTTTTTTTATTATTATTTATTCAACTGTGTGCATGTGCGTGTGTATGTGCGCGCGCGCGTGTGCGTGTGTCTATGCGCGTGTGTGTGTCTGTCTGTATGTGTGTAGAACCACGGATGAATTCGTGAACCACCATGGACGCCTCCACCTCCTTCTGCCCCGGGATTCACAGGCTCCGCCCTACCAGGACCAGAAGCGCAGGCCGCCCCCGCTTCCGCCTGGCATCTATACGTGGGATCTGGGAACCGAACTCAGGACCTTCCGCCTGCAAGGCGGAGGCTTAACCCCTGAGCCACCTCTCCAGCCCTCCGCCTGGCATTTCTATGTGGGACCTGGGATCTGAACTTAGGACCTTCTGCTTTCGAGGCAGAGTCTTAACCGCTGAGCCATCTCTCCAGCCTGATTTTTTTTTTCCAGCATTTGCCTAGACATTTATGCTCATGGGTGTTTGTTCTGTTTTATGTAACAGTTCTTAGCTTCCTGTGGCTGTTTAAATTTCAGTTCATTTCTTTAGTTACTCCAGCCACATTTCAGTGACTGGTAACTATCATATTGGCAGTGTGCACTTTAAGCATCTCAGAGAGTTCTTCTGGACAGGGCTGCCTAAGGGTGTTCTCTAAATATTTTAATTTGTATATGCCATAAATACAGTGATGGAAATTGTGAAAAATGAAACTAGTGAAGAACACTTTAAAAACAAAGAGCTCTTTCTTGGCGGAGCTGCGTGAAGCTGAAGGTGCACCAGTGTCACATGTCCTCACACAGAGCAGTGACTAAATTGGTAAATCCCGATAGATGGCTTGGATTGTTTCGTGCTTGTTACATACTTATCTTCTGTGTATGAGATAAAGATTTTACAGCTCAGCTCCCCCTTCCCCTTCTTTAAAGATAATGGCATCATCTTCCGTATATTAATGCAACACTCTGACCAAAACACTTGTGGGGTTTTTTTTTAATGAAAGTAACTAACAAATACAAAAGGGCATCAACTGCTATAGTAGTGTATTCTGCCTTTTCCAAAGCCGACAAAATCTTTTTTTTTTTTTCTGAAAAGACAACAGAAACCAAGTAATTGCCTAAGATCTTCTGATACTTGTATGGAACGTTTATTTGTTTCCTTGTACGAGCAGTACTCCAGACATACTGTCCTGATTGTATGTTTAACAAAAAATATTTTTCAAGTGCCGAGCATGCTAGACACAATACTGAGTACCAGTGAGATAAATAGGTTTGGATTGTTTTTTTGGCAAAATACTGAAATTTTGGATTTAATAAACATAGTAGTCTATCTTGAAGTTATTTTCAGACTTGGGTTTATAGTTTCATAGTCATCCTGTTAAAAGCTGAAGAGATAGGTCAGCTGGTAACATGCTTCCTGTGCCAGCATGAGGGCCTGAGGCTCCCAGCACTAGGGAGGCAGAAATAGGCGTCTCCTCAGGCTCACCTGTAACCAGCCTAGCCTAATTAGCAAGTTCCATGCCCGATGAGAGACACTATCTGAAAAACACAAGGTGCACGGCTCCTGGGAGCGACTCCTGAGGTTGTCCTCTGGCCTGTGTATGTGCACGCACACACATGTGCCCCATACAGGAAACTACAGTGCAGTTGATATCACCAGAGTGTGAATTTGATGTTGAATTTAGTGTTGGATAAGATGGACCTTACAAAGCCAATAGGTCTTAGTATCCTTAACCATGGTAACTTAATATAAGTGATGACCGGCAGCTAGTTGCCATATCACCATGAAACCCACAATACTAGTGAACTTCTCAATTTTAGTTTCTTTGACAAAGTAGCCAGATTCATAGTAGAGTAGTAACTTGATATAAATTGGTTTGTCCTTCATGTCTTAAAATTCAGAACAACTCCTATCTTTGAGATACTCAGCATCATCATAAACCTTTTTGTTTTGTACTTATTTAGCAAAGTTAGTTTGAATCGTAAGTTGAGATATTGGGAATATAGTTTTCAAAAGTCTGTTTCCAACTTCCCTCCATTCTTTCCTCTTCCTCCTGTGTCTTTCAATCTCTATCACACAAATAACAGATGTGTACTTTATCAGTGTTAATATCATCTGATCTTGCCATTGTTGAACAGATAGTTTCTGGGTTAGTATTTCTCAACAGTAACATTTATAATGAATCCACATAAGTATATATGGAAGTCATTATTTCTTGGCGTGTTTCCCAACCCACTCCCGTGGAAACCACTTGTCAGACCCCTTAAACACACGCTGTGGACACAACCCACATTTACAAGTCAGTTTCTGGAAGTAGGATGCTGTTGATCAGGATACTTTAGGAGTTTCAGAATCACTGCTCTGGGGGGATACTTGACTCTACAGTTCCTTTCAACCCCTTTGTTCAAGTCTGGTTTGACCCTTGGCAGGTAAGTGAGAGGACTCAGTTTTTCGAAATAGAACCTTGACCATTTGCCTAAAGTGGTCTCTCCAGTAACATCACATTTCTGTGTCTGTTTCCCTGTCTTGAAGAATTCTGAATGTTTTTTTTTTAATTTTTTTATTATTATTCATTCAATTGTGCGTGCATGCGTGTGTGTGTGTGTGTGTGTGTGTGTGTGTGTGTAGAACCACAGACGAATTCGGGAACCACCATGGACGCCTCCACCTCCTCCTTGTTTACTCTGCCCTGGGATTCACAGGCTCCGCCCTACCAGGGCCAGAAACACAGGCCGCCCCGCTTCCGCCTGGCGTCTGTACGTGGGGTCATAGGAACCGGACTCAGGACCTTCTGCCTGCAAGGCAGAGGCTTAACCCCTGAGCTACCTCTCCAGCCCCAGAATTCTGAATGTTTATAAAACATCTTTTACTAATACTGTCCCTGTTGCCTAAGCAGGTCACTCCTCTGAGTGGTGTGATTCAAGAACAATCATCAAAATCATACTTAGCTGCTCAAAATCATATGAAAGGATAAGGATAAATGTAAATGTGTTTGAAAGCAGAAGTTTGCCTTTTTGGAATTTTGGATTTATGTAAATTTTTAAATATTTTTTGTCTTGGTACAAACTTAGCAATGTAGGTATAATAGTTAGTTTTAGTTGTTAGCTTGACACAATTTAGGATTATCTTGAAGGGCTTCTAGGCATACCTGTGACGAATTTTTTTTTTACATTTTTATACATTTTTTATTATTATTTCAGCTCATACAAACTTAATAAGTACACCACCAGTTCCCTCCCTCCCTCCTCCTCCCCCCAAACCCCTGCTCCCCCTCCCCTCACCCCTCCCTCCCCATCCCCCAGTGACAAATTTTTTATTACCTTAATTGATGTGAGAAAAAACGTTTTAATTGTGGGCAAGGCCGTTCCCCAGGCAGAGCATCCAGGAGTGTGGAGAGGAGAGGGCGCTGATCACTAGTAAGCGTGCAGACATTAATTCATTGCTGTACATTGACTGAGATGTCATGTGACCAGCTCCTTGGGCTTCTCCATGATAGAATGTAACCTGCAGTTATGAACCAAATAAACTTTTCTTCTTTATTTTCCTTAGGACATTTAATCACAGGAAAGGAAACTAAGACAATAGAAATTTTCTACTTAATACTGAGAAATACATCCAACCTGAAATTTTCTAAAAACCTTGTCTCCCAGTATAACTTGTCTCTGGTTTTGTATTTATTTTAGAATAAGTCCCTTGATGGTCTTTTGCTTTCCAGGACAATATCTTTGAATCAGATAGAGGACAGGGAAAGGATAGCATTCTGTACTGATACTGTTCTAGGCCCATTTGGTACATTTGCCTTGTGAGCTTTATTCCCACTTTGCAAAAAGTGGGGTCTCAAAGAGAAATTCTGTACCCAGTGTACTAGTTACTTTCTTGATGCTGTGGCCAAAAACCTGACAAGAAGCAACTTAAGGAAGGGTTTGCTTTGATTTATAGTTTAAGGGACACAGTCCCTTCTGACCAGGAAGGCATGGCAGCTGAAGCATGAGTAGTCACAATGTGTTCATTGAAAGTCACAAAACAGGGAGTGGACAGAATGGAGCCAAGGTGGAAAAACTTAAGGCCTGCCCCTTATGACCTACTTCCTCGAGCAAGCCTCCTCCTGTTACAGCTCT
The DNA here is from genome assembly GCA_023101885.1 of Typhlomys cinereus. NCBI lineage: Eukaryota > Metazoa > Chordata > Mammalia > Rodentia > Platacanthomyidae > Typhlomys > Typhlomys cinereus. The sequence continues at coordinate 866,721 of JALPQD010000346.1, read as the reverse complement.
GAACCAAGCATTCAAACACATGAGACTCTGGACACATTTCACGTTCTGCCAGAGCGGAGCTTAGATTGGGAAGTAGGATTCAAACCCATTATTTGTGAGGCTCTAGTGCACGTTTCCACTGCATCAAGGAAGAGTGTCAGCAGTGTCCTTTATTTCCAGACAGCAGAGAGAAGGTCCCAGGTAGAGTAACTTTCATAGTCACAGAGCTTCAGGACGCCGAGGTCTGCACCTCTTTTCCTAGTGCCCACCTTTTCTGCATACTTCTGTAAAGTCTGTGCAGTAAGCTGGGTTTGATGGCGCAAGCCTATAATTTCAGTATTTTGGGGGTAGAGAAAGGAGGATCACCTCAGTTTGAAGCCAGCATGATAAATGTAACCAGTTTTCGGCTAGCTTCCAGGGCTATCTAATAAGACCTGAAAGACACCCTCTCAAGAATAATTCTGTAGAGTAAAACTCCCTGTGAAGAATATGACTGACGCGTTAGCTAAAACAGTAGCAGTACCTCCCAAAGAAAAGAACACTGGATAACTTTTACCTTAGCCTTTTTGGCACAGAATGAGCAGACTGTTTAAGGATCTGTGAGACCCAATGGCATTGCATAGGTTTTTAAGCACTGGTGTTTGCATGTTTCTGATCACTGTGTTGGGAAACTGGCGTGGACTGGATGTCGGGCCCTCAGGACCCTGCTTTCCTCTTACAGAGCACACGGCACCGTGTGGAAGGCCCTCGTGTGCATGTTGCAGCTTCAGCAGCTTTACCTCGCTGCTCCTTGTGCTTTGTCACATCCCTTCCCTGGGATTTTTTTCAGTTTGTTTACTTGCACGTGATGCTGAGGACTGAACCCAGGGCTTGCTAAACAAGTGACTCTGTCTCTCAGCTATACTCCCAGCCCCTCCTCGGGGCTAATTCTGCCATTTCACAAGGTATTCTTGAGAAAGAAAATAGTTAAGCCCTTAGGCTAATTACATTTTTAACTATCATTTATTAAACATCTAATTATGTGTGCACCAAATTCTGTGCTAATTATGTTATTGCTTATAAATAATAATATGAAGCTGGAAAGATGGCTCAGGGTTTAAGACTCTGCTGCACAAGCAGAAGGACTTGAGTTCTGATCCCAGATCCCACATAAAAATGCCAGGCAGAAACAAATGCACTTCCAGCTCTAGAAATTGGAGCCTGGGAAATTCCAAAGTGAAGCAAAAAGGAGGTAGAAGGAATCCAGGATGATTTCCTAAAGTGACCCATGGGGCCTATACAGGACACAACTTGCCTTCTGGTGCACACATACTAAATGGATGGATGGATGGATGGATGGGTGGGTGGGTAGATGGGTGGATGAGTGGATGGGGGTGGGTGGATGGATGGATGGATGGATGGATGGATGGAAAGATAGATAAGTAGATTAGACAGACAAACGAGTAACATTATAGCATAGATGCTGTTGTCATTTCACACTTTACAGAAGAAACTAAGATTTCTGGGACTAGGTCACTTGCCCAAAGTGCACAGCCAGGAAATACTGAGTAGGATTCGAATGCAAGGCAGCTCCACCACCCAGCCCTTCCTCATGTGCTGCCTAGAGGAGTCCTGACCGTATCCCTAACATCTGCCTCCCGGAGTACAGTTGGTTTTGTGCTTCTGCTCATACTGCCATGGCCACGATATGACAGTGTCTATACTTACTGCTGATGAAATAGGGTGAGGAAGGGAGAAACGATGTCACTGAGATATCGTGGCATTCTGAATTCACTCTATCCTCTGCACTTTCTTTCAAGCTTGAACCATTTGGCAGGCAAACCATAAATCTTGATTATTGCCAGAAGAAGGAGATAGAAAAGAGGGAGGGAACTAGTCATAACTCTTGAGGTGGGGTTGGAAAAGTAGACTTACTTAGCAGAGGATGTTGGCAACCAGTGGCCATAGTGGGGGTGGAATTCTGAGAAATGACAAGTCCAGAGTTTCAGAGTAAACATGCTGAGGATTGTAGGCAGTACCCAAATAGCCAGAAAAGCAGGCGGCTTGCAGTGAAGGTCTGCACACAGCTGCATGGAGGAAGCCATTATCTCATCAGGAGGACAGTTGTCCTTCCCAGCTCCTTTGTGCTGTCCTTTTGTATTTTTCATCTTCAAGTTTGCTATTATTTTACCAGAGCAGAAATGTAAAGTAGGAAGAATGCCAACCACCCCCACCCCCTCCACCCCTTACCCCCCACTCCCTTCCTCTGGTTTAAACTGTTAGTGGTAGCAACAGTGTTTACGTGTCATTCACGAGTAGCACAACTGGAGATCACCCTGTGTCGTTTAAATTATAATACATAATATATTTTTGTGCTTGTGTCATTTCTTCTGTTCTGGTGAAGCAGAAGTCAACTCTCTAGTTCCAAATCTGGCCCTCCCTGCTGCCTGTTGAAACACCACGGTGCGGTGCTCTTGCCTTCTCTCCAGCGCCTGCCACCAGCGTGGCTGGCCTGTGTGATGGACTCTGCAGGTGCGGAGACCACCAGCGTGGCTGGCCTGTGTGATGGACTTTGCAGGTGTGGAGACCACTAATGTGACCTGTGTAATGGACTCTGCAGGTGTGGAGGCCACTAGTGTGGCCCCCTGTGTGATGGACTGGAGGTGTGGAGGCTGAAGCTTACGTGCTTCAGATAGAAGGCCAGGAATCTTCTTTATTGCTCCCTTTATCTTCCTTTGCCTGTTTCTCTTCTCTCCTCATACCTTTTTTCTTTCCCTACTTAGAATAATGAGTTGCATAAAAGAGAGGCCAGTGTACCTGTAGAGGAAAGGAGACAGAGCTCCGAGTGTTAATGTCAGAGCCGTTTCTGGATAATCTTGGGAGCGTCGCAAATGCATCGATGTGTATTTTGGCTCAGATGCTCTAGAACAACACCTAGGGAGTGATGGGGTCGCTTAGGAAGTAGTTGATGGTGAAAGGAGAGGTCCAGGGTCCTAGTTGTGCTGCTTCTCATCTGTGACCCCGTGACCTTGAGGAAGGTAGTATGTACTCTCTGGGTTTATGTGAAATGACTAGGTTTTCAAGTTTCTTTCAGAAACTTGTATGGGCACAAAATGGACCAGCTTAATCTTATCACTAAGACTATTGTAACCTTTTTTCCATTTTCATGTGTATGGGGGGGTGCTTACATACGTGTATGTGTGTTCACATGTGTGCAGGTATGGGGGTGCTAAGGTTGATGTTAGGTGCTCTTCTGTCTCACTCCATGAGTCTGGTTTTCTCAGCGACATTTGTCCCTTTTATTTAACTCTCTTCTGTAGTACCTCAACATGCTAAGGACTTGTGAGGGCTACAATGAAATCATCTTCCCCCACTGTGCCTGTGACTCCAGGAGGAAGGGACACGTCATCACCGCCATCAGTATCACGCACTTTAAACTGCATGCCTGCACTGAAGAAGGACAGCTGGAGGTGAGAGTCCGCCGCATGGGGCAAATGAAGTCAAGATTTGATTTTCCCCATTGGCTCCGTGCTGTCCTTTTACACGGTCCTTTCCTGAGGCAGTTTGCATTTCTGCCTTGGTTTTTCTTGTGTGGCTCAGAACCCCTTGCCTCAGCTCTCCAGTACACAAACTCAAACTCTACACTTTTCTCTGTAACTTGATTGTCTAGAACCAGGTCATAGCATTTGAGTGGGACGAGATGCAGCGATGGGACACGGATGAAGAGGGGATGGCCTTCTGCTTCGAGTATGCGAGAGGAGAGAAGAAGCCCCGATGGGTTAAAATCTTCACACCCTATGTGAGTAGGGGATGCGTGAGCAAAACAGATGGGGCTCTGAAAGTGAGCTGAATTCTCCTGGGAACTAAAGGAAAATAGCACGAACCATGGCTGGAGGGCTAGGTTCTAGTAGCAAGAGAACTGTTTCTTTCCATCATTTCTCCATGTCGTTTTTATAATCCCTGTCCACATGCTTTGGTTTCTTGGTCAATGACCATAAGAGCAAGGTCCGGCTTGACATTCTGCCCTGCTGGAATCGCCAAATTCATTTCTCATGTGCCTCATAGTTACCACTAGGAGGTGCTGGAGAACAATAGATTGCCAGGTTTGGGGTGCTGGGTAGACTTTTCTGGACTAGGTAGGTTTGGAAAATTGGGTGGAGGCAGGAGTTTACAAGCTTGGCAAGTGAGTGAGTTAGTGTTACCTGTTTTTTGTTTTTTGGGTTTTTTTTTAGTTCAATTATATGCATGAATGCTTTGAGAGGGTATTCTGCGAGCTCAAGTGGAGAAAAGAGGTAAGTGTAAAGAATTCTTAAATTTTCTTCCCCCTTTTTTTTTTGTTTAAAATTTTACAGGCCCATGGCCAAATACCTGGGACCCTCACCTCCATTTCTGTCTTTCTAGGAATATTAGTTAGAGACTGATTATCCCATGTGAGCCAGGACATTCTCCCGGCGAGGCCGGCCTCTGGATGGTGAATGGGCCGTGCACAAAAAGCCCCGCTTCTTCCCTTGTCCAGAGGGTGGACGCTGGCTGCAGGCTCTCCCGTCTCTTGACTTCATGGACCCTCTTCTGCCTGTGTTCTCGTTTTTTAAATCACCCTCTATGTTGTTCCTGCCCCTGAAGGCAGCCGTCCTCAGTTTCAGCCATCTGACCAGATGAGTCATGATAATCTTTCTAGACTAACCAAGAATGTACATGTGGGGGAAAGTTGTTGCAACTGATGTCTATAGGTGTCAGTCTAGAGCAGAACTTAGAAGATTCTGTCTAAATACTTAGCTACTTGTTTTCAGAGGAAATCGGAGAATCAAGAGGTAAAATCAGTGACACAACGGCTCATATTCACACTGTAGTTCAGAGAACCCTGGGTTCTAGGACCACATCTAGGATTTCTCCTCGCTTGTTTATCTATAGTCTTGGGTGAATCATCTGCTTTAGGTCTGTTTTTTATCTTTTGTAAAGCAGGAAGATGAGCTAAGTGACAGGCAGGGTCCTCGCAGCTCAGAGGCTGTGGTTCTAGTGAGAAGTTTCCCAGTTGAGGGCTTTTTCCTGGCTGGAGGAGACGCAGCTCCTCGGTAACACTTTTCCTTTTTTTCCTTTCAGAACATTTTCCAGATGGCGCGGTCACAGCAGAGAGATGTAGCCACCTAGCCTTTCCTTCTCTCTCTCCTTCTCCTTGCCCTCATCCCCTTACCCTTCATCTCCCATGTCAGACAGAGTAACCATTAACACAAAAGAAGAAAAAAAGGAAGAAATCATTATATTCGAAAACCCTAAGCTAAATATTAGTAATAGTTCCCTCTGAATTTTACACTTCTGGAACTGAGCTGGTAGAGAACAACAGGTTGGTTAGTGTCAGAAGTTCACTAAGATAAGACAGAAATAAGTGCAGCCAGACGCCAAAGGTATCGTTGTCCTTTCGCCTTGGCCTCATACCAACAGACTCTCCTTGTACTATATTTTTAAAACTGGAACTATGAACTTCATCCATTTGCACTGTTCAGACATATATATGTATGTATGTAAAAATTATATATACACAAATTAGCTGCACGTATATACATATATATATTTCTTTTTAAATTTCATATTGATGGCAGTACCTTTTTTAGCTTGTGTTTTTACACACCTTTCACTAGAACTCATGACCTCTCTCTTGCTCTCTTTATTTTGAAACTAACTTTAAAAAGGAAAAAAATTTTTACAGGGAAAATACCTCTCCTCATGAAGGACTCGAAAAGTTTACAACCTGCTTGGGTTTTTTTCCCCTTTTTTGTATCGAGTACAGTTTCTGGCTCGTGGTTTCCCACAGAGTCTGAGGAGCAAGTTGTGTAGTGTCTTTATCTTTCAAGAGGGTGTTGGGGAGGATAAAGAGGTGTGTTTCTCAAGGGTAGCAAGGCTGCAGTCTGTAGGGAGTCTCTTGACCCACATTTTCCTGGTCCATTTTACACTTAGGACTTTCTAGTCCATCTGCATCTCCTCCTGCTCCCCTGGGTTCCTTCGTATGCTTCTTTCCAGCTGGCCCCCATCAGAGCCCAGGAGGCTGCTGCCATAGGAAACTGCAACGTTTAGCTGCAGTGTCCATCTCTTTCCCTGCCTCTCCTGTGCCACGGGAAGAGTCAGGAGTAAAGCTGATACCTCAGAAAGGTTGGACATACAGGGGGAAAAGGAAGGAAGCAAAACTCTGTGTATAGACGAGTTTTACTTCTTCCCTTCTTCACCCATAACCTCCTATCACTTACAGTCCCTGTGACTTCCTTAAGTGACTTTGTTGGGGAGGGATTTGACAGTGTCTTCAAGTAAACTTAGAATGGGTCTCTGGTCTCTCCAACCAAACCACAACCCTAGCCATGCCGTCCCAGGACCCAGGAAGATGTGGAGATAAGGGTCAGTTTTGATTATATCATCTCCTTTTTCTTAAAAAGAAACTGAAGGAGAATCTCAGAGCTCCTTGTCTGGGGCTGAAGATGTAGCTTAGTTGATGGTATTTGCCTAACATGCATGAAGCCCTGGATTCCATGCTCAACAGCACATAAAATTGTGTGGTGGTGATTCATGCCTGTAATTCCAGAACTTGAGAGGTACAGGTAGAAGGATCAGAAGCTCAAGTCTGTCTATGCCTATATAGCAAGTTCGAGACTAGCCTGGGCTACATGAGATGCTGCCTTTTTTTTTTTTCTTTTGACGAGTTCCCGATCCGACCTTGGAAGTCAGACCTTTTAGTACCCAAGAGCTGTATCCCAGGATGAAGGCCAGGGCATCTGTCAGATGGCATCTCGACTGCCCTTGCACAAGACGCATCAGGTCAGGCCAGGTGTGACTAAAATGCAGCTTGGAGATCCTTTTCCACTGGGCCGCCAAGAAAGCCCATGGCCGGCCCTCGGCTGTGTTGCTGGGAGCCAGGAGTGGGTTGCCGGCAGCTTGCCGAGCAGGGAGCACAGGGGGGCTTGGAGTTTTTCTTTCATATCTAGGTTTTACAGGTCATTGTGAGACCACGTTTCTGTCTCTGTTAGTGTGCAGTCACTTGTCTCAGAGAGGTGTAGAATCTTCCAGGCTACCTGCCCCTCTCCTTCTCTAAACCCGTGGAATCCTAGAGTGAAAAGCCCAAGAATGCTGCATGGGCAGAGCTGCAGAGGGTAATCTCTGATTTGAAGACTCATTCAGCATTAACTCCTTTTGGTCTAAAGGACTTTAAAAAGGAGATATGTTGATTTCCCGTTCCAAGATACTTTTATTGCCAGCTTTGCTCAAAATGTGAAAATAGCAGTGGTGTACCCCTATTCCCTAGAGCAGGAAAGGAATGGATGAACAAGTTTGAGAGTATGTGACAGGCCTCCAGAGAAGAGACATGGGGTTTGGAGACCTCAAAGAGTGAGGCCTTAGGTAGTCAGCCCGTTGGCAGGCCTCTGCAGGACAGCCTCTGCTGAAGCTGCAAGGACACAGCACCCCTGCAGCAAGACCCCAAAGGACAGCGCCCTTCTAGCCCACATTGGGCCTCCATCATGGAGGCAGAAGCCACTATGGCTGAGGTCACAGGATGGAGTCCTTGCAGGAAGCGGTGTTAGCCGTGACTCTGCTCCTTCCCCTCCTGCACTTCTTCCACTTACCCTGCTACTTTCCTTAGCCTTAGCTTCTCTCCAGGGGGCCTCTGTCACCTGTAGTTTGTCTCTGAGAAAGAGGCTCCCCTACTCACAGCTTCACCCCAGCAAGATCCTACTGGTCTCACACTGTCTCCTCCATGTTGGGTTTCTCTTCTCTGGGGCAAAAGCTCAGTTTTTTGTGGAACAGGAAAATATTTAGGCCCTGAGAAACTGCCCTGGTAGGAGGTTTCCCTCGGGCCATGCTTTGAGCTTGCTGCTGTGTATTTTTATCCTTTCTCTGGTTCTCTGCCCTCCCCTTGCCTTAGGCCTGTGCTCAGCACAGCTAAGATAAGCGAGTGCTCAGGGCAGCTCCTAGGCCTGGACGGAGCTCTCAGGGAGGATCAGATAAATATTCCAGCATCCTCTTGCCTGGCCCACTAGGTTCATCTTTCAGTTGCTGGGCCGGTCGCTTTGGGTTGTTCCTCTTTTAGTTCCAAATCCAATTCTTGGAGCAGCAAAGCCAGGCACTGATAAGAGGTGACACCTCTCTCATCTCAGAATATGCCAACTTAGGACCATGGCTTCTGAGACGACAGCTTTCTCAAAGGGACCCGCATGGGAACTGACGAAACACTCCAGCCTGCACAACTAGGTGTCCTGTCAGGCTGCCTGGTAGGACAGACCCAGCCGTGGCCTTCGCACACTGCTGTTCCTTCCTCAGCTGCGCGAGTCATGCTTGCTTCCTTCTGGAAGGGGGTGATGTGCCGAGTACTCAGATGGAGGGGCTGTCATCGCAAGTGCACCTGCAGCCCTCCATCTTCACTGCTGGCTTCCGCATGGTCCAAACCCGGGGGGGGGGGTATCATGCCTCTGATGCTCAGCGGCGGCAGCTCCCTCCCTCCCTCCTCAGCAGTAACTGAGACTGTGGGGCGGGGGACAGAACTGAAGAGGGGAGTCATCTGGGGGTGGGAGCACTTGGCCAACTGCTAAATTGGACACATTTGCTGTCATGCCCCCTCTAAGCTGTAAGCCGAGCGTTAATTTTTCCCAGGCCATGCACACTTTTAATTTATTTGAGAGAAACTCTAATTGTATTTTCATTGCAGTATCTTGTATTTTTTATTTGTGATTTAAGAAATGTGAAGAGAAAATGCAGACACATAATGGCTAACAGTGTTTTCTTTCATTCCTTGTTCTAGAGCTAACCACTCTAAAATTGTTTGGTAATGTCACTTAGTGTAATTAATTGTAACATATTCTTTTAAATAAATTGATTTATTGATGAAACAATTCCTTGGTTTCCTAGACTACAAATCCTTTGGGTTGTGTGGGAGGATAGAAGGACCTTTGAGATTTGAGTTAGTTGCTCTGAAAGTGACAGGAGCGTCTTGCCAGTTTTCCAGAGTGAGGAATGGGCAGGAGGGGAAGGGCGGGGTAAAGACTGGTGTTTCCCAGGGGCTCTCTGAAAATGCCTCCTCTCAGTTCTCAGTTGATTGAGCCCCGCTGTGCAAACTCTTGTTACTAACCACAGGACTCCTTACCAGCCAAGCCCTGGAATGCTTAGCTCTGCCCCACCTTTCCCCACTGTTTATACCAACCAAGGAAACTCACCCGCTAATGAACGCACAGACACCAGGCACTTGGGTGACCTCAACGCCCCGAGAAGGGTGGTCCTGCTGCCACAGGGTCACTTCCACAGGGGAAGTTTTGGCACCAAGCCTGCCTCGGCCTGGGGAGAACCTGCCCTGAAGCTTAGCACTTGCACAGGATCAGACGTTTTGTTGCTTCATAAATCTCCATTTCTTTGTATTTTTACACATGCTTTTGTTCCTTGTTGTTCATAAAAGCGAGGACCAACTGGTGTGGCATTTTGGGAGCGGCATTATTTGTGTCTCATTCGTCATCAGGAATGAGTATTTGGAATCTGGCAAATGTTAGTACACAGTAACCACTGGATATTGAAAAAAAAATTTCTCTTTAATCCACAGGAAAGTGTGGCTCATGTCACACAGTTAATATGTCATGAATATGGGGCATTGTGGTAGAAAGCAACAAATTAAAGCATGTTCAGAGCTTTCTCACATAAGTGACATATCTAGACACGGTGAGGAATGCAGCACTGGAAGGTTTCAGTGCTATAGACTAGAAAAGTCCTAGACATGGTGGTCTAACTCAAGAAGCAGACGTAGGAAGACCAGGAGTTCGAGGACAGCCTCAGCTACCTAAGAGTTCAGAGTTAGCCTGGCAACACAAGATTCTGTCTTTAAAAAAATATATATGGGATAGAGAGATGGCTCAGGGATTAAGACTTTCCTTTGAAAGCAGAAGGTCCTCAGTTCAGATCCCAGGTCCCAGGAAAAGAGGCGCCAGGCTGTAAAGACGGTGGCTTGTACTTCCTGGGAAGAGCCTGGGAAATCCCTGAGCAAAGCAAGAAGGAGGTAGAAGCAATCCAGGATGATTCCTAAAGTCACCCTTGGCCTCCACAAGGACACACAACGCCCTCTGATACACACACACACACACACACACACACACACACACACACACACATGCTAAATAAAGTTAAAAAAACTAGAAAGTGGTTTTTAAGGTGAACTATTCAACATATGCAGGACCTCAACAAGCAGAAGTCACACAAACAGTATTGAACCATTCCAGACACTATAATGGAGGGGGGAGAGACATGGGGATTTTAAGGGCCCACCTTGTCTGGAGAGCTGTGAATAGTTTCTTTGGTTTGAGGGGCACTTGGGGCATAGGTAGGAATGATGCAGACAGGAGCTCTGAGGGAAGTGTCCTCCCTCAGCAGAAGAAAAGTTTCTGTTCATTTTGCTTTTTCTAGTTGCAGTTTAGAACAATTAATATTTCAGAATTCTCTACGGGCAGAAGGGTCAGTTAGAAGCCTGGCAATAACCAAGGAAAGAAACGGGCATGAGAAAAATTGGAGAAATGAAGTCTTTCATGATTTATTTACATAGAATTTACACAAGAATAGTGAAAGGCTCCCAAGGTTTTATTGTCTGTGACTAGAAAAATCTAAATATTTTAGAGTCGAATCAGGAGCACTGGACACACTAATACCAGTGCTTGGAAGGGAGAGGCAGAGGATCAGGAGTTCAAGGTTTAGACACGGATCAACCTGAAGAGCCATTGGGCGCATCTTACAGCATTCGTCGGTAGCTAGGGCAAGCCTTGGGAGATTAATGTGTGGGACCACTCCCTGGGCCGCTGGGTAAGATGCCAGCTGATTCAGTGCTTGGGCAAGCGGGCATTGCAGCAAGGGAGAAAGTACGTCCCTGTCTCAGCTCGTCCTGTAGATATGGTGTGGCCAGTTTTATGAACTCTCCTACCATACTGGTGAAGTATAACCGAGAATCATAATAAGCCTCTTGTTCCTCCAAGTTCGGTCATGTTTTTATATGAGTAACAGAAGAGATATTGGAACCGGGGTTACAATAGTGAACAAGTCATCTCTTGAGTCTGGCTTCTTCAGAGAGTGCATGTAGCCTGCTAGGGGCCTCCTGGTGGGGCAGTGGGGGTAGACTCTGAAGTGTGTGGAGCTGGATCCTGTTAGGGGGCTTTGCAGCTGAACTGGACAGCAGACATAGGAGAGACCAAAATGGGAGGCTGTCTCACCATCCCTTTCACAAATGGGGATGCAAGATGTGGGAGAAAGGTATAACCCAAGTCTGTTGAGTTAGTGCATAACAGTGCTATTTACTAATGAGGAAGATCAAGAGAAAATTGGGTGTAGGAGAAGGATTAAGTCAGGGACTGGTTCACTGAACTGGTATGAAACCAGAAGGAAACCCCATGTATGACCACCGCCCCCTTGGAGAAGATAGAGCCAGATGTGGGCCCACCTGTACTTCCAGTAATTGAGGGATAGAGGCAAGGGGATCAAAGAGTTCAAGGTCCTTCTTGGCTGTATAATGCATTGGAGCGCTATGTGAGACCCATCTCAAAAAAAGGAGAGAAAGAAGTTGGGGGAGGGGTTAAGCATGACTAGAAAAATAAGGATTTTAAAAGAACCAGGACCTTGGATCAGGGCTATTAGAATTCTCAGATTTGGAATAGAGAAGGATGCTTGGGCGTGGGTGGACGGAGTGGGGGTGGGGGGCTCAGTTCCTTCAGTTATAGTACAGAAGCCAAAACTTGAAAGCTTTTGAAGTTTTAGCAAGAGACTCAAAAAGAAAAGGATCGTGGCTCCAGGATAAACCCCAAAGGAAATGGGCAGACCTCACATGATGGGGTATATTCTCAAGCTCTGAAACGACAGAAAAGGAAGATACTTTCCTAAGTATGTTTACAGTTCCACCTCGCCCATCTCTTCCGTTCCAGTGCCTACTACACTCTTCTAGGTTATTCTTTCTCTCCATGCTGCCTGCTGTTATCGGTTGAACATAGGTAGTTTGATGAAGAAATGGGCAATAAAGGTAGTGATGTAGTATGAAGTGTAGTTCTGAGGTGATACCAGGAGAAAAGAAACACAGTAAGTCCCTCTGCAAGATGCCCGCGGTCCGTAGCCACCTTTCATATTTTTATTCTGACCTGCAAACTCTTCTAAAGCTGAGATGCTCCAGGGAAAATTCACAGCTGTTAAATACTAGCGCCTCTTGGCCTTACACTTCCACCTTTGATGTCATGAATGTGTGTGTGTGTGTGTGTGTGTGTGTGTGTGTGTGTGTGTACATACAGAAACCATCTCTACTTGAGATTTCAGTTGTTGCTACTTGGCTAAGGAACCTGCCTGGATTCTCCTGAGTGAAATCCCAGGACGAGTAATCTTCATGGTCAACTTGGCAGGTTTAGACTCACCTGGGAGGCATGTTTCCAGAGGATTAAGTGGGGACAGACCCTCCCTGAATGTGAGAGGAAAGCATCCTGCCACCACATCTTCCCCCCAGGATGGATTCTATATGTCCCAAACCCGGAACCAAAATAATCCTCTCCCAAGTTGTTTCTTGTCGGCATTTGAGTCCTGCAACAAGTACCTAAGACAAGTCCCGTTCCCGAGTGCCTCCAATCTAAGAGTTGTTTTTCCCTGAAGTTCACAGGCTTACTTTTGGAGTACCCCCACAGTATCTTTTTTAAAAAATATTTTATTTGTGTGTGTGTGTATGTATCAGAGGGCACTGTGTGTCCCTGTGGAGGACCAAGGGTAACTTCGAGAATCATCCTGGCTTGCTTCGCTCTAGGATTTCCTGGGCTCCGCCCACCAGGGCCAGAAGGGCAGCCTCCGCTAGTTTCTGCCTGGCGTTTTTACTGGGACCTGGGATCTGAACTCAGGACCTTCTGAATCTTAACCCCTGAGCCATCTCTCCAGCCTAGTATGCATCTCTTTAATTCTGTGTGTGGTGTGGGGGGGGTGCGTGCATGTGTTGAATGGGGATCTCATGTATCCTAAGCTTCAAACTCTTGCTCCTTCTGCCTGAGTCTCCCAAGTATCGGAATATAGGTATGTGCCAACCTGCCCTGACTTTTTTTTTTTTTAAGTGTTGTTAGCTTGAGGCTGTTCAGTGAAGAAAGAACAATGGTGCAGAAGTGGGGGTGAATTGTGAGTTGTTACGCGTGGTTATGCTTCCTTTCTACTGCTGTTCTGCCCTTCCTTTCAGCTTCCTTCTTCCTTCCCTTCCTTTCCTCATTTTGCTGGGGATTCACTGGGTCGGGGGTGCACGTTTGGCAAGCGCTTTACTACCTAGCTCCATTCCATGATCACGCTCTCCCTGAACACAGGACTGAGGCCGTGTCCTGACTGGCCGGGGGCCAGTTTCTAAGAAGGGCTGGGGGAACCAATCCCACCTCCAAGCAGGACCATGCACGGCCCCAGGGCAGTTCATCAAAGAGACTCGCAGTTGAAACCTTTGGCGTGTTGTCTGCTGCTGCCTACCACAGCCTGCTTGCCCCTTCCCGGCATGACAGCCCTCAACTTGCCAAGACTCTCATGTGATGCTTTTAAACTGTTTTCTTTATTTAGACAGAAAAGACAAACTCTGTAAAACGCAATAAATAAGTGAGTGAAGTATGGAGAATTGTCTGGAACCAACTCCCCCATCCCATCGTTACATTCCCACCCCACCCCATTTTCTTTTCCCTAAAACCTCTTCCTAAAGAAAATGTTCAGGTAATAAACCCCTCTAACCCTCCCCACACCCCTCCTCCCAAACACCCAGTTACCCCCAAAGCAAAGGGAGAAATCAAGACAGTGAGAAAAAAAATCCCCAGGGCAACAACGTCTAAACCCCAGAGAGACGCAAAGTCCAGCCAGGAAGGCTAGACAACGCCTGGTGGCCGAGGGATTTACACAGAGGGGCCAGCAGAGACTGTAAACATTTTTAGGGGTTCAGGGGAAGGTCTTTTCCTCGTGAAAGGAGGGTCTCTGTGACTGGCGGAGAGGCAGCCTTCAGGGTTCCCCCACACCCTCCTTGGAGGGGCTCTTGGGAGAGGCAGTGAGTTTTAGGGCTGGGAGCCCGGGATTCGGGGATCCTACCTCTAGCTGAGGGTAGACGGGGAATGTGAGAGCCAGCTTCTGAGAGGCCCCGACTGTGGAGAGGAGGCTGGGGTGAGGGGAGCCCACCACGGTCCTCTGGGGGGGGCAGGCAAGTGCGGAGAGTGGGCGGAGGAGGCCCACCTCAGGAGCCCTAGCAGAAGGCAGATACCCCAGAACCTTCAAGCCTATTCCTTGCTCCCTCATAAAGGCAAAAAGGGCACCTGGGAGGAAATAGGCTCTTGGAGCCAGAGAAGCAAAGCCGTGGCCCTTCAGAGAGGCTGTGTGCTGGGAGCCAGCCAGATCCTGGGCCCCGAGGGCCACCAAGCAGCTTTTGCCCTAGAGCCCAATCGAGGCCCAGGGCAGATGTGCAGAAAGGGCTGGGGCCAGTCAAGGGAAGAGGGTGCGAAGCGCCCCTTCCTCTGATCTCCAGACCTGTGGAGGAAGGAAACACAGGTGAAGCCGAAGGAAGGTGGCCAGTAGTGGTCACAGCCTAGGGGAGGGGAGCTGGCTGGAGGGGGCACAGATCTGAGCTGCTCAGGAAAGCTGCCCCAGCAGAGCCATCTGGCCCCCCAGCTGCGAGAGGCTAGCTCGGGGCAGGGATGGACCGTACAGAACTAAAGGCTATGAGGAAGGAAGAAATCAGAAATAGACCAGGAGATAAAGTCAGAGATCTACATGTGCAGAGAGGCAAAGAAATGCAAGCAGGCAAGATTTAACTAGAAAGGGGTGCGTGGAGGAGGCAGACACCTGGAGAAAGGGGGGGGAGCACCTGGAGAGTCTGGGGTGACCCAGGAGGGATGAAGTCTTATGGGGTGAGACCACCCCTACTCCCTAGGGAGTACTTTTTTTTTTTTTTTTTGAAAGGAACAAAGGAAGCAAGAGAAAAAAGCACAGAACACGGACCACAGTCACCAGCCACTGTTGACCAAGCACATCCCGAGCTGCCCCCGGCCCTCATCCGGGGCTGCGGGGCGCTTCCCTCCACGGCCCCGCCCCAAATAACAAACAATCGGCTCCAAAGACAACACGCTCATTCCATGCAACTTACAGGGGCCCGGAGCAGGGGTCCGGGGATGGGGGCTTCAGCCGACAATGGACACGGGCCCTGGGCTGGGGCCCCCAGGGTTGGGGGGAGTTAAGCAGCCAAGATTGGGGGGAAAGGGGAGAAACAGAAAATGTGGGTATTGTTCTTGGGTTGTGATTTTTTTTTTCAAGGGTTTGGTCCAAAAAGAGATTAAGCAACTCAGAAGTAATCAAGGCTCACAGGCCTGTAGCCCTGAGGTTGGGGTGTCAGCACTGGAGTAGAGGGGATCTGCTAGGGCCTTGCTGCCTTCAGCATCATCCGCCAAAGCCAAGACAACTCCCAAGAAACCTGTACATTGTGCTTCCCAGGGTGCCCTGTGCTGTCCTGCCCCAGCATCTACTACTAAGCGAGACGATCACCCCAAGTCCAGGGCAGCCAGGAGAGCTGGAAACTGGTGTCTCCACTTCTCAGGAGAACAGAGATTCCAAGAGCCGGTGACTCCAGGAGCCTCTAAATCAGCCCCCTGTTCCCCCAAATCCTACTCTGTTATTGCATCCGACCCAAAGGAAAACCAGAGAGAAACACATACAAGAGACACAGGGACACTGACCAGACAAGACCAGACTGTGTGGAACATCTGGAAGTGGACACAGAAACTTGACTCTTTCAGGGGTCACTGAGCGTATGTTGAAAGAGAGAGAGAGAGAGAGAGAGAGAGTGTGTGTGTGTGTGTGTGTATGCATGAAGAGACATGATTGAATCATGGAGGGATTCTCCCCAGACCCCAGCTTCATGTGTCCAGTGTCAAGGGTAAGTGCCCTGAGGGGAGTGGTGGGGGTTCACATGGCTGCCGTGAGTGGGGCCTAGGCAAGGAGCAGCACCCACCTGGAGCCTTCAGTAGGGCCGGTTGGCATCCTTAGGCCGCTTCAGCTGGACTTTGAGGCGCTTCATGCCAATCTGGAAACCGTTCATGGCCTGGATGGCAGCCTGGGCACTAGCCGGATTGTCGAAACTCACAAAGCCTGAGGCGAGAAGAGCATAAGGCCCGGCCTGGCCCCCTTGCTTTCCTGTCCTGGGGCCCAGGCCTATTGTTTCCCAGAACCACCTAGTACCTCCAGTATCTCTAATGCCTAGAAAATTGCCTGGCACACAGCAAGCATCCAGCAAGAATGGGTCGTTGATGGATTTAATGAGTGGATCTGGCCCAGCCATCTGTGCAGAGTAGGACCCACTTTCAGTGTGCTTTGCAGGCGGCCCCTTCTTCAGGCTGTGCTCTCTGAAACCTGCCTTTTGGAAATCCTAAATAACTTCTGAAGCAAGGCCCGGAAGTGGACTTCTAAAAATGCTACATCCTTTTGAAAATCAGGGTCTCTAGACTGCATGAAACAAATGTGTGGTGTGTGTGTGTACACATCAAAACCTAGGGCCTCAAACCACTAACATGTACTCAAATCTCTTGAGAGGCAGGACCAGCCCGCAGTCTAGTTCTTTAAAGAGAAAACATGATGGACGGCTGTAGGAAGAAGACATGGTCTCAAGCGTCAGCTCTCTGGGGTGATGAGTGTCAGATGGTCTGAGACACTGAGTTCACTATGGCCGTAGGCGCCTTCCAATGTATCAGACTTTGTCCTCATTTGGAGGTCACATGAAAATGTCCATAAATTTCTGTCTTTTGGATCATCATATTCTTACCAAAACATTTGCTCTGGTTGGTGGCCCGGTCAACAAAGACTTTGGCTGAGATGACATGGCCAAAGGGAACAAACATCTGGAGGATCTCAGAGTCCGTGAACTCCTGGGGCAAGTGGTAGATGAAGATGTTACAGCCGTCAGGGCCTGGGTGGCAGCAGAGAAAGAAAGAGCTCAGTGACAGAACCACAGGCTCACACCACAGATGTCCCAGGGAAAGCAGCTGTGGTCACGACCTGCCAATCCTGGTCCCCGCCAGCCTTCATCCCCATGTGGGGCCAGAACTGAGCTTGGCACAGGTCAGTCAGGAGCTCCTGAGAGCATCACATGGGCGCGCCTATCCCTGAAGGTTTGTAGCTATGAGGACCCTGCCCCAACCGGCACCTTCTCTCTGCTGCTGCTGCTGCTGTTGCTGCTGCTGCTGCTGCTGCTGTTGCTGCTGCTGCTGCTGCTGCTGCTGCTGCTGCTGCTGCTGTTGAGGTGGTGGTGGGGGCTGCTGGGCGACCAGGGCTGGAGGCTGCGGGAACGCAGGCGCAACCAGGCTGTAGGCTGCAGGATAGGCTGCTGGGATGGGGAGAATGGAGAGAACTAATGGGGGCCTCCCCGCTCCTCCCAGACACCCTGGCTCCCGGCCCCAGCTCAAGCCAGTAGAGTCCATGGAGTCTGGCTGTGCTGCCCCCAAACATTCTTTCTAGGCAGAGAGCTGGGAAGCTCAGACCTGGCTTCTGAGCCTCTTTCCTCAGCTGTCCCTCCCACCGGGGCAAGGGCCTGAGCTAGGGGGTCTCACCTGTGTAGTGCTGCATCCCCGCGTAGGCCTGCTGTAGGGGGTCCACGGGGGCCGCAGGGCTCTGGGCTGGGGAGAACATCATAAACTGTGAGTGGTCTTGGGACACAGTTGGGACCCCGCCAGGGTCTTAGCAGTATAGCGTTCTCTGGGCATGGCGGGGAGAGGGGGAATATCGAGAAAGAGGAATGCATATCGCAGTGGGCAGAGCAGGAAACAAGGCAAGACCCCCAGCATTAAGAAGACAAGTCTGGCTGTCCCGCTTCCCTGGACAAGTCACCTCAGCTGCATTAAGGACAGACGAAGCACCTCTGCCCAGAAAGACAGAGCAAGAAGAAGCACTTTGAACTCTGAGGCTGGAGAGGGTAGATAGACCATGGCTGCTAGCAGGGGAGAGGTGACCTGGATAGTTTCGCTGGGGTCAAGGAAGGTAGGCAGGAGCCCCACCTGGATACGGGTGAACCCCGTTGGGATACAGAGCATCAGGGGCAGGCTGCCCAGTGGGCTGGGTGGGCACCGGGCTATAGCCATTGACACCCAGGGCAGCAGGGATGGCAGAGACGGGCGTGGCAGCGATGGCAGGAGGGGTGCTGGTTCCTGGGGAGCAGAGCAGATACACAAAGATGCAGAGAACCAGCCAGCCCGCCTGAGGGCAGAGGGAGCCAGCAGGCCGCTCTCTGACCCATGAGCCCCATGACTTCTATTCCCCGCCTCCGTGCTCCAGAGCCCTCTTTGTGCCTGGCCCAGCCTGCCTGGCACAGGTGTTACCTGAGGACGGGGTGATGGGGGTGGCGATGAGGCCGTTGGCGTTGATGGCGGCCATGTGCTGCATCTGCACAGCGGCCATGGTAGCCATGGGGCTGAGGTAGGCACTGTGAGCCGCGACCAGGGCCGCCTGTTGCTGCATCAGCTGAGGGGTGGGGAGAAGAGACTGGCGCCAGGCATCCCCAGCTCCATCTCCCTCCCAACCCTGGGCTTTGGTGTTGGGGGGATGGGCCCAGGGGGAAGTGGGATGAGCCGGGTCCTGCACTGGGGCTCATGCTTACGGCCTGGGTGTACGCGCTGTAGGCTCCAAACTGAAGGGCGATGGGGCTGAACATGCCCAGTTGGGTGGCCACCTGCTGCATCCGGCGGAGCCCCCGCTCCTTCTCTGTGTCAGCAAACTTCACCACCAGGCTGGATGAGGCACCCTAGGGTCATGGGACCCACAGGGGTCACAGGAAGCATCGACATTGCTTCCCCGGGGACCTCGGCTCGACCTAGCCCCACACCTACTGTCATGCCTGGCCTCTTTGGAAGGGCAGACAAGTGGGGAGAACCCAACCCCACCTTCTTTCTCCACGGTGATGTAAACGAGTAAAAGAGTTGAGGAACGTGAAGGCAAGAACACAGAAGCTGAAAGGACCATTGGAAGTGAAAAGGACAGCTCCGCACAGAAGCCACCCAGCTGCTGGCCCCAGCGAGTGTTAACCTTGTCTTGCAGCCGTCTCGTCTCCCTGCACAACTCTGGTCCCTCAGCCCAGCCCTCATGTGCTAGTACTCAGTGATGCCACCTCACATTTAAATACCAGCCTGAGCCAGATGAAGTCCAAATAGGCCTACACCTCCCTCATCCCTCTTCTCTTTCTCTCCTCTATCAAATAAGTAGGAATTTTTTTAAAATAGAGGGCTATGGACATGGCTAGTGGCTATAACGCTTGCCCTGAAACACTGGGGCTGAAGTTGGGACCCTCAGAGCCCACATAAAAGCCAGGTATGTGTGGGAGTCACCTGTAACCCCAGCAGCCTTGGGAGGCAAAGACAGAATCCCCAGGGCAAGCTGGCTCACTAGCCTAGCCAAGCTCTAGGTTCAGTTGAGAGAACCTGCCTTAATCATAAAAGTGGAGGACTAGAGAGATGGCTCAGAGGTTAAAGTCTCTGCCTTGAAAGCAGAAGGACCTGACTTCAGATCCCTGGAAGGCCTTGGGAGGCCCAGCCTGGGACACTCCAGAGCAAAGCAATAAGGAGGTATGACAATCCAGGATGATTCCCAAAGTCACCCTCGGGGCTCCACAAGCACACACAGCGCCCTTTTCTACACACACACACACACACACACACACACACACACACAAAGATACATATATACCCCCACCTACATACACAAAAAAAAAAAAGAAAGAAAAAAGAAAAGAAGTGGAGAGCAATCTCCTGACATCAACTTTAGGTCTTCACACACATGCACACATTTAAACACAGTGTATCCACACCCATACACATGTATACACACATACGCACACGCATATACCCACACAAACACATATACTTGCAAAAAAATAGTTCAAATGAGAACATTTGCAAGGACCATCCCAGAATCCTAGACTCTCAGGTCTGGAAGGGGCCCAGGGTCAGCTGATGCAGTGCCCGGTCCCGTGCTATGTTCTCTTTCTGGTTAATGTCCGTCCTGCCTCTGCTAGAACCTTGAATTGTGGAAGGACACGTTCATTGGAGATACTTCAGCTCCACTTGGACCTCCAGAGCATATTCAGCTGACCCAGTACTAACATTTGGGGGGACAGAATCAAGAGCACAGGACTGGACGTGTCTCTCAACAAAGGCCCTGATACTCCAGCAAACAAAGTAGGAGAGCCATGAGGACAGAGAGGAGATGGAAAGGAAGAGAGGGCTGAGGAATGGAAGAATGGAGAGGAGGATGAGGGAATGGTTGGAAGATGAGGGGTAGGGACAGGAAGGGAGGTGGAAAACAGAACTTGATCCATACAGATGTGTGAAGAAATTCAAACTCCTAGGCTGAGTGGACTCCCTCTCTGTGCCAGGGCCCAAGAGCGTCAGGAGGAAGGAGAGGCATAAAGGAGAGGAGAGAGGCTCACCGGCAGGGTCCGGCTGCTGTGAAGGGTATTGATGGCTGCCTGGGCCTCAGCGTGGGTCTGGAACTTCACAAAGGCACAGCCTAGAGTGTTTGGGTGGAGGAGGAAAGGAATGAGTGCCCTCCATGAGTGCCCTGGCAGGGACCCGTGGGAAGAGGGGCAGTGGGTGGGCTACCTTTGCTGGTGCCATCTGGCCCCCGGAGCACAGTGCACTCATCTATGGTCCCAAACGGTTCAAACATCTTCCGGACATCCTCATCTGTCTGCTGCTTCCCTAGCATCCCCACAAAGAGCTTCCGGTCTTCTGGGGGCATAGGAGGAAGGTACGTTCAGGGCCTCCTGGCCGCCCTCCCAGCCCCTCACTCTTCCCTCTTGCTCCTGACACTGTGTCTCCTGCCCTGGGGACCAGTGACTCAAGGACGTGAAAGGATGTGACGGCTGGGGACTGGGGTTCAATTACACGAAGGATTCATCCCAGCTCTGAAGGCTTGTAATCCACTAGTCCTCAATTTTACCATCTCTCCAATGGGCCTGGTCTGAACTCCCTTACAGTCAAGCTGGCTCACTACTATCCCCGAACTTGACAGAGAACTCTCCGCAATGATCAGACTTCCTCAAGAAAGTCTCCTCAGCTCCCCCAAGCCTTGGACCTGGGGTGGGAGGAGGAGATCTGAATCCGAAGAGGCAGAACCTACCTCCTCGACTCTCGCTGTCGGCTGGTTTGACCTGAATGGGCCTGTTCATCTAAAGGAGAGAAGAGAAGGCAGCTGACAGGACTTCCTCTGAGTCCCCAAGCGTCCTCTCCCGACAGAGGTGAGCAGAGGCTGAAGGGATCAAGCCCTGGAGTTAGGCGAAATTGCCCCAGCCCCTCTAAACAGATGGGCAAGGCTGGTCTTGTCTAGGATCAGGACCCACAGAGAGGCAGTGGAGAGAGAGGTGGAGGAAACCCTTGTGTGCAGGTCGGGGACGTGCTCACTTGTAGCTCCGCACTCTGGCCGGCTTTGAGAGGCCGGGTCACAGGACAGGTTCTGCACTCCTTAGGGGGGAAAGGGTCTGTCCACAGGACCCGGATCCCGAGTGAGAGCCCAGCCAAGTGCTGTTCAACCAGGAAGCCTGCGCTCTGCAGAGCAGCTTCAGGGGTCACTGCAAGGAAGGCTCCAGACTGAGACCCGCAGAGGTTCAGCCTTCCAGTCTTTCTGCTCCCCTGCAACCCCTTGACCCCAGGGGGAAGGCACTCGGGCAGCACAAAGGGAGCAGATGCCCAGTCTCCGTGGCAACGGGAGAATGCGCACCATGGCAACCGCCCACTCAGCCTGATTTATCCGTCCCCGTCGCCCTGGCGACCGTGGTGACGTCATCACTTCTGCCGCTCCACACACCCAGAAAAGGAGTGGGGAGGGGGGTGAGAATGGGTTATGCTGGGGAGGGGAAGGGGGAAGGATTGGGTGGGGGCTGAGAAGTGGGGGAGGGGCCCGGGAAAGCTTCGTGGTCCTGGAAGGAGGTGTCCAAAGCCAGAGCAGGGGTCTAGAGAGCTAGGCACGGCTGAAGGAGCAGAAGCGGCCCTGTGTCCCCTTGCCATGTCCCCTGGCTCGGAAGCCCTCCAGAGCTCTACCCTCTCCCTGACATCCACAGGACTCAGTGGAATGGACCAATTCCTAGATCCACTCCCCATGTCTTGTTTGGTGAGAGGACTTGGAAATGACTCCCGTGGGTTGACTTTATTGACTGGGTGGGGAGGATAGCAACACTGGAAAGGGAGAAAGTGGACTCAGCATTGAACCTGTGCACATATTTTGCTGTTGAAGACTTTGACCCCTGGGGCCACAGTCAGCCCCTCCCAAGCTCATCTGATGGTGGGACAACCTCCGTTTCAGTGAGCAAAAAGCATAAGATGAACATTTACCTTCCAAAAGTGAGACTAAGGACATCCTAAGGAAAGGCGCTGGACTAAGTGGTTCGAGTTCACAAACCCGGTCTCTCTCTAGCTGTGCGACCCTGCCTAAGTCAGGTGTCTCCTTGGGCCTCAACATCCTCATCAGTAAAACAAGGGGAGGACAAGTGGTCTCTAATAAGGGTCTCCTCAGCTCTGGTATTTCGCGTGGCATCCCTCAACACAGAGAAGTACAGAAATGACTGGCCTCTGCCAAGGACTTGTTCACAGCTCTGGGTCAATTCTCAGCCCTGTCTCCAGTGACTCTCCTGCCCCAGCCTCCTCCCCTCCAGATCTGTGAGCAGCTGGCAGGGGAGGGTGGTCAGGGGCATGCAAATCCTCCTGCCAACCTGCCCCCAGTTTTATCTCCTGCCAATCTGGGATTATCCCATCCAAGGTTCAATCTCCTGAGAGAGAGAGAGAGAGAGAGAGAGAGAGAGAGAGAGAGAGGTGTATGCTTGCATCTAAGGGAGGGAGAGCCTGTAGACCAGGGACTCGTGGTCATTCATCTCCCCCTCTTCTGTACTGTAGCCAAAACAGCCAGGAAATTCCCTCACAGGCACCTTGGCAGCCAAGCACACCCACCCCATGACATGTAGAGTCACAGCTGTGTGTGCGTGTGGGGGGTCTTATGATTGACACTAACCCCTTTCCTACAAGCTTCTGGGGAGCTGCTCTTCTCTCAGAGATGGAGAACCTGAGAGAGAGAGAGAGAGAGAAAGAAAGAGAGAGAGAGAATTCGGTGCCCGCCGTGCATGAGCTTCCAGCACAAAAATAGCATATCAATAAATACCCACGGCTGATGTGCATTGGCACAAAGACACACAGCGCACAGACCCACATGGACCTCAAGGGCGGAAGCCTCCCCCACATCCTCACAAATGGGCTCCCTCAAAGCTCCCTGCGCCCATCTCCAGCCTCCTCCTTCCTGGCCTGCCACTTCCTTTGTTAGCTTGCCTGGGCACACCTGCCCCCTCCCCAGAGTCCAGCTGTTTACCTGGCAACTAGGCAGGTGCCTCTTCCCTAGCTACCACTCAGCAGGTGATAAGCCCTCCCCAGGGCTTCCCAAAGAAGAAGGGGCTATTTATACCCTGGCCAGGGGTAGCAATGGGACTACCAGTTCAGGAGCCTTCCTCTCATGAGCAGCCAAGACCTCACCTCCAAAAGGACCCCCATCTCCACTAAGTGTAATTCTCTCAGGGTGCAAGCCAGGAGCCCCGCTTCTCCTGGCTCACCCTTGTTTGCAGTGACGCACAGTCCACCCTCTCTGCTTCATGCTAACTGGGAAGGTCCACACTTCCAGCGTTGGACTTTGGTCCAGAGTAGAGGGAAGAGAATAAAGCCTGGCAGAAGCCACAAACATCTCCTGGAGGCCACACCCTGCTCACTCGATGAATCCAGGGACCTGGGGCACAGCCACCCCTGGGAACGCTTAGTTGAGAGAAGAGGCCAGCTTGAAATATCGCAATGATATGATCTGGTTCTGACTCTACCTTCTAGATGCTGGGGTGACAAGGAGGGATGCAAAGAGCAGGCAAAATGCCCATCCAGAACCCTGTGTGGGAGGGCTTGGAGATCAGACAGTAGCGAGAACTTCTTGATAGAATCGTGCAGCAGATGATACACAGTACGTGAGTGCATGTGCACACACACGCACGAACACACACGCACGCACACACACGAACACACACACTCACACGTGCACGCACACATGCATGCACACGCATGCACAAACACTCGAGCACACACGCATGTGCGTGCGCACACTCACGCACACTCCCATACACACACACGCACACGCACGCATGCACGTGCACATAACGGAGAGGCAAATGCCAGAATAA
Source organism: Typhlomys cinereus (assembly GCA_023101885.1). Classification (NCBI taxonomy): domain Eukaryota; kingdom Metazoa; phylum Chordata; class Mammalia; order Rodentia; family Platacanthomyidae; genus Typhlomys; species Typhlomys cinereus. Next base: position 842,558 of record JALPQD010000346.1, on the reverse strand, counting down.
CATTTGGTGGGGTACAAGCTAGAATTCTCTCGCAGCTTACTTCTTCCCTTGACTCCCCTAGGTCTATTTCCTCACCTCCCCCCCCCCAGCAGGTTCCCCTCCGAGAGGATGTCCCTTTCATTTCCTACTGGAAACTCTGTCAGGTCCCTCTGGGCTCTGTCAACAGTGGCAGGGCCACCGTGGGAACTCAGTGTTCCAGGGAGGTTTGGAGCAGGGTGATAGAATCATGTCTGGGGAGCTCTCCCCCCCCTTTCCTTGCCAGGCGTCTGCCCTCAGAAAAGACAGAGATGCCTCTCATCAGGGAAAGACTTCTGTTTGACATATTAGGCAGCTGGAGGGGACAGACGCACAGTGATGCCCCCAGCTGGCTAACCACCTTGGGTCGTGCCCATCCCAGATTCTTATCCCATTGCCTGCCTTCTCTTGTCTCCCTGTTCTGTGTTCTTTCCCTGGATCCTCTGTTTTCTACATGCTCCAAAATGGGGAACAGAAGGGGGAAAATACTAACAGCAATGAGGTAAACACTTGATTTGAAAGAAACCTCAGGAGAGGAAAAGGAAAAAAAGTTGGGGCTCTATGGGGCCAGGCTTGCATGCCCCCCCACCGCCTGCCAGGTGCTCACTTGAGTGTGTGCCCCCCAGCTTGCCCGCTCCCATAATCCTCGGCTCTGCCCAATGGCTGTACTCACTAGCTGGCTAGGATAAGGAAAGGGCCAGGGAGGACTTCCAAAAAGTTTGAAGTCGGGGATGATGGAAGCAGTTCTAATTTCTTAGATTGAGCCATATCCGTTTGGTCGGTTTCCTCCCAGGAAGAAAAGGATGGTCAGCACCATTCTCCCCATCCCACGGGGGGTGGGGGGGGAGGCTGGGGCAGATGTGCTGAGCAAAGGTTTGCTGAAGGCAGGTCTCCGAAGGGTTTTCTAGGGATTCGTAACCAGGGAGAACACTGAAGCAGATAGGCAGGCAGCTCAGGGAGCAGGGGCTGTCTGGGTTCTGCATTTCTCTCAGTTGCCAGCCCGGACAGACTGGCAAGAAAGAAGAGAAAACAAAGCAGTATGACCGTGCAGGAGCGGGCCACCTCAGAGCATGCCTGGACACCTTGTGGGGTCAAACCTGGTCTCCACCATGATGTCAGCCCTGACTTTGCCTGCTGCCCCCCGGGCTGCCGTCCAGCCCAGGCTCTGCTTGTGCAGTGATGCCTGTGGCTCTATTCGGGAGTAGAGTCTGTGTGATCTCAGAGAGATGAGCGTCCAGCCGGCCCAGCTGCCTCTTCTCAGGGTGGCAATACCCCTCCCCCATTCTCCCAGCCCCCCAGGCTGCCTTTCCAGAACCACAAAGAGTGCTTGGGCAGCTCCAGATCCCTCTGACACAGGTATATCCAGTCTGCTCCCCCACACCGCCCAGAGTCCTCCTCCTAGCATGGCCTGTGGACAAGGTAGGCAGTGGGGGAGGGGCTGCATCTGCTCCCCGGAAAGGTCACGTTTATTCCACTAACTGCTCTTTCTTCTTTGAGAGGGATGCCAGAGGGCGAAGGGGGGCCACTCTGGTCATGGCAGGAGACGATAGAGTGCTCATTGTCTTGGAAGGTGGAAGGTGGTGGTTCCCCCTTCCACTCCTAAGGCCCTTTGGGAGCCCAGGACTCACCCCTGGAAGTGTCTTCTGTTCGTGCAGGGCGCTCTGGGCCTTCAGGGCTGAATCGCGGGCACAGTACGTCAGGAAGGCACATCCTGAGGAGAGGGATGGGGCAAAGAGAGACAGGATGGGGTGAGCCTCTGATCTCCCCTCCCCCTAAGGGGCTCTCCTGTGAGATCGGGGCCTGGGGAGCTTTTCCCTTCTTGTCATCTTCTGTCTGCTAGCTTGGGGAAGCATCTGGAAGGGGTAGAGAGGTCTGGAGGTCTCAATGTGCTGGTGAGGGACAAGGAAGAGCACTGGGGCTGTTGAGAGGTGGGGCTGGGGCAAGGGTGGGGGCTGTGGTCTCTAAACAAGCCAGGCAGCGTGGTCCTCTCATCCCCTCATCTTCCCCTTCTTCGCCTTCTCCTCCCTCCATCTTGGCCGTCATCACGCTCTCCTCTCCATTTTCCTCTTTTCTCACGCCTTCCCGATTCCACGAGAGGCAGGTGTGGAGAGTGCACGGAGAAGGAAGTGGGAGCTAAGCCGGAAGTGCTTTTCCTTGTGTCCAGGGATGTCCCAGAGCTAGGTGGCCTCTTCCTGGTGCTGGGAGCTCTCCAAGTGCTGACCGGGAATCAACCCCACTTAGCAGAGAGGAAGCTTTCGGGGAGACCTCGGGGCATCTTATCTTCCCTCTTAACTTTTTAAGCCCCTCACTTCCCCCAGTCTTCTCCAGTCTCCACCCTTAGTGCCTGGCTTTGGTCCTTTCCTTTAGTCTTGGGCTTTTTCTACTCTTTCTGGGTTGAGCACTTGACCCTCCATCCCAATATTATCTGAGGCTACTCAAGTGTTCAGTCTTGTCCGCCACAGACGCATACACACACACTCCTAAAACTTGTTCCTCCAACCTTCCTGGAGTTCATCTCATGATCTCGACATCTCTGGGATGGAGAATGGATCCTTCAAGCTCCATCCTGGAGTTTCCCAGTCACTCACTGAGTTTTCTTCCAGCTCCTCCATGCCAGTACCCAGCATCTGAACTAGATCAACTTGGTCCAGCCACACTGGGCCTCCAGCCCAGCCTCATCTGTCCTGGCCTCCCCCCTCCCCCCAGCATGGCCTGACCCCTCACCCTTGTGCAGCCCGGTGTACTTGTCCTTGATGACAGTCAGCTCGAAGATCCGACCAAACTGCTCGAAGATGGGCTTCAGGTCCTTTTCCTCCAGATGCCTCGGGATCTGCCCCACAAACAGCTTGATGGCATCCGGCTCCTTCATTGGGGCGGCCCAGGAGGAGGGGCCGGGGGAGCAGGGAGAGGCCCAAAGGCCAGGGGAGCTGCCCAACCAAGAGCAGGTGGTGGGGGCCGGGGGCCCAGCCAGACAGGCTTTCCCTTTGGCCCCCAACCACACTGCTGAGCAGGAAAACTGACTCTTCGCACAAAGGAGGGCCGGGGGTCAAGGGTCTAGGCAGAGACTGTCATGCCACCAGGGGGCATAGCCCAAACAAACGATCTCCCTCCCAGAGATCTGGCAAATATCCCAGGATGGGGTCAGGGTGGCTAAGCCCCGGAGGGTTAGTGCTAGTGGGAAGCTGAACCCAGAGAGATGGGAGCCGGGGTGGGGTGGAGATGCCAACAGAGGTGGGGAAAGGGCTGGAAGAGGGTGACAGGGAGGAGACGGAGGGGCTAGGGGCCTGATCTTGTTGCCAGCAGCGTCATGAGGGGACCCTGCTCCTGATGTGGGGCAGGTGGCTCTGTCGTTGGCTTTCCCAGGGAGCACGCTTCCCCAGTGGCTGATCCTTCTGTCGGGTTCGAAGATCCCTGGTGCCAGATGCTTGATCTCTGATGGTGGCAGGGCTCCGGGGGTCCCCTTCTGCCCTGCCTCCCTTCGGGTCCTCCCTCGGCCCCCCTCCCACCCCCACCCCGATCCCCCGGCCTGGGCTGCTGCCGGTCGCTCCCGCCGCTGGGGCTGCCTGCTTTCCCGGTCACCTGGGTCCCGGAGCTGTGCTCTCCGGCCGCGCTCTCCTCAACAAAAACCTCCCCCCTTCACACCCCCCTCCCCACTCCCACCTCCTTTCCCCTGACATCGGTGATGTCAGTCTCAGGGGTGGAATACAAATTCTCTATCCTGGAGAGGGACGCACAAGCCAGGCAAGAGCCACGCCCTCTTTGTAGCTTCATCCTTCCTGACTCCCTGCTCGCCCCAGAAGAGCAGCTGGTCTGTTGATAACAGCCCTTCCCCCCATCTTATTCCCCACTCAGGAGTTGGGCAAGGCACTAAGATGGAGAATTTATAGAGGAGCCCTAAAGTGGGGTCCATTGTTCCGGGGGCTGGAGCTGTCCCCGGTGCTGGATGAGAAGACCCTGGAGATGGGAGCTGGGGGTGGGGAGGAGAGTGGAGCCTGGCATTTGGGGAGCCTGAGGGTGAAAAGCCAAGGAAAAGAATACCAGAGAGAGAGAGGGAGGGAGAGGGAGAGAGAGAGAGAGAGAGAGAAACAGTCAAGCAGTCAGGCAGGTTAAGGGAGAGGAAGAAGCAGATGAAGAAGGAACAAGTCCCAGGGTCTGGGAGAAAGAGTAAGAGAGGGAAAAATGAAGAGATGTGGGAGAAGAGAGCAGGTTGATAAAAGTGTAGAGAGATAATTGCATATTTTTCCCAGTAAAGGAAGCAAGAAAAATGCTAGCAATTTGGCATTTGCGGACACCCCCTTCCTTCCCTCTGGGGGTTTTGTGTGTACAAATGCGTGGGCAGGCAGGCTGGCAGACGGCAGCAGCCAACAGCAGCTCTCACTGGTGAGCTCCTTGAAGACCAAGACACCATTTAATCCAGGGTTTCTCTGTTCACAGTGTCCAGCACTGTGTCTTGCTTGTGCTTCATGAACACGTCATGTAAATAACCTGAAATGAGTGTAGACTCCTAGTTTCTTCAATGGGGGGGAACAGTTGCCAAGCTCCCTTTTAGGGCCAAGTAGCCCAATTACTTCTCCTTTGCTTCCTTCAGTTGGATTCATTGAGTGGAACTCGTTCTAATTGAGTCGGGTAATAGAAGAGCCAGGAAGCACATCTTGAAGTCATTACTATCCCTACATGATTCTAACTCTAGGTATGACCTGTGAACCACAGAATGCAGAGGGAACACGACCCCTCTGTGCATGAGTCCACTCAAAGCATCTGCTCAGCGCAAGGAACTCCTGCTAACTTGGGGTCTCCTGGATAGCAGTCCTGGCTTTGCATCAGTGCTCAACGGCAGCTTCCAGAGACCTGTAGGACTTATTTCCCTGTGGGTGGGGCCGACGTCTTCACAGTGGTCTGGTGGGTATCACTGAAATTGCCAGCCACATCCCAGCGGCTTCCTGAGCTCTCACGGCAGGCATAGTAACAGCGCTTCTATGGCACTCACAGTGTCCCGGGCATTGTTCCAAGTGTGTTATAGTTCTAACTCATGAAACCCTGCCGCCCCCATAGGATGTGGGTTGGACCGTCATCTCCAGACAGAGCTGAAGAAACTAAGGCATAGAGTGATTAAATCACTCGCCTAAGGTCACCCAGCTAGAAGCACGACTAACTCAAATTAAGACCTATGTGTCTTCAAACCTGGACAGTGTGACTCCTGGGTCCACGTGAACTCCTACACACAACATTCCTCCCAGGAATGGAAGCGGTGGTTAGCCCAGCCTTTCTTCCCCTTCTGTGTCCAGGGACTTACTAGGTGATACACAGTGTGTCTCACTGCTGCATATTCTGCCATCCTTCCTCAGCCTGGGTTCCGGTGACCTAGAGCCATATTCTGGTAGGTGTGTATATCTGAATGAATGTGTGTATGAAGGCTTGCGTACACTTTCTCCTACCTATGCCCGATCCTTTCAAGAGGGTTCCCTAAGATGGAGCAGGGTGGAGCAGGAACAGATGCAGAAGACTCAATGGTGAGCCTCCACGAAATCCAATGCCAGGGCTGGGGAACCAGGAAGTACCAACACATCTTTCTCCACAGTAACTTTCCACTCACCTGCCCCACCCCCATGCTTCCTGCCTTGCCTTCTAATCTGATCTCGGTATTTATGGAGATGCTAAACAGATCCCTTCCTGTGAGCATGGAGAAGGGAAGACCCCACAGCTGGGCCTAGTGATCTCATTACTCTGTGTCTTCCCAGCAGATCTGTCGCCTGCTGCTCATTCGGGCCTGGGCTTAATCATATTAATTGAAATATTAAACATTCGCAAAGATGAATTTCAATAAACTCCCCTCATCCTTCTAGTCAGTTAATTGAGGGAAGCTGTGAGCAGCAAACTTTTGCTTAGTTTGCACTCCCAATGGGCAAGTGTCAGTCTAAGGGGAAATAACCCTACTGGCTCTCAGAAGACCCTACTGGCTGACTGACTGTGGCACAGAGCACATCTGTGATGCTCTCTCAGACCAAGGAGCTGGGCTCCCTGTGAGGGCCATACCAGGGAAGCCCCTGATGTGGTGACCCATCCTGGGAAACTTGTCTCTGGTGGAAATGAAGCTTCAGGCTTTCGTGCCTCTGGATATTTTCTCTGCCAGCACATTCAAGTTTATTTTCCTTCTCTCCAGTTAGATCTGAGGTGTCCTATATTAAAAGATCACTGACCTTTTCAAAGTTTTTATTTGCTCATCTATTTGAAATGAAGTCTTCATGTATCCCAGGATGTCCTGGAACCAGCTAAATAGCTGAGGACGACTTTGAATTCCTCCTAATCCTCTTGCTTCCATTTTCCAAGTACTGGGATTACAGACATGAGCCCCCACACCCAGCTCATGAAATTACTTTTGGAAATACATTTTATGGGGCTCGGGAGATGACTCAGTGGTAAACTTTTCCATACAAGCATGAGGCAAATCCTCAATACCCAAATAAAAAGTCGGGAGTGATAGCACACGTCTGTAATCTCAGCAGACACAGGCAGGTTCCTGGGGCTGACTAGGCAGCCTAGACACATCAGCAAACTCCAGGCTCAGGGAGAGACCCTGCCTCAAAAAATAAAGTGGAGAATGACAGAAAAATACCCAAGGTCAACCTCCAGTCTCCAGGAACATGGACGCATACATGCAAATGCACACACAAAATAAAAATACATCTTATCTAACCCTGCTATCTGCGAAATACTATTTCTTCCATTCATAGTCTTTCTATAGGACATACGGAGTTACTGAGATATTTTACATTGTTTTCTCAAGCAAAGTCTTCAAGAACGAGTGCATATTTCCAGCCACACTTGAAGCAGTCAAAAGTCAAGGGGACTGACGGCAGCAACACTGGTGGGTGAACTTTGGAGAGTCCACCTGAGCTTCTCTGAGACAGGACAGGAAGAGACTGGTCATAGCCAAAAGCAACTGTCACCTCTGGATACCTGTACTCTTGCCTGGAAAACCAGCAGTTTGACAGATGGTGGCTTATCGCACTGTTACTATTAACTCTCCTAAAAAACATAAACAACCTCAATGATTTCTAATCCGGTTGGAGCTCCCAGGAAGAGGCCTAGAGCTCCGAACTGATTAACCAGTTCCCTGGCTGGTGCTTTTCTTTCTTTCCGTCTTTGCTGGACAGGGCAGGGAGGGCCCCTAAGAGGACCCTCCTCCGTGGCTAATACTGAGCTTGCTTGTTTCTCGCGCTGCTGTTCTGCGCTTGGGGCCGGTTGTTCACAAATCTGAAGCCCTTTCGGACTTGTGTCTCCGGCCTCTCACGGGTCTTTCTCTCTGTGGGTGGGGAAGCTGGGGTCTCTGCTGGGCCCCCTCTCTGTGGGCGGGGAAGCTGGTGTGCATGCTGACTGACGGGCTCCTGCCCTTTCCACGCGAGTCTTTGCAGTTCTCCCGCTTTATGTTTCACTGACCCTTCTTCTTTAGACACTAGAAGAACAAATCTTGCCGGCCAGTTTCCTTTCTCCTCCTTATTCAGTCGGGAGGGAGGAGAAATTTAGAATTTCTGGGAAGCCCCGGATGAGAAAATTAATCTATCTAAGCAAGTCAGTCCGGAGGAGAAAATTGTGCCAGGATGGGTGTTGGCGGGTTTGTAGTCTGAGATCGCTCCCTCCTTTGCAGAGTCCCACCCACGCCACGCTTTGGGGTGCTTTGGCGTTGCTATAAGAATCCGAGACTTCCTCATCTAGTGTCTGTCTACAGGACAGATGGCAGGGTTTGCTTCTGGGCCAACCGAGAGGGAAGAAGCCCGGATTTCTTTCGCCAGGACCAGGCTTCCGCCCAAGCTGGAAGCTGGATTCTGGAAGGAGACCTTGTATCACAAACCTTCTTTTCTGGTTTGCTCTACTCAAGTAAAACACCATTTGAGGTTGACTGGGGTGGAGAAGAAAGGTTCATTTCATATGCAGTTAAATTCAGAAATCAGTCTCCAAATGTGGGAAAGGACAGCCTCTGTAGACCTGGACCCAAGTCCAATTCAGCCTCAGAGAAGCCAGACATGGTTCCCCTGCCAGTAGGTTTCTCCCTTCTCTGGAAAGGGCTGGGCTTGGGGCGGGGCGGGGCCAGGGCGGAGCCCGAGAGGGCGGGGCCCTAGGGGCGTGACCTTCCCCCCCCCCCGCCCATGGTTCGTCGCCTTGACAACCTCAGTAAGATGGAGACGCAAGTCTCGGGGTTGGTGGGGCCTGAGCCCGGGACGCTGAGCGCCGAGCAACTGGAGCAGCTGCGTGACTTCAAGGTGCGTGAGCCGGTCGGTCGCGGGACCGGGAGAAGGGACCCCGAGAGAAAGGGAGCGAGACGGGGGTGGGTGGAAGAACCGTGTTCAGATGACCCACAACACAGAATGCCGGGAGTTTGAAAGTTCAGGAACAAGTAGGCTGGGATCTTGCCAGAAATGATGGGGCTGGAGATGCAGCTCGGGTGGGACAAGGCTTGTCCGCGCGCACGAAGCCCCAGCACCCCTGTAACCCAGCGCTTGATAGGATCAGGAGTTCAAGGCCAGTGTCAGCTCATGGTGGGCTTGGGTTCCAGGCCACCCACGGCTACACGAAACCCTGCCCGAAGAAAGGAAGAAGTGGGCTGAATATGTATGAAGGGGGGACTTTCAATTTTAAGCGCCCCAGGAAAGACCTGGATTGTTTCCTGTCCCCCACCCCCATGTCTGCCTCCCCAGATTCTTGAATGACTCTTGGTTTTTGCTCCTCAGATCCAAACTCGGATTGCGAACGAAAAGTACTTAAGGACTCACAAAGAAGTGGAGCTGCTCATAAGTGGCTTCTTCAGGTGGGTGGTTTTAACTTGGAATTTAGGAAACTAGTAAACTATTTGCCAAATTCTGCTGAGCCTTTGGTTCCTATAGATGAATATGAGGGTTCCTTCTTTCTTCAGATGCTTCCTAATAACTTCTTTCAAGAGACTGAATCAGAAAAGTCTTGTCTGAAGCCATTCTTACCTACAGAGTACTATCCTGCCTCAATGCAAAGAAACAAACCCGAAAACAATAAAAAATCCCACTCCCTATTGGTTTAAACTTACTTTTATTTATTTATTATTATTTATTAATTTATTTATTTATTTATGTGAGTGAGAGAGATAATACACATGCATGCCAGAGCAAATAGATGGAGGTCAGAGGATAGCTTTCAAAACTCATTTCTCTCCTTTCATCATGTGGGCTTCTAGGGATTGAACTCGGGTCTTTAGGTTTTTTGTTTTTTTTTTTTATTCAAGTGTGTGTGTGTGTGTGTGTGTGTGCAGAACCACGGGCGAATTGGGAAACCACCATGGACCGCCTCCACCTCCTCCTTGTTTACTCTGCCCCGGGATTCACAGGCTCCGCCTACCAGGGCCAGAAGCGCAGGCCGCCCCCGCTTCCGCCCGGCGTCTATACGTGGGGTCTAGGATCCGAACTCGGGACCTTCTGCCTGCGAGGCAAAGGCCTAACCCCTGAGCCACCTCTCTAACCCAGGGTCTTCAGGTTTTTGAAAAGCCACCGTACCCACAGAACTATCTATGGCCCACTTATTTATTTACTTATTTTTGAGACAGTATTTAGCTGAAGCTGACCTTGAATTGAATCCCTTATCCTTCTTCTGCCTTCTTTTCCTCGGTTCTGATATTATGGTCATCAAACACCACGCTCAGCTCCTTTTGGTTTGTTGTTTTAATTTTTTTTTATTCAATTGTGCCTGTGTGCGTGTGTGTGTATGTGTGTGTGTGTGTGTATGTGTGTGTGTGTGTGTGTGTGTGTGTGTGTAGAACCACGGGCGAATTCGGGAACCACAATGAACTGCCTCCACCTCCTCCTTTTACTCTGCCCCGGAATTCACAGGCTCCGCGCCCTACCAGGACCCAAAATGTAGGCCGCCCCTGCTTCTGCCCAGCGTCTATACGTGGGATCTGGGATCCGAACTCAGGACCTTCTGCCTGCAAGGCAGAGGCGTAACCCCTGAGCCACCTCTCCAGCCCTGTTGTTTTCTTTAAGACAGGGTTTCACGGAGCCCAGGCTGACCTTCTGCTAACTTTGTAGCTGAGGCTAGCCTTGAACTTCTGATCCGCTTGCCTCTACCTTCCCTGTGCTAGAAGTATAGGCATGTACCAAGCCAGTTTGCTTTGAACTTTTTTTTAACAAACTTTTAAAAATTATTGTTGTTATTATTAATGTATGAGTAGGGTGTGCATGTACCACGATGCACATGAGAAAGTCGGAGGACAACTGTTTGGAGCCAGTTTTCCTCATCCACTTTTCCATGGGCCCTCGGGGTCCAAAGCAGCAGGTCACCAAACTTGAGCACAGAACTTTTATTCGCTGAGCCATATCATTGCCCTGGACTTAAAAAAATTATATATTTATTCATTCATTTAGTGTGTGTGTGTGTGTGTGTGTGCGTGTGTGTATCAGTCCCTGTGGAGGGTGACTTCTAGAATCATCCTGGATTGCTTCTACCTCCTTTTTGCATTGCTCTGGGATTTCCTAGGCTCTACCCACCAAAACTGGAAGCACGGTCCCTGCCATTTCCGCTTGGCGTTTTTTACATGGGATCTGGGATCTGAACTCATGAACTTCTGCTTTTGAGGCAGTGTCTCAACCCCAGAACCATCTCTCCAGCCCTGTCCTGGACTTTTTAAAAATTAGAAAATATTCTAAGATTTAACTTCTTTGAATTTTTAAAATTGTGGAACACTTGTCTCTAATTCTTAAAAATATTAATGTTTATTTACTTTTTTTTAATTTACTCAATTGAGCATGTGTACGTATGTGTGTGTGTGTAGAACCACCGGTGTTCGGGAACCATCATGGACGCCTCCACCTTCTCCTTGTTTACTCTGGGATTCACAGGCTCCACCCTACCAGGACTAGAAACACAGGCCGTCCTGTTTCTGCCTAGACCCCCTATACATGGGGTCTAGGATCCGAACTCAGGACCTTCCGCCTGCAAGGCAGAGGCTTAACCCCTGAGCGACCTTTCCAGCCCCTGTTTATTCATTTTGTAAAGATAAATATTTGCCGTATGACACCTGGAAGAGGGAATTTGGCTTTGGGAAACCAGAGGGAAGTTACTTGGTATAGAACACTATTTCTGGCCACAGGATCTCAAGATTACCAGCAGAGCTTTAAAGACAAACAGCATCGCGGCCCTCGTCTGCCTGAGAACATTGTTGCAGAAAAACACCAAAGGCCCTACTCATAGAGACTCACGCCTGCAAACCCAACACTTGGAAGCCTAAGGCACAAGTTCGAGACCATTCTGGGCTACATTAGCAACACCTTGTCTCTAAAAAAACAAAGGAGGGCTGGAGAGATGGCTCAGGGGTTGTAACTCTGTCTCACAAGCAGAAGGTTCTGAGTTCGGATCCCAGGTCCCACATAAAAAAAAAAAAAAAAAAAAAAAAAAAACAGAGTAAAAAACAAAGGGGCCAGGGAGATGACTCAGCAGGTAAGAAGCCTGCTGCAAACCTGGCGACCTGGGTTCGGTCCTCAGCAGTCCACATGACGGAAGGAGAAAATTCACTTCCTAAAGTTGTCCTCTGACCTTCACCCTGCCTATGGCATATATGTGTTCTCTCTCTCTGTCTCTATCTCTCACCTCCAAATATATTAAAATTTAAAAACTGGATCGTGAGTTTGGAGAGCCTCTGCCTGGAAAGCAGAAGGACCCGAGTTAGGGTCCCAGAGCCCTCAAAAAAAAAAAAAAAGCCAGGTGGAAATGGCAGCGGCCTGCACTTCTGACCCGGGAAGGCGGAGCCTAGGAAACCCCAGAGCAAAGCAAAAGAAGACAGAGCAACTAGGATGATTCCTGAAGTTACCCTTAGGTCTTCATAGGCATATAAAATGCATACATATACCACACCCTCCCATATGTATACACAAAATAAATAAAAATAAAATAAAAATTTGAAAAATGTGTTGTAATCTTAAAAAAATGAAAACAAACCATAGGGCAAACGAAAATTTAAAACTCTACTTCATGTGTATGAATTCAGATGGCTCTGGTGCCACAACACATATATATAGATTTCAAAGGGTGACATTTTTCCCTTTTTTTTATTTTACTTATTTGAGAGAGAGAGAACATGCATGCCATGTGCACTGGTGGAGGTCAGAGAACAACTTGCAAAAGTCAGTTCTCTCCTTCCCCCTTGTGGGCTTCCAGGAATCGAACCCAGGTCCCCAAGATTGCGAACAGGTGTCATAATGAGCTGTTTTGCTAGGCCCCAGAGGACAACTTTTGAGAGGTTGTTTCTTCCATTTGTGGATTCTGAAGGCTGAACTCGGGTTGTCAGGCTTGTGTGACAAGGGCCTTTACCCGCTGAGTTGTCTCATCAGCCCGAGAAGACTTTCTGACAGATGTACCTGTAATTTCATCATCTTTCCATTTGGGTGGCAAAAGTGGGAAGATCGTGAGTTCAAAGCTAGTCTGGGCTGCATATTAAATGTAAAGCCAGCCTGGTTATTGAGTGAAACCCTCTTTCAGAAAGCTGAAGACATCAAGCAAGCAAAGCCCTATTTTCCTGTGTGTCCGGATCATGTTTTTTCTTCCCTCACACTGCATTTGCAACCTGGAATTTGCTTGAATAGGAAAATCTCCTAATGAAGAGACAGGCCAAGAACTGAAGAAAAAAAAAAATCATGGAGCGGCACCCAGGGAAGACAACAGAGCTCCCGTCACTTGGCTTAAGTCATAATAATGGCTCACAGCTGCTTTGTCTCCCCATGCCAGCGGCCATCGGACTATATTGTGATCATGTTGTCAATCTTCCATTCCTGCTACCAGTCCAATGCCAGGGTGCCGTGTGTGTTCTCAGTGCCTACACTGTGCAGGCATCTTAGCATCACTTTGCTGATCCTCCTAGCAGCTCTATCAAATACAGCTCAGACATGAGGCCCGTGAGCTAGCTCAGCAGGCAAAGCACCTGCTCGAAACCCTGGAAGCCCACCTGGTGGAAGAAGGGAACTGACTTCTGAAAGTTGCCTCTGATTCCCACCCGTGCCCCACGGCACTCGAGATCGCTCAGAGATGTGAAGTAACTTCCTTCGTTGCTGACCTAGGATTCAGCCCTGTTTCTTTCCACTGTGTTGTGCCATAAGCACAGGTGTATGTGGGGAGGGGGAGCTCCTGTCTGGGACAGAGCATGTTCCCAACTTGTGGTAAGTCCTGGGTTCAAGCCCTAGTGCTGGCAAGTTTCCTTCGGATCTCACAAGTCTTATTTTGGCCTTTTCCTGAGGAGCTTCAGATGCAGAGCACAGATGAAGGAAGGAGTCAGAGAAAACTGAAGTTAACCAGTGTCTCTGTGAAGTTTGGGCTCATGTGGCCAGGCTAAGGCTGAACAAAAGATATTCTGGGGATCAGGCCATTGTGTTTATACCTTTTCTCCTTTTTATGTTTCATTTATGTATTTTGAGAGAGAGAGACAGAGAGACAGAGAAGGCATACATGTGTATGTACGTAGAGGGCATACGCGTGTGTGTATGTAAGTCAGAGGACAATTTTTGTAAGTTGGCTCCCTTTCCACTATGTGGGTTTCCAGGGGATCCGACTCAGTCACCAGGTTTGTACACGGTTGTCTTTTCCCCATAAGCATCTCGCCAACTCACACCTTTTCTTTTAATGGGAAATAAAGACTGACATGGCTTTTATCAGGGGGGATTCACAATCTAAGTGAGGAATGGTTCTAGCGGAGAGATGGGGGATAAATGTAAGACCCCTTATCTGTGTTTGCATGACTTGCAGACCACAGGCTTAGAATTCTGGGTGGTGAGTGGGGAGGTCCGTGCTTAGGGGGAGAAATCTGCTTCTGTTTGTCCAGGAAGTTTCCAGGAGGAGGCTGGGAGTCCAGGCCCAGGTGTCTCCAGACAGCGGGAGAAGCCTCCCTTTCCTCTCTTCTCCTTCCTCCCATCTCCTCCTTCCTCCGCTGGCCAAGCAGGTCAGCAGCCTTTTCTCTTTGATGTCCCGGGGCTGCTCCAGCTCTCCACTACAAAAATTCCTCCTGGGCACTTGCGGGCCTTTCTCCGGGGCAGTGTTTGAAGTGTGAGAGGTTGCTTCTGTTTGCGTTATTTCCAGGGTGAGTCAGAACTGGCCCGGCCTTGTACTGGACACTTTAACTAGTCCTGTGAGCAGGGGAAGGGGGCGAGGGATCTCTGAGCAGCCTGGCTGTCCCCATCTCGTGCAGGTCTCTGTCTCCACGTGCTTTGGTTCTTCTCCTGATGCATGGCCACTCTGCCACAGCTCTGTAAAAGTGCAGTGTACTTACCTTCAATTTTGACCTAAGAAATTAAAGGTATTGAGACCAAGGTTATTTTAGGCAGCCAGAAACATTAGGTTTAGGGTTAGAATTAGGACGTCACACATGAAATTATAGAAAAGCCTGGCTCGATGCCTTTGCAAGTGCTCAGGCAGGTGGTGTCCCCGGAATGATAGCGCTGGTTGTGTTTTTCCTCACTGGAAATCATCTCCAGAGGCATTTCAACATTGTCTTTTGTTTTGAAATCATCCATTGAACTATATGGAAAAGGACTGGGAAGATGGCTCAGTGGTTAAAGCCTTTGTCTTAAAAGGAAAAGGACCTGAATTTGGACCAGGTTCCACGTAAAAATGCCCAACGGATATGGCAGCCCATCTGTAGTTCTGGCCCTGGAAGGCAAAGCCTGGGAATCCCCGGAGCAAGCTGGGTAGTCAGATTGGCCCTAATGGTGCGCGTTGGGTTTAATTAGAGACCCAAGCTCACATAATAATGTGGAAGATCAGTCAAGGATGATTTCCAATGAGCCCTTTAGGCCTCCACAGGCGCACACACTCAAACGTACTCATGTATACACACACATACACACGCACATATACACACATATACACACGCATATGCAAAACACACACGCGCACATGCATGCACCTCATACACATACACAAGAACACAGGAGAGTGACATGTCCTAAATAAGATGAACGTCCCTGCAGCTGCGGCGTTAGTGTCCTGAGGAAGAAATGGACTTATAACAGCCCCACAGCGCTCTGGGCCTTCTGGCTATTCCTGCCCCGCAATGGCAGCCCCGTTTTTGTTTGATTGTTTTGTTTTAGACAGAGTCGCACTCCAGATCCTCTCGAACCAGTTTCCCAGGGGCCGGGATCCCAGTGGTGCTTGGCCATACAGCCATTCCTTGACTTCTAATTGTTTCTTCTTGTTTCATTTTTCACGTGTATGTGTAGGGTGTGTGGGCACATGTGTGTGAGAGGGTCATGTGAAACCTAGAGGGTGCATTGTGATATCGGGGTCTTCTTTGATTGCTCTCCATCAAGTTCTTTTCAGAGAGGATCTCTAATCAAACCCACATTTCACTGATATAGCTGGTCAGACTACCCAACTTGCTCTGTGGGTTTCTAATCTCTGTCTTCTGAGGTCTGCCAAGTGCACCTGCCACTTTACATGTAATCTGGGGATCCAAACTGCAAGTTCTTTAACTGCTGAGGACCTTCCCAGGCTGACTTCCGAGAACACAAATTCATTGCCTTTTTTGAAAATGGAGGTCTGTATCCTGCGTCCTTCTTGCTTCCGATCCCTCTTCTGTGATTGTAGCACATGTTACCTGCCCGTCCTCCTGGTCTTTTCCTCTTTTGCAGTGCTGCAGATTGAACTCCGGGCTTCTTCCATGCTGAGCACAGGCTCTATCCCCCAGCCCCTACTCCCAGCCCTCTATGGCCTGCCCACACCGCCCAAACCCACCTCCCTACTCACACCCCATACTCCAGGCAGACCAACCTCTCTGGCTATTCCCTGAGCCAGGGAGGCCATGCAGACACCCCTGAGTGCTCTCCTGGGCGGGGGATAAAGAGGTAGATGTCACACAACAGGACAAGGATCGTTTCCTTCTCCAGGCCTTGGCTGTGTGTCTTCTTGGACCCGGGCAGTTCTTGCCCCTCAAGCTACTTGTTCCTACTGAAATCCCATGTGTACTTTAGGGTCTTCTCAAACACCAACTACTCTGAAGATTTCTGGGGTCCCACTTTCAGTAATTGCTCTTCTCTCTGACCTCCCAAAGCACTATTCAATATCCTTCTCTTAACCCCCACTAGAGGTACCTTGGCCTTTTAGAAACTTACCTGTGTCCTTTGAGGCAGAGCTATATCTATATATTTAAAAGCACCCCACATAGTTGTAGTAATTAACATGTAGCTTATTTTTTTAATAGTTATTGAATTGAGCTGGAGGAGAACGGGAAAAAAATCCTTGGAGCTTGGGGCTCTCTGGACAGGGGAGGCCTTGGCCAAGAGACCATATGGGACGAGGGTTGCCAGGCAGGCCCGGTGGGCGGGCCATGCAGGCCGTGGCCGAAAGGACATGTTGCAGAAAACACTGACCTTGGAGTCCCCAGGCCCGAGTCTTCTCTCTTTTAGTTATTGTCTTTATGAACTTGGGCAAATGATTAACCTTTCGGAGGCTTGGTTTCTTTGTATGTACAATGGGGACATGATTGCCATTTTACAGGGCTGTTGTAAAGCGAGATAATATTAGTGAACATTTTTCATGAACCATAAAACCCAGTGGGATGTAAGACACTTCCAGCACCCTCATGGCATTGGGACTCTGCGAATTGTCTCCATGCCTGTCTGCTGTACAACCTGTCCAAAAACACCTGTCCGTCTTTGTTTATTGTGTCCCGGGTCCTTCTCCCGTGGGGAGAGGTTAAACTTCCCGGGAGCCTTGTAGGCTCCTTTCTGTTCCATTCCACTTCGAGAACAGGCAGGTTTCCCTGACTCAGTCCTGGCTCTGAGCTCTTTTGTGATGTGAGTGAGGCTTAGGTGTATTGCTGCTTAAATGTTTTTCTCTTTGTCTTAGATCCTGAGTTGAAAAGAAAAATCAGGTCCTTGGGTTTATTGACTCCTAGCCCAGTTGTTTCTGGAAGGTGCAGCCCACCTTAAAGGGCCCTGTACCCCTTCCCCCTTGCCTGTTTTTCAGGGAATTGTTTCTGGAAAGGCCGGATAACATCCTGGAGTTTGCTGCATGTGAGTGAGGCAGCCTCAGTGGCTGCATCTGGAAACCTCTGGAGAAGCTCAGACTTGCGATGCCCATGGTTCCCACGGACAAGCACAGGACTCCCCCTGACCCCCCTTCGACCTGACGTCCCTCGAGGGAGCTGTTTTCTGAAGACTTCTTGGTTCTTTAGGCCATAAGTAACCAGGCAGAACTTCCTCCTATGAGGGCTGAGGGTCCCGGAGGAATATGTGGGGCTGTAGGAATCTTAAAGTGACTCCTGACCCTGATTGCACATTAGAACCACCTGGGGAGCTTTTAAAGAAAAGCATTGATGCTCAGGCCCCGCCCTGGAGATTTTTATTTAATTATGCTCGGGCGTGGCCCAGCAGCCAGAGCTGTAAAGACTCCCCAGGTGCTTCCAGTGGACCAGGCTGCCCAGGAGGCTGCGGGTCAAACCGTGTAGCCCTCGGGGGAGGGGCTGGCGGGTTCTTGGGTACAGTTAATCTGGGAGCCCCTTGGTTCTGAGTGGGCCTTGGCTGTCACAGCAGATGTTTCCTCTGACTCACATTCTGCCCAGCCATCTTCTGCCGCGCCTGGCTGTCCTCTGAGGGTATTCTCAGAGAAGGCGAGCTGGCAAGAATTTGCAGACAAGAATAATACTTGGCATTTATTTCCATCCAGTGACTTGAGCCCCTCATAGCACCCTGGACATCAAGCAGGTCATCAGCACAGAGCCGGGGCAGCCAGCCTGAGCCCTCCCTGGGATGGTTCCCTGGCTCCCATAAGGACAGTTGCCATGGGGACTTGCGGTGAGACTGTGTTGTCAAGCGGGGCCCACCAGTACCGATGCTTCTAAGGCCGAATCATCTAACTTCTTAGCAGAGTAAGCTGTATCCCTCCCCATCTGTCTGCTGCAGTAGAGACGATTTCTTCTTTTGATTTCCATCCCAGACTATTTCACGGATCCAAGACTTCCCTACAAGATCCACACGCAGCTAATTAAAGACAAGAAAGCAGTTTAATTAAGCAAAACCACACTGCTCGGCTGCTGAGAGGGACCAGCCGGAATCCATCCTCGGGTGGGTGTGAGCCTAGTGCTGTAGTCCATTGTGAACAAATGCAAGTGGAGACACCCAAGAGCAATGTGGTACAAGTGTTCCGTCTTCCTTACGCTGCTTTGGGAGGATGAGGAGTAGGGAGTGACCGGAGCCTTCAGCCTAGCAGGCTGGTTGAGGGGATGGAAATGGGAGGAGTCAGGGCAGGGTGAAGCAGAGCTACCAGGAAATGGGGAGGGGGAGTCAGCACAAGGCTGCCCATGACCTTTCCCTACAATCTAAGGATGGGGGTATCAGGAATGGGCGCGGTCCCCCCACACCATGCTGTGCCCTTATGGCCAACACATGTGTTTTTTCAGGCAGCATGATTCCTGAAACCATTTGAAGGCTGGATTATTTAATTACTGTGATTATTAGAGGTGCGTGTATGATGGGTTGGGGGCATGCACATGCCAGAGTCAGAAGGGGAGGTCAGAAGGCAACTGGGTGGAGTTGGTTCTTTCCTTCCACCACACATGGGCTCTGGGGATGGGTCTCAGGTCAACAGGTATGCAGGGCAAGCACGTCTCACTGAGCCCTCTCATTGGCTTTATTGGTTTGCTTTATTTTTTAGTGTGAGGTGGGAAAGGTTATACCTCTAATACAGTGAAATCGCGCTTCTGTTTTTCAGGGTCATCTGGAGGCCTGAAAGCCCTGTCACTGGCACTGTGGGTTTCCAAACTGCGTGGGTTGTCTGTTGTCAGACGCTTTTGAAGATCTGCATTGAAAGCATGCCAGTCTGCTGTCTGTTTCATTTGGAGGGCGGACACTCCACAAGGAAGCTCCGCCCTGTTCCCAACATTTCTGCTTGCAGTGGCTGGAGTCTCTCAGCGTGGCAGGGGTTGTTCCCCTCTAGCCATGTACCCTCAAGACAAGAACAGGGGTGGGGACCCCAGGAGTTGGGGAGGGGCATGCAAGTCCCTACTTAACATTCTATGTCCTGGGTGGCTGTATCAACTTTTATTTCCATAGAAACAATAATAAGAGAAATAGTGCTGGAAGGTCATTAGGAGAGATTGGTAGACACACTTAATCGAGTCAGGCCCAATGGTGGGACTGGGGGAAGCAGTAAACTTCGTCCTTGGGACTTTTAGGAATAAGCTGCTGGTTGGTTTTTGACTAAGATGGAGGAGGATGAACAAGATGGTGGTGTGAAGTCCTTTCCAAGCCTAGGAGCCTTGTGTGCAATAGGGGATCTTTCCTGTTTATGTCCTCTCTCTGGTTTCACAGTCTACCAGTTCCTCTGTATGAAGGACCTATCAGCTGTGTGTCACATGTCCACGTCACCATGGCAACGAAGGGCGGCCCTAGGCAGGGCTTGTATTTTTATTTCTCTTGTTTCTGCCTGTTTTGTTCCTAGCTGCCCTCACTTGTAGTAGTGAAAAGGACAACAAAACAGGGTGTTTACAGAGTATTGACACTTCACATAAACTGTGGAACTGGAGCCCGAGGTGATTTGCTGGTTTTTGTCTTGAAACAGGGTCTCTCTATAGCCCAGGCTGGCCAGGAGTTCACCACCCAGACCACAATCTGGTCTCAAATTTTTGCCTCAGCCTCAGTCTCGCTAGTGCTGGCATTACCGGAAGGCGCTCAGGAGAAGTAAAGTCTTTTTAAGTGTGGAATCTCGCTTCAACATCTCTGGACACAGCAATGAAGCATCATTTAGAAAGTCTGATGGGAGGGCTGGTGAGATAGCTTAGCAAGTGAGAGCATCTATAGTCAAGTCTGATGACCTTATCCCATCCCCAGAACCCAGATAGCAGGAGGAAAGAACTGACTCCCACAAGTTGTCCTCTGGCTTCCAATGCATTCCATAGTATGCATACACACCCTTAACAGATAAATGTATGACAGCAATAAAGAAATCCAAAGGGGGCACAGTAAGATGCATGCCAAGCAAACTTGAGACCGGAGTTTGAGTCTCAGGACTCCTCACATAAACAAGCCAGGCGAGATGGGGCATGCTTATAATTCCAGTGCTGGGGCAGGTGGATTTCTGGGGCTCACTAAACCAGCCAATCTACCCTACTAAATGAATTCCAGTCTGGTGAAAGATCCTGTAAAAAAAAAATTTGAGAAACACTTAAGGGATGGCACCATGTCTACATGTGTACAATATGTACACTTATGTTTCAGAGTATGTACACACACACATACATGCCTGCACATACAACATGAGTTCAAAAGCCAGTGTGGTTGTGGTGATTCACGCCTGTAATCCTAGTACATATTTGTACTCAAGCATTTGGGAGACTGAGGCAGGATGGTAGCGTGAGGTGTGGCTAGCATGGGTTATAGAGTGGGACGTTATCTGAAACAGACAAAGCTCATAGGTACTAAGGGATCATTGAGGGACATGTGGTGTAGATGCTTCCGGTCCTTTCCTTGGAGGAGAGACTTCAGAGATAGTATGGGGGAGCAAAGTAGTTTTTCAGGTGCTTGGCTCTGGGGGGGGGGATGGGGTGGTCCTGATAGAAATGAGGAATGCATGTCTCTTTCTTTGCTTTTCTTTCATTGCTTTTCTTTCATGTATTGTGTATGTATACATGTGCGTGCAAGTGTGTACATGAGTGCAATTGAGTGAATGTCCCTGTGGAGGCCCCAGGGGGATATGGGGAATCATCCTCAATCATTCTTCCACCTTATTGTTGTGAGCTTGAGTCTCTACTTAAACTCACAGTGTGCCATTAGGGCTAGTCTGAGTAGCCAGCTTCCTCTGGGGATTCCCAGGCTATCCCTTCCAGGGTCATGCAGCTGAGGCTGGCTTTGAACACCCTGTGTACCTCTTGTCTCCCCTCCTCCCCCCGTTCTGGATAACTGGGGTATGCCACCATGCTTGCCTGTCCCTCTAAAAATGTATTTATTGGGACTGGGGAAATGGCTCAGTGGTTAAAACTTTTGCCTCTCAAGCAAAAGAACCTGAGTGTGTATCCCCAGATCCCACATAAAAAAGACTGGACAAATATGACCGCAGCCTGTAATCCAAACCCTGGAAAACTCTAGAGCAAAATAATGAGGAGATAGAACAATCCAGATGACTAGGTGATAAGATACCTGATCATAAACCTGGCGACCTGAGTTTGATCCCTGGAAGCAAAGAATTATCTTCTGAAAGTTGTTCTCTGACTTCCATCCATGAACCATGGAATGTATGAGATCTCTCTCTCTCTCTTTCTCTCTCTCCACACACACACCCCTTTCACTTTCTCTCTGTGTGTGTCTCTTTCTCTACCTTTCTTGCTCTTTCTCTGTGTGTATCTGTCATTCTCTCTGTGTGTCAAATATTTTAAAAAATAAACAAACGGGGATAGAGAGATGGCTCAGGGTTAAGACTCTGACTTGCAAGCAGAAGGTCCTGAATTCTGATTCCAGGTCTCACATAAAAATTCCAGGCAGAAATGGTGGCAGCCTGCACTACTGACCTTGGTGGGCGGAGCCTGGGAAATTCCATGGCAAAGTGAAAAGGAGGTAGACACAACCCAAGGATGATTCCTGAAGTCACCCTTGGCCCTCCACAAAGACACGTAGTGCCCTATGATACACACACACACACACACACACACACACCAAAAAAAAAAAAAAATCTATGTAAACACTACATTTCAAAGCCTTCCTAAGAAAATCTCTGTTTGTAGTGGTTCTGTTTTACATGAGACTTTGTATTAGGTCCTTGGAAAAGGAGACAATCCTTCCATGTGGTTGCTAATGATCTGAAGATATGGGCTTTTATTTCCTCCCATTACCTGAACAGCTCACTCTTTAGATAGAAAGTTCCTTTAGGGTAGGAACCAGGCCTAACCATCTATCTTGCTCACGGCTGCTTTCCTGGCTCCTAGAAGTTTTAGCAAAGAGCAAGGACTCACTGGGTCTTGGTGGAGAGAAGGGATGAAATGTAGTTGAAGGAGTGCTCAGTTTCAGTGCATCAACTGTTAGAATAGCCATATGCACCTATGATGGAAAGAAGAGGAGAAAGAGCACCAGGGCGGGTGCGGCTGAGGGGTGCGTATGGAAAGTGGAATGGAACAGGCAAGGAAGGCTTTTCTAGGTGGGTAGCCCAGGTTGGCCGGCTTCAAACTTGCTGTAAAGACCAGGTTAGCCCTACCGCCTCAGTGCTGGAATTGCAGGTGTGCGTCTCCAGGCCTGGCTCGGGTGACCTTCTTCCTTGCTAACGGTTCTAGGTTTGTTGTGGATCCTGTGTGAGCAGGGCAACTGCAGCACAACAGTCCCTGCTTTCTAGCCTCTTGCAGCCAAGGGCCTCAGGCAAAGGGAGCTGGGAGCTTCTTGAACACTTTTGATCTCGCAGTGAGGGTGGAGCTGGACTAGCGAGTGCTCTTCTTCTTTCTGGTTTTGAATCTAAATGTGATGCCCGACCCAAGCAGCCATCTTGAGACCATGGAGTAACAAGTGTTTTCTCAGAAGCAGCAGAAAGTAAAGTTCAGAAGCTTCTGGGCCTTGGTAGCCTCTTTGAGCACTTGACCAGCATGGCTGTAACCTACCTTCATGAGAATGGAGAATCTTCATTTGTTGGCTTTGAAACCAAGCTGGAGTTTATGGCCTGATCTACCACTTACTACACGGTGCTCTGGCCAAATTCTTGGGCATTGGAGTCTCCTCTATAAAATAAGTCTTAGGATTGTTTGGATAGAGATTTTAAAAAATCTGGTTAGGACCTTCCATGTGGAGTGTTCCTGGTAGGAAAGGGTGTAAATGTTAAGTGTGGAACAGCTAGAGAAGGTGGCACCTACATTTGGATAGAACCAACGAGATGACTCAGCAGGTAGGGTCCTGCTCCCAACCCCAAGGCCCACGTCTCCTCTTTCTCTCTCTCAGATAAATGACACCATGAAGAAGTTTGTACAGTGCCAGAGAGAGAACTCAGTGGGTAAACGTGCTTGCCATGCAGCCCGACAACATGAAACTCTTGTTTCAGGATCCTTGGATCTTGGACTCTTGTTTAAAAGTAGGATCGGTGGTTTGCATCTGTAATAATCCCAGATGAGGTCAGCTCTGGCGAACAGTGCAGTGGGCGAAATAAGAGACCCTTCCTCAAAAGATGGAATGGAGAGATCCAACTCCTGAAAAGTCTGTTCTCTACATTAAAAAAAAAAGTTTGTCCTCTTGACGTGTACATCTACCCATCTGCTGGCATTCACAGAGATCTTTAAAGACAGAAGCTCAGGGCTGGGGAGATGGCTTAGTGTTTAGTTTAAAGTACTTGATGCATAAGCAAAAGGACCTATGAAGGGGCAATCTAGCCCTTCATGGCCCTTTAGTGCCATGAGTCTGTTTCTTGTTCCTTGCTCCTCATGAATTCCATGCCTAGGCACCGTGAGTTCTCGTGGGCTCCCTAGCCCCTCATGGCACTAGTGCCATGAGCTCTGTTTTATTTCTGCTTCTCATGGAGGCTCTACATCTGGAGTCCATGAGTTCCAACCTTTCTTTTCTCTAATAAACTCTACCATAATCCTCTAAAAAAAAAAGGACCTATGAAGCTCTCCAGCTCTCATGTAAAATGCTGGATTGGTATGGCTGGCCCACCTGTAATTCCAGAAGGCAGAGTAAGGTCAAAAAAGGAGATAGAGCAATCTAGGATGATTTCTGAATCACCCTTGGGCCTCCGCAGGCTCTAGGTTTTAATTAGAAACCCTTCTTAAACTCAATAAAGTGGTGCTGGAGAGATGGTTTAGGGGTCTCAAAAAGACTGTCTCAAAAGCAGAAAGACAGTTCTGATCCCAGGTCCAACTAAAAATACCAGGTGGAAATGGTGATTGGCCTGCAATTCTGGCCCTGGGGGTGTGGAGCCTGGGAAATTCCAGGGCGAAGCAGAAAAGAGATAGAAGCAATCCAGGATAATTCCCAAAGTCACCCTTGGTCCTCCACAGGGACACACAGTGCCCTCTGATACACACACACAATGTGGAAGAATAATTAAGGATTATTCCTAGTGTCAACCTTGGGTCTCCACATGCACGTGAAAACATGTAAGCACCAGATGTGTATACCTGAAAATGGGCGAAAGTAAGTTTAGACAAATCACAGAGTGTTGTTTACTAGGTAAAGAGCGCTGTTTACTAGGTAAAGGTCAGATTTTTATCATAGAGAGCTAGCACAGAATTTTCAATCATGTCTGTTTGTGAGATGTGCAATTAGGAACTGTAATGGTGTGAGAGGGAAGTGAGAGGAAACTAAGGCTAGGAAAGCCCCGCATGTGACGCTGGCCCATCTCCATCTCCTTGCACCACCGTAGTAGCTCTTACTAGCCTGTTTCTCTCCAGTCCATGCTGCATCAGGGGAGCCCCCGTGTACAGTGATTTCCAGCACTAGGGTGTTATCTCACTCACTTAAGCCTGGCAGCAACACCCAGAGTTTGAGGGATGGTGACAAGTACCGAGTGGACCTCTCTTGGCTTTTTACTCGGGCAGCCTCGGCCAGGCACCTCTTGGTTGCAAGAAGGCTCCTGCGCGCAAAGCGTCATTTCTGCATTTCAGGCAGGAAGAGCTTCTTGGAGGTCTCATGGGTCAGCTCCAGGGTCAGCAGAGACCAACACAGGGAGCCAGGAGTCAGTCCCATACGGACTTATTCTCCCCACAAAAGCAAGGAACATTATTTTTTACCAGTATATATCGGCAAAGGTTTCAGGGGAGACAGCGGTTGTGTCACAACATGCGTGTGGAGGCCAGAGGACGTTTGTCATGTCGGGCCTTTTCTTCCACCTTCACGTGGGATTTGCATGGCAGAGGTCAAGGACGACTTCTGGAAGTCAGTTCTTCCTTCCACCACGGGGCTTCCTGGGATCACACTCAGGTGCTTGTGCAGATGGCTGTCTGGAGACTTCTAGTCTACCTGCTCTCCATCTCCTACAAAGCGCAGCTCAATAAACGTGGGGTGGTGGTGTGCACTTATGATCCTAGCACTCAAGAGGAAGAGGTGAGTCTAGGGGAGTGTTGAAAGGACGCTCTTCAAGTGGGAGGAATGAAAAGTGGGCTCTAGTACAGGAGACCCCTGTACTTCCAGAGGGGATCTGTTCACTGATGTCTGTTACAAGCTAGGAGCTCGTGAAGGGCCAAAACTCAGGAGCAAAGCCTGAGCTGACCAGGCAGCCCTAGCCCTTGAGAAGCTTGTCGCGGGGCCTCCATCCTGGAGCTGTGGGTCTCACTGGGCTTGCAGCCAGGATCACCTGTGCTGTGTTCTTAGGGCCCCAAGAGCTCCGCCGCCACCAAGCAGGGTACTGTGTGGTTTCTACTGCCCTCTTGCGGGCACTGCCACACAACCAGGACAACGCCTGTTCCAGAGCTGAACAGGAAAAGCCAGTAGTACAAAGAAACCAAGAGGAACCAGGACCACGAATGGGAAAGGAGCACACATTTTTAGATTTCTGAAGTGGAAGGTTCTAGAATCCAGGACTTCACTTTGTTGACAGTTATCTTACCAAGCATATAGATCCTTTTCCTTATATTTGTTCTTACGCGTGGATGAGCACATAAATGTATGTATATATGCGATGGCCCAAAAATTGATATGGGAATCATCCTCGATGGTTCTTCCACCATATTCTTTTGGGGCTGGGTCCCTAATTCAACCCAGAGCTCATCTCTAGGGCTAGTGTGTCTTAGCCAGCTTGCTCTGGAGATTCCGGGCTCAGGCTTCAGGCTGGAACTACAGAAAGGCTGCCATACTCAGCTAGCATTTTACATGTTTGGACCTGGTGCTTGCACAGCGAGCGCTTTAACTGTCGAGCATCGCCCAAGTCCAGCTGCCTCCTCCTTAAACATGCTTGGAGAGAAGAGAGACTCTCCTTCCACCTTTGGGATTCTGACTGCAGGTTTATATATAAGCATTTTACCTGCCTAACTATCTTGGCGCCCTCAAAAACTGTTCTTGGGGCTGGAGAGGTGGCTCAGGGGTTAAGCCTCTGCCTTGCAGGCGGAAGGTCCTGAGTTCGGATCCTAGACCCCACGTATAGATGCCGGGTATAGACGCCGGGCCTGTGCTTCTGGTCCTGGTAGGGCGGAGCCTGTGAATCCCTGGGCAGAGTAAACGAGGAGGTGGAGGCAGTCCATGGTGGTTCTACACACCACACATACACACACGTGCACACTTGTACACACACAATTGAATAAATAATAATAAAAAAAAACCCAAAACTGTTCTTGATTGTGTACATTCAGTAGACCATGGTGGTGTTAGGCATGATCTATAATAGAAGGCTTAGGTGTATATTACTATATTCCTGTGTGTTTGCCCTCCCGCTAGTGATCCTTCAGTGTGAGAGCTCTCTATGGGACACCACACACCAAACTAACTAGGAAGGGAGAGGAGCTGTCCTGGTAAAGAAGTGTAAAAAAAGATATATGTCCCATCTCTCCTCTTTAAAGATTCTGGAGGGGAGTGTTGCAAGATGGCACAGTGGGTAAAGGTGACTGTGTGTTCACCCGGTGCCTATGTTCGATCCATGGTGCCCGTATGGTAGAGAGGACTGATTTCCAAAAGCTGTCTTCTGACTCCACGAGCGTTTCATAGAATGTGTGTGTCTGCTCACTCTCTCTCAAAAATACGTAAGAGATTCAAAGATTCTGGAGGGTTCATCCAGCTCCCCAGCCCAAGACTGAGGCCCCACAGCACACTGGGTACCAAGCTCAGTGCTGCTGCAACTTTGGTGCCTGACAGCCCCCAACTGACCCCTTCCAGGACTGGCCCTCAGCTGATGACCCATCAGAGGTGACAGATTTCTCCTGGGACAACTGGCCCTTACTGGTCACTGAACAAAAAGGTTCAAATAGTCCACAGGTCCCTGTATTCCTTCCTGTGACTACCACTTTCTTGCAGTGTCAATCCTGGAGCAGGTCCTAATAAATGTCTCTGACTCAAATCAGTGCATCTCCCAAGGGATCCAAGATGGCAATGATAGGCACGAGGGTGCTGAGGAAGCAGATTCTAAAAGGGAATTTTTACAGCATAGTCACTTGTTGGCCAGTTGGAAACTAGGACCTCAGTGGGGGTGGGAGGCAGAGTGTTGGGTGTGGTGCATTAGGGTTGGCTGCTACAACTTTCAGTGGATGTCTGGTCGCCCAGGACTAATCAGAAAGTGAGGGGGTTACTACAGTTCCTTCTGCTGGTGGCGCTGGGGCTCTGCCTTGCACACACCAGGCAGGCACACACCCTGGGCTGCCCCCTCATACCCACTTTTATTTTTTTCAGGGAGCTCTCACCAAGTAACCCAGGCGGGCTTTAAACCGTCGATCCACCTGCCCTGCCTCCTGGTGCTGGGATTGCAGGTGTGTGCCACCATCTCACCTGGCTGCAATTTTAGACAAAAAACTCTACCTGCTGTCTCAATAAGTGACCTTTACTAGGGACCATTCCCAAGGTTCCAGGACCACGCAGTGATGGGGGCTGTGCATTGTCTTCCACTTTCATACGGAAGATCACAAAAGCCTCCTTTCACTAGCTCTTTTCTTTTGCAGTGTTGGGAACTGAACTTAGAACCTCACACTGGTAGGCAAGCTCTCCATCACTGAACTGTGTGTTCAGCCCCACGTCTACTATTGAGATGAGAAACAATATACTTTCTAGTGCTAGGAACTGATGTTCATTATAGACACAGGTTTGCTTTTCCTACCTACTCCAAGGGCATCCAAGGACTTACAGAATTTTAATCTAGTGGCATGAGAGCTCACACAACATTGCACTTACCGAAACCGGAACCTGCTTTATTGGTACTGGGTACATGCCCTGCATCTGCTAGTCCGGTCACCTACCATACTGCCTGGAGCTATGCCCTGGAGGAGGATGACCAGCCTGCTGAGGTGCAGCCCAGGTGCCCCTGGAGACCACACCCTGAGGATGTAGCATCCTAATGTCACGGCCCTGTGAAAACATACAGACTGGAAGCGAGAGTGAGCTCAGGAGGAGCTCCACTACCCTCCCAGAGCCCTAAGTGGGGAGACCTCCCCTGCCCACTCCAGGCTCTAAAGGTTACGTCTAAGTGGCTGCAAAGGGAACATACCAGTGCACACCGAGTCTCACAGTACTTTTGGTTACAGCTGCTGCTGGACGCCACAGATCACCACCGAGACAAGGAAGTAAGTCACGGAGCGTCTATCCCAGCAGACGTAACTGGACATAGGGGAACAGGACTGCTGTCACAGTAGGGACGGGAAACAGTGACTTGACACTCTTGCTTTGAAAGCTATTCACCCCAGGGTCACTTGCTTTGAAAGCAAGTAGGTTCTCGCCCACATGTGCACACCACAATGTGTAAGGCCAGACCACAACTTCAAGTGTCGTTCTTTCCTTCCACCACGTGGGTTTCAGGAATTGAGCTTGGGCTGTCAGGCCTGCCTGGCAGTGCCTCTATGCACCGAGCGTTCTCTCTTGCCCGCTCCTGTTCAATCTGATGATAAATGGACAAATGCATGGCTTGAGAAGTGGTCAGAACCTAAGCGGATCACCGAGGTGGACAACAGTGCATGTCTGGAGGGTCAGGGAAGGAGACTAGAATGGGTAGCAGCAAAATACGAATTTGCTTGTAGACTTCAAAATTTCCTGCTAGAAACCTCGGACTCCAGAAGGTAACATTCCAGAACTTTGAAGCAAACGTTTGAGTGGTGCAGACAGCAGGCTGCAGAGGGGCTGTGAGCTGCCCAGCGTGTCTTCATGGCTGAAGGATTCTTCTTCAAGCATTGCCAGCTTCAAGGCGTCCCTCTGGGAATGCTGTGGCTGATGACAGCCATCTCACCCAGCCTCCCTCTTCCCGGCACGTGGACGTGCACAGTTGCAGCCCACTTTCCCTGTTGAGGTGTCTGGCAGAGTCATCCTTGTTTGACTCCTGGTAGGAATGCCGATGACCCTTGCTTACCTCCTCCCTCTACCCAGCCCTGCTTCCTTCTCTCCCTGTCCACATAAACTTTGTGGAAAAAAATACTCGTTTCTGCAAAAAATTCAGCTATGACAATTAGTAAAATAGGTCTGTAGTTGGATATCAGGTAGCGTCATGATGGTAGCCTTCTAGGGGTTGAGAGGCATTTGCTGTCGGTGCGACTACACTCATCTGGGAGGGGAGAAGACTTTAGCTGGCCCCGAAACAGAACAAACAGGATAGAAGCTGCCCCACCCCACAGCTTCTGGTGTGGCTGGCAAAGAAACACCGTCTCGCTCTTACCTCCCTGTGCTGTGTAAGCTGACATTACACCTGAGGGACCGGCTGCAACCTGCTGTCAGTGGGTAGAACCTCTCTGGTACTTCTAACCTTCACATGCGAACCCGGTCTGGACACCAGGGTTGCTTCTACAGAATTTCAGGAGCTGGTTAAGAAGCAATACAGAAGTTCCCCCTGTAGGCTTCTTTCATTCCACCTTCATTTTCTCTACCAATTACCCTTAGGCCTTATTCAGATCTTAGAAGCTGAATCCATTGATTGGTGGCATTATCAGTATGTCTACTAAATTCTAAGATAAAACAAATCAAGTAAAATTCAAAGTAATCTCCTTGTAGTACTGCAGAATATGGAAACTAAAATACACTGCTCCCCCCGGCTTTAAGAACCTCAGGCCAGCCTCAAACTCTATATGCAGCCAAGGACGACTGAATTTCTAATCCTCTTGTCTCCACCGCCTAAGTGTTGAGATTACTGGTGTGTGTTACCAGATCTGGTTTATGCCATGCTGGGGATCAAACCCAGGACTTTGAGAACGCTACACAAACACCCTCCCAACTGAGCCACATCCGGCCCTGCTTCCCTTCTTTTCAGCAACCTCAGTGGCGTCACAAGAAATTCCCAGTCTATCAAAGCCCAGCTGCACAACTCCCCAAAAGAACACAGCTCTTTATTTCTGTGGAGACACAAACGGTGGGTTTGGATGAGAACGAGCCAAGCACAGGGCTTTGCTTTCACCTCTTCCAGAGAATTCCTGCTGGCTGGGTGGGCTGTTCCCTGCTCTCCTCTGCAGCTGACGCAGCCTCCAGCCTCATCTTCTTGAAGGGAACGCAACAAAGCTGGAGGCCACAGCTACTGGAAGGGAGGTGGCAAGGACAGCACTCTGACTCTCTAAGATGCAGGGGGTCGTGGGGCTGGGTGGCCTTCAGGGCACCTGCCCATTGTCTCCACTGCTTTTTCTCCCCGTCATGTTGGAGGCACATCTCAGGCCGGCTGTGAGCTGGCAAGGGTCATGCCCTTGGCGGCTTGCTGGGCTAACCAGCGCTTGTATCTTTTGGTCTTGGGCTTCTGAAAGAGCACCACGGACATCGGAACCCTCACAGTGTCGAGTCCATTTACCTGAACACACATAAAAAACCGAGAATACTCAGGTCAGCCAGCAGAGCCGCCACCAGCCAGTTGCGACCTCCCAGGTTGCTTTTCTCCCAGATGGAAAAGGAGAATCCTTTTGACACGTACCGTGACTTCACACCAGTACTCCCCCCACCGTGTGATAGGCTCTTCTGGCAGCTTCAGTGCGTGCGGGGCGACCACAACACCAAGCTGCAGACAGACCCCAGCCAATGAACTCTTAGTGCTGTGCTCTAGACAAGCTCACAACGACAGTACTAGGCCTAAAGTTTCCTAGTAGATGGGGGGGGGGGAGAAGAAAGGGAAGAGAAGGGTTTGGGGAGGATTTACAAAGAGAAACAGGTCACCACGCCAAAACTACTCCATTCACAAATGTGACAATTCTCCAGTAAGTCTTACACTCCCAGGCTTCCCCCCACCTCCCAGCCAGAGGGAAGACAAATGGAGGCACCTTCTCTATTACTCTTCACTATCCTTGGCTATCGTCGGTGCAAACCGAGGAGACCTTCTCTTCATTGCCACTGGATGGCCACACCCTTTCCTAAATGAAGAGATCGACCCTGGGTGTCCTTCCCAGGGGAACACTCACATTTTTGAAGAAGTGGCGGGCGACAATCTCCGGGTTCAGCTCCCACTTGACGTTGTTCTTCATTCCTACCTCCAGGTGGCAGTTTTTCAGAAACTTCACTGTCTGAAGGGAATGACGAGGGGCTGATCAGAGCCGCGGTGGAAGGAGTCAGAGGGGCAGAATTTCGGCCCCACAGCCAAGAGCAGTAAAAATACCAATTGGAAAAAGACAGCATTCTTACAAGGTCAAGGATACTGTGCCTGAAAGATATTTTGGTGAGAGTTCGTAGGAGAATATTGCCTGTACCTCGATGCTTCTAGACAGAGAGAAACAGGTGGTGCTAAGGTCAGGTTCACCTTGGGGCCCTGCGCACCTCGGGAGGGAGATTAGCTGGAGACTGGAACATTTTGTGCACCTCGTCTCTGTACCTTTCCCAGACATACGTACGTCTGCTGCTATCACCCTGTGCAAACCTTCTACTTCATGAGGACTGGTCTACTCTGTATGCAGTGCTTGCCCAGGATATATGAAGCCCTGGGTTCCATCCCAGTACCCAAATACCTTTCTGCCTTAAGAACATTTTCTCCAACCTCCTGGATTGTTCAAAATCTACTCA
Organism: Typhlomys cinereus; assembly: GCA_023101885.1. NCBI lineage: Eukaryota > Metazoa > Chordata > Mammalia > Rodentia > Platacanthomyidae > Typhlomys > Typhlomys cinereus. Next base: position 810,993 of record JALPQD010000346.1, on the reverse strand, counting down.
TTTCAAAAGACCTAATTTAGGCCCTGGTGAGCTCAGTGGTAAGGTACCTGTTTGCAACATGGCAACCTGAGTTTGATCCTTGGAAGCCCACATGGCAGAAGGAGAAAACTGACTTCCGAAAGTTATCCTCTGACCTCTGCCTGTGCACTATGGCATACACGCATGATCATGCCATTTCTTTCTCTTCCTCACTCTCAAAAAATAGCAACACCAATACATACATATATATGTATTTATATGGGGAGACACACACACACCCATAACCTGCTATCATAGTTAGGCACAGGTGTCAAATTGACAGCGATGGTTTGAGCTCTGGACACATTTGTGGAGAATTAATGGTTAAGCCCAGAACAAACCTGCAGGAGATTGTCTAGCTAATGGGGAAGGCTCAGCCTGTGGTGGGTGGGCCTATGCCCTGAACAGATGAATAAAATACAGCCAGGTGAGGAGGTTAGCACCCTTCTGTACATTTGGCCAGACATGCTGGTCTGGCAGGTAAGGATTGTCCCTCTCAGTCATTACATAGAGATGGTGTGGCCAGTTCCCTTGGCCCTGGTGTTGGTGTGTGCTCTCCTATCAAGCTGGACTGAGAACTGTAACCGGACTATCAATAAGAAAATAGATTTCTTGTTCCCTTAAACCATTTGATGGTCATTTATCAACAAACATGCAGGCGAACTGCAACACCTGCCAATCCATTATGGTCCATGTAACCCATATAATTTACTGCTTTGAGTTTACTGATGGCTCTGTGTGTCTATGCCCTCATTACTTTTCCATGGATCTCCTTAATGCCAGATCCTTCAAAAACTGGGGTACTTGAGGCAAAGAACCGAAGATCAAGATTCAGCAGTGAGTACTTCAAACACAAAAAGTTAACAAATAACTCTCAGAGAATGGGAAGTAACCCCAAAAGAACATCTTATGCCAGTAATAGGTTAAAAAAAAAAAGTCTTTTAAAGAGAGGAACAAGAATGGGCAGTCCCTATGCTGAGGAGCAAAAGACTTGAGCTGACCCACTTAGAACCCAGAGACAAAATTATACTAGAAGTAACAGCAATGTGGCACTTCCTGATAAAACGTTGCTCAGAGAGGTCTTAAAGGCCCCAAACATTATAGGCTTTTGCCATTGTTCTTGGTTGCTCTCCAAAAACTGTCAGTTAGACCCTATTACTGAAGATGCAATATAAATATACCACAGAACATGAGCAAAATATATCAACTGGAACTCGTCTGAGGACTCTCCTTGCTGGATAGTTTACACAGTACCAAGGAACTATAGAAGCTGCTGGGTAAAAAAAATATTCATAAGCCCCATCAACAGCATGAGATCTGTAAATTGCAAATAAATCACCATGGCAATAGGTGACCACCAGTGTAATAATAGCATGAATATTAAGGAGACAACCAATAGCTTTCTGATTGGATTCAAGACCTGCTTGTCAGAAGGGTACACATCCCTATTACTGGAAACTAGAACAAGAGCCTAGAAAAAGAAAGGAAAGAAATAGATTAACAGTCAATAAACCTATAGGTAGGAAGACATCAAACTGCTCTGTAGGTAGCTGTCGTTATACCCATGGAATGGGAACTTACAGTGGAAACCTCTGGATCTACAACTGGATGAGTGAAGGGAAATGCCCATATCAGCGGTGTGGCCTAAAGAGGGTAACTTGATATATACCATGGAGGCCTGAGCCCCCACAGGAGTAGGCAAGCCAGAGTGATGCATACAGGCAGAAGGGTAGGAGGGAGTGGGAGGGAATGAAGAAGGGAGAGGATGGGAGGGAGAGGGGAGGAAGGAAAGCTGGGATGAATACTCAGTATGTTTGTAAAAGCAGAAAAAAAATTAACAAATCAAAGACATGGTACATTTTCTTCTTTTTAAAATTAATTTGTGTGTGTAAGAGAGAAGGCACTGTGTATTCTTGAGGAGAACCAAGGGTGACTTTGGGAATCATCCTGGATTGCTTCCACCTCCTTTTTGCTTTGCTCTGGGATTTCCCAGGCTCCGTCCACCAGGACTGGAAGAGCAAGCCTCTGTTGTTTCTACCTGGCATTTCTGCGTGGGACCTGGGATCTGAACTCAGGACCTTCTACTTGCAAGGCAGAGTCTTAATCCCCAAGCCATCTCTCTAGCCCCATGGTGCATTTTCTTAAAAAAAAAAAAAAAAAAGCTAGAACCCTTCACCCAACACAACATGAGAACTTCCTGAGGTCTCCATTCCAGTCACGTGAGGCCCCAACTCTTTTTTTTTAAATTTTTTTTATTATTTTTTATGTAATTGTGCGTGTATGCGTGTGTGTATGTATGTGTGTGTGTGTAGAACCACGAACAATTCGGGAACCACCATGGATGCCTCTACCTCCTTTTTTACTCTGCCCGGGGATTCACAGGCTCCGCCCTACCAGGATGAGAAACGCAGGTCGCCCCTGCTTCTGCCTGGCGTGTCTATACATGGGGTCTAGGATCCGAACTCAGGACCTTCCGCCTACAAGGCAGAGGCTTAACCCCTGAGCCACCTCTCCAGCCCCCCCAACCCTTTTTTCTCTGGAGCTGGAGTACAATCTGTCTACTCACCATCTCTCCTTCCTTGGTCTGGAGCTTCTCTAGTTTTCCATCTTGTCTCAACTAGAAAAGATGAAACAAGTAGAAGAAATGAACCCATAGGAGGCACCCCCAAAGTCTGACCGAGCTAGGATAACCTGGGCTTCTGGTTTCCTCATATAGTCCCACCTCTGTCTCCAAATTAGATATCAAAAGGTGTAAAGTTCTAGGGGAAAACCTAAAGCTCTGTGCATCCAAGTCCCTCAGTGCACCGAGTTTACCAATTTCTCCTCTTCAAACAGCTTCCTGTTTTCAGGGGAAGCATACACAGCCAGTCCTTGAGGGAGGAGTCGATTCCGCCCCAAGGATTTCTTCACTGAGACCAGATCACCACGGACTCCAATCCCTGCCAATCACAACAGAAACAACCAGATAAAAACTACTCACGGAGAAGTGACTTCCCAATTGTAACAATTCTGATTTTTTTTTTCTCCTATGGTCTCTTTCCCTGTTGTCTTGAACCATAGCAAAAGGATACTGCATCTCTTGTTACTGTAGTGCTGAGATTATGGAAGTTATATAAACACATCTCAGTCTGTTTCTTGAAAAGGTATCTGTTAAGTCCTGCTAGGTGACCGACAAAAATAAAGGTAAACGTGTTTCATGTTTTGCACACAAATGCACCAGAATTTGTATAACCACATGACTTCAATAGTTGTGATCTCAAAAAGGAATTTTTCTTGCAATTAATGTAAGAATATCTTAAATCTCTAAAATTCTGAAGTGTCAGAGGTAGAGATGGTCTAGTAAAGATGTAGTAGTGTTTTATCCTTTTAGCATGTGTTTATTTTTTCTTATGTTCTCAAAGGTGATTTATTGGTTCAGTGATGTAGCTAAAAATCAGTAGCAAAAGGAGAAGCATTCTCCACTTAACAAATCCGAAATGGTTCTTATTTTATATTGAGTTGAATATTTGACCCTTAACACACTTTTCTACATACAAAACACAAGTTCTTGAAGGTTCTTCATTATTGCATTATAGAAGAAATTAGCGTGTCATAAATGCTTAATTGGACATTCAACTGAAGTAGTCATTTGTACACTTAACTTCCTGATGAGGCCCATAATGGAAAAACTTAAGATAAATTTGAAATTAGATTATCAGGTTCTGTTAAATTGTTACATATACATTGCTTAATTTCTGTTCATTAATTTATATCCACCCAATTATATAAAGTAAATTTGGAGGAAATGGAAAAAAAAAAAAAAAAAAAAAAAACTACTCATGGAGTCTGTGGGTAAGACCCCTGCTTGTAAGTGTGATGACCAGCACTGATTCCTGAAAGCCCCACGGTGATGGGAGAGAACTGGCTTCCTAAGCTGTTCCCTGACTGACATCGTGTGCCGTGGCATGCATTGCAGACACCCACCGATTTCTGTGTACAAACTATCCAGGAAGTATAAACTTCCCTGGGGAGGGAAAAGACGTTCTGCTTGGAGTCCAGCTGGCTGGTACGGGTTTGCCAGGCATGATGAGCTCTTGAGTTCCACCTCTAGCCTCCCCAAAGACAGGGGAAAAGATAAGAGAGACCCGCTCCTTGTCGTCCTCAGTTCCTCCATTAAAATGTTAATTCGAGGGGGCTGGAGTGGCTCAGTAGGTAAAGTGCCTGCTACACTAAACAGAGGATGTGATTCCAAACTCCAGCACCCAGGTAAATAAGCTGGGATGGTTGTACAGATCCGTAATCTTATGGGGGTTGAGACGGGAGGACCCCGAGGTTGGGCATTCCTAGCCATCCAGTTCTGGGATTAGTGAGACTCAACCACAAGAGCTAGGTGGGGGTCTATGAGATGGCTGAGCAGGTAGAAGCACTTTCTATCCAAGTCTGATGACCTGAATTCGATGCCAGGAATTTCCATAAAGGAAGGAGAGAACTGACTCCACCAAGTCGTCCACATGTGCACGCACGCACATACAAATGACAAAGTTAAAAAAAAATAAGGAGAGGAGTGGAAGAGGAAGGAACCCACTTGATATTCTGCACATGTGCACACACGCATACAAACTCTAGTTCACATTTGGATCTACAATTACCAGACTGCTAATTAGTTTAGGAACTGGTAAAAAAAATTCAGCGTCTCAGGCCCGGGCTTCAGTCTCCTGACAGTTACCAGGGTTGCGGGCTGGGAGAAGCTGACCAATGAGGGGAGGGCGGGGAGGGAGGCCGGGCGGGAAACCCGCCTTACCTTCCACTGACTGCGTGAGGATGAGCTCCAGCGGCTCCTTAGGCTTGTGCTTCGTGTCCTCCACCAGCCTGTAGACGCGGTGGCGCCGGTGGAGCCGCGGCTTCCTGCCCTCCCGGGCTAGCGGCACCTTCCACCAGCGCTCCACGATCACCGTGCTCTGCAGACCGGGGAGGCGGGTGAGTGTTGGCGAAGCACGCGGCCGTCCGCACCCCAAGATCAGCCCGTCGCCCCAGGCCTCCTCGCCGGTGGGAACGTATACAGTTCCCCCCACTACGCCGCCTGCACCCCGACAGCAGCCCTCCACCCCGACCCGGGCCTCCCCGGTCCGCGGGAACACGACGCCACCCCGCCACGGCCGCCGGCACCTCTAAACCCAAACCTGGGCCTCACCCGCGGGTGAGACAGGCCGAAGTCGCGCTGCAGCCCCGCGGCGACCCTATCGCACTGCGGTCCGAGGAGCTCCCGGACTCCCCGCTGCAGCCCCGCAGCGCCCGCCCGGAGCAGAGCCCCGCCGCGGCCAAGCACCGCGGCCGCCATGATGCGCGCGGCCGGAAGGACGTCGAGCTGGCCCCGCCCCCGCCCCGCCCCGCCCCGCCCCGCCCTACGCTCTGCGCCGTGCGCCGCCTAGTGCCTCGGCGTGGGTGACCCCATTGTTACGGACAGATAATGGATTGAATGAAGAAAGGGAGCTTGGGTCAGGAGACGGCCCCGCGGGCAGAGGCGCTCGCCGCCGGCCAAGTCGGCCGACCGTGGTTGGGATTCATTGATCCCACGTGGTGGACGGTGACACCTGACTCCCGGAAGTTGTCCTCTGAACTCCGCCCTCCAAATAAAATAATGTAAAAAAATGTAAATGAAGGCTTTTCACCCCGAAGGTCAACTCCTGTACACTAGAGTCAGAAGCTGGAGATTTCTGGCAAAATCCTGTCTTAAATGAATAAGCAAGTCAAATGTGGGCTGAGTCACTTCTGATGTTCGGCGATTAGTGAACCCTCCATTTGCCTTGTCTGCCTAGAGGTGGTAACAAGGATGGAAAGTTCCACCAGTCCTCCGGACAAACGTAACGTTTAACTGTTACACCGCCACATTTAAGCTAATATTTGAAAGATCTAAATCACAAGGGACATAAGCCACGGAGACAAACTATGGTAGGGTCAAGCAGTTCCCTCTGTGGAAGGTCTCAGCACTGCACAGAGGACCCTGAAAAATGGTACGAGAGGGTCAGGTTCTGGCAAAAAGATGCTGTATGTTTTGTCACACCCTGTCCTTAAATGGAGCAACCTAAAAGTACTTCTTGGTTTCTGGGACACAGCCTCCTCTGCTGAGTTAACTTTCAAGAGTGCCTGGCACTCAGTATTTAAACTCTTAGTGATCTTGGCTAGCCTAGCTTTAACGGTAACTGGTACAATAGTAACTTCCAAATTTCTCTCTATCCCGAACCCCCTCCCCCACAGCACGTTGGAATATCCGACTGCTTATTATCTTCCCCTTACATACACACCGATTAGTCCCATCTCCCAAAACACTGGTGGCCGGTAGCCCTGCTCATTTCAGTGGATGGGACTCCATTTTATCAGTTCTTGGACACACCTTAGCTCTCCTCTCACAGTTCATCAGGAAATCCTAAGTGTTCTACATTTGAATTATTTACAGAATCTAAATCCTTGCCATCGTTACTCAAAAAGCTTCTTGGGAAAGATGTTCGTACCTATGCCAGCTTTCTGCCTGCCTGAGAATTGGGGGGAGAACATGTCAGTGGCTAGGAGCATGTGGTAAAGACAAAAGTCCTGACTGGTCATGTGTCTGATTGCATAAACAGGGCAAGTGCCATGATCTAATTGTGTCGTCTGCAGGGTTTGCTTGGGAGAAGAAAAAGGGTCCATCCACAAGATGTTTCATCAGTTTGATACAATTTAGAGATTCTTAAATAGAAAAGAAATATACCCACTTGTTACTAAAAGAGACCACATTCTTGAGTTTAGAGGATACATTGGTTTTAGAAAGTGAAGTCCCCAGAGTTTAGCCATGTGGTATTGGAAGAAGTTATGGTAAGTCAACCCAGAAAAAGGAGACTACATTACTTATGATTGCCATATAAACAGCAGCCAGACATGTGGGTTTGTTTCTTTTATGTTTTTTGCTTGCCCTCACAGGCAGCACATTAACTACTCAAGCAAAGCTGAAAGCACAGTCGTGGTGGTGTCAGATTTTGATAGGACCATCCCTCATACGAGAACAGTTATAACAGGTTACCTGCTCCCTTGGTCACCCCCTGTAAGATGTGACACATACTAGGCCAAAGGTGGGGGGAAGGGGGAGGACAGTAAAAATTCTCTACATCCGTGTGTATGTGTATCTGTGTCAGATCACTCTTCCACTTTTAATATTTTAAGATAGGGTCTGTAATTAAACCCAGAGCTTACCTGTGGGGCTAATCTTGCGAGCCAGCATGCTGTGGCATTTTCCAGTCCCTGCCTGAATTACAGGTGGGTCGCAGCACCCATTTGGCATTGACCTCATCCTTTTGCTTGCAGGGCAAGTGCTATGACTGCCGAACCATCTCCTCAGTCCCCAAATAAAATGGCAGAAAATTTGATTCCACAATCAGAAACAGTGTTGGAATGAGCAGGGAAGTCTACTCTGTACGTTATCATTTCAGGCCCCAAATTTACATGGTCTGTGAGTCTGTTCAAAGCTCTGGCCTAGAGACGTACGGTCGCCCGCACCAACTGTGGTTGTCTCCATCCTGGGTGAAGAAGCCAGCTGGACAGTATCCAATCACTCCCCCTCCCCTGCTCTTCATAGAGCACGCAGGCAGGGGTGCTGAAGGTGGCAGGTTGATGGCTTTCTGATTAAACTGGTTAGGTCAGCACAGGCAAGGGCACCCAAATGGGAAAAGACTGGAGAGTGGCCAGGGAAAATTGCCAGTGCCGGACAGAGCCAGGGTTGTGCATTCTCTCACCTCTTGATGAGGGCTCACAAGGATGTTACTGGGGAAGTGGGTGGGTCACGGTCTGGACTAGAGTCTCAGGTTCTTGGCATCTTGTTCACCAATTGAAGAGGTGGACAAATAGAAAGTAGCAGATTTTATGAGAGGCAAAGCAGAAACACAGATTAGATACGTGGCAAGGAGCAGGAGCCCTGCCAGCATGCTGCTCAAGAGCATCGGGCTTGCTTTCATGGTTCAAGGTAGAGAGGACTGGAGAGCTAGCTCAGGGGTTAAGTCCTTGCCTTCTAAGCAAACAGACCAGAGAGTCTGGATCCCAGATTGTATGTAAAAATGCCAGGCGGAAATGGTATCAGCCTGCGCTTCCAGCTCTGGAAGACAGAGAGAGCAAAGCAATAAGGAGGCAAAGTAATCCAGGGTGATTCTGAATGTTACCCTTGGGCCTTCACAAGCATACATAGTGCCCTCTTTTGTATCTTTACGCACCTACACACACACACACACAAGGAGGAGTTGGTCGTTATGGGGGAGACATGGACGGCTTCCTGTTTTGACTGACAGGCTTGTGTTCTCTCCCATGCTGCGCTTGCTCTTAACCATATGCATGTCCAATCATGCACAAACATAAGATGGTAAATAGGGGATCTTCCCTAGAAATTCACTCAGAGGACACACTTTGCCTACTGCACATACACCCAATACCAATGCAGGTTGTTTTGGAACACTGCTTCTAGGCGCAGAATATTTTTCAGGATGTGTTCCATTACAAAAGGGGAGTTACTAAGAGTCAGTAAGGTTACAGCTGTGAGTCAGAGACTTATTTTTTGTTTGTTTGTAGAAAGATGTGTGTAGCTCATGCAGATGCAGGGGTCAAAGACTGCTACCTTGCTGGAAAAAGGTATATGTGGGGTGTTTGTGTGTGTGTATAGGTCAGCCCAAACATGGTCCTAGGTTGCTGAACTATCTTAATGCTTGCTGTATCACTGCTTCCACTCGGGGTTGGAATAACACTTGTTCTCCTGAATCACTAAACTGAGTATGGTGGCCGACGCCTGTAATCTCAGCACATGAGAGGAGGAGATAGAACGACTCAGAAGTGCAGGTCATTCTTGCCTGCATAGCTACTTCAAGGTCTGGACTACATAAGATCCTGTCTCACAAAGCAGAAAGCCAAACCAAACCAAACCAACTGAAAACTAAAACAAAAATATAGAAACAAAGGACTTTCCCCCCCCTTCAAGACAGGGCTTACTATGTAGCCTCAACCTTAAGCTCATAGCCAGCTTCAGCTGGGATTACAGGTGGTCACCACCAAACCTGTCCAAAGGTCACATCTAAAGCCTAAATCAGAGCTGGTCACTCATCTGCTCAAAACACTGCAATGACTTCCCTGTACTGAGTAAAGGCCTTACATTGGTCTGGGTGGTGAATCACCAGCACCTCACACTGCCCCACTCACCTATAGTGGCTAAGGAGATGCTGCTGAGATAAAGGTGCCTGCACACAAACTTGGCAGTGTTTGATTTCTGGAGCCCACATAGTGGAAGCAAAGAATGGCTGAGTGAGTAAAGGTGCTTGCCACATAAACCTGCAGACTTGAGTTCTATCCCTGGTATCCACGTAGTGATAGGAGAGAACCAAGTCCTGAAACTGTTTTGTCCTCTATATGTGTACTGTGTGGTATCAGTGTATCTACACTTTTACACACACACACACACACACACACAGATTTGTGCACATGTGTGCATGCATAATAAAAATTTGCTGAGCAGTAATAAATGTTAGAGGTCTCAGGCTGGTGGCTTCAGAACCAAAGTCTGCTCACAATGTTAAATTTTATGCCTTATTTGATACGGCACAGATTATTGTGTATATCTGGCCTCAAACTCGCCATGTACTAGAGGATGGAAATTTTATGTATATTATATACAAATATCTAAATTCTTTTTACTTTTTATTGAAAAGTGGGCACCATTCATGCACATGAACTGACTGGCACACTGAGCTGTGCTGGTAAGAGTTTCCCATCATTGTGCTATGGCTCCATTCTAACTTCACAAATTTCCATTAGCTGTCTTGGCCCCTGGGTTTTGAAATAAGGTTTTACAATGTAGCCTAACCTGCACCTTGCTATCCAGACCAGGCTAGCCCCAGGCGTTCAGCAATCTTACCACCTCTGCCTCCCAAATACTGGGATTATAGGTGTATATCACCAACCCGGCTCCCTGAGGGTTTTTAGTTTGGAATTCCTACCCTACAAAGGCAACAGAGGAGCTCTCCTGGACTGTGGGCAGGATGACAATAAAGGATGAGTTGTGAGGCCTGGAAGCGCCACAGCCAATGCTTCAGTTGTGGGGTTTCAGAAGGAAGTGTCCCAGAAGCAGGGCCAGGGTGGTGGGCATGAGAAGCGCTCAGGTAGGGTCATTCATCACACTTTAAAACATTTTAACTACTGGAATAGTTGTCAAATGTGTAGAGTGTACATAGGCTGAACATGGGTCTTGGTTAAGGGGAGAGGGCGGGGCAGGGGCAGAGCACTAGAACTGAGGTGACATAAGGGCTGACCCCTTGTCTATGTCATAGTGCCAACTGAGGTCACAATGCCCAGGGTTGCTTGAAAGCCTGCCGCCCGGCCCCCGAGCCTCACTTTGCCGCAGGGAGGCACTGAACAGAGAAACTGCCTTGTCTCAGGTCCTACCCCTCTCTTTACTCCCTTTCTTGTCTCAAGAGGGGAAGACCACGAAACTGCTGCCTCTATCCCTGCTGGTCACCATACTCCTATTACCTCTACTGCTACAAATACCGGGTCACCCTCCGGGACAGGATGCTGCCTTGGTGTTATAACAGAAGGTAGGTACTTCTACACAGAAAAGTGTGAGTCTGGTCCTGTGTGTCTAGAAGTTAGGACAGTAACTTCAGTTTACTTCCTCTCTCAAAGTCTGAGGCAAACTAATTGGGGTCTCTCTTTCCCAACAAGCATCACTTATAAGGAAACAGAGGACCTGATGCTCCGGCCCCGCTGCTGCCTCCAGTGCTCCTGAGTCCCTAAGGGGTTTTCAGGGGGGTAGTAACGCCGAGCAAGAAAGAGACCACGACCACCTTAAAGTACTGTACTCGGTAAGTGGACTATGAGCAGGCATGGAGATGGGGCAGCTTCCTGCTTGCTGCGATGCCTTGTAGAGGGGAACGTTAGCTAGTGGAAAATCAAAAGTAGAGGCACGTGAGACCTCAAGAGCTTGTGTGTAAAACCTACTTGCTTTATAGACAAGGATTCTCAACCAGGGAGCTTATGGTCAGACAGACTTGTTTTACAGACAAGGATTTTTGCCCAGTGAGCTTAAGGTCATATAACCTGTAGTGAAAGGCAGGGTGGGAAAAAAAGGGAACCAAGGAAAAGTAGACTGGGCAGGATAGGCAAAGCCAGGCCTGTGATGGCAGACCTGTGGGTCACAGCTACCTGGGAGGCTGAAAGACTGACCAGCTCAAGGCCTGTCTAGGTACGGCGAACTAGAGACCAGCTTGGGGCAACTCAGTGGATGCCAGAGCTTTAGACACACAGTGCCAGCTTTTTGATCAAGGATGGCAGTTCCCCCCTAGGATTAAGGGACACTGTCCAATCTCTAAGACGCTGACTGCACTTCTCCCAGCCTCTCTGCTGCCTGGCAGAGAAAAACCCAGAGGTGCTTGAGGCTGATCAAGGACTAGACAAGTTAGCGGTAGACTGCTCTTCTCAATTTTCTCTTTCCCAGGCTGGAAACCTCACGGTGCTGACAACTGACCCCCTGCTTCACCAGGACCCAGTTCAGTTAGACTTCCACTTCTGCCTCACCCCCCACTCCTCCGCCCACTGGCACGGCCTTCTTTGTGACCACCGACTTTTCCTGGATATCCCGTATCAGGCTTTGGATCAAGGCAACAGAGAAAGGTGGCTGAGCTGGATGGGTGTGGGGGAGGAAGGCGGGGGTTTCTGTCCTCTTGTGATGTCACAGTAAGGGGCTGGACAGGGCAACTGTAATGTAGGCGGCATACAGAGAAACCTTTAGGCGGGGCAGGGCTCAAGGGATCCCAAGGGTCAAATGAAGTTGCTTAGACTTCTATTCAGAACACTAGTGGATCCAAAACATGAATTCTTTCCAAGTGCATTAACTGTCCCTTTTTCTAGGCCCCATTCTAATTTACACTTAAGTCTCGTAATCCCTTGGCTTCAGAGAAAAGGCTATTAAAACTAGAGCAGAATCTAGCATGGCTTTCTGCCTTGTCTTCCTAGATTCTGAATTGGCTAAATAGTTCATTAACTTTCTCTTCGGCTTTAGTTTGACAGCAACACTGGAGTACGTAGAGGAGAAGACCAATGTGGACTCTGTGTTTGTGAACTTCCAAAATGATCGGAAGGATAAAGGTGTGGATCTGTCTTTCCTTGTCCTTGGTGCCACTGATGCTCTGTGGAGTTTGTTTTCCCCCTTTTTAAGATACCCTCTGCATTTCAAAGTTTTTCTTCCCTTCCACTGCAAAGAAAGTCAAGGCACTCATTTAGTCCCATTATAGCTGACAACAGGAAATCCTGCACGTGGTGTTAGAGGCCAAACAGAACACACTGGTGAAATTACCAAAAATTCACTCAACACTGGATCTGAAGCAAATGTATCGTATTTAGCCAGATGTCTGGCACCGCATTATAGTTGTAACTCTTCCCTCAGAGCTTGTACTCTACTAGAAGAGCACAGCTACCACTGTCCAGATTCTGGATACACATTAGTCTGTGAAGGGTGTTCATTCTCACCTAACTTAGGGTTACAAGCAAGTGTGAAAGCCAGGGCCAGTGCTTCACTCCAGCGCACACCCCAAGCTTTCCAGGGATTTCTCCCAGCCGGATCTGAGGGCATACATGGGGGGCTTCGGTAACCATTCTAATCCTTTGTTCTCCCTCCCACAGGTGCCCTGCTTCGAGCCTTTAGCTACATGGGCTTTGAGGTTGTCAGACCAGATCATCCTTCTCTCCCTCCTTGGGACAATGTCATCTTCATGGTGTATCCCCTAGAAAGGGACCTTGGCCACCCGGCCAATGAGCCTCCCGGAACATGTCAATCCCATCTGTGAGGGGCTCTGAGGCTCAGGATGTGACTAAGATACTCCATCCTAGGAAATAAAGGGTAGTGCAATCAAAGACTTCTGTTTTTTGGGGGCAGGGTCGGCTGGACAGAATATGAACCTTAAATTCATTGTGGGGTACACTTAGTGACTCTCCAAGCCATTGTTTGTTCACGGAACACTCACCAAGGACATCACACTAGGGAATTCAGAAAGTCTAAACTTTGGATTAGTTTATAATCTGTTCTACAGTGCCAATTTCTTCTCTGGGGGAAAAAACTGTACATAAATTCCAAAGGGGGAGGATCACAACCAATAAAATAGGAATTGAAATAGCAAGTGTTGGACTGTAGTAGAACAAGGAACTCATGAAATAGAAACTGACATCAAGAGTTCAAGGAATTTTTTTGAACACAAGGTCTCAAGTAGCCCAGACTTCGCCTCTTCTAGTGCTGGGATTACAGGTAAACCTTTCCATGTGTATTTTATACCCAGTAATGAACAGACAATGAGACCACACTCTACAGGCAAATGTTGTGGGACCTCTATCCTTGAAAGGAGGCCAAGAAAGCTAGGGACTAATGGCCCCACAGGCCTGTGCCAGGGCTGGGCTTGTCCCGTTAGCCTTTCTAATGGGTCTAATGAGTTTGAGAAAATCTGAAAGTTGTAGGAAAATATAGAGCCCATTAATCCCTAGATTTTTTTTTTGGTAGTATTGGGGAAGGGACCTAGGAAACTGTTCCACTGAGCCTTTTTGATATTTTGAAAAATGGCACAAAGTCCATTGTACCACCATGTTCATTTTAGGGGTTGAACTCAGGTTACCAAGTGGGGCAGCAAGTGCCTTAAGCCACTCTCTTTTTAGAGACAGGGTCTTTTAAGTTTTCCAGGGTGGCTTCGACCTTTCAATTCCTGTTTTAGCTTCCACCAAGTAGCTGGGATTATGAGTCTGGCTGCTAACCCCGACTTTGAAGGGTGCCTCCCCTGTAAGCTTTTGCCATACATGCCATTTATATGAATCCTGTCACAATTCTCAATGGAGCATCACAATACACCAGCTATGGGTAAGGCCAGTGAGATGGCTCAATGGGTAAGGATGTCTTCAAGTAGATCTGTGATCCAAGTTTGATCCTAAGCCCACACAGTGAATGGACTTTCACCTTCATGAGAACACTGTGGCATGCACATGCCTACTCATAGGTGCTCTCTCTCCAATGAAATGTAAAAAAGGTGAAGACACCAGAAGGAAAGAGTGCCTAAAGCTTTGAGTTTTACAGGAAAAACTACTAGAATCGTCTTTTACTCCGGTATAGGTAGGTTCTTTCTATGTATATGGCAGACACCTGAACTGGCTCTGGTTTTTACTGGATGGTGGGTTGGTTTCTAAAAAACTTTAGGAAAAGAAAATGAAAGCTTATAGGGGAGGGACATTTTTTACAGTTGGGTCCCTGTGAGGCAGTTGGCAACTGTCACTGAAATTCAGGCTCTGGACCCATGGACCTGCTTCCACTTTGTGACTCAATGAACATGTGGTTTTTAGATCATTTCTTGAGAACTTTATTCAGTAAATAATCCCCGAAATGATTTAAACAGAACCACACATTCTCTCTAGGTGTATATGTAGACGCTATTATAGCAATTTAGAACATTTCCTAAATTTCCTGTTTTAAACAAGTTCACAAAGAAATAGCTGGAACAACTGTCTCAAGTATTTCTCTCCAATAGCACCAGCAGTCGAGGCTGGAGGAGCATTCTCTTCCCACCTCCCAGAGCCTTTTTGTGCACTTGCCTTTGCCACTCAGCTCAACTGAAGTCTCCTGAGTTCACCGAACACCTTTATAACTTGTCACCTAATGGGGTGACTTCCAATACCCAAACCCTGACTTGTTTCCCAGCCTCAGAACAATTCAACAGTAATGGTCGTGGCAATGGGGAAGAGCCCTTGAAAGCTCCTAGCAGCGTTCACACACTGGGAGGAGGGGAAGGATTGAGGAGTGAAGTGGACATTTGTCTCCCTTTGTCACACACATTTTCTTGTATTCTGATGGAAAGAGAAAATGGTTTGATCCATCGTAAGCCAGGGTGTGTGAAACAGAGGACTCTATGGATCTCTTTATCACTGACTCCTCTTCCTTGGCATCAAATCCTGCCAAAGAGACAAAAGAACTTACACAGGCACTGAAGGCAAGTTAAGCAGCAGCACAGTAGCAGAGAAACTGACAGAGGCATGTGGAAGGGGGAGAAAGTAAGACTCTTGTTGCTGTGTTGCTTTCCTGTTGCTAAGACAGATGACAGCTCCACTCACAGCAAAGCAGATGGCTTGCTCAGCAGCTTCAGAACAAGTCGTCATCTTCAAGGTTATCATCCCCAGACACAGACGCAGCTTCTATTGAGTAGAAATGTGAGTTAGACACTCTTTACTTCACAGCAACAGGCTGTGCCAGTGTGGCCAGGAGAAAATTTGTTTAATGTCCTATGAACCAAGCAAGCTCCGACTTTATCTTCCTGGTCTGGAAAGACACAGGGAGGTAACTTCTCCAGATGTTCTAAGAACCAGGGTCTGTACCTGATAAGCTGAGGCAGGACAGGGTGTGTGGGATCTCTTCTCTGCTCTTGGTCTCAGTGAGCATGCTGGTAAGAGATGCATCTATTTCTGTGGTCTGAAAACAAGGACAAAGGAAGAATACTTGGCCAGCAAGGAGGCACCCTGTTCTGTTGCTCTTGGGATCTACTTGAGTTTAGCCCGAGAGGGCACAGGATCTCCTTCATCGACCCTTTCTGAGTAGTTTGGGAAATAAAGTAACGTGAAGGTTCTCAGGGCAACACAGGTTTCAGCAGTTCACTGAAAACGATGAAGTGTTTGCATGCTGCAAGCCTTACTAGGCCTCACGCACTACACTTTCCTGGAAGAAGCACCCAACATGACTACATGACTCACCATGTTCAACACATCTGTGACAGTTCTGTTTTCTTCTGTGTCTTCAGGAAGTTCAACCGCATATCCTTTACGAACCAATTCTAGTCCAATATCAAGTTTCTGAAGAGGAAAATGAAGAGAGTATGTTCTGTTTGCAAGGGTGGGCAAACAAGACAGAAACAGGCAGAAGAGCCAGGGTCACACTTCAGAAAGGCCTTGACAAGCATGGTCTTCTAAAGTGGAAGCAGTATCAGAGAAGGGGTAAGGGAAAGAAATGGTGTGTATGAAAAGAGGACGATAGAGCAAGCAGAATGGGAGCCTTGCTCACCTTCCCATTGCTGGTATCATATAAGTAGATCTTTGGCCAAGTTGCGATCCCAGTCTGGACGTAGCTAGAGATCTTGGCTACCAGGGGCTTCCAGTCGGCACAATGAGTAAGTCTCTCAAACTCATCTAAAGCTTCCTCTTCCCACTGTTCACCTGGCAGCAGATGGTAAGGAGGGCAAAGCAGAGGTGCCTCAGAAAGGATCAGGGCTGACAGGACAGGGATGTACTTTTCATGTCCAGGAAGGTTTACATTCTTCTCTAGTTAGTCTGGGTCTGACTGACTAGCCAAATATCTGCTACTTTCTAGTGCTGGCAAGTGCTCAGCCTGAACCCCAAGAGCTCAAAAAGCCTAACGATGTGAGTGCTCCTGTTGTGTGCTGTATGTGGAGGTTAGGGCAAGGCGGCATGGTTCATTACCTGCGGGGGCGATCTGTGCCAGACTACATTCTATTGCTTGAAATGGAAGGCTTAGGAAGTCACTCCTAAAGTGAGAGAAGCCAAAGTTAGAATCTCTTCCAAATCCTGTTGCCAACAGTGGCTCACCAATCTATGGCCGGGATTCCTGCAAATTCCAATCTATACACTACACTCACCTAAGTGCCCTGAGATCCTTCAGTGGGCAATCTCCATTATCTCCAAAGTCAACAAAATAGAGGTCCAAATTCCCATTCTCCAAAGTGCCAAGGACCCGGGCTCGATACCAGGATCCATTTGTAGATAGAGGTGCTGCTACAATGTCTCCTACATGCACAGTCAAGTCTTCAGGCTACACGGATGAGGAGTCAGAAGAGTAGTTATGATAGTTCTGAGTGATAGCTAACCAACGGGGAATGCCAGAAGGAAACAAATAATTGTCTCCAGGGAAAAGAAAATCTGACATGAAAATGTTATGCCCCAGCCCAGCCCAGCCCAATCCCTCTGGCCAACTCACAAGACTGTTCTCATAGTGCTGGGTCATCTCACTGACAAGCTTATCCAGCTGCAGACTACGGGAGCCAATGATTTGGATCCAGAAGTGGTTAGGGTGTTCAGAAGCAGAAACATAGACTTCTAGATATTCGTCAGCATGGAAACTGAAGTCAGGACTGGGAACTGAACACAGGGGTAAAGATGGTGACTATAGCATCGCCACCTCTGGTTAAAATGGGGAGACTGCATCAGGGAGATGAGAGATGGAAGCACCGAGTGGCTTTAAGCATTTTAAATCTGACTGGAGGGTCAATTAGATAAACCATATAAAAGTACCCACGGAAGGTATTACGTTATTTCTATTCCCTTCTATGTAAGCTCACCTTGTTATATGGCATGTATTCAAATCAGTCACTGGTCATAATGAAGATAAATCCTCCATCTTCTAGGTGTACCAAGAGCAATAAAAAGGTACACCAACTGCATGTGCCTGCTCTACATTTCATTTTACTGAAGACTTGTCCTATCACCATAGACAGAAAGCCCATGAATTTCTGAAGGGTTTTGATCTTCCCTAAGCCAGTACTTTTGTACAAACAAGGAAGCTCACGTCGTTTTATTTTTCAATAATTATTAAATAATAAAAAGACTGGAAAGAAAAAAAATCAGGTTGAAAATATGCGTATGTTTGGGGTTGGGGAGAGAGCGCAGTCACTGAAGTGTCTGCTATGTAAACCAGACATGGTGGCACCTGTACGTAATTCCAGTGCTGAAAGGCAGAGACGGGGATATCTGGGTCTCACTGGCCAGCCAGCCTATGCTAATGAGCAAGTCCCAGGCTGTGAGAGACCCTCAGAAAATAAGATGGACCCCTCCTGAGGTATGAGGCCAAGGTTGACTCCTGGCCTTCACAGCATACATGAACTCACTTGCATGCACACCTGTATGTGCACATATGTGCACACACACATTTGGAGAGAAAATATAGATTCAATTATTAAATCTATTACTCAGATTCATTTCCTGTGTAAGCACATTTTACCTTATTTTCCTTCATCATAGGTTGACCTTAGAAATGTTATGTTTTTATTAGCCTAAGTAAAATATTACCAGAAAGGCATTTATGACAAGAGTCATCAAAACAAAGTTCGTATTTGCTTCCTAGGTTAGGTCAGTCAACCCAGTATTCTCATTGCTCATACTTTCAAACATGGACGTCTCTGGATTGGTCTGGGCTCCAGACTTCTGGATGCTGTCGTCACTGGGTTTCTCCCAGGAACCTTCTTTTGGTCCTGCAACAGCCATGTCACCACTTCCTTTGGGGGGAGGAGCCTCCAGAGGGGGCACCTGCCCGAGGCTAGAACTGGTGCTTTTCCACATTGCCGGTTCTCCAGCTCCTCCTGGGTCCATAACATCCTCTCTTCTCACACTGATCGGCTGCTTGCGTGGGACTCTGGTTTCTGCAGAATGAGCGATTCTCTTCCGAAGCTCTTCATCTTCTGAAACTTTCTCCAGTATCAAATGCTATAAGAATTAAGAAAAGGGACAAGCTTATGTGGTAAGACACACGATGTCAATAAGGGGACGTCCCATTTCCAGGTACAGTAAATCTACCAGATACTTGCCTTTGCTGCTGCCACTTCTTTCTGCGTTCCTGAGATTTTTATAAGTCTTGACAATAGTAACGTTCCCTCTGATTCTTTGTCACAGGTGATTTTGGCTCCAGAAGCTTTGCAGATTGAACGAATTGTCTCACCGCCTCTCCCTGCATTAAACAATACAAAAAAATCTGTCCTTTCCTCTTGGACAACCTTTGTTCAGAGAGAAATCACTATTTAGTATATACTACATGTGGGAGTCAGTTCTCATTTCTAAGTTGAATAGAATGTGAGAGACTGAAGAAAACAGGAGCTGAAGTTACTATTGTAGAACAGAGATACAGAACTCTGCTTTATCCATTTTATTTAAACTGCTTTGGACGAGTTAAACTTCATGTCATTCCCAATTTTTTAAAGCTATTCTACAAGGCTACTATCATATCATCAGCTCCTAAGATGTACTACAGGGAATATTAGAAATCGGGACAGAGGATAGGGCACTTCTCTGCCTTAAATAGCAGCGCTAAGGAATGATCCAGGGGAAGGTCTAACAGGTAGTGTTTTGAAAGATTGGGATAGGATGAACATCTCTAGCTTCCTTGTAAATATCTACTTGTAAGATTCAGAGCAGACTGTTTCTTGAAGTTCCAAGTTTTGTTTTTACTGCTGGCTCTGTATTTAAGTAAAACTGATCTCAGGACACCTGCCTTTTTTCCCTAAGCAAAGTGAAGCCAAGAAACCCCTCAGGAAGTGTGTGAGACAGGCGAAGGGAGAGAATGAAGGAAACAGCAGAGGAAGCCATCCAGTGGTACCTATGATTCTGCCCACAGATCTCTGGGGGACTGAGAGCTGTTCAAACACTGGGGTATTCTCTGTCAGGATCTGATGGATTGCTGCTTTGGCCTTGCACACCTGAACAGGAAAACCACTGATAAGCAGCACTCGCTCATCGCCTACATCCTCCGTGTCCACATCAATCCGAGCACCTGTCTGTTTCCGCAGCTGCAGAGAAAAGGAGATGTGGCAGTACACTCCTGAAGAGCTCCAATTGGGTCTAGCTAAGGACCCTCTAATCAAACCATGGAGGCACATGTTGACCAAAAGTCTCATTTAAATCAGGATACTGTAAACAGTCCTGGTTTATTCCTAATTTATGGATGGTAATTAGTGACAAATGAAGCCACATACTAGTTAATTCAAAACCACTTCTCCCGTTTACAAGCCTTTCTTCCATTTTGTTTAGATTAGCAAACCAGAGATTTTTTTCTCATGCATGTTCCATTTAACACTGATCCACATTCCCAGCCAAAAGATTTTGCTTTCTTGACTTTTCAACTGACCAATGGATGATGGTTGCAATTCTTTATTGTAAGTTAATGAGTTCATTAACTATAAAATAGAAAAGGACAGTTCAAGCTCTACTGAGCTGATACACAAAACAAACCACAATTTTAGGCTGGTGAGATGACCCCGTGGGTGAAAAGTGCCTACATAAAAATCTGGTCACTTTGGTTTTTATCTCTGGAGCCCACATGGTATGAAAGAGAGAATGGACTTCTAAATGTTATTCTCTGAAGTCCACATGAAAGCCAAATAAATAAAAAAAATATTAAACCCGCAACACTATTTTAGTTTAGTAAACTATCCTTTAGTCAACAAAATCAATGCCATTTGCCTGCTCACTCTTACCTGTTTAATATTGGTTCCTTGCCGACCAATGATGAGCTTCACAGCTTCCTGGGGAACCCGCATCTCTATCTCAATGTCGTCTTCTCCAACAAATGTCAGTCGTTCTTCTGCACAGATCATGGCTCATTAGATCAGACTTAAATGCACCAGCACTACTAGTATCCCTCCCCTGCATTGGTCAAAGAGTGATCCAAGAGATAAACTGTGGACCTCAACCCTAATACAAGAAGTAATATCTGAGTGAGAATGAGGTGGTTTCAAAAGACCACAGCTGAGCCTTGAGATGAAGCTCAGTGACCGGGTCCAGCGCATGCTTAGCACAGAGAAGCTGAACTAAGTCTCCAGTATCACTCCTGTCCTCCAAAGATCATTTGGCACATTCTGTTGTATACCATTTTAGACGCTGAAAAGGGCAAAGCAGACTCTGGAAACAGAGTTTTATGGAAGCAACTCTTAAGACATGTCTCCCAAAAAACAATGAAGGTTAGCAGTGTCTGAGGCATTCAAGTAGCCTCAAAACTTCTTGACTTATTTTTAGTTATTTCTCTAAAGCCAAGTCTCCATTCAGTCTGTTGTGTCTTCCCCTGATTAGCTACAGAAAAGCAGCATAAACAGATCATACTTTAAAGGTTGATACACTGATTTTGCTAACAACAGGAAAGAAAGAAGATCCCAAAAGGAAACTTTCGCTTCAACTTAATGAGGAAGACAGCAGAACATTTTTGCAGGCACAGACGGGTTCACATACCTCTGCTTTCCCTGTATCTGCGGTACAGGATGTAGGCAACTGTTGCACTTGCTGGGATCCCAAGGACCAGGGCTATTTTCTGAATAGTGGACAGGCTTGTCCATGAAGTCTGCTCAGTGGACATTTTCTGTTGTACTCTAACTTAACATCCTGAAATAAAATCAAGAAGATAGGAACTTTCAACCAACACTGGTTGGCAGAGAAGCATGAGAACATCATACTGAAAATATTGCCCATTTTCTTACTTCAAGAGCTCCAGGAATCTCAAGATCTATTTCATGAAGCAGCTCTCAGGATATTTTAAGAAATGTTAGGTAAGGGACTGTACCCCTTAGATTCAGGTGCCAACTGAAGGCCAAACTCCGGGCACAATCTGTGAAGAAGCAGTTATCAAGAAAAGCCACAGCAGGGGCTGGAGAGGTGGCTCAGGGGTTAAGCCTCTGCCTTGCAGGCGGAAGGTCCTGAGTTCGGATCCTAGACCCCACGTATAGACGCTGGCGGAAGCGGGGGCGGCCTGCGTTTCTGGTCCTGGTAGGGCGGAGCCTGTGAATCCCGGGGCAGAAGGAGGTGGAGGCGTCCATGGTGGTTCGCGAATTCGTCCGTGGTTCTACACACACACACACACACACACACACACACACACAGACATACACACACGCGCGCACATACACATGCACATACGCACAGTTGAATAAATAAAAAAAAATTAAAAAAAAATTAAAAAAAAAAAAAAAAAAGAAAAGCCACAGCAAACCTGTGGGAGACTGCCTAATGATGAAGGCCGACCCAGACCACAGGAAGGGTGGGGGAAATGGAGGGATGGCTCAGGAGTTAAGACTCTTGACTCTTAAGCAGAAGGTTGACTTTCGATTCCAGGTCCCACATAAAAAACACCAGGCAGAAAAGGCAGTGGCCTGCACTTCTGGCCCTAGTGGGCGGTGCCTGGGAAATCCCAGAGAGAAGCAATAAGGAGGTAAAAGCAATCAGGGGTGATTCTGGAAGTCACCCTTGGTCCTCCACAGGAGGGACACACACACACAAAACAAAACAAAACAAAACAAAACAAAACAAAACAAAACAAAACAAAAAAAGCTGTGTGTAGGTAGGTGCATGCAACAGCACACATGTGGAGATCAGACTATTTGTGGAAGTTGGTTTTTTCCTTTTATCTTTCAGGCTCCGGGACCTGAACTCGGGTCATCAGGCTTAGAGCTGAGCCACCTTGCCAACCCCAAAGGCTGAATTCTTCCATAATAATTTTGGTCTCTCAAAATTATTACAGTAGCAAGCATTCTCCTTTATCAAAGAAACCCTATCTTGATTCCACTTACTCCTATTACTTCCCATTTTTCTTTTCCTTTTGCATAAGACCACAGAGTACTAATTCATCTACCCTGATTTTTTCTTCTTGACTCAGATCTCATTGCTAATCAAGATCATCAGTGAAATGGGATGAAAGATTTGTCATGTGATTTTTGCCTGCCATCTTCATAGCCTCATTTTTTTAATCCCACCTTTGCACAAGGCACAGGATGTACTTATGTGTTCTTCCTCTGGTACATGCCATTTTTGTCTTCCCAGTCATGTGAACCTAGCTGGTGTCACTGGCAGATTCTATTCTTGCACGTTTCACCCCTAACATTTTACCCCTGAAGCTACCCCTTCCTCTGAGGCCTCTGGGATTTCCAGTGCTAGCTTGCTTCATTCACAAGACCCTGTGAGTCCTATCTTCAGGAGAGAACTTATGTATTACACTATATAAAATTGTTTATCAGTTATGTCCATTTCCTCTAGACTACTGGCTTCACCAGTGCAGATTAACTCCACTTCTGTGTGCTAGATCCTGCCACGGCACTAGGAAAACAAAGATAAAAGACTAATGAATTGAGTCAGTCACTATATGCCAGTCACTACACACACACACACGCACACTCATTATTTCACAACCATACAAAGCAGGAAACAGTCTCATTTTTACAGAGGTATAGGTGTGCTGAATTTAGAATTTGGGTTATTTGCTTATTAAATATCTTTTGCTACATTCATTAAACCATGTATGTATACACATGTATGTGTGTGGGCACACATGCCATGGTGCATGTATGCAGCTCAGAGGACAACTTTGTGGAGTCAGTTCTGTTCTTCAACCTTTATGTGGACTCTAGGCATCAAGTTCAGGTGGTTCGCTTGCAAGGTAAGTGCCTTTACCCACTGAGTCATCTCATGTTCCATGAAAAACCTTTTTAAAAATTATCTTTTTACTGAAACTTGAAGGGGGTATAGTAAGTACATGGGTTTATTACTTGACTAACTTCCTTCAAAAATTAATATAATACTGGTAGATGACATTATAGATGATAAAAAGTGCCTATTTCCAGATATTACAATCTAGTAATATAAAATAATGTGGTCAATAGTGGTGGCACACCCTTGCAATCCTTGAACTTGGGAGGCTGATAGAAGAGTTGAAGTCCAGCTAGAGTTACACAGTGAAGGTGTCTCGAAGAAAGCAAATCAAACCAAAACCAACTCAACCCAAATGTTTACATATGAATAAACATAAATGTTATAGTTTGCCTTCAAGTACAAAAATTCAACCCAAATCATAATGAAATTGTCTTCAGGCTGGAAATATAGCTCAGTGGGCAAATACGCTTGCCACACAGGCCTGATGACCTGAGTTTAATTCCTGTAATCCACACATTAGATAGAACAGACTCCTGAAAGTTGTCCTCTGAAATGTGTATGCTTTGGTAAGTTTCTCTCTCTCTCTCTCTCTCTCTCTCTCTCTCTCTCTCTCTCTCTCTCTCTCTCACACACACACACACACACACACACAAGTATTCATCTTAAAAAAGTATTTGATTTTTGGGCTGGAAAGGTGGTTCAGAGGTTAAGCCTCTGCCTTGCAGGCGGAAGGTCCTGAAATCGGATCCTAGACCCCACATATAGATGCCAGGAAGCGGGGCGGCCAGCGTTTCTGGTCCTGGTAGGGCGGAGCCTGTGAATCCCGGGCAGAGTAAACGAGGAGGAGGTGGAGGCGGTCCATGGTGGTTCCCGATTTCGTCTGTAGTTCTACACACACACTCACACATGAACACACACATACACGCACAATTGAATAAATAATAATAAAAAAGTATTTGATTTTATCCTAGGAAGACTAAAAATATTAATATGGAACATATTCTGGAATAAAACTATGGTTATGAATGTGCTTTTCCTAAAAGCCCATAAGGAGGCATTGAGAGAAGACCCAGTATGGAAATCTTACTCCCTGGAACACACTCAGTAAGCAGATTAGATACGTGCTCCCAGGATTTGTACCTGGCATGCTGGGGGGCTCCTTGGTGGCAAAGTTCCTATTAGCACCTGCAAGCAACTCAGGATCTCAAAGCTCTAGCAACACAAGCTCCCCCAAACTTACACAAATATTTATATTTAGCCTTAGAGACTTTGCTAATCAGAATGGAATAAAATTCTTCAGAGAACCATCAGAAGTTTACAGAATTTTTTTATCTAGTAACTTTAAATATATTGAACCTGCCCCTCTTGACCAGACTCATGGCCTGAAGAAACACAGAACTTTTTATTGCCCTGGGGACTCTTTCTAACTGTCTTGTCTGTGATAGTTAGCTACCCAGTAGATCCAGTGTACCACTTTGGAGACTGAACAGGAAAACTGGTCCTCTCCATCAGACTCCATTTCTTTTTTTTTTTTTTTAATTTTTTTATTATTATTATTATTTATTCAACTGTGTGCATATGCATGTGTA
Organism: Typhlomys cinereus; assembly: GCA_023101885.1. Taxonomy (NCBI): domain Eukaryota; kingdom Metazoa; phylum Chordata; class Mammalia; order Rodentia; family Platacanthomyidae; genus Typhlomys; species Typhlomys cinereus. The sequence goes on along the minus strand of JALPQD010000346.1, from coordinate 786,196 downwards.
TGTGTGCGCGCGCGTGTCTGTGTATGTGTAGAACCACGGACGAATTCGAGAACCACCATGGATGCCTCCACCTCCTTGTTTACTCTGCCCCGGGATTCACAGGCTCCGCCCTACCAGGACCAGAAGCGCAGGCCGCCCCCGCTTCCGCCTGGCGTCTATACGTGGGATCTGGGATCCGAACTCAGGACCTTCCGCCTGCAAGGCGGAGGCTTAACCCCTGAGCCACCTCTCCAGCCCCCAGACTCCATTTCTAAGAATGGGGGGTGGGGAGGTTTTGAAATGAATTAACTCAGGACATCAGTGTTATGTACACATCCCAACACTGAGCCAAATTGCCTTTCCCTTAGACCCTAAGTGGCCTAGGCCTATTTGACCTTTGAATTCATCCTTAAGTCTCTTGGTTAGCAGGGATTATAGGTGTGATACTACCATGTCTGACTTCTGTCTCTTTTTAGGGGAAAGATGGAAGGGTTAAGTTTTACATGGACCATTTTTCTTTATTTATAGGGTACATTCCCACCAACTCACTAGATAAAAATCAATTTCTGTTTTCAACAACCAGCAAAAAAAATCTTTCACAAAAGTCTACGTGGCATTTCTTATGTAAATACAAAGGAAACTGTTTGCTTAAATAATTTCCAAACACACATAACTTCAAAACAGCTCCTCTTTTAAGACATAATTTCTTCTCAATGTTCAAAATGATTTTAGTTCCTTTAGCTCACTCTTGGTTGTTCCATGTGTTTTCTAATATGGTCTTTAACAAGCAAAGTTTGTGTTCACATTAATGTGTCTCAGTTAAATTCTGTTAATACTTGCTATAGGCTTAACCTGCTGGGGACAGGAAGAGTAAAAGATGCTTTTGTGAACACACTCAGGTATGTGGCAGTGCTCAGACAATAGTTCAGCAGAAAAGAGCTAGAACTTCTTAAAAAGGCGTCTTAGATAGGACACAGATGAAAGTGATCCTCGGATACAGCCAATACGGCCAATTTATTTAAAGTAGGAAGTATTGCCTGTCCAATAGGAGCTTGGCTCTAGGGACCATAACAACCCAGAAAGATGTGGCTGCCACCATAAAGGTTTTTATATGGCAGGAAAGGCCTTGATACCTTTGGAAAAACCAAAGTAAACCTAGTCAGATGTGCTTTCATGTTGCCTGCCTTTTGTACTATCTTTCTGGTAATTTATGGGACACAGAAACCAAAGAATTTAGGACTGGGAGGGACAAGGAGATGATTTTGCTTCACTAATGTCACAACTGGAAGAACTCTCCGACAGAGCAATACCACACAGATTGTGGCACTTGGGGATATGAAAAATTTTTCTAAGGCCTCATAGCTGGTCCAGCATTTCCACACACTCACGTGAGCAAGAAACTAATTCTATTTTGAAGGCTGGTCATGACTGCATCTCTTCACCAAGGCCCAGAACACTTAAGTTTTTCGATTCTAAAACGATCAGATTCAAAGTCAATGATAATCCAATATTCCCTGAATTCTGACCACTGATTCTGGGTTGAGTTTCATCCACAGCATCCCAAATATTGCTTCACAACACATGCTATGCTTGTAATTCTTAATGACTCGGTCTGTTTTGAGTAGAATGAATCGAAAGCAGCAATAGTGGGCTGCAGAGACCAGTGCAAGATGATTACAGCAGGTTCAGTGAAAGAGAAGAGGGTTTAAATAAACAAGACCTAGCAACTGTGGATGACGGAGCTGAAGACTAGCAATCAGGTTTCTGGACGTGGCAGATGGAATGACAAAGGAAGGGCATGTGTCACACAGCAAGGATAAATCTGTCTAGTGACTTCCATGTCCACCAAAAGCTATATTTCACTAACTTCATATATTATGCGCCCCCCCCAGGCGCGCTCGGCCCAATCAACGCCCGGCTGGAAGTCAGCCCAATCGCCTCTCGCGCTGCCACCAATCCTTTCCGCCCACCGCCCTGAGCGGCGTCGCTGCCGCGCGCTTCCAATTACCCGGATGCGCTCAAAGCCCGCCCCCCTCGCCCGCGAGGGACAGCAGATGTCGATGGGGATTGCACCTGCCAGAATTAACCAGCCAATTGGAAGCTGCAGGCAGCTCCCTGCTACCGCAAGCCAATTGCGGAGGAGGCTTGTGCGGCGACCCTGGGGGGAAAGGGGGACGTCCTAGCTCGCGGGGCTGCACGGGGTGGGGTCACTCTGTCCAAAATCCGAGGCATCCCCACCCGCGGCCGCCGGAGCAGCCCCCTCGCGTGGCGTGGGCGGGGCTCCGCCGCGCTCGTTTCTCGGGCGAATTTCTACCGCGAGTTACCAGCTGATGTCTCAGGCAGTGCATTAATGAACAATAAACCCTTTAAACCACGAGGACTGAGCCCTGGCTTGGGGGACGTGCCTAGAATTCCAGCACTTGGGAGGCTGAGCGGGAAGGCAAGCCTGGGATTCATGAAGACCCCCAATCAACGAAAAAAAAAAGGGGGGGGGAGGAAGCACGATGAAAGGGAGGGAAGAGAGAAGGGAGAGGCGGGATGAAAAAGGAGAGGGAAGAGAGAGGACGACAACCAGGTGTCCCACGTCTGCAATCCTAACGCTTGGGAGGTGGAGGCAGGAAGGCCAGTTAGAATCATCTGCGCGGACTTCCAGGCCAGCTCGGACAACAGGATGGAATGAATGGCGAAAAAGAGGGCCTTTGGAAAGACCAGAGAAGCCCAACGCTAGGCACGGCGGCACGGACCTGGGATTCCGCGTCTCTGGAAGGCGGGAGGGTCCTGAGTTCAAGACTCTGTGCCTGGGCAACACAGTAAGTAAAGGTTCCGCCGCGTTAGTCCGGCCAAAAGCCATTCGGCTAAAGACGAGGAAAATAAAAGGCTCCAGGGCCTCGGAAGAGGCTGGTGGACGCCTGCAAAGGAGCCGGGGCCAAGGCCCCTCGCGGATCGCTGGCGCTGGGCCCGCACGTCCCCGGGTACCGCGCCTGCTCTAGGGGGCACAGCGCGCCCCCGCCGGGGACCACCGCCCGGCCTCCCCTCGATCCCCGCTTCTCCGCCCGCCAGGAGCCCGCGTGGCCCGCGGCCCGGCCTCTCCCGCTTCCCCAACTCCGCTCGCCGGCCCCGCTTTACCGCTCTCCGCAGTCAGGCGTCGCGCGCTCGACCTCGCACCTCGCACGTCGCACCTCGGCCCGGCCTCCGCCTCCGCCTCCGCGGCCGCCGCCTCACGATCCTCACCTCGGCTGTCGGCCCGCCCACCGCTCTTCACCCGCCGCCCCGCCCCCGAGGCGCACTCGGACCAATCAACGCCCGGCTGGAAGTCGGCCCAATCGCCTCTCGCGCTGCCACCAATCCTTTCCGCCCACCGCCCTGAGCGGCGTCGCTGCCGCGCGCTTCCAGTCCAATTACCCGGATGCGTTCAAAGCCCGCCCCCCTCGCCCGCGAGGGACAGCAGATGTCGATGGGGATTGCACCTGCCAGAATTAACCAGCCAATTAGAAGCTGCAGGCAGCTCCCTGCTACCGCAAGCCGATTGCGGAGGAGGCTTGTGCGGCGACCCTGGGGGGAGAGGGGGACGTCCTGGCTCCGGAGGCTGCATGGGGTGGGGTCACTGGTGTGTCCGGGTTCCACAAAACGAGTGTCACCGTCCAAAACCCGAGGCATCCCCACCCGCGGCAGCCGCCTCGCGTGGCGTGGGCGGGGCTCCGCCGCTGGTTTCTCTGGCGAATTTCTCCCGCGATCGGTTTCATTACGGAGACCCGGAGGCGTGTAAACATAGTCACGCTGGAAACGTGAGGAACCGGAGGGAAGAGCAGGCGCCTACGGCGCAGCGCCCCGCAGCTGCTCGGGGACTGAACCACGGTCTCAACCTCCTGGGCCTGAGACCGCGGGGGCCGGGATCTCAGGGCGCGGTTAAAGCAGCCGGGCGGGCTTGTGGGCCGAGGAGCTGGCAGGCTTTTCACGCAGCGGTTTGTTTTGGAAAACTGAATTCTAGCCGCTGCCTGGGTCGGGCCAGGACCGTTGAGAACGTTGGCCTTGCTGTTTTTGCGCTGCGCTCTGCGGATAACCCGTGGATCGCCCGCAAAGCCTGGGAGATCCTCCGCGCCGCCTTCCATCTCGACCCCTGGCACGCAATAAACGTTTGTTGAATGAACGCGAAATTGTATCGTTAAATGAGATGTCTTTGTACCACACTTTTTCACTTTTCTGTTTTTTTCTTCAAGACAGGGTCTTTCTGTGTTGCCCAGGCTGGCCTAAAATTCCTTTTTGCTTCAGTGAGTCTCCTGCCTTAGCCGCTATAGGCCTGCCTGGCTTCTAGTAATTTTTTTAAAAAGCGTTTTGAACAAGTGTACATGAACATTGTGTAGAAGATTCAAAAGGTTATTACTGCGAATGTCTCGTTAGAGGCAGCCAGTAGTTTCTTGTGAAATTATTCATGATATTCCATACATAGTTAATATACACCAGTATATGTGTCTTTACACGTACAGTTAAAAGCAGACTATATATACACAATTAACTGCCTTTTATATAAGATAGAAAATTTTCCATAGTAGCTCATACCTGTCTGCTTCATAGTAAGTTTCATGACAACATATTTAACCAGAACTTTAATATTGTTGATTTAAGTATACTTCATTTTGCTTTTAAAAAAATATGTTCTAGCACGTGTTGAGGTCAAAGGACAACTTTGCAGTCATTTCTTCTTCCATCCTTATGTGGGTGGCGGGATTGAAGTCAGCTTTACCCACTGAGCCATCTCGCTGGCTTCTCTTTTTGCTCGTACATGAATATACCTGTGATAAATACTTAGGAAAGCAAATTACTGGGTCAAAGGAGTATGCTTTGTTTTTTCATTTGGTTGCAAGTGCCTTTACCAGCTGAGTCATTATCTTGCTGATGGTTTTCCATTTGGATTTACGCTTTTGCAAATTCTCTTCTCCAAATCAAGATTTTTCTTATTTTCTATTCCACTAGGAATACTTGAAAAGGAGTTTACTTAATATGGCAAATTTACCTTTCACAGAAGCTTGTAGGTTGAACTCTTTGTTTGTAAGCAAAAGAACCCCAGATCAAATCCTAGATCCAACAGGGGGAAAAATGGAAAGTGGAAATGGTGGGCGCCTGCACTTCCAGCCCTGGAAGGCCGAGCCTGGGAAGCCCCAGAGCAAAGCAATAAGGAGTCAGAGCAATCCAGAGTGATTCCTGAAGTCACCCTCGGGCCTCCACAGGGACACACATTTGCCCTCTTGATGCACATAACATCCACACATGCCAAAAAAAGTGAAGAAATTTGTAAAGTTTTCTCTATTAGCCATAAATGAGAAAGACCTGTTTGATGCACACTTATGCAACATAGCACACATCTTGAGCTTGACAGCCTGTGTAGATGGCATGTCACCACAATTTTTCATTTAATAAAGTGGAGCATTGTATTAGGTTCTCTAGAGACGCAGAATATGGCCGAGGTAGTCCAATGATGGCTGCCAGTAGTTGCTCAGTCCAGTAGTCAAGTGAGTGATGGTTGAAGGCTGAAGAATTCCTAGAGTCTTTAGTTTAGATTTGGAGGGTTGAAAGGCCAGAGGGTCGAAGAAGCAAAGAAACCAGGCGGCCGGAAGAAGAGCGATTCCTAGCACAGCTACAAAAAAAGCATCTCTTCTCTCTTCTTTGGTGGTTCCTTTTTATATGGTCTATTACTGGGGGGTTCCTATAAGATCTGTGGAGGTTCTGATGGGATCTAGGGCAGGTATAATCCTTTCAGGTGGTCTGAGTTGATCTTTCCAGGTGTGGTCTCAGCTGATTTTAATTGATACCAGATGTGTCAAGTTGACACCCAGGATTAACTATCACAAGCATCTTTCAGTATACTCAAGTGCAATTGTATAGTTTTTGGTTAATTATTTATATCCTTTGTACATTTTTAGCTATTGAATTTTTCTTAGTATTTAAGTTGGAAATGCTTCCCCCCTCTCCCAGTTTGTTCTGCACCTTTTTAACTATGTTTTTGGTATTGTTTTAAAACTGTACCATAATTTTTTAAACATTTGTTTACTTATTTTGTGTGTGTGTGTGTGTGTATCAGAGGGCACTGTGTATGCCTATTCAGGATCAAGGACGACTTCAGGAATCATCCTGGATTGCTTCTACCTCCTTTTTACTTTGCTCTGGGATTTCCTAGGCTCCATCCACCAGAGTTGGGAGTGCAGGTCACTGTTTCCACCTGGAGTTTTTATATGGGACCTGGGATCTGAACTCAAGTCCTTCTATTTGTGAGGTAGTCTTAACCCCTGAGCCATCTCTCCAGTCCGATTTTTTTCTGTGATTGACTTAATGTGTTTAATATGATGTCTCCAAGTACATCCATTTCCTGCTGAAAAAATTTCCATTGTGTATCTTAAACTTATTTTTGCGCACACACACATATGTGTATGGTGTGTGTGGGGGGCATTGTGTGTCCCTGTGAAGGACCAAGGATAACTTTAGGAATCATCCTGGATTGCTTCTACCTCCTTTTTGCTTTGCCCTAGGATTTCCCAGGCTCTGTCTGGGATTAGAGCAGCTATGCTAGGATGGGTCTCTCAAGGTTTTTGAAGGTCTTGGAATTCCCAAAGGCCATCCCCCACTGCTGGAATCACCCTGGAAGGGATTTTGGACATGAGCTCTCCATATCAGACTTGACCTCTAGCCAACATGGGTCTAAGAGCAACTGGGTTGGACCCCACGGGAGCTAACCAATGGGAAAAAGCCAGTCTCCTGGGCTTGTCTAGGTGTATAAATATGCCTGGCCCTGGCAGCCATCTTTGGCACCCTAGCCCCTTGTGGCACTTGGAGTGCCATGAATTCTGTACTTTGTTTCTCATGTGTTCATACCTGGGTTCCATGAGTTCCCTAAGGCACCTGCCTCAGAGTGCCATGAGTCTGTTTTTAGCTCCATGAGTTCTCCGGGGTGCCCTAGCCCCTTATGGGACTCCATGTCTGGAGTCCATGAGTTCCAGTCTTTCTCTCCTCTAATAAACTCCACGTTTACCTTCTACACATGTTCTGATTTCAACCTTCGACTCCGGAACACAAGAACCCTGCATCATTGGGACTCCTGTAACATTTGGTCCCTGAACAGGGACCCTGTAACATTTGGCAAGACTGTTCCCACATCATCATGACCAGCAAGATGACTCAGCAAGTAAAGGCGCTTGGTGCGAAAGCCTGACAATCTTAGTTTTATCCTCAAAACACCTGTCTGAAGTGGAAGGAAAGAACCATAGTTGTCTTCTGACCTCTACGCATGTGCCATGACATGTGTACGTGCATGCAACAAAAAGACAAGGGGCTGGAGACATGGCTCCAGGGTTAAGCCTTTGTCTTGCAACCAAAAAGACCTGAGTTCAGATCCCAGATCCTAAGTAAAAACTCTGGGCAAATGTGGCGGTGACCTGTACTTCTAGCTCTGGAAGACAAAACCTGCGAAAACACAGAGCAAAGCAATAAGGAGAGCAATCCAGGATGATTCCTGGAGTCACCCTTGGGCCTCCACAGGTTCACATAGTGCTCTCTTTTACACATACCCACATATACTTGCCACACACACCACACACACACACACACACACACACACACACACACACACACACACACACATACACTTAAGAAAAAATTACCCCACAGGAAGAATTTCTTAATCAGGGCAGTGAAAAGCCAGACCACTTTTTCAACTTTTTCAAACAGACTGTGTAAGATAAGGGGGCAGAAGGAGCAAGATTAGATGAAATGGTTTCAGACATTGTGTCACCGAAAAGAGATTTGTCACCTCCTTTCCCCTGAAGAGCCCAAATGGGGATGTAAAATTGTGAGATGCTGGTCTGGATAGATTATGATTTCTTTATTTTCATCTCTAGTTCTCTAAGAGTCCATTTTCTTGCCTTGAAAGGCTTCTAGACACTCAATAAACCAAAGAAGAAAGCAGACTTTAGCTGGCCTGAACCCCAGAGGCTTTCGGACACAGCTGGTCTGGCCAGATCCTTGGCTGCTTTGAGTTTCGAAAATTCCTGTAGGATCTGTCTGTCTTCGAAGGGCACACTATCTCATTGTCCACTGTGAGAGTCACACTTCCTTCCTTCTTTAATCAAGTCTCTTCACCAGAAACTGGAAGTAGGAGCCTTAGTTAATATCTCTCTGTTATGTGGGTGCCTCTATCCAATCTTTCTGTCACATTGATGAATCATGGCAGGTATCCCAGGAGGGAGATTCTCCTCCACTTCCTCGGCTGCTGCTGCCCCTCTCTAAGACTTCTTGCAAGGTTTTCCTTACAAAGTAGTTTGGAGGAACAGGACTTGTGAGTCCCTGGTCTGAGGTCCTCCAGTTGGAATCATCCTCACATTCCTCAGAACAAGATCCCACCCAGAGTCTCTTGCCTGTCCTTGAGAGATGGGTGCTGATGGATGAAGGATCTGTCCCAGCATCTGCCATGACCTATGCTAACATCTCCTTCCCACATAACGCCTCCAACCTTTCCAGCTTGGTTTTTATTATTTTTTAATTTTTTTATTTTATGTATTTTCTCTCTCCCTCCCCCTCCCTCTCCTCCCCCTCCCTCCCTTCTTCCCTCCTTCCCTCCCTCCCTCCCTCCCTCCCTTCCTTTGTGTCTGTGTGAATCAGAGGGCACTATGTGTGCCTGTGAAGGTCCAAAGATAGCTTTGGGAATCATCCTGGATTGCTCTATCTCCTCTTTGCTTTGCTCTGGAGTTTCCCAGTTTCTCTCTTCCAGGGCTGGCCACTGTTATTTCCTCATGGGATCCAAGATTTAGACTCAGGACCTTCTGCTTTTGAGACAGAGGCTTAACCCCTGAGTCATCTCTCCAGCCCCCACTTTCCTCCTGCCACCTGAGGCTTCCAAGACACAAGTCCTTAGCCTGCAGTACATGGGGTCGGGGACCGTTTCAGAAGAATAGGATAACAGTAGACGGTTTTTGCTCACTGCTTACACTAGATATTCTCAGAGACATCTGTGACCCAGAGTCAAGGGTCGCTGCTTTGCAGACTTTCATTCTACGAAGCCGGATCCCACCCAGCAAAGAAAAATAGAAGTCAGTAATTGGAGAGTTAGTGTACCAGGGATCAGGATGGGGAGTGTTAAAATGGTGCCAGAGGATTTGGGGGTCTACAGTTCCCTCAGCTTAGGTGTTTGGGTACTCTTCTGCAGTGGAAGAGATGTGGGTGGGCTGGGTTAACTCCAGAAAGTTTCTTTTGGGCAGGAGTAGTCAGAGAATGGACACAGTAAACACATTCAAACAGCTTGCAGATTGTTCCATGATGCTGGAATTTGAGAAGCTTTTCTCTAACATGAAGTTAGAACTCAGACAAGAAATGAGGTACCAGCAGTTCCTATTTTCACTCAGGAGAAAATTATTTTCTGGCAGGCTGGGGCATTTCCCTCCTGTCAGATAGATGCCTGCAATCTCTGCTCCTTTCCACCAGTCCCTGCGGCAGGACAGTGGGAGAAGAGAGAGAAGACAGTATTAGTGTTTATGAAGAAAGGGCAGAGTTAACAACTGACCTCAAACCCTCTAAAAGATGAGCAGGAAGGATGAAGATGTCATCACCTTTCTCATAATCACAACCTGCAGCTTGCAGACTCCAGGAGATGAGCTGTAAGAGTACAATAGCGAAGTGTGGAGACTGGAGAGGTTTGGAGTCAGTTGCTCTGAATTCAAGTGCAATTTCCTAACTATTTCTGTGTACTTGAGTAACAATCTAACTGACCATTAGTTTATCATCTAAGTTGTCTATCTACCTTACAGGGTAGATATGAGGATTAAGCAAATGGAATGCAACACATACACACACACACACACACACACACACACACCAGACTGTGAAGTCACAACTGGCCTAATAGTGTAGAGGGGAAGTATAAAAGGAAAAATCTTAAAATCTTAAAATGAAATTTCTTTGGCCTAAGAAATTGCTGGCAGACAATAAAAATGCCCACTCCCCTACCGTTCTTCCAAATTCTCCTCTGGAATGCCATTTGGCTAGAGGGCCTGCAAGAAGCCTGCATGCCAGTAAGAACCCTCCGTCACTGGGATGGGGCTCATATAACCCAGGCTAGCTTTGTACTTGCTATGTTCCTGAGCTTGGCCTTAATCTCCTGATCCCCTGTGACCCCCCCAAGTGTTGGGATTACAGGGCAGATGCTGTCATACCCAACCTTTGAATCTATGTTTTCAGCATTCAGTTTTATGTAATCTAATCTGTGTCTGGTGAAAATTTAGCAATTGGATAGTAATTTGTTCCAAGTATAAAATATTGAATTTCAAAGACACAGTGTGAAAAGGTAATGTGAAATATTTCAGTATTTCAATTTGACTTTTGTGTCGACAGTATTGAAACAGAAATGATTTGAGTGTGTTGAGATAAATAAAACAGTATTAAAATGGTCTAACTTTTAAATTTGGCTTCTAGAAAAAAATCTTTTCTTTTTCTTTTTGTTTCTTTTTTTGAGATAGGATCTCGTGCAGCTCAGGATGACCTTGAACTCCCTCATTTTTCTGCCTTTCACCATGCAGGTGCTGGGATTGTAGGCATGTGCCACCACCCATGGAGAACTTTTCCTGTTGTTTTTCTGTCTTGAGACTTTGGCAGCAGCAGTGTCTCCCTTTGCAGACACTTATCTGTTTCCGATTGCTCCAGAGGCTTCCCAGAGATTTCTCTGACCAGCAGGGCTGCTTCTGCCCTCATCTGCATTGCGGAGAGGGCTCTGGCGTGAGAGCCTGGGGCACCTGACTCCTTAACCTAATAAGCTGCTAATGGAGGATGAGAGAAACATGACGGAGGAAGAGGTGACAGGGGTACTAACTATACTAGCTGAGCTGAATGCATAGTGAGAGTATGTGTTTGGGGGGGGAGTGCCCGTTTCTCAAGAACACTATTCTCTCCAACCTCCCTCTCTACACAGCTGGCTTCTCACATTCATCTTTGCCCCAGCTGAAGAGGTTGCCTGCTCTGAAGCCCAGCTCTGTCACTTAGTCAGCTCAGTGACGCCAGCTTCTCTTTCCTGTCAGGGACAATCATAGCTGGGCCGGTTGCAGCGAGTGGAGTCTGCAGCTCCCAGCAAGGGCAACAGCAGCGGCTACGAAGCTCCTGGCAGCATATGGTTTGGTGTGTGGTGGGCGGGGACTCTGCAAGGAAGGAGGGAAACTCAGGACACTGGGCAGATGCTGCAGCCAGAAAGGCTCCCTGGGGCTCCCACGACTTTCGGCTCGTCCATCACCTCCTCCTGTCCTCTCTCGTCCCCTTTTGCTCCTCCCCTTCGGATGCTGATGCTGTCACCCTATCTAGAGCTCCCAGCACCACTGCATTTTGGGGCTCTGCGTTGTCCTCTGAAGCATTCCGTGGTAGTCAGCAGTTCTACCTCTCACTTCCCTATTGGGGTGACGTCTGTCCAGGGACAGTTTCCCACAGCAGTGCCAAACCCCGGGCAGGGGAGTGGCAGAAGGCCCATGTAAAGTAAGCTGACAGAGAGTTCCCGCGGCTGCCACCCTCTACTCTTTGCCCCTTTCACAGCAGCTTGCAAGGTGCCCTCTCTTAAATCCCTCCGCTGCGTTCCGGGTCTCTCTCCTTAGACAGCTGCAGAATTTTTGCTTTCATTAGTGGTTTATAGGTGTTCTCATTTTCTGGCTACCCCCCCCCCGCCAACATGGGCTCTGCAATACTGGAATGACTGAAGATGTGAACTAAGGCAAGGCAATAGGTGTCCTAGATTGAGATTTCTGTATAGGGATCTCTTGGATCCCCTGGGAGGTGGGGAACCTTGCCTTCTTCAGCTCCTGAGAGGAGAGCAAAGAGGCAAGGATGGAGGCTGAAAGGGGCTGGGAGTGCTGATCTCTCCAGGTTTGGTGGGCCTCCTCACCCCTGTGTGTGAGGCTTGGTCAGGTGGAAGGAAGGCTAGTGGAATGCAATGGCTAAAGAGGGAGGAAAGGAGGAAATATATTAAAGAAGGTTCCAGAGATCATGTTTCATTGTGGCTGCAACTGTAGAGGCCTCTGGCAGCAGCTTTAATGATGAGACAGGGGAAGGTGGTTCAGGCTCATGCAGACACAGTGCCAGAGTACAGTCAGACCACACCCCCAGGCACCCACGGGGGCCCTCCTCTCTGTTCTTCTTGAACCTAAGTGTCCAGGCGGGATTGGGCAATGTGGGGATCAGAAGAAGGGGAGACTGCTTGGGTGAGGAGCAGACTCCAGGAAGCCAGCGGTTCTTCTAGCCCCACTTCTGAATATTCTTTTGATTGTGTCTGACAACTGGTACTGGTTATTAATGGGTGGAAGAACAACTCGAGGACGTTTCCTGCTTCATGTGTCTTGGGGGATATGGCTGGAGAGAGGGCTCGGCTGACTCCAGGGTCTGTATCTGGCGCTCCCCAGGGTTCTTGGAGAAGAGACTTCAATGCTGCCCTCAGATTGGAATTGTTAGGGGCAGCTGCCCCTCTATAAAGAGTCATCACTAGCTGCTCGCAATGCAGATGGCGGGCGTGACAGGTCTGTGCTCCTCAGGATAGACACACTGGTCCTGCCTGTCCCTTTAACCTCTGTAGTGGACTTGGCTGGGTCTCCAGTGTGGAAGAAAAGGTCAGAAGAGCTTGGCGGTGACCCGGTTACCTCCAGAGTTCTTGTCCCCAGAGGGCCGAGGTGCCACAAAGTCAAAAGTCACGTGGTGCTTGACCCGACCTTTGCCCTTGCTCCAGAGGGCAATGAGGCCAAAACAGAGGGTCACTGAAGTGAGGAAGGGGAGGAAACCCACTGCCAGCACCATAGCGACCCCCCTGCTGTCCAGAAAGAAAGGCCCTGGGATCCCTGGCATGGTGATGTTGGGGTCAGAAAGGCTGCCGTTTGGAGGTTCAACTTGGATCACTTCTAGCCAGGTCCTCAGGGAGTCATTCCCAGCGACGTTACTCACTACACACACATAGGCCCCCCTGTCCCGCAGCTGCACAGAACGGATGTCCAGTGTCCCGTCCTCTAGGACCCTGACTCTTCCAGCTCTTCCCAGCCAAACCCCCTGAGGCCTCCTCCAGGAAATGGTGGGCGCTGGGTCGCCATCTCCAGAGCAGGAGAAAACAGCATGTCCCCCCTCCTCTGCAATGACCCACCGAGGCCCCGACTTTCGGATCAGAGCTGGCTTGCAGGTGAAGTGCCCGGGGGGCAGGATGTCTGAAAACTCCCTCAGGTTCTTCCCTTGGACATGTTGGGGACCAGCACAGGCCGGTGGGGATGCACCAAAATCCAGGCGGCGACGGAGCCGGAGCAGCCAGAGGAGGCGGCAGTCACAGGTGAGGGGGTTGCCAGACAGCCTCAGGGTGACCAGCTTGTCTGGGGAAGGGAAGGCGGTTTCCTCTAGAGTTTGAAGAGCGTTGTCTGTCACATCCAGCAGGTGGAAGGCAGTCAGGCCGTGGAAGGCGTGGGCAGCGATGGAGGTGAGGCAGGCACCGGACAGTCGCAACTCCTGCAGCCGTACCAGGGGGCTGAGCCGTCGGGCTGGGATGGCCGAGATAGGATTCTGAGACAGATCCAAGACCCGGAGGAAGCTCAAGTGGTGAAGGGCTTGGAAGGGCACCGAGCTCAGATTGCAGCGGGTGATGGCCAGGCTGCTCAGATTGAGTCCCGTCAGGCTGCCTGGGTCCAGCGCCTCCAGAGATGGCCAGTAATGGATCTCCAGCTCCTTCAGCTGCCCCAGCCCCTGCAGGGCCCCGGCCGGCAGCCTTTCGATATCCAGTTCTCGAAGCCTAAGAGCCGCTAGGGCTGGGAGCTGGGCAAGGGCAAGGCCAGGCACGGTGCTCAGGTTGCAGCGCTCCAAGGTGAGGGTACTTAGCTTGGTCAGCCCTGCAAAGGCTCCCGGAGCCACAAACACCACGTGATTGTCTCCCACCTCCAGCTGCTGGAGGCTGCCCAGATCACCAAAGGCTCCATCTAGAAAGAGGACAATCTGATTGAGACGGAGGTCCAGCAGCGTGAGGGCAGACAAACCCGAGAAGACCCCGGGCCCCACAATTCGGAGCCGGTTGCCCTGCAGCCTCAGGGTGAGTAGACTTTGTAGGCCGAGGAAGGCCCCGGGCTCAAGGGTGGAGAGTTGGTTCCGGCTCAGGTCCAATTCCTGGAGCCGACTCAGCCGGGACAGCATGCCGCGCTGAAGCCCCCACAGGCGGTTTCCGCTCAAGTCCAAGAGCTCTGTGTCCAGTGGAAGCCCCCCAGGAACAGCCTCCAGTCGCCTGTGAGCGCAGAGCACTGCCTGAGGCTGGGAAGTACAGTCACATACAGCTGGGCAGCTGCCGCTGCCCCCTCCAGGGAAGAGGAGCAGGACAAAGAGCGGAGGCCACGGGGGCCAGGCTTGCTTGGGAGCAGTGGCTGCATCCATCCCCTGGGTCCTGGAACAAATGATGACTGTTTGGGAAGTGGCTTCAGATGATGGTGACCCTGGATTCCCTTGGACTCTCCTTAGAGAAGAGAGGAATATTCTATCTGGCTCACTACCGCAGCAAGGAGAACCCCGAAGCAGGAGGTCTCCTGCATCACCTCCCTGGGGCTCCTTGGAGCTTGTCTTGGGGTGGGGGGAATCTCTCCTTTCCAGCCTCGAATAACCAGCCACATGCTTCCTGCTCACACGGATTCCCTAGTCAGGCTGATTTCTGCATCGGGAGGTTTAGGGGACCTAACCCAGAATCTTTCTGTAAGGGTTTTTCTTCTGTGTCTTCAAGACTGGGGGATACTGCAGGTACATCACTCCCTCATAACTGCTCTCCCCATCCCTGTTCCTCTCGCTTCATTTTCATTCTTTATTTTGTACCAGAGGCTTGGACAAAACATCCAGAGCACGGCAACTAGGATGACCAGCGGAGACTGGGCACAGGGATGAAAAGCAAGGTGTCTGCAGTGTTGAGGCTTCTCCTTGTCTTGCCAATTCCACAGGGGCCTAAGACAGGGGGTGTGTTGGGAGTTGGCGAGAAGTGGCAGAAGGACAGGATCAAGAGCCAGCGGATGCTGCTGGAGGCACATGAAAAATTCCCCTTGGCTACGGGTCTGTCACCTCCGGGTGTCAGAGCTTTCTGAACTCTGTAGGATCAGCTCTCTTCCATGTGACCCATTTTTTCCCATATGGAATTCTGTTTAAGAGCCAGTGTGATTTCTTTCCCTTCCTACACCTGTAGGTGTAGGACTTTTTCAGAGACTGCCCTCCAGCCACTTCAGCCACAGGATTGTAGTAGGATGTGTTGTGGAGGGGAAGGGACAGGCGCCTGATCTCTGGCAAGCTGAGTTCTTGGTCCCTCTTCTTCCTGAGCCTGTTCCAGAAAGTCCACCTGACAGCTTGCTCTCCCTCACCGCCGCTGCAGTTCCTGCTTCTCCTGTTTGCTCTGCATACGACAAAAGTGCACTGAACCATGAACCCAGCTCCCTTCCTTCTCGATTCTCTGAATTTCCTCTTGATCCACCAAACCTGCCAGAATAGAGATTTGGGGTATCTGGGAAGTGAACATGTTATTATTTATAAGTGGCTAATTTAATCACAAACTTCCTTTGTTATCCACTGTAGCTACAGGACTGGCTTCTGGGCACTTTTCAGAGACAGATATCACAAATCCTCTTTCTCTCCTGGAGTCTAGGGTTTAGGGGACATCAGGGTTTCTTTTTGTCTCTGTGTGCTAGCCCGTGGACACGTGTGGACACAGACCCTTTTTAAAAACACATCTGATTGAGGCATGGGGAAGGGGCTCCAGGGAGAGAGATTTCTGGAACAGCCACACTGACTCTTGGAGTAAAGAACCCTTTCCAGAAGTAGGAACAGCATCAGGAGGAAGAGGAGAGGTCTTTTTGGAGTCCTTTCAGCCAGAGACACCTGGACCATCTTAGTTTCCCTATCGGAGTCCTGTGCAGTCAGCATGAGTGATTGGCAGGGGTTAGGGGACCAAACTCCTGTCCCCCCATTCCTTGATAGGTACTCTTGGCCTTACCTTTGGGGCTTTTATGGGAAAGGGCAGCTGAGACCTCTGCAGAGGGCAGGGACACTTACCCGAGAAGCTGGACCGTGGCATCAAGTTGGGCGCCGCATCTGTCCAGGGCTGGGGTGGTCCCATTCGAACTGCACCCTGACCCCTGCACCTCCCCTGTGTGCCTCTATCCTCTCTCTCCACTGCCCACCAGCCTGCGGCGCCAGCCGGCTGGCAGAACTGCTGCTGCTGCTTCCGCCGGTGCTGCCGCCGCCGCTACTGCTGCCGCCGCTGCCGCTAATGCGGCCACCGCTGCCAAAACTCAGAGAGAGAAAAGAGCCAGGAAGCATTCCCCCCCCCCCTTTTTTTTCCTCACTCTTTTTAAACCAGGAGAGAATCAGTCTGCAGCAAAATAAATAAATAAAGCAGCCAGGGAGGGCTGCAGCAAGCGCCTCCACAGGATGAGGATGACGAATGGCTGGCGGGAGGCAGCGAGGGATCTGGGCTGGGGCAGGGTCTGCACCCAGAAGGCTGCCAAACATGAAAGGATCTTCCCGAGATCCCCGGGGGTCGGGAGTGGGGGGGAGCTCCAAAGCTCCTGGGCCAACCCCCCTTAAACAAGAGCGTCTCTAGGTCTCTCTGATGCGGGGCAATTCTATTCCGGCTCTAAATCTAAACGGTCCCATAAGTGTCATTTGTGGGAAAGTTCTCAGCCCAGAACATCCCCCACGGAGCTTAATTTGATGCTCCTCCAGTGTGGGTAGCCGAGAATCCATTCGTCAACCTCCCTGGGGGACCCTTCAACCTGGGAAGAAGATGAGGGACTGGGAATCCTGTAAAAGCAGATGGATTGCTGACTTGACACGGATAGGGACTGCCGAGCAAGCCTGTGTTAAAAGAGGCTCCCTACCCAACACACACCTCTAACTTTTAAAATAATTTCGTAAAGAATGGCCCAAGTTGGGGGTAAGCTGAACCCCCCCCTCTCTATCAACTGCTGTTTATCCTTCTTAGGAGGGTCCGCCATCATTTATAAAGTTGAGAGATGTTCAGGAGCAAGATCACCGGGAGGAAACGGTTTCCTGCTCTCTTCCTAGCCCCTCCCTGGGGTAGCGTCGGTGCACCCAGGCGCAGGCACAGGATGGCACTGTCCCTGTCTCACAGAGAGAGCAGGGTAGGACTAGGACCAAGGGCGTCCTCAGGGCTGGTCCTTGGGCATTCTGGCTGGCCAGTGTCCAGCCCTCTGTTTCTCTTGGGGATTCTCGTGATACAGATAGCCGAGGCTAGGAGGGAAACTGGACACCATGGAGATGTTCAGGGGTCCTGTGGACTGCGACCCTTCCCAAAGGCCCACAGGCTTCTCTGAGCTGTGACCTCGAGGAGGAGGTAGTGCTAAAAGAAAACACATCTAGAGACCGTGTCAGTGCAGGTTGAGTCATATGTCACTGTGTCTAGGTGTGTGTGTGTGTGTATCCCTAGAGCTAATCACTGTAAGACGAGCTGCTATGTGTATGGATGTGCATCTACAGAACTCATCAATGCAGGCTGAGCTGGCATACGTATGGATGTATATCTCTGATCAGACTGTGTCCATGCCTAAAACCTATTTTTAAAGTGCACGCGAGAGGTTTGCATTCTGTCTGATCCTCTTGGCCCCCACTGTACCATCTAGTCCCGATCAAACAACTCTCCTGTCCCCAACTCATCTTCTGCTATCCAGGATTTTTTTAGATTCTGGGAAAAGGGCGGGGTGGCCGTCTTCTGGAACTGAGAAGGAAGAAGGCAGAATTCTAAAGATCCAGATTCGTGTTATGTACAGGTCCTTCTGGGCTCTCGCTGCCAGTTTCTGGGGCTTTTTCCATCTCCCCCAGCTGGAGCCCGTGGGGAAATACATGAGGTATTTCAAAAACCCGTTCATAGCTCCTGAGCATGGAGCTGATTTCAGTTCCTCAGTTGCCCCAGAGCTCCTCTATCCCACCCTCCCCACACCTTCTAGAGGCTAGAGTGGAAGCACAGGAGAGACGACAGGCAGAGTCTTTCCCCATCGCCAGCGTCCTCTGTAGCACTGCCAGGCAAGCCTGGGGGCAGAACACCAGCCTCAGTATTTGCTTGTTCCTAGACAGCAGGCGAAGACCATCCTTAGGAAGGCGCAGGGAGGGAAAGGCTGGGGGAACAGGGTCCAGGGAGGTGGGCCAGCGGGCTGGGGGAGAAAGTTGTTCCTTTTCCAGATCACTTGGACAGTCCCTCTGGGGACTCGATTTCAGTGCTGAAGAGTTCCTTGTAGAGAGGCGGGAAGGCAGCTTGGACCACGATGGGGTGCAGGTGCTGGAAGATCTGGAGCTTCTCCACGTGCTGGCTGCACAGACTCCGGAGCTTCCCTTTGGGTGGCAGCTGGGGAGGAAGAGGAGGAAGAGTTGGCACTTTAGTGCCGTGTCCAAAACGAATACATCCTCTTCTTGCCCTTGTTGGGTTTTCTCCCTAATACCCCATACTTTCAAAGCAGTCAAATTCCATCGGTAGGAGCTTGTGTGTGTCCAGGAGACTGAAGGGGAGTGAGAGCTGATATAAAATGGGTGAGTGTTTTCTGGGCAGCTCCTGATGTCCCACCTGTATCCTTAACACTAGTACCGTGTCTCCACTGTCCCCAGCATGGAGCAAGGGTCACTTGAATGAGCATCAATGGCATCTGCTACTCCTGAGATGAACTTGGCTCACGCACTGTTCTGCCTTTGTCCATGCTTGTTTCATGTGGCGTGCCTTTCCAATTCTCCTTTGCTTAGCTAACTTTTTTGAAAAAAAAAAAACAACCATTGTCTGGGCCGGAGAGATGGCTCAAGGGTTAAGACTCTGTCTCGAAAGCAGAAGGTCCTGAGTTCGGATCTCAGGTCTCACATAAAAAACAAAAACAAAAAACACCAGGAAGAAATGGTGGAAGCCTACACTTCTACCAGGCTCATGGGCAGAGCCTGGGAAATTCCAGAGTGAAGCAAGGAGGAGGTAGAAGCAACCTAGGATGATTCCCAAAGTCGCCCTGACCCTCTACAGGGATACATATGCCCTCTGATACACACACACACACACACACACACACACACACACACACTAAAATAAAAAGAACTGGAATTATTGGTGTGAGTCACCATGCCCAATAAAAAAAAATTGCGTGCGCGTGCGTGTGTATGTGTGTGTGTGTGTGTGTGTGTGTGTGCTGCGCGCGCGCGCGCGCGTGCGTGCGTCATGTCCCATGTGTGGAAGTCAGATCACTTCTGGTGTCTGTCCTTCCACTGGTTATGAGTCAGAGTTTCTTGTTGTCTGTCACTGAATACATCAGGCTAGCTGCCTGGGAGCTTTGGGGATTCTCCTTTCTCTGCCTCCCATCTCTCTGTGAGCAGGTGTCTTACCAGTTGAGTTACCTGGCCATCCCCTCCCATCTCTCTGTAAAAGCATTGGGATTACAGATATGTTGCCATTCTCAGCTTTATGTGGGTTCTGGGGATCTGAACTCTCAGCTAACTCTCAAGTGTCATCTCTGGGAATATGCTCTCTACCACGCCACAGTGAGTTAAAGACCCTTCTTGCTGGCTTCCTTCTGTAGAGCACTTGGCACATTATAGGAAAAGAATCCAGGGTGTTTGCTTTACTGCCCCACATGTGCTGAGGTAGGGCCTGTCAGTCTGCTTCTCAGACTATGTCCACGGTTCCTGTTATAACACTTGGCACAGATGCTGAATAACTGTTCCTTTGATTAAACAGACTTTCTGAGCAGGTACCCAACACAGCGCTTAGCTGAAGGGCAACTAGAAAAGGCTCAGAAGTCTACAAAGGACTGAGGCCAGAGGGCTCAGAGAGACAGACTGTAAACTTTCACCTTGGAGTTTCCTGTTGAGAATAATCTCTCTTGGGTGGGAGAGATGGCTCAATGAGCAAAGTGTTCCTGACAAGCAAAAGAACTGGAGTTTAGATCCCCATGTAAAATTCTGGACACACATGGTAGCCCCCTTGTAATTCCAGCCTTCTGAAGTCAGAGGGAATCCCCACAGAAGACTGACTAGCCAGACCAACCTAACCCAGCTTCAAAACTATACAATAGAAGAGTAGTAAAGGATGACTCCTGATTATCACTCTTGGGCTTTCATGTGTATGCATGTGTATGCGTGTATACACATGTACATGCTCACTCACAGATGGACACACATATACATGAAAAAGAACATAAAAAGGTGCCTCTCTGTAGCCATTACCCCTCCCCTGGCTTCCTTCCCTAAGACTGTGACAGGTAGCATGGTGACCCCTTTTATCTCTTGAATTTACTACCCCTTATGATTACTATTTTGGAGTTTGTCTCAATTACTGCAGATCTAGGCCAGGTATTGCCATGGGTCTAGGGATATATTGGTGAATAAGTCTTCTATTTTTTTCCTTTTTCATGTGTGTGTGGAATGCACGCATGCATGCATATGTGTATGTATTTGAATGTGTATGCATGTGAGAGTGACGTACAAGGGTGCACTTCAGTGTGTGTGACTGTGGAGGCACACAGGTGATATTAAGAATCATCCTCAATCACTCTTTTACTGTATGGTTATAAGCCTGGTCGCTAATTAAACCCAGAATACACCATTAGGGCTAGTCTGGTTAGGTAGCTTACTCTGGGCTCTCCCAGCCTTCCAGGGCTAGAATTTCAGGTATCCTGATGAATCTAGGGATTTGAACTCAGATCCTTTTGCTTACAAGGTAAAAACCTTTAACCACTGAGCCATCTCCCCAGCTCAACCTCTACTTTTTAAAAGTATATAGTAGACAGGGGGTCAGAATAAAGAAATGCTTTACAAATCTTAAATACTGTAATGATCCCAGAAGGTTAAAAGTTTAGAAAGAAAGGAGCAATTTGGGTGCATACAGTCTGTTATGCTGCTCCATGGGAAATCACTACAGATGCATTTTTCAGAACAGATTCCTATCATAACAGCAGGGAGTAGAGGAAATGCCCCAGAAGACAGCAGCAGGCATAGAAAGCCCTGAGATGGGGTTAGACGTGGTAAGTTCAGGGACCAACAAAGAGGCCAGAGTCATTGAAGCTGAGATGCTAGGAGGGTGGTAGGAAGTCAGGTGAGAAGGCAGGGGTCACACCACGGGCCGGGTGGCCACAACACAGACTGGATGTGCATTTCAGGAGCTCTAGCAGGAGACACATGCGAGAGGCATGAGCTGACTCTGTGTCCTTCAGTGGGCAAGTGTGGGTGTTGCATGGATTGTGTGACTGCTGGAAGCTGGGGTGGGCAGAGGGGACTCTGATGCATTTTGACTGTGAATCTTCTGGGTGTGAGAGTTCACACCTGTAATCCCAGAGCTTTGGAGGCAGAGGCAGAGGCAGAGGCTCACTGAGAATTCAAGGTCAGCCTTGGCTACACAGTGAGTTTGAGGTCAGCCTGGGCTACTTGAGATTGTCTCAAAGAACAAAAAATGACAACAAAAGGCAGATCCGACCACATTGGCTTCCCAGGTTCCAGTCTGTGCCAAGTAGATGCAGATGCACCTAAGAGTCTGGGAGGAAGTATTATTTATCTAGCTGACGTGAGAAAGCCAAGTCCAGAGTGGGGGGACCATGTCATAGGTAGGTGGATGGCATGGAGAGCATTGGTTTGGCATTTGGACACACTTTGGCATATACAGGTATATAGGTACATATAGGTATGTAGGAATGCTGGCAAATGAGAATGTACATCCCCCTCTCTTAGCTCTTTGGCTTCTGATGTTGGTGTGAACTCTCCTGCCAAGCTGATGAGCTGCAACCAAGAATCCTAAGCAAGAAAAAAATCCCTTGTTCTTCTAAGTTGCTTGGATCTTGTGTTTGTTCAGCAACGGGAAGATGAAAATAACACACAGTATCCCTCCCCCTTTAATCTATTTTGTTGTTGGTTTGTGATCCTTAATCCTGGGTGTCAACTTGACACACCTGGCATTAACTAAGATTGGCTGAGACCACCTGAAGAGATTATCTGGATCTATACAAAGACCAGCTCCAGATCCGATTGGAACCTCCCTAGATCTCACTGGAGCCTCCCAGTAGCGAACCAGATAAAAGGGACCATAGGACAGAAGACTGTGAAGAAGAGGAGAGATTGTGAGGCTGTGCTAGAAAATGCTCTTCCCTCTGGCCACCCAGTTTCTTCGTTTTTTTTTTTGACCCTCTAACCCTCTAAACCTCCAAGTCTTCAACGTGACTAAAGACTCTCCAGGAATCCTCCAGGCTTTAGCCGTCACCCACTGGATATTGGACTGAGCAGCTACTGGCAGCCATTGTTGGACTATCTGTAAGCGAACTCAATAAATTCCCTTTTAAATATATTCGTTCTGCTGATTCTGTGGCTCTAGAGAACCCTGACTAGTACATGGTTGAAGCTCAGATTCCTTAGGGAGAGATGGTTTGAAGCTAATTCTGTATTCTCAACACAAACACTGTGTTGGGCACGTAACAAGGATGGACCTGCTTAAATGGCTATAAAGAGAGGCCTGTATGCAAGTTGTAAAGTAAACTGTCTAATAACAGCACTGAGTGTAGTGTTCCTCCAGCCTTTGTGCTCCCCACTGTTGGGAAACAAAGCCTCCCTCTTCCCTTGGTGCAGAAGTCCTCCCCACTGCTCCTCCACACTCTACTGCTGATTTGCAGACTTCCTCTTTGGTTTTACTGGTCTGCTCTGGCTTCTGCCTCACACTTCATCAAAATGTCCTGTGAGGGCTGGGTAGACGGCTCAGTTGGCAAAGTGCTCACCTTGGGAGTATGAGCACAAGAGCCCAAAACAAGGAGGAGCAGGAGGAGGAAGGAGAAGAGAAGAAGGAGAAGGGAAGCAGAAGGGCATGGTGGTGCACGCTTATAATCTCAGAGCTTGGAGGCAGAGACAGGAAGATCTTGGACTCACAGGCTAACCATCCTAGTCAACGATCCTAGTCTCCCAGGCCAGGGAGAGACCCTGTACCTCTACCCCCCACCCCCCCAATAAAAAAGAGTGGATAGCACCTGAGCAATGTCATCCAAAGCTGCTGGTCTCTGAGAGCATGTGCGCCTGCCCACAAGAACACCACATGCACATGAGCACACACAGCAAAGCCCCCCATGGGTTGTTCCCATTTATGTTCTTTTGCCTCTTCTTCTTTTGACTTTTGTTCATGTTGTTTCCTAAACTTGGAATCTCTGTCTCGTCCTCATAAACGCCTGTTAAAACTTGTATATTTCATGCTTTGTGTGCAATTCATTCCACCTTCTCAGGAAGCATTCATGGTTTATTTCTTCACCCTCTAAGTATTTTGAATCCTTGTTTTATGTCTCATACATATGCTTCCCAAAGGCTTCTTTTCTTTTCCTTTCACCTCTTTCCTTTCCCTCTTCCCCGTCTTTTCTTCCTCCATCCCCTCCTTTTTCTCTCCCCACCTCTTCTTCTCTCTCCTCATTCTCTTTCTCCTTTCTTCTCTCTCCTCTTTTTTCCTTCCTTCCTTCCTTCCTTCCTTCCTTCCTTCCTTCCTTCCTTCCTTCCTTCCTTCCTTCCTTCCTTCCTTCCTTCCTTCCTTCCTTCCTTCCTTCCTTCCTTCCTTCCTTCCTTCCTTCCTTCCTTCCTTCCTTCCTTCTTGTTTGATAGGATCTCATGTAGCTCAAGCTGACCTCAAACTCACTACATAGCTGAGGAGGATCTTGAACTGTTACTCCTCTGGTCTCTACATGAGTGTTAGGATTTTACGCACATGCCACCATACACAACTTCCAAAACATTCATATTTTACTTATTTCATGCTTGTATGTGTATGTAAGTGAGAGGGCGTGTCACAGTATGTGTGTGGAGGTCAGTTTTCTCTTTCCACCATGTGAGTTCACATTATCTGCAAGATAAGCATCTTTACCCATGGAGCCATCTTGCTGACCCCTGAAAGCTTTCATAACAATATACGCAGGGCTCAGGGATATGGTTAGAGAGAGCACAGGGACTGAATTGGATTTGTCAACCATCTTGGGTCCCTGACGTCTCCTCACTGCCACAGGGGTTTTAACACTTGTCCTGTTCGCTGGGTTGCCGCAAGGATGAGGGATCCTTTGAGTGTTAATCTCACTACTGAAATACCACATGTATTTCCCAGAGCCCACATGGTAGAAAAGAACCAACTTCTGAAAGTTGTCTTCTGACGTGCACTTCCCCCTCTCTTTCATTTATCTTAAATAAATAAAATTTTGAAAGAAAGCTGTCAAGATGGCTCAGTGGGTAAAGCACCTGCTGGGAAATCTGAGGCCCGAGTTCTATCCTCAGATACCCACATGGTGAAGGAGAGAACTGACTTCTGAAAGTTCTCCTCTACCTCTTTACTCATGTGCCAAGGCATATATGTGCTCTCTTTCTCTCTCAAATAAATAAAATTAGTTTTAAAAAAGTAAAACAAAACATTACATATCACATTTTGTTACACATTAGAGTTACATCAGAAGGTTCTTAAGTCTCTTTGTACCAGATTAAAAAACAGTAGGAGTAAGAATCGAATCTCAGTATCTTTCCACAGTGCCTTGAGTAAGCAGATGCTGGGTAAGTGCCTGCTATATTAAACTGAATTGCTCCCTGGAGATCCCTTCCGACTCCAGGCTAACTTGCCATGTCTATGCACAGGGAAGTAGCGGCTCATCCCACAGCCCCCACCACGATAGCAAACCCTCCTGACACAGCTCCTTCAACTCTGCAGACCCTGGTGCTACGAGCCCTGAGGTCACAGACCTGGCATCCGCCTGGCCTCCTCCATCCCAGTGACTCCTCCTACCTTGGCCAGGAGGCCTTGGCGATGTGTCTTGCAGAGATGATGATGGAAAGCCAGCTCTAGATTGTACTGCAGCTGCTCCACTTTCCTTTTCTCTTGGAGCCCAGGCCGGTCTGCAGGAAGGAGTGGGACCAGGGTGAAAGAGAAACAGCATGGATGCTCGTTTCCAGCACAAGGATGTCTTGTGTCTTCATCTCTTGGTTGAGTGGTGTGTGTGTGTGTATGTGTGTGCATTTCTTAATTTGATAACGGCTCTGGGATCTAGGCCTGCCTGGTTATCTACAAAGGAAACTGGGGATTGATGAAAGAGATAGGAACATCTACCCTCCTATCTTCAAGGCTGCCTGCTCCTAGCAACCTGGTCTTTCATGTAGCTTGCTCGGTGTTAGGCACCAGCATTCTTCCACAGGGAGGGTGGAGGTGAAGAAAGGTAAAAAGAGAGTTTTTCCTGCCCATATAATAGCATCTCCAGGAACCAGCAAGATAGCTCAGTAGGTAAGGCATTGGCTCACAAACCTGATGACCTGAGTTTGATTCCTAGAAATCCATATAGTGGAAGGAAACAACTGACTCTGTCCTCTGACCTTCTCCCATGTACCATGCTATGCATTTTATTGTCTCATAAATAAATAGATAGATAATAGATAGATAGATAGATAGATAGATAGATAGATAGATAGATAGATAGATAGGTAGATAGGATAGATAGATAGATATATTAAAACAAGGTGTCTCCAGATAGCAGTAGCCTTCCTGAAACTACCCGGGTGGGCATTGGGGCTTCTACAGTAGTCTGTGTCTCACTTCAACTGCTTCTCTAAAATACCCAGCAGTTATCTTTAAAGTTTTGGCTTCCAGCTCAAGGGGTGTGTTGGCAGAATTGGAAGACTAGCACTCTTCATCAGAAAATTCAGGAAGTAGCTATACCCATTTCCCAGGTCCACCAAGTACTTAGTGTACTTAGTATCAGCTACCCCAGTCTAGCTACCCAGAGTCCTGCCATTGCTGGCATTTGGTCCCCAAATGAGCTCACATAGATCTTAGTGGCTCAATCTGGAGGCAGCTATTAAAATTTTGGGTGCAGCTCAGATCAATTACATCAGAAGCTGGACTCGGGAGCCAGGCTCTGAGTCAGTGTTTAAAGCTCCCAGGTGATTCTAACGTGGGCTGCAGAAGAGTTTCTCGCCCATTGGTGGGCTGATATCTACCAGGGAAGTGGTTCATTTCCTCCCGATCTCACGTTCTCTTTTCTGCCATCCCATCTTTTGCTGCTGTGGTCCTTGGAATATTTCAACTCATTTTATTTCATAGCAGCATTAGCTAGGGTTCACTCTGAAATTTTGAGCAATCTCCCAGATTTAGCCCCACGCAAAGAGATCTAGGCTCTTTAAGAGCTGCTACATCCCAGCTACCAGAATGTTCTTTCCCACACACCCAGCCACACTCACTGGCGTTGATGAGAACCAGGGCTGTGTAGAGGGCGATCTCGTCCTCGGAGAAACGTAAGGCGCTGAGGAAATGTGAGAAGTCAAAGATGGAGCTGACGAGCTCGCTGCAGCCTGCAGTGGAGACCGAAGAGAGAGGCTGTAGGTCCCATGGGCCCTGCTCTTGGGTGCTTAGGGCAGAGGGGACCCACGGGTCCTGAACAGTGGGAGCCCTGGGTCATTGAGCTTTTGACATTCTCTCATGCCCCCGCCCGTCCTCACCCAAGGCTCGGAACAGCTCAGCACCACCGTATTTGCCTTCGAAGAAAACTGTGTGATTGTCGGCGTTGTAGGCCCGGCACATCCTCACCAGCACGACCTCCATTGCTCCTGGGGAAGGGGCAGAAAAGAAGGGCGGCTGTGTCAAAGCCAGGAATCTCAATCCCTCACTTTCTTAGGCCAATGCCCCCCATGAGGCCTTTGCCTGTCCCAGGCCTCTTGTCTCCCATCCCCACACAACCTACATTCCCCAGGCCTGGCTGTCCCCCACCTCAGCCCAATCCCCTCCCACTCTAGCCCATGTTTCCCTCAATCCCCGCTCCCTCCCTCCCTTCCACTCCTCCCTCAGACCCATATCTGCCCCTGCACCTGCTTTCAGTAGTATGATCTGGTCATTCTGGCAAAGTTCCATAAAGCCTGAGAGCCGCTTGGCAAACTCCACCACGTACTGAATGGCCTCGTGAGGCGGTGGGCACAGCGCTCCCACATCTCCCACATTGACTGAAAGACAGAATGGGGACACTGCTCCAGATTTCTGTGAGACTCTGTGATACTCCCAAGTCTTTACATCCCCATAAATGGCAAAGGGTTGGTTTTAGACTCCCCTATCCTCAACCTTGACTCTGTGTGTAGTGTGTGTCAATGTGAATGTATGTGTGCATGTACATGCATATCCGCACATGCATGGTTGCATGTGTGTGTAGAAGCCTAGGGTGGTGTTGGGGATCAGGAAAGATAACGTATTCATTGAGGCAGGTCTCCCAATGAACTTGGAGGAGGCTTGCCTTTGCAGCTAGAATGACGATCCAGTTCGTTCCGGGAATCTCCTGTCTCCACCTTCTGCATGTTGGGATTACCTGGCATTTATATTGGTTCTGGGAATCTAAACTCCTGTCCTCATGGTTGGGTATAAGCACTTTATCTGCTGAGTCATGTCCCCAGTCCAATGCCAGAATTTAAAAAAAAAAAAAAAAACCTATTAGCACAGACACATTCAGGGTCAGTTCCTGTCAGTGGGTCCCATTTACTGACATACACTTCGATCCCAAAGAAGTCCACCAAGTTTGCTGCCACTATCAGAGGCTTGGTGGTTGGAAGGGTTAGGATGGCCTCACCATTGTGACACAAAGTCATCTACAAAGCTCAGCACAAGGCAAACTGGAGAGGGATGAAAAGGATGGGGATTTTCAAACTCCCAATTCCCAGCTACCTCCTCTTAGGTAACCCAGTCTTTCATGTAGCCCAGGTCATTAGGTACTGAGATGATTCTATTATGGGGAGAAAAAATTGGAGAGCGCTCCTCTGACATCTTCAAGAACTGGCTTCAGGTGGGAGGTAGTGGCCATCCTGAAGCACTGTTAGCTGCTGGGGATGCAGAATATAAACCACATGAGCTACAGTTTGCATCTGCTGCAAACAATTTGTTAACTTGTAGAGGAAAAAAAAAGATATGTTACCTATGGCCCAGCCCCATCCCCAGAAAGACATGCCAAGGCTTTAATAACCTAGAGAAGCAGATATGGTCTGGAGAATGGCTGGGCCCATGCTTCTGTCTCCCAAGCAGAAGGACTTGAGTTGAGATCCTGGATCCCATGTAAAAATACCAGGCGGAAATGGCAGCAGCCTGCACTTCTGGCCCTGGAGGATTGAGCCTGGGAAATCCCAGTGGGAAACAAAAAAGGAAGTAGGAGCAATGCAGGATGACTCCCCAAGTCACATTTGGGTCTCTAGAGGCACACACAGTGCCCTCTGAGATATATATATATATACACACATACACACACATACACACATTAAATAAGTTAATTAATTAATTTAAAAGATTTTTTAAAGGGAGAGAAAGAAGCAGACATGAAAAGCCAACTTGTTTTTGGGCAGCTGGTATTGTGTGTGTGTGTTGTGTGACAGAAGAGAAAGCAGAGGCTGCACTTCCCATGGATCTGGACTTTATTTTTATTCCACCAAGTTATGATCCCGAAGAAGTCCACCAAGTTCGCTGCTGCTATCAAAGGCTTGGTGGTTGGAAGGGTTAGGATGACCTCACCATCGTGACACAAAGTCATCTACAAAGTTTGAGCTTGAGAACAGTGCAAGTGAAGAGTTTCCAAAAACAAACAAAAAGTAAAACAAAACAAAACAAAAACTAAACCTCATAATGTTTTAAGTAAGTCAACAATTTTGTGTCAGGTCACACTCATAGCTACTCTTGGTGACATGCAGCCTGTGGGTTGTAGATTGGATGAACTTCGTCAAAGTGTTCAGCATAAAGGTTGTTCAATAAATGGCCCTCGGATTCTGATTCTGATTCTGTCAGTACTGATGGAAGAAGAAAGATGTATGCCATGAAGTCTGTGTAGTGGAGGTTGATAGCTAGGCAAACTTTAAATAAGCGAGAGTCAAGGTGGACACTCAGCCATCTGTCAGGTGCAGACACACGCATCCATACTCAGCACTCACTCATCAGGCAGCCTGTGTCTTTGACACCCGTAGCCCCCATGCCTATGAAGTAGCTATCTCTGGACGCTCCCAGTGGTGGGGTAGGGTGGGGTCCTCCTTTCCTTCAAGGTCCGCTGGCCTCACCTTCCTCTGGTAGCTGGTCACTTCCTCCCTGGAGAAGATGTTGGGGCGCTGCCGTAGCAGGTCCTCCAGCCTTAGTTGACAGGTCTCTCGATAGGACTTGCAGACATTCTGTACCAGGTGCTCTGCGCCCAGAGAAGGAAGGTGTGATTTGATCTGTGCCGGTTTCTACCCTGATGCTTCTGTCTGGCTCACCCTGCTCTGCTTCCTCCCGCAGGACCCCTCAACTCAGGTTTGGCTGATGTGGGGTGATGGCAGAAGCCATTCCTGTGTTTTTACCATACCCTGGGCCTCCCCAGATGCTCACCTATCTCCGTCAGTGAGGCATATGGTGTCTCTGGGGTGCTGCAGAAGCTGGGGCTGCAGTGACTGTCTGGGCCTTGTCCTGGCTCCCCAAGCTCAGGATGCCTGGAACCTTCAAAGTAAAGTCCACATCTCCCAGAGGTCAGCTGGCTACCTGTGTTATAGATGCCGTCTCTACCTTCAGCTTTGCCTCGCTCGGGACTGTACTCAAGGTGACAGGAGGCCCCGTTGATCTCTGCTTTGGCTAAGTTGTTGGAATATGGTGGCCCTGATCTGGAGGCGCTCAGGAGGCCAGGGGGACAGGCAGAGGCCTCGGGCAGATCAGGTGAGGCACCCACTGGCAGCTGCCCGTCTGGGAGCCCCAAGGTGTAGGTGAGGGCATCTGCTCCTTGGCCCCCCACTGCAGGAGCCTTGGCCACTTGTTCCCGCTGCTGCTGCTGCTGCTGCTGCTGCTGCTGCTGCAGTTGTTTTTGCACTTCCGCATGCAGGCTGTCCCTTTGTTTCTTGGACATGCGGCCAAACTTGACAGCTGGAGGAGGTTCGGGAATAAGAAGCACAGAAGGCAAGAGAACACGATTCAGGTCAGGACAAGCAGGTACATGTATCTGACCTCAAGTGTAGCCTCTCTGACTTAGCCCGACAACCTTTCTTGCAGTGGAGGCTACAGACATTTCCCCGACTCTGGCTCTGTTCCATTTAGGACCTGGCTCATCGGCCTCTTCCAAATCCCAAGCGAAATCTTTTCCAATTCTAAGCTAGCATCGAATAGTGGCAGAATCCAAGCAATGAACCTGGGCTGGGAATTCAGGCCTTTGGTGACTGGGGCCCCGGAGGGGGTCGAGTAGGGGCTCTCAGGCTGTATTGGGGTCACTTTGCCTGTCTGGGAGGGCTGGAGGAAGAAGAGGGCTGAGAACACAGGTCTCCCTGTGGTCAGGCCTGCAGGCTCCCTGGTGACCTAGATACTCACCACAGCCCAACCCAGGCTCCGTGGCTTGCTTCTGAACATCCTCTTCTGCTCTCTCTTTCCTGCCTTTCTACCCCCCCACCCCTCCCAGGTGTGGGGGCACAGCCCCTCGCCCCGCCTGCCCCTTTGCACCCCTGCTTGTTTCCTTTCGCTTTGTTATTTTGAGCTCTGAAAAGTGCTGACAGGCATCTTC
Organism: Typhlomys cinereus; assembly: GCA_023101885.1. Taxonomy (NCBI): domain Eukaryota; kingdom Metazoa; phylum Chordata; class Mammalia; order Rodentia; family Platacanthomyidae; genus Typhlomys; species Typhlomys cinereus. Next base: position 755,720 of record JALPQD010000346.1, on the reverse strand, counting down.
TAGCTCCTCCTCACTTCAGTGCCCCCTCTCCACCCTGGGCTCCTTCTGTGGTGGAAGGTGCTGGGGGGCCAGAAGGAACGGTGGGTGAAGAGGGAGACTAAGACCCTAGGAACACTTTATCTCCCAACCCCACACCTTCTAGATCATTCTCAGGCCAATGTGGTCCTGTTTCTAGTCACTGTTCTGTATCCTGGGATGGCAGGGAGGGTTGAAGCTAAGTAGGATAGCAGAGCAGGAGGGAACGACTGGATAGGAGCTAGGCCAAGGCCAGCAGTTTGAAGGGAATTCATCAGAGTAAGAAGGAATGTTGGGAGAGGTTTGCTGGAACGGAGCCTGAAGTTGGAGATTCTGAAGAGCTTTTAGAGGACCCTCAAAGAGGACACATAAAGGGTTGTTGCTGTTAGAAGGAATCATGGAGAGAAAACTCTGACCTGGTGTTTTGCAGGTCAGGCCACCTCTGGTGACTGCAGGGAACCCCGGGAGGCGAGGGGGGGAGAGGGGCGCTCATTCTCACCATCTCGGGACATGCCCAGAGCCAGGCACTTCTGCAGGCGGCAGTGCTGGCATCGGTTCCGACTGGTGCGGTCGATGGGGCAGTTCTGCTGGCGGGTGCAGGAGTAGGCCACACTACACTGCTGGCTCCGCCGGAAGAAGCCCTGGGGAAGGCGGGGAAGAGGACACTGCTTATCCTGTCCAGGCTCAGCTTGGCGTGGCCCTGCGGGGCTCCAGCCCACCAGCACTGGCCCAGCCATCTCACATCCTGAAACCCACTCTCAATCTTCTCGCTTCCACTCTGTAATTGCAACTGACCCAATGGTCACGTTCCCAGATGGAGACAAGGCCCTCTTCCTGCTGTGCTTACAGCTCTTGGTGACCACTGAGCTCTTGCCGGGCACTGTGTGTCTGTGCATGGCAGATGGCTCCAACTCACCTTGCACCCCTCACAGGTGATAACCCCGTAGTGGATCCCAGATGATTTGTCCCCACAGATTTTGCAAGGGATCACTTCAATTTGTGCTGGAGGAGAGAAAGAGAAAGGTCAGCCCAGGCACCTTCTCTGGTTTCTCTTCTCCCATGAACCTCAGCTAGAGACAGATGCGGGTGCCTGGTGCTTTGCTAACACTTCTCCAGCCAGCTCCAGCATGCTGGATCTCTCTTGCAGACATGGAAGAGGAAGTGAAGTGGTAAACGCTTCTCAGCCGAGGGTTGGAGGAGGTGTGTTTTGTTTCCCAGAGCAGCCGGGAGTTTTGTCAGCTTTACAGAGACAGAAGGCAGCTGTGGGAGACCACCTGCACAGCCCTTCAAGTTGAACATCGACTGCTTGGGCCATAGGAATCCTCACTGCTTCGGAACACCTGCTTCCCGCCCAAGGGGCTTCCTTTGTGTCTCCCTCCCCCACTGAGGTTTGGTGGGCAGTGTACAGGGCATGGTGGGAAGATGGGGTACACCAGACTGAAAGGCAGGAGGGAGAAGGCAAACATGATAGTCATTCTTGGAAGATACTAAAGGTTTGGGTGGAGCTGCACAGAGACAGGAACTGGGGGGAACCCACAGAGTGGAATAGAGAGATGCAAGGAAGAAGCAGAGATGGAATCCAAGACAGAGGGGTTGCCAGATGCCTGGGAGCTCAGGAAGAGAATCAAATAACGTTTACAAGCCCGCAGTCCAGAACTGACACGCAGCAAGCTTGAGTGCGTGGTAGTGTGGGAGAGAGAGGTGAGGGCCTCTGGGTCATCTGTTATGACTGTTAAACTGGCTGAGATTAACGACCATCTCATTTACACTTGACAGATGAAGGACTAGGTCCGGTAAGGAAAGGGAGTTAGCCCAGGTTCACACAGCTAGTTTGCTTGAGAGCAGTCTACATCCCTGCTTGCCTGAACTGTTCACTGTGCTGCTAGACGCAGTGCTTCTGGGCATGGGTCAAAGTGTGTGTGTGTGTGGGTGTCTGTATGCATACATGTATACATGCATTCACACGTGAGTATGTATGGCTCGTGAACCAACTTGGATCAGCACGCACATGTACATATCTGAGATTGGAGCTTGCTCACTGGCCACTGAGACCAGAGGTCCTGCTCCCGCTGGGCTCGTGGCAGGCATCCGATCACCATCTTGTGTGGCCTGTGGCCCCAGGTCTTTCTCTTCTGCTCTACCTTGTCCCATCAGTGCTTGCAGCTCTCTGAAGTGTCAAGGAACAAAAAGAAGCTTTTTCTTCCAGCCCTCCCTTAGCCAAAGCATGGGAGTCCCAACTGTGCCAGGTGTTCTTGGCCCCTCTAAGGGACCCGTCGGTCTCTTATTCACCACTGGCCAAGGCTGCAACAAGTCAGAAAGATGGTCTAGAGCAAAGACTGCTTCTAACCTGTGATCTGTCTTCCAAGCTAAGGGCTCGGGAAATACCCAGCCCCCCCTCAATAAGTTCACCTTCCAGCACCAGACCTGGTGGCCCTGTCACATGTGAGGCCCTGATAACTGGGTATGGTGGTGGCCCATTCCTGTAATTGCAGCACTTGAGGGTTGGAGGTGAGAGGATAAGGAATTCTAGGTCATCCTCAGCTACATGGTAAGTTTGAGTCCATCCTGAGCTAATGAGACGCTGTCTCTAAACAAAGCCAAACAGCTCCCTCCTCTTTAGACTTCTCAAGCCATGCTGTCCAGGTCGGCTCTCTCTCTCTCTCTCTCTCTCTGTCCTGTCTGATGTTTAGCTACTTCTGTTCTTAAGGCTAAACTACGGTTTCCTTAGCCACCAGGCCTTTAGCATTTCTAAGTTCTTCCTCCTCTTTATTAGTGGACCTCCACATCAACCTCCCACATGGTAGGAGTTGCTCTTGATCCCTTTCCCCTCCAACCTAACGGATTTCTGACGTGTGAATTCTTATTTTTTGAAAACATTAAAAAAGAAAAAAGACAAAATGAAACACTCATGGGCCCTGCTTATGTGAGGTGGAAAGGAGAACAGGGCTTACTCCTGCCCCCAAACATTATTTCCAGTATCTTGAAACCATCATTTTGGGCCAGTCCTGAGCTGAGTCAGACAGATTAGCAGACTCCTCAAAGGGACAGGCACGTGGCTGTCTAAAACCCACGCATTAGAGCTCAGTTCTTTGTCTATCCCACCCCAGCCATATCTGCCACCTGATAACTCTTTGGTAAGCCATGGCTACCCCAGGAGCAGGTTATAAGTGAACCTGACAGTTTCTCCCGTAAGTTATAAGCATGAGGGAAAAAGGGAAAAAGAGGGAACTTGGGTGCCTGGAAGAGGGGGAAGTGTGGGGGGCGCTCTCCCCACTAGTCAACTCCATGCTGTCTCAGCCTTCGTCTCCTGACTGTGCAATGAAGAGGAAATAACACTGCCTATCCACGAGCTGCTGAAGGACCAACCAACAACACGGTTAAGCGCTACCAGTGGAGCACTGGGTAGGGACACGATGCCACGAGGGCGGTGACTGCTGACCCAGGCAAGCAGACGCCTGAGGTACCACAGGCTAGCAGAGCCTCTTGGGCCCCACGACACTTTCTCCTCCGCACACTGTGGTATCTCTCTCTTCAGTGGCCCTAAGACCAAAGAAGCGGGAAACCAACGTGGGTCACCCGGAAAAGCAAGCGGGAGGGAGATTAGGCCAAGCCACGGTGGGAACTCGGGCTCTGGCCCAGCAGTCAACCACAGTCCTCCCTGCCTCTTCCCTTCTCCAAGAGCCACATCCGTGTGCGTGTAGGCACTGACCACACGGGTGACCCCAGACACGTCTCCTTGCCCCGTACCTGACCCACTGCTGGTCCTGGCTGCTAGGAACCTCAACCACAGTTCACCGAGACCCTACCTTTCTCATAGGAAGATGTGGCCAACCAAGGACCCCTTTTACAAATACCATATTTGGGGGGGTGCTGTAGAAGTAGACCTCAGTCACCAGTCAGCCCCTCTCCTACCTTCCCCAACCCCCAGGTCAAGGCAGGGGTTCGTGATGAAAGAGGCACCCAGAGACCGAGATCTGAGCATTAAACCCTCTAGTCATTGCAGTAGAGAGACCAAGAAAAAGGTTTGGGATGGAGAGAAAAATAGAGTCTCTCGTAGCAATGGAAGGATGACTACAGACATATAGGGAGACCCACACTTGGTCCTCAAGCTTCTTGTTCATTCTTCCCTCTATCCCCTGTGTGTTTGCTCCCTTCGATGCCATCACCCTGAACTCCAAAGAGAAAGCAGCAGCATGTTATGTGTGTATGTGTACACGCCACTCAGGGAAGAGAAGAGGGGAAAGGGGACTGATGGGAGGGGGTGAGGGGGACTGTGAGAGGAACTGAGAAAATACCTTGACAACAAACCTTCAAGACCTACGGGGCGTGAGCCAGTGTCTGAAGAGCAGGCGGTGGGAACCCAGCTTGGGGAGGGGGAGCTGAGTAATCACAGGATTACTCAAACTGTTGCCTGGGAGCCTGGTCTGCCAGGAACTTACCATCTCAGAACCCAATGGTGCCAGGAACTGGAGCCAAACAAAGGTCAGGAACCTGAAGGCCAGCCCCTGCCCCGTGGCTCCCACCACCGTGGAACTTCCTGGCCCGCGTCCTCCGGGGGGGGGGAGGTCTATGTGTCTCTCTCCTGCTGCTTTCTCACTGTATTTCTCTCCTGAGACTTATTAAAAAGAAACCCCTGCCAGTTGGGTAACTGCCACACTCGGAGACTAAGGCAGAAGGTTTGCAGTGAGTTCCTGGCTGGCTCCAGCCACAGTGTGAGACCTTGTCTTAAAACAAACCACCCTCCAATCCCATACTCATAAATGGAGAATGCTTGCTCTTTAGATCATCAGATGGCTTTGGGGGCTTTCAGCTTTCCAACAAGATCACCTGGAGAGCTTGTAAAGATATAAGCCCCGGGACTGGGAAGTTAGCTCGGTGGAAGAGTGTTTGTCACGACTGCACAAGGCTCTGCGATCCACCACCGCCAGCACCACAAAACAAACAAATGCAGGTCTCTGTTCTGGCGATGTGAGGTGAGGCCTGAGAAACTGTATTTTAGTGAGGTCCACGTTGGTGCCTCTTTGACTTTCGGACTCTAGTCCCTCTGCCTGCTCTTGTGCCAGGCTGCTCTTCCTGAAGACTGACAGCTTCTTCCCAAGCTCGTTCCCTATCCATCCTAGCTCACCAAGTGCGTGCCTGTCTCTTCCCTACCATGCAACAGGATTCAAAAACTTTATTCCGATGCCAGTCCTAGAAGGAAAAAGCACCGTCAATTCAGCAACGGGCGGCTCCCTGGGGAACATCTCCAGCCTCCTGCAAGGAGAAATGCAGTAGAGGCACCTCGCCTCTTCCTCCAACCTCCTCTAATCTCACCGTCTCACAGCTGCGAGATTCATTGATAGTGCTTTTTTGACTATATCCAGAGCCCGGCCTTGGGCCCTGTCCAGGTGCCTAGCCACAGAGAGGAAGTGGTAGGAACAGAGGAGGGGCTATAACCCAGGGGGCTCTCACTCCTCAAACCCCAGAACTACCTCAGCAGAGAACCTTGGGGTCCTCTCTTCTGCTTATCTCTCCCTGCCCTCCAGCAAATTCTGAGTGAAGATTAATAACAATGATGTGTGTAAATACTGCTCATGTGAATTCTTACTCTGTGCCAAGGCTTTACATATTTGTGTGTGTGAGAGGGGGTGCTGGGAATTGAACTCAGGGCATGCACAGCAAGCACTCTACCAACTGAGTGATTTCCCCAGTCTTGTGATTTTTTTTTTCTTTCCCTATTGTTTGCTTACTTGCTTTTGCTTTTTATTTTTTGAGACAAAGTCTCACTAGGTACACAGGCTGGCCTGGGACTCAAGATCTTGCTGCTTTAGTCTCCCAAGGAGTGGAACTATAGAGATGCACAGCTTTGCGCTGCTTTCTTTGCATACATTTTAAATGATCACAATACCTCTGTAAAGCAGATTCTGGTGTGTTGTTCCCATTTTGCAGATGAGAAAATTGAGGTCTAGAGAGATTCAGGGACTTAACTGAGCCTACCACTTCGGATATTTTGCACATAGTGTTTAGCAACCCTGAAAACAGAGTTAAGCTCTGTGTCCTGGGAAGATTGGATGCCCAAGTCCACCACAAAGAATGGAAAGGGGCACAGTCATTGACTATAGAGAGACAAGTGTGAGGTGATGGTGATAGGCTAGGTGAGGAATTCAGGAAGGGAACTCACAGGACTAAAGCCAGGACGCATGTCTAATGCAAGATTTTTGAAGAAAGTGCCTCTGTCCCAGCTTCCCTCCGAGGTCCCAGTCAACTCCTTGCACATTTTCCTATTTCTCTACAGCCAAGGTCAGGCAACTAATACATCCCGGTAAGCTCCTGACTCAGGGCTCTCCTGGAAGACCACAGCTCCTTTAGAGTGGGCCTTTTTTTTTTTTTTTTTTTTTTTGCAGGGACAAATGAATGAATGAATGAGAAGATAAATGCTTCTTACACTGAGACCCCCTTCTCTCTCCAGTCTCAGCTCCAGACAAGGGTCCCCTGACGCCCCAACCTGTCTTCTAAGTGCTCGTATAATCCCAGCACTTAGGAGGTAGGGGTGGGAAGGTCAGGAGATCAAAATCACCCTCAGCTACACAGTGGATGGTGCGGTTCAAGGTCAGACCAGGATATATGAAATGCCATCTTCCTCAGCTCTTGCTTCCTCTAGATTCTGCAATGATGGAAGCCAAGGTGGTGGGCACCACGTCAGGGAGCAGGAAAGAAAGACAGGGGGACAGCGGTCAATGTTCCCCCTGCTGGGCAGTGCCCAGCACAGACAGGCCGGCCCCAGACCCCTCATGAGAACTTTCTTGCTGACATACTAGATCCCAGAACTGAAAAAAAAACAAAAACGAGTGACGCTAAAACTCAGGTGGGCGAGGGAGAGTCTGGGGTTTTGAGAAGCCATGAAAGCCAGCCAGCCACCTGAAACCCCCTCCTGCTGCCCCCGCCACCCCCACAGTCTGGGACAGGAGAAAGGAGGGGAAATAAAAGAACCCAAGAAAACAACCAGTGGATGGGGGAGGGGATGAATCACCACGGGGGGGGCAGATGGGGGGGAGCTCTGAGGAGCAGGAACCTGGCTCTGCACTCAGCAGCCTCCTCCCCTGCGCTCTAGGACCACTGCTTTTCCTCCCGGCACCTCTGCTGCCTTTGCAATGCCAGCAGACCCTGAAGACTTTGGTCCTGACCCTGAGGTTCTGCCTTGTTACCGTCCTGTCTCCTCAGTAGGTAGCCCAGAGCCTCAAGGGAGGGACTATGCTGCAGCAGCAGGAGAGGCTGAGGTTAGATTCCAACCCCCCGTAGCCTTGGTGACAGGAGTGAGACCCCACCCGAGGGTTGTCTTTCTTGGAGAGCACTTAGCATGGGAAAGTCCCTGTCCCTGTTGGTTTGAGTCAGCGACAGAGATGGGGAGGGGAACGAAGTCCTCTGTAGGGATAGCAGTATCAATACACACATTTTCATTGAAAGAGCTGGTGGGCCTCCACATTCTAGTGCTTTGGACCGTGGGAAGGGGAAGAAAGGAAAAGAGAGGGGTGTGGAGCAAGCCCTTCATAAAGGCCTCCCCAGGGAGCTGAGCTTGGAGAAGTGTTTGGATAATCCCAGCATTTAGGAGGTTGGGGCGGGAAGGTCAGGAGATCAAAGTCACCCTCAGCTACACAGTGGATGGTGCGGTTCAAGGTCAGACCAGGATATATGAAATGCCATCTCAAAGGAACCAAATAAATAAGTTCCCAGATGATTCTCAGAGTTGAGGTCTGGGGTACCCTGGAGACTCCGTATGAAGTGGCTGGATATGAAGAGGACCAGGGCCGGTCAGAGAGCTCAGCAGGTAAGGCACTTGCTTGCAAACCTGGAGACCCAGATTTGATCCCTGGAAGCCCTCACGATGGAAGAAAGAAAACTGACTTCCCACTCTACCCATGTATCTGTACCCTCTTCTTGGCAAACAAATAAACATTTAAAAAGAAGACAGGCATGGGACCTCCCTCCTCGGCCTCCCTCCTCTCCACCCAGGCTCAATGCCAAGTCCCTTGAAGTGAGATGATTAGGCCACCCTCCCTGATGGGGGGTGGAGGGTCTTTTACTAGGGAGCACTCTGCACTGGCCAGCATCTTTCCCCACCACCTCACCCATGTCTGTGCCTTGATCTGCACACCAGTGGTCTCTGGGCTTCTCGTTCTGGGTTTTAGTTCTCCTGGTATTTGTACATCACCCCCTTTCTGTGTATTTCACAAACCTTTGAATTCAACCTTGGCACCCCTTCATTTCTTGGGCATTTTTTGCTCCTTGTTTGCCTGACTTTGTTCTTCGGGTATATCATGGTTCCAATCCCTGCCTCCTCTGGGTCTCTCTAGGAGCTGGAGATAGGTAACACCCACTAGGATCAGAAATTTTGGGGTATAAGATAATAATGTCTATACGAGAAGGACTGATGTCACTGATGCTCAGACTGGATGTCTTGGGCAGAGCTCTCTCTCTCGCTCTCTCTCTCTCTCTCTCTCTCTCTCTAACGCACAAGTGTCTTCCTCAACCACAGCTGAGTATCCTACGTGTCTACTAGGCACAAATCCACAGACACATGGCATCCCAGGGATGTCTGCTGTTGAGCTGGGACTTGAAATCCAGCTTGGAGGGAAACTGAGCTCCTTCTCCAATTGTCGGATGCTTTTGGTTCTTCTCCTGCTCCTGCTGTCCTGCCGCAGCTGCTGTCCTATCTCTGGTCTGCTTTCTTTCTACACTCTGGGAGGCCCATTGTCATTCACTGTTGACCACTGGGACTGGCTGGCTCAGGAACCAGGGCTCTCTCCTTGGTACTGGGCTTTAGAACCAACACATGCTCCAAGATTGGCTTTGTTGTTAAATTTAACGGTGGTTTCACAGACAGAGCCCAGAGTCCACTGACTTGCCCTTCACCTGCGCGATAAACTTTCAGTCCATGGGTCTTTCCAAGACCCATTATGTCCTCCCTTCTGTGGCTTGTGGGAAGACCCCAGGCTAAAGCTGCTCCGGCCTCAGGCCTCAGGCCTCAGGAGTGCGGGCTTCCCTTTTCCTCCTTTGCCTTGGGTACTGAGAGGCTCGTTGGCTTCTCTTATATGAACATGGAGGACAGTTCTGATTTGCCCATGTTGTTTATCTGGAAGACATAGGGACTGTAGGTGGCTGCTCGTCAGCTAGTGGTCCCAAAACAGAGAAGGGAGGGAAGCAAAGGCTTTCTCCTTCCTTCTTAACATATCTACTCCTCCTCCAATGGACCACTGCATCTGGAGATACACATTAGTGCATGCGCGCGCGCACACACACACACACACATACACACACACACACACACACAGAAGTGATTGGTTCTTGACTGGGTTATACTTAGTCCAAATGTCCCTGGGAGAGGGAGTGTTGGAAAGTAAGACTCTAAGGCCTACCTACTGAGTTCTGAGCCCACTACCCATGACTCAGTTTACTCTGCTTGCCCTGCTTCTGGGCACAGCATCATCTATGTGGCAGACACAGAGGAAAGCGGTTCGCTAGGAGCCAGGACAGTAAGTTGAAGGCCTTGGTGACTGCCAACTTCCACCAGCTCCCAACTGTGAGCTCTTGGGTGAAGTACTCCCTTTCCAGGTCTTATTTCTTTTTGTAAACCAAGGGGGTGGGCACCTCTGGCACAGTCCGTCTCCCCAAAATTCACAGCAAGAATTTACTCCATTACTACCACTCTTGTAAGGAAGCTCCCTGGGACTCCATCTATCTCCCAGGAGATCTTGACCTTGACTGGTACACACCCAGCCAGGAAAGACCCCTTCACCGCCTTCCCAAGACACCCCTTGTATCCAGAGGCCCAGGGATCGTGAGGGACCCTGGCTTGCCCCATGCCCAGGTGGCCCCGTTCACTTACTTCTCATGACTGAGCCTGGGCTTGGCGGCCTCGGCTCCCAGTGCTCTCAGCACCCTGGCCCAGGACGAGGCACAGCTGGCAACCGAGGTGAGGTGAGGTGGGGTGAGGCTCTCTCGGCGGCGCCTCAGCCCGCAGCTCTCCCCAGTGCTTCTGGGCAGAGGGGGTTTCAACTCTGCACCGCACAGGTGGCCAAGTGACAGCCCCCCAACCCCTAGAGGGTGTAGTGGGTAGAATGACAGACAGCCCATGTGGCCAATCTGGGCCTGGGGGTAGGGTATGAGGGGCGGGGCAGCCAATCACAGGGGGCGTTGGAAAATTCCAAAACCACAGGCAACAGCCACAGCCTCTGTAAGAGCAGTTTCCACTCGCCAGGGCAGTTGTAGTTTGGGGAGCCGAGTGGAGCTCGTGAGCAGAGGCCAGGCTCCTATTCCCCTCTCCAGGAGGACCCCAAGACTGGTCCTCTTTGCCAGGTGACTCCAGGGGTAGGGATGTCCCAAGAGGTAAGTGACAGGATGTCTGGCCTGGGGTGGTGACATGTGCTACTGAGACCCTGTGGGCTACCAACAGCTATACACCCTGTGTGGTACAGAGAGACGATGTCTGACCCCCCCACACACACCCACGCTCCTCCCCTAGACGTGATGTATATCCTGGACTGGGGAAACATGAAAATGACATCGATCTCATCAGACAGATACCTAGAATCTGCAGGAGGGTTAGTCCAACTGAAAGTTTTCAGGAGCAAAATTGCTACATTAGACTACAGAGAGTGACATGGCACCCCCATCCTCATCATCACCCCATCCTCCTCATCTTAGTAACAGCACTAACAGCCGGAAATGGTTCTATTGTATGTGGATTATGTAATCCTCACAAAATACTTTACAAGGTAGCTACTGCCATCAACTCCATTTCCAAGATAGGAATGTGACTTTCTGAAAGGTTAAGTCCCTTGCTCAAGGTCACACGTTCAAGTCTCAGAAGAGTGGCCCCAGGACTGCCTGAGGGACAGGAGGGCTTCTCTGGTTCAAGTCTGCTTTTGAGGGAGTCCTTACGGGCAGACTCCTAGCTTTTGAGTTCTTGGTCGATTGTATTGGTCTGATGGTTCTTGCTGATATGGTGTCTCCTTATGCTCCAATCTGCTTTGTGGAGTGCCTTAGCCTTGTTGGTCCCTCTTCAGGTACCTTGACTAACCGAGGCCCCCCTCTTGGTTAGGGTGTTCCCTGGGTTTCTCATCTTGGGGTTACTTCACTTGGGAGGCATGTTTTGATCTCTTGGTAAAGGGTTTCTCAACATGTGATTCAACCCTACCGAGAGGCCTTATCTTGCCGGACTCTTAAAGTCCCTCAGTCAGTACGAGCCTCTCTCTGATGGCCCAGGAGCTGGGCAGTGGATTGGGGAGGAACGTCAACCCCAACGTTCACGAGGACGTTCTGGACCCTTTCGGTGAGGGTGGGGAGGAGAATCGCAGGCGCTGGGGGCTGGAAGGCAGGTGGTGGATCTGTGCGAAGGATTCAGCGAAGGAATGGGCTTTGGCCTCTCCCACTTCTCACAGTTCCAAAAGTCCCCTCTTTTCCCCCACCCCACCCCCATGTGGTTCTGGCCCCCTCTCTCGGCTTACCCACGTCACTCTGACCCGCTTTCCTTCCAGGGCCCTGCTCAGCACTTCCGTGGGGCCCTGTGGCTGGGGCGACGAGATCAGGATTATGCTGAGCCAAGCAGCCCCCCCAGGAAGACACGGCATCCTAAACAGCCCCCTCCCATGTGTCGGATCAGGGAGAAAGGGGTGTTTTCCTCTGAAGTGGTTCTACCTCTGAAGTTGATGAGCAACCCAGGTGGCCCCCAAAAAGAGTCCTATCGATTCACGATTCACACTTTGGAAGCCTTTTCCAGAGTGCCCCCAAGCTGTATGGGGGTGTGCAAAATCCCTGGGCAGGCCCAAGGCGGACAGGAGGCACGTTCTGGGAGAGTTGCCCCGGGATCTCTAGGAGAGATCTGATAGGATGAGAGGGCTCTAGAGAGGACTGGGAGTTTTCCATTGGGAAGTCCTTCCTGAGTTCTAACTTCTTTCCATCTTTCAGGGCTCTGGGGTGCAGTGTGTCCCTATCTGGTTTGTTTCTACAGAAACAAGGCTTTCCTGCTCAGTAGCTCTGCACAGCCTGACTCCAAGCTCGCTCACAGCTCAGGACGTGTTAACCACAGAAATGAACACCAAACCTGGCTCTGTTGCCACAAAGCCTAGGGCATGCTCCCGGGCCTCCCACTGCGGCCACACGAAGTTCGGAGGGCACCCCTGCCAGCCACCTCTTCCCTCCCCTGGCTCAGCAGTCCGCCCCCTTCTGTGCCTCTGTCCAGCACCCCTCCTCCCCCACCCTGCTCTCTTCGAGGTTCCCCTTTCTTTGGCTCTGCTTGTTCCTTGACATTCTTCCTCGTTCCTTGGGCCCTGGCCCGTGAGTCCCTCACTTGCCGGTCCTTTCCTCTAGGTTCCGGTGCCATCTCAGCCTGGCTTTTTCACCCCTGTGCGGCCCTGGGCCTTTCTATTACTTAAACCTCCCGAGCTGAACTCTGCCTTGCCACACCCCAGCACAGCACACGTTCTTGGCCCCAATCCCCTACTCACAGGTGTGGGTCTTCTTTGAAGCCAGCAACTCTGTAAAGAGAAGGTAGATGGGTCAGTCAACAACTAAAGACCTGGGGGGGGGGAGAGGAACCACGTTCCTTCCCAGCACAAGCGAGTGGGAGAAGAAGACAGCAGACCCCCTTCTTTCTGCCCTTCAACCACACTGGCCCTTTTCCAGGTCCCCGAAATGCCTGGCTCCTCTCTGCTTCCAAGATTTCCCCATGTCATCTACCTCCCTCCACCACTCCTTAATGGAGCCAGGTCTCAGGTGCGGCTTCCTTTGAGCAGCTACCTGCCCATGCCCCCTCTAGGCCCGGAGATTTATTTGCTCAGCTCCTTGCAGTTGAGTGTAATTTAGCCATATTTCCTAGCTTCCATGTATGCTGTGATCTGCGAAATGGACCTTTCCTGCTAGACCCAAGCCCTCTGGAGGCAGGGTTTTTGCCTGTCTTGTTTATCGTTCGGTTCTAAGAATATCTGGAATACTCTGGTACCGGGAATTGGAGATACACAATATATGTTCTCTACCTAGAGTTAAATCCCCATGGGGATGCACTCCCTCTTGATTGCTCATCTGTGCCGGAGAACACCGGGAGGTACAGATGTGTGGGGCTAGGAACAGATGGGGAGGGTAGGAAGAGCTGCGGATAGACCCTCTGTGGTCTCCACTAGCCTGTAGGGAAGGAAACCCATTTCCGTTGCTCTCCCTCAGCTGGCTGGGTCCGGGTAGAGACTGGCAGAGAACCAAGGTGAGTTGGAGTTGGTGTGATGTTCTGAAGCCCTGTAGGAGCAGCTGCTACGGGGGAGCCTCATCTACTGCTGGGTTATATAGAGCTGCTCATTCATACCATCCGTACTTGGGAGACACCTAGCGAGGGAACTCCTAGCGGGGAACTCCTGGGCAAGTAGGCTTTCCTGACAGCCTTTGATCCATGTCCTACCTCCACACAGTGCCTAGGGCCAGTCTCTTGTCCCAGAAAACCTAGCACTCTGCCTGTACTGTCCCTAACCTTTGCCTCGGTTCTGTTAATTTTTTTTTTTTTTTTTTTTTTTTTTTGCCTTCTGCTGTCCAAGATTGACACACATTCCCTGCCCTTCCCCCACCCCGTGCCTCTGCCAGGAGATGTACCCTGCAGCCAGGCTTCCTGCATCGGGTTGCCATGGTGGCCAGTGAGCCTGGTGGCCTGGCTCCCTAGGGTGGGGGAGGAGAAGGGCTGCCCAGAGAGGGCATGGTTCCATCCAACCACGCCCACCTCCCTGCTGATCCTGCCTGGCCCTACCCAGCTTCCTCCCTGACGTGGCACCCCCCCCTTTTCCAGCCTTCAGCCTTGCTTCCCAGAGAAGTCCAGGGGTGGGTGGGTGAGGGGGGTTCTTCTCCAGGTGGCCCTGGAACTTGGCAGCTCTGGCACACACCTTCCCCAGGGGTTCGCAGCCCAGCAAGCCTGTGTGGGTCTCCTGCACTACTCCACTAGTAGAATCAAGTACTATACGCTGTCTCACCCTGCGCTCTGTCCTGTGTGCCACACGCTGCAGAAATAATGCCCCTCCATGCCCGTGCTGGGCTGCTGGGCGGGAGCAGCCGAGGGTCCATAGGCTGTGGTTGCCCCTCTCGGCTGATGGCAACAGGCCCTTCCTCGGGTGAATGAACAGGAAGGTGGAGGACCACCTTCACCACTGCTGCCCAGAGAGGGTCCTGCGGCCTTGAGGGGCTGCTCCCACCTGTGGGACCAGTTCCTGTCCCATCCCTCTCTTGACTCTGCTCCCTTGACCCTGCTCTTCCCTCCTGTGCCCACCCCAACCTGCCTCTTCCTCCTTTTCCCTTGGTGAGATTTCCATTTCTCCTTTTCTATTTAGGAGCCTGTTCTTTCCCCAACTCCTCTTTCTTCCTGTTTCTCCTTCAGTTTCTACCCACCTGACTTCTCTGCCTTCCCAATCCTCTCTCTTCTGGATTCACCTCTCCTTTCACTTCTTGCCCAGTCTCTTCCCATCTGCCCTTCCTCTGAGCCTCCTGGCAGTCCCTTACAGCCGCCTGCGAGCTGTGGGGCCTCTTACCCCGAGAGGTTCGGTGGTGTCTCTGTGGGGCCCTGTCCATGGGGTAGCTCCCTTGGTGCCGTCCTTGCTGCCCTGGCTGCCCAGGAGGGCAGGGAGCAGGGCCCAAGAGAGGGAGGAGGGAGGGAGGGAGCACCTGGCCTGCCAGCAGGCAGGGGAAAGGAGTGGCTGGCAGAGCGTCCTGGCATCGGGAGAGGACTTAGGGAGAGACCAGCAGACCCGTGTGAGGAGCCTTGGGGAGAAACAGGATAGCATTTATTGATTACCTACTGTGTGCTGGGCCCTCTGCCAGGCCCTGTAAGTAAATTGTGATTGACTGTATTTTTATAAACCCTTTTGACACCCATGACAGGGAAGTGTAATTATTCAGTTGTATCAACGATCCGCCGAGATCAGAGATGTTTAAGACTTGTCAAAGACTTGTACGATGGCAGCTTGCGACTGAGCTCTGATTTGAACCCAGGTCTTTAAAAATTATGTGTTGGTTCTCTCTCTCTCTCTCTCTCCTCTCTCTAGTGTATATTTCGCAGCATTTATATGGTGGTCAGAGGACAACTTTCCAATGATGGTTCTGTCTTTCCATCATGCGAGTTTTAGGGTCGAATTCAGGTCATCAGGAGGGCAAGTCAAGTGTATTTGCACACTGAGCCATCTCCATGGCCTGGCACAGGTCTTTGTGACTTCTTCGGAATCCTGTTTTACTGTATTTTTCAACAGACTAGCACAGGGCACCAGACTAGCAAGATGGGTGGTGGGGGACAGTGAGAGGGAGGCTCAGCATGTGGGGGATCGGGACTCTGCTTCTCCCTGGCTGGGTCAGATCCCTGTATCTCAGCGTGCTGTGCGCGTGCAGGTGCATGCTGCCGGCTTCGCCCCACCCCAGACCCCTGCTCTTCCCCTGGATCTCCCAGACCTCTCCAGGCTGCTTTTGTTCCTAGGGGGAGGGAAAGGGTAGGTGTGTGGAGAGGAGCAGGGAAGAGGGGAGGGGGTGAAACTGATGCTTTAGACTGGTCAGGAAGAGCAGAGCCCCCCCACCCCAGCACCTGGCCACCCAGAAGCCCGCACTGGTGTCTGAGGATGCCAAGGCGGCTGTGGATCTTGGAGGCGACAATTCTGTGCAGCTCGATCCAGAGTTTGATTAGCCGGGCCTGGCTCTCCTGCGTAACCAACAGGCGGCTGGCCCTAGGCCAGCCTGCCGGCGGGAGGTTCCTGGCCCCTCCTCCCGCGCGCTCCAGCTGGTAAACAGCAGAACTGGAGCCAGCCACGCCAGGGCCTCGTGACTCGACTCGCCCACTCCCCCCCCCCTCACCTGGTGCACGTGGCACCTGGCGTGGCGAGGGCAGGCAGCTAGCTGGCTCTTCCCTCCCGCTCCATCCTCGGCTGTTACTCCACCCTGGAGTGCACCGCTTCCCTGGGCCCTGCGTCTAGGGGGAATTCCCAGAGGCTCCCAAGGGCTGCTGCTTAGGGACAAAGCTGGGAGAGAGAGTTTCCAACTCCCAGGACAAGGGCAGGGGGAGGGCGCTTTTGAGAGTCGCCGAAACTCTTTTATCCCCAATAACTTTGGTGTGCAGGGGCCGGTGGAGGTCAACGTGGAGGGCCCTTCTTCCGTTGCTCTTCGCCTTGTTTTCTGACACAGGTCACTGTAACTGAAGCCTGTCAACTTGGCAAGGTGGGTTGTCAGGCAGCCCCCAAGGATCCTTCCTATCTCCACTTCACCAGTTCTTGGGATTACAAGTGCATACCACCATGCCTTCCCCCCTCCAATGTGGGATCTGGAGGATTTGAACTAGGAAGCAAAGTTCTGATGACACCCTCCCCACCCTACCCCCCCTCTTTAAGGCCTCCAGCCAGAAGCAGAGGAGAGGGGTACCCATAGACCAACAAGGTGTCCCTCCTGCTCCATATCTGTCTCCCTGCTTGTTCTCTCTCCCTGTCTGCTGATCTTTAGTGTCTCTCCAACTGTGAACCCAGCTGTCATTTCTTCTCCTTTTCATTTTTAAAAAACAAGGTCTTGGGCCAGCAAAGTTAGTTCAGTGGTTTAGGGGCCTGCTCGCAAGCCTGGCACCTGAGTTCAGTTCCCAGAAGCATGCATGGCAGAAAATGAGATCTGATTCCGAAGGCTGTCCTGGAACCTCCACCCATGCACCGTGGCATCCATGTGTGTATCTCACTTCTCTCCATAAAATATAAAATAAAGTAAATCATGACAAGGTTAGTCTGTGTAGCCCAGACTGCCCTGCCCTGGAACTTGCGCGATCTCCCACTTCACTCTCGGCGTGCTGAGGTTCTAAGGCCTGCTCTGCTGACCGGCTCCTCTCTTTAGGCCTTTCCTTGTGACTTTGGTCCCTCAGGCACAGGACGGAGGGCGCTCAGCACGCGTAAGGCAGACATTCAGCACACAGAGGGCGGGTCCTGCCTGATCTGCAGGTGGCTGCCTGTCCTATTAGTCCCTGTGTGCTGCTGTGGGAGTGGGGGAGGAGGGGAGGAGAGGAAGAGGAGATGGGAAGGAGGGGAGGAGGGAGTAGAGAGGAGGGGAGGAGGGAGTGGGAAGATAGAGCCTGAGCTTCGGAGTGCAGGCTTCCTAGGAATTCACTACTTGGATTTTTAATTAGCTAACTAATTAGTTCACTTAATATGTTGCTGTTGAGATCAGGTCTCATTCTATAGCCCGACATGGCCTGAGCTCATTCATGGTGATCCTCCTGTCTCAGCCTATCCAGTGTTGGGATTTCAGGGCTGCACCGCTGACTGCTGTCCCCTTTGGCCTGTGTCAGTGGCTCTTAGAGCTGCCGCTTGCATCCCCGGCTCCAGCACTGGGGGGTCTGCCAAGGCAGGTTCCTTGGTTATCTTCTGGAGAGGATCTCCATTCCTTCCTCTCTATCACTGCAGGCACTAGGCCACTAAGCTGCCTGTCTGGAGGAATCAGTGCTTTCAAAGCAGGGCAGGGGTTATTTCCTCCTCAAATACATTCTTACGCAAGGAAGACACTGATAGGGATCAGAGAATCATTCTACCCCCACGTGCCCAGTCCCCTTATCAGGCCGGGGAATCTCAAAGCAGGGGGCAAACAGCTTGGAGGGGGCGGTGGTGGTGGCTTGGAACTGGGGAGCAGTCACCAACTTTTCTTTCCCTTCCTCCCCACCCCCTAAACCACAGAAACCACTTAAAGCTCAGCACAGGCCTGTCCTTCCAGGCAGGGCCAGTGGTTAGGGAGGAGGTATGTCAAGTGGAACCCTGTCCGATTCCAGTAGTGGGCTCCACCTACAGAGGGCCATTTCCCTTGGGAGCTTAAAACTGATGAGGAACACTTTTCTATGACTGTGAGGGGCTCCATAACTGGAGGGGCGTGGGGAGATCACAACACACCAGAGGGGACCAGGTCTCGACCATTCTAAAAAGGATAATCCAAGCTCCGTGAGCCTCTTCTTACCCCTCCAGTCATAAAGGCCACTGTGGACTGAGGGAGCAGTGGAAGTTTGGTGTAGTTCTGGCTTGGAACTGTCCATGGTGGTCCTGATGGTGTCACTTATCCCTCAATTAAAAATTGAGGCACAGAGGCTTAGAGGTGATGAGAGAATTAAAAACCAGAAACTGGGGACTGGTGAGATGGTTTAGTGGGTTAAAGGTGCTTGCTTACAAACTTTGAGACTTGAATTCAATCCCCAGAGTTCACACAACTGATTTGGAAAAGAGAGAGACAGAGAGAGACAGAGACAGAGGAGAGAGTTCATTCTCTCTCTGTTAAATATTTTTTTAAAAGTCAGAAAGTGGGATTAAGGTTGTAACTCAGTTGGAAGAATGCTTACCTAGCATACCTGAAGTCCCAAGTTAGATCTACACCACCTAAACTGGGTATGATGGCCCACTCCCGTACTGTTGGCACTCTGAGAGGTAGAGGAGGGAGGATCATAAATCCAAGGCTGTCTCTCGGCTACCTAGAGAGTTTAGACCAGCCTGAGCTATATACTACATGAGACCCCAACTTACCAGCTAATGAAGATTGGGAGCTCTGATGGGGTGAGAGGGCAGAAACGGACATAAGAAAGTGGTGGAGGGGTGGGTAGCAGCCATGATGTGGGGGTGCCACAACCTTTGGTGATTGCATCATCAGAAAGGGCAGTCAGTACCTTCGTGCTGACTGGGGGTGCTATAGGGCCTGAGCTTGCCCTCACTCTGGAGTTCTTGGGGATCATTCACTCCCGAGGCTTTCTCCTGCTACTCCTTTGGGAACGGCGTGTTCCTGCTACAAGGCACTGAGAGCCGGGGATGTCACGGAACGGCTCCCAAGAATTCTATCTCACAGGTTCCTCAAGCCCCTGGGCTAAGTAGAGGCTGAGATATTTTGTAGAAACGACAGTTGGGAGTCAAAGCTGGTCCCAGGCACGTTTACTAAACCTCTCTGATCTCTCTCTGCCTTTGTGAACTGGGAATAATAATACCTGCCTTACCCAGTGGGTGTGAGACCAAAACCTCGGGTAAAGTACAAGACCCAGTACAAAGTACTGCGGCTAAAAAAAGAAGCGTTTCAGTCCCTCCCTCTGTTCCTCCCTCCCTCCCTTTTTTCCATCCCTATAATTCTTTCCTCCCTCTTTGCACCTGAGCCCCCTTTTCTGGCTTTATTTTTTTTCTATGCCCTGTCACCAACTAATTCTTCAAAAGCTCTACTTGTTCATTCTGGAACTTGTCTGAGTCCTGTGTTTGTTTTGATCATCCTGTCTGTGGTGCCTGTCACCTCATAGACCTTCCCTACATATATATTGGGGGAATGCATAAATGGAGGTGACCTTAGATTTCTTTCCAGATTCTTTCAAATCCTGTGGCTCACTAATGGTGGTTAAAGGAGAATTTGAGGGCCAGTAGGGATAATGTTAGATCTATGGGTGGACTTCCTAGAGCTCATAATGTGAGTTCAAGCTGCTTGGTGTGAAACTATTGAGGAGCTATCATCTTGAGGGGAGGAGGAAACTTTCAGAGTCATCTGATGGGAAGGCAGCTGCTTGGCAGGTTTGTAATGAGATGACTAGTAGCCCAGACTCTGGAACCAGACTTCCTGGGTTCTCTTTAATAGCTGTGTGAGGGCCAAGGTCGCATTGGACAACCATAGTACACTTGCCCTCTTGCAGCTGAAATTGTTAGAACAGTTCCTCTTGTAGGTGGTAAACTACAGCGCTGTAGTATGCATTGTTTGATCAATGCTACCATCTGGTGGATATCTGAAGTAAAGCTTTTTGAGCCTAGGGTTTAGAAACGAAGAGTGAAGGAAGCAGAACAGGGGAAACATCAGAATTGAGAAAGGTGTGTGTGTGTGTGTGTGTGTGTGTGTGTGTGTGTGTGTGTAGTGTGTGTGTGTGTAAGAGTTGCATCTGCTTAGGTACTGAGGTTTAATTGGAACCCAACAGGCTGGTGTGTGTGTATAAATTAAGAATTGCACCTGCTCAAGTACTAAGGTTTAGTTGGAATCTGACAGGCTAAGCGGGGCAAAGCTGGCACTATGGGAAGTAAGAAATGGCCTAAGAGAGTGGAGGAAGAAGCTGGATTGGCGCAGAGCCTCCCATCCACCCACCATCTTTCCTCTCCCTCCCTCCTTCCCTCCCTCCTCCAAGGCCAGCCTGAGCCAAGAGGAACCAGTTCCCAGGGAAGTGCGGGTAGAGAGAAGGTCAGTGCTGACGTCAAGGACATTCAGATAGGAGGTAAACATAATTTGACCCACTTTTATTTCATTGTCTTTCACTCCCATCACCTCCTGCCTGGGGTAGCCTGTCCTGACGCTCACTCACCAGTACTTACTTAGTTCTTCCCCAGATCCCCGAGACACCTCTGTCCTGGGTACAGGAGTGCTCTGATTCTTGGCTCCAGCCCCGCCCCTCCCTGCCCCCACCCCCACCCTCTTACTCCCACCTTAATACATAGATATGCAGGTGTGGAAGTGTTAAGCCAAAGGAAGACCTGGAGGACTGAAGAGCAGTCTGTCATCTCCTGGCTCACTCCCAAAGTTCAAAAATTTCATTTGTCTTTCAGAACATCAATGGCTGTGTTAGGAAGGGAGGGGAAAGGTGACTTGGGCTGGTTACTGAGTCCAGAGCTCTTGCCAGGGTGTCTTAGTGATGGAAGGACCACCTGAAGATGGAGGAGCTGGTTGGTCAGAGACCTTAGGACCTACTTCAGCCCACACTTTCTGAATTAGCAACACTCGGGGATTTCTGCGTTATGCCCAAGGAATTGTGATGGCTGACTGCTCTGGTGCTGAAGAAACGCTGCTTAAGGTGTGCCCGAGCGCCCCAATCTCCACCAGCTTCTACCATCCAGTTTGGGGCCTGGATGCAAGGAAAGTGGGGTTACTAAACCGAGTGTTGGATGCTCACAACAAGAGCATCCAGCTGGAGATAAACTGATGTTTTATTAACAAAAATAAATACACGTTAGGCAGATGGCAAGATGGAGAGCTGCGCAAACCACGGAGACCTCCAGAAGAAGCTGCAGTCTCAGTCTATAGGCTAAGATGGGCGGGTGCCTGGGAGGACCCTGAGCCTAGTCCCCCACCCAAGGGAGGCAGCAGGGCAATGAGGGGCGTCTCGCACTCCCCCAGCAGCACGTCCCTGCGCAGTCCAGCGCCCCGGTCCAGTACTTTAGCTCGCAGAGTGCGGACGGCCAGGTCCGGCGGGCGGAGCCCGTCGAAGAAGAAGTCTTCATTGAAGATGGGGTTGGCGCTGCACTTGACCACGCGGCTCCGCTGGGCCCGCGGTCGAACGCGGGGCTGCAGCCGCAGCACCACGCAGCAGCCGCCGCCGCCGCTGCCCGGCCCGGCCCGCGGCCGAGGCAGCCCCTCGGCGCTCACCAGGCGCAGCCGCAGCCGCCCGGGCCCGGCCTGGTACTCGGTGGAGAGCCGCAGCTGCCCGCCGCGGGGCCCGAGGCGCAGCACGCTGTCCTTGGTGGGCCGCAGCTGGCAGCAGAGGAAGTCCAGGTGGAAGAGCGGCGGCGCGGGCGGCCCCCAGCGGCGCGGCGCGGGCGGGCTGGAGCGCGCCGAGCCCGGCGCCTCGGGGCTCAGGAAGCAGCGGCTGGGGACTCGCGGGGAGCCCAGGGGCGACGAGTCGGGCGACGAGGCCGTGTCGCTGTCCGGGGCCCGGCAGAGGCGGAGGTCCGGGGCCGAGACGTGCAGCCGGGACTGCGCCGGGGGCAGCCCCGCCGCCAGGCCGCAGGGCGAGTGGAACAGCGACTCGCGCCGGCGCGTGTGCGGGCTCTCGGGCAGGAAGGCCCAGCCCTCGCGGCCCGCCAGGTGCGGCAGTGAGCAGGCCGCGGGGAGGCCACGCCCGCCTCCGCCTCGGCCCTCGGAGGCCTGGGCACCGTCGGGGTCCGGGAGCCGAGGCGGGATGAAGAACTGCGGGATGCGGTCCGGGGTTAGGACGTTGGGGTAGGCGCTCGAGGGCGAGCCCCGGACCCGGCGCTTAGGGAAGAGGCCCGAGGGCGCCCACCGCGCCCTAGGCTCTGCGGTCCCCACCCTGTAGCCAGCTTTCTCCAAGAGCCACATGCAGTAGGTGGGTGGGGGGAATGGAGCGCAGAAGGCCGGCAGCCTGTGAAGGTCCGAGTCCAGTCCCCGAGTTGGGAGCGCTGGACCGAGGTGCGCTGAGAGGAGAGAAGAGGGTGCGGAGGTCGGTGATGCGTTGAGTGATGCGCCCTGGTCCCCACGCTCATGGGGACGCAAGCCTGTATTTCAGCAGGGTGGGGGGGGGGAGAAAAAGAATAGAGAAAAGGAAGGCAAAATCTGGGGGCTAAAGGAATGGTGCCCAAGGATGGAGACCTTGGATGCACAAGTGAGGATGACCCACCCACCTCTGTGTGAGAGGGCCCAACACGCCCACTAGAAAGAACCCCTAGGGCACTATTGGGAGAAGTGGAATAACATCCGCGTAATTGGAACATCCGTGGTTACAGTTAGGAACCCAGATCTAAATCCTGCTCATAAACACTCATCCCCTGTAAGGTCACCGCTGTCTTAGCGAGCAAGCCTCCTGTCTCCGCCCAGGATCGGGTCTACTAGGGCCTTCCGAGATTCCTTTCTCCGCCCCGGTTACCCGGACGCCTGCTTCTCCCGACTGACCCATCCTTCTGCTCTAGCCCCACCTGCCTCCTTTGGCTCCTCCTCCAAGTCTCTTGGCCTTCTCAAGTTGCTTTTGAGAACGCTCGCTTCTGCCCCTGGGGGCAGAGAACACGCTTGATTGCTGACCAGTGACACGCGGGGCAAGCCGGAGGACACGCACCTCTGTCGGTGGGGTACGGAATCCCACTGCCTTCCTCTTTAGCCTAGGCGGTTGGCTCTCTAGCTTCCCAGCCTTAGCGCATCCCACAGCTGGGCCCTAGGGTCGGTCGATCTTCCAACTCCCCACTCTTTTTTTCTCCCTAAGAAACCCTAGAGCACAAAGGCACCATTGATTCTCCGCCACCCCCAGTGCCGGCTTGAGAAGGCTTCTCGTCCGCGCTCACCGCACCCCTGCACCGAGTCACCTGGATCCATATTCCGGATAATCGTCTGCCCGGGAATCCAAACCCATGTCCAGTTTTGCTGTGTGCCCAGAACGCAGACCTTACCTGTGCGCAGCTGCTGAGTTCTGGCCTCTGGCTTTTGACTCCAAGGCGTGCAAGAGCCTTAGGGGAGCAGCTTCCTCTCAGCTTGCTCCCCCAGACCAGTGTTTCTGGGAGGAGCTGGCAGGGGCCCCTGTTGCCTACGTCTGACTTCTTTTCCTGGATAAACACCGCTCTGTCTCTCCGGTCTTCAACCCGGCTTTTTAAACTTCCTCCAGCCAGAGCCAGATTTTCAACGGCGGCCTGTTTTACTTCCACCTGGGCTACCTTGGGGTTGGGGGCTTTGCGGAGAAGACAGACAATGCTGTCAGTGGTTCTCTGTATGGCAAGGCTGCCCCAGACCCCCCAGGCAAAGCCCATTTTTTGCATAACCATCCCTGCTGGGAACCTACCTTGACCCTTCAATTCTAGGTTCTGGAGCAATGCTAGTAACTCACCAGCCGGGTGACATGCAGTTCTTCAATTCTATCTGGACAAGGAAAAGAGGTCAGAACTGATTCCAGCAGTGGTGGTACCAGGCTGACCTGTGCTGTCTGTCCATCAGTGGCAGATCCTTGGAGATACAGGCAACCACTGAGAAGACGAGTCTTGAGGTTTTAACCAGGCATGCCTACTCCTTCAGTCTCCCACAGGCAGCAGCTTGCTCCCTCAGCAAACACGAGCTGATTTTTCTCTCACTCTTGCCCTTCACTTTTGAGGACTTGGAGGCCTGTACCACAGCTTCCCACCCGCATTAGAGACCCTTCCTATACTATTTCACAGCATCCCATATTTCTTTATAGCATTAATCAAAGTTTTTCTATTTGTATGGAGTTTTTGGTTATTGTTGCCTGGTTGGTTTTATTTTCTTGGAGATCTCATAATGTAGACCAGGCTGGCCTGGAATTCCTTGTGTGGCCCAGACTGGCCTGCCCGCCTCAGCCTCTCAAGTTCTAGAATTACAAGTGCGAGCTGCTATGGGATTTTTTAAACAATCTATGCCTGCCTTATTAGACTGTAAATAAAGGACAGTGCTTAGCTCAAGCAGGATTCGATGCAGTGAATTAACACTAGGAAGCAGAATTTTACTTGAATCAGTGTGCTCATGAGATTTACTTACTTTAGACTCTCTGTCCCCATGTGGTAAATGAAACATACCTAACTCTCAGAGTCGATATGAAGATTAAATGAGGTAACATGTAGGCGTTAGATAGATTAACCTTTGCTGAAAGTAGAAACAGAGCAGCCAGTGTGATATGAAGTAATAATAAGGTCATTTTTGACTTTTAAAATAAGTCCAAAAGGAGTGTAGGATTCAGGAAGTTTAATCCTATGGCTTCATTTATTTACTCAACCAAGTTTATTTAGTCCCTACTATGTGCTGAGCTCTGTTATATATGTTCCAGACTCTGAGAATATATAGTAATGAGAAAAGTCCCCTGACCAGGTGTAGTTTATTTTTTAATAAGGCAAAACAGAAAAGACAATAACGAAAACCATATTAACTAAGATGATGAGGCTTGATTCCTGTCTGGTGTCTGTGTTGAGTAAAGCACTGGAAGATAAGATAATTGTAGGGAAACCAGGTTAAATACTTCTGGAATAATCTCTGTGTGAGATGACTGGTACATGGACCAGGACTGAAGCCGTGTGTTCCAATATAGTTTGAGGAGAGTCAACAGGATTTCAAGATGGATCCATTCATCAGAGGTTTTTGACCAGAGCAATTAGAAGAATGGCATTGCCCTTTGTTATAATTTGTTGGTACAATACCTATGTCATCCAAATAGCTTAAGGAGATGAGGGATTGTATTCAGCTCACAGTTCCAGGTTATATTCCATCACGACAAGAGAGTTCTATCTGCAGAAGCCCAGGCAACTGGTGACATCACATCCCCAGCAAGAGCAGAGGTCAAAGACCAACGCTATACATGTGCTTGCTTGCCAGGGCTCAACAATTTCTCTCCCTCCTTATCCAGTCCTGGGACACTTGCCTAGAGAACGGTCCCACCCACAATGGGCAGGGTCTTCCCACATCAATTATGCAATCCAGACAGTCTCCTACAGGTTTGCCTAGAGATCTGCCTTAACTGTATAATTCCTCATATGTGTTCCCGGAGACTTCTCCCAGGTGCCAGGTTGATATTTGAGCCTAAACATCACACCATTTTGCTGAGATGGGAGAAATATCAGGTGCTCAGTTTGGGATTTGTTAGGTTTCAGACTCTTTTTTTTTAAAAATTATTTATTTGCTTTGTATGTCCCTGTGGAGGACCAAGGGTGCTTTGTATGTCCTTGTGGAGGGCCAAGGGTAACTTCAGGAATCATCCTGGATTGCTTCTACCTCCTTATTTTGCTCTGCGATTTTCCAGGCTCTGCCACTAGGGCCCCAAGTGCAGGCCACTACCATTTTTCCTCCTGGCATTTTTGTTTGTTTGTTTGTCTGGTTTGTCTGTTTGATGTGGGGTCTGGGATCCAAACTCAGGACCTTCTGCTTGCAAGATAGAGTCTTAACCCTTGAACCATCTTTCTATCCCAAGTTTGAGATTCTTAATAGACACTGAAGTGGAGATGTGGAATTGACAGTTGTGTATATGAATATGGCATACAGAAGGTAGGCCCAGACTACCTCAGTAGAAATTCAAGGACTGAGAGCAAGAAAGATGAGATGAAATGTCAACGGAAAGGACTCAGAGGCTGAATTCTGGTTGATACCACGTTAAAGATAGATGCAGTCCCAGATGCTTAGGTGAGGAGTGAGGAATGAAGGCTGGGGACTGACCATTGGGTTTAGCAACGGGAAGTTACTGATGGCTTTGACAGAATAGTGGATGGAATGGGAGGGGCAAATGGCACTCTAGAGTGGGCTCAAGAAAGATTGGGGGAACAAATAGAATTCTTTGGAAGAGAGCTGGCTGAAAGAGTAAGAACTGGTACAGTGGCTAGAGAAAAAAGGGAGGATTGAGAGAGAAGTCATTGTTCATACGTTGTTTTGTTTTGAGGACAGGGTATCATGTACTCCTGCTTGGCCTTGAACTCTATGTGGTTGAGAATGACCTTGAACTCCTGATCCTCCTGCCTCCACTTCTCAAGTACTATTTATTCTTTGACAGTTTCATTCATGAATATAATGAGTTTATGTTATTTTTAAACCATATTACTCAATTTCTTTTTCCCAGTGTAAAACTTCTTCCCAGCCAATCTCCTTCTTTTTTTTTTTTTTCAATCTCCTTCTTAACTTTCACATCTTTTTCGGCGTGTGGCCCAAATGAGTTTCATCTGAGTTGCCTGCACTGGCATGTGCATGAGCACCTGTGGAACATGGCTGATATGTCAGTGGGGAAGCCATCGAGGAAAGTATTTCTCTTCCCTCATCTGGTATTAACCCTCAATTGTCTCTCAGGGAAATTTTCTTTCTTTCTTGATGAAATGTTGATAGGCCGAATCTTGCACAGTCTTGTGGAAGTAGATGTAACTGCAGAGAGCTCATGGATACAGCAGCTCTGTCACTCAAAAGACACTGGTCTCGGGGCTGGAGAGGTGGCTCAGGGGTTAAGCCTCTGCCTTGCAGGCAGAAGGTCCTGAGTTCGGATCCTAGACCCCATGTATAGACGCCGGGTGGAAGTGGGGGCGGCCTGCGCTTCTGGTCCTGGTAGGGCGGAGCCTGTGAATCCTGGGGCAGAGTAAACGAGGAAGAGGTGGAGATGTCCATGGTGGTTCCAGAATTCGTCCGTGGTTCTACACACACACGCGCGCACACATGCATACACACACATACATACATACACACACATACATACACACACACAATTGAATAAATAATAAAAAAATGGTTTAAAAAAAAGACACTGGTCTCTCCTTACCCTCTTGCTCTTGTACTCTTATTGCCCCCTCTTTCATGATGTTCCCTGAGCCTCGTGCTGATTTAGCTGTCTCGTTAAGGACCATGTATTCAGTCTTTTTTTTCCAAAAGAGAATAATCTATTTTATTTTTTAATATAATAATTTTTAATTTTTCTAGTTTTACAACCATATTGAGTACTTTTTCTGCCTCCCTCCTTCCCCTCTCCTTCCCTTTTCCCCTCTCCTTTCTTCATCAATCCATCACTCTCCCTCCCATTCTCCTACCTGTCCAATTCTCTGGACCCCAGGGTTCCCTCTGGCTTGTCTACTTTCATGAGGTTTCAGGCCTCTGTGGCATACCAAGTGGTCCCTCCTCAGCTACCCCACTGATAGGGGAACTCCCCTTCACTCATCCAGCCTTAGTCCCCAAGGTTTCCACTGCATGTAATTATCTTTCCTGAGATCTTCGCTAGTCTATGGAGGCATGTTGATATGTCAGTCATTATACAGGTCTGGTAAGGATAAGTCTCATTGCAGTGAGTTCCTGGATGCGGCAGCCCTGCCTTGAATGGAATGTCTTGTCCAACAGTGGCCCTTCCTGTCTTTAGACTCTTACAAGCTTACCTCCCCCTCTTCCACAAGGTTCCCTGAGCCTTAGGATGGGGAGAGATTAGGTTGGCCTGATTCTGGGTGAGCATTGCAGAGTTACAGGTATTCTGCATTCTGACTGGCTATTGTTTGTCTACTTCATTGCTCTTCCACTGCCCTAGGCTGCATTTTGTCAGGGTGTTGAGATCCTCTACCTCTGTCATAGAAGAAGATTTCTAGGCTGAGTGCTGAGTGCTCTTCCAATCTATGGGTATAATAACAGATATTTACAGAACAGTTTGGTGTACTGTCTTCCTACCTATAGGTTCATAGGCTGTTCTTCCCTAGTGATCAATTTCCTTCCCTTTTATAGGTTCTTGCTCTAGCCTTAACAGTAATGGTGTTCCATTCTGACAAGCAGGCCTTGAGTATATTCAGAAAGCTGTTGGTTGTCTCTTTGATACTCATGCCATCATTACACTAGTGGTCACCTGTTGCCATGATGATTTTTATTGTACTTTGCAGATCTCATAAATTGATGAAGCTTCTGATTATTTTTCTCCCCCAGCAGCTTCTACAGTACTCCTTGGTACTGTATAAGCTAACCAGCAGGGAGAAGCTTTCAAACCAGTTCCAGTTGATGTGTTTTGCCCATGTTCTGTGATCCATATGTATTGCATGTTCAGTAACAGGATCTTACTGTCAGTTTTTTGGAGGACATCCAAGAGCAATGGCAAAAGCCTGTAATATTTGAGGGTCTTTGAGGCCTCTCTGACCAACATTTTATCAGGAAGTGTCACATTCCTGCTACTTCTAGTACAGTTTCAATTGTCACTGGGCTCTAAGAGGATCAGCTCAAAGAGTTTTTGTTTTGCCCTGTTTTCCTCGCTCTGTGCTCCTCTGATATATCAGTTTTCGAAAGTTCACTTTCTTCTGTGTTCTCTGTGTGGATACTAAATTAAGTTTACATATGAGACTGCACACCATTTGAGTGGATTGAAGGTTGTCTACAAATAATTCGTAGCCTGTCTGTAGGAATCAGTATCTGCTCAGGACTCTGTTTTCTAAGTAGTTCAGTGGCAGTGGTAGCCCAGGGTGTGTGTGTGTGTGTGTGTGTGTGAATGGAGACAGCACAAGAGAACTCCTTAGGACAGTTGCTTACCAAAGACAAACAAGATGACAAAAGGCTGTCTAGAATGATCTGTAACCAGAGGATACAGTTACTACTTTAGTTGCCTCCCAAAGCAAAGAGGAATACACTTTCCTTTCTTCATACTTCCCAAGCTGCCACTCGGTCCTTCCGAAGTCAGACGACAAGGAGACTAGATCATGTTGCTAGCATGTATTTTTCAGTCATATTTGCATAGCAGGCACTAGCACTTTGCCCAGTGAAGTAGAAGAGGGGAATCTGGAGATCTGTGGACTAAGCAGGGGGAGTTACTGGCAAGTTTGTAGCCAAAGATTGGTTTGCAAGGTTATGACAGCTCAGTGAGTCAAGGCGCTTGACCTGAGCTCAAATCCCTGGATCCCACATAAAGGTGGAAAGAGAGAACAGTCCTCTGACTTCCATGTGCATGTCATGACATGTACACACACATACACACACACTCCAGTAATAATTATGTACAATCTGGAGGGAACTTGTCGGTCCCTTACTGTTATATTTATAGACCAGGCAACAGATTCAGAAAGAGACAAAGAGCTAAATAGTAGCAGAATTGAGCTACAACCCTAATTTTCTACCTCAAAGACCATTGTGCTTTCTTGAACCTAAGGGTCTTCAGAGTAGAGCGACCCTGTTTCCTTGTACAGGGACCCAGAGTGCTGCCTCTGTGCCTCTCCTCTCCCATCCTCCTCCTCCATCCATGAGAGCCTCTCAGTCCATTGGTCTGTTGCTGCCACAGAATACCCAAGGCATGATGAGTAGAGAATAGTTTCTTTTTGCTCATGTTTCTGGAGAGGAGGAAATCCCAGTGCATGGTGTTGGCCCGTGTGAGAGCCTCGTGCTGTGTCAAAGCATGATGGGATGATGGGGAGCAGCAAGTGGGCAGAACACATGGGTGGCTGAGCTATAATGATCCACATGCATAAGAATGAACCCATAAAAAAGATTTTAACTTCTGAGTGACCTAATCGTCTCACTTAAAGGCCTCGCTTCTTAGCCCAACCACAATGCCACCAGATTTCAGTAAGATTCAGAGGGGATAAAGAATACACAAATCATAGCAGCTTCCAAGGTACCCCAAGTGTCCCCATTTGCTTACTGTTGTTGATATTGCTGTAGAACACTCAGAGGATTGGCTCGGTACATGGTGCTTTCCTGGGTCTAAGGCAGATGGGGAGATGAGAAAGGGACAGACTATCTTTCTAGAGAGGCAGTCAACTGGGTTTTGAGGTGTTGCTAAGCTGTTATGTCCTGGGATTTTTATTTGGTGGCTGCAAGTACCAAATTTGATGACTGATACATAGTGGTGATAAGCTGCATCCTACAGCTGACCCATCAGCAGGACCAGTAATGATGTGACCTAGTTCTGCAGTCCCACTTCAGGAAAGCCTTAGGGGCCCTTCTTTAAGAGCTGGTGTGAGCTGAAGTCATCCCCTGCCTTCTTGAATTTCCAGATCTTGCAATGACCACAAACTCTGGTTTCTTTTGGCTCCCAACTCAGGCATCTGGGATCCACATAGCCCCTGCATCAGGGAGAATGAGTTGCTACTTTTGCCTGGACGATCTACAGGCTTTGACCTGATCTGCCTCTGCCATAGCTGTGTTTTCAATAAATGTACTACATGAGAGAATGGGTTTGTAAACAATGGGGTGACATCTTTCTTCACCCAAAGAGCTGTAAAACTTGGTCAGTAGAGAAGTGTCCTAGCAGTTGCTGACCTGTTTCCTTCCCTGTATAGGAGCTGGCCTTGCCAAGTCAAGGCTGACACAGCCTGAGAGGTTCCCAACTCTGCTAGGATGCATCCAATCTATTCAATATGGAAACTCAAGCACGACTGTCTTCCACCTTCTCGTCTTCTTTTCTTTTCCTCCCTCCCTCCCTCTCTCCCTCCCTCCCTCTCTCCTTCTGTCTCTCCTTTCTTCCATTCCTCCTTCTTCTTTCCCTCCTTCTTTCCTCCCTTCCTTCTTTACTTTTTTCTTTTTTACTGCGTAGGAAGAATGAATACTTTTTCTTTTTCTGAGAGTGGATGACTAATGGGTTCTCCTTGACCATGAACAGAGGATGAGCAATTTTTCAGTGTTTGATGATTTAGACTCTGAGTTTAATGTATTATCAATTTTGATGTGAGTATACAAGGGAGGAGATAGCTGTCATAAAACTTCTGACTGTGGCTGGCAGTATGTCGTGCAGCTTTTGGGAGGCACTGGAGTGAAGGCCCTTCGAATCCGTGTCTACCTCTCTTGCGAGTGTAATTTGAGATCAATTGCTTAGAGGCACGTGGTCTAGTTATAGAAAAACCCATCTTTCCACCACTGCTGAGTCTGTGTACGACTCTCTGTTCCATCTGCAAAGAGTTTTGTTTTCTCTGATCCCCGAAGTTCACGGTCTAAGTCCCAGATCCTAGAATTGTGGCATAGGCTTGAAGCCAAATGTTCACTTGCTAGTAGAAGAATCTGAGCATGGCCTCTTCTACTGACTCTTCTCAAATGGAGGGGATGCTCCGAACAGTCACAGAGCTCATTTCCTTTTCTCTATCTTTAAATAGAAACATTTATTTATTTGTTTGTTTGTTTATGAGGGGGAGAGAGAGAGAGAGAGAGAGAGAACATGCATGCCATGGTGCATAGGTGGCAATCTGGGGGCAAATTTCACAAGTCAGTTTTCTCCTTCCACCCTGTGGACTTCCAGGGATCGAGCACAGATTGCCGGGTTTATGAGCAGCCTCCTTAATTGCTGAACTATCTTGTTGGCCCTTCATTATTTTTTTTTAATTAAGCAAAATTGTAGTTTGTTACAGAAATTTTTATATAGATTTAAGCATAGATACTAAGAAAGAGGGAGAGGGAGGGAAAGTGGGAGGGAAAGAAAAGACTTAGAAAAAAGATATCATATACCCCAAGCATGGCTGCAGGCTTCTCAAGAGGGAGTTAGCCCATCCTCTTACTTCTTTAACATAGTGTTAGATCATATTTTCCAACTAAACTCCCTTGAAATTTTGTGGGAACCTGAACCATTTTGAGGCCTGACCCTAATTCTTCCAATATGGGTTCTCTCTACTTTTACCTAGACACTGGAAACCAATACTCAGTATGATTTTCGTGGTCACTTGCTGAGGACTTTTGGTCAGTCAAAAATGAATGACTCCATGGGCTGGAGAGGTGGCTCAGGGGTTGATTCTGCCTCGCAAGCAGAAGGTCCTGAGTTTGGATCCCAGGTCCCACATAAAAGCGCCAGATGGCAGCGACCTGCACTGGTAGGTAGAGCCTGGGAAATCCCAGAGCAAAGTAAGAAGGAGGTAGAAACAATCCAGGATGATTCCTGAAGTCACCCTTGGCCTTCCACAGGGACACACATGCCCTCTGATATACTCACACACACAGAATAAATAAATCAATATAATATTTGAAAAAATGACTGACTCTAGACATCACCATCTAGAGTGAAAAATATTATCTACCAATGCTATGGGCAAAACTGGAGATTCTAAGGTTTATGGGTTACTACATTTGATTATACCGATCAATTAAGAAAATCCTTTGTGACATAGCCTTTGGAAACTTTCTTTCTTTTTTTTTTACGTTTATTTATTTATTGGATTAAGGTGGAGTTTATTAGAGAGAAAGAACAGAACTCATGGACTCCAGATGTGGAGTGCTATAAGGGGCAGGCATCCTACTTTTATTTATTTACTTTCCATTAGTTTAGATCTGTGAGGGGCACAGTGTCACACGGATTCTGAATTCAATGGCCTTTGTAGGAAGGTTCTTTCGGAATGTGTCCTGAACCAGGCCACTGTTTCTGTGGCCCTGGCTCCCTTTCCCCAGATTACTCAGCTTTTGTTTGGTTTGCCACCAGGAGTTGCCTGTTGATTTTTGTTTTGTGCACATAAGCACATCTCTTGCCCAAGTCAGTTTCATCTCAGGCATAGACACCTTCAATTTTTTCTTAAATTTTATTTATTCATTCATTTAGTGTGTGTGTGTATGCATGTGTATGTGTGTGTGTGTGTGAGAGTCTGTAAGTGTGTCAGAGGGCACACATATCCCTGTGGAGGGCTAAGGGTGACTTTGGAATCATCCTGGATTGTGCAGTTCACCCTCATTCCTGCCTGGCAGTTTTCCATGGGACCAGGGTTCCGAACTCAGGCCCTTCTGCTTGTGAGGCAGAGTCTTAAACCTGAATCATCTCTCCAACCCAAATACCTTCAATTTTAAGAAGAGCAGTGTGCTCCCTTTGGTTCCAGAGACCCGGCTTGTAGCCAGCAAAAATGGCCTGGGACCACAGCCTTCCAGATGTATTTGCCCCTTAGAAGTCCTGATCCCAGCAGTCCTTCATGGGTTACAAGATGGCAGAGAGTTTAATTTTTAAAAGATGCTATTTATTTATGTGTTTATGTATGTATGAAGAAGAGAGAGAATGTGTGTGTGTGTGTGTGTGTGTGTGTGTGTGTGTGTGTGTGTGAGAGAGAGAGAGAGAGAGAGAGAGAGAGAGAACAAAGGTGTGTTTTGCCTGGAACTTTCCCTGTCTTAACCTCTTCCTGAACATTGTCTCCACCTACTGGCCTTAATGCAATAATGACTGTTCCAGGAGGGGGTCCTCTTCTTTTGCATCTGGGCCGTGGAAACCCCCTTTTTCACCCAGGTCCAACGGTGACACTTCTGGAGGCCACTGTCTTCTCCTCACCACTGCTTTCCCTCATAGCAACATTTCCTGGCTCATCCAGCCACGTTGCCTTCCTCCCTCCTTGACTGAGGCTTTCTGGCTGTTTGCGCAGTGGCTGGCAGCAGCCTAATTTTCTCCAGCAGTGGGTTCTCAGCATGACTCCATGTCAGATGCATTGCGGCACCTTGTTTTCCTGACTCCCCAGAGGCTTTTCCAAATCATCCTTCTGCCAAACTCTTTCTCCACTGGAGGCCTGCCCCCCTCCCCCATTGTTTCCCTCCCCTCCCCTCCTCCCATTCACTGAGAAGGCTGCCGTGCTCTGGTGAACATTCCAGGACTTCTCATGATGCTCCGGGCCCTGCCTTCTGCTCCCAGAGTTGCTCTGATCTCTCCATGACTCCTATCCCCACCGCTGCTTTCCATCTGTCTGAAAGACCAGAGAGCTGTTTTTTTCCTCCCCAAAACGTCTCAGCTTCGGCTTCTTTTTTCTGGCTCTTTCTAAATTAATTTATAAATATAGTCAAATGCAAGAAAGACAAGTCATATTCCTAGAAAGAAAAATCGACATTAATTTCTTCATTCTCCATTAGTTTTTCCATCCACTACAATCTGCATTTTGTTCCCCCACCTTCAAATTGCTCTTGCTAAAGACTCCCTCCTTCCTTAATATCATGGCCAAAGGCCCCCTTTCCTTCTAATCTTCCTCGTCGTCCTAGTGGACCCTGTGGATCACACGCTCTTGAGGACAGTCACTCTTGTCCTCTTAGCCTCATTAACGGGTCCTTCCACCCCAACCCGAAGCCTTAGGTTGATCTGGTTCCCTCTCTGTCTTCCCATCCTCTCCTTTCATGCCACGTGTCTGGCTCCCTGTTGGTTTATATTGATTCAGGTTGAATCGGTAGCTCATCTTTCCCAAGCTCCATGTCACGGTAACACAGGGTCTTGCTGATGCTTCCTACATGGTGGGAATTCCATGGGCGTGTCAACCCCAGCACATAAGATGCCAAGCTCACTACACTTCTGCTCTTCTGTATTCCCAGGCATGTCACCAGGAATTCCTGGGTCAGAAACCTGGGCTTGTTCCTGAAAACGTTCCTTCACAGATATATGTTTAAAATTCCTGGTAAGTCCTGCACTTCCTTTTTTAATCCATTACGTGTGTGTGTGTGTGTATGTGTGTATGCATGTATACATGTTTTACATGTGTGTGAGTACTTATGTAAGTGCATGTGCACATACCCATGTGTATGTGGAGACAGAAGGGTGCTATCAGGACCCATCCTCATTATTCTCCCATTTTATTGTTGTGAGCCTAGGACATTAATTCAATTCAGCACGCCATTAGGGTTTGTCTGGCTGGCAACCTGCCACGGGGATTCCCAGGCTCTGCCTTCCAGAGCTAGAATTCCCCGTGGGTTGCCACACCTGCCTGGCTTTTTATGAGGAATCTGAGGATCTGAACTCTAGTCCTTTTGCTTGTGAGCAAGCTTGTGAGCCACTGGGCCATCTCTCTGGCCCTGCCCCTTACAGCCCTTGTTGTTCAGTATAGAACACAAAGGAGTCTTCTAACCAGCACTCCGCCTTCAGCCTTCTGGACCCTTTCCTACCACCAGAGTCACCTTTATGAAACATGAAACTTCATGATCCCCCCAACCCAAGCCTTCAGAGGCAGCCATTGCCTGCGAAGTTCAGGCTCTACCGCCTGAGGCCTGCTTTCTCTTTCTTTAGACTGTGCCCTAGGGAGTCCCTCGGGGCTTCTGCATCCTGTGCTCTTTCACAGCACTGTATCCCTGCTCTCACGGTTCCCTCTGTTTAGAAGATTCTCTCCTTCCCTGCCTGCTGAATGCCATTTAACTTTTTTTTTCCCTCTTGCATTGCTGATGGTGAAATCCTAGGCCTGTGTGTGCCAAGCAAGCATTCTACCACTGAGTTACATCCCCAGCCCGCCACGGTACTCCTGGTTGCTCTGTGTACTTGTGCCCCACGAGCATGCCTGAGCATGGACTTGCAGAGGTCATAGGTAGACATAGGCCTTCCTCTACCACCCTCTACCTTATTTCTTGAGATGGAGTCTCTCTCTGAACCTGGAGCATGCTGATTTAGGCTGTCCCCGTTAGTAGCAAGTCCTGGGATTCATCTGTCTCCACCTGCTTCCCTGGTCTATGGTTACAGAGAGGTGTTGCCATCCCCTCCCCCCTTTTTTTTCACATGGATTCTAGAGATATGAATTGAGGTGTTGATGTTTGGGCCCTATCCATTTACTGACCAAGCCATCTCTCTAGACCCTGTTTTTTTTTTTTTATTACTTATTCAATTGTGCGTGTGTGCGTGCGTGTGTGTGTGTGTGTGTGTGTAGAACCACGGACGAATTCAGGAACCACCATGGACCGTCTCTACCTCCTCCTTGTTTACTCTGCCCCAGATTCACAGGCTCCGCCCTACCAGGACCAGAAGCGCAGGCAGCCCCCGTCTAGCCTGTTTTAAGACAAAGTCTCACTGTCTAGCCTAGGATGGTCTGGAAGTCATGATCCTCTTGCAATAACCTCCCTGGTGCTGGAGTTACAGGTCTGTGTTACCGTGCCTGATTATGTCGTTTTCTAGTTGAGTTCAGTTCATGTACAAGCCTCCTCTAGATTTTCTCCTTGTGTTCAGAGAGTAGAACAAACCCTTCCTTTTTTTTTTTTTTTTTAATTCATTGAGCTCCTGACAGGAACCAGGGCAGGGTAGAGGATCTCAATGGAGTCAAGTGCCTCACTCAGTGCCTAGCACCTGATAGGACTCAGTCGATTTCCTCTGATGGTGCTGTAACAGGAGTTGGGAACTGAAAGGCCTCTGAAGACTGTTGATTCCAACTACAGAAGGCTCTTGCACTGAGTAGAGATTGGTAAGTGTTTATTTACGCAGGGAAAGTCTCCTTCATCTGCTTCCCAGGGACCCCTCCTGTGGTGTGGTCCACGGCAGGCAGAACCATCAAGGTCAGTGATGATGGCTGCTAGAGTGAGTCTTCTTCTAGCTGCAGCTGAAGGAAAACACCTGTGAGAGAAGGATGAGCACGTGTTGAGAGCCTGCTGAGGGCACCGAGCCTTTGACTCCATATGGCCCTGTCGCCTGAGCCGCCCTGTCGGGCAGGTTGGGTCATTTCTGCTTAGAAAAACATTCTAGTTGGGCTCTCCTTCCCTTAGTCCGCGTTTCTGTTAAGTACTCAATCCCACTTTTAAGAAAAGCAGAACCTCAGCTTGGGACTGGGCTGTTGGCGTTCTTGCTGTCTTGCGTTTGTTCTGGGGTGGGGTGGGGCAGGCCAGGCCTAGGGCCAAGGATGAAGTCATCTTTACCTGATGACTTGGCGTAGACTGTCTGCTCATCTCTGCTCTGGGCGACACAGGACATGTAGAGCTTCTGGTCCTCAATCTTTTCCACTTGGACGTTCAGGACCGCTAGAGAGCCCACGGGGATCAGGCTGGAAGAGGAGGCTGTTGAACATCCCACCTCTCTCACACTACTATGGTCCCTTCCTTCTCTCACCCCACTCTGCTTCAGGGGCTCATAAACAGCCTTGGGCTTAGGGGCTATTTGTTATCTCCCAGCCTAGAGCAGTGGAGGGTGCATTATTCTGGCCAGGGAGAACGGCATGCTGGGGAGGAGTCTGGGAAAGGAGAGAGGCAGACAGAATGATCTCCCACATCCCAACTGCAGAGGGTAGCTGGGCCAGAGGTTAGACATGCCCTGGGATCCATACTCACTTTTTGAACCTGATGTTGAAGCTCAGTGTCAACAGCCCCTCTCCAGCCAGATAGGCAGTTTTAGCAAAGGTCTCATCCATCATGGCTGCCAGTGAGCCTCCATGGGCAAACCTAGGGGTTCCGGGTGGGAAGCAGGGCTAGGGCTGGGGCTCCTGGACAGATTGCTGCCCCCAGGCCTTCCCCCCACCCTGCAGCAAAACCTCCCAAGCCTCTCCCTTTCCCCAGAGCCCTTAGAATACAGATCAGCAGTCTCAGGCAGCCAGACATGAGGGACGCAGAGCTGCATTACTGAGGAACGAGGGGTCAAAGCCAGCCGAGCTTCTTCCTGTGTCACGTCAGCATGTTAGTGACCTCTAGCACAGCTATTTTATTTCACCACATTTTTTTCTTTTCTAGTAGAATTAATAGAAATCATTCCCTGTCACCTCATTGCAGGTAGTAGTTGCCATATTTTGGAAGGTCCCATGCATTCATGGGATAGGAAAAAAAAAAAAGATCTGAACTTCTCGACTTAATTTTTTCTTCTTTTAGACAAAGTGTTACTCGGAGGTCTAGGACGGACTCCAGCTTGTGGTAATCCTGAAGCAGCATCCCATATGCTGGGATGATAGGTGTGACAAGCCATGCCATGTCTGGCTTGATTTAGTCTTCGAAACACGGGCCATCTCTCCTGGACCCAGCTCTCACCCTACCAGTGGCTCTGCCAGTGCTGGGCTCTCATCTCAAGGTGACAGTGACTTCTAGCTTGTGGCTCATCAAAGTGCCAGCAAGATGGACTCCTGTGTGGCACTGCCTGGAGGTCAAGTGCCCATTTCAGGAGACTGTTACAAAGCCCTACTTTACTTAAGAGTACGGAAAGTCGTCACTGTCACTTGTGCAAGCCGACCTTCATGCCAAAGCTCTGTTGTTATAGGCGAAGCTACAGCGAGCTGGAGAGGAACCTGGACATTGTGTAGAAACCATCAAGCAGATGTGTTTCTGATTTGGAAAGTGCACTGTGCTTCTCCAGGGACCCAGGCCATCTGTTCATGCTTTTCCTCATGGTGACTCTTCTCCTGCCCGTGGAATTCCCAGGCCCTTGCCTCCCACTTGGTGGAGACAGCGGGAAGACCTGCCATTATACCACCTTCTGGAACCCCATATTCTACTACTTAATACCTGTGTGACCTTCTCAGTCTTAGTCTTCCCACTAGGTATTGTGGTAACTTACTGACTGAATGAATTAATGTTTGCAGACGCTCATGCTTACTTCTGGGGACTTCCCTCTGCTGCTATGAAGAGTAAAGAGTTGCTATCAAAGAACTCAGATTAAAGAACCTCAGACCTACTCTTCCTCCTTCATGCTTATTGGCAAGTATTGATTCTGCACAGATTTTCTTGGTCAGCAGGACCCACCCTCCCACTCCCTGTGGGGGGGTCCCTTGGTGGGGAGGAAGGGCAGTATACATTCATCTCTTCTCTGGACCCTCTCAGTCCACTGAGAAGCCTTTGTGTTAGGTCGTCTTTTCTGCATTGTTGGCATCACCTCCAGGAACCCCTAATAAAAGTCAGCCCCACATTGCTCCACCCCTATCTCTTTGGGGACTCCCTTTTCCGAAAGGAAGGGACCCATTCATGGTTTTTGGCTCTTGCTAGGAAATTCTGAGACTTCAACTAGATGCTTCTTCTTCATACATGAAGCCTGGGTCAGCTAACTCAGAATACTCTTCTGGGCCTGGCACAAAGAGGGTACGGCCTAGGTCCTTGTATACCCATCTTTGCTTCTTAGAGACCCTATAGACTCTAGCAATCGTTGAGCTGAGACTGGGAGGCACCTGCCCCGGCTCACTTGAGGCCTTACCCTGGTGGCCCCTCCAGGTAGGGACCTGGTTGGAAAAGACAGACTGACTTCTTCTTGGATGGGTGGAAGAAGATGACATATTCGTAGCCTTGTCCTTCCTCTTGGATGCATCTGGTGAAGATGCGCCCGTCACTCTTATCTGGGGAGAGACAGATAGCGTGGAGGCTGGAAAAGCTGGTGTTCAAGAAAAGGGCCCCAGCAGAATGGAGCTTCATGAGTTGAGCCCTGCTGCTGGTAGAAGGTCAAGGCCAGAGAACCAGGGGTACCCAGGCTCTGCTGTGAGAGAGACTTCAATGTGGGAGCAAAGACAGTCCCGATTTTCAGAAAACCTGAGTGCATGGGGGGGCGTGTGGGGAGAGAAAGTTCCCTGGCTAAGCGTAGAGACAGAATCAGAGTCAGGTTATTACTTGAGCATCAAAAATTTACAATGTGATTACTTATGTAGTTTGTATATAATTAGCATAACAATACTAAATGTAAAATAAGCCCAGAAAAGTCCACCAAAGTTTTCGTCTTCTCAGTCCCTTTCTGTCCACGACAATTACAATAACTACACACTTCTTTTTTGGAAATACCACCTTTTTTTTTTTCCCAAAAAAAGATCTTGTGTATCCCTGATTGGTCTTGAATTTTCTAAGTAGTACAAGATGACCTTGAACCTCTGATCTTCCTGCAGCTGCCTCTGGAGAGCTAAGATTACAGGCATGGACGCTAGAAAGGTGGCTCAGGGGTTAAGCTTCTGCCTTGCAGGCAGAAGGTCCTGAGTTCCGATCCTAGACCCCACTTATAGACGCTGGGCGGAAGCAGGGGCGGCCTGCGTTTCCGGTCCTGGTAGGGCGGAGCCTGTGAATCCCGGGGCAGAGTAAACAAGGAGGAGGTGGAGGTGGTCCATGGTGGTTCCGGAATTCGCCCGTGGTTTCACACACACACACACACACACACACACACACACACACACACACACACACACACACACACGTGCACGCACTCGGAGGAATGTGGTAGCTTTGCCAATCAGATTCACTGCCATCAGGCCTAACTGAACAGAGACAGTGTGCTGATGCTTGTAGTGGACGAGGGAGGTCCCAGGGCTTCTATGGGGCTGAGGCGGAAGACTTGGGAAAAGCCACAGTGAGTAGTGAGAAAGAGCAGGGCCCTGGCTGCTTTCCAGCTGGAGCTGGGTTGCAAAGTAAAGGCATAACAGTGTATGTGTGTGTGTGGTCCCTTCAGAGGGAGAAAGGGAGACTTGAGAGGACAAGCCTCCCATCTACACTAGCAGAGGGAGGAGTTAGACTGCAGGAGGAACTCCTAGGCTGTGAGCTACGAGGGGCTTGGTTATGAACACAGAGAAAAGGGATGGCTGAACCGACCTGAGGATTCAGATAGTGGCTTGTCCACGTGGGTCAAGGTGTATGTGTGTGTGTGTCTAAGTCCTCCCACATCTGGTCCATTACCTGAGGTTGTTACCAACCCGAATGGTAACTTGAGGCCTTGGATATGTTCTCTGTTGGACTTGAAGGAGGGCATCTTGACCCAGCTGTCTGACTTGGTCTTCTCCATAAATTCTTGGTACAGGCTCAGCATATCTGGACACCAGCTGGTGTTGGGAAGGGCATAATCTTTCAAACCTGGCTTCTCCAAACAGAATCTTGAGACCTAGGCAGGGGAATTCAGGGAGATACTGTGATGTCTTGGTGTGCCGTGACTGCCCTTGGGCTGTGGAAGCCTTCCCCCCTCCCGTAAGTCTATTACGGGGTTTTGGTTCTTTCTGTCTGCTAGGGTGTTAGCTAGGGAAAGAGCCCATCTTCCTTGCAGATAGCGAGGACACTCCTGTGAGCAAGAGAAATATGGACACTAAGGCAAAAAAAAGGGAGGGTCAGGAATGGGGACTCACAATTCCAGCCATGCTGCTTGGAGGTGGAGCACTTCGTCCCTGAAGACTGTTAGTATTAACCTCGCCATGCAGATGGAGAAACTGAAGGGATGTGGTTAAAACTGCTGAGCTTGGGAGTATGAGCGCTGATGGATGGGCTAGACACTATTTCCCTGAAGGCTGAGACCCCCTCAACCACAGGGGCTCTGTTTGCAGAGCTGTGGGCTGTGGTGTCTGGCAAGGCAGCCCCTTTGAAACACTTTCAAGCCTCAGGCCTCCCAGGGAGGTGAGGCATCGTGGTCAGGGCATGTTACATGGCCATTGGCTGGACTCCTCTGTAGTGCCGACTGCTCACCCATAAATCACAACTGAAGCAGCCTGAATCCCAGAGGAGAATGGTTTAAGGCCATGCAATTTGGATTGGGATGTAAGAGTCCTAGTGGATTTAGTATGGGGTCTGAGAGATGTGGTACCCCAAAACATCTTCCCACTGCCAAATCAATCAGTTCCCCCCCAGATATTGCCAATCAGCCTGGCCACAAGACAGAAGGAAAGGCGAGGTACTCCTTAGACACTAGGTTCCTGGGAAGAAAGGCTGCCTGTCTGACTGACAGGGGAACTCACCAGAGCCTCTGTGGAGGATCCAAAGGTGGAGGCCAGGTGGAGTCTGGGCAGGATCCAGGGATTCCCGAGGACAGCTCTGTGATGGCCAAATCTTACTGCTGCTTGGAAACTTCTCCTCATCATGGTGAAGGGCAGAATCAGGGTCTCCCTTGGACCACTGCGCAGCTGACTCCTGAAAACAAGTGAGCCGCCCAGGCAGCTGGTGGTGAGGCCCCTTCCAATCAGTTGCTCCGGAGGAAGGCTTTCTCCTGTCAGCCAGCTGCACAGA
This sequence comes from Typhlomys cinereus, assembly GCA_023101885.1. Classification (NCBI taxonomy): domain Eukaryota; kingdom Metazoa; phylum Chordata; class Mammalia; order Rodentia; family Platacanthomyidae; genus Typhlomys; species Typhlomys cinereus. The sequence goes on along the minus strand of JALPQD010000346.1, from coordinate 714,014 downwards.
CACTGCCCAAGATTGGGCTGGGCTGGCACGACACCCACTGCTGCCTGGAGCCTTCAGCTGGGCCCACAGCTCCGCCCAGTGCCGAGGAGGGGCAGACTCTGTTTTGAGTGTGAACAGGCAGGAGAAATGACCTGGGTTCAGGGGGGTGGGGGGAGCTATCAAAGGAGTAAAATGTGCATACACAATGAATGCAGGGGAACACAGAGCCTCAAACTGCCCTTCTGGGTTTCTAGGGGAGGAATGCAAGACATGTTTCCAGTGTGTTCTGACCCTCATTGCACAGGTGTTGGTGGAACATCGGTGGCATGCACTCTGCATTTGGAAAGCACTGGAATGATCCGTCGTCTCGGAAAACCAGCTCACAACCCTTTAGACACCCGCTCATTATGTCCCAGCCATGGTTAGTACTAGGGTGGATGTGTGCGGGTGGGTGGGGGAGTACCAGCTGGGTCCTGGCTGAGGAGGGGAAGGCCAGCCAGGAAATCACTTGAGATGCTTAGCAAGGGACCTTCCATGTACTGGGGCTGGAGGAAGGGGTGAGGGCAGCAGACAGTGCAGGAAACGAGGTGGGACTGTCAGTGGAAGGTTGTAAGGGGCAAATCTGGAAGGCTGGGGGTCGGGTGTGAGAGCTCAGCCAATGTCTGAGGAATGTGAGTGCTTCTGGTTGCTTTAGTGAACTAAAACCTCTCTCTCTCTTTCCCTCTCTCTCCTCTCTCTTTTCTCTTTCTTCTCGGGTCTTGCTATATATCACTAGCCTCATACTCATGACCTTCCTGTCTCGATCTCCTGGGCATTAGGATTATAGGCATGTACCTACCAGGCCCAGAAAAACGTCCAGTTTTCAATAAAAAATCCTTATTTAAACTTCTTCAAATAAAGCATGTTCTAAAGATTGCGATTGTGTAAAACTGGAATGATGTTTATGATGATGATAGAGTATTTTGGCAAGTTCTCAGAGATCAAGTGATATGATATGGGAGATTAAAGCATTTGCTGGTTGCCAAACCAGTCCTAATTTGTCATCCACACAAAAGGCCAATCACTGAAGGTGGCTTTTGCAACAGAGAGAGTTCATTGGAAGGCAGCTGAGCATGGAAGGGTTATCAGCTCTCAAATGTTTCTCTCCATAGATAGGGGATTTTATTTTGTACTGTTTTTCGTTTTTTTTTCCCCCAAGACAGTCTTTATATTTCTGACTGGCCTAGGACTTGTTTATATAGACCAGGCTGGTCTTGAACTTCCAGCAATTCTCTTTCCTCGCCTCCTTGAATGCTGGGATTACAGGTGTACCACCACATGTTACACATTTAGAAGTATTTATGGTTCAAAGAACAGGGTGATTTGGACCAGGGAGATAGCTCAGTAGGTAAAGGTGCCTGCGTGCAAATCTGGAGATCTGAATTTGATTCCCAGAGAGCGCACGTGGTGGTAGGAGAGAAACAACTAGGAAAAGTTATCCTCTGATCTCCACATACATGCCATGGCAATACATACCTGCTGTCTCTCTGTCTTTCTCTCTCTTTTTCAATTAATAAATAAAACAATTTCACAGAAAAGAACAGGGTGATTTATAGTGTGGGGAAGGTGATTGGAAGTGAGCTAGTCTGCAGATAGTCAATCATAATGGACGAGTGATCATGAAGTGTGGGATCAGCACCTAAGGGTGTTTTCAGCCTTCTGACTTGAGAAGGTCATTGTTGTAGTTAGTCCGCATTGTTGCCGATAAATTACCACCAAATGGCTTAAGGGAAGCCATTTTTTTCTCTTACAATTAATTGTCAGTTACAGTTCTTTGTCAAATTTAGCAGGAGAGCTCATAACAATACAAGGTAACAGTTGAGAGTGGGACAGTACTTACTTGCCAGACCATCATGTCTGGTCAAGTGTACACAAGGATGCCAACTTTCTCAACCAGCTCTCTGTATTTTATTTACCTGTTCAGGGCCTAATCCCACCCACCATGGGTTGAGTCTTCCCCATCAGCTAGACAATCTGCAGGTTTGCTCTGGGCTTAACTCAACTACTGATTCTCTACAAATGTGCCCAGAGCTCAAACCCTCAACCATCAAGTTGACACTTGTATCAACTATTATGGTCATTCTGACCAAGTGGTCTTTAGATCACTGAAAAGTAATCTTACGGCCATTATCACCATAGCCCACAGAGAGGTGTTATGGATAACTGTGTAAATTCCAGAACCAGTGACTTTTAAAATCATCTGAAAACAAGTAAAGGGAGGTATAGGGGTCAGAGTTGGAGAAATAAAAAATACAAAGGTCTGGCTATCAAGTTGGCTCAGTGGGCAAAGGCATTTTTGCCAACAAACCTGAGGACCTAAATTCAATCCCTAGAACTGTCATGGTGAAAGGAGAGGGCTGATTCCTGTTTTGTTCTTTGGCCTCTTGTGTGCGCTGTAGCACATAAGCCCTCACTACACAAACGAATAATTTTTTTTTCTTTTTCAAGTACAGTGTAAGTATAAATGGCACTAAGCCAGCTATGTTTGTCGACTGAGTTGGTTGAGGCTTTCATTAAAATTTCAAAGGAAGGCCTTGGGGCTGGGCAGTGTGGCAGGGGTGGAGCGGCTGATGGCAGCCACTGAGGGGGCATGTGGGAAAACAAGTGAAGCTGAAGCTGCACTGGTGACCCCAGGTGTCTTACCTGCTAAGCCTCCTTGCAGGAACCTCTTTAACTTAATTTATGAGAGAGAGAGAGAGACAGACAGAGACAGAGAGACAGAGACAGAGAGACAAAAAGACAGAGAGAGAGAGAGAGAGAATGAGAGAGAGAAAGAGAGACCGAGACAGAGAGAGATTGGAAATTTACCATAGTGTGTCTGGAGATCAGAGAAGAGCTTTCAGATGTTGGTTCCTTCCTTCTACCACGTGGGCTTGGGGGATGGAACTCAGGCCAGCAGGTTTGTGTGAGGGTCTGCTTTCAGAATTTTGTATTATATAAAGGGGATACAACTTTGTTCTCAGTCTTGCCACATACTAGATCTATTCCCTTTATTGTGTAACTTTCGTTGTCCTTGAATTGATAATTACCAAGGTTTGGCAGGCCTTGCAGCCCAGGGGAATCTAAGAATGCGCTAGTTGAAGTAGCCCAGTGTTTATTTCGCAGCTGGGGAGGAAGTATATCCAGGAGATAAGAAGGAGATGGGGACATCTGGGAGAGTGAAGAGAAGTTAGTGGCTTGTGGAAATGACATGTTGGAGGTGACTGGGGAGATGCTCAGGGATGTGGGTGAAGATCTGGGAGGGACGGGCTTGTCTAACGGCTTCGGGAAAAGAAACCAGGATTACAGGTTTCTTCTCTCCCATTTTCCAGTCTTTATTTTTGTTTACTATTGCGTACATGCTGGGAGTAACATGCCCAAGTTTGGGCTTCGAAGTCAGCTGTCCAGGGAGGTGGAGGGGGCATGGCTAATGCCTTTAGTGAGTGAGTTTTGTAGAAGGAAAAAAAAAAAATCACAGCTCTCTCCTCAAAGAGCATAAGAGGTAGTTTACTCCAGAATCAAATACGAGTGATCATTGTTAGGAACACAGATTCAAGTTGTCCTCAGTTCTATGTGTTCTGGTGTGAGTATAGTTTCTAGAGGTTTTATGATCACAAAACAAAGAAAAAGCCTAAATCAACATACTTTTCAAAGACACTGGTGGAAACATCGGGTAGGGGGGTTACAGCAAAACTGGGAAATCTCTGACATAGGCCTTAGACGCTGTCCGATGGCATTCTTAGCCTTTCGGTTGGTGGAAACCAGGGATCTGGTTGAACATTCCAAAAGATTTACCTAGTAGTCACCGGATGGTAGGTTACCTACAAAGGTGGGTAACAAATGGCTATAAGGGGGCTAAAGATGGCCCAAGATAATTTGACTCTGGACTTGCAACATTCCAAACCTCCCCAGTCATCCTTGGTTCAGACCCTTCTCTGTCTGTAAGAATTTAGCTCAGAGGACAATGGAGAAAATTCAGTTCAGAGTAAAGACAGTTTGTGCCTTCTCCAGGGCTCTGGAAAAGCAGCTAGGGCTGAGTGCCAGTTAGAACAGGCATCACCTTGAGGAACGAAGGCTGAGCTTTTGGGTCAATCTATGGAGAACGGATGGTTCAGGTGAGTCCTGCAAGCCTCTGTGGGAGATCATCTAATTGATATAGAAAGACCAGCCACGATGGGTAAGGATAGAGCCGGCTCAGTACATCAGCATATTTTAGCAGATTGTCAATGAAAAAGTGTGTCCTTCTTTCATCAAATCCTGTGGATACAATACAGTTAGTTCCCTTGACTCCTGGGATTAATGTGAACTCTCCTGCCAAGCAGATGAGCTGTAACTGAAAATCGTAAGCAAGAATACATGGCTTGTTTGGACATATTTATCAGCAACATGAAGAGAAACTTCTGTCAAGCTCTGATTTAGTTTGTTGCCCTGACTGGCTTACTCCCAGTTTGGGACCCATGGTGAGTGTTGAGACTTTTCTTGCTGATTGATTTACAACCTGTACCTGCAGGCACACCCTGAGTCCGTTTGACTGGTGGTCCACAGAGGACCAGAAGTGGTGTGCTGAGACGTTTTACTTTTCTTTCTTTTCTTTGTTCCCCTCCATTTTCACACACGCGCCAGTACATATGCGCATGAGTCTGTGTGAGTGGAGGTCCAAGGTCAGGAATCATCCTTGGTTGCTCTTCCACTTTATTTTTTCAGAGACAGGGTCTCAGTCAAATGCAGAGCTTGTCAATATAGCTAGTCTGGTGAGCCAACTTTACTCTGATGATTCCCAATTTGTATTTTTTAAGGCTGGACTTACAGTTGTCTGTCATACCCACCCAGCATATAAGTAGGATGTGGGGATCAAAATGCCATTTGCTTGCTCAGTGAGTGCTTTAACCACTGGGTCATGTGCCCAGCCCCTGAGTCATGTTTAGCCATTTACTGTAAGCCTGGGGACAAGGTAGCGGTGATGGTGAGGTTTGATTTGCATTTCCAATGTCTGTGGTGTAAATACTCTTTCCATGGCTTGTTTTAAGCTACTGCCGTGAAGTCATGGCCCCTTTGTTGCCTCCTCCATGTTCCTTCAAAATGATGACATCTCGTCCACTAGTTAACAGACTTCCCTGGACCTTGACTAGCTTGGAAGGTGGGATGTCTGACCGCGCACCTGCTCCTGGAATGCTGGGAGCAGGAGATGATAACAACCTCGTCATCTGTGATTCTAAGGAATCTGGTGTTTCTCAGCCTTGAAGCAAGTCCAGCTGTCTCCTGTCTATATCGTTAGAGAATCCTTGTGTGCCTGGCTTTGTTCTGACATTGCATCTTGTGCATGTGATATTTGTGCTTCCTAATAAAACAGACATGGAGTGCTGTAAAGACACTTCAGAATGGCGAATACCTGAAGTCTTCTGATTATTGTGAGTTGAACTCCTGTCAGATATATATCTGCAATGGTCACTGAATGTAAAACTTGGAGGTAATATATATGTCTTGAGACAGTCTCTTGTATTCCAGGTTGACCTGGAACTTGATAAGTAGTTGAGGATGACCTTGAACTTCCGCCCACACGGTTCCGGTGCTGGTATTACAGGCGTGTGTCATTGCACCTGACTTCTGCAGCCGTGGATTGGACCCAAGGCTTTGTGCATTCTAGGCAAGTATGCTACCAATAGCGTTGTACCCAGTCCTAGCATACTCTTCATTAATTGGCTTTTACATCAAAATAGAAAGGTATTTTTCCTTGCAAATTTTTTATTGACGATAATGATGCATAGAAGTGTGGGTATGTGCCATGCTAACATGTCAGAGGACATGTGGAGTCAATTCTTTTCCACTTTTATGAGGTGAACTCAGGTCACCTGACTTATGTGGCAAGTGTTTTTGCCTGCAGAGCTGTCTTGCTGTTCCCAAGAAGTTTTCATAAAAATGTTGCCTAAAATAAATGATATATACATATATATATTTTACACCTTAGATTTTAAATTACTTTATCTTATACAAATTGCAGACTCTTGGGTATTTTAAACTGGTGTGCAGATATGTCCTTTAATCATCTGTTGCATGACATTTTCCCAGAGACAAACAAGTCAGAGCTAGTCAGAATACCAGTGACGGATCAAAGAAGCGATCCCACCCAAGTGCAGTTTGGTGACTTGGGAAACGAGCCTGTGTTGGCTCTAAAGTCACTCCATAGTGTGTGAAACTGTGGTTTTAAGGATACCTTTTCTTCTTTTTTATATCAAAAACTTTATTATTTCAAAAGATTTAAAATAGGACACTTCCTGTTGTTTTCTGTCTCTCTGTATGTTGTTGCAGTTTTAAATCCAGCTTGGTAGGAAAGTCCATACCAATACCAGGGGCCAAGGAAATTGACTACACCGTATCCACAGGATATGAAAACCAGTCCCTCCCGCTAAGCAACCGGGATGTCTGCACACCACCTTGAAGAACCAAACCGTACACAAAATGATCAAGGAACCCACACCTCGTCCATAAAAGTGGAGTTACACACAGCTCTTGTTTGTTGCTTTAATTCTTTTTCTCAGTCTAGTCCCAGCTTGATTTCTCTGTTATGTAACCAAATCATATGTATCTTTGACATTCGCCCTTGCACCTCGTGTGCACTGATCTCCATCCTTATTCCTTCCAATGTGACTGCATGTTTTTCAAAGCTTTTCTAAATCCCTAAGACACTTAGAAGTTAGCCTATATTACATAGGTGATGACCTATGTAATGAAACCATCTTGTTCTGGCACAGGGCCAACAGCCTGTATTGTTTTGGGGGCCTCAGGGACCTCCCTGGCCAGCAACTCCTAGAGAGGTAGCTTATTCTGGAACGGGGATTTTTATTCAACTTTATGGCTTCTGGAAGTGTTTTTCCCACCCGTGCAAGGTGTCTTCTGTATTTCAGCTCTATAACTGAAGCTTTAACATTTATAAGCACAAACTATTGCCGGGTTTTTCTCCTTTGCTTTGTTGGGCATCTGTGCCTCGTCCTTTGCTTTGGTGGCTATCTTCTGTGTCTTTCCCAACCAAGAAACTCAAGAATTTCACAGCTGTATTTGTTTGTTTCTCTTCCCAGTGTAGCTGCATTGATTAGCTCTTCTCTCTCCACTATTACTCTTTAATTGGCATGTTGGGACAGTTGGCTAAGCCTGGTCTTTTGGGACTCTTGGAACCTAAAACTCCAAGTTTCGTTGCAAAGACCCAAACCCCATAGCTATTCTTGAAGTTGTAACTGTCTTAACAGTAACAAGCTACTAAAGAGATATGTCCTTCTCTTTGGTTACCAAACTGCAAAGTGTAGCCCCTCAATAAGTCATGCCATGAACAAGGGATGGAAAAAGTTTATTGGTTGTTCTCTTGGAGCCTGCCCAAGTGGGAACTCAGATCTCACATGGTTCTGACAAACTTGTCAGACCACCTTACAGGAGAAAGTGGGGTCAATGATGATGAGTGGGCTACAGTTGATCAGGTCTGCTTAGTTACACATGCCTCTTGTCCTCTATTAACCCAAGCCTTATGTCAGGACTGTTAGTTCTGTGGGTTACTGTAGATCTGTCGGAGCATCTACTGCTGTGAATGACCAATGTCTTTAAAGAACTTTGTGACTGTTAGCTATAGTCAGGCCACTTTGTAAAACTCCGCTACCTGGGGTGGGATGTGGGGATTCCAGGAACCATGCACAGGAACTACCATCATCCACTTACAACTCATCTCTCTAGACCCCTGACCACCTACCCTAATGACATTCGTTCCCTTCTCACCCTGCACGGCCCTCCTTCCCTAGCAACTACTTAGCAACATCTGAAGGCCATAAAACATACTTGCCTCCTTTGTCAAGGGTCAAGGCAGACTTTCTCCCACCACACTGCTCATGAATGTACTTATTCTCTCTGACTTAGCTATCTCTTCTGCTGTAATGCTGTCTATCATGCTTTGAATGTGAGTTTTCCCCACAGGCTCATGTGTTTGCATCCTTAGCTGATGCTAATGTTTGGAAGGGTCCTGGAATCTTTAGGAGGTAGATCCTTGGTGAAGGAAGGCACGTTACAGGCTTTGAGGCAGGCTGGACCCACCATGCTTTAGCAGTCTGCTCTTACAGTTGCTCTTACTCTTTGTCCTCCATGATGACAGATGTGACCCAAGTCACTTCCAGCTTCTGCTGCTTGCTGTGCCTTTTCTTGCCCTAATGGATCATATCCCCTCTAGAACCATAGGCCGCATAAAGCTCCTCTTGCTCCCTTAAGCTGTTTGTATGAGTGTTGTCTCACAGCAACAGAGAAGAGCACCTGCAACACTCTGACCTTAAGGTCAAACTATGATTCTTCTTGAGGAAAAACTATGGTTCTCAGTTTTAATAAAACATCTATTTCCTACGTCTCTCCCTTGTGTTAGCTTCTCTATATCAATGGACCTCAACGTTGACTTTACACATTGTCATAGACTCACTGTCATTCCTTTGCCCCTGCTGACCTAACAATCGCCCTAACACTTCCCCCAGGGTGTGTGTTTGGTTCCTTTGCCAAAAATCAACTAGCTGTATGTGTGGGAGCTTATATCTGGGTTCTCTGTTCTAATCCCTTGGTTAATGCATCTGCATTTGTGCCAGCACCATGCTGTTTTTACTACTATAGCTCACTATACTGGATTTCAAACTATAATACAAAACTGTAGTGTCTTCAACAAGTGGTGTTGGGAAAATTGGACATCTACATGTAGAAGAATGCAAATTGACTGCTATCTCCCACCTTGCACAAAAATCAACTCCAAATAGATCAGAAATCTTGATGTGAACTCCAAAACCCTGAAACTGTTGGAAGAAAGCAGAGAGTACATTTAAATTGATAGGCCTAGGTAAAGATTTTCTAGACAGAACCCCAAATGCCCAGGAACTAAGATCAATAATCAACAAGTGGGACTTCACGAAATTAAAAAGCTTCTGTTCTGCAAAAGAAATTGTTAATTGTGAAAAAAGACAACCCACAGAATGGGAGAAAATCTTTGTTAGTTATGAATCTGATAAAGGATTAATCTCCAGAGCAAACAAAGAACTAAAAAAAACTAAACACCAAGAAAGCGAACAGGCCAATTCAAAAAATGGGCCCTGGAACTTCTCACAAAAAGAAATTGAAATGTCAAACAAATATCTTAAAAGATCGTCAACTTCCCTGGTCATCAGAGAAATGCAAATTAAAACTACCCTGCAATAACATCTTACCCCAGTCAGAATGGCTAAGATTAAGAACACAAACAACAGAGAATACTGGGAAGGATGTGGAGAAAAGGGAATACTTATTCATTGCTGGTGGGAGTATAAACTATACAGTTCCTTTGGAGATCAGTGAACCACCACATGACCCAGCTATACCACTTCTAGGAATATTCCCAAAAGTCTCTATATCTTATTACAAAGATGCTTGTTCATCCATGCTCATTGCAGTTCTGTTCACATAGCAAGAAAATGGAATCAGTCAACATGCCCATCAACAAAGGAATGAGAAATGAAAATGTGGTATATATACACAATGGAATACTGTTTGGTCATCAGGAAGGATGAGATTATGGAATTTGCTGGGAAATGGATGGAACTGGAAAATATAACATTGAGTGAACTACCTCAGACACAGAAAGACAAATGCCACATGTTCTGTCTTATACGTAGATAATAGCATTGATCTGACCAAAGTATTTGGCTTGGAATTGCAGTAAGAGTCAGAAAATTTGGAAGTGATTAATGAGTGGGAAGGTGGGAAGGGATGGTTAGGGTGAAACCTTTGGAGGGAAGATACAGGATACTATGGCAAGTAGGGTGAGGGAGGGAATAATGGTTAAAAAAAATACCTAAGGGAGGAATGAGGGGGATGGGCTATAGGAGGGAATGAGGACTTAAAAAAAAATCTAAGATTGTGGGATGGAGCTAAAATAATAATGTTATTAATGTCAAAAGCATTTCTTTTTAAAAAGGAATAAGAATGGACAGTCCTTATGCAGAAGAGCACAGAGAGAAGAAAACAGAGCAAAACAAAAACATGCCCTGAGCTGACCCACTTAGAAACCACTGACGATTAAAACTATACTAGAAGTGGCAGGAATGTGACATTTCCTGATAAGTTGTTGGTCAGAGATGTCTCAAAGGCCCTACAAACTGTATTTATAAACTTTTATCATTATACTTGGTTGCCCTCCAAAAAACTGACAGTGAGACCCTGTTACTGAAGATGCAATACATATGGATCACAGATCATGGACAAAAACATCAACTGGAACTGGTTTGGGAGTTTCCTCTTTGCTGGATAGCTTACACAGTACCAGAAAGTATATAGAAACTACTGGTGGAGAAAAATAAAGATCCCAGAGAGTATATAGAAGCTTCTGGTGGAGAAAAATAAAGATCCCAGAGAGTATATAGAAGCTACTGGTGGAGAAAAATAAAGATCTCATCAACCTGTGATATCTGCAAGTTACACTAAAAATCACCATGGCAACAGGGAAACACCAGTGTAATGTGGCATGAGTATCAAGGAGACAACCAACTTTCTGATCAGATTTAAGGCCTACTAGTCAGAACAGAACACATTCTGTTATCATAAACTCGAACAAGACCCTATGAAAGGGAAGGAAATAGGTCACAAGGAAAGAACAGACTGAATGTTTAGCTAGGAAGACCGTACACCAAAATCATTTGTAAATACCTGTTATATCCAAAGATTGGAAGAGCACTCAGCACTCAACCTAGAAACCTTCTTCTAAAACAGAAGATGTTTATTACTGAAAAACGCTACTTGCCAAAATGCAGAAAATAAGATATGTCTCTAAACAGGACATATAACTCCACTCATCCCCACCCCAAGGGTTCAGGGAACATCATGGAAGAGGAGGTGGCAAGATTGTAAGAGCTAGAATTGGGAAAACAATGGGCCAGGTGTTGTTTCCTGGACACGACATAGTCGTGACATACAAGAATTCATGGCAGATATGTACACTTGCATAAGAATTGAGTGGGAACTATTTTATCGACATCTTGTCTGAACATGAGAAAGATCGCAAGAAGTTTCACATCTCTTTGAGAGACTGATGTGGACTAATACTGATGGGGAAGTAAAGGAGGATGCTTCCCTCAGTGGTATATCCACTGATCTAGGACACTTGCTGGAGCACAAATGAGGTCAGGCATAAATTACAACAGGCAAGATGAAACAGTGTGCTACAAGCAAAAATACTTGAAAATAGGAGGGAGTGTGGCAGGGAGATGAAAGGTTGTAATGGGGAAAGGAGGAGGATAGGACTTGGAACTAAGAGTTGAAAACATTATAAAGTCACATGGATATAAATTATATTCATGTATACAACATTAAAATAAGTAAAAAGGCCAAACGACAACAGCAAAGCAGTTGGCTCCCCGCTTCCTCTTGGTTTTAACGTCATACTATTTCTGAGGCTTTGGCTTGTTGACAGCTGGGGCAGTCCAGGGATGGTTAAACACAGCTCAAACAAAAAGCAAAAAGCAAACAAACCTGGGGCATCAGATGAGAGTTAGAAGTAGTGACTGTGAGCACTCTGCTCCAGAGCCCTTGGGATGAGATAAAGGAGCCTTCTCCCTTGGGACAGTCGTTGGTTAACTTATAAAGAGGTGCAGGCTGCAAATGGCACCTACCTGCCAGTGTGGTAACAGGCAGATGAAGGAGAGGTATCTTTGCCACTCATGGGATCTACTTGGTCTCTGACAGGCAGATAGGTATGTGTTACAGTTTGCCTGCGTGATTTATCACCATCAAACAGCTTAAGGGAACAAGGGGTTTATTTTCTCATGAGAGTCTGGCTACAATTCACAGTCCAGCTTGACGGGAGAGCACGCACCAACGCCAGGGCCCAGGGAACTGGCCACAACATCTCTACATAATGGCTGAGAGGGGATGATCTTTACTTGCCAGACCAGCATGTTTGGCCAAGTGTACACAAGGATGCCAACTTCCTCAACCAGCTCTCTGTATTTTATTCCAGGGCCTAAATCACCCATCTGGGCCTTCCCCAAAGCTAGACAATCTCCTGCAGGTTTGCCCTGGGCTTAACCCAATCACTAATTCTCCACAAATGTGCCCAGAGCTTAAACCCTCAACTGTCACCCACTCTGCCCAACTATGACACTGCTGGCAACAAATTTTATTAGCTTCTGCTGATCTGAAACTTACCTGGAATTCTCGAATTTTAGTTTTGAAGAATATTTCCACAAGACATAGAATTCTTGTTTAACACATTTCTCTTCTGGCCCTTTGGAAACTGTTGTTCCATTTTCTCCTGTCTTCCTTTCTTGCATGGTATGTGATCTTCCCTTCTTTACTTTCATCTATAGGTTGTCTTTTCCTCTAGATGCTATGAAGATTCTCTTTACCACAGGTTCCTGTTATTTTAAGTATGATTGATCTTGGTGTGATTTTTTATTTGTTTAGTCATGTTTGGGGGATGTATGGGTTATTTAATCTGAGATAATGTCACTTGAAAAATTTGGAATATGTTGCTCACTATTTTCTCAAATGTTTTGGGGTCATTTTCAATTTACTCTTTTTATCAAATATCATTAAAATCTCAAATGATAATTTCTTCTATAAGTCAAAAAAGAAGGGCTGGAGAGGTGGCTCAGGGGTTAAGCCTCCGCCTTGCAGGCGGAAGGTCCTGGGTTCGGATCCCAGATCCCACGTATAGACGCCAGGCGGAAGCGGGGGCGGCCTGCGCTTCTGGCCCTGGTAGGGCGGAGCCTGTGAATCCCGGGACAGAAGGAGGTGGAGGCGTCCATGGTGGTTCGCGAATTCGTCCGTGGTTCTACACAGACACACACACACACACACACAGACACACGCGCGCGCGCACATACACACGCATATGCACACAGTTGAATAAATAATAATAATAAAAAAAATTAAAAAAAAAAGAAAAGAAAAGAAAAACGCCATTTATCCAAAGGATAAATAATGAAGATATTCAATTGCAAGAGATCTGCAAGTTCAAGATGTTTTAAATTCTGGTATGAATTCAAAATTCAGGGAATGAAGAGAGGAAAAACAAAGAAAAAATAAAACAAATCTATTAGTTTCTGTCATGGTTTGAAATGCAAGTTGTCTCTCACAGACTCATGTGCTTGAATCTTCATTTGGGAGAGTCATGGCACCTTTATTTAGTAGGTGGAACTTTGCTGGAGGAAGGCAGTCACAGGGGATGGGCCAAAAAAAAGTGCAGTGTTGCTGAGAGATTGTGAACCTGGTACTAGAAAGTTTTTGTAAAGTTGATATGGAAATTGGTACCAGAGAGTAGGGTATTGCTATGAGACCGTAAACCAGTAACAGAAAATTTTTTTCGTGAAGGTGAGAGAAGTTGGTACTGAGAAGTTGGCCATTGTTTTGATGTGGCTAGTAATGCCGTTGGAACTGTTTGTTGAGAGAGATATAGAGAACTGGGAAAGCCTTTGTGTCTTGGAGGCAGGGCTTAAAAGAGCTATTCTTGTGATAGTCTGGAAGACAGTAATGCTGTGAGAGATGTAAACAGTGGAAGCTCAGCTTGGGATGGTCCAGAGGGGAGCAGAGACTGTTTGGAACTAGACTAGGAGCAAATGGAGTGATGTGTTGATAGAAAGTTTAAGTCTTGCTCTCTGTGGGGGGGATTGTCAAGGCCTAAACCTGCTCCCTAGAAAACTGGTGCATTAGCAATCTGGAATAGACAATAGCAGGCAGATTCCTCTCTCCGAGAGTTTCGAGTTTGCCTTCTGTCTGTTCTTAATCAGATTGCCTTTGTTCTTCTCAGAACTAGAGACACTGAGACTTCTCCCTACATTTTCTTCCCTGTGCCTTTGAGACCAATAGATATGTTAATCCGTGGATCAAAGATTGTGTACATAAAATCAAAGTAACAAGGTAACTCTACCTGGGGACATCACGTCTGGTTCCACATAGCAAGCAGGCATCACTTCTGCTTTTTCTTGCTAGCCCAGAATGTATATGTTTAATATAGTCCTGTAAAGAATTTGGCACCTATAAAGAATTTGACTGTTCTTTGTTGAGTTTTCCCCCCTTTAGTTTTTTTTCTTTAAATACTCCCATGAGCTACAAATAAAATTGACTTAGATGATGGAGGACATCCTAGACTACCTTTGACTGATGCCTGATCATTCCTACCGCTCCCACTTCTGTTTTCTGCATGTAAGGAAGTCCGGGTTTATGCTGGTTCGTGGGCCCAGCCAGCCCTTGTCCTGTAACCTTGGCTGAGGCTAAATTCAAGTATTTGGCAGAAGTTTCAAGGCAATATAATCTTTTTTTTATTAATACATTTTTTATTATTATTTCAGCTCATACAAACTTAATAGGTACACCACTTCCCTCCCTCCCCCCCCCCCCCCCGTACCCCCTGCTCCTCCTCCCCACCCCCCTCCCTTCCCATCCCCCAGTGCCTCCTGCCCCAATTCCCAGAGAGTCCTTTCTTGTGCAAAGGCAATATAATCTTGACAGTGGGGCGTGACTACTTTTTAGTTATGAAGAAAAAGAGCAAGGAATCAGGCAGAAAAAGATGAAAATTGTGAAGTTCGATAAAAAAAATGTGAGAGCAAGCTTAAAGAGAATGCAGAAAACAAAAATTGGCAATTATTGCTGAAGAGACTAGTTCTATTTGTGAATTAAAGCCTGTTCTTCATTTGGATAATAGGAGAGGCTGCACCCTGGGGGCAAGTTTCTCAGAGAAGGATCCCACCCATAAGAATGCAAATCCTTTTGGAAGGAATGAGCTAAAGAGCAGAGTTCCAAAGGAAAGGTCTGATCCTCCTCTGAAGCAACTGCCCAAGAGATATTCTTCTTAGCACCAACACAGAGAAGTTGAACCAGCTGTAATTGAAGGAGGCCAATTTCCACCTGGAGGTTATAGCAGAACATGACAAAATTATCCATGTGGTCCCCAGCTTCATAGGCATCAAAGATGCAAGAGGGAAAGGGTTATGGATCCTTCCTCCAAGGTTTTGAGAATAGTGGAAGTCAGGCAATGAGTGTCAGGATTGGAAATTCTGCCAAGAGACTCAGGAGAGTATTTTGTGTTTACCATT
The DNA here is from genome assembly GCA_023101885.1 of Typhlomys cinereus. NCBI lineage: Eukaryota > Metazoa > Chordata > Mammalia > Rodentia > Platacanthomyidae > Typhlomys > Typhlomys cinereus. Next base: position 698,946 of record JALPQD010000346.1, on the reverse strand, counting down.
AAGAAGTGAAGACATTAGAGATGCCAGAGCCAACATCTGCCAAGAAGAGCTGTATACCGTAGAATGAGCCAGTCTAAAAGAATGATGTAGTACACGGGCAGCTTTGCTAGAGGGATGGAACCAAAGCCCTTTGGAAATCAGATAATTTCAACAAGAGACTCACCTGTTGACATGGAACTGCACATTTGGAGTTTGTCCTGCTGGTTTTTAGTCTTGTTATGGACTGATCTTTCCTGGATATGTCCCCATTCCTTCCTTTTGGAATAGGTATGTTTATTCTGTGTCATTGTATGTTGGAAGTATGTAACTTGTCTTTTGATTTTACAGGAGACTTTGGACTTTTGGACTGTATTGGGATTATCGATATAGTCTATGTCTACTTTTAAAGTTGAACTGAATATGGTCTACCTGATGAGATAGCAATGAGTTTGTAGGGGCCAGGATGGAGTGTCATGGTTTGAAATATGAGTTATTCCCCATGGGCTCTTGTATCCGAATCTTTAGTTTGGGAAAGTCATGGCACCTTCAGGAGGTGGGGCCTTTCTGGAGGAAGGCAGTTACAAGGGGTGGGCGTTGAGGTTGCTTAGCCCAACCCTACTTGAGTTAATGTATCTGTTCTTGAGCTTGTGGCGGCAGCAGCAGCTCTCAGCCTCCTTGACGGACATGACTTGGGCTGCCTCCAACTTCTGCCAGCCAGCCATGCCTTTTCTACCACCAAAGGCTATTTCTTTCTTTTCTTTCTTTCTTTCTTTCTTTCTTTCTTTCTTTCTTTCTTTCTTTCTTTCTTTCTTTCTTTCTTTCTTTCTTTCTTTCTTTCTTTCTTTCTTTTTCTTTCTTTCTCTTTCTTTCCTTTCTTTCTTTTCTTCTTTCTTTCTTTCTCTCTCTCTCTCTCTTTCTTTCTTTCTTTCGCAAATTGAAAAGATTCTTTATTAAATAAAGCTTCCATTACACACATTTGCCTTTCAGTACCAAAGTTTCATAGGGATTGATTTAAATCTAAATGTATCACTTTGAGGACAAGAATGCTACTGCTACTAAGTGTAGTTTCTTGATGGTGAGACTTTCTCCAGAAAACACCTGGGACAGTGGTCTAGTTCTGTGTCTGGATCCTGCTATTCAGTTCAACAGTTCCTTCTCTGTTTCCCGTGCCAGCCTGTCTTCCTCTAAGGCTTTAGACAATCTGTTCCTGGCCTTCCTCACTTTCCTGGCCTGCCTCGATGTCGGCATAGGTAATTTCTTCATAGGATGGTGGAACATGATGATCTGGTTGTATCAACTCGCTCTGACATGGAGATTTACCAGAGGTGACCTCAGAACAAGATGTGTTCTTCCTTGCATTTTGACCTCGGGTTTACAGAGCATGCTCCAGGCAAGCAATGGTGTCGCCTTTGTGAAGTCCAAGGGACTTTCCAGGTCTTCTGCATGGCTTGGCACCGGGAATCCCTGCAGCCTGTGAAGGCACAAAGCTGCTGGGGTTTCTCCAGCTTCTCTTCCCACTGCTTGTGGTGCTTGATGTTGTTGTCTGGCTGGGAAGTTACTGTAGTCCCTGGTCTGGAGATTCTCAGAGGAAGATTTAGATTAGTGCAAGCTCTGCGCTTAGTGGCCTTGACTTCTCTCTTGAGATGCAATCTCCAAGGAATCATTTTCCTTGTCAGCCACCCCACTGAGGGCTGGCTTGTACACGAATTTGAGGAAGACTCCTCCATGGTTAATAACTGGTCTTGCTGGTCCCCGGTCTTGAGATATAGCTAGGCCTAGAGGTGCTGGAAAATGAACAGATGTTCTGTTCTGCTGCTCCTGAGGAGCAGGGGGTCTGCTGGTCTGGTCCCAGGCAAAAAGGACAAAGGCTATTTCTACCCTCTGGAATATAAGCTGAATAAATCTTTTCTCCCTTAAATTGCTTAACTTTGACAGATGTCTCACAGCAACAGAGAAACCAGTACATTGTCTTATGCTAAGAGAATATAACTTTATCAGAGCACATTGAGTCACAATTCTAGGGATATATAGATTGTCAGCAGTTGCTAGAGTGGAAGGAAAAAAATGTGATTCAAAGCAAGCGTACTGCGGTGCCTCTTTTCTCCTGTGCCTTGGAACCAATAGAAGAGGAAGAGGGCCAAGGGGCTGCTCCTCAGGGTCTCTCTGCGCTCTCAGGTGAGGCGCTGACACCTGCAGCCTGGCTTCAAAGGGATGCAGTCTCCCCAGCTCTTCCAGGAGCTGGTCCCTGGAAATTTTCTCACCCCATTGTTCCATCCCCGTCCATGGTAGAAGCACTGGGGGTGCCCAGGGAAAGATAGCTCTTCTCTGAGCACTTAGAGAGGTCATTTGGTACTCTTCTGCCCTTCACCCCCCAACAAGCCCATCTTAAAGGGACCTTTTTTTTTTTTTTCTTAAAATGGGTCGCTGGGGAGCTACAGCCCATGCTGTGTCCCTCACCCGATGCTATAGGCCCTGAACACCACAGAACACCAGGGTTTTTGAAAGATCCTCCAATGTCCTGTAGGCTCTGTCTGGTGGGATGCCCCAGAACTGTGCTCAGAGTATCTGCTTGCCACAGTTTTGTCCTGTTGGTGGCTGCTCAGTGTGTGTGTGTGTGTGTGTGTGTGTGTGTGTGTGTGTGTGTGAAAGGTATCTTGGTAACTTGTTTCTGGCTGGTTGGCCAAAAATGTTAACTAGATTTCTGTCCAGCCTCTTGCATCCCAGATTCAAAGATTGAAGCCAGGATGTGATGGAATGGTGTTAAGTAAAATTTATTGAAAATCAGGGAAAGGTATACCTGAGTGCTTGGGAGAATCAGGGGGGAGCAAGAAGTCTGGCAGTTTGTGGAGTGAGAAGGAAGCAAGGCCAATCTAATCTCACTCCAAGGATTCTGGATCCTGGGTGCCCCTTTATGAACTTTTGGAGGGTCAAAAATGGAAATTTTCTATTGGTTTCCTCTCTGACCTGACTGAAGGTCCCTGGTGAGCCAAGTTTGAAAGTCCCGCTGGCAGGCTTTGTGGTGGACCCCCCAATGTGTTGCCTACATGAGGATGTGGTGTAGGCTTTAGGTCCTCCCAGTGTACATGTTGCTTTCCACATCGGCTTGTGGCCTTGCATAATCTTCTCTGGACTGTCTCTGTTTTCTTTGTCTATGGAACTCTACCCCATCACTGCTTGGTTATGTCTTGAATTTTATACTTGTTAGTTACAAGATGGATTAGAGCATTTTGGCAATGTCTGATTGATCACATGGTTATAGAGAAACACCGGTTCATTCACACTTACACCAGGCGGAAGCCGGGGCGGCCTGCATTTCTGGTCCTAGTAGGGTGGAGCCTGTGAATCCCGGGGCAGAGTAAACAAGGAGGAGGTGGAGGCAGTCCATGGTGGTTTCCAAATTCATCCATGGTTCTACACACACACACACACACACACACACACACACACACACACACACACACACACGCTCAATTGAAAACAACCTGAAGGTCAGACTGCCAGGCTACGGTAAAGCCTATGAAGGCTGCTGTAAAGCAAGGGTGTCGTTTCCTCTGCTCACGCCGGAGCTTGCCCATTGTTGCAAGGGATCTGTACATGATCAAACCAGACTGAGAATGGAAGCTGGGGAGCTGTGTGGAGAGGGGGAAAGCACATAAACATGTGTGCACACTCAACAGACAGGAAGAGAGTTTCTGTTTTCAGTTGTTGTTTTGCCGGGTGGTGCAGTATTCTTCACCAGTTCTGCAACCCTGGCGGCTAAGCCAGATGACAGGAGTACAGAACCTCCACTGATTAAACTTCCTTCTGCTCTGGACGAGGGAAACCAAAGGGATGGGACCTTGCTCCTTCAACTTCACGTGAATATGCCAAGTTCCCATGGAAGGCAGGCTGTGAGACGCACGGGTCACGATGACAGTCTGCCATCTCTGGGGCTCAGTAGTTGAAAAGACATTAAGAATAAATGGCAGTGTTGTTGGGTGTGACTTGTAAAGCTGTGAGCTCAGATACCTCCCAGGCACTTCAAGCTCCACTGGAGTTTCCACAAAGCAGCTGCCAGACTGGCCCCTGTGGGCCTCATCCCATGTGCTGGGTCTTTCCTGCAGTCCCAGGGCTGTGATGCAATGAGCTTTTGTTTATTTAAACCACTCGGTTTGTGGCATTTTATTAGTTTTATGGAGCTGGGTGACTTAAACCAGTGAGGACAGACTATACTGCTGGTAGACACAATAGCACATCCAAATTAGGAACGATACAGTGGCTTAATCCCTAGAACCCCAGACTACAGATATGAGATATCGATTGCCATAGGAATGAGCATATTTCCTATTATGGCCAAAAAGATTGTTTCTTCAGACACAACAAATCTAGCAGCTTAACACTCAATGTATGCTTATACACATGTGCGCCCCCTGCCATACCCCTATATATTTATGCCTGTAATAGGTTTCCCAGCACTTCCAGGTTTGTAGGAAAAACTTAAATAGAATGTCTTTTCTCCAGACTGCAGTGGGGCAGATGTTATGTCTGTGTAATTTCAATGGCGTCTGTTAACATTTCAAGAGAAAGAGCTTTTGTTCTAGGAAGACACGGAGACTTGTTCACGTTCTCCCAGGAGTGCTCCTTGTTAGACAGTTTAGAAGACGGACAGCGAGTCTGAGGAGTCCTATTTCAAAGGCCGTCCTGAAGAGTCAGTATAAGCAGCACTTTCCTGACGTGAAGGCCAGTGCTGCTTCTGGAGGAGGGAGAGCCTCACCACGACAGCGTGGAATTCACCAGAAGCTCTTTCACATCAAACGTTTATCAGGATCCAGCTTTATAAATAAGCCTAAACCAACAAAATAAAAAGATGGTAAATCAACTGGGCCAGTCTGATGAGTTGCTCTAAACAGAGACAAGTAGGAAGGAAGGTCCAAGGTCCGTCTGCCCACTCTCATTCCGCAGATAAAGGTGAATCAACTTTGGGCTGTTACAGAACACAGTAGGACCTCTCCACACCCCAGATCTGAGACTTGGCCACTTCATGATCCCTTACCATTTCCACCAACAGACAGCTAGGGAAGGCCAGTGAGACAGCTCAGAGGGTGAGGCGCTTACTAACAAATATGGCAACCTGAGTTTGATCCCCAGAAGCCCCCATCATGGACAGTGAGAAATGACTTTTGAAAGTTGTCCTCTGTCATAGTTAGGTACAGGTGTCAATTTGACAGTTGATGGTTTGAGCTCTGGGCACATTTGTGGAGAATTAGTGATTGGGTTAAGTCCAGAGTGAACCTGCAGGAGATTGTCTAGCTGATGGGAAAGACCCAGCCTATGATGGGTGGGATTAGGCCCTGGAATAAAATACAGAGAGCTGGTTGAAGAAGTTGGCATCCTTGTGTACACTTGGCCACACATGCTGGTTGGGCAAGTAAGGATCGTCCCTTTCTCTGCCATTATGTGGAGATGGTGTGGCCAGTTCCCTCGGCCCTGGTGTTAGTGCATGCTCTCCCATCAAGCTGGACTACGAACTATAACCGGACTGTTGTAAGAAAATAAACCCCTTGTTCTCTTAAGCTGTCTGATGGTCATTTATCAGCAACCATGCAGGCTGACCGCAACATTCTCTGACCCTCTGACCCCCCCCCGCCCCGTGTGCCATGGCATATATGTACATTCTCTTCCTCTTTGTGATAGTAGATACAGGTGTCAACTTGATAATTGAAGGCTGAGCTTTGAGCACATCTGTGAAGAACTGGTAGTTAAGGCAAACCCTAAGAGAACATATAGAGTATTTAATTGACGTGAAGACCCAGCTCATAGCAGGTAGAACCATTCCCTGGGCAGGAGAATATGGCAAGGGAAGCCGGCATTCCTTAGGATATTTAGGCAGACATGATGCCTAGTAAGTGAGGTCTGTCCCTCTTCCAGCAGTCCTGTGGATTCGGTGTGGCCAGTTCACTTGGCTCTTGGTGTTGGTATGAACTCTCCTGCCAAGCTGGACCAACAATTGTAACACCCAAAATAAAGGGTGTTCTCATGAGTCATTTGCTGTGAGTTTATCAGCAACAAACAAGTAAAATATTAAAAAAAGAGAGAGAGATAGCCAGGGAAATGCAAAGAAACCAGCTGACAACTATGTCAACTGCTCTGCATGGGTGGACAGGGGAGTTCCAAGCACACCTGGGTGGAGCTACACATCTCCTGTGTAGTCAAGTCATTCACACTATCCCTCCCCTCTTTCTATCCCTCATTCCCGCAAACAGCTGATAGGGGAAAATGAATTTCTTATGCAAGATATGGAAAACATTAACCATGAAGGGAAAAAGGTAGTACATGTGACTACATTAACATATAAAGCATCCATTCACAGAGATACCTTAAAAACACATGAAAAACAACTTGCTGCAGTTCACCTGCATGGTTGCTGATAAATGACCATTAAACAGCTTAAGGGCACAAGGGATTTATTTTCTCTTAAGATTTACTGGTTACAGCTCTTAGTCTAGTTTGACAGGAGAGCATGCACCAATACCAGGGCTGAGGGAACTGGCCACACCATCTCCACATAATGGCGGAGAAAGGGACGATCCTTACTTGCCCGACCAGCATGTCTGGCCAAGTGTATACAAGGATACCGACTTTCTCAACCAGTTTTCTGTATTTTATCACCTGTTTAGGGCTTAGTCCTACCCACCTGGGATGGGTCTGCCCCATCAACTACACATCATCTTCAGGTCCGCTCTGGGCTTAACTCAACTACCAATTCTCCACAAATGTGTCTACAGTTTAAACCCTCAACAGTCAAGTTGACACTTGTGCTTAACTATGACACAACTTCTATCCTAAAAGGAGATATGTGGTGCTTAAACACAACCAGCAAAAAAACCACATCCAGAACCTATAAAGGACTTCTTTAAATTGGTAAAAAAAACATGAAAAAAAATAGAAAAAGAAGTGGATAAAAATGTCACAGACCGGGAAAGAACTCTGGCCAGGCAACACAGGAGCTGCCCAGTCTTTTTTTTTTTTTTTTTTTTTTTTTTATTAAAAATTTAATTATACATTTTAAAAATTTTTTACCAGTTCCCTCCCTCCCCCCTCTTCCCCCTCCCCTTCCCCCAGTGCCTCCCCCCCAATTCCCAGATAGTCCTTTATTGTGTGTGCCTAACTCTCCACTGTGTCCTCCTCTCCGATGACATATAAGGACCCAGTGGCATTTCCATAAGCCCTTTCTCTTGTTCCCCTTAAGCATAAGATCACTACTATGGCTGTCAATCCCTTGCCTCCAGGGGTCTCGGTGCCCTTATCAGATGCTAGACTTTATGAGGGCAACAGTGCGCTGGACATTGCGCAGGGCATGCAAAGTTCCATTATGATTGCTTTGGCCCCAACTATTGTTGAGAATCTTGCAAATCGTTGCTCCTCCCATCCTTTTGCTCTTACAATCTTACCGCCCCCTCTTCCGCAAATGTCCCTGAGCTCCAGGATGGGGAGAGATTAGGCTGTCCTAGTTCTATGTGATTGATATAGAGTCTCTGAAGTTCTGGATTGTGGTTTGTTGATTTTCTTTTGCAGTTTTGCTGCTCCTGCAATTCCCTTCACTCCATTCTGCTGGGCACTGTATGTCACCCCCTGGCCAGAGACAAAAAGCTGTTAAACTGGAGTCTTGTTGTAATAGCACATTCAAGGGTAGATGTAATAAGAGTAGGAAAAGGAGCTGCCCAGTCTTATAGCATTCAGGGTGCAAACAAGATGCACAGCAGTCTGACTGGCTTGCTGACAATGAAGGGAGCTGACTGCAATTGCTGCAGAAAACAGGGACCAGAAGAATCTCATACTGGGCACAAGTTGGCACTTTTTCTCTTTTTTAAAAAAAAAATTTTATTATTTATCTTATGTGAGTGAGTGTGTATGTGTGTGTGTATGTGCGTTGTGTGCGCGTGCGCTTGCTCGCTTTGTATGTCCCTGTGGAGGACCAAGGGTGACTTCAGGATTCTTCTACCTCCTTGTTTTGCTCTGAGATTTCCCAAGCTCCACCCATCAGGGCTGGAAGTGTAGGCCGCTACCGCTACCACCTGGTGTTTTAATGTGGGACTTTGGATTTGAACTCAGGATCCTCTGCTTGCGAGGCAAGGTCTTAAGCCCTGAGCCATCTCTCCAGCCCAAGTTGGCACTTTTGAAAAGCAAGCTGGCATTCTTCTGTAAAACTGGGCACAACATAGCCTACAAGTGAATATTCTCCTAGTAGAGCACTGCGGAGGACACGCAGGAGTTCAGAGCAGCATCTCTCACAGACGAAGGACTCTTCCTGCTGCCGCTGCACACGGAACTCTACTCAGCAGCAAAAAATGAGTGAATGACATCGTCTGCATCATGGATGACCCTCAGCAACATATAGCTGACTGGGAAAAACCTAAAGCCCAGAAAACTAGACACGCCACAGTCTTTTCTGTAAAGTTCAAAAATGATGAGCTTACAACATACTCCTTAGATGTATTTTATTTCTTTTGTCTTTAAGATGTTTACTATGTAGCACTTGCTGGCCTCAAATTTACAATCCTCCTGCCTCAGTCTCCCTAATGCAGGGATTATAGACTGTACCATTGCACTTAGCTACTCTTACAGAAAACTTAAAAACCAAAATTAGAAGGAACAAAAGCATCAGAGTTATTTCTGAGTGGGCAGAAGAGATGGAGGTAGCAGTGATAAAAAGTATTACTTGAGAGTCTGGTGCTGTTGGGTAGCAGTGAGTGAGCAGAGAGCAACTCACGGGCCAGCTAGGACTATGTATTCTGACTCGAGAACTGTGACTAGCCTAAACGTGTGCCTGAGATTCACTAAAATAAAAAAATACAAACCAAGCACAGTTACTGGATGTGCAGGAGTTTGCACTGAAGCTGTGCTGTGTGGGGCTTTGAATGCAAAGGCCTGGCTGTGTGTCCTGCTCCAGAATGCAGACAGGAAGCATTTCCCTGCAGAGCTCAGAGGGAGGGTCTACTTGTGCAAGAACAGTGAAAAAACTGCAGTTTCTTTTTTTGTCATAAATGCAGTTTCCTTCTCATGCTCAGTATTGAATTATTTTTCTTAAATTGGGTTTCCAAAGTTTAGGTCCTCTCTTGTAACTTATTCATGTAGCTACACTCAAAATGTACAAAAGGGCATATAGCAGAACTGCCTTCCCAACCTACCAGTCCCCTTCCCAGAAAAAATAAGTCACATGTACAAATTCATTTTAAAAATTATTTTTTTTCTATTTTCCATTTGTATGACCAGGAAGAGCTTGTGTGTATGTGTGTTTATGTTTGTGTGGGTATTTGGGCATGAATGAACACGTGTATGGAGGCCCCATCATCCTCCATTGCTCTTTCACCTTAGTTTTTTGAGCCTGGGTCTCCGACGAAACCCTCAGCACACCACAGAGCTAGTCCGGCTAGCTAGCTTGTGCTGGGCCTCCCAGGATCTACCTTTTAGGGCTGAAATTACAGTAGGCACTATGCCCACCCATGCTTCTTCACTCGGGGATCTGAACTCTAGCCCTTTCACTTGCATGGCAAGTACCTGAGCTGCTGAACCATCTCTCCAGCCCGGCATACATATAACTTTCTGTGGATGTGCAAAGTCATGCATGCATTTTCTCTTTCTCCCACTTGATTGGTTTTTGCAATATTTTAGAGTAAGTTCAAGCTTATAGAAAAATTGTGAGATTGGTACAAAGATACATTTCCCTACAAATCACTGCAAAATAATTTTTGGCAAAATGTGTGTAAATAAATAAAATTATTTGTTCTAACAGTATTGGCAAGAGCAAGATTGGGGAAACATTCCTGGTGTTGTCTTGCCTGAGTTTTGACGGTGTGAACCTGGCACCATCACTGCTGGAATCCCTTGTGCACACCTTGCTTGCCTTTCTAGCTCTGGCACGCTGGGGTGGGTCACTCCTCTGTGCAGACCCCTCTTCACTCATTCAGACTCTGACCTACAGGGTCACTGCAGCCCCATCCCCTGGATCTATCACACCTAAATCCACATAGTTTTCTTAAATTATTAAGGAAGGAAAGGAAAAAGAAAGAAAAGGAAGAGATGAAAGAAGGGAGGAAGAAAGGAAGGGATAGGGGAGGAGGAAAAGAAGGAAAGTCAGTTAAGAAGAAGAGGAAGAAAATAAGAAAAAATAGAACATCTACTTTTTTCTTTTCCATTTTTTTTCCGTGTGTGTAGTTGCTGGTGTGTGTGTGTGTGTCTATGTGTGAGTATAAGACGGCACTGTGTGTAGAGGGCATTGTAGAGGCCCAAGGGTGACCTCAGGAGTCACCCTGGATTGCTCTACCTTTTTATTGCTTTGCTTTGAGGTTTCCCAGGCTCCACCTTCCAGAACTCTTTTGCCATTTCCACCTAGTATTTTTACATGGGTTCTGGATTCTGAACTCAGATCCTTCTGCTTGCGAGATAAAAGCTTAACCCCTTATCCATTTCTCCAACTCCTACTTTAAAATAATTTTTTAACATTTATTTATTTAGTGTGTGTGTGTGCACATGCACATGTGAAAGAAGACAACTTTCACATGTCAGTTCTTTCCTTTCACCGTGTGGGTTCTGGGGAGCGAACTCAGGTTGTCAGGCTTGGTGGCAAGTGCCTTTACCTGCTGAGCCATCTTGCCTGCTGTTGCTATATCTTTCTACTGCAGTGATAATACATTACATTTCTGTTCTGCATGCTTTGCTTTTTCACTCAACATATGTTAATGAGATCATTTCACATCAGAGTTTCCTTTTTCTTACTTATAGCATCACAATACTTTTATATTACACAGATAAGTTAGAAATGATGAGGCTGTAAAGAACTGTAGTTCTTTATAACCAATTTATCATTGTAGTATATCTATTTTTCTATTTTTTTCTTTTTTGCAATTGCATGTAATGCTGGAATGGACAAATCCTGGAACCATACAGCAACCCACGACACTGAAATTTTGCTCCTACATTAAAGGTGAGAAAAAGTCCTAGAAGTGGGTCAAAGGCTAATTTACAGTACTTGTATATAGACCAATAGACCTTTATTAATAATAAAGGGAATGCAGCTTGGTGGGAGAGTGCTTGCCTACCAGACACAAGGCCTTGGGTTTGATCCCAGCACTGAAAAACAACAAACACACAGAAAACAACCAACCAAACCCAAAGCATTTGGAGTCAGGTGTAATATGGTGGCACAAGTCTGGAAAGCCAGTATTCAGGAGGTGGAGGAAGAGAGATGAAGAATTCAAGGTTATCCTTGGTTACACAGCAAGCTCAAGTTGTCCAGGCTATACAACACCAGTCTCACACAAACAAAACAACAACAAAAACCAAATCCAAGCTCAAACAAACAGAAAACCCAAGATCAATACCAAACCAAACCAAAACGAAACAAAAACCCTTTTAGCTTATTCTGTGGTAACAGGGAATTCAAAATTTCTGTGTTATAAAATCAAAGCGAACACAATCCTATTCCACCCCAACCCCAGAAACAGTGGCTGTGTCTTACCTGTGGCCTCTGTGTGCACGGTCTTCTCATCAGTACTTTGAACAGTACAGGAAACATATAGTTTTCTTCCTTCAATTTTATCAAGCTGGCTGTTTATCACAACAACAGAACAAAGAGGGACAGGTCTGCAGAAGAAAGAAAAAGAAAAACATCAGTTTTTAATCAAAGATATGAAACACCTAAAGATGACCAGGTGCAACAGGGCAGAAATTCGTGAGTGCTAACTCTTTCAGACAAACATTCCTTCATGTCTCCCATGTCTTCTTTCTCCCAAGTACTGCAGCCTAAGGGGGCCCTGGGCCTTATGGACTGACTGCCCTTCTGTGCTTCAGTGCAAAGAGCTCTGTTTTGGCAGAGACTGTCCCATATGGAGATCAAGAGCCTAGCGGGTGAAACTGAAAATGACCATGCCATGGTTTTCTTCAGTGTCTCTTATTTTTCTGCTTATCAAAATTCGTTACCCATTGCCTTTGGAGTACTTGTAATGGCTTATTACTTCAAGAGGGTGAAATTGAATTAGTAGAAAAATTCCAGCTGCAACTACTGTGCTTGAATGGAGTAAGGCTGAAACAAGAGTGGGTCCTTCTATCGCTGATGGGAGCCATGGGTGTAGGCTGAAGTGGGCTGATTTAGTGCTGTTGAGTAGAACTTTCAATAAGGACATAAAGATCCCATAATATGACTGTCCAAGATGGTAGTTTATGGCACACTTGAAATGTGGCTATGTATGAATGAAAAATTCAATCTTCTTTAATCTTAAATAATTTACACCTAAGTAGCTACATGTGACTGCCTGCTAGTCATCATGGGGAATTCTGGCGATACAGCACTGCACTTTAAAGGCCTTTCTTTAATGGTCTATTGGCAGCTGCACAAGGCAGAGTGTGGGGTGTGTTTTGTGTCCTACAGGACCACTGTGCAGATGAAGGAGTTCTTCCAGGTCACTGTGACTGTCCCGCCACCATCCTATTGGCTCTTCCTGAGCCTCTTGATGGAGCAGTGAAGCTGTTCTTTGTTGGTGCCAGCTAGAGATTTGCCAAAATCCTAGGAACAGGAGGCGCTCCTGCAGGTCCAACACCTCTCTTTCCACTAACACTACTCTCCCTCTTATGTGTCCCCTTCCCCTTCCCTCGCTCTTTCACTCACTCACATGCTCCTTTTGTTGGTGAATCCTCCATTCTTGACCCATGTAGGCTGACCATCCCCTTGCCTTCCCAGTGTCTGGCTACGGGTGAACATAGGTTGAAACAGCGAATCTAGGATGTGTCCTAAAGACCCTTGGGGCTTGGTTCTTTTCTGCTGGGGCTGCTAGGCTTACAAGACACAAGACTGGCTGGTGGCTGATTGAGAGGGATGCATGGCTGAAGCTCCTAAAGACATTCAGCCTTCACCCGATCCTAGCTGTACTTACTTCCCTTTCACGTGTAAACCAACATGAGTTAAAGAGTTCTAACCTTTGTATAAAGTATACTTGCACAAAGTAAAATGACACATATTTGTTCAACTGGGTTTCTTCTATTCTTCCAGGACTCTGATTAGAAGATATTAGAGCTTTCATTTGTCCTCTCATAGTTTAAGTTCTTTTGTATAATTTCTAACTCCATTTCTTTGTGTACTGGATTCAGGGAAATTCTTTTCTTTCTTACCCTAGATCTTAAAAATACTTTAAAAGCATCATTTATCATGTTAGATTGGTAGCTCTGGCTAAAAACATTAGTAGTCAAACCTTTCTAGGAGAAGTGCTCTCATTTCATTATTGGACGAAGAAGCTGAGGGAAAGAGGGTAAATAACTTGTCAAAGCTGTATTAGTTGGGTGGTAGAGGTGGAATTCAAATCCATGTCAGAGGAGAGTGGCCTGAGGAAGCTCTGCCCTGATCTTGACATGCTAGGATGAGATGGAGTTCAGCGGGCTACACATAGGGAAAAAAGCCATGTGACAAACATTTAGAACTAGTAGGGAAGAAGGGCTGCAAGGGAAAAAGAGTGGATGGGATTGGGGATTAAGGTGTGAAAATATCATACATTCATTATGTTCATCTGTGAAACTTTTAAGAACTTAAAAATAAAAGAAACACGTTAGTCTGACAGGAAACTCTGCTTCTCATTTTGCATTTAAACTTGTTATATCTGCCAATAATTTAGCTGAGGGGGTTCTGTTCATAAAATTGTGGGCTACACTGCAGTGTCACTCTGAAACAATAGAGCTGGTTCTAATTTTGAGTCCACCACCACCGCTCAGCGTGTAGATCCACGAGACCCCAGAACCGATCTCAGTAAAGAAGGAAATGCCTCGTAGGGAGAAGTGAGAGCACTTGAGTGTGTGCACCTGTGGAGGTCCAAGGGTGACATTGGGAATCATCCTGTATTGTTTTACCTCTCCCTTGTCAGTGAGATCACAAAAACCATTAAAATTATAAAGCATCTAAGTGAATTATTTGTGGAAAACACAGGACAGGATTAAGTGTGCATTTTAGAGATTAACTTCCAGAACGTGAAACCAGTTGCCATATCATTGTTAAGAACCTAAACTCTAAAGCAAGAGAACAAAACCCACGTGCCTGGAGACTGCTGCAATCTTTTTTTTCTCTTAAAGAACATTAGTAAAGCTTGGCTTTAAAGAACTATGGCGGACAAACATTTAGAGCAATTCCTGAGTTCTCCATGCAGGAGAGTCCACTTCGGCAATGCGTCTTCACAACCTTGGAGCACAGTGAAACCTCTACACAGACTGCCCACAAGGTGGCGTAGTTGCAACAGGAAAATGCAAAGATTCGGAGAAAGGGTTTTGGGCTTCATTAGCATTGTCTCATTAGGATAACTGTCATTCTACATTTCTGCTTACTTTGAATTGTGCTTGTTTGATTATTACTGCTTCTGCATGTATAAGTGTGCAGGATGCATGCTTGCATGTGTATAAAGGTGCATGTACATATATATGTGCAAATGGAGGCCCAAAGTTGACACCAGGTGTCTTTTCAATAGTTCTCCACTGTATTATTAAGGCAGGGTCTGCTAATCGAACCAAGAGCTTGGCGATAAGCTGGGCTGGCTGCCAGCGCACCCTGGAGACACCGTGTCCTTGCCTCCCTAGTGCTGGGATGACAGGCAGCCCACCACACCTGTAGCTTTTATGTGGGTCCTGGGGCATCTGAATTCTGGTCCTCATGCTTGCTGGGCATTTGCCATATCCAGTGAGCCTTTATCCCAGTTCCTCTTGGTTGTATTTAAATAATCTCCCCCCCTTAAACAGTTACACTTTCATTTCTAAAAGTTCTACTAGATTCCATAGACAAGTTAATAACTTTTCGTTTCTTTTTCCTTTCTCTTTTGGTGATTTTTGTTTTTTATTTCTTTAAACATCTCATATTTTGTTCTTCAGTAGTGTGCATATGATTATCATGCAGCACTATCCAAAGACTTAGAAGGTCATCTGTTGTTTATTGTTTCTGCTGATAGTCTTGATGGTTCATTTACTTGTTTTTTTTTTCTTTTTTTCCCTCTTTTGCCTAAGTGCATGTGTTGTGTGCTTGTACCAGAGAGCACTTGAGTGTGTGCACCTGTGGAGGTCCAAGGGTGACATTGGGAATCATCCTGTATTGTTTTACCTCTTTATTGCTTTGCTCTGGGGTTTCCTAGGCTCCCTTATTGGTGCTAAGGAGCATTTCACTCCCTGGTGCTCCTTTGCAGAAGCTACCCTCTGCAGGTGAGAGCTCAGCCCTGGGAGCTGCACTGCCTGCTTCTCCCTCTCCCTTGCCCAGTCCCTCTGAGAGCACTTCCTGGATGGTCATCGACACATGCATCTGTGACTCGAGATCTGCTACTGGGGAATCTGACTTAAGGCGCCTAACGAGATCTATCATGAAGTTACCTTTTATAGTTGACGTTGAGATTGGCAGTCATGGCCGCTCCCTGAGCTTTAGCTGCGCACATACCAAGAGATACATCAATGATAGTGGCTATGGCACCTCCGTGAAGGAATCTAGTCACAACAGCAGGGGAAAGAGAAATGTTTTCAGATCAGCCAACAGCCTCAATCTCTCTCTCTGTGTCTTCATATTGTTAGTATAGTAGTATTTCTTCATGTTGTTGATAAATAGAGGAGCAAAACCACTTAGGGAAACAGGGTTTTATCCTTGCTTGTGATATGGCAGGAGAGATTATACCAACATCAGTAGCAGCGGGAACCACAACATATCCATAGGATGCTGAAAAAGGGGCAAAACTTCCCACTTGCTAGACTGTAAGTTTGCCAAAGGATGCCCAGTTATTGAACCAGCTCTCTCCATCTTATTCACTTGTTCAGGGAATGATCCCACCTGTGCTGAGTCTTCACAGATATGCCCAAATCCTCAGTCTTCAATTGTCAAGTTGACACCTATTTCTAACTAGCAGTTATTGAGGAGAGTTTCACTTAACTTGTGCCAGTGTCTTGAATGTCAAACAATATCCCTGTCCCTAACTATGTCCATAGCATTACGTGGTGGTCACTTGTAAGAAAACTGGAACTTAATAGTAATCAAACCATAGCACACTGAAAGCTAAGATGTAATTTAGAAACATTATGTTATTATATACATTCATCACTTAAAGTTTAGGAAATACAGAGAAGTATATAGACAAAAAAAAATCAAGGTTCTTCACAATACCAGCTCATCAGTTCCAAGTCACTATAATTATTCTATTGCTACTCTGTCAGATTAGGGGTGGCAACACAACTCAGTGGGTGAAAGCGCTTGAATATAACTCATAAAAGTTGTCTTCTGACCTTTACATGTGTGCTGTGGAATGCATATGCCTACACTCACACACACACACACACACACACACACACACACACACACACACACATACACTCTTGTGCATACATACACACAAAATTATGTTTTGTTGCTCTATGTCCTACAATAATATATTACAGATATCATTAATACCATATTGAAAAATTTAAAATACTAACAATAGAGATAACTTTTAGCAGTATGCAATAAACAATTCTCTACATCAACAAATGTAGATTTGCACCACTATTTTAGTTCCCTGTTTGTAGTCCTTGGATACATGACAATGCTAGGAGATAAAACCCATTCAGATCCAAGTGCCAGGCACTTACTACTTACCCAGGTACTCCTTGGAGGTGAGGCCCTCCTTGAAAAATGCACACTAGCTTTTTCTCTTCCTCATTGTAGAACATCACATATTCAAAACCCAAGCCATCCTCAATGCTTCTTGTGAACTGCTTGGCCTGGGATATTTGCTCCTCTTTCATATACCTGGAGTCTGCAGGGAGAGAAAGAAGATGGGCACAGATGGGTGAGAAACAGGTGTGGGAAATGTCATGACAGAGCCAAGTGCTTGCTAGAATCCTATGTTGACTGACGGTTGACTAAAATGTCAACTGGGTACAAAATTGAAAGGATGGACAGTCAACAAAACAGGATAGATCAGATGGTGCAGTGCTTGCCTAGCACGCAAAGGTCTAGGTTCCATCCCTAGCACACATAAAACTGAGCATGTGCTACCTGCAATCCCAGCATTTGGAAAAAAATCCAGGAAAATAGTAAGTTCAAAGTTGGCTAGGGATGTAGCTCAGTGGTAGGCTGTCTGCCTCACGTGCTGAAAGTCTAGGTTCAATCCTTAGCAGCACAATAAAAAGAAAAAGAAAAAGAAAAAGAGAGAAAGAAAGAGAGAGAAAGAAAGAAAGGAAGGAAAGAAAGAAAGAAGGAAAGAAAAAGAAATATATAGAAGGTAAGATCTCTGCTCTTATGGAATTACTAGTCTAACTGAGGAAATAATAAACAGAGAAAACATATAACGAGCTAAAAGCTAGTTACCCACATATGACAATCAGGAATATTAAAGTGAACAAAATGGACAAGTATAGGCAAAAATTCTTCTTGAAATAAGCTTAAACGGGATTTAAAGAAAATGACTACTCTAACAATAAGGAAAGTTTTCCTGGTAGACACACATTGAACCTGTTATCACAAACAACACCAGTTTGGTTCTGTACATCTATACATTGGAGATTAATTTGACCTGAAATTCCAATCTGTGGGTTATGATCAGACTCTGAAATGAAACAGAATCACAAAGACATTGGGTAAGTGTATTACTAGTGTACACATGTCTACAAATGTTTGTGCACACAGCTGTGTGAGAGTCGGGTGTTCTGGGGTGGGTCAAGGTTAGGTCACTTCAAAACAAAGCTGGAAAGCTGCTGCTCTCAACAGCATATCTATCCTTTCACATCCACTTTCAAATTCAACTCTTTACATTCTTGCTTTCCTTCTCCGCTGGCATGACTTACTATTAACTTAACACTTAAAAGGTTGAAAAAGGATGTGGGATGAGATAATGTGGGTGAAGGAGAGCCTGGGGGAGGAGCCTTCATTTAGGCCAGAGCATCCTGGGAGCAAAGCTGCTAAAACAGACCCCACACTTGTCCAGATTTTAGAAACACTGATAAACAGCATCGTAATTCTTCCTTTACTACAAAACTGATAGGCCAATACAGACTTGTAAATAAATATCCATTTTAAATGATAACAGTTGATGTGGGGATTGCTAGGCCTAAAGCCTGCTCTCTGGAGAATGACACATTAGCTTCTGAAATGGACAGTTAGGTGGATTCCTCCCTCTGGGAGTTGAGTTTTGCCTCTGGTCTGCATAGACAATGGCAGGTGAATCCTCCCTCTGGAAGTTGAGTTTACCTCCTGTCAGTTCTCAGATCGCTATTGTTCTTCTCAGAACTGGCCAGGGTGAAACTTCCCCCTGCAGTTTCTTCCCTGTGCATTTGAGACATTAGATATATGAATTCCTCGATCACAAGATTATGCACATATCACAGTAATCAGGTAACTCTGCTTTGAGACATTCATTGTCCATTCCCTTTTAGCAACTAAGTGTCATGCCTGCTTTTAACTCTATCTGAAGATGGCATGTTTGGTCCCACCTAGCAAGTAGATGTCACTCCTGGCTTTTGTTAGCCAAAATCAATATGTTTAACATAATCCTGTAAAGAATTTGGCCTTGCTCTTCTTTGATTATTTTCCTATTTATACTCATGTATGCTACAATAAAATTGGCTTAGATAATGGTGGACATCCTAGGCTCCCTCTGACCTGATGCCTGATCAATTCCTACCACTTCCACTTCTGTTTCCTGCATGTAAGTCTGGGTTTATGTTGGTTTGTGGGACCGGGAAAGTTGATGTGGTTTTTACTCCCACCAGACCCAGGAAGGGAGGTGAAGAAAGCAATGGATAGAAAGAAAATGATCACTATTCTTTCTACTGCTCAAACTAGGAACACTGAACTACATTTTAACAACTAAAATGAGAGAGAGAGAGAAAGAGAGAGACAGAGAGAGAAAGAAATAGAGACAGAGAGATAGAGACACACAGAGAGAGACAGAGACAGATAGAGACAGAGAGACAGAGAGTAGAGCATCCTGAACATGTCTCCTGGCGTTTTTCTCCCTTTTTTTTTTTTTAATTATTATTTATTCAACTGTGCATATGCGTGTGTATGTGCGCGCGCGTGTGTCTCTGTGTGTGTGTGTGTCTGTGTATGTATAGAACCACGGACGAACTCGCGAACCACCATGGACGCCTCCACCTCCTTCTATCCCGGGATTCACAGGCTCTGCCCTACCAGGATAGAAGCGCAGGCCGCCCCCGCTTCCGCCTGGCGGCTATACGTGGGATCTGGGATCCGAACTCAGGACCTTCCGTCTGCAAGGCGGAGGCTTAACCCCCGAGCCACCTCTCCAGCGGCCCCCCCCCCCCCCCCCCCCCCCCCCCGTCTTCCTTACAAATATATGTGAGTCCACACAATGTATCAGATACTGTTGTAAGCACTGGAGATACAGGAGGGAATAAAACATACAAAACTCTGCTCTCCAGTACTTGTACTCCAGTAGTGAGAGAAAAATCATTAAATAATTAAAATACTAAGCATGTCAGCAGATGACAAGTGCTTTAGAAAGAAATATTGCACTTTATCTGCCTATTAAGTGAAGATGTCAATCTGAAAGGTTCTATCTGTATGATACTTTGGAAGAGGTAGAACCTTCTGATAACACAAAATGATGGGGCTGTCAGGGGTTTAGGAGGAAAGAAAAGGGAGCGAAGAATGACTAGGTGGAAAATAGGTGTGCTAGGGTAGTGAAATAACTGCGACACTATATGATCATGTACGATAGGTATATGTCATTTGTCAAAACCTATAGACAATACACTATAAAGAGTGAACACAAACACAAATATAAACTATGTGTTTTGGTTAGTTATGATGTATCAATATTGATTCATCAATTGTAATCAATGCATTACAATAATGCAAAATGAAATAAAAGGGAAAAATCAGAGGCAGGGAAGGAACAAAGGATACATGGGGACTCTCTCTCTCATTAAAGACAGTGTCACTATATCCCAAACATGGCCTTCACTCATGTATAGCTGAGGATGGCCTTGAACTGATCCTCTTGCCTCTTCTTCCCAGTGGTACCGGGGAGATCTAACTCAGGACTTCATGCGTGCATGAATCTCCAATACTTTGTGGCTCCCTCCCTCCCTCTCTCCCTCTCTCCTTCCTTCCCTGTCTCTTTTCTTCCTTTGTGTGTATGTGTGTGGCTCTGTCGATTCAGGGAAGCCCTAGCCCGGGCTCCCGAATCCAGGAGATCTGGCTACAGACAAGTCTGAAAAGGAACCATACAGGCAGTGGGATGGACAACCAATGGGCGGAGGGATGAACAACCAATGAGAAGTGGCCATCTAATCTGGACACTCAGTAAACAGCTGAATGATTGGTGGCTGCTCCCCCCCTCCCAAGTAGAGGAGTGGCTACACCTGATTGGACCCCGACCCTATGTAGGCCCAAACACTTCCTGAGTGAAGTTGAGTCTGCAGCTAACTCGTCTCTGCCTGCTGCTTCTCGCCTGACTCCCGGGGTCTGGGTGGTGACCCCGTCGCTGGCTCGCCCATTCGCCTCGCGCCCACGAGGCCCCGCCGTCCCACCCCCCCCCAGCCCGGCAGGGGATTCGGCAACATATGTGTATGTGCATGCCTGTGCTCCATGGTGCACAGAGGTCAAAGGACAACTGTCTAGAGTCAGTTTTCCTCATCTACCTTTAAACAGGTTCTGGAGGCTCAGATCTGGGATCAAGCTCAGGCAGTCAGCTTGTGAGGCAAGCACTTTTACCTCTCAGCCATCTTGATGGCTGGTGCGTGCGAGCGTGCATGCGTGCGTGCGTGCATGCGTGTGTGTGTGTGTGTGTGTGTGTGTGTGTATTTGCTTGAAGCAGCCTAAGAGTGACCTTTGGGACTCATCTTGGGTTGCTATACCTTTTTAGTGCTTTGCTCTGGGGTTTCCAGGTTCCGTCTTCCAGGACTAGAAGTGGAGGCCCCCACCATTTCCACTCAGCATTTTTATGTGGGATCTGAACTCAGGTTCTTCTGCTTGCAAGGCAGAGGCTTAACCCGAGCCACCTCCCCAGTCCTGAAAGTGGCTATTCTTACCAAGAAAACGGGTTTGGAAGGCTTGCAAGAATTCGGTGGGGTTTCGCCGGTATGAAGGCAACCGTTTCCAGCTGCCATCTTCACATTTCTTCATGAACTGGTCAAAGAGGAGTCGCAGGTCCTTGCTCCAGCTGGAGTTGGGGAGAGCACAGTCCTTAGGAAGGTCTTTCTCGGAGGAAAAAGATCTCTACAAAACAGAAGAAAAAGAGTACAAAATGCATCCTACATCACATTTCCCAAGGCTACTCTTGTTTTTTACAAGAGTTTTGTCAATACAAAGTGGAAGGGAACTTCAGAGATCATCTGTCACCCACTCCATGTTCCCAAGCCTTGGGAGTGGGTGACACAGGTAACTCACCTATGGCTAAGTATCAGCGTTCCCCTATTCCCAGCACCCTGTCTAGCAAATGCTGCAGTTATTGCTGCCCCCTGAAAGAAGCAGCTGACAGCAGCAGTCTATGGGGTAACTGTGCTAGAATCCTGGAGCTGCTGAGTGATTTCAGACAGATTCTGGAATCAGATTCCCAATCCCTGACAGAAAGAGGGTTTCCATCTTATTCAACTCTTTTTGTTTCCTCAAGCAAATTTCTGTATTTTATGTATATGTACAGCTCTTCACTTCGGGTAGTTTCCCATTTTTATTGCTATTGTGAATGTAATATATTTCTTTTGTGATCGGAATGGTGAACTTGGAGTCAACATATTTGCAAGCTCTACGTTGAATAAATCCTAAACATACCTTTGATGATATTTATTTTTTAACCCATCAAAATGAAATAGGGTCTCACAGCTTTTTGAGTATGAAAATTGCATGAGATAGAACACATAAAATGCTTAGGTACAAATGAAAAAGCTACTGTTTTAGAAGTATCTTTCACTTTTTGAAGACAGGGTCTCACATAGCACAGGCTGGTTTAACATGCGCTGTGTGGGCAAGAAGGCCCGTCTTGATTCCCCTGCCCCTGACTGCTGAGCACTGGAATTGCAGTGAGCACCAGGTGTCGGTTTATGTGGTGCTGGGGTTGAACCCGGGGCTTCAGGCTCTGTGTTAGGGGGGCTGCATTCCCAGCCCTGTAGCAGTATCCTCTATTTTCATTATTTTTTATTCTTTCAGAGTTTCACACATGAATATAGTGAATTTATGATGTTTTCCCACCTTAATCCCCAATCCCAATCCCCTCCTTTTCCCATTTACAACCCTTCCTCCTGTCAGTTTCCCTCCTATTTTCTTGTATTTTTTTAATGAGTGACCCACAGCAGTTTGTCTGTGTTGCCTTTGATGGCATGTGCCTTAGCACTTGGAGCATGAATCATGTATCAGTGGGTATGCCACCGAGGAAAGCTGATGAAAATTCTTTAACCAAAGATATACACTAAAGTTACTGATTAAAACAAGTAAATAAATTTTAAAAAATCCAGTGACTTAGATTGGGGACAGTTTGGGAGACTAAAGGCTGCTTGGGATGTGGACTGCTTGATCACCATTCTGGGCTGAGAAGATATTGATTTGGAGGTAGGGTGAGGGGCTCAGGCTGATTTGGGGTTCTGTTTTGACTCAGATCAGCATCTTTAAAATTTGTCCCTAAATTTTTGTTGTAACCTTTTATCTTAGACCAAGACAATTTGAACTGGACAGGCTTCCCATTATGTCTGCAAGTCCAGGTTGGTTATCTGAGTGCAGCTTCCCATCTCCTTTGGAAGGTGTTAAGAGTTGATTGTGAGCTATCTCTAGAGTAATGAAGTTGCATAATTCACCAATTTCAGCAGGCAGTTTTTTGATTCTGTTTTCTGGAATGCTGAGGGTGAGGTTTTGGCAGGCTTTTCCACAGAAGTTACATGATCAAAGTGAAGGTACAGCGTGGTGAGAGACTCCCATCTATATGCCGTGTAAGGAATTTCTCTGTTTACTATGCCATAAATCAATCATTTCTCTCAGTTTATTATACCATAAACCAATCATCTGCAGGCATTTGAGTTATCAAGAGTCAGGTAAACTGGTTAGTGAATTTTCACTGAGAGTCAGTGTCATGAGATTCACTAGGCTGCTCACCTCTGCTGGAAGGCACTGAGATCTGTTACTGTGTAAGTTTTGTTGACTGAGTCAGCCCCCTGATGGGTGATGGCAGGATGGGTACAGACCTCTTGGTTAAGTCCAAATGCTTGCAGCTCTCCTGGCATTTGCTAAGTCCTTAATTACTTCGGCATAGTTGGATTTTTTTTTCCTAGTCCAGGGTGTGGGATTTGGCCTTTTGATGGTACTGCTGATTGAAAAAGTTACCCTGGTCAGGCCGACTGAAATCCTTCTTTTCATCTTTGGTATCTTTCCCTTGGTTTTATTTATTTATTTATTTTTCTTCCTAAGATCTCTAGAGGTCTCTTTTTCCCTTCCCTTGGCCTCGATGGTAATTTGAGATCTTTATAGCCTCTGTTTCTTTTCCTAAACTGCTATTCATGGGTGATTCAAGCTTGGACAAACCCCACATAAACTTTGATTTGCTAGCATTCCAGATTCTAAGAAGGGACAAAGGTCCCTACTCAGTGCTAGTAGCCTGGGGCAACATCCATTCTTACGGTTTGCATCTAAAAGCTCAACGCTCATTCCAGTAGCTCATCCCAGCTGATGAATGGTGCAATGCTTGGATGTGTACAATATGCAACGACTGGATTAGGTAATTAGTATTTATCATTTCATAGCACTGGGAAACTGCAAACTCCTTTCTTTTAATCCTTTATAAAGTATATAATAGAGTTTGGGGGTACAACTCGGGGATAGAGCATCTGTTTGGCATAAACAAACAATTCCATACATATCACATTTCTGTGAACTATGATTGTGGGTGACTGTTGCTTTATTTGAACTTTTTATAAAAATATTTGGTGGTTGTATAAGGTCATCTTCCTTCAAAAAATGCTTATTTTAGGCAAAGCCAGATAGTATACATGCTAATGCAAGGTATAAAGCAGTGCCCTTTTCTAGTTTAAGATCGAAGGGGCATTAAACCACACTGTCCTGTCTAAAGTCAGAGTTTGCCTAGAAAAACCTTTATTTTGTTGCTTAGATAATCCCTTGATAGCTCACTAAAAAGTTCTTTTAAGTAATTTGCACCTGGTCTTTGAACTCTGAATTGGCTGAGTGAATAAAGGTTTATAAGAAGGAGTTCATTCTAGGCTGCCTGCCATCTCTGTCTAGGTAGACTGTCTCTTGGTCCCCTACTTTTCTAAACGCTTTCATTTTTTGTGTTGTGTATCTATTATACTTTACCACTCTCTTTCAGGTTCTACCTATACCCTACATTCTGAACACAGCATAAAATCACCCATCTGCACTGTAGAATATTTGGTATACATTCCTCCCATGTAGCTTTTTATTGGTAGTAGTTATTCAGCTTCTCTATTTCCCCTTCCTCTTCCCTTTCCTGATCTTTATGACCACTACCTCTGCCTCTATGACATTAACATCCAGTTTTAACATACAGACGAGCGCTCTTGGCATTGTCTTTCATGCCTCCCCCAGGTTTTTTATTATTATTACAATAATTTTCTTTGCATGTGTCTACGTATATGTTAGGGGTCTGTGTATTTGTCTGTGTGTATCAGAGGGCATTGTGGGTCCCTGTAGAGGCTCAAGGGTAACTTCTGGAATCATTCTGGATTGTTCTATTTCCTTATTGCTTTGCTCTGGGATTTCTCAGGCTCTGTCTTTCAGGGCTGGAACGAAGGCTGCCACTATATCGGTCTAGTGTATTTACATGGGATCTGAATTCAGGTCCTTCTTGTGAGGCAAAAGTTTAACCTCTCAGCCATCTTTACAGGCCTCCTCCAGGTTTTTTAAATGTAATTTTTCTTAATATACATGTAATTTCAGTTATAAATACATTTTTTCTGGTTTTATCACTTTTATTTACTATTCACTTTCTCATATTTTTAATTTTAGTTACTACCATTTTTGATAGCAGAAAATTCATCTAATAACTTAAACTGAGTATTTTAGATTGTTTCCAATCTTTTGCTGCTATAAATAAAAATGTTTACTGCAACATACATATGTATATATGTTATATATATAATTCTTTTAGACTATAAATTCCATATATATGTGATTTCTAGCCTGAATCCAGACATAACTGTTGGCCTGAGCCATGTCACTTTGTAAAGCTTCCTCCACCCTGGCTAAAACATGGTGGAACATTCCTGGAAACTGACCACACCAATCATTTCCCATTTATCTTCCTAGACCTCTAATGCCTAATGTCCCCACTACAGGTTGGTCATAGTGCACAACTAATTTTCCCACTATAATCTCTCCTGATCCCATGACTCTAATAAATTCCAGTCACTCCTGACTTCTACCATTTTCTCCCCATTCTATAATTCCCTTAGCCTGCCAGTTGGTTGGTGGGGCTCTGGTTTCTTCCAGAATGCCAGTGCATCCCCTTACAGGTTTTCTTTTCTTAAGTAAAACTGCTCTGTAAGTCATTCATCTCCTTTCCCTCCTGGCAAGCTAGCACCAATAATAAAGTTTTTAACACACATAATTTCTAGAAGCAACCTAACAGCTCATCATAGATTAAATATATACAGACCAAACCTGTCAAAAGAGGTAGGCTAGGTTTAAAATTATGAATCTGGGTTCTTACATCTTCAGGTTTCTCAAATAGGAGACTCTAGCTTGGGTCAGTTCCAATATCCTTTTATGAGCTAGTGAAATGTAGCTAATTGAAGACATTTAGGAATTAGAATGATTCCTTGGATTCTCCTACCTGATTTTAATTTTTAAAGTATGGAATTTAGCTGAATTCAATACATTTTTTAAGAGCCCCTATGACATACCCTGTCCCCTATCCCTCCCAGGAACAGGAAGACAAAGAGAACAGATCTAGGTACCGTCTTCAAGTGTCAACAACCTCTGATGTAGAAAATATGACCACAGAAATCGATCAACAGAGATGCAGAAGGGCTTTTAGAGAAACAAAATAGCAGAAGGATTCCTTGGGACTCAAGTTCAGGAAGGTGTGAAGCTGGGTGCTCTAAACAAAGACATAGAAGAATCAAGTCTGTAATATATTATAGAACAGCTGGGATTTCAACTTGCATGGATGCAAAGAGAAGATACACTGAAAGATGTGGTTGGTGAAAGAGAAGGTGCACACCACAGAGATTATTGGGCCTGGTGTAGGTTAGATTTAATCTTAATTCCAAAGACTAATGTAAAAGATGATTTTAAATGGTACAAAGACAAAGCTACATATAGTCTTAAATATTAAAAATAAAAAGACTTTACATATTATATATATAGTTATATAATATAGCAGGACACACAATTTGTTATTATTTAGGATGCAACTACTTAAAAAGGGAGTCTGTAAAGAACTGTGGAAATACGCTGGCGAAATGATTTAGTGGGCAAAGGTGCTTACCATCAAGCCTTACACTTTGGTTCAGTCCCTAGAATCCTTTGTGGGAGTAGAGAACTGACTTCCAAAGTTATCCACAGACCTCTACATGTATGTCACAGAATGCACAAGACCACGCACATAAAATAAACGTAAAAAAGAATCATGAAACTGGTACTTGAATGCTTAAATACCTTTTTATACCATAGGGAGCCTGAAGGAAGTAATGAAAATAGGTTTTACGAAGCTTCATCAAGTGCAAAGATAGAATAATTGGTTCAAAGACTGTTGAAAGATCTAGATCAGATGTGATCCAAATTTGAACCAGGCACAGAGGAATGAAGAGAAGAAATCTAAAAGATACAAAGTATCTTTAGCATCAGCATG
This sequence comes from Typhlomys cinereus, assembly GCA_023101885.1. Classification (NCBI taxonomy): domain Eukaryota; kingdom Metazoa; phylum Chordata; class Mammalia; order Rodentia; family Platacanthomyidae; genus Typhlomys; species Typhlomys cinereus. Next base: position 672,172 of record JALPQD010000346.1, on the reverse strand, counting down.
TTAAGAAAAAAACTTGTTAGTGGTAGAGAGAGAGAGAGAGAGAGAGAGAGAGAAGAATGAATCTTTTAATTTTATTTTGTTTTTGTTTTTTTGAATCTTTTAATTTTAGTGTAGGCATGCTGAGTTCCTGTAGATGGAGACTACAGTGTCAACATGGTGAACTGAAAGTAAATACACTTGTAAATACACAACACAGACTAGGCATGAACAATGTGTCAGGGATAATCATTACCTTTTGTTGTTCTAAACGGAGGAAAGGTCATGCTTGATCTTTAGTTATACATTTATTAAAGTTCAGCTTGTAAGAAAAATGAGTCTTTTATATGTGTTCTTTCTTTTAAGTTTACCACTGAACATTAAGCCACATGATTAATAAGCCTGGAAATAGCAATGCTTGAATGTTGTCAGCAGCCATTCAGGCACCAACACATAATTACATAAGTTCACTTGTCTTTGTTGTGAGATTAGCACAGACATTTTCTTTTCCAGTGGACAAGATGATACATGATTAATAACCAATTCATACTCATTATCCTTTTTAAGTGCTTTTTTTTTCTAGGATTGAATCTAGGGCTTTCAGCATACTTGACAAGTGCTCTACCAATGACCAGTTCCCCAGCCCACATTTATTATTGTGTAGTAGCTGAATTTCACCAGTTTAAGAGATGTTATGCCCACTTAACAAAGTTTTCTTTCCATTCTTGCTCAACACAGAACTGTTCTTGCCTGTATTCCCTCAGTAATTTACTGCAGCACATAAAATACACAGACATTTTAACTTTACATATTGACCCCTGGAAGGAAAGATTTTTCTTTTCCTTACATAACTGTAATATCTATGTTATCAGTAACCAGTGAGCACTGTTGATGCTCAATGAGTACGGACAATATCAATGAGACAAGACAGAAATATAAAAGTTAATACTTACATTCCGGGTATTGCATTAAACCTCCCTTGCATTAATTGCATTTAATTTGTAAATGAAAGAGTATTAGAAAAGGCAACCGGAAGTCCACTACATCTTTCCAAAGTGGTCGTCATTTTCAGAAATAAGCCTTTGACAATGATTGGAACACTGGAAAGGCCACATGCTCTTTTCCTGGGGTCTGCAGTGGCTGGACAGACTTCTGGGTGACCTTGCTTAACCTTCTTAATGACAACAGTAGTAGCGGTGATCCTCTGGAGACCAGACCGCCGCACACTTTCGAGTCACTGTTCTTACGGGTTCCCTACGGATCGAGGATCTATGAGCCCGTTCCCACCGTCCGGGTTGGCTCTGCCTGCGATGGGCTGGCTGCGGTAAAGGACTAGAGGGGTCTCTACGCCGGCCCGCCGCCAGCCGCACGGTCCAGGTCCACGAGTCCCCGGGACTCACCCACAGCGCTCGGGGCCGGCTGGCAGGAGGGGCGCCCGGCGTGCGCAGGCGCGCGGCGCAGCTTCTCAGCATGGCTCCGGACGGCGGACAGCACCCGCCTTCGCTGCCGGCGTCAGGAAACGAGCTGCATTCCCTCACGTGCGTTCGGGGTTCTCCAGTGCGCAGCGGGTGGGAGGCGGAACCCGGGTCGACATCAGGGGCGGAGGGCGGAACCAGGGGCGGGGGCGGAGTCTGGGGCGGAACCAGGGGCGGAGGGTGGGGCCTGGGGCGGAACCGGAGGCGGAGGGCGGAGCCTGGAGCGGACTGGCGGACCGGCGCATCCGCGCGCTGCCTGGTGGGATCCTCCCGGATCCCGCACCGCCGCGACCACGCGTCCAGCTCTTTGGGTTCCGGGAGACTTTCCCTCCGCACACCAGGCAGTGCAGGATTTGTCGGAGGGAAAGCTTAGCTCGCATCTGCGCGTCTGTGCTGGCCCGATCGACTGTGCCTTGTCCCCACGTAGTTTGTTCTTCGTGAAGACCTGAGTCTCTGAGGCAAACAGAAAAGGGATATGGATAAAATGTCAGGGAGGCTCGGCATGACCTCAGGTTTATACGGTTAAAATACTGGGTTTCCGGGCAAGATAGCTCAGTGGGTGAAGGCGTGGAAAGGCGCTGACCTGAGTTCCGAGGGGACCCACGCGGTGAAGGAGACCACCGACTCCCCCAAGTTGTTCTTTGACAGACACACAGTTGTTGTGGCACGTGAGTACGCCCCCACTCCCACACAAAATAAATAATAAATATTAAAAAGTAAATAATAAATAAAAATAATGGACCAGTGTGCTAGCTCCGCTGGTAAAGAGCCTGCTCACAGAGGAGACGATCTGTGGAAAGAGGGAACTGACTTCTGGAAGTTGTCTTCTGATCTCCTGTGCACCACGATGTGCATAAATGTGCATAAACACATCCCCCCCTTTCTCGCTCTCAAATATTTTTAAAATAATTTTTTTCATTTGCAGTAATATGAATGAAACTGGAAGACATGCTAAGTGAAATAGGCACATATAAACAAATACTACATGACCTCACAAGTATAATAAAAAATGGTAGAATTATATCGTGGTAGAGAATGGTGGGTTAAAGGGTACAAAATTCATTTAAGAGTAAGTTTGGAGAACTATCATACATCATGGTGACTATAATTAATATAAATGTATTTTATACTTAAAGATTGCTGATAAAGTAGATTTTAAGAGCCTTCATCCATAAAGACCTGTGAGTATGTTGGGTAAGGATATGCTTAAGCCATTCTACTATTTATACATACTTCAAACGTATTACATATCTTAATTGTATATAATTTTATTTCGTGAATTAAAAAGAACTTTTAGAGTGTTTCCATCTATGTATGATAGATGGAAATATTCTTTAAGAGAGGCATGAACCCAGTCACTGTTACTGCTTTTGAGCAATTAGTGGCCACCCTTTTTCTAGTTCTTTCTGCAGTTTGCTTGGATGTGTTAACATCCTACTCTTCCTCAGGAAGAACCTTGATGAGAGATCCTTAAGACAAGTAGTGTTATCCAGAGAGCAAGTATGGGAGAGACCGAAAGGGGTGGACGAAAGAAGGACATGCATGCTCAGTTTTAGGCCAAGACAACATTGAGAGTTGGGTGTTTTCAGTCATTTTAATCAAAATGGGGAATCTTACCTGGGATGGTTAGGTAAATGGTATCATTTATAGTCATATGTCCTAGCCATACGAATCCCTATTCAAGTCCTAGAATACCCCGAAGGTCTTTTTTGTCCCAGAGCATTCTAGAGTATTGATCTGTTCACTGTGCTCTTTAGCTGTCTCCTAGTAATTTATCTTTATCAGTATAGCTATCACTTTCTTAGTGATTTACTTGCACAATTTTATTTCATCTGAATTAGATCCTCATTGAGGTTTTCCATCATAGCTGAAACTTCCTTTAAAACAATTATCATAGTTTTTATTTCAAGCTACATTTGTGTGCTACCTGTGTCCCTCAGAAGACCTTAAGTGTTTTTATGTCTTTTGGCTTCCCCTGCATCTCCAGTGCCTTGCAGAGATCATAAGCATTCAAAACAGAGCGAATGAAGAAGCACGGGGGAAACACTTGGAAGGAGGTTAGAAGTTTCTTCTCTCTCTTCACTTTCTGTAGCTTATCTCATCATTTCTCATGGGGCTCATCACTTGTATGCTGTTGACTCCTAACTTTTAATTTCCAGTTCAAAGTTCTTTTCATTAATCATCAGGATAATCATGTGAGGAGCCCATTATTATCTGTATTTTATAGAGGAGACACCTGGAGGAAATTATATGTTCCCATGCCATCATCAAAGGCAGTATTTCATTGGTGTCTTTTTTTTTTATTCAATTATGAGTGTATGCGTGTGTGCGTGTGTGTATGTATGTGTGTGTATGTATGTGTGTGTAAGCATGTGTGTGTGTGTAGAACCACTGACGAATTCGGGAACCACCATGGACACCTCCACCTCCTTCTCTTTGTTTACTCTTCCCGGGGATTCACAGGCTCCGCCCTACCAGGACCAGAAATACAGGCCACCCCCACTTCCGCCTATACGGTGTGTCTATACGTGGGGTCTAGGATCCAAACTCAGGACCTGCTGCCTGCAAGGCAGAGGTTTAACCCCTGAGCCACCTCTCCAGCCCCTTCATTGGTGTTCTGTTATTGAATGCTAACTCACATTTAGGGATGATGACTTTGCTAAATTAGAGTTAAATATCACTGTAGGATTTGTTATATAGAATTATTTGGATTAATTGATCACCAAACTGTTACATTGAGGAGTTTAGCAATGAGTGGATAGAATAAATTAGATAAGTAACATTCTGTGTAGAATTCCAAGTTAAGAAACCTTGGTTTGTTTCTTGAGGTGAGCAGTGTTCAGAGGTGAGGCTTTGGGGAACTGGTTTGATTACAAGATTCTGCCTTGTATTTGATAAATAGACTTGTGAAGATGGTGGTGACTCTGTGGAAGAAGTAGGTCGCTAGGGGGTCTTGAAGGCTGAATACTGCTCGGTACTCTTCCTGGCCCCTCTGTGCTTCTTGGTTGCCATGAGGTGAGCAGCTTTGTCATATACCTCACTGCAGTGATACTCTACCTTACTTCAAACCTAAAGCAACCTGTCTAACTGACCTTGAATTGAAACTTCTGAAACCATGAGTCAAAGTAAATTTTCCCTCCTTTGAAGTTGTTTTGTCAAATTTGTCACAACAATGAAAAAGGTAAAACAGGAAGTTTGGGGAACTGATTGGAGTATTAGGGCACTAACTTCATCAATAGCTAATCCATCGATAAGCTTTCAGAGCAGAATGGACTATTATGAGGCAGGACCTATCTGGAGGAAGTAGACCTTTAGGTATATGCCTTTGAAATACATATTTTGTCTCTGTATCCTTCTTCTTTCTTTTGGTCTCCTGTCTATCATATGAGAACCACTTTGCTCTACTACATACTCTGTACCCATAGAGGTCTACCTCATCACAAAACTATAAGTAATAGAGGCAAATGGCCACAGTCTAAGATCTCTGAGACAATGAGACAATAATCTTTCTGTCGGGTATTTTATTACAGTGATGGAAAGCTGATTAATGTAATGCTTAAAGGAACTATACACCTAGAAGAGGAAGGTAGGCAAATGCAATTGCAAGAATACAAGACAGAATAACTTTCATTAAAAGAGTAAATAGCAAATAATTAGGAAAGAATCACACATTGTTGATGTAGTCAATAGTGAATAAGATGAATATTGACTGTTTATTGCTTTCACACCATCATAAAGTCAAATTGACTTTATTCATACAGTTAAGTAGAGTGATGAATTGGGTTACTAGGTTCCTTGCTGATTAAAATGTCTTTTTTAACTAATACCACCTCTTGACTACAACTTCTCATTGTGGAAATGCATTTGCAGTTTGAGTAGGAAGAACAGCAAAGCATTTCCAACTGCTCTGAGACAGGCCTTATGATAATAAGGAGACACAGCACACTCCACTTAACAGACCACAGTTAACACCAGTCCAGGCATGGCAAGCTCCTGGCAGTGACACCTAGACCCAGAGACTATCCACAGGTATGACTGAGAAGGATTGTAACAGACAGCAAAGGATAGTCCTGTCACTCAGGAAGTTCCCTTTGCATCCTTCTCAGGCTCCTCTAAAGGCTTATCTTCTTCCTTTATTAAACCAATTGTGGGTGGTCTTTAAGTCTTGGTTGGTTCATTTCTTTAGTCCTTTAGTGAGGTTGTTCAATAAAGTGTTATATAATGTAATACATGCATATATTTGTATGTGTATATATTGAGGTTTGTCTCTCCCTGGGAATATAGGGAACAAATATAAGCATTTCTAAAAATTTCCAGGTCTGGATGCTGTTGTGTATTCTTCAAAAGGTTCTACTTTATGGGTCTTATGATGGATACCTGGCTTAGCCTTTTAAAACATTATTTCTATGGTGTTCAAAGTCGGAAAGTAATCATTAGAAAATAATTAGAACCAGAAAAAAATAAAGCAGGAAAAGTAGATGAAAGCACTAGAATAAGCACTGAATTATGATTTAAATAGAACAGTCATGATAAGGCCTCTGAAAACATGACATTTGAGCAAAGACTTCAAGAAAAAGAGGGAGTTGACCATTTGGGTTATTGGGAAAACAAATGCAAAGACCTGGAGTGGAGGCATATTTGGTTTTGTTACTATAGTCCTGATGTTCTCAATGGACCAGATCTAGCCATTTGTTGTAAAGATCAAAGCAAAGAGCCAGCTGTTGGTATAGGCAGTATACTTTACTCAAGCTATTGAATGACTTGTCCATACGTCAAAAAAAAGTCAATAATTTAGGGATTATACAGAGAAAGAACAAAGCTGAGGGTAAGACACAGGCACAGCCAGCATTCTGGTCGGGCTGGTCATGCCCCAGATCCTCTTCTCCCGCATCTTACTAGTAGTACTAGGGAAGACGATTGCCTACAAGGCTTCTTGTTCCTCTTACTTGAGATAAGATGGAGAGGAGAGATGACTCCAAGAGAGGCAGAGTAGATAGGCAAAGTGGGGTCAGTTAAGATAATGAACTGGGTTCTCTTTCTGGCTTAGGACAATGACCGGAGACTTCTGGGTGCTGTTCTGGCGGTCTGGGACAGGACGTTGTAACAGCTGGTCATTGACAATCTTGATTATGATTTCCCTGCCAATCTTGAAAATATCGTAGATATTTCATGTTGGTGTCTTCAGCATCAAAGGGGCTTGGATAAGTTTAAGATTAATTAGTTTCAGATTACCAGCTTTTAGATCAATGTTCCTTAGATGATTAACATGTCTACACATGAGTGAGAATCTATCCCCAAGCTTAAGGTAGAAAAAGACTGATGTAATAGGAAGGTAAACACACTGAATTTACCCAAGGAACAAGTCAGGGCTTTTTTTTAAAACTCTGCCTGTAAGACCTTAAGACCCTGTACATTTTTTCTTCTTCTTTTTAAAATTATTTGTTTATTTGATAAAAGAGAGACAGAGAGAGACAGAGAGAGAGACAGAGAGAGAGAGATCAGACACTAAGTGCAGATATCTACGTGGAGGTCAGTGAACAATGTTTGGAAACCAGTTCTTTCCTCCCATCGTGGATTTCTGGGGCTCAAACTCAGGTTGTCAGGTTTATAAAAAGGTGTCTTTACTCTGTCTAACTGGCCCTGTGCAGTTTTTCAGAGAACTTCAGAAGCCAGTGTGGCTATGCCAATGTAAATAAGGCAGGTTTACAGCAGCTATGCTGGGGCCATCCCCCACTACTGGGATCACTCTGAAGGAACATCCCTGCTGAGGAACTGACTTCAATCCTCTGCAGAGATAAGATGACCAACTTCCCTATGAAAGGATTATGGAGATTAGCCCTCCATATCCAACAAACAACTTGATCCCCAGCCCCACTGGGCAGAAGATCAACTGAGTTGGACCCCAATATGAGCTAAACAATGAGGAAAAGCCATTTTTCCCAGGCTTGCCTAACCAGTGGGGAAAAGGATTTTCCCCTGGTTTATCCAGGTGTACAAATATACCTAATCCTGGCAGCCATCTTCGGAGCCTTCTAGCTCCATGCCCCAGCTCCAGGCCTGGAATCCATGAGTTCTCCGGGGTGCCTGCCCCTCATGGCACTCAGAGTGCCATGAGTCGGTTTCTAGTTCCTTGCTTCTCATGGATTCCATCCTTTCTCCCCTCTAACACACTCTACCTTAATCTTCCACAGGTGTTCTGGTTTCAGTCTTCACTTTTGAACACAACATAAAGAGAAGAGAACAATATGGGAAGAATAAGTGAACTTGGGAGCTCATTGTAAAAACTTTGGCTTTTCCTCTGAGTGAGAAGGGGAGCCATTAGAAGACTTTGCTGAAGGAAGTGGTCTGACTTAGATAAACTAATTGGACATAGGGTATTGTAGTATTCTCTCCACTGCTGTGAGACAATACTCATGCACAGGGAGATGTATGATACTTACTTAAGATGTATGTACATACTTAAGGGAGAAGGGGAGATTTATTTTGGCTTATGGTTCCAAAGGGGACCAGTCCATTATGGAATGCCATAGCAGAAGGCATGGCTAGTGGCAGAATTTGGAGGTGTTTCAGGAGTTAGAGAGAGCAAACTGTGGAAGCAGGGCTGGGTTATCAAGACTCAAGGCCTGTCCCTAGACCTACCTTCCTTCAGCAAGGCTCAACCACCTATAGATGTCACCACCTTTCCAAATATTAACATCAGCTAACATACAAACATATGAGCCTGTGTTAGACTATGACACAGGATATTACCCTGACTGACCAAAGGGAGATTTCCTCTTTCTGCTCCAAACCAATTTCTTTCCTATTTTGCACTTTGCAGAGCACGTTTTCAATGTCCGAATCCAGAAGGCTGAATGACTTCCCCATAGTCAGAGAGGCCAGTGAGAAACCTACTGTAGTAACAGTGGTAAGAGAAGATGTATTTATGGTTTGGACCAGAGGGAGAGAATGCAAGCAGCAGTTTGGTATAAAGTATGTGCTGACAAATTGCAAGTGCAGTGTGAGAGCTGGGCTGTGGGTATAGCTCAGTTGGTCAGAAAGTTCAAAGTCATCCTTGACTACATACTGACTTCAAGGAGACCAGCCTGAGCTGCCCAAAACCCTGTCTCAAAACAAAACAAGAGAAAAAAAATCAGGAAAGGAAAAAAGAAAGGAAGAAAGGAAGGAGGAAAGAAAAAAAAAAGAAGTCAAAGATCACTTCAAGAACTTGGATCTGAGTTGGAAGGATGGAGCTGCCAAAACCAAAATAGGGAAGACTGTAAGAAGAACAGGTTTTAGGGGCAGATCAAGTTTGAAATAGAAAAATAGATTGCTGGGATAGAAAAGAACGCACAGACAAGAATCGCATGTAAGTGGTCACTTGATTTTCAGTAAATAGTGCTGCAGTTACTTTTCTCTTTGCTGCTATGAGACAATACAAGGATTTATGGGGTTTATGGGAACATAGCACATTATGGTGGGAATCACATAGCAGAAGGTGTGAATAAAGCAGCTCAGGTCACCACAGGTATTCTGAAAGCAGAGAGAGGAAGCAGGGTGGGCTGCCAGACTTCAAGACCCGCCCACTAGGACTTGCCTTCTTCCAGCAAAGCTCCACTTCCTAAAGGTGCCACCACCTTTCAAAATTAACACCAGCTAAGGATGTAAATACGTGAGCCTGGGGGCGGGGAGACTCACATTCAAACCATGAAAAGTAGTAATACAATGGAGAAATTTTTTAAAGCAAAAACAAACAGTGGCAGATCCATGAGACATCAGATGGAAAACATGATCCTTGATCTTGTGCCATGGACCAAAATAAATTTCAGATGTGTTACTGGTAATCTGGGCCTGAGCCAAGTGTTTCAAGGTTCTTAGACTCATAATTAAAGAATGAAATAAAAGCCCACATAGCTTTTCAAAAGTAGCAAAGGAAATTTATATTCAGAGCAAATCAGTAGTAAAGTCAGGATACAATGCAAGGTAACAACGAGCCATGTGAATGAAGAGACTCAAGGGTCCCATATTGTTATCTGGGGTCTCCTTTATAGGGTCTGAAGGAAAGAGGAGCGGTTGCTAAGGGGTGTAATTTGGGTGGTAAAAAGGTTAATGACTATCCCGGGACTATCATACCCTCCCTAACAGAAAACAATACTTCCCTTGTAGACCTCTAGCCCCTGCTCATTTCCTTACCTGCAGCTGCTGTTTGCAGTAACCATCACAGGACCCTTGACACACAAATTCAGTCACCCCAAACGTTGCCTTAAGAACTTAGGCATTTCCTTTATTTGCCGACCTCCCTCTCTCAGAGTCCTAGAAAAGACTCACCCCTCCCTGAACTCCCCATGCAGTTCTCATAATTCTCTTTCCCCGTACCTTACTCCAATAAAAGGTGTCTAATTCTGTTGAGATTTCTTTTTGTTCTCTCTCTTTCTCTCTGAATTATCCCGTTGGAACCTCAAAACCAAGTCCAATAGGTGGCCTCTGTTTCGATGGGTAGATTGCATATATATATATATATATATATATATATATATATATATATATATATACACCTTCCCACTTTGCAGTTGATTTTAATCATATGCACACTAACTTATACATAGACATAAGAAAGGTAAGATCTGAAAACGATTGCTTGAGAGTACATTTCTAGCTTTACTGCACATGCACTGAAAGCCTGTTCAGGTGAGATCAGATCTTCTACTTGTAGCTACTCTCTGCGCCAGTGACATTGCAGAGAATCTGATAGGAGTTTAACTCTGTATAACCAGAGGACCTCAGATATTGCCTTTCTGAAGCGCCTTCACAGTTTTTTATTAGGAAGTGCAGAGATCATATACACAGGATACAGTGTCAATCAAATACAAAGAAGATATAAGGATTCCTTATCCACAGACAGGAGGCAGCTGGGCTCCCTTTAAGGCTGAGAAACACCAGGCTTCCTAGAATCACAGCCAGACAGTAGAGCTATCAGATCTTGCCCTCAGCATTCTAGGAGTAGGTGTTTATACATTCCATCTCTTAAGTCTCTCTCCAGTCAAAGTCAAAGGCAGTCTGTTGGACAAGATACCATTGTTTCTCAGGAACACAAGAGGAGGTAACATTCTTCCTGTATGTGCTGGGAATACATGTGAGTAGAAATGGTCTAAGTTTAATGGTTACTAAGAGAGAAAAAACCTATTCCATTGATTAGAGAGGGGTATACTTGCAGTTGGATGCAGGTTGGGAGTTAGCGTTACTGAGTGTGTTGTTTAGAGAGGAATCTGGAGGCACAATACAAGCAGGTAAGGGATGCAAGCTGCCAAGTGCATTGCTAAGAGTGTGTGTGTCAGGAGGAGCTAGTGCTTAGCCCAAACCAAATGACATGCCAGATTCCTTAGTTATTCCCTGTGCTTGCCTGCATCCAGTGGACTGCAACCCCCAACCTGCATCCAACTGCAAGTATACCCCTCTCTAATCAATGGAATAGGTTTCTTCTCTCTTAGTAACCATTAAACTTAGACCATTTCTACTCACATGTATTCCCAGCACATACAGGAAGAATGTTACCTCCTCTTGCGTTCCTGAGAAACAATGGTATCTTGTTATATGGTATCTTGGTATATGTATACATGAAAGATAAAACTATTAGATTGCCAGGGGAAAGGAATAAAGAGTCACTATTTCAGAATATGTAAGGTCAATGTGTTAGTCCATAAAGAAAAGTAGCACAAAGGAGAGACTTAAGGAATAAGAGTCTTGTTAAAGAGCTGAAGGCTTAGTGGCCAAGGAATTAGTTTAACCTTAAGGTGAGGACTGGAGAGATGGTTCAGAGGTTAAGACTCTGCCTCACAAGCACAAAGTCCTGAGTTCAGATCCCAGGTCCCTGAGTGAAAATGCCAGCCGGAAATGGCTGCACCTGCACTTCCAGCCCTGGTGGGCGGAGCCTGGGAAATCCCAGAGCGAAGCAAGAGAAGAGGGAGAAGCAATTTCCGATGATTCCTGAATGTGCCCTGTGATACACACAATGTAAATAAACAAAGTATTTTAAAAAACCCCTTAAGGTGAGAGAGCATTAGAACAGAAGAGAGAGCTTACAGTAGGAGAGATAGGTAGATAATTGGTGAGGACAAAGGTGGAGGAAGTCTGAAGAAAGTGGGGGGATCTTCAGAGCTCTGGACGAAAGGGGATTCTGAAGGCTCTTTTGGCTTTCAGACTTTGCTAAGGAGTTACTAGAGAAGCAGAGCAATGCAGGGTAGGGAGTGAAGGAATGTCACTAAGGTGGGGAGGTCAGAGGTCTAGGGAGATACATTGGAAGTGGATTAGGATGGCTCTTGTGGGAATTGTTCCATTCTAGACAGAATGGAGGAGCTTTACAAAATGGTGAGAACATAACTAAGAGAAACAAATTCCTAAAGTGAACACAGAAACTCTTCATGACTTTAGTTAGAAACAATAGTTGGAATGTATAGGAAAAAAGATTAATTAGACTTCATTATAATTAGAACCTTTTATTAGTCAAATGACACTAATTAACTAGGCCTGGTGATGCACACCTGTAATTCCAGCACTCTGGAGATTGATGTAGGAGGATTGTGAGTTCAAAGCCAGCCCAGGCTGCATAGTGAAAGCATGTCTCAAAAACAAAACAAAAACTCCTCATGACATACACACATGCATGCACACACACCACCAACAGCAAATACCAATTACATAGCTGGGCATTGTGGTGCACACATGCAAACCTAATACTCAGGAAACTGAGGCAGAAGGATTTTGAGTTTGAGGACAGCTTGGGCTACATGGTGAATTTACGGTTAGTATAAATAAATAGTGAGTTTGAGACCAGCCTGTATTATCAATACCTTTTCTTAGCAAAACAAGCAAAAAACAGAAAACAAAACAAAAATAAAACAACCCTCTACAAAGAACCAAAACAAGAAAGCATAATTAAAAAAATAATTGAATACGTATATCATTAAAGATGATAGCCAAATAGTCAGTGTCAAGTTGTCAACCTGTCAATTGAGGGCTAGACCTCTGGCTTGGTAGAATTGGTGATCGAGTTGAGCCCCAGGCAAGTCTGCAGGAGATAATCTGACTGATGGGGAGGCCCAGCCCAGGGTCTTGGGCCGATGGATAAGATGGAGGGAGCTGGTTAAGGAAGTTGGCATCCTTTTGTATATTCGGGCAGATGTGCTGGTCTGGCGAATAAGGGTTATACCTCTCAGTGGTCCTGTGAATATGGCGTGGGATGAGCTCTCCTGCCAAGCTGGACAAAGAACTGTAACTAAGAATCATAAGCCAGAATAAAAACCCTTGTTTTCTTAAACCATCTGATAGTGAATTTATCAGCAACATGCAGACAAATTGTAAGCCAATGAAAAATTACTCAGCTTTATATTAGTCAGTAGGGAGACATAAATCAACTAATTCCTATCTATCACAATGGACATTAAAAAACTTCAATACCATGTTTTGGTAAGGACATGGAGCAACTGGACTTCTCATCCTCTGTTGGTGAGAGTGTGAACTCATAAAATCACTTTGGAAATCTGGCAGCAGCTAGTAAGGTTAACCCTTCACATATGAGCCTGTGGACGACGCTGCCCCTGCACCTGACAGAAGGGAATCAAAGGCTTTAGGAAGGCCTGTGACCTTTCCAACTAGCAGAAGCCACCCAGAAGTCTACCTGCATAAGAAGGATGTGTTACAAACATATGCCATTCTTTTTAAAAATATAATCATTTTTTTCTTTCATTAGTATGTATAGGATATGTGTTAGGGGGTGGCACGTGTTACTGTGCTCATTATGAAGATCAGAGGACAACTTTGCGGTGTCTGCTCTCTCCCCCCACTTTTAGGTTGTTTCTTAGGGTTGAGTTCAGGTCATCAGATTTGTGTAGCAAGCACCTTATCCACTGAGCCACCTCCCAGCCCTTATGCAGTTCTTTACTTCAGTGATAAAGCAGACCCCACCCCACACAGCAGCCTGGGGCAAGTCTCCTAATTCATGCTGAGAAAAAATAATCCGGACATAGGAAAGTCTACTTATGTTCCATTTATATGTAACCTTTGAAAACAGACAGAACTAATTTAGAATGATAGCAGTGGAAATGTGTTTAGGTGTTAACAAGATGGCTGAGGGGTGGGGGGAGAGGTGCCTGCGGACAAAACTGAGGACTTGGGGTTTCCACCCCTAGAGCCCACATGACAGGAGAGAACAGATTTGTAAATGTTTCCGGATGCTGCTGTCTCACCTCCATCCACGTATTGTGGCATGTGTACACCTTCTCTCTCTGTCTCTCTGTCTCTGTCTCTGTCTTGCTCACTGTCTCTCTCATTAAATAAATAAAGTTACTTTTAAAATGCTGTTTACCTTTGTAGTAGTGGAGGCTCATTAGGAGGCACAAAGTAACCTACTAGATGCTAACTGTGTTCCTACTCTTGAGGTAGGGAGCATATGGCTATGCTAATTTGTTCAAGTCCACTAAAGGTGAGCCTCTGAGAGTCATAGCATGCTGCTGTGTCCTTCAGTCCACTTGGAAATAAAAGTCAACGGTTTTAAGTGTTTTATGGAATGCTTTATTGCTCATAGAAATGTTACTCTGTTTCTCGCTCTTTTAAACCTGTAATAGCGTTGGGAAGAGTCAATCTAAATCCCTTTGTGTTACATCTTTTTGCAGAACAGTTGTTTTCCTGAATGTTTAAGCCCAGGCAAGGACCTCTTTCCACCATCTTGGAACCCGTGAAGGCCAACAGGGAACAGGACGTTTAAAAGGCAAGTATGTCAGAAGGCGGCAGGGCAAGGCTATTCTTGCTGTCTGTAAGCCGGGTCTCTGGAACCCAGGGGAGCACAGCGCTTCTTAAAATGGAAGGTGTTTATGCCTGAGATGAAACAGACTTCTACTCTAGCAGATGTGCACATGCATACAAAGCAAAAAACAATACTGATGCCTGCCTTTGGACCCCCAAGCAGAATTATCTGGGGAAAGGTAACCCAGACCCATGGAAACAATGGCATGGGTTGTGCCTAATTCCTCAGTTATCTTCCTGCAAAGGGTGTAGAATCAGTATGATGCTGTAATCCTCATGAATTTAAACCAATGAAAAGTAACTAAATAAAAGTGGACTTGTAAGCAAAACTAGAGGTCAGAAGTTTTATAAGTCTTCAGGGCTCCCTCTGCTATTGCGTTGGTGTAATGTCACTAGGAAATTGCAAAGGAACCAATTCACGCCTATCATAATAGCCACCAAAAACAATAACCTCTGAAGGACTGGCACAGAGGCCTGGCCCCTTACTAGGAAAGACTCCTTGAAGAGAGCCCTGTGTGCGCGTAAACAGAGAGACATGAGGGCGGGAGGGACAGGGATGAATTGCTGAACGAAGGGAGAGGAGAAGGTGGGAGGGGAGAGGCTGTGGACAGAAACTCATTTTGTTTATATATTAAAAAATTCTCAGTAAAAAGCTTTAAGAATAATCTGAAAATTAAAAAAATTAAATATGAAAGCTTGATTTCTGGGATTCTGGTCTGTTTTCTTCAAGTTTGAATGTGTAGAGCCTTCTCTTTGGTCTAGAACCTTCTCTCCTGTGTCTTTGTCCCACTCACATTTGGTGTTAGTCCTTTTGGTTCTCTCCAGCATGAGGCCATCCTCAAGAGGAACCTTACAGTTCATGGAAGTGGGGGTGGGGGGTGAGGGGTGGGGGGCACATAATGGACATCACAGTTCACTGAAGTGAGTAAAATCTTCCCCCTTTTAGGCTGTGTCTCCCACACCTGCTGCTGTTTGGGTTCATGAGTGTGTCAATCCTACATATTTCTTCTTCACCTTCCATACTGATGCAGATATGTACAGGTTTTATGGCTGTAGCTAACACTAGCTTCGACTTGGGAGTTTGTAGGGGATGTTTTATCAGTTAACTTATTGCTAAGTATCTGTAGGATTTTGAATTGGGGGAGGAACACAACCATTCAGGCCATTCATTGTAGTTGTTTGTGTGCTTTCGTGTGACGATTCAGAGACACTGAATATCTATGTTATTACCCACACGGCTGCCATCTTTCCAGAATCTCCTGCCTACAGATGTGCATACTGTCTTGTATATATTTTTCATTTTCCTGGTGTTAATAGGCATTAACAGGCTTTGAGCAGTATGTTTCTTATAAAAATCATGCACAATATATAGAGAATTACCAAGCAGCATCTTGCATTAATGTGACTTATTTATTATAACTGATGACTCAGTTATGATACATTAGCTAAGTCCATGACTTACATTAGAATTCATGTCTTTTGCCACATATGTTGTATTTCTAAGAGTTTAGAAGAATAATTCCGGAGCTGGAGTTATGGAGCCCAGCAGTAAAGCTCACTGCCTAGCAAGTACAAGGTCCTGCATTCAGTCCCTGGCATGAAACAAACACAAAAGCACAAAATCAAAAAAAAAAAAAAAAAAAAAAAAAAAAAACCCAACTCCCTTTGGCAGCAGCCACACTGACCTTGATACTTTCAGACATGGATTCATGCAGTTCTCCTATGGGGGACTCCTCATGACGCAGTAAGTGACCATCTCAATGTCACCCTATCCATACCAACAGCAAAAAGTCTCTGTGGCTCTACCATGTAATGGCAAGTACATAAACTGAGGCCCAGAGTTCAGTGAAGGAACAGGAGGAGTACAGGAGACCCTCAGGGGAAGCAGATCACACAAGATGGGTTTGCACGTTCCAGTAAGCTAATTCTGAGGAAAATGTCCTGCAGCTTACATACACTTCAGATAATACCACATGAAGTTGTGAAAGATATTGAGAAACAATACCAACGTACATATATCTGTTTTATTTATTTATTTTTTTTACAATTTTTATATTTTTACTTTACTTTTTAAAAAAGATTTTACATTTTTTTCCCAATGTAACATAATGCCACCTCAGACTTTGCCTCTCCCCAGTCTAACCTAAGGAGGATGTCGTATAGCAATTTTAAATATTACATCCTGGAGAAAGGTTTATGAGACTCAGAAAGTAAATAGCACACAGGTATGTTTGACTAATCTAGGTGCCTCTCATGCAATCAAGTTGATCAAGTTTATATGGGTGGTTTCTTATGAAAGCTTAGAAGAACCTCATAAACTAATCTGCTGATAGATTATTCTTTTATTTTATTTCATTTATATATGTGTGCATGTGTGCGTGCGCCATCGTGTGCATAGGGTGGTCAAAAGAAAACTTAGAAATTGGTTCTCTCCTTCCACTTTGTAGGTTCCAGGGATTGAACTCAGGACATCAAGTTTACAGCAAGATTCTTTATCCACTGAGCCACCTCACCAGTCCAGATTATCCCTTTATTTAATCCCTTTTGTTCTCCACTGGATATATAATAGCAAACAGATGCGTAACATGACTCTTTGGGATTGTTATCTCTTTTGTAATGTAGGGAGCAAAATGTTCCCTACTTCTCCCTCCAGTTCTTATACATCATGGAGGGACTTGACATACTTAGAAGGCAATGAAACATGTTTAATGATTCAAACCAGCTCTTAGCATCCCATTCCAGCACTCCTTGAAGTCTGGGCTGCAATGCTGGTCCCCTCAGAGTCTCATGGGTTACCAGAGGGATAGATCATGAATGCTGATGTTTGAGTCTCCCAGCCAGAGCATCAAGAGCAGATGAAGATGCTATCTGTGTCCTCTACCTGATTTGGATTAGGTTTAGAGAAAGCAGGTTCTGAGGAATGTGAAGTCTATAGCTGAATATTCTAAAACTTTGAGGGCTGCAAGAACCAGTGCTTGCGGGGGCTGGAGAGGTGGCTCAGGGGTTAAGTCTCTGTCTTGCAGGCGGAAGGTCCTGAGTTGGGATCCTAGACCCCACGTATAGACGCCAGGTGGAGGCTGGGGCGGCCTGTGTTTCTGGTTCAGGTAGCGCGGAGCCTGAGAATCCCGGGGCAGAATAAGGAGGAGGTGGAGGTGGTCCATGGTAGTTCCCGAATTCACCCGTGGTTCTATACACACACACACACACACACACACACACACACACACACACATGCACACAAGCACAATTGAATAAATAATAATAATAATAATAATAATAAAAGAAGCAGTGCTTGCTCTTAATGATCAAATCTGTGTTCCTAAAAGCATGCTTCCTGTAGAGTAGGGCATGAGGGTAGTGCTTGTCTGGGGGGAGGTGGGGAGTTGGGACTGACAGGTGGCAGGGCAGGGTTGGCTATTACAGGAAGCTCTGCCCATAAGAATTCCACTTCTAAAGCAAAACCACAAACATTATAACTATCCTCTGTATGGGGGAAAAGGGGAAGAAGAACGTAAGGCAATTAAAACTTGTGATTTGTCATTCTTGTTTTCTAGTGTCTAAAGGGATACAGAATCCGTGACAATCTGGGCTTCTCCTTGGAATGAGGCATCAAAGCTGCTACTCACAGAGGAGCTAGAGGAGCTAGCAAGCATGAGACACTGAAGGAGGTACTTTGTATCTACAATATGATGTAGAATCCTCAGCAATCTGTTTGGACACTTGCATTTTTAAATTTGAGGAAGCAGGTCCTCAAGGTTAATAAACGTTTCTAAGATCAGATAGCTAATTTTACAGGACATGTCTATTGACAGGGTTCATGCATTTAAAAAATTTTTAGTTTGAGTAATAGTGTGTACATATGTATGCATATGTGCATGTGTATATATATGTGTGTGCACATGTGGATACATGTATGTGTGCATGTGTATGCAGGCCCAAAGTTGACATTTGGTATCTTCTTCAATCACCCTTCACTTCTACTAAGGCTAGATCTCTCAACTGAACCCAGAGCTTACCAGTGGGCTAGTCTAGCTAGCCAGTTTGCCCTGAGGATTCACCATCTTTGCTGGATGACAGGTGGCTGTCAAGCCTATGTCTCTTTTAATCTGGGTTTTGGGGAGCTGAACACCTGTTCTCATGCTCATGGGGTACATGTTTTACTCACTGAACCATTTCCCCAGCCCCAGGTTCATGCATTCTAATTAACTCACAGCAACTACAATCCTTTACAAACTTTGCACTTAACTATAGAGAAAACCCTAACAGCATCTCAATATCATTCTCAGAAACCCAACTGTTGAAACACGTGAGATGTGTTGTTTTCCTCAATGGGCTCAAGTTTCTGTTGAAAAGTCTGATGAGCCCCAAGGAAGGAAGAAAAGATGAGAAGAAAAGAGAGGGAGGGAGGAAGGGAGGCAGAAGGAAGGGAAAAAAATAGGGGGAACGATTAGAGTATAGCTCAATGGGAGCATTTGCCTAGTATGTGAGAAACCCTGAACACACACACACACACACACACACACACACACACACACACACACACACACGAAAAAGAAAGCTGTGAACAGCCTTTAGAACCTGCAGAGGGCGACAGAGATCCGTTGAAAACTTTTGACTCACAGTTGTTTAAAAAAGGGATCAAAGAGCCGCCCTAGTGGTAGACACACGTAATCTCAGCACTTGGGAGGAGGCATAGGCAGCAGCGTTGAGTTCAAGGCTAGTTTGGCTACACAGCAAGAAAAAGAAAAAAAAAAAGACAAATTAAGTACATAAAATAAAAAAAGGACAAAAGACACTGTGACAAAGGGCATCCCTCTATTTTGGCATGTGGGAACTCAGCGTGTAGCCCAGTCTGGTGAATGTGTGATCCTCCTGCCTCTCCATTGCTAGGGTCACGTGCTGTGCCACGACAATTTGCTTTAGTTTAGGTTTTTTCCTTGTAATTCACTCTTCTTGCTCTTTTGCATTTCACTTAAGAGGTCTTTTCTCTTACTTCACTAAGAACCCCAAATTCATCTTAAAATACACACATTCAAAAATTGTCTAGATGTGGTGGCCTGTATCCAAGGTGCTCTGGAGACTGAGGGATAAGGACCACATAAGTCCAGGAGTTCAAGGCCACTTCCAGCAGTGTTTTGTGACCTTGTCAAAACAGAACAAAATTTCCTCTATATGTACAAATTAAAAGTTGTATTACAGGGTTGATAAGGCAGGTCTTGCTGTCAGCTTCCTCTAGAGATTCTGAGGCTAAGATTACAGGTTAGTGGCCATACCCAACTGGGATCAAACTCTGGTCTTTTTGCTTGAACATTTTTTTTTTTTTAAACACAAACCATCTTCCCAGCCTTGCTTCCTTGCTTCTTTCTTTCTTTCTTTCTTTCTTTCTTTCTTTCTTTCTTTCTTTCTTTCTTTCTTTCTTTCTTTCTTTCTCTCTCTCTCTCTCTCTCTCTCTCTCTCTCTCTCTCTCTCTCTCTCTCTCTTTCTCTGTTAGTTTTTGTCTTATTTGCTTGCTTTGTTTTGCTAGTCCTTTCTGAGACACAACTTCACTATGTAGTCCTGGCTGCCCTAGAACTTCCAAAATAGACCAGACTGAGCTCAGATTTGTGGAAATCCTCCTGCTCCTGCCTCCTAAATGCTGGGATAACAGGCTTGCACCATGACACACGGATTGGGAATTTGGTTCTTTGTCAGTAACATTCCTTCCGTTATCTTCAAAACTAGCAACACTGGACCTCTCCATGCCTTGCTTCCATAATATTTTCTTCCTGATTCTCTCTCTCTCTCGGTTACATTATTTGCACTTGGATAGTCCCTGCTATAAGATCAACTGATGAGTAACTTGAAATCCATCTGGATCCTTAATTTCTTTTTGCCGTATAATCTAATGTGTTTATAGGTTCTGGATTTAGGATACAGACATCTTGAAGCAGCGTTATTCTGCCTGTGATATTAAGCACCCCAACAGTTTACATTTTAGTGTTTAGTAATAATAGTACATTTAGTATTTAGTAATAATTTAGTTGACTGATTGCACAATCTGGCAACTAATGAATTCCTTTCTAAAATGTGGGCTCCTTATGTACGTTCATCATTATGGTAGGAAATTTCCTCTCATAGTAAATACTCTGCAGTGTTCCTTTTGCTCCATAGACAATGCTGCATCTCCAAGGATAACTTAAAAAAAAGCCAGAGAAACATAATTTATAGCAAAATGTCATCAATTCTACTATGTATTACCCTCATGATGTTGAAAGACATATTTGTGGAGTCTTCCAAGTAGACCCAGATTTGTGATTGCAGTGACTACAGATACTAGCTGATACAGTCCAATTATGCAGCAGACTAAAACTCAATAGTCATCTAATTATAGTGTGACTATTCCAAACAATGTGCAGCTTAGCTTGATTTCTACTTGATTTGTAGAATGGTTGCATTCCTGGATGAAGTTTAGATTGACTTCTACTTGATTTTCAGGGTGGTTGCATTCCTGGAAATTCCAATCTTATTCAAGCTGTGCAAACACACTCTCAGGGCTGGGGCTGCAGTTCAGTGGCAGTGGCTTGTCTAGCCTCAGGAGTTCCTCGATTTGACTCTCAACACTGAAATAAAAGAGTTTGTGTTTATATGAAAAATGAAATTTGGCTCTGGGCTTTGTTAATCATGAACAATGTTTCTGATTACATGGAAGATAGTGAGGGTATGAAAGACATGGTCAGTTTGCCATTGCATCGACCTATGAGTGCGGGACATGTAGCATATCACCCTAACCCATGAAATGTTGGCGATGCCTGATAATCATTAAGACAACTAAAGAAAAACTCTGTACTTACACTTTTTGGAGACTCTTTTTTTTTCTCCCACATTTTATTATTTTTTTCCCAATCATACAAGCTCAATAGGTATCTCCGTCCTCTCCCTCCCTCTTTCTCTCCTTCCCTCCCTCCCTTTCTCCCTCTCTTTTCCTTTCCCTTCCTCCTTCCTCCCTCCCTCCCTTCCCTTTGCCCAGTGCCTCCCCCTTCCTCCCTCCCATCCCCTAGAACATCCTTTTGTGTGAATGCCAAACCTCCCTCTGAGTCCTCCACCCTAGTGAGGGGTAAGGACTCAGTGGCATAGCCCAGAGCCCTTTCTTGGGCTCCCTATTAGTATGGGAACTCCATTATATCTGTTAATTCCTTGCCTCTAAGGATCCTACTGCCTGGAGCCTTCTCCCCTGTGATCTGTGCTAGTCTTTAGGGGGTCATTGACATGTCAGCCATTGTGCAGGTCATGCAAAGTCCAATTATGGCTACTGCAGCCCTAACTTGTGTGGAGTATTTTGCATATCGTTGGTCCTTCCCATCTTTAGGCTCTTACAATCATGCTGCCCCCTCTTCTGCAAGGTTCCCTCAGCTTTAAGATGGGGAGAGATTTGTTTGGCTGGTCCGGTTCCAGGTGATTAATGTAGGACTTTGGTGTTCTGAATTATGGTTTGTTGTTGTTTTCAGTTTTGCTTTTCTTGCACCTCCCTTAGCTCCATCCTGATTAGTATCAAAGGTCACTTCCTAACCAAAGATAAAAGACGGTTTAAATGAAGATTTTAATATAAGAGGAGGCTCAAAGTAGATGGAATAGGAGTAGGACACAGCAGTGAGGAGGGGTCAGTGTCATTTGCCGGATGGTTACCATCTATCTGCAGTCCCTATACCCTTCCTGATTGTTGAGATCAAACCTCCTCAGTTGCAGGTGACCAGGAAGGGAAGTGAGAGTGAGCTTCCCCAGATGTGGAGACTCTTTCTGAAGATGACATCATCCCTCTGAGAATCACTCAGCAAGTGAGATCAAGCTTCTCGTTGGGAGAGATGGTTGTAGTAACTTGACATTTGAATCTCTGTAAACTCATTGAACTCTCATAATATCCCTACAATGGAGTGCATGCAATTACCCAGGTTTTCAGATGGGGGGGATAAGTAATATATCCAAGAAAACATAATTAATAAATAAAAATCAAGAATTTAGAGCTAAACAGTTTGGTGCCAGACTTTTGGGAATAGCCACTGCACTGCATTTCTTTTTTTTAAAACTTTTTTTATTATTATTTCCGCTCATACAAACTTAACAGGTACACCGGTCCCTTCCCTCCCTCTACCTCCCCCCCGACCTCCCTGCTCCCCTCTCCCCTCTCTCCTCCCTCTCCATCCCCCAGTGCCTCCTCCCCACTCCAATCTCCAGAGCATCCTTTACTGTGCATGCCAAACTCTCCTCTGGGTCCTCCTTTCCGATGAGGTGCAAGGACCCAGGGGCATTTCCCAGAACCCTTTCCTGGGTTCCCCTTAAGCTTCGGAACACTACTGTGACTTTTAGACCCTAGCCTCCAAGGATCCTAGTGCCTTTAGTCCGTGCTAGACTTTGTGGGGTCAATAATGTGTTGGACATAGCGCAGCTCATGCAAAGTCCTATTATGATTGCTTCAGCCCTAACTCGTGTGGAGTATCTTGCATATCATTACTCCTCCCATCCTTGTGCTCTTACAATCTTACCGCCCCCTCTTCCCCAAATTTCCCTGAGCTTCAGGATGGGGAGAGATTAGGCTGGCCCAGTTCCAGATGGTTGATGTAGAGTCTCTGATGTTCTGAATTATGGTTTGTTGATTTTTTTTTCGGTTTTGCAGCTCCTGAAATGCCCTTGGCTCCATCCTGATGGGTATTGGATGTCACCCCCTGGCCAGAGATAAAAATCGGTTAAATTAGAGTCTTGTTATAAGAGTATATTCAAAGGTAGATGGAATAAAAGTAGGAGATCGCGGTGAGAGAGGGGTCAATCACCCATTTGCAAAATGGTTACTTTCTATCAGGCAGCCTATATGCCCTCCCCTTCTGGTGAGATCATACCCCATCAGTTGTAAATGATCAGGAAGGAAAGTCTGACTGCACTGCATTTCTTAAAATAGTAGCTGGTCAGTCTTGAGTCAGTTCACAGCAGGCACCTAGGGATTCTGTAGCAATTTATCTGAGTATCTAATCTGATTAAACTTGTGACTGGTGAAACTGACCCCCTATCCAGTTGCCTAGTTGATTATACACCTACCACCCCCCCCCCACACACATCGTGGATACATTTCAAATTATTTCTTTCTCTCTGGCTCACTGGAAGAGATGATGTCATTGCTGCTTCAGACATGCGGGTGGTTATGTTGATGACTGGTGAGAATGAGTCAGGGGCTGTTTATTGGAAAGGCTGTGAATGTGTGTTGTATTTTCACTACTGATATATAACATGGTTACAGTTGCTTGGTAACTATATACTGTTCTGAGAAATTCTTAAAAGTTGAAATTGAAAACGACTATAGCAATTTCCTCACCCCCTTTCCAACATCTTGTTCTCTCCACGGTGAAAGGGAAGCAGATCCAATGCCTCCGGGATCCTCCTCCCCCCTTCTTCCTCCTGTGTGCCTGGCCTCCACTCACAGCACAAATTTCACAAGTCAGAATTTCGAATCCGGGGCTGGAGAGGTGGCTCAGGGGTTAAGCCTCCGCCTTGCAAGCGGAAGGTCCCGAGTTCGGATCCCAGATCCCACGTATAGACGCCAGACGGAAGCGGGGGCGGCCTGCGCTTCTGGCCCTGGTAGGGCGGAGCCTGTGAATCCCAGGAGAGAAGGAGGTGGAGGCGTCCATGGTGGTTCACGAATTCGTCCGTGGTTCTACACACACATACACACACATACACACACACACAGACACACGCGTGTGCACACATACACACAGTTGAATAAATAATAATAAAAAAAAAATAAAAAAAAAAAAAAAAAAAAACTTACAAAAAAAAAAAAAAAAAAAAGAATTTCGAATCCATGGCACGTAATGGAATTTTCCCACCAGTATTTTTTTGAATGTCTGCTTTTACAAATTTATTGACAAAACGCTAATACTACTATTTTTCAGTAGAAGAGAGGAAATAAATCAATATCCTGTTTGAATAGAAGATATCTGACCAGCAGTTTAGGTGTCTTCTCCTCTTCCAGTGTCCCATTCTGGGGGCCCCACCCAGATAGCTTTACCTAATCCACGTTACCTCCCAAAGGGCCCAGATTCTCAAATGCTATCAGCATATGAATGAGGAGGTTCAGTTTCAAAAGGGCCCCAGAGACACTGGCAGGGGTACCACGAAGTCCCAAGGTTTAGGGATGCAGCCTGCTCCCCAACCCCACACAAGTAGAGGGTTTCCCTAGTTCAAATTCCTGCTGTGTGTTTCCTATATGGCTTTAGCTGAGCTATTTAAACTTCTCAAGATTCAATTTCTCACTCGTTCTTAGGGAACATTCTTGTTTCTGATTGATAAGAGTAGCTGCGGTGGGTGAAGTGGCATCCTGGAATATGGCACCTGATGACTCACTGTATGCAGCACCCTGGACCCTGGCATCCAGCGACTCACCACGTGTAGCATCCTGGACTGTGGGCACCAGGGTGACTCAGCGTGTGAAACAACCCAGGCAAAACAGAACACTCAGTGTCACCAGTGCCCCCAAGTCAGCCAGCCTGGTAGATCAGGAGCCAATGTGCAGAGTGAATGAGCTGTCCACATAGCCCTTTAAAGACATGTAAGCATGGGGCTGGAGAGGTAGCTCAGGGGTTAAGCTTCTGCCTTGCAGGTGAAAGATCCTGAGTTCAGATCCTAGACCCCACGTATAGACGCCAGGAGGAATCGGGGGCGGCCTGCGTTTCTGGTCCTGGTAGGGCGGAGCCTGTGAATCCCGGGGCAGAGTAAACAAGGAGGAGGTGGAGGCATCCATGGTGGTTCCTGAATTTGTCCATGGTTCTACACACACACACACACACACACACACACACACACACGCGCGCGCGCGCGCGCGCGCACACATGCATACATGCACAATTGAATAAATAATAAATAATAAAAAAAGACATGCAAGCATTTTGTCAACGTTAAAAATAGGGAAACTTTATATAACAACGTGAGTTTCTGACTACTCGAAAATATGGAATGGGTTGCAAATCTCTGCCCTCTTTCCCACGTAGCAGCAATAGCCCGGAACTTGGTAAGGGTCTCTCTTTAAGTGCTCGATTGTGCCAGCTCAAAGACTAGCAGGTCAACTGCTGCCTAGCATATGGAAAACCTTCCCCAAGTCCTGTGCATGAG
Source organism: Typhlomys cinereus (assembly GCA_023101885.1). Taxonomy (NCBI): domain Eukaryota; kingdom Metazoa; phylum Chordata; class Mammalia; order Rodentia; family Platacanthomyidae; genus Typhlomys; species Typhlomys cinereus. The sequence continues at coordinate 646,811 of JALPQD010000346.1, read as the reverse complement.
TCTAAGGCAGGTTTACAGCAGCCATGCTGGGACGGTCTCTGAAGGTCTTGGAAGGTCATCCCCCACTGTGGGATTACTCTGAAGGAACACACCCTAACTTCCCCCAACCCTCTGTTCATGAAGGATATGAAGATCCATTGTAGCTAAGCCCTACCATGAGGCTGGGCACAACATCAACTGGGTTGGGTTCCAATATGAACAGTCCAATAAGATGTAGAGGACCAAAAGCTCCAATCAGATTTGCAGAAACTGGAGCTAACCAATAAGGAAAAGCCATCTCTTCCCCTTCCCTGCCTCCCTTGCTTGCCTAAGTGTATAAATTATACCTGACCCTGGAATCTGTGAATTCTTTTTTGGCTCCTTGCCCCTCATGCATTCCATGTCTGGAATCCATGAGTTCTCCAGAGTTCCCTTACCCCTCATGGTACTCCACATCTAGAGTCCATGAGTTCCATTCTTTCTCCCTGCTTTAATCCTCTATGCATGTTCTGGTTTCAATCTTTGACTATAAAAACACAAGAACTTGGACACATACAGACCCCAGAGTGATCCCACAACAATTCTAGTAAAATACTATTTTCTGTTGTTGCAAATGTAGCTGCATGCTGTACTGTTCCCCCTCCAGGTTGACCAGACCGACACCTCCTGAGGTCTCCCTTCCAGGAATTCTTGGCAATTGAGAGTAGCCTCTGAAGGTGTGAATTAAAGCAGCAGGCCCTGGATCTCATGCCACAGAACCAGTCATCCCTGTAGTAATGGACCATAGCTAGAAGATGGCTGGGTGCCCTTTTGTTCCTGAAGCCCAGCTGACTTCTGCTTTGAACTTGATCCAGGTGCTCAGTTGGGACCATGGCCAGAGTCACTTTAGAAAAGTCATTGTGACACTATTGACCTCACAAAGTCTAGCATCAGCTAAAGGCACCAAGATCCTTGGAGGCAAGGGATTGACAGCCACAATAGAGTTCCTATGTTTAAGGGGAACACGAGAAAGGGTTCAGGGAAATGCCACTGGGTCCTTGTATGTCATCGGAGAGGAGGACCAAGAGGAGAGTTAGGCATGCACAATAAAGGACTCTCTGGGAAATTGGGGGGGAGGCACTGGGGGATGGGGAGAGAGGGAGGGGAGGCAGGGGGTTCGGGGGGAGCAGGAGGGAGGGAGGGAACTGGTCTACCTATTAAGTTTGTATGAGCGGAAATAATAAAAAATGTATTAAAAAAAAAAAGAAAAGTCGTTGTGGTGTATAGCTCAGCGGTGGAGAGCTTACCTTGCATGTATGAGACCCTGGGTTCTATCTCCAGCTAAACATTAAAACACAAAGTTATGAAAAAAATGATTGCGTTCGACTTTGTCCTGTTAGGGTTTCAATGTCCTGGCAGGCAAGGCTCCTTTGCTGTAAATACTTTACAAAAGCCAAACAGATCAATACATTTTTATATAGCCATGTTCCCATTAGTAAGCAATTTGCATCTCTCCACTGTACTTAGTAGATCTCAAGTGGAATTCAGTAAACAGCTCTCAATTCAAAACTGAACTATATATGGCAGAGTATGCCAATAGCTGGTAGGAGCACTTGGTGTGAATTAGACTCTTTGAGCCTCACAATATCTTAAGAGGTAGAAACAATCAGTATACCTCTTTCATAGGCAAGGAACCCGAGTTTCCTGAAACCCAGCTGATGCCTGTTTTGAACTTGATCCAGATGCTTAGCTGGGACCATGACCAGAGTCACTTTACAGAAGTCATTTAGGAGCAGAGCTCCTAAAAGGGCGAAAGGGGCTGGAAGACAGGCAGCCACTCTAAGGGGAGGTGAGTTTTTGGTCAGTGCATCTTGCTGAGCTGCCCGAGGGAGGCCTAAGGCAGTTGAGTAGGTTGACCACACTTGCTAATGGTGGCACACTGGTTTGGCATCTGACCTGGCATAGCTGCAGTAAGGCCAGAGCAGCTTCAGGTTACCTTTTGTAGCCCAAATTAGTACTGAAAAATTGCTAGCTGTCAACAGATGCATGGGCAGTGCAACCGTGTGTGTGTACACAATGGAATAATACCCAGCCAAAAAAGAGCAACATTGGGTTGGGGAGATGACTCGGGGAAGGGGGAGAAGGGGCTAAATAGAGCCTTTGCCTCACAGGTAAAAGGGTCTGAGTTCAGATCCCTAGATCCCAAGTTAAAATGCTAGATGGAAATGGTGGCAGCCTGGGAATCCCAGAGTAAAACAATAAGGTGGAAAAGCAATTCCAGATGATTCCCAAGGGTAACATTGGGACTCTGTAGGTATATACACTGAAAGAACTCATAGAAAGACAACATAGCATGGGAATTGCTAGAGACTTGGGTATTTAAGGAAGGGGAGATAATGGAGGGAGATGCTGGTTAAAGATTATACAGCTAATTAGATAAGGAGAAAAACTCAGAAGAGAGAAATGGAAATTAGAGAAGTGGTACCCTTGGGCTGGGAGAAGACAGGTGGGGGTGGAAAGGTTTCCAGTAGGGACGAAATTGCTTTCTTGGACAGCACTCGAGAATCAGTAATGGTAATGGCTGTATAATTATGAGAATGGTACAAACCATTGGACTGCACTCAAGGTACGAATATGTACATCGACTCAGAACCTAAAAACCGGCTAAAACACAGCACACAGTTGGCTTTCGAATTCAGGTTCACCCAAACCTTCCTTCTTAAGGGGTCTTGTATACGAAATGAGAAATGGTTTCCTTTTTCATTTTGGGTCTCAGATGACAGCTCTGGATTCAGAACTAGCAGCAGCCATTGTGATGACATTGTATGTGATAAATGAGTGAATTTCTTGAGGCAGGGGAGGGGAGGAGCCCCAGTGGCCCTCTTCCAACAGGAGAGGTTTAGTGAGGGTAGTTCTTGTGTGGGACAGGGTCTATGTTTCTGTCATGGGCGTGGACTTGTGCTGACCTGTCCCCTGTAGACTTCTTTAGTGATGAGATGCCTGGTCCAAGTGGCAGCCCCCGAGGCTGTGAGAGCCAAGAAGTTTGGCCGAAGGCACCAGGGAACTTTCGCCAGGCCTCAAGGTGGGACTCCCCAGCTTTGGCAGTTAGGTCTCCACTATATCCTTCGAGATTTGCTTAGCACTAAACTGTCCAACTCTGAAGACCATCCTGGTTGAATCTCCAAGGCCTTGATAAAAGTGAACAGCCAGAAACATGAACAGAACCTAAGTGTTCAACCTGAAACGCTGGGAGTCTCTTGGGCTATAAAATGGGAACAATAATCACTGATGCTTTGAGGCTTAAGGATCCCTGGTCGTAATACTGTGTGTATCTCCCACCCTCCACACATGTTAGTCCGGAGCTAAAGTCACCACAGAGAAAATATACTGAGTAGCGACTATTAGTTACAAGTCCATCGTGTTGCTTTGGGTCTCCCCTAGTCTCTCTACTTCTGGTGCTGTTAGGTGACAGCACTTTTTTGGAGCCAAAAGATCTCTTCCGGTGAGTAATGTTTCTAATTTATAGCTAGTCAAACAGACAGAATGTCCATGCTGTAGTACTTAGTCAGCTGCCCCATGGAGGGCGGGACTGGGCTGTTGTCATGGTGATGCAAAGTTATTTGTGAAAACACTTGACGGTTGATGAGTCATCTTCAGCGTTGAGAGGGGAGAGAGGCAACTGCTTTCAATTAAAACCACCAGACTGGGAGTTGAGCTGGGAGACACGCCCAGTAAATCAGAGGATCTGAAAAGGGGGTTTGATTGTATTGTATACATTCAATTCATTTGTGGGGTGTACATTTTCGCCTGTTTTCTTTCTCTGGGTAGACATTGCTGTGGATAGATGATCTTTCACGCCTTTACATGTCTCAAGAAATTGCAAAGTTTTTTTTTTAAATTGTTTTATATTTATGAGACAGACATCTGCAGAACTCTCAAGACTATTTTTTCTGCCCTTCAGATGTTGCTAAGGAGTTGCTAGGGTAGTAGGGTAGTATGGGATGGGAAGTGAAAGAATGTCACGCAAAAGAGAGTCCTTTCTCTAGGCCTTTAGAGTGGGGAAGTAAGGGGTCTAAGCAACTAAGTCAGAATTGGATTCAGCAAATCACCACATTCCAGTCAGGGAGGAGGAAGCTTTACAAAATGGCTTTGCTATGGCTAACGCTAACTTGCTTGGAGGGATTTTTTTTCTGTGATCTTGCTTTCTTCCTATACGTGTCTCTTCACACGTTCTTATCCATAAAGTAGGCATGACGAAATGTATCATTTAGCACTTATATTTTAGTTGAGTGTGTGAGCGGGTACTTTTTAAACTATGACAACATGATTTCTGGATGGAATGTCTGTGCTAGACATGACCCCTCTGGAATTTACTAGGTGGCTGAAGTCAGCAAATCTGCATCAGGCAAGTAGAGAAGTGGAACTGTTTGCTACTTTCTCGAGTTGTTAACTCAGATTAATATCCTTCAGTTTCATTGGCTATCATAGAATACTGGACAGGGACAGAATGTAGACGTGCCCTTTAGAAATGACATGCTAATACAGTCATTCAATCACTTGGCTAAGTTTTTGTTGTGTGTATATGTTTGTATGGTTTTTGTTTTTGTTTTTGAGAGAATCTCACTTTGTAACTCTGACTGGACCACTGATAGATCCCAAACAGGACCTCAAAACCAGAGAGCCCATCTGGTAGATCTGAGATCAGAAACAGAGGTGGACCAGAGACCTCGCCAAAAATGTTAATAGGATTTGATAAAGAAAACAACTGGACTGACTCCTAGTTATTCTGGGATGAAACAGAACCAACAAACCGAAATTCCTTCCCCCTACAATCCAACTATTAAAAGCTTGCACCCTTGACTCTCAATCAGCAGTAATTTTCATCTCTTGGGGAAAATTGCTGCTCCCTTGCTGGAGTTTTAGAGGCGCTTCCTGAATAAGCTCCAGTCTTTGTGGATGAAGCTTGGGTTCATATTCTATTCCTCCTGCTCCTCCTCCTGCTCCTCCTCCTCTTCCTGTTCCTCCTCCTCCTGTTCCTCCTCCTCCTCCTGTTCCTCCTCCTCCTCCTGCTCCTGTTCCTCCTCCTGTTCCTCCTCTTCCTCCTATTCCTCCTCTGCCTCCTGCTCCTGCTCCTCCTGCTCCTGCTCCTCCTGCTCCTCCTGCTCCTCCTTCTCCTGCTCCTGCTCCTCCTGTTCCTCCTCCTCCTGCTCCTCCTCCTCCTCTTGCTCCTCCTCCTGCTCCTCCTCCTCCTGCTCCTCCTCCTCCTGCTCCTCCTCCTCCTGCTCCTCCTCCTCCTGCTCCTCCTCCTCCTGCTCCTCCTCTTCCTCCTGCTCCTCCTCCTCCTGCTCCTCCTCCTCCTGCTCCTCCTCTTCCTCCTCCTCCTCCTCCTGCTCCTCCTCCTCCTGCTCCTCCTCCTGCTCCTCCTCCTCCTGCTCCTCCTCCTTCTGCTCCTCCTCCTCCTCCTGCTCCTCCTCCTCCTTCTCCTCCTCCTCCTGCTCCTCCTCGTCCTGCTCCTCCTCCTCCTCCTGCTTTCCTCCTCCTCCTCCTCCTCCCTCCCCCCCACTTCCCTCCCACCTCCACCACCACCACTACCACCACCACCACAACCACAACTTATTATGTTACCTGGGCTGGCTTAAACAATCAGTAGAACTGCACAATCAGCACCATATTGGTTTAAAAAAATGATTTATTTATTTGCCAGGGTCTTGCCATGTGCTATAGGCTGACCTTGAACACCTGATTCTCCTTGGTGCTGGGATTATAGGTCTGTGCCATAGTGTCTGGCCTAATTGAGATGTGATGTGCCTGTAGGAGAGGGACCATTGGAAGGCATAAGCAGGGATAGGAACAAGGTAAAGACAGCCCATACTCTCTGGGCATTTATAATCTAAGTGAGTCAGAAGATTAAATGGTAGGAAAAAATGGCTAGCAAGAATAGAATGTACGCAGTGACATTAAATGAGTATTAGCAATGGTGATGTGCATTCTGTGTAGACAGAGGATGGGAAATCATCCTCAATTGTGCATGATATGATTTTAAAGGATGAAAAGAGAGCAGGGATAGGCCCTTCAGGGGGGGAAAAGATAAGGCCAGAGCAGTGTCAGAGAGAGTGGATTCTAGCCCTGGAATTTGACTCATACAGGGGTGTTAGAGCAAGACAATGAAGGGTCAGAAATGGGGGGCATCACCTGTGTGAGAGTGCTATCAGAGCAGGAGGTGGTCAGCAAGACTGTGGTGCTTATGTTGTCGAGTGGGAGAACAGTGTAGAAGGGGTGGGGGGGGAGTGTTTTAAAAATTTGTGAGGACTAGGCATGGCCCCTCAGGCCTGTAATCTCAGCATTCAGGAGACCGAGGCAAGAGAATTGCTATTGTTTTGACCATAATTTGAGCTGCATAATGAGTTTTAGGCTATTCTGGACTAAAAGGAAAACTCTGTACCAAACCAAAACCAAAGCCAAACCAATAACAAAGTATTGTAATATGGCCCTTCAAAACTAGGAAAGAAGAAAAGAATACAAACTTCAGCCACCCTAGATCATACCACACAGTGTGAAAATTCTATATATAAGAAAATTCTATTATATAAGGTATGAAATATCTAGTCAACTGTAATTATGAGTGACATACGGTTGTTTGAGAGGCAGATGGAAGGTTTTTTTTGTGTGTGCGAGTAGGTGCCAGTGGTGTGTGTGTGTACAAGAGGGCACTTGGGCATGTGTGCCTGTTGGAGGTCCAAGGGTGATTTTTTTCAAGCTCTGTCTTCTGGCAGCATCATTCCCACTGGGTGTTGGAAGGTCTTATTAGTTATCAAGTTTATAAAGTCAGTTTTAAAGTTTTAAGAACACTTAATTGATTAATAAAAGTACTCCTAAAATGGTCATTGAATTTTTCTTAGATAGTAACTAGAATATGAAGATTTATATTTGAAGTAAGAGAAAGATAAAAATCTGACATTTTAAATTTTAACTTTTTTTTTTTTAAAATAAAGGGTCTCAATAAGTAGCTCTGGCTGGTCTGGGACTCAATAGGTGGACCAGGCTGGCTTCAAATTTGGAGCATTCCTTCTGCCTCTGCCTCCCAAGTACTGGGATTATAGGTGTGTGCCACCATTCCTGGCAAACTTTTGCCTTTAAAAACCTGTGTGTGTGTGGGGGGGCATGTGTGTGCCACAGTACATGTGTGGTGTCCACAGGATGACTTCAGGTGTAGATCCTTGCCTTCTATCTCCCATTCTTGCCTGGAGTAGGTTCTGAAAATTCAAAACCCAGGTTCTCATGCTTGCACTGAGCCAACTCCCCGGTCTATATATTTTAACTTTAATAAATCAAATATTAACACACAAATACATTTTTTCTATGTGTAACCATTGCCTTTCCGGACACAAACAACCTTAAGTTGGTGTTGGGGGGGGCAGGTTCCGGTGGGGTCAGTTCATAGAAGAAGCTGTGAGTAGGTGTGGAGTAGCTCTGCTAGTGTTGGCAGCCGCAGCCCTTGACTGCACAAAGCTTGGGGGCTGGCGGGCAGGCCTGGCACTTACAGCTGAAGTCTTCAGAGCTGGAGGTTTATGATGTCAGGATGGCTGAAGGTACTCAGGTCTGAAGTTTATTGCTTTTGCCTAAATGCCCAGCAGCCCTGCCCCTTGGCAGCTTTTGTCATTTCAGTTTCTAAAAGCAGAAAGTGGCCACAGAAGCCGCAGTAGACAACTCCTGGGGACCTTGGTCATTGGATTCTCTGCGCCTATAGCACCTAATGTTATAACTTCTGGGCTTTGAATGTTGGGACTTTTGACCCTTGACAGTGGCTAGTGTAACAGCTCTCAACCTTAGAGTATCAGAACACTTGCCCTTAAGGTTTGGAAACTCTTAGAGCATACCAGGTCTGCGTTCCGTTTTGTCCCTTTTGTATTTCCACTGTTTCTCCTGGCTTCTTCTGCTCCCTGTCATTTCTGCCCCCAGTTTCTCTGTGCAAGTCTTCAGCTGTTCTGCTGTGTGGCTACCACAGCCTAGGCTGCTGCTGCCATATCCTCTTCCTATTACCAGCTCAGTCCACTCTGCAAACGATAAGATGGAAAGTAGGAAAGAGGGATGGGAGATGGCTCAGTGGTTAAAGCCTTTATGGTGCAAGCAAAAGGACAGAATTCAGATCCCCAGATACTGTGATGAAAAACAGGGTAGGTGTGGTCGCCTGTTAGTAATTCTCTGACTGGGAATCCCCAGAACAAACTGGTTAGTCAGACTAGCCCTAATGACATGCTCTGGGTTTAATTAGCAGCCCAGGCTCACAACGATAAGATAGAAGAGCAATTGAAGATGATTCCTGATATCACCGGTGGGCCTCTGTTATGGTTTGAAATGTGAGTTGTCCTCTACAAGTTCATGTGCTTGGATCTTCAGTCGTTTAGAGGGTCAGGGTCTCTTTAGGAGGTGGAGCCTTGCTGGGGGAAGCAGTCACAGGGGGCGGGCCTTGGGATCAGTTAGCCCCACCTGGCTTCAGTTGTCTTCTGTTGCGGTTTTGCAGCTCTCAGCCTCCTTAATGGATGTAACTTAAGCTGCCTCCAACTTCTGCTGCCCGTCATGCTGTTTCCGCCATAAAGAACTATATTTCCCTCTGAAGCAGTAAGCTGAATAAATCTCCCTTTTTCCCTTAAGTTCCATTCGAATGGTCTCTCACAGCAGCAGAGTACTTGCTACAGCCTCTGCAGCCGGGTACACTCAAGTGCACCTTTTTATTTTAAATCGGAAAATAATTTTCTTTGATATTATTTGCCTAGATTTCAAACTTAAACACCCTTCATTTTAAAGTCGAAATCACTTTACATTTTCTTCCTGTTTCTTTCTACTTTCCTCCCATCTCCATTTATCTTAACCATCATTTCGTTCTCTAAAGTGACATAAACAAAAACTACTTACAAGGAGTTGAACACATCTAAGCTATAGTGTATTGTCTAAACTGTCAACAAAGTTCATCTTTAATTTACTTCATGATCATTGTCATCCACACTGAATCTGGAGGAGTCTTCTAGTTTCTACTTCTTTTGGGGGGCTCTTTGTTTTTTTCTGTTTGGCATAGTGGCTGTTCCCATTGCCTCAGGATCTATTTGGAAGACATTCAGCCCTCGCCCTGCACACTTGCACACAACATATCTACCCACATGCAAGCATACACAAAGACACACATGCACCATACACACATACATGAAAAAGGAAAAGGAAAAATAGGAAATTAAAGACCCCATCCACAGACGCTTTCTGATGGGTCTCACGTAATGTTTGTGGGCAGCTCAGCTCGGGAGGGTATCTCAAGGCTGATTTCATAAAAACAGCAACTAATATATGCAGTGCTGTTTAAGGGTGCTTACACAGCAGAACAGGAGTCATGAGTCACAGGCTGCCTATTGGGCCCCAGGGGAAGGGCTCCACTCTGGCCAGGGTTCATGGGGTAGGAGAATGTTACGAGAACCTGTGCCAGTGATTTGATGCAATCAGGGCTAGAATAGCACTTTCTAGAACCAGAGTTGTTCTTCAGCAGCGAGCAGCCTTGGTTTCGGTGTAGCTTCCTCCAGGTGTTGGTTCAATGTTCAAAACACCTGGGCCGTCAAAGAGGGGCTTCTTGATGACAGTCTTCTGTCAAAGGCAGTCAGACACCAGGGAAGGGTCAAACAGACATCATCTAGAGAGTCAGATCACCCTGGTTCCCTGCAACTTAGCTCACATAAGGAAAAAGTAAATTTTAAACAAGATATTTACAGTACGAGCCTTCGTCAAACTGCGATCTTAGCTGTAATTAATAATGCTCTACTGTTAGTAGGCCTGTGGCAAAGACTGTGCCTTTGTTTGGCCACCTGCTCTTAATATATCAAATTAACAGAGAAAAATCATAAAAAGGACATGCATTCAATATGCTCATATTGGATATGGAGAAGAAAGCATCCAATATCCAGTATGTCTGTCTGCAGGGTTTGGATTTTACAGGGGCAAGAGCTATGGAATTGTGTTCAAGGCGTGGCTCCTCCCACGATTGTCTCATTATTCCTTGGCTCCAAGTCTCTCCTGCAAGATGGTATGATAAATGGTGGGGGAGGGAGAATCCCTGAGCTGTCTATTACTGTGCTGTCCACTATTTCTAGCCAAACACCCCTGAGAACAGTTGACTCATTTGATATCACAAAGAGAGCAAGTTAGACCACTTGGAAATACTTAGAGCACAGCATGGGAGTGTCTAGGGTAGACCAGAGGCTGGGCAGGCAGGCAGGCAGACAGGCAGGCAGGCAGGCAGGCAAGGGCGTGGAGTGGAGGGAGTGTCAATTGTGGGAGGGAAATTTAGGAAGGTGCTTAAACCCTGCAGGCACTGAGAGGGAAAAGAAATGTTGTCGGAGTGGGACTAGGGGAGTCAGACGCTAGACATTTAAGTGACAAACGCTCTGGGTCACAAGATAAGCAAACAGGGGCAGGGGAGAGGATGGGGGAGGAAGAGAAGAGTACTTCTTTTAAGAAGGAATGTATGAAAAGCCAGTAAAATACACCCCCTACAAGACCATTAATTTTATTCTGCAAAAAGCCAAGCTGTAATGCAGACAATGACAACGATCATCATACCTAACATTTACCAAGCCAGGGACTATTAGGAAAGTCACAGTTAGCACGTCATTATTTATTAACTTATTTAATGGCCATGACCTCCAAGAACTGTTATCCTTGACTTGTGTTTTTGAGACAGGGTCTCACTCTGCCTGTAATCAGGGCCTGCCTGAAGCAAGCCATAGAGCCCAGGTTGGCCTTTACTTGAGGCAGTCCTGCTGATTTAGCTTCCTGGATGCTGGGATTACAGGTGTGCCCCGACACAAGAGCACAAGAAATGCTGGGATGACAGACTTGTCTGTCTTCAGGACAGTGTGCGTGCCTGTGGAGGTCCCAAGGGTGACTTGAGAATCATTCTGGATTGCTCTACCTCCTTGTTGCTTTGCTCTAGGGGTTCAAACCAAGCTCTGCCCTCCAGGACTGAAGCGCAGACCACCTCAAATTCCACTTGGTATTTTGATGTGAGATCTGGGGATTCAAACTCAGATTCTATTGCTTGTGAGGCCAAAGCTTTAACTCCTGAACCATCTCTCCAGCTCAAAACTGCCTTTTAAACAACTCATTGCTCCCACAGATCAGAAGAACACTCAACACTCTATCTTGATGCATCCTTCTGCAACAGAAGGTGTTTATTACAGAAAAACACAACTGGCCAAAATATAGAAAGTAAGTGACTGTGGACTGCTTGGCTCTCAACAGAACATCTAAACCACACCCATCCCTGACCCAAGGCTTAGGAAACAATGAGGAAGAGAGAGTGGAAAGACTGTAAGTGTCTGAAGTGTGACAGGGATGTGGCCAGATATTATCTGCTGGACTTGACAGGACTGGGTAAAATCAGGACATGATTTTACAGCAGTCATGTTTATTTCCACAAGATATGCATGGAAACTGTTCTATCTACATTTCGCCATGGAAGGGGAAAGATTTTAGGATGTTCCAGGCCTCCTTGAGAGACTGACAAAAACTAATACTGATGGGGAAGAAATGAAGATGCTTTTCCCAATGGTATACTCACTGATACATGATTTGTGCTCCAGCAAGTAAAGCACATGTCATCAAAGGCAAACCAGCTAAAACTTTGCTTTTTATTTCTTTTTTTTAATTTTTAAATTTTTTATTTTTACAATCATATTGAAAACTAATCCCTGCTTCCCTCCAACCCCCCTGCCTCCCATCTCCCTCCCTTCCCTTCAGCAATCCATTCTACTCTCTTCCACCCTCCTGCCTGGCCGCTTCTATGGGCCCCAGGGTTCCCTCTGGCTTGTCTACTCTTGTGAGGGTTCCGGCCTTTATGACATACCAAGTCCTTTGCTTTTTATAAAAAATTTGTTTCATCTGTGTGTGTGTGTATGGGGGGGCACATGTGCTAGAACACAGGGACGTCAGAAAACAACTTTGTATAGTCCATTCTTTTACTTTTACATGTATTCTGGGGATCTAATTCAGGGCGGTATGGCAAGCATCTTTAAAAACCAAGTTGCCCTGGAATATCTTGTTTTTACTTTGTATCTCATGAAAGTCATTGTTGCCTGGGATAAATTGGTCTATCTTTATGTCACATTGGGCATTGATTATCATTCATCTGGACTTCCAAGCAGAATTCAGATGTGCTGAAAGTGGGCCAAAATCTAGAACTTTGTGCATAATGCACATTAGAACAGGAGGCTTTGAAAAACAATCCTGATTCAGGCATCATCCAGTATGGTCGGACTGGAATCTCTGCAGGGGCTGGGAGAAACCTGGCTCCCAGATGATTCCATGTACACGCAGAAGTGGACGTCTCCACAGTGATGGAAAGTCCTGGAAGTGGAGAAGGAGCCGTGAGTCACGGCATGGAGGTGACTGCAGAGCAAACCTTGGTTGGTAGCCAGCAAGGAGCAGGGCCATAGTGCCTCTGCGACAAAGATTCAAGTTCAACCAGAACAGGCAAGGAAGCCTCCTCCTCCACCAGAGCCTCCAAAACAAACATATACTGTGGACAGCAGGCTTGGAGCCTCAGCGTTGACACGGCTGGCTGTGTGGTCTTGGGAAAGTCATTTGCACCCGAGGGTCTGTTTCCACCATAAGTGTGATTCAACTACATGACCTCCAGGCCCCTGAGGAATGCCAGCATTCTGTGACTCAGAAAAGGGGAATTGCATTTTCATTAACTCAGAGTTCTGCTCCCAGCTCCACCCCAGCAGCCCACTCATCCATGAGTGATTTCGCACAGGCACAAAAAGCTGCTAGCTGTCATTTCAGGGTGGCCAGGGAAATGAAAGTGAACACAAAAGAATAAACAAACAAAAACAACAAGAAGAAAACAAACAAATTCTCTTCCCTTTGTTTGAGTGAACAACTTTCTAAAATGAACTTGCAGGTTGGAGAGATGGTTCAGGGGTAAAGGGGTTGCCTCACAAGCAGAAGGACCTGATCCCAGATCCCACATTCAAAAAGAGCGGCATGCACTTCCCGCTCTGGAAGGTGGAGACTGAAAAACTGTAAAGCAAAGAGGAGGGAGAGCAATCCAGGGTGATTCCCAAAGTCACCCTTGGACAGGATGTAGGGTGGAAATGGCGGCAGCCTGCAATTCTGGTCCTAAAAGGCAGAACCTAGGAAACCTGGAGCAAAGTAATAAGGAGATGGAGGAATTCAGTATGAGTCCTGAAGTCACCCTTGGGCTTCCACAGGCCACATACTGTGGGGGGCACCAAGGCCTAAGCCTGCTCCCTTGAGTCAGATGCATTGGCACATGTTTAAGAAGTCGCAGGTGCGGACCTCTACCATTAGTGACAGACGAAAATACCTCCTGTTTTGTTTTCTCTCCCAGGCTGCTCTCAGGCACTCACCAAGGTGCCCCCCCCCCACAATTCCTGAGATCACCAAGGTGTTCTTTCTGTAGTTCCTTCACTGTGCATCTTGAGACTGCTGAAGTCTGTTATCTATGGATCACAAGATTATGTGCATAAAGTCACAGTGCATAAGTAACTGCCTGCAGATACCATGTCTGTCCCCACAAAGGAACTAGGGGTCACATCTGCTTGACAATGTCTATGTTTAACATAATCCTGTAAAGAATTAAGCTGTGTTGTTCTCTGGTTTCCCCCTGGTATAAATACTTGTGCTTGCTGCTAATAAAGTTGGCAGGATAGTTTGGATAAAGGCCATCCTAGTTCCCTCTGACCCAGCCTGATCTTCATTCCCACTCCCACTCCTCCTCCCTGTGTATTGCACGGGTTTGTTCTGGTTTGTGGACCTGTGCAACATACCAGTAAGATGGCTCGGTGGCTGAAGGTACTTGCTACCTAGCCTAAAAGCCTGAGTCTAAGCCTCAGAGTCCACTTGGTACACACAGTGCCTTCACACACATGCACACGCACACGCACACGCACACACACACACACACACACACACACACACACACACATGCACGCACATGCAGAGAGAGAGAGAGAAAGAGAGAGAGAGAGAGAAATAAAAATTAAAATAAATAAAATGAACTTACACAGGGAGACATTAAGAAGCATCTGAGATGGAGAGACTTGACTCTTGCATTAGCTTTCTTTGTAAAATTTTTATCAGAAAACATTCATTTATGGTTGTGTGTGTGCACGCATGCTTGTGCTTCAGACTGAAGACAGTCTGTGAGAGTTGGTTCTCTACTTGTACCAAGTGCACTCTGAGGATTAGACTCAGGTTTTCAGGATTGGTAGCAAGCACCTTCAGCTACTGAGCCATTTTACTGTATGTGGCCGGTGGAGGCCCGAGGGTGACCTCAGGACTCCTCCTGGATTGCTCTGTCTCCTTATTGCTTTGCTCTGGGGTTTTCAGGCTTTGCCTTTCAGGGCCAGAACTGTAGGCTGCTGCCATTTTGCCCTGCCCTGGAATTTTAACTGAGGTCCTTCAGCTTTAACTCTTAAGCCATCTTCCCAGCCCTGTCCCATATTTTTTTAAAAAGAAAAAACAGCAATTTTTGACTGTTCCATAATATTCATAATGTATTTGATTATATTCACTCCCATTACCCTGCATTATTCCTCACCTTTCCTTCTGAATCCCTTTTTATTCCCACTTAATCCCCCAATGGCTATTCCAGTGAAGAACATGACATGTCCTCCTCCAGCAACCATTCTCGGGAGGGGTTGGGGCCTCATGGGCTCCTCTGTCCAGGATAAAAAGCCAAAGGGCTCAGTCTTAGGCAGGTATCCATAGTTGCTGCGTGCTCATATTTGCTTCGACCACGTCATACCTGGATGACAGGGTTTCGTGACTTTCCTGTCCATTTTCCAACATATTAGTTTTCTACTGTGACCACAGATTCAGCAGCTTAGCCGACAGAGAAACGTGGCTTAGCTGACTTATAGCAACTTTGCTTCATTGCTCTAGAGGCCAGAAGTCTCACATCATCCCAGTGGGAGTAAATCCAGCTGTCCATGGGTGGCAGATGGCAGGAGGCAAAGTTAGTAGGAACAGACGTTTGAAGCTTGTCTGGGCTTCCTAGCCAGTTTGAGGTCAGCCTAGGTAACACGATAAAATCCTGTCTCAAAATGAAACTTGGAGGGTGTGGTTCAATGGTAGATCACTTGTTTGACATGCGTGAGGCTCTGTGTTCCATCCCTGTCACCACAACGAGGATGCTTTCTTGCCTGCTTTGACTTTTGGGTGGATACAGTTCTTGTTGCTGTAGTACTGCGGCCTTGGTTGCTCGCCCTCTGCTGTTTGCTGAGGGCTTCTGGAGAGGTCAGTGGGCATCCCTGGACTCACGACTGCTTCCTTTGTTTTCAAAGCCTGTGATGGGGCTGGGGGCAGCAGCTCTCACCCCCAACTCCTTTTCTCTTCTCATTTTTTCTAATTCAGCCAGGATCGTTTCTCTTTAAGGACTAGCATGATAAAACTGAGCCCACCCAAACAAAGCAGGGTCTTCGCCCATCTTGCTGTCCTTAGCCATTATGCGTACCCGTAGAGTGCTTGACATGTGATATAACATGTTTTCAGATTCTGAGGATTAGAATGAGGGCTTAAGTGGTCTACTTGTCCTCTGCATAGTTCCTTACTATTTTGAAAAAAAAAATACCCAACAAAAGCAGCTTAAGGAAGGAAGGGGTTATTTTGGTTCACAATTTGAGGGGACGATCCATAAGGCCAACGGAGAAAGGAATAGCAAGGAATCGAGCAACTAGACAACTGTACGAGCTTTATTTGAGAATAAAATCCTGGCACCCAGTGGAAGAACCACAGCTCTGTCTGTGGCTTACAGACTGGAATAGATGTCAGGCAGGAAAAGGGGGGAGGGAGAAGCTGGTTGAAATTTCCCTCTTTGGGGTCTGCGGCCAGAGGTTTCCATGAAGTGGTAGGAGCAAGGCCCAGATGCTGAAGGAATGTTGGGTGACTCGCCCCCTGGCCAGGCAGATGTGCTGTCCAGAGATCACTAGGGGTGTTCCTCTGGCAGCCCCTAGGCCGACGGGAGCAGATAAGGCAGGAAGGCTGGGAGTATAGCAGTATGAATGAGGAGGAGGGACCAAGATCTGTGAAAGGGGCCCGATAAAGCACAAAGGACCAGCGTGCGAGAAGACAAGCCTCTTTTCAGAAAAGAGGTCTCCAATGTGCTGTGGCTACAGTGACCAGGCTCCGTCATGGTGTGAAGGTTTGGCAGCAGGAGTGTGAGGCAGCTGGTCACGTGGTATCCACTGCCAGGAGGCAGAGAGTGATGAACGCTGTGCTCAGCCTGGTTTTTCTCCTTTTTCTTCAGTGATCTACTCCTGACCATGGATGATGTTGCTCACGTTTACGGTGGTCTTCTCATCTCAATTAAACCAGTTGATCTAGGGGCTGGAGAGGTGGCTCAGGGGTTAAGCCTCTGCCTTGCAGGTGGAAGGTCCTGAGTTTGGATCTTAGACCCCACGTATAGATGCCCGGTGGAAGTGGGAGCGGCTTGTGTTTCTGGTCCTGGTGGGGCGGAGCCTGTGAATCCCAGGGCAGAATAAACAAGGAGGAGGTGGAGGCGTCCATGGTGGTTCCCGAATTCACCTGTGGTTCTACACACACACACACACACACACACACACACACACACATACACACATGCACACACACACACACACACACACACAATTGAATAAAACAAAACAAAACAAAACAAAACAAAAAACCCGGTTGATCTAGAAACTCCCTCGCACACATGCCCAAGAGTTTGTTTTCCTATTTCCATGATGATTTTAAATCTCAAATTGACCATAAATATGGCCATTGAATTCTGACTCCAACAGACATTTGCTGCTGCTGTTGTTCTGTAAGTTAAGAAGTAAATCCAGTCCAATGGCCACAGCAGAAGGATCGGGAGTTCAAGCTCATCTTGGGCTACATAGTAAGTAAAGGCAGCCTGATTGACACGGGACCCTGTCAGGAAAGAAAGAAAGAGAGAGAGAGAGAGAGAGAAGGAAAGCTGAAAAACAAGAGTTGGTTCATGTGTTACAAGCTCTAGATCACTAGATCTCTAGTTGGAATGTTTTCCAACTACTGAATATTAACCCAGGAGATGAAAATATTTATTGAGTATCATGTTTCTACTGAGGTATGTAGAGCAGAATTCTAGACACTGAAATTTCTAGGCTTAGCTTTTCTTTCATTCAGCAATAAGAAAATAGCATGCCTAATTCTTTTCTATTAAATTATTCTTTGACAGTTTCATATATGATTACAATGAATTTGTGTCATTTTTACGTTGTATTACCTGATCCCCTTCCCCTTCCTTCTTCTATTGAAAACCTTCCCGACCCTCTCCCCTCCTTGCATGTTTTGTGTGTGTGGTCCACTAGCACGACTCATTCTATGAGTTCTTTGAAAGCAGGCGTCTGACCCTCTCCCCTCCTTGCATGTTTTGTGTGTGTGGTCCACTAGCATGACTCATTCTATGAGTTCTTTGAAAGCAGGCGTCAGTGGCTTTTGGACCCTGTGCCCAGTGGAAGCCTGTGCTTTTCTGCTGCAGAGCTTGATTTGCTTCAGCGCATCTCCTTCAGCACCAGCAACACCTGGGAAGGGAATTCGAAGCACTAGCAACTAGGCAACACAAAGGATGAATTCTTTAATATAGATCCTCAAAATTCGACAAACAATTTCTGTGTTCTGGATCCTTCATCTATTTGGCCTCTGAACTCTAGATTACATGGCTCTGAACTTGTCTTCCCCAACTCCATCTAGTCCTTAAAATTGAACCCAGGGCCTCACATAGTCTAGAAGATTGTTCAACCCTAAGTTACATCTGCAGCTACAGCTCTGAACTCTTCCTGTAGGAATGGTGGATGTATTTTTAAAATGCAACTTAGTGTGTGGCATACACACACACACACAAAAAAAAAAACAACAAAAAACTAGTGTGTGTGAACACATGTATGTGTGAAAGATTGTGTGGCTGTGTGCAACTGTAGAGGTTAGAGGTGAAGGACACCTTTTCACAAGTTGCTTCTCTTTGTTATTTCTGCTTCCTACTACTTAACGTGAGATTCCACTCCTACTCCCATTTACTCTAGGAATGCTGGGATTGCAAACACTAGCCACCGTGTGTGGCTTTTGTTTGTTTGTTTTTACATGGGTCCTGGGGACTGAACTCAGGTCATCAGGGTTACGTGGCAAAGTGATTTTACCCATTCAGCCATCTCCTGCACCCCAGAAACGCATTGATTCAGCATGTATGTTTAGGTTGCCTGCTCAACCCAATGTGACCCTGAAGCTGACCAGAGATCGCTGAGGTCAGGCTGGCTCCTGCTGAAAAGCAGTCTTTCAGATTCGTGATTGAGTGGGAAGGCTGCCCTTGTTGAAACGGAACCTGTGTGCCTCCCACAATTGTACAATGAGACAGGAACTTGAGCTTCCCTCCAGTTATTCCGGTTAGTTGATTAATTATTCAGAAACTTGTCTCCACTTACAACAGCAGGAAGAAAAAAAAAACAACTTAAATCTTCTTTTCTGAGCATCTCTTTAGAACAGTGTTTCGTCTGGCCTGTCTGGGCAGGAAAGGAAACATTTTGCTCTGAAGAGGATAGAAACACCACATTCCAAAGCATTCTGCTGTGGTGTTTGAGTCCGATAAGCAGAGCTGGGGGAATGTTGGATGAAACGGATTCTTCCAAATCTTTCATTATCAATATGACAGAATCTTGACTTAAACAATTTTCCTTCATGGAGGAAATATATCAGCTCTGGGTGCAGAGAATGTTCAGGAAAGAGCTCAGACAAGGGACAAACAAGCCTGGATCCAAACCCCGGTCACCATCCTTTGACTGAATAGTCACTTGATCTCTTCAGCACCTCACTTTCCACAGTCAGGAAACCAGAAAATATCCGCTTAGAGCAGGCAGAGTCCTTGGTTCATAACAACCCAAACTAGCCATATATTTTCACACTGAAACAGCAAAGTGACTTACTAGCATGCTGGGTCGCTCACGGACCCTCCAGAAAGGATGATGGACAGGAACCAAGCCAGCCTGTAAGAGACACTCACACTTGCTGGCACGTCCTGTCCCCTCTGCTCACAGAAGCTCGGGGTTGCTGTCCTCCTGCCCACCGGCCGATGCCTACTGTGGATTCTCTTTTTCGGGACATTCATATCCAGTTCAGTGTAATCTGCAGGATGCATCTGTGCGGTGAACTTAGGTCATCCCTGGCAGTGGAGGAGTCTGGAAAAGCAAATGTGTAATGTTGTGGTTTCTATGGTGAGAAGTGGATGCTTCCTTCTCTCCTATTGGCTGGAGTTTCTGAGATCAGGGATTTTCAAAATATAAGAAGAAACTCTAGATGACTCAGAGTTCTCTACCACTACTATGAGACTGAAATAAAAGAAGGGAGGATGGAAAGACGGCTCAGCTAAGGTGTCAGTTAAGGCATCTGCTTGAAAGTCTGGTGACTTGAGTTTTAATCCCGGAAGCTACCGGTGGTGGAAGGAGAGAAGTGACCTCTACTCATGTGCCGTGACATACATGTGTATGTTCCCCTTTCACAAATAAATAAATGAAATACAAAAAAAAAAAAAGAAAAAAGAAAGAAAGAAAGAAGGAAGACGGGAGGTGGTAGAAAGGAAGTAGAAAGGGAGGGAAGGTCAAACAGAAAAATAGGAAAACATGAAAAAATAAAGAAAGGAAGGGAGAAAGAAGGAAGAGAGGAAATAAGAAAGGAAGGGGTTGGGGAAATGGCTTGGTTGGTAAAGTGTTTGTTGTGCCAGCATAAGGACTTGAGTTCAGATCCTTAGCACCCAAGGCAAAGCTGGGTAGCAGATGTGGGCCAGTGATTCCAGTCCTGGGATTGGAAGAGACAGGCCAGTCCCCAAAGCTCACTGGCTAGTCCTTCTAGCCAATGGGTGAGCTCCAGGCTCAGAAAAAGACTCCGTCTAAAAAATATATATGTATATATATATATATATATCACAACAAAAAATTGTCAATCAATCTGTAAGAAGAATCCCTCTTTTGGGCTCAGGGGCCACTTTTGCAGGCGGAAGGTCCTGAGTTCGGATCCTAGACCCCACGTATAGACGCCGGGCGGAAGCGGGGCGGCCTGCGTTTCTGGTCCTGGTAGGGCGGAGCCTGTGAATCCCGGGGCAGAGTAAACAAGGAGGAGGTGGAGGCGTCCATGGTGGTTCCCGAATTCGCCGTGGTTCTACACACGTACACACACGCACACACACACACATACATACACACATGGACACACGCGCGCACACACACACGCACGCATGTACAATTGAATAATAATAAAAAAGAAAAATCCCTCTTTCTTTGTTTGTCCAGCAGCAATCACTCCCTTTCTCTGTAGTTACACTTCCCGAGGGAATTCCCATGCCACCTGATGTGACTGCATTGCAGTCCCTGTCCCGGGGCACCCCCGAAGCTCTGTATCAGAAGCTCTGTATCTCTGTGCTTATCCCTCACTCAGGGTCTCTGGATGGCCTCCGTTATTCCTGCAGCTCTGATCTGATCCATCTCAATGTTCTAAATAGATAAAAAGAACTGCATAGCTAATCATCACTAAACTGTCCTTACAAGTTAGGAGAGAGAAACCCATTTAACTCTGTATCACATGGTAAGAAAGATGCATCAGGTCAGAGGTCAAAGTATTTTTTCTATTTTCTTCCTTGATTCCCTGCCATCTTTCCTCTAGTCTAGACTGCTTCTGCAGAGGCATGGCCTAGCATGACCTGAGCTTCGCTGCTGATTTATCTACATGTAGCCTGGGCTACTGTAAGACCCTGTCTCAACAAACAAACTAATCCAGCTAGTAAAATAATAACAATAACAATAACAACAATAATAATAATAAAAACACTGTAGCTAGTTGCTCTGTAAGATCCAGAGAAAGATCTACAAAAGGCATGAAGACAATGAGTATTAAGGGTTCAGCTGTGGGTCCCAAGGCCAAGACATCTCTCACCCCCACTGCCCTACAGGATAGGACAATTCTCTTTCCAGAGTAGCCCCTTAATGCCCTAGGCAATAAAAGCTCTGCCTAGAGACTCACCTCTCCCCTTCCTGCCTGCCTACCCTTCCTCCGTTCTCACCTCTCTGGGATCCTTCCCTCCGCCGTGCCAGGCTTGGCCACTCTTTCCTGTTCTTACCACCCTCTCTGACTTCTATTCCAATGATCTCCCTCTCACATTTCTGAAGTCTGTCTCTTGTGTTAGTTCCTCTTTATTCATGGACCCCTATACAGACCTTGCACACATTGTCAGGGTCTCTTGGGATCCCCCCTCTATCTTTTAACCAACAAGCCATGCTTTGGGTTTTGTATGAGCGAGTTTAATAAATATATATAGCAAACGAAAGTAGGAGAGTAACAAAAAGCAGATACAGAGCAAACATCATCCAATCGAGTGAGTACCACATCCAGCAGAGACAACTGGAGTAGCCAGAGAGAGAGAGAGAGAGAGAGAGAGAGAGAGAGAGAGAGAGAGAGGAGAGAATGCCAAAGGTGACATCATCACATCGAGGTTTACAGTATCTATCTATCAGAAATCTACCGGGGGAGTTGAGGCAGTCGGCTGGAGTCCTTGGTTGAAAGTTTCTCTCAATGGATGAGCTTCCCGTGGCTGAACTTCCTGCTTCCCATGCTCGTGGCAAGCATTTTTATAACTTGGAATATAAAATGGGAATGGTCACCGTCTAGTTGTTCCCAATGACACAATCTTTGTAACACCCTCAGATGCTTGCTGTCACTCCCTCTGCCCTAGGAAGAACCAGAGGCCAGCCTGATCCTGGGCAAGGGGTTCTGAAGGACAACCAACATAAACCGCTTGAGTCTGAGCCTCTTGCTCCCACAGCCCACTTTTAACAAGCTTAAGCAGGTCACAAGAATTTAACTGCATAATGTCTATTCCAACAGCCAAAGCCTGTTTTCCCTGTAGCACGAAAGATCTCAGAGAGCAGCCTCAGTTTTCAATTTAATTGAAAAGGTGTCCTGGTTGGATTATTCATCCTTTGGATACCAATAAAACAGCAAATCTGAATCTGTTGATGGGAAAAGAGGTCAAGCAGCCACCTGTTCCTCTGTGTAATAAGAATAAACTTGGGGATATGCTTCCCTGAGTTCTGGAGCTGCTTTGTAGATTCCTCATACCCAGGTAAGAACAGTGGGATTTGTAGCCAAATAGGCTAGAAGCATTTCCTGATTGTCAATAGTGCCTGAAGTGTGTGTGAGGTGTGTGTGTATATATGTGTGCATGTATGTGTGTGTGTGTGTGAAGTGTGTATGTGGTGTGTGTGTGTGTGTGTGCGCGCGCGCGTGTGTGTGTGTGTGTGTGTGTGTGTGTGTGTGTGTGTGTGTGTGTGAGTGTGTGATCATATGGGTCAGAACGCTCCCCCCTTGGGGTCTGAAGATGGAAGACAGAGTCCAAACTGGCTGGAAGGAGAGGATATCTGCTGTGTCTGCTGAAGGTCCTAGTTGCTGGTGGAAAAAAATCCCCACACTGGTTAAAGACCCGAGGCTACTGAAGTGTTCCATGCTGATTGGTGAATGAAGGAACAGGAAAGCACGTTGATTGGCTCTGCCTCCTCTGTTGCCAGGCATACTTTTTCATATTTACATTTTTAAAGTTTCTTTCTTCTATTTTTCCCCCCCACCTCCACCACCTCCAAGATCTTCCAAGATAGCTCAAACTGGTCTTGAACTTATAGCAGTCCTCATGCTTGAACCTCCCGAGTGCTGGGATTGTAGATATCATACCTGTTGTCTATAATTATTAAGGTCCTTTTAATGTGGTTGCTAATTTCATGTTCCTAATCATTCTTTAGAGTAGACTTCCTCTGTTCAAATACCCACGTGTTTCCTGACAACGCCCTGGTTGAGACAATTGCCAAGCATCAAGCTTTTTTCTTAGGTGCTCGGCTATCTAAGAAAGACACAATAGCTCATTTTTTCAAAACTCCATTTTTCAAGTCTATTAACCCATCGATCTTTTGGTATGTATAACTGTATTGTGGTCTGCTTGGAAAGAGCATGTGAAGACATGCTGAAATTTGCAGACAGAGTGGTTTGCTGTCTGAGATGTGCTGCAGAAATTACCTGGAGCGGGGAGAGGAAAATAGGGAATATAGAGGAAATAAGATTAGCTTTGAGCTAATGAATTTTCTTCTCTTTATTTTATTTTAGTGCTAGTTTCATTCTCCCATTGCTGAACAAATGCAGGACCCAAACAATTTAAGGGAATAAGGGATTTATTTCAGCTTATGGGTCCTGATTGTGTTCATCAGCATAGCAGTGAACATCAGGAGCCAAGAGAACTAGTTATACACATGTTCTCAGGTGTTGCTGAGAGAAGAGCATATTTTCTCTCTTGGCAGTCTGCCAAAACACTGTACCAAACCCCCATCTTATCTACCTGCCTAAGGAAGGGTTCCGCCCACTATGGACTGGGTCTTCCCACATCAATTAAATAACCTTCCACTGGCCTGCTAAGGGCCTTAACTAAACAATTCCTCACAGATGTGAACAAAGGCTCAGACCTCAACTGTCAGGTTGGCACTTGCAATTAACTGCCACAATTTTATTTTATTTGTGCATGTATGTATATGGTGTTGCTGAGGGAATGTGAGTAGACTGAGAAAACAGGATACTAGGACCTCAAAAAGTGAAGTTTATTTGACCCGTCCAATCAGGCGGACTCCTGACCTCATGGTTAGGTCTTGAATTTTATGAGTCTTACTTACATGATGAGTTCAAGAGCATTTCTGGATCATCTAATTGACCACAGGTTTACAGAGAATCTTTGGTTAAGGAGTCAGGAAAGAGGAGATTGCAATGCAGCAGCAATTACAGAAGCAGGTTAAAGGAGCCAGGAGAGTCCTGATCAAGACTCCTCTGGGCCCCTTTCACAATGACTGTGAAACAGAGATAAGCAGAGTCGAGGCTTCTCTTATCTTTTAACTAGACTTTAAAATTGAAGGAACCTCCTTACTGTGTTCTCTCTCTCTCTCTCTCTCTCTCTCTCTCTTTCTTCTCTTTCTCTCTTTCTCTCTTTCTCTCTCTCTCATGGCACGTGGAGGTCAGAGAACAATCTCAGAAACCAGTCTTCACTTTCTACCTTGTTTGAGATAGAGTTTCCTTTGTTTTTCTGCTGCTACACCAGACTACCTGGCTCATGAGTTTCCAGGGCCTCTTCTGTCTCCCTGTAGGAGCACAGGGATCACAGATGCCGATTCTACATGCGGGCCTTTTTGTTTTTATCATTGCAAAGATTCTGGAAATTTGAACTCAAGTCTTCATGCTCGTGTGACAAACATGTTTGCCCACAGAGTGCCTCCCCAGCCCCATGACCTAATAAATGTTAAAAGTAGTACCACATTCAGTTTTTGGAAAAGTATTTCACAGCTTAGTATAAATTAAAATTTTTAAATTTAAGTTTAACCAAGTTAAGTATACTTAATTTTGTCTATTTTAAAAAGTTTAGATAGTAAAACAAAGACAAAATGACAGCTGGGCCTTCAATAATCATGCAGTGAATACAAAAGAAGAAAATGTACAGTCATTTTCTTCTATAAAATTCTATTTTGACTGGTGGTCCTCAGTGGCCTGCAGGAGCGAGGGTCAGCTGCGAGGGTCGGCTCAGAGCTAAAGACCAGTGTATTTTTCCAAATGGTTATCTTGGTGAGTGACCACAGTTTGGATTTCTTCCTGAGCACTATATGAGATAATTTCCTGGCTTCTCGGCTTCCTTTAGCATGACTTCCATTAGTCAGATTTCAGTCAACCAAGCAATTTAGCACTCGTGTATGTACGTATATGAGCACATGTATAGTATACATGTGTGCATGTCACAGCATGTGTGTGGAGGCCAGAGGACAACTTATAGAGTTCTCTCCTTCCTACAATGTACACTCCAGGAATTTGAACTTAGTTGTCAGGCTTGGTGACAAACACCTTTATGGGTTGAACCATCTCTCCGGCCCTAATCAGCAGTGAAACTCCCCACTCCTCACTGTTCAACCTTATGCAGCGAAATCAGTGTAATCGATCTCCATTTTCATGTGAATTTCCCAGCCCCTTCCCATATCAGTTTGCAGCCTTTACAATTCCTGAGTTAATCTTCTTTCTTTGGACCTGACTGTGTAATTGTTTCTCGGGGCCTCAGAGGCAGTGGGTGGAATAGGGGGTGAACTGACTTTTTTACACAGTGACTCCTCAAGTAAAAGGGATTTGGGGGGAGGGGCTGAGACTCATTAGACAAGAAAAGCACGGCAGCCTTTTTTTTTTTTTAATTGAAGAAAGTTTGTTCAGCCTTGTTTCAAATTCCCACCTGATCAATTAGATCGTGCTGGCCGTTCCATTGGCATGCCAATAAGTTGCTTTGAACTTACAAACACATGTAGAAAAGATTGGCAGGTATGTTTTATCTTCCTGGGTGAATAGAAATGAAATTATCCATGAATTTTCCATCACAAGCTGCTTTGAAATGAGATGACCAGAGGCATACTTTGTCTTGGAAATATCCATTGCCTTTGGCTGGTGTCCATGAGCAACACAGGACTATCGCCATCGAGGTTCACTAGGTATCTCCATGATTCCTTCCCACATGGGCACAACTCCCTGATCCAGTTGTCACATGTTTACTGAGTTTCCAGTGTGTCCTGGCGTCATGTTAGACTCTGAGACTACAGTAATGGTCCCTGCATTGAAGCTGTTAGAAGCATAGTAGGTAAGGCAGATATAAAGTCCAGTCGTCAGGGCGGGTAAGAAGAAAAACGGCTGCTCAAAGGAGAAAGTAAGTATAGCTGGGGTGGCCTGGATTTAAAGAAGCCATCACAGAGGAAAGAACATTCCAATGTGGAAAGATATCTTAGGGATTCCCGGAGATGAGGGGTTACCCAGGTGGAGGCAGAAGAGTCCTGATGCTTGGGGAGCTGTGAAGAGCTGGGACTCTAGAATAGAAGAGAGCGTGGGGGGCAGAAGGTGAGGAGAGGCAAGAGCCAGGCATGGAGACCTTCAATGCTGTGCTGAGGATTCCTGCCGCATCCACAGGTGCTAGAGAGCCACGGGTGGGCTTCAGACAGCTGAGTGGGTTCTGAATGCAAGCTACATGGCCAGATGAAAGTGGGGGGGGGTGGAGCAGGAGACCACCTGAACAGAGATGCTACTGTGAGGTCACATGCTGCCGCATCCATCTTCGATGGTTCCCATAGATGGGACTAAGACCCATAGCTGTCTTCCTCGGGAATCCTAAATCAGCAGATTACTTAGATTTCAGGAAATGAAATCAGACCTTTGGCAGGGTGGCAGCAGGGGCAACTGATTGACAAGGCTTTCGGCTTCCCTTTCACAGTGCAGACTATGGGAAGCAGATGCCCTGGCATGAAATGTATTAGTTGACCCCACCCCCTTGTGGGTCACTGCAACTAAATGAAAGACATATAGATTTACTTCAGGGTCCAAACTGAGCATCAGATGTGGGCTACCTCATACCTGTTGCCCCAACTTCTTACTTCTCCCCTTCTGAATGGCAGTCCCCACTTAGCTACTGGAAGGAGAGAGTACAATCTGCGTTGTGTTACCTGACTCAGCAGCTAGCCTGGCCTGATGCAGTTGCATTTTCTGTTGCCAAATTATAGCAATCTGATATTCCTTAGACTTGGAGGATTTGTTGCTGAATGATCAGGTCTCTCTCTAGGGTGGTTCAAAATTATGAGCTGGCCTGACAGGGACTCCTACTAATGTACAGTGACTTGGTTCCAGTCATTTTTGGTGAATGTGGTTTCCATGATTTCTTGACTTAGAGGTTGTGTTCACAGAATGAAGTCCCAGTACCTCATGTTCTTCTGAAGTGCATCTTTCTGGCGTGGTTCAGTTATGTTACCTGTGACTTGTCAGAACACTATCAGTTCTTTGCTTTCACAGAAACATTTCTGGCATCTAGTACACCTGGCCTTTCATAAAGCTTACGTTGGAGCTGGAATTGGTAGGTTTTTCTGGTGAATAGTGAACATCAAAGAGATGGACTCTGTTTTTCTAAACATAGTTTCATCCCATTTAATCTCTATAGAACTCTGTGGGGTACAGTATTTCCCCTTATTTGCATATAATGCAGTGATGATTAGGAAAGTTAGGTAGATAACCCAGAATCCCTCGGAGAAACCAGGCCTGAACCAAGGTCAGTGCCTACCTGCTGTGATGCTCACTAACCGGCAGTATTTTCAGATCTCACATTCTCAGCGGGAAGTGCTTTGAGGGCTGCAATGTCCCGGTTTTTATGACTCTGTGAGGCAGAATGCAGTTTCTCCCAGAACAAGTATGCAGTACCATTTGGTGGAGAGCAAGCCGGACAACTTTCATTAATGTTTGACCAGCTCAGTACCAAAGGTCTGACTTTTCCTCCTGAGCCAGACTTGGCCGAATGGTTCACCTCGCTCTTCCCCTGTAACTGCGGCTCTCTCCTCCCAGCAGCCTGGCTGTTGGGGGACACTGTTGTGTCTGTGTCACCCCATGGAAACCTGACGCTCAAGGAAGCCATGGATCTTGCCCAAGGGCATGGTAGAGTTGGCAAAGCAAGAATTTGAATTAAGTCTTTCCATCTCCATCTATTGCTCAGCACTGCTTGGGGACAGGAAAGGACCTGCCCTTTGAAGGCCGGGCAACAATGCCTCCTAATATTCCCTGGCACCTGACCTGCTTCCCAGGATTTTGTCTTTCTTCTTTCAACTTTTGAACCTAAACCTAGAAAGAGTTACAGGACTCATCACAACGAGTATTTATACAGCGCCAACCATTGTTCCAAGTGCTAGAGGAATAATAGCTTAATCCGGGAGCAACCCTATGGGTAGGTTCTATTATCTCCAGTTAGTGGGGGGTGGGTGGGGAGGATAAAAAGAGGCTCAAAGAAGCCGAGTAACTTACTGCCTTCAAGTATGGAAGTCACTCCGCTATCAAGCACAGCTTTTGTGTCTGGGTTATTTTTTTTAAGTCATTCATTTATTTGAGAGGGAGAATAAAATGAGAGAGAGCGAGAGAGAGAGAGCGAGAGAGCGAGAGAGCGAGAGAGCGAGCGAGCCAGAGAGAGAGAGAGAGAGAGAGAGACAGAGAGAGAGAGAGAGAGAGAGAGAGCTTGAGAGCCCATGAAGAGGTCGGTGGTAGAAACATGTATAATTTCGAAGAAATAACATTAAACAAACTATCTCAGCTAGGCCCATTTACTTTTGGTCAAAAGGGTGCTGGCAAGTTGACAGGCCAGGCACACTGTAGACAAGAGACTAAGGCTTTTTATCCCTGCTGTAGAAGGTGGGGCCTGGAATGTTCCCCCATTGGCTGAGGTGCAGCCTTAAAATCTAATTTTAATATTTTGGCTTCAAAAACAAATAGAAGGAAAGGGCTGTGGATTTAATGTCCCTGCCTGGCACAAAAACTTAATTACTTTTTACTGCTCTCAAAATTCCTGCAGGGTCTAAGGAAATAGATATTTTTTTTATCTCTGTAGAGATTAGCCCTGGTTAGTGTCAGATTGTGCCTGGTGTCTCTATTTTTTATTACCTCCTGTCAGGGAGAATTTATGTCTTACCTCTCAAGGTCAGAAGATAAAGAATTCTCTTAGCTAGAGATGTGAAGACAATTCTAAGACAGGAATGCTTAACTGAGGGAAGACCCTTAGCATTTCTTACAGAGGTCTCTCCTTCTACTACATGGGCTTTTGGGGACTGAGCTCAAATCTCCAAGGTTGCTGGCAGGCACCTTACCCACCGTGCTAGCTCTCCAGCCCCACATCTGGGTTCTTAAATCATAACACTTCTGCAGGAGCTTTTCTTGGTCCCTGAGAAGGAGAATGACTATATTGATCCTCAAATTTGGTGTTCTGACTTCTTTCTAATCTTCTCAATAGTTCCTGGGCTAACGGTGTGGTATTTATCAGTAGAGTGACGAGGCCTTGGGCAGAGTTCTTAACTTCTCTGCAGCTCAATTTCTTCTTTAGGATTGTGGCAATGGTGAGGATACGGAACTCTTGCTCTGTGGAGATGAAACAAGAAGTATCTCGATAGCTCAGTAGCCAGCTAGACTGCTGACTATGGGCCAAAGACACCTCCTGCTCCTAAGAACGTGCCCCAAAGACCATCAGGGCAAGACTACAGCCTGGGTCTGTTGGACTTTGAAGTCCCAACTGAGCACTGTATGAAATGCATCGTACATACTTGCTTCACTGTGCTGCACCTCTTCCTCTAGACTTTCTCATGTCGTCAGTGGGCAGGTCACTCTTTGGCTCCTCCCCCTTCTTATCTCGCTGTGCCGAGTGGTTTGTGCTGAGGAGACGGCACTGGGGTCTAGATTGGGGGTTGGAGGTCATGAAGCAGGGGCATGAAACCAAAACCTGATCCATGTGACACAGGCAGAGACCACAGGATTTGCATACCATGGGGTCTAGTGCAACAGGGATCGTACAGCCCGTGAGCTAACTTCTGATCAAGGTAGGAGTCTGTGGATACGTCCCGTGGATGGTGGCTCGTTACCAGTTGTTACAGCAACTCTTTTGGAATTCTGGCAGCCTGACTCACAGCCTCAGTGCTCAAGCCTGTAGATTCCATCTATTCTTGTTAGTCATGATGGACAACTACATTTTTATAACTTGTTTATACGAATTTTTATACACTAGCATAAAACTGAACACATTAGCAATTTTAAATCCTTAGCATTCAATACATTCACATTGTGTAACCTTAATCCACAGTGTTTGGCATTTTGTAAAACTGAAACTCCCCTGTTCATTAGAAAATAGTTTCCCATCTTCCCACCCTTGACGGGGTAATCACCACCCCGGGGCCTGTCTCTCCGAGTTTGGCTTCTGCATGCTTCGTGCTAGCAGGGCCATTCAGTGTTTGCCTCTGGGTAACTGGTTATTTCACTTAGCATGGGTTGTTCTGTTATAACTTACATTGGAATCTTTTCCATCTAGTGAAGAATTTTAACTTTTGGGGGGTTTGGGACCTTCCATTTGTGACCCAAGATTGCTATTGGAGGTTCTGCTGCATTAGGGTAGAATGTTCTAGAATTTTCAAGGTAGGCTGAGGAAACCTAAATCAGGGAGAATTGATGTTAACAAGTGAAGCCTATTATTTATATAAAGGAGTGAGCTTTTAGATCCTAAGATGAAACACAGCCATAACTGAGAGTTTTAATGAAGAGGCAGAAACTGGGGGGCGGGAGTTGGTCGGGACAGGGAAAAGCCCAGAGAAGAGCCGATAATGGGAGATGCCAGAGGCCTGCCATGTGGGGCTGTTTGTGTGGCATAAGGTGGGCAGCAAGTACCCCCTCTCACTCCAAACCTGCAGCTAAAAGGAATGCCTAACAGAGGACGCTTTCTCTGGAGATCAATGTTTCACATGGAAATTGTCTGTTTTAGTATCAAACCATTTCAAAGGACATCAAGCACAGAGAGCCTTCCTTCTCCATGCTGCAACTTGAGTGAATTGTCGCTGTTCCCCCCACCTGTGTCCATGGTTATACAGTGAAAAATACAGTCCAAGGAACCTGGTAGAAGAGGTATTTCACATCTTCCTCTCTCTTACGTTGTCTCCTTTCAATATTCAGTTTAGTTGAGAGCGAGCATGCAGGTCAGATGATAACTTTAGGAAGTCACTTCTCTCCTCCCACCATATGGCCTTCTAGAGATAAACTCAGATTGCCAGGTTTGTGAGCAGACAGCTTACCAGCTGAACTGTCTTGCTGGCTCTATTCTGATTCTTGTGCTTTTGTCTAACTTTACTTGGAGTTATCACCATATGCACTTTGAACTTTAAAAAAAAAATTAAAGAGCCAATGAGATGGTTTAGGGGGCAAAGGTACTTTATCATGCAAGCTGGACAGTCTGACTGAGGTATAAATGTGGAGAATTTACTCTATCTACATGCCCTGGCATGCGTGCACCCCACATTTGTATGCTTCCCACACAGGCATGAGCACACACACCCTCTCACACACTTGAAATCATCATAATAAGAAATGATGATATAATTGTTAAAACAATACAAAAAACATCTCCACTGAAGACAGACAAATTCTTTAAAATATAAATAGCTATGAATTATCTTTAAAATTACAATTTTATTATTTTTTGATATGCATGGTTTCAAATTCTAATGATATGAAGAATTCAGAAATGCTCTTCTTCCCACATCCTCTTGGCTTGGTTCTGTTGTTCTGGAAAACATTCAGTTCTGTTGACTTCTCTATATTCCTCGGGAGATTTTTGTTTTTATTTTTGCTATGGCAAAATAATTATGCATGTATGTTTCCCACTGTCTTCCTCCCCAAATGGCTGTTTAATAGACAAGCTAACTAACCAACGGCCAGGCAGGCAGACTGATTGACAGACAGGCAGGCAGGCAGGCAGGGAGGCAGACTGATCGACAGACAGACAGGCAGGCAGGCAGAATGACCAGCTGATTTTTCTCTCTAACTTGTAGCTCATTCTGAATCTACACATGGAATCCTTCTTGAGTCTTTTTTTAAAATAAATTATTATTTTATTTTTCTAACTTTACAACCATATTGAGTACTTATTCCTGCTTCCCTCTGTTTCCCCCTTTCCATTCCCCTCCCTTCTGCTGATCAATCCCTTTCACTTCCTCCCACCCTTCTGCCTGTCCGCTTCTATGAAACCCAGAGTCCCTTCTGGCTTGTTTACACCTGTAGGGGTTCAGGCCTCTTGTAGCATATCAAGTTGCCTCTCTTCAGGTTACCCCACTGATAGGGACATTTCCCTTCACTCATACAGTTTTAGTCCCCAAGGTTTCCATTGTATGTTCTTATCTCTCTTGAGTTCCTCAATAAACTGTGGGGGCATGTTGGTATGTCAGTCATTATGCAGGTCTGGTAAGGATAAGTCTCATTGCAGTGAGTTCTTAGATGCTACAGTCCTGCCTTGAATGGAATGTCTTGTCCAACAGTGAACCTTCCCATCTTCAAGTTCTTATAATCTCACCACCCTCTCTTCCACAAGGTTCCCAAAGCCTTGGATGGGGAGAGATTAGGTTGGCCTGATTCTGGGTAAGCATTGCCGGGCTGCTGGCACTCTGCATTATGGCTGGTCATTGTTGTACACTTCATTGCGCTGCTATTGGCCTAGGCTGCATCCTGTCAGGGTTCAGTCTTTTTTGAGACTGAACAATGAGTAGAGTCATGTTTCCGGTATCGCCTGTGTCATTGTGTCAGGTAACTGAGATGTCCCTCTCTTGTGCACATCTTAGCTGCAGCTCAAGCCGGTGCCCGTTCCCTGTCTTACAGTAGATGGGTGCCATCCTGGCCAGGCTTCTGGTGGTTTCTCCCCTCTGCTCACTTCATCCCTACTCTGCCCAGCCCAACGTGAATCTTCTTCTTTTCCTTTCCACCAAGATACCTCCTGTATCGAATCCCAACCCTCAGGCTGGCACCAACATTTACCAAGTCCCGTGGTATTTCTGTAATGTTGTTACTTTAAAATAAGTCTCCTTCCACCAGATTTCAGAGTCTTTGTAGGTCAGCAACCAAGCTATCTCTATTCTATTGTAGTTTAAATCACATGTCAGTGTCTGTAAGTTTTTAAGGAAGGTGAGAAACCTAGCTGCCTGTGCTGACACATCCTGGTATCCCATAATAGCACAGGATAGAGCAGTCGGTCCTTCCTGCCTTGCCAATGCTGAATCACCCGCCTCTTCTAGAAAACAAGGCTGAAGGCTAAGTTCTCTGCTGCTCACCAGGCCTTGATGGACAGGCTTAGAAGAGGCCAAGGGGTGGAGCAGGCATCGAAGGGAGCTCACCCTTTGGGTAACAGCAAATGGGATTTTGCCCTGAGCTGGCCAAATTCTGGGCCCAGAGAGCTAATGGAAATTACCTTCCAGATTACGGGAAGGATGATGTAAGATGATTTAACACATCATCAATGTGACTTTCATTTTATAAAATCCCTTCTAGACTTTGCTCACATTTAATTTATTTTTAAAAAAACACACATTCAGGAACTACAGTCGGGGTAAACACTGCTTTGCAGGCAAGTCTGCACAGATCTTGGCAGGAAATCCAATGAAGGAGCATCTTTC
Organism: Typhlomys cinereus; assembly: GCA_023101885.1. Lineage (NCBI taxonomy): Eukaryota > Metazoa > Chordata > Mammalia > Rodentia > Platacanthomyidae > Typhlomys > Typhlomys cinereus. The sequence goes on along the minus strand of JALPQD010000346.1, from coordinate 613,761 downwards.
TCACCCACAGCCTGTGGTTTCTTTACCTCCGTTTCCTCCCTCTTCAGTTTGGGAGGCATGACTTGGGTTAATTTTCTTCTTTTCCTTTTTTGTTTTGAGAGCATCCAAGAAAGAGAAACTCGAACTCCACCCTCCTTATCTGTTGCAGCTGGAATGTGAGCAAAGTGGGAAGTAGGTGGAAGGAACCCTGAACATCATATTTCTGATCTGATTGTCTCCTTTTAGGTACATGTCATCTTTCTCCCAAAGGGGTAGTGATTATCCAAACTTAGAACTGAGGGGATCTTCGAACCACACCTCTTGCAACCTTTAATCCTTACCATTCGCTTCTGTTGCGCCCCAATGATTCCCACCTGCCTGCATTTTCCACACGAGCGCATGTCCTTTCAGTCATGCTGTGCATCTTTGGCCTCTGGAGTACCTGTTGTCCTAAGAATTCCTTTGTTCTCCCATTACTGTGCCAGGATGCAGCAGAAGATGGACTAAAAACTTAGCCTATGTCCAATCCTGCCTCCATCCCAATTAGCTCTGCTCTTGATATGTTCCCTGTAAACTGAGAATCACATGGTAGCTCCCCAGCAGTTTCTGGAAGGAACAAATGCATTAATATGACAAAAAAGTGAAACAGAGCAGAGACCTTGGTAACAATTAACCATTATTCAAGTTTCTTTGAGTCTTGAAGAACTAGACAACACCTGACCTCTGACTCTTCTTCCAACAATCTCACCACCCAGTACATCTTTACTTGTTTGAAAGAATTTATAATTAATGAACTGAAATAACACTTGAAAGACAGCTGCAGAATAGAAGGAAAGAAACCAAGTGTCTAGGTTCGAATATTGGCCAAGTAAGTAGGACTGAAGTCTTAGTTTTATCATTCTGAAATGCATATCATGTCTGGACAGGGGAATTGTGGGGGATAAGTAGGAAAATGCTTAAGAAGTGGCTCAAACGGGTCTGCCTCATGGCAGCTCTGCAATGCACACGCCACCTTTTTTGTTTGTTTGTTTGCTTTTGGAGGCAGATTTGTATCACATGGGCTGGTCTAGCAGCCTGGAATGACTTTCAGTTCCTGCGCCCTCTGCCTCCACCTTCCCCAGTGCTGGGATTACAAGCACGTGCACCACACTCACTTTCTGCTGTCGTTTTGAAGTAGGGACTCGCTGTGTAGTCTAGGTTGGCCTTGAAACTGTGACAGTCCTCCCGCCTCAGCCTCCCGGAATGCTGGGACCACAGGTGCGTGCAGCATGTCTGCAATACACACTTTTCCAGAGAATGATATTTGGAGTTTTTGTTTTCCTGGCTTTTAAAAGTAGAATTGTTGTAGAAAATTTAGATGATGTCTGTCACTGGATATGTAGAAAGAATTAAAATAATAAATAAGGATGATGAGGTGGTTCAGAGGATAAAGGTGCCTGTATACAAATCTGGTGACATGAGTTCCATCCTCCAGAGTTCACATGGTGGGAGGAGAGAACATCTGGAAGTTGTCCTTTGACCTTCACGTGCACACCATGGCTTTCGTGCCTTCTTTCTCTCTCTCTGTCTCTCTTTCTCTCATAAGTAAAATATTTTAAGAAGTAATAAATATATTGCTGGAGATATCAGTTTCTTCCATCATTAACTTCTATCCTGGAAACAAAACCTAGACAGCCACACTTGCTCTGATCTTTACTACATATATGTGCCCATGCAAAAATAGGTCTGCATATTTTAAAAAAAGAAAAGAACTGGGCCTTGCGAAATGGCTTAGCAGGTAAAAACACTTGCTACTAAGCCCGACAACCTGAGTTCGATCCCCAAAAACCTACATAGTAGAAGCTGAGAGTAGAATCCCGAAAGTTGTCCTCTGTTCACCATATGTGCGCATGAGATAAATCGATAAATGTTAAAAACATATTTAAAAAGAAAAATATTCTATTATATGGGTATTTTGCAGCCTGTGTTACTTGCATAGACACTTGTCAATTTCATTTAGTATTTTCAAAGTCATGGTTTTCATGAGCCATAAAGTGTCCTATGTACAAATACACATAACTCTTTAGCTCTTCTTTTTTATATATTTTACTTGAGAGAGAGAGAGAGAGAGACAGAGAGAGAATGCCTACCATGGTGCTCAGATGGAGGTTAGAAACCACTTAGGGGAGTCAGTTCTCTATGTGGGATTGAACTCAGGTCACCCGCCAGGTACTTTACCCACTGAGCTATCTCGCGTGCCCCAGGTTGCAGCGCTTCTTAGCCACGCTGCATCTCACATCTTTGTCTATGACTTTACATCTTAAAGATAAATTCACTGTACAAGAAACTGGGTCAAAGAAGACATATTAATGGGTCCCAGCACATTTTGCCAATATTTGCTTTTCCGAAAAATTTATATTCCTATCAACAGCGACTAAGATTGCTCTTCGCATGCCACCTTTGCCAGTGGTCTGTTTTGTGTGATTATTTAACTCAGCCTAGATGGTAATCTGGAGCAGCTGTGGATGCCATCTGCTCTAGTGCCTGCTACAGAATGGAGCTTTCTGAACGCTTGAGAACCTGGTTAACTTTCACTGCCATCCACTCTTTTCTCTCTGGGGTTAGGAACTATATACAGTGCTTGATCAATCACCTTCACATTGGTCAGAGGAGAGAGAACTGGAGAAACCTGCCCTTGGTCTTCCACAGAAATGGGCCGGGAGGGGGGGTGGGGTGGGGGGAATAAGGGGGTTAAGTCACAGTTAGTTGGCTGCTGTTCGGGGGCCATGCACAAGGGAACCGGTCTGAGAGAGAAAAAGAGCTGCTGTCAGGGTTAACTTTGCCGCACGTTTGAAACTGAGTTTATTTGCTATCTGCTCTTCCTTCACAACTGGGTGTGGAGAGGGTGGGATCTGCTTGTACAGCTCAGCCTTGGAGCTAAATGAGTGGAATTTTCCAGACGGTTCCTCTGGTTGACTCTTGGCACAGTTGCAGCTTTGCCTTCTGGGAGCTATTAAGCTACAGGCTCCGAAGCCTAGACGGGTGTTCCAGCAGGTCAGATTGTGGGAACCCTGTGTTTTTGTTGGCACAAAGAGCCACACAAGATTTCACACCACGAATGCTATTTTTTATTTTCCCCATACCAGTTCCCCAGTATTTTGTGCCACAGGGCTTCAGTGAGGAAGGTGGCATCCCCCCACCACCGCCCCTTCTTCCAAGATAGCACGCACACCCCAGATTATCTCTGGGCAACAGAAAGTGAACTCTCTGAATGTCCAGTTAGAATCTGCCTGTAATAACATTCTGTTTTACAATGTTTCCGAATCTACACGCCCCTGCTGTGAGGGTGAGTTGGTAGGCTCCTCATCCGTCCTGCCGCCTCTTGGATAGTTGGTTCTCTTCCAATTATTAGCCTGTTAATCTGTTTCACTGGTGTGGGAGTCCCACCCGTGGCCCCTGGGTCAGATGTAGCTGAGAATAATTATGAATGACCCAATACGAAATAAGTGTCCTTAAAACATATGAGATTTTTTTGTGTGTGTGTTTTCTTAAAAATTCACTTGTGTGGTTGGTTCTTTGGTGCAGACATCATACATGACAATATATGATTGGACATCAAAGGGATGGATGGATGTCTCTGACAGTGTGACTGTTTCATGGGTTGGGGAAACTGGGTACATAATTGCCATCCTGTGTTGGTTTTATCTGCCCACTTGTGAAATGATCAGTAACCACACCCACTGAAAGAAGTTCCTTCAGGAATCAGGCAAACTCAAGTGATAAATCTGTTCTGATAGGCAGTCTTTGTGAAGAGGGATCTTTTGCCTTCTAAGATCTTTAGTGTCTGTAGCTATCAAAGAAGTTACCTTGTTGGACCTTCTATCCTCAGCCCTATTCCTTTGCCTTGCGGGCTGGACAGAGTCACAGATTGTTAAGGTTCCGGAGCTGCCAGTGGTTTCTTAGTTCAGCAGGCAGCTTCCTGAGCCAGCAGAAACCCTGGTCTAGCTCCAGGACATGGATTTGGGAGTCATTACTGGGGTCAATTTCAAATCAGTTTCTTTAGTTAGTCATCTCCACTCCTCTATTTGACAGTGTTGTAATAAATCCCTTTATAAGCCTGCTTATCCGGTCCTGTGGTTGCAAAGCTATGATTTTATTTAAAAGTTTTTATTGTTATTCTGTGTGTGTGTGTGTGCACGCATGTATACATGCATGGTATAAGTGGAGGGGAGGAATCTGTGAAGTCAATTCTTTCCTTCCACCTTTTATATGGGTTTCTGGGATTGAACTTGGGCTTCAGTCTTGCTTGATAAAACGTCTTTACCCACGGGAGTCACTTTGCTGGGTCAGATTGGAATTTTCCTTTTTTTTTTTTTTAAATCTTTTTTTTTAATTTTATTTTTATTATTATTTATTCAACTGTGCGCATGTGCGTGTGTATGTGCGCGCGCGTGTGTCTGTGTGTGTGTGCGTGTGTCTGTGTATGTGTAGAACCACGGACGAATTCGCGAACCACCATGGACGCCTCCACCTCCTTCTGCCCCAGGATTCACAGGCTCCGCCCTACCAGGACCAGAAGCTCAGGCCGCCCCCGCTTCCGCCTGGCGTCTATACGTGGGATCTGGGATCTGAACTCAGGACCTTCCGCCTGCAAGGCGGAGGCTTAACCCCTGAGCCACCTCTCCAGCCCCCCCCCCCTTTTTTAAATGATTTTGTCTGTCTGTCTGTCATGTGTATATGTGGAGATCAGAAAGCAGTGTTTGGGAATTGGTTCTCTTCTCTTACAACATCGTTTTTAGGGTTAAACTCAGGTCATCAGATTTTCAAGCAGGTGCCTTTCCCCATTGAACCATTTCCTTGGCCTGGGTTGGATTTTACTTGACTTTATTGTGAATTTCTCTTCTCAAGGTTAGCTTTGAGTTATCCTATTCCCTTTTATTAACACCTGCCTATCCTTACAATGGTAGATGGTATTGTACTATATTTTCCTCTAGATTTACATGGACATTTTTCTGAATTATACCGATATATCCAATCATAAAAGTGAGTGTTTCACGTGTGTGGTAATTCATGCTTGTAATCCCAGGATTTGGGAGGTAGAGGCAGGAAGATAAGATCAGGAGTTCAAGGTCATCTTTAGCTGCATAGCATAGTTGGGATTAGCCTGGGGTACATGAAATCCTCTTTCCAAACCAAAAGTATTTCTACTGTGGTTAACCTACTCAACTGGAACAATTTAGTGTCAGTTCAGGGAATTCATTATCAATCTCTCCATCAACTAGCAACTGAAACTTGTAACAAGTAAAACCCACAAAAGACTGGGAGAAATATCTACCTGCCAATATCAGAACTGGTACCTCATTTCAGCAACAAAAATCACTCAGTGTATATGTCATGCTCCGCAAATGTGTTGACATCTGCGAATTGACTCTGTAGACAGATACTCTTGTGACGCCGCACTGAGGTGTCACATCCCCACATGTTGTCTGCTTCTCTTATGGGTTTATTTTCACCCTAGAATTTGCTAAAAGATTGTTATGAAAAATATGAGAAATATGAAAGTTTAGCCATCTCAGGGATCCAAGCTTCTACCTGGAAAGGCACTGATGCACCCAGCAAGACTGTGCTCAGCAGCTGTAGACTGAACATGTTCTCGAGAAGCCATCTTGTGACCTGTTGCGTTCCACTCCTCTCTCTGGACAGTTACAAGAGTGGAGAAAAATACAGAAGTCAGACTCAGAGCCCAAATGGAGAGCATTTCTCATCGTGGGGGTTCTGTGGAAAGAGTGCTGCTTCAAGCCGGCTCCCTGAGGACTGCTGAGTCTCTATAATCAATGACTCGGGATCCAGACTGGGTGGTGGGTGGGTGGGTGGGTGGTTTGCAAGGAAGCTTTTCAGAAGAAGCACGAAACACAGAAACTCAAGCTCAGAATTAAAAAAAAAAAAAAGGGCTTTATTTATTGAGGGCAAGAGGATGCAAACACTGAAAATCAAAAGCTCCTCTGTCACTGAGGGAACTTTTCTTTCTCTGCTTGTCAGATCAGAGTTGGATGTTGTCAGCGCCTTTCCTAAGGGTCTTGATCTCTTGGGAGATCTTCATAGGAGGAAAAGCTGTAGGACCAGATGCCTCAAGTGACCCTGGGAGGCTCTTGGGGTGCTGCTGCCTGGTCCCGCCTACTTCTTTCCCTTCTGCTTCATGTGGACTACAAAATAGTCATTGCACGCGATGATGAGCCCTGCGACTAGCGATAGAAAGCTCTGGAAGCCCACTTTGCCATCTCGACACTGGTCCAGGTCTTTCATTATTTTGTCCACAGCCAGAGGGTCTTTCTGGTTCTACAAGAAAGAGGGCAAAGGTGAAACAGATATCAGCCAATGGTTGCCAGGGTTATCTTACCTGATTTGTACCACTGAGGGTCATGTTCATGATCTCCCTGTCCCCCAACTCTTTGTCTTAAGTGCCAAGTGACCTTCCTAAGTCATCATCATGAATATTATTTCGGTCTTGAGGGATAATCTCCTGTTTAGACTCTGTTTAAGAACTACACTTGTTTACTATGTCAAAATTACATTTCCTTTATAAATATCATTCCTGGTGGTATGTCAAATCCTTTACAAAGAGAACTGGAGCAGAAAAAATAGTAGGTGATATCTACTTGCAAACATGGCAACCTAAGTTTGATTCCCCAGAAGCCCACAGGAGAAAACTAATTTTTTTTTTTTAAGGCCGGACCACAATCTTCCCAGACATTAACAGCAGCAAGGGTGTTCAGATACGGGAGCTGCGGGGGTTAAAGGAGGTTTAAGAATATCAGCCAATATGTGGGAAGAGTTTTGTGTGTGTATGTGTGTGTGTGTGTGTGTGTGTGTGTGTGTGTGTGTGTGTGTGTGTCAGAGGGCACCATGTGTCCCTACAGAGGACCAAGGGTGACTTAAAGAAGCATCCCAGATTGCTTCTACCTTCTTTTTGCTTTCCTCTGGGCTGCCCTGCCACCATTTCTGCTTGGTGTCTTTTATGTGGGACCTGAACTCAGGACCCTCTGGCTTGTGAGGCAGAGTCTTAACCCATGAATCCAGCCCTAGATAACTAACTTCTGACCACCACCTGTGTGTCATGGCACACATACACACACACACACACTCTCTCTCTCTCTCTCTCTCTCTCTCTCTTCCTCCTCTATCTTCTACTAAAATGTTAGAAAGAGAGACAGAGTTCATGGAGAAATCTCATAAGATTATTTAGGGAATCACTTTCAGATCAGTTTCACCTGTTTTTTTCATTTTAAAGAAGTGGTAGGGACACTGCTGGGAGTTTTTGATTTAGAGGATGAAGAGCTGGACAGCTAGCTCTCTCTCTTCTTGGCACAGCTGAGGCCTAGTCAGTGTGATGTCACATTGTATAAGCCACAGAGTCTTCAGAACATCACATGGATTAGTGAGTCTTCATGGGTCAACTATGACTAGAAAGGACTTTGGACTTGAACATCATCTCTAGGGTCCCTTACATCTTTTTCTTTTTCCATTTTTATGCGTATGCATGTATATGTATGCTTGCACATGTGTGCACACATGCGTGAGTGGTGTGTGGAGGCCTGAAGTTGGTATCAGGATCCATCCTTGATTGTTCTTCTGCATTGTTCTTTGAGATGGGGTCTCCAAACCTGAAGTTTACCCACAGGGCTAGTCTGGCTAGAGAGCTTGCTCAGCAAATTTTCAATCTGTCTTCTGAGGCTGAAATTATAAGCAGGTTGCCATACCACCTAGCATTTTTATATGGGAGTGATCTGGATTTCTGAACTCTGGTCCTCCCATTTTCATGGCGAGCACTTAATTGCTGAGTCATCTCCCTAGCTCCCTCCATTGTTTCTGGATTGAATTCAGGGCTTTGCATGTACTCTACATCCATCATTTGAGTTGTTCATTCTCTAACTGGACAAGTTTCAAAAGGAATATGTGGCGCTGGGGAGCTGGCTCAGTTGGTAAAATGTTTGCCACACAAATGTAAGGACCTGAGTTCAGCTCTCTGGCATCCATTTACAAGCCAGAGCAGCTGCACTACCTGTAATCCCAGTGCTGGGAAGGCAGAGACAGAAGGATCCCTGGGGCTTGCTGGCTAATCAAATCACGGAGCTCAAGGTTCAGTAAGAGATCTTGCCTAAAAACATAAAGCAAAGAGCCATTGAGGAATAACACCTGACATTGACTTCTGGTCTCTATATACACATGCAAAACATGGAGTCCCGAGAGCACAAACACACACAAAAAAGAATATGTGTGACATGATTCACAAACTCCCCAACACTTGTTATTAAATTGTGAGTCAGAGCCAGTTAGATAGCTCAGTGGGTGCCATGGTTTGAATGTAATTTGCCCTTCAGAGGTTCATGTGTTTGAATCCTTAGTTGATGCTGGTGTTGGGAAAGCCATGGCACCTTTGAAAAGTGGAGCCTTGTTGGACGAAGGCACATGACAGGAGTTAGTCCTGCCCTGCTTCTGCTAGGAATCTGTTCTTGAGTCTGCAACTTGCTTTTAGCCCCCATGATGGATGTGACTTAAGCTGCCTCCAGCTCCCGCCAGCCAGTCATGCCTTTCCTATCATAATAGACTGTATCTCCCCTCTGGAGCTCTAAGTCATATAAAGTGCCTCTTTCTCCCTTAAGCTGATTGTTTGCATAGTGCCTCACACCAACAGAGAAAAGTAGCTGAGATAGTAGGTAAAGGCGTCTCCATGTAAGCTCTGAAACACACATGATGAAGATGTGAACTGACTTCCAAAAGTTGTCCTCTGACCTCCACACATGCACTGTGGCCTACTGTTTCTTTCTCTCAAACAAATAAATAAAGTAAAATAAAATTTTGGAGGCAGGGATGGACAGGGAGATCCCTTTGGCTTTTATCTTGCTTCCATGGTGACTTGATTACTTCTTGGAGCCTTGTTGGTTAGCTGTGCAAAAGTTGTTTCCTAGTGTAGTGTTCTGCAATTGACTAGGGAGGCAATGACCTCTAACTCATTAGTGGTTGTAAAAGACAGAGATGAATTATGTGTGAATTCTAGTGATATCCCGTGTTTTAAGTGTTCCAGGTGTTTACAAATTGTAATCAGACATCCCTTCAGGCAAAGCAGTCACACTGCCTACATGAAGACAGCAAACTCCTAACCGAAGCAAGCAACAACAACAACAAAAAAACCCTGCTCTCTGCAGCTAATTCTGGCCTCACCCCCAGCTTCCTGCCTGTGGTCAGAATGAGTGAAGTTAGGATGACATAAGCCGTCTACTTTAGAAACAAAATGCTCTGTTAATGCAGAGAGGGCAGGCGTGTCTCGATTTATAACCCCATGCCTGGAATGTTGACCATGCCTCACAGCACGTGCCCCTTGTGAGGAAGGGTCTGTGTCTTATTCCCCACACTAGTAATGAGTATTGTGGACTCCTTTGTCAATGTGATGGGCTTACAATGAGCCACTTCATCCCCATATTTATGCTTGTCTTGAAGAATCACCAAAAATAAGAGTGAGCTTGCAGATAGTTACGCCCACTCCCTCATTTTACAGAGAAGGGAACCAGGACGTAAGCACTCTGCTCTTTGTCAATCCACAGCTGGAGCTTCTGCTCCTGGGGTGGGACTATACCACAATACCCTGCACTGGTAACTGCACACTCTGGCTTGCTCTGGGATGGCACTGGGATTGACTGCAGATTGGAGAGAGGAGCCAGGCCATTCATTTGACTGATATTGATTATATTCAAAAATAGAGTTCTGCAGAGCTGCATGCCTATCAGTGCAGGAATTAGGGCCTTGACAGATGCACTATTTATGATCTGGATGACGAGAGGCAGAACCTGGCTTTTTACTATTGTTTTCCTCCATCCTACAGATGCTAATGCATTATTGAACGCTAAGCTCAGGGACGATTCTTTCCAGTGACTACAGCAGCTAAAGGAAGGCTTGCACCTTACTCTGCCATGCCAAGTGATGTTTGGCCTTGGCAGAACACTAAACCCAACTACTGTCTCTCTTGAGGGCCTGTGATGTCCTGAGACCTACAGCTGAGCTGCTGGGAGAGTCCTTGTCTTCAGAGGTGGCTCAGTCTGCTCCTATGTTTTGCAGCATTTTTATTATAAAAAGCAATTATTACTGGAGTGCATGGCTCTTATTCAGCCAATAATGAGCATAACTTCTTTATGGATTAGATTTAGAAAAAGAAGGAAAAAATCCTTTGGACAAAGGAGTTTAGAAGAGAGATTTGGACTGAAGTTGCAGCTTACTGTAGGGTGCCTGGCTTCTATCTCAAGAACACAAAGAGCTGGGGCAAGTTCTTCTTCATTTTGCTACCTCTGTGATATCTTAACACATAGTAAAGACTGTCCAACAAGCAACTACATGAAACGATTGTCTACTAGTGACCTTCAGAAAGGAGGGGGTAGAAGGGATGGAAGGGTGAGGAAGCTCTGATTATTTTGTCTGGTTCTTTCTGAGACTTTCAACACTTACTTCCAAAAATCCAGGGAACTCCCTTTCCATGAGAAGTCTCAGGTCCTCCTTCGTTAGGTAGTCTTTGTCTCCAGCAAATCTGTGAAATGTTAGCATCATGGTTTCCATCGCATGCTCCATTTGAGACGGCATCTTGAAGAGGTCTGTTGAAGCCTGTTGATGGACAGACACAAAGAAACATGATTTACGGGAACTTTAAAGCCATGTGAGCTGAAAAGTATTTTTTGTTTGTTTGTTTGGAGGTTAAATGGGAGGATGGTTAACCTTCCATTGGGTCCTCTCCAGCTATGAAAATTAATGAACTTGAGGCCCAGGTCACTGTGTCTTTGGAATCGTTTTCTGGTGGCAATAGGCACTTCTGGTATGGCAGGTCTGAATGTGGAATTTACCTGATTGTTAACTAATTCTTTATAAGTTACTGTCATAGTTAGGCACAGGTGTTAACTTGACAGTTGAGGGTTTACACTCTGGGCACATTTGTGGAGAATTTGTGGTTGAGTTGGGCCCAGAGCAAATCTGCAGGAGATTGTCTAGCTGATGGGGAGGGCCCAACCTATGGCGGGTGGCATTAGGCCCTGGAATAAATCACGGAGAGCTGGTTCAGAGAATTGGCATCCTTCTGTATACTTGGCCAGGCATGCTGGACTGGCAAGTAAGGATCATCCCTCTCTCAACCATCATGTGGTAATGGTGTGGTCAGTTTCCTCAGCCCTGGTGTTGGTGCGTGCTCTCCCGTCAAGCTGGACTAAGAACTGTAACCAGTAAACATAAGAGAAAATAAACCCCTTGTTCCATTAAGCCATTTGATGGTCATTTATCAGCAACCATGCAGGCGAACTGCAACAGTTACCCAACCAAGAACCAAAGCTCTATGTGGCAGATCAAGGCCAGCACTTCTCTTTTTAACTGAAAAGCACCTATTTTGTTCCTCTCCCCAGCACTGGCAGATGGGAGTCCTAGGTATGGCTGCAAGTCTAACCTGCCTTATATGAATATTTAAACCCTCCATATTTGACTTGGGAACCTGGTTCAGTGTGATTCTAGGGTTTAGAAATCTGCCTACAGATGAACCTGTCTGCTGGACATGATACTCTACTAACACCGTGAGCTGGCTACTTATAGTAGCAAAGTCATTTTCATGAGAGTAAAACCACAGCAGCCCTACCCAAATACAAAGTTCATTATGAGTTCCCTGGAGAAGGAATAAGTAACAGTGTATCCAAACTCCTTGGGTGGCACGGCTGCGGGTGGCACGGCAGGACCCAACCCGAGGGCTCTTCTCCTGTGTGAGATGCATGGGAGAGCAAGGGCTCTTCCTTAGCAAGAGCTGATAAGAGAAGAAAGGAAACATCACCTCATCAAGTACATGCATGGCGCAATGCACTGGCACCCACGCCTCATGCAGGCCCAGAGCCTAAGATGAGGTCCATGAATTCTGGCTTATCTGGAAGGTATGCAGTGACTAACACCACTTAACGTCTGTTCGCAAGGAGACAGGTGAACTTGATTTGTGCACATGTGTACCTCCCCACATATACATATATCACAAACACATACACCACACTCCCACATATGCACATACCATATGTAGACCCACAACACAAACCCTACATACACAACACACATACATCACACATATATTTACTATATACATATCCACGCATAACACCCACCATACACATGTCCACACATAACATACATGCAAGCCACCCCCCCCCCCACACACGAGGACAGGTGGAAGGAGAGAAGGCATCAACAAGAAGCTGGGACACACTTCAGTCTGGTTCCTGCTGCTGGCAGAGAAATGCCTGTTCAATACAGACTCCTCAGTGCTGTACCTCCCACCCTCTCCATCATCTCACCTCACACATCTGGGCAGTGGGGTCTCACACATGCTAGGTAAGTACTCTCCTAGTGAGCCCTCTTTTTACTTTTTACTTTGAACCTGGGTCTAAGTTGCCAAGGGTGGTCTTGAACTTGCAAGTCTCCTGCTTCAACCTCCTGAGTGACTGGGATTACAGTCTTGCACCATTAAAATATATCTAACCAAAGGTAGTGTCCTGAATACTAGGACTGAGTGGTTCGAAGATTATAAATTCAACATCTTAATCTCCACAAAAGTACAAGAACTTGCATGTCAAAGAACACAGTCTGGGAACCCCATCAATCAAAACATGGCATGATTCACCCGGGAGGCTGGGGCAGCAGCAATTTCAGGCTTCAAGGTCCACGGTGGTGCAAACTCCACAAGTCACACCCATTTCCTCTCTTCCTACACACTCCAGTTTGACTCTCTCTTCCCACATAGGGTTTGTATGGTAGTGGGCTTCGAGGGATCTGCCTTGATGTGGAAGTCCAGGAATGTATGAGACTCGAGCTGGATGACTCAACCTGGAGAGGGACAAAGGATCCCACCCCAGTCCTCAAATAACCCAGGGAAGGAGTCAAATACCACTGAGGTTTAAAAATACTGGGCTGGGCCTGCAAGACAGCTTGGTGGGTCAGGTACTGCCTGAAAACCTAGTCACCTGCGTCTGATTCCTGCAGGTCCACATGGTGGAAGGAAAGTTAGTCATCTGCTCTCCACCATGCATGTATCCTCTCTCTAGATTAAAAAAAAAAAAAAAGACTCAGTAGAGTTTAGAGAGCTTCAGCTGCCCCTGACTTCTTAGGCAAGCAAGGATTCTGGACAAGATCCCAGACAGAAGTTTAAAAGTGAATGAGCACCTTGCTCCCTCACTTTATTCCATCAGCAGGAGAATACATCATGGACTGAGCGGGACTGACCCCCTTCTCACCTCCCCAGGATAAAGATCTTCCTGGGCACGAAAGCAGGCTAACTTGGGCATTCCCAAGAAACACAGGCTGCAAGATGGTGAGATCCTGGCCTCACTTAAACGCCTTCTTCAGGAAGGTGGGGTCAGGCTACCTCACCTGCTACTGGGGCCCCAGGTCTGAGGTCACTCCACTCCCACCCCTTCCTTCCCTGCCTAGTGGATTATGAAGTGATGGTGCCTCCCTCCCTGCCTGCCCGCCCCAGCTGTTTTATTTTTATTCCACGAAAGTTTGAAAGTAACAGGAAGGATCCAGTGCAGCGTCATGCACTATAATCCTAGTGCTCAGGAACGGGGTGTGCGTATGTGGGGGTGGTGGTGTTGAGTTCTGATCCAATCTGAGTTACACAGACAGTGTCTCACGAATCAAAACAACAAACAAAAAGACAAAGGAAAAAGGGGAAACGTGACTACACTGCTTTCTCGGTTGAATGAATCATGTAGCCCGGGTGGGGTTTGCCTACACGGCCAACTGCAGCCCAGCTTTTTAAAGGAACTTGAATCTGGCATTACCACACCCTTTTCTACCCCACAAACTCCACTCCAGAAGTGGGTCCCTCCCTTTGTCTCAGTGGTCGGATGCACTGTATTGGGAGGGCAGCGGGCCTAGGTCTGAAGGCAGGGGAGTGTTTTCAGTCCCTGCCCCTGTCACTGAATTACATCCAGTGTTCACCTGTTCGCACGAAAGTTCCTCCACCTCAAGAACCAAATATTGCTCTGCTTGAATCCAGCCCCACTAAATACCATCTCCTAACCCAAGCAGCGCAGAGGAGCCCTTGCCGTAGACAAGAAGATGCTGATGTGAACACTGCGGGCTGCAGGCTCAGAACCGTGGAGCTCAGAGCTCAGCAGAAGGAAGGCTGGGAAAGGGGCTGCAACAGTATGAATGGAACTGTGGAGGCCAGTGAGTGCATTCGAGATGCAAAGGTGAAAAAATGTGTCCTGCTAAGCAGGTCTGGTCGCCCGTCTCTCATGTTTTCATTCAGATGGCCTTTGACTAGACCCCATTGTCTCCAGATTCACTGGATGTACCCACCTCTTTGTCTAGTCACCTGTTGCTGGACTGTTTTATTCTGATGTCTACATATGCCCTCCATAGTCTTGCTTAGCATAAGTCTGTAACTGTCTTTGCAGAGAGCAATTCTGGACTGCACAGATTCAGATTTTTGGTTCTCTTATGCAGTATACTTTGCATCTCTCAACTATGATGCTAGATACCTCTCTCTCTCTCTCTCTCTCTCTCTCTCTCTCTCTCTCTCTCTCTCTCTCTCTGTCTCAGGAGCAGGGAGGCAGTAGTATCTTTTTCTGAGTAATCCCCAGTATCTGCTCTGAACCTGTGCACAGGCTTGGGCTGTCAGTCCCAAGCAGATGCTTCTAGGAAGCAAGAGGTTCATTTGTATCTGACTCCATTCTATTTTCCTTAAAACCACCCAGAGATAACTATCAGGAGTGGGCAGACACAAATATCTACTATTACAAATAATTTGAGGTTTCTGATCTTTTGTTCAGGGGAATTAAAAAAAATTAAACTACCTTAGAAGGCATTGTTGAATTTCATCCTAAAAAAAGTATGTTTTGGGATGGGGGAGAGGCAATGAAGCAAACACATTGGATTTAGGTGTAGGCTTTCTCACCAAATAAAACCTATCTTCTAAAGAAGCAGTCCGCAAAAGCAGTCCCAGATCAACAGGAAGGAAGAACTCAGAAGCCTCTCTAACCCAACATCCATTTTTTGGGGGGTCGGGCACCAGCCCAAATCCACCAACAATAGCTATTGCGACAGCTGCTGTGGCATACTTTGCTGGGGTGCAGGGGAGTTGTTTGTGAAGAACCAGAAAATCCTGAAAATTGTACAAAATAAGTAAATTTCATTGCCCCGCCCCCTCTTTTTCTGCTGGAGACTGAGCCCAGGCCTCACCCATGCTAAGCCTGTGCCACACTACCCAGCTACACCCCAGGCCTCCTTTTGCTTTTGATGTGAGATTCCCAAGTTGTTGAGTCCTGAGAAAATGGTAAGCTTAAGAAAGGCACTGAATTTTAGACTAGTCTTAGCACTGTGAGAACTAATTCATATATTACAACTCTGAAAGAATTCCATTGTTTCCCTCAGCTTTATGCTTAAGAATACTGGCGTGGGTCCAACCACATACCAAGCGAGGAATGCTCTAAAAAAAAAAAAAAATCGCGTTTTTTCTGAGATGTCAGTGGAAAGCAGGGAGGCACCCAGCCTTAGCCCTGCCCCACCCCTGGGCCTGACCACAGCGGGGTGGTTGCTTAGAGGCTGGCCAGAAGCCAGGCATGGGAGGACAAGGGCCCATCTGATATATCCAGGAAACTATGAGAAGAGCATCGCCCAGCAATCAGGGTGCTCCAGTAACTGCTCTGTGCCTTCATAGACCTAGGAAACTTGAAGAATTAAAATAAACTCCAAATGCAGGTTTAAACATCACCATTAAGAAACTTTTCTCAGGCCAGGAAGCTACAGCTCAGTGGGTAAGGCACATACATACTTGCAAATCTGGCTACCTGAGTTTCATCCTTGGAAATCCACATGATGGAAGGAAAGTTGTCTTGTGACCTCCATCGATGCACCATGGAATATGTGTATTCTCTCTCTCTCTCTCTAAGTAAAATATTAAAAGAAGGAAACTTCTCCCCAACTGTCAGCGACATTCATACCCTTCAGAAGGGATGATTAAATAAGAACTTGTGGGGCAGGATTGCTAGATCTCAAGTTGTTCAGTGAACTCATTACTACCCCAATTCCTGGCATTATCTTTTGTGGTTTGCTGAAGCACATGGATGGCAAAGATCAATGACATTGTTTTCACTTCATCTGAGGTGCAGAATATAAAAATCCATTCCCGGAGGTTAAAGCTCAGACTTGGGGGTGGGAGTGGAGGGAGACAAGCTGTGAAGCTCTTAATGGGAAAAAGCAACTTCCCCAGTCAAACAGAGGCTTGCCATCGGGCAGTAACCTGGCAATAAATCTGCCAAGGGCCCGCTGGTCTAATTCCTACCCTCCCAAGCAGTTCAGTCCACAGACCCATCCTTCAGATTGCTGGCCTGGGCTGGTATGACTCACTTCCTCTTGGAAAATGCCCTCGAAGATGGCACAGTTCCTCTTTTCCTTCAGGGAGTGTTCTATCCACACCATCCACAGAGAGTAGCAGCAGCCAGCCAGCCGCACCCATGGTCTCACGGCTGAGTCATGGGTCTCGGATCACTACGAGAACCTGGAGCTCTTTTCCCTGCAGATGCTTCCCGATTTCCCGCTCATTCCCTCAGGTGGGAATGGGGAACCAAGAGAGGTGAGTTCAGTTGGTGTCAGAGACTGGTCCAGGGCTCTCTCTGCTGATCGCTGCTCGGCTTTCCGTATCGCCCTCCCAGCAGATCTACAGAGCCGCTCTCTTAGGCCACACCCAGGCTGTGAACTCAGGTATCAATGGATACCTATCTCACTGCACCGCACCAAAGTAATGTAGAAGATTCTTCACCTACACCTTCTACTCCCCACCTTCTTTCCGAGTTCCCGAATTGAATTCAAAACAGCGAAAAGGAAACTCTTTCACGAGAGAAATTCCTTCGCCGTCCCCAATCCCAACACTCTAATAAAAGCAACTAGATCGTTTCAACACTATTATAAAAAGCAATCAGCCCATCAACCAAAGGAAGCTCAACCTGAAGCGTGCACTGCGGCAAGGCGCGGAACCTTACCCTACAGAAAGGGAATCCCCCAGCTGCCAAGTGAACACGGGCCCTCTGCTGGGGGAGGGGGGTTTATAAACATCTGGATGGAGCTTAGTCTGCAGCCGAAACCCTCAATGAAACATGCCAGCCAGGGCAAGGGCAGGGGTTGGCTTAACTACTTGCAAAGTACGAAAAGTGAGAGGAAAGAACAGAAAACGGACAGAGAGGTCTAAGGTCCAGCAGCTCCTACTGCAGGGGGAGCGCAGTGAGAAGCAGGTGTCCCCTCCTCCCGCAGGGGTGAGTCGGGGCGCAGTGGGGGAGGCGTCGACTCCTGACCCAAGAAGGGGCGCTGCCCGGCGCGTCCGGGAGTGGTCGCAGCCCAGCTCAGCGGGTTCCCCGCCGGCCGCTCCCACGACACCCAGACACCTCGCGAAGCGGGGGCAGCTAGGTGTGAGGCTTCCCCGAGGCCAGATCTGGGGCCGGGGCCGCGAGCGAGCGAGCGGGCGGGACTCACCTTGCGCAAGGCGCGGCAGTCTCTCGGCAGCTGGGATGGGGCGGTGGGTGAGGCGGGCTCCCAGGGCCGCGCGCCTTTGTACGTGGGGCGGGTGCGAGGGGAGGAGGAGGCGTGGGGCCGCCGAGCGGGAGGAGCCTGAGCTGGCGGTGCTGACCCGCCGCTCCCCACTCGCTCCTCCCTTCCTGCCCCCGCCCCAGCACGCGCGCGCACACACACACAAACACACACACGCACACACACACACTGAGCACGCGCGCACAAAGACACGCCAACGCACCGATATACACACAGAGGTACACACACGCTGTGCACACGGACGGACAGACAGACAGACAGACACACCCTTCTCGCTGGCTCAGCGGACAAGTCTCGCCCGCCCCCAGGGACCGCCCTATTGTAAACTTCTCGCAGCAGGAACGCTCCTAACTGTCGGCTCCTTCGGGCTTTCCCCACCCTGGCCCTGGCCCGTGCCCTTCCTCCGGGTTTGATTTTCCAGGCGCAGACGGCTGTGCGGAAACATAGGGGTGTACGAAAGATCTGGAGCCGCCGAGGAACGCGCGGACCCCTGAAGACCTCGGGGAGA
Organism: Typhlomys cinereus; assembly: GCA_023101885.1. Taxonomy (NCBI): domain Eukaryota; kingdom Metazoa; phylum Chordata; class Mammalia; order Rodentia; family Platacanthomyidae; genus Typhlomys; species Typhlomys cinereus. Next base: position 595,688 of record JALPQD010000346.1, on the reverse strand, counting down.
TTCGAATCGGGCCACTCTGGCTGCTCTCGGATCCGGCTCTGGGGTGGGGGTGTCCAGGGCTCGCGGCCGGGCTGGTTTTGGGCTGGGTCTGGGCCGGGCTGGTTTTGGGGCAGAAGCTCTAGCCCCTGTGCTCTGGCCGCGCCCTTCAACAGGGAGCGGAGGGGCGGTGTTGTTTGTCTTTGTCAGCTCTAAGCTTTAGACACCTTTTGTTGAACAAGGATTCACCTTTCTTTGCTTTGCTCGGTCGATAGTTCAGTTTCAGTTGTGGTCGATGTTGCTGAAACTTGTTTCCAGCTTCTTTCCAAGTCTTAGGCTGCTCAGTGATGGCTCGGCTCGTCCCTAAAAGCCCTTTAGAAGAATACGTGAAAGATTGAGAGAAAACTAGAACAAAATTTTCCTAAGGTATAATTATTCATCCGTTCCCCTCCCCCCCATGTTAATGTAAATTGTGGTTTGGGGTTAAATGCAAACTCCTAGTTGGTGGACAGGCCATTCCCCACTACTGGGGGTTTCCCTCTCTTTCCCAAGGGAGGCCCTTGGGAGGCTTCGAAGAGGGATTCCAAAGGAATGCTGAATAGGGGAATTTTCCAAGCGCCACCACGTGACAATCTTGGAAGTGGTCTGGGAAACCCAACTTGGATATTGCAGTTCTCAGTACCCTGGGGTCGCTGACTTCCTAGTGTCCGTTCTTCCAGGGAAGGAGTTTCTCATCTTCTCATAGACCTCCCCAGTGCCCATGATATCACTAGGGGAAGGAAATCCTGTCTCCATGTCGCCCGGGGAAGATGCAAATGCCTTCAGAACAGAAGGGCTGGAGTTTGTACAAACTCCTCCTCCCTATTTTTCCTCATCTTGCCAGGAGCCTTAGAAATGCTTAGTGTGCACTAGGCCCTGGGGAATGCAGAGATGCAAGAACCAGTCTCTTTCTTGGAGAGATGGTGAACAAACTTCGGTGTGATTGGTGAGTAGTAGGAGATACTATGAGAATGGTGAAGAGAGGCTTCCACGACCCTTCAGAGTGATTCCTGGAGGAAGCAACATTTGATAATAGAAATTTAAAAGATAACAGCTGGCCGCGTGTGTGACTTGGTTGGTGGAATGCTTGCAAGGATGCAGGAGGCCCTGCATTTTATATCCAGCCCTGCATAAAACTTAGTATGGTTGTGTTTTCCTGTTTTCCTAAAACGTGGTTGGGGGAGGCAGAAGGCAGAGGTTCAAGGTCATCCTCTATGACACATCAAGTTCAAGACCAGCCTGGACTGCATGAGATCCTGTCTGTTAGAAAGAGAGGAAAGAAGGGGCAGGGAAGAGAGACAGAAAAGGAACCCAAGCTTCGACCATGAAGACTGAAGTTCATTTGGAAAGCTCCTCCAAACTCCAGCAAGGGAGCAGCAATTTCCCCGAGAGATGGAAATTACTGCTGTTTTGGAGTCCAGGGTGTAAGTTTTTAACAGTTGGAGTACAGGGTAAGGAGTTTCCCTTTGACAGGTCTGTTTGGTCCCGTTTTCAGTTTTCCTTATCAGACCCTGTTAACATTCTTCATGAGGTCTCTGATCTCAGGTCTATTAAGTGGGGTCTCTGGTTTGAGGTCTGGTTCTGAATCTATCCCTATCAAAAAAGAATCTAACATGTTCTGTGACTCTTTTTGTTGTTGTTGTTTGCATATGTGGATGTGTGTGTACACTTGTGTGTGGGTATGTATAGAAGAGAACACTTAAATGTATGTTCCTGTGGAAGTCCAAGAGTGATTTTGAGACTCATTCTGGATTTCTTTATTTCCTTATTGTTTTGCTCTGAGGTTTCCCAGGCTCTGCCTTACAGGGCAGAAGTACAGGCCACCACCATTTCTACCCCACATTTTTATGGTGGGAACTGGGGAACTCATGTCCTTTTGCTTGGAAGACAAAGGCTTTAACCCCTGAGCCATCTTTCCAGACTTTTCTCTGACTCTTTGTTCAGTTAAAGCATTATATTCTTAATGTAAAGGTTTGGAAAACATAGCAGCTAAAAATGATTTATAAATATATTGTTTAAAGATATTTTCATATATTTCTTTCTAGCGTCCTTATATACATAATTCCATAATAATATGATTACACCGATTCTAAAAATTTGTAGTAGTCTATTTTTGTTTCATAACATGGACTTTATAGCTTTCTCTGTTTTGAGGTACTGAACCCACAACTTCCTGCATGTTAGTCAAGTGGGTGAACTTTATTACAGTCTCACTTTGCTGTTTTCAATTCATTAAGTATTTATGAAGAGTAATGGCATTCACTCTTACCCTGGGGATTCAGAGGTTCAACAATCTTTCCTCTAAAATTCTTTTTTGTTATCATTATTTATTCAATAAGTAACCATCCTCTCTTTTCCAATCTGCTAACAAGGCTCGAGGACTCTGGAGCCCTAATGGGTACAGTTGCACAGGGGAGTTAAGTTTCTGAGACACTGTGTGAGTGTAGAGGGTATGGTCATTAATGCCCCTAATTTCTTTTTTTTTTTTTTTATTTCAGCTCATACAAACTTATTAGGTACACCAGTTCCCTCCCTCCCCCCCCCCGTACCCCCTAATTTCTTTAACAGTCTGTTAAAGAGGATAAGTTTGCTCCTACACTTTTGTTCTATCTGATTCTTTACTCTTTTTTCATTGTGACCCAAATGAGAATATTTACAAGTAGTCATGCCACAGGTTCAATGTCATGTGGACTTACTATCTCCTTCAAAAAAGATATTAGATCAATACACTTTAATTCAACCCATGCAAATTTTTGTGACATGGGCAACATGTGAACAAAACATTTGCTAAAACATCATTCAAATTGCCCTGGTCCAATTCCCAGTATGGTCTTTGTTCCCTTTGAAACCTCATGAGCCAGGCCTCCAGTGTCTGTGTTTTTGTCAGCATTACTGTCTTCTAGACAATACTACGGCCACTAGAATGGCCTGTTCCAAAACTCAATGACTTTCTAGTTTAAAGTTCCAAAATCTTCTGCTTCTGGACCCAAACAGCTTAACACCGAAGCACAAAAGTCACATCACAACAATGACCCCACTTCTCTGCTACCAGTTCTTAGTCTCACAGAACCACCCCATTCTTCGGATACCAAATTCTGTTCTGGTTACCTTTCTGTGACTGTGATAAAATATTTTGATTTAAGCAACTTCAGGGAGAAAGAGCTTAGTATTTGGCTTATAGTTCCAGACAGGATAAAGTTCTTGATGGTGGAGAACTCATGGTGGCCAAAGCAGGAGGTTATACAGAACATCAGGAGGCAGAGAGCAAGAGAGAAAGTAGGAGTGGGTTATCCAACTTCAGCACCTGCCCCCAGAGATTCTACTTCCTAAATGTAGCACCTTCCTAAGCCTTCCCAAACCGTACCACCAACTTGGAGCCAAGTGTTGGAACACATGAGTGTGGGGAAGAATTCACATGGTAACCTTGGCAGTTACTTGCCAACCCAGGCAACGAGAGATGACAATTTCATGTTCTGTTCTGTATTTGGTATGGAGTTCTAGAGATGGAAGAGCCACAGATGGAAGGAGCCCGGGGCCCTGAATCAGCATATAGAGAAAAACTGCATACTGAGTAGAAACCCCTCATAGGACAAATTATGTGGATTTGAACACACTTTAAAATTTTGGAGGTTATTTGCTACAGCATAACTTGAACTTTTGATAGCACGTGGGAAGCAATTTGTATGCATAATAACTACATCATTTTGTTGACAATATTAGCACAATGTCACTGAGAGGAACTATCTGCTGACTGTCCAAAGACATCCATGAGGCAAAGAGCTCATAGGTCCTGGCAATGCACAGGCTATCTGCTTCTTCAGATATGTCACGTTATGCCCTGTGTCATGTGGAAATTTGTGCAACCTACTTCAACCTTTTGTCTACCAAGACCCTGGGTTAGCATGAAGCATACCTGTGATATTATCTGTTGATTATAGTGCCTTTGTTGAGCATTACAACAGCCTGTGTGAAACTTCGCCGAAAATCCTTTATGCTGATCTAGCAAAGAGTTTTTTTTTTACACTGACAATCCAAAAAAGAAGAAAAGAAGCTAAACGAACAACAAATGTAACTGTCCTTGTATATCCTAAATGAGATATAGTAATTTGTTAAGCATTTCTTACATAATTTTTAAACTTTTAGGTTGTTTCTAATGTTGTTGCTGTCTGTCATAAATAATTAATTATATATAAAAGGGATGCTTTTGAACAAGCATCTTTGCCCATGTGTTTTATTTTTTCAGACTAGATTCCTATTAGGAGTTATACATTCATTTATGTAGGTCTTAAAGGGCCAGTAGCAAACAAGTGTATCTTGTTGGGGTAGATAGGAAGGAAAAGCAAGTGTTGCCGGGGGCTTGTGTTTCCATCTCAGGAATTACCCCAGCTCTGGGTGGGGAGAGTACTCATTCCCTAGAGCTGGGACAGGGTGTGTCCCACTGAAGTGCCTTTCTTGGCACCTTCCAGGCAGGTTGGAGCTTGTTTCCCAGGGAAAGAAAAGCCACAGAAGAATGTAAACAGGAAGCAAGCTGTTCTCTCTGCTTCATGACTCTGGGCAAGTAATTTCACCACTGCAGGGCTGAGTTTCCTTAGGTATGAAGCTCACCTTCGAGTGAAGATGAAAGTGTCCAGCTCTATACCGCAGGCGGCAGGCTTAGAAGCGGATCCCTCCTTCTCAGTGAGATCTTCAACTCTACAGAGAAAGCTCTGCTGGGGTGTCTGCCGCTGTCAAGTGTCTGTGGTGTGCAGACTCTGTCGCTGAATGTCTCCCCTCTGGAGGACTCAGTGGAAGCTTCATCTACTGGACTGAACTTTTCTCTGTTTTGAAGCAACAGAATTTGAAAGACTGTCTTTTAAGCTCAGAAGAGGTCTTAACTTGGAGTTGGAAATCACCTTGTTTCTTCTGTAGGGAAGATGCAAATTCTAATGATTATAATATATCAAATATATTACCTATCAATATATGGGAAGGTAGTGGACTGTCCTGTAGTGCAGAAAGCTAGCACTGGGTCAGGAGAGGGTAGGAGGAGGTATCTGGGAGGGGTGTACACATAGCAGTGTACACAGGTGGCAGCAGAGCTGCGGCTGTCTCCAGCAGGATGATACCTAGCATTGCATGTCTGTAGGTGGCTCTGGAGGAGACTCGTTTAGACCAGAGAGCTGCAAGTGCAAATGGGAAGCCTGAGAAAACAGCAGTGTGCTTTAGGTGTCAAAATGGGTGTGAGGTATCCAGCATCCCTGATATCTAGCACAAAATGTGGGGGAGAAGCTGAGAGGTCTGCCTCGTAGACAGGTATAAGGCCTGGGCTGGACACCGCTACCTGGCGCTGCCCCGTGTACAATGTAAGGTATCAGCCCTGTTGGACCACCCTGGCGCCCAGCATCAGGTACGACTGTGCCACCCGTCAGGTATGCTTCTAGGCACCAGGCCCCGAAGAACATCCCAATACCCCTTGCTCATGTCAGGCCCTGCCGGGTATCATCTGCAGCTTCGCGCACACTGTTAGTACTCACATCCTGCTCCATGCCCTCGACTATAACCCACATATATGCTAAGCAACAGCCCTGCTACCTACCCACCTTCCAGCTCACACCGCTACATGTCAGGTCCTAAAGGAACCCCTCCTGCTCCCCCTCCTGGAGTGCTGGAGATCCTACATTGTTGGGATCACTCTGCCCTCTGACACCCTCATTCACCAGCCGCTCCTCACCACTGAAGCTGCACACACAGCAATAGGTATAAGGTTAGGCTGGACACGCTTCTCCATCCTACATAAATTTCTGGGTGTCAAGCCACAGTAGACTCCCCTCTACTGCAGCCACTCAAGGTAAGTTGCTATTTACCAGCCCATGCTGGGTCCCCAATGTTGCTTTCACATAGTAACTTCTAGACAGAGACTCTGCTGGCCGCCCACCACACACACACTGCTAGATGTCAGTCCTTGCTAGATACCTGTCCCCGCCCCAACATGCACTGCTTGGTTCCAGACTGTTCTGTACCTGACCTTCCATCACATCCCTTTTGTGTATCAGGCAGTGCTGCATGCCTTCCACCCACGTGCCCCATAAACACCCAGATATCGGGCACTGCAGGATCTGGACACTGCTCTTGGCCCTGTGCACACTGCTAGGAATCAGGCCCACGTCCTTTGCTGTCACTTCCCACAAACAGCTAGGCATCCGGCAATCCTGACTGAGTCGACCCTAGAACCTTTCATACTCTGCTGTGTTAGGTCCTTCCTGACCCCTCCCCAACCTTCATAGCATGCTACTCTCAGACCCTACTGGACAAGCCCTCCTCCCCCTGCCACTGAAAATCATGCCATTTGTCAGGCCATGCTGAACCCCCCCTCCCAGTCCACCTCCAAACTAAAAAGTATCAAGCCTTGCTGTACAACCCGGTAGGGGCACTGCCACACATACAAATGATAGTTATCAAGTCCTAGTAAATATCCTAGTAGAGTCCTCAAGGGGGTTCCCTGTATACTCTACTAGATAAAAGGCCCTTAAGGGGGGTGGGAGGGAAGCTGGATGAATACTTGATATGCTTATAAAAGTAGAAAAAATTAAAAATGTAAAAAGTCACTTCAGGACAGCTAGCACTTCAATCATATCTGAACCCCAACCCAAACCACACCACAGAGACTGACAGGGTGTGCTGACCAGCAGCAAAGGAGCAGAGTGTCCAAAAGGACTTGAGACCCCGCAGTGTACTGCAGGGAACAAGGGCGTGTCCAGCAGAGACGGATCTTAAGCAGTGTCCTGGGGCAGCAGCACAGTGGAGGGGTTTTGCATGGGCTGATTCTTAGCAGTGTAAGGGGGTAGACAGCAGGGGTGTGTCCAGCATGGCCTGATACCTAACACTTTATGTAGGATGGTGGGGAGGTGTCTAGCTGGCTCTGGCACATAGCACTGTACGTGCAGCTGCCACAGAAGTGGAGCGGTTCAGCTGGGTCTGATATCTAGAAGTTTATATGTGGAGGTGACCAAGTGCACTTCGAGGGTCTGTAAGTGGAATGCTGACCAGGGTCTGAAGCCTAGTAGTGACTATGGAGAGGTGGCAGGAGTGACAGTGTCAGGAGCGTCTGAGATTGTGCACTGTACATGGTGGTCCAGTTGGGGTTGTCCAGCAAGGCCCACAAGTTTAGATGGGTGGGAGGTAGTCGTGGTGAGTCCAGCATGATTTGAAGAACAGTTGCACATTCTAGGGAGTCATATGAGGAACGTGTCTGGCAGGATGTGGTACCTGACGCACTATGTGAAGTGAGTGGAGGGTCCTATGGGATCTGATACTTTTCCCTGTATGGAGGGCTTCTGGATGTCATGTAGCAGGAACTGATCCTTAGCAGTGTATTTGGGGCAGCAGCTGTGAGGTGTCCAGGAGGATGAGATACTTAGCAGAGCATGTGGAACTTTGTGGTCCCAGGAGTGGGGTATCAGCAAAACCTGACGTCTGTAGTGTGTTAGGTAGGTGGTGGCAACAAGATAGTGGTTTGGAGTTTCTATGTAGTGGTGACATGGTTGCCCACCAGAATCTGCTAACTGACTGTATATGTGTATCAGAGGGCATCGTGCATCTGGATCTGCATTAGCAACTTCTGTACAGTGCTGCTCTAGTGGTCAGCAGGGGTTGATACCTGGCAGTTTATGTGGAGCTGTGATGTCTTGGACCAGTCTGCTACTGTTCATTGTTTGTACTTTGTGAGCAGATTGTCCAGTGGGGTCTGATAAATATGGCTGCAGAGGTTTGTATCTATCATAACTCAATACTTGTGAATTTATAAGTCCATCAACAGATAGCATCCATGAGGGTCTGACACATAGTGGAGGGATGGGAAGGGTATTCAGCACTGTCTGGTACCCAGCAGTACATATGAGCTACTGCTTGAGTATCCTTCAGAATCTGACTTAACTTTGTATTTTGGGGGTCTCAGGGACATGTCTGGAAGGGCCTCCTATCTGGGAGTGTGTGTGGGCAGCATGATGGGTTTATTAGTTAGGATTCTCTGAAGAAACAGAATCTATAGAATGTAATATATATATATATATATATATATATATATATACATATGCTTATTAAAAAAGACTCACAATAAAAATAGTGTCCTTCAAGGTAGCCACCTGCAGCAGCCTTTTTTCTGGCTGGAATGTTCCACAAAGCCAAAAGATCCCAAGAAGGTCTCAAACCTTTGCTCCTCTGGAGGGTTGAAGACACTGGGTTCTGACATCAGTGAAGGACAGCTGGGCTCCAACATCCGAGATGAACAGCGAATAGTAGCAAGGCCTAGTGACCAGACTCCAAAGGCAGCGGGAACAGCAACAACGAGATGGAAAAGGTGAAGCTCCAGGTCAGCCAAGAATGGAGGCAGCAGCAGCAGCAACAAAGAAGGCAGACGCTCTAAAGGTGAACAACAGGTGCACGCAGAATGGACTGCACAGCAAGTCGACACCGGATAAGGGAAGAGCAAGTCCATCATCCTTGCACCTCCTATCATCTAGTCCACCATTGGAAAGTACTACCCCCTATTGGCTGGGTTCTCCACAGCAATCAGTTAAGTATCTACAGGCTTGTTCAGGGGCCATTGTAACTGCATTGGACAGCACTGCCACACTCCACAATGCGATTTTGCTGGATGCAGGGGAAATCTGGCATATTATATACGATGGCACATCTAATGTGCAGCCACAGTGGGTTTTAGAGGATGTCTAGCAGGACCCGATATCCCACAATGTATGCGGAGTATTGATAGGTAGAGGGTGTTGCAGTCAGCCTACATGGCTGATAAATGACCATCAAACAGCTTAAAGGAACAAGGGGTTTATTTCCTTACGATAGTCCGGTTACAGTTCTCGGTCCAACTTGATGGGAGAGTATGCACCAGCACCAAGGCCGAGGGAACTGGCCACAACATCACCACATAACAGCTGAGAGACGGACAATCCTTACTTGCCAGACCAGCATGTCTGGCCAAGTGTATAGAAGGATGCCAACTCTCTGTGATTTATTCCAGGACCTAATCCTGCCCACCATAGGCTGGGTCTTCCCCATCAGCTAGCCGATATTCTGCAGATTTGCTCTGGCCCTAACTCAACCACTAATTCTCTACAAATGTGCCCAGAGCCCAAACCCTCAACTGTCAAGTTGATACCTGTGCCTAACTATGACAGAGGGTGTCCCTGGGTAGTTGGTTGTTACGAGGGTGTCATTGGGGACATCAAGCACTGCCTCATGTCTAACAGTGTATGTGAGTCAGGGAGAATAGAGGGACGAGATGACATGCTTCTTGGTTTCATTTCCTCCTGTACCCCCCCATTCACATTCATTTCCTGTGTTACCTGCCAGGCCATACTTTAGCTTACCCAGGCATTCTATGCACACACCTGTAGATATCAGGCACTGCATACCACTGAGTCAGGTCCCTGCTAGAAATCAGGTCCTGTAGGACAGTTTCAGACCTGTCTCCATACTGCTTTATAAATAGTGCTGGCTAGAAACTACACAGAACACCTCACACCATCCATATACACTACTGGGTGTCTGAAACTTCAGGACTGTCTCCCCTACCAACTGACCTGAAATGCAGTCTATCAGGCCTTTCTGGACACACGCAGACTCTTCATGTTATGATATGATGGTCTGGCAAGTAAGGATTGTCCCTCTCTCTTCGGTCTGTGGATACATGGACATGGCTTGGCCAGTTCCCTTGGTGTGCATGCTCCTGCCAAACTGTATAAGACAGTGTAAGGAGACCACCATAAGCCAAAGTAAAAAACGCCTTGTCCCCCTATAAGCCACAATGCAGAATAACTGTAACTGTCCATGGCAGACTGACTCCTGGAAGTGTACATGGGCCATCAGGGAGTGACCAACAGGGCATGTTTCTTGGAACCCTATATGGGCAGAGATGGGCTTAGTCGCCTGAGTGGAACCCTGCGTACATATGGAGGGTACCTCCTGCTGATGGACAGCATTAATATTACTTGGCAAAGTCCCTTTGTCAGGACATTGGCAATAGATGTGATCTTTACCCTACTGTGGGGTCTGCGGCTCTTGTACTATTATTATGCTGGCGCCTAGTCAGCCCACCTGCACCGCTACTAAGAATGATGAACTGCAGACTGGTAAGAAGCTCTCCACCAGACTCAACAGAGGATGGGTCTCTCTCTGCCTTCCTTACTTTCCCCTTCTGTGTGGCGTGCTGGAGGTCTCAGGGACCCATGCTGTGGCTCAGTGGGTGAGGGTCCAACCTGAGGCTGCTGGGGAGCTCTGGGGAAGGACAGACCCTGAGCACTGGTCACTGACGCCGTCTCATGCACATGTTCTCGTTGGAGCTGAGCTGAGAGAAGATGTGTGATAAACCCTAGAACTCCACAGGGAGGCTTGAGTCACCTCAACTGAGCCCATGGCTCCTGGCACAGGCGCAGTGACTGGGAACGCCCAAGGTGGCTCTGAGGCACACAAGCTCCTCTTTGCTTCTCACAAGGAAGAAGGAATTTACAGGCCTTGCAAATGAGGGAAAGGGAAGAATAAGTCAGGAAGCTCTCTGGTCCGTGTAAAACCCTATTTTCCTGAATGCAGATGGCTAGTTGGGTGTCTATGAAAGTGGGGGTAGGATGAGACCCCAGCTCCATCAGGTGACCAGGAGGCAGCAGACCCAGAGCAGGAAGAGTAAGGAAAGAATACGATCTGGAGGTAGGCTCTTCCTTCGTCCCCACAGATTGATTCCCACATCTCCCTGTCCCTGAGTGCTGACAGCCATGTCTGAGAATGTGAGTTGCAGAACCTTGGGAGGAAGACGGCCGGGAAGGAGGTCAGAAGCAAGACCCTTCCCAGGCGTGTGCTGGAAGGAAGCTGAGGTTTGCTCTGATGGCATTGCCTGGCAGGTGGTTCGCAGAGGAATGGAGCCCTGATGGCTGGACGAGGATGGGGAGCTCCTGGGTCCTCCTGTGAGTGCTGGCTTCAGCAAGTAAGAACCGGTTCTCTTTTTATACTACTCGACTAATTTTGATTGAGAAGTTTTCATATACAAACATTGATGTCTTTGATCCATAAGAAGTTAATTTTCGGGGCTGAAGAGGTGGCTCAGGAGTTAAGCCTCTGCCTTGCAGGTGGAAGGTCCTGAGTTCAGATCCTAGACCCCATGTATAGACGCCAGGCAGAAGCGGGGACGGCCTGCGTTTCTGGTCCTGGTAGGGCGGAGCCTGTGAATCCCGGGGCAGAGTAAACAAGGAGGTGGAGGCGTGCATGATGGTTCCCGAATTCGTCCATGGTTCTACACACACGCACATACATACACACACATACATACACACGTGCACACATGCACAATTTAATAATAAAAAAAGAAGTTAATTTTCATGCAGGGTGACAGATAAGGGTCTCGTTTTATCCTTCTGCATGTAGGTATCCAACCTTCCCAGCTATTCCTGCTTCCGAAGACTGGCTCCCCTCAGGAATGTATGTAAGTTTGCATGTAACTTACCCTGGATTGCTCTACTTCCTTTTCCTTTGCTCTGGGGTTTCCCAGACTCTGCCTCCCAGGGGCTGAGGTACAGGTCACCAATATGTTTTTCCAAGGAATCTGGAACTCAAAGTCCTGTTCTTCTGCTTGTGAGGCAGAACCTCTGCCTCCTGAGCCACATCCCAGCCCTTGATATCTCTTGATTCACATAAGACATTGTGAAGAATGTCTATGCGAGTCATGGCTGCTGTATCTGCTCCTTTCCTTACATCGCAGAGGCTGTTGGTCGGTTAGACAGCATTTAAATTTCTACATTGGTGTGATTGATTTGGAATGTGTTTCCCAGTGTGTTTGCTTTACATTGACATTTTGGGGTCTTTATTTGCTTCTTGGCTTTGTTTTCTGACTTTGCTCATCCATTCAGTTTCTTTATTCTCACCCACTTTTCTTTTTTGACTATTCACTTTTTTCTAGTCATTTTCTTTATTCTTATTTTAAAATTTTTATTGGAATGTAACACTTCACATGACAATCTGTTCCATCTATTTTCCTAAAAATGACAATACTTCATTCTTCTTTGTGGCTGGGTATGAGAATCTTTTCCTGGTTCTGTCACTGTGCTGTGCTATTGATTACCTTGTCTATGGTGAATTAACCTTGTGTTCCTAGAGAAAACTGTCTTGATCATGATGTATCATCTTCTGTGTGTGTGTTATTGGTTCTCTCATTAAGAATTGTCTTAAAATCTGTGTTCATCAGGACATTTTCTTATGCATTTCTGTCTTTATGGAACCTTTATTTGGTTGGTATTACTATTGGCTTAAACAATGAGTTTGTTTAATGAAATAGAAAGGAAGCAAGTTCTAGTTTAAGGAGCATCGGCCTTCATTCTTCTTCATTCTTCTTCATTCTTCTTCGTTCTTCTTCATTCTTCTTCATTCTTCTTCGTTCTTCTTCGTTCTTCTTCATTCTTCTTCATTCTTCTTCATTCTTCTTCGTTCTTCTTCATTCTTCTTCGTTCTTCTTCGTTCTTCTTCATTCTTCTTCGTTCTTCATTCTTCTTCGTTCTTCATTCTTCTTCGTTCTTCTTCATTCTTCTTCGTTCTTCTTCGTTCTTCTTCATTCTTCTTCGTTCTTCTTCATTCTTCTTCATTCTTCTTCATTCTTCTTCATTCTTCTTCATTCTTCAGTTGGTGAATGTGTTCATCCTGGATCCTGGACCTTTTTTTTTTTTTGCTGGGAGATATTTTTATTACTGTTGAAATCTTTTTATGTATTACCTATCTCTCTGGGTGTATTCTATAATGGTATTTCAGTTTTGTTTTGATTGCATGTTACTAAAATTTATCCAGTTGTTTCAGATTTGCCATGAACTACCATGATAGTTTTCAAGTCTTCTCAAATGACCTTTTAGATTGATGTCTTGTAATGTCACCTTCTTTTAATTCTAATTTCATTAATGTGTATCTTTGTTCAGTTTAAATTAGGGTTTGTGAAAATTCTTTCCCTTTCCTAAGGTTCAGCTTTTGGTTTGTTGCTCCTTTGTATTGTTGGTTTAGTTTCTAGTTTTGAAGTGGGTCTGATTTGTTCTTTATCAAGCTTGGCCATCTACTGCTTTGGGGCTGTTTATTCTTCTTTTCTGTGATCTTGGAGCACATCATTAGGTTGTTGGTGGTATCTCAAATTTTATTATGTCAGAATCTATCCTGTAAAGTTCCCTCACTGCCCTGTTGAATTTTTAACTAACATCGTGTTGTATTCGTTCTCCTGATGTTAAAGTGGTGATGGCAGAGTAGGGCATCCTTGCCAGCCCCCCTGGTGAGGAAGACATCCTGTCACATGACTTGAATATCATAAGAACTTTTAGACGATGCCATTCTACCATGGATCTGGGAGACTGTCACCTAACCTGTAGAACCCTGGTAAGGGGGAGAGTCATCAACTTCAGAGGGTCACCATGGGCAGAGACACTCACCACTACCTTTGTGATGAACATTACAACTATCTACACCACTATGGGACAGGAAGTGGCAGAAGTGTTTGGCCCTGTCCTAATCAACTTGGTTCATCATGTTGCCACCGCTAACAGAATTTTGAGATTTCATACAAACATGATTGCCTGCTGCCAAGAAATAACCCTACCCTTGCTGTCCCCTCTAACCACAACCTCACCCCCTTCCCTAAGCAATGGGGCTGAAGCTACCCTTGCAGACATCCCATTGCCCCTTATGTGGTTCTCAAATCGTCACTGCCACAAGAGAAAAAGGAGAAAGGAGACGGGAGAAGGAAGAGAGAGCTCCCAGTACAATGCAGCCTCGCGCCCCAGCCTCCCCACACTAGAAGATGGTTCTGTGATGCTTGAAACCAGCAGCCAACTCGAGGAAGTCAGCAAGGACTCAGCTGATGAATTGCCCAGGAATGAGCCTGAGGTTGCGGTCCCAAACAGTTCGGAAGGTGCGGAGAGCTCCTCTTCCCTGGATCCATCTCTAGGAGGAAACACCAGCATTGCCCAGTGCCAGGGTGAAGACAGAGTCTCTGCTAGAAGAAGGCACTGGAAGAGGGTCAGGAGAGCAATTGTCTCTACAGTCACAGGCCTTTGCTGTAGCCTGGGCCTCTCAAAGAGGAGCCCAGCATCCTCTTGTGTCATAGTTAGGCACAGATGTCAACTTGACAGTTGAGGGTTTAAGCTCTGGGCACATTTGTGGGGAATTAATGATTGAGTTAGGCCCAGAGAAAACCTGCACATTGTTTAGCTGATGAGGAAAGCCCAGCCCATGGTGTGTGGGACTAAGCCCTGGAATGAAATACAGAGAGCTGGTTGAAAGGGCCAGCATTCTTATGTACACTTGTCCAGACATGCTAGTCTGGCAAGTAAGGATTGTCCCTCTCTCAGTCATGATATAGAGATGGTGTGGCTAGTTCCCTTGGCCCTAGTGCTGGTGTGAGCTCTCCTGCAAAGTTGGAGGAGGAACTGTAATGAGTCTATTATAAAAGAATAAACCCCTTCTTCCTTTAAGCCATATGATGGTGATTTATCAGCAACCATACAGAATGACTGCTGTATCTTGGTAAGGGGCTAGGTGAAGGGACATAGTACATTCCCATTGCTAAGGTGCACATCTCAAAATTTATACGTATTTAATAATTTCTATGTGCATGTGGACACACAGCAGTGAGCATATATACTTCATGCGTATACATACGAACACAAAGACCCACAGCATGTGTACCACACAATATGTGTAGACTCTAGAGAACATCTTGCAATAAAACTTATCTCTCTCTTCCATCACACTTGTTCTCAGATGAGCTCAGTTCAGCGGACTCGGTGGCAAGTGCCTCCCTGGTACCGAGCCATTGTGCTGACTCAGAGATGCACAGCTGCACTTTCTTTTCTCTGGTTTTCAAATGTCTTTTACAAAGACCACGTGTATCACTCATGGTTTAGGAAATCGAAAATATGAATTAACTAAGAAGGAACTGTCCTGAGTGTGTTGACCATGGACAATGAAGTAGAAGCAGACAGCAGAGCGTGGTGACCAGAGGCTGGGAGGGGGACAGTGGCTAAAGGAAGAAGAGGTCCCGGCAGGAGGAATCAGGTGGGGAGCTGGGGCCCAGCAGGGTGAGCACAGGATCGAGTCCCTTGTGTTATGTGTGACTTTCTGCTTTTCAGTGATGAAGAAGAGGAGCTTCTCCTCTGTGGCCATTGAGCTGTGGATCAGGGCCCAGCCTGGTGCGGATTAAGAACTCAACTCGAGGAGGGCACCAGGCTGGACATTCAGGGAGCTGTGGCCACAAACTGTCTCAGCAGCATTGTACTTGTCCTTAACCCAGGATTGGGACGTATCAGGGTCTTAAAGATCCAGAAAGAGGCTGTGACATCTGCTTCTCTCACCAGCTCATCGCAGCACCTGTGGGACCAGACAGGCCCACAGTTCCCTTGATTACAGCTCTGGGCACTCAGGCTCCTCACCAGCTTGGTCCCCTCTTCCTTCAATCACGTAAAGGACTCAGGAGCTGTTGGACAAAATTTCATATGTGGGTGAGTGTAAGCAGAGGAAGAGATGGGCAGGAGGGGAGGGGAGGAGGGAGTGGGAGTTGAAGCAGAGGACTAAGCAGAGGGGAAGGATGACATTCTAATCACTGAGGGGAGGAGAAAAGAGTGTGTTGGGTGGGGCAGGGCTGTGTGGACACGCAGGAACACTAGCAAGTTTACTGAGTGAGGGGTCAGGGGCATAGTCACCCCTGAGAAAGAAGATGGACTGTTCCCAGCAGAGGTCGAGGTGCTCAGAGGGAAGCAGCCTGGAACTTCTGCTCCTGCGCTGGCTGGGGAAAGGGATGCCCTGTCTGCGGAGCTTCCTCTTTCCTCTCTCTTCCTCTTCCTCTTCCTACTCTGCGTTGACCCCACCCCCAGGCAGCTCTGCCTTCATCAGTCTTGGTCTCCACAGCCTCCTTCACCAGGCCCTCGTGATCTCATGGGTTATTGTAATTCTTCGTAATCAACTCATCCTCTTCAACCTGTACATTGGCCAGCATGTTGAGCCCGTGCTCCACATTGGCTGGTAAGTGGTTGCAGACAGCTCTAGGGAACAGCAGTTTCCACAGGGACAGTAGCTATTGGCTGCTGTGTGCCCAGTGTCCAATTTAGAGCCAGGAATACAGGGAAATCTTCGTCTCCTATGGGCAGTGACTGTCATCCTATGGGCAGTGACTGTTGAGTGTGGGGTGGGATCACTGTAAATGAAGGCTGCTATGTCCTCGGGGCATCTTCAGGTGACAGTGGTTACACAGAATGAGCAGGCCGGCCCACCCAGCACTGAATGCAGAGGGATAGTGTGTGCAGCTCTTGCTGGCGATGGTGACTTTCATCTGTATGTATATGACAGAGGCTGTGCTGTTCTGGGCCAGCCACTGCATACCTGTGCCCTCGAACCAGGGTACCAAAGGGACAAGCTCAGGAATCACATACAGACATACTGGAGCTGAGCAGCTTGCTTGGGGCCGTTTGGGACAGCAGCGAGGACTGAGTCCGCCTTTGTTCTCTGCCCTCTAGTGAAGGCAGGGGCGGGGAAGGGAAGCTGTGTGCCTGGTGAAGAGTTCCATGAGGGTCAGTCCAGTTAATCTGGGGACACAACACAGTGTGTTGGCCTGAGAGAGAGGGCTGAGTGTTGGGGACACATAGAAGTGCCTGGTAGGAGGCAGGGGACTTGTTACAACCTTTGGCCTGACACCTGGAGGAGAGACAGTACAACAGCCCCACAAGTCCAGCACACTCACCATCGCCTGCCTGCATGCCCCCCCCAGGTCCTTGTCCCAGATACAGAAACACATTCCATCTGGATACAGACTCTTCACATAGGTGGTGCCAGCGTAGCCTGCAGACGTCCTCAGCATGGAGGAAGCGCTGTGGACTGCATCATGTGCTGGAATAGCCGCTCTCGGGACAGCAACATGGTCAGGGTCCTGTGTAACGTGTCAGGCAGGACTTTCAGCCCCGGACACGAGGCTCTTCTTGGGTCCATGCTGGGTCAGATCCAGGACTGTCCCTCTTCCAGTCTGCAGGGTCTGTTGGACCAGGCGACCGACCTGCAAGCTTATTGTCATTGTCTTGTAAGGATGGCGTGAGTGAGGCAGGGAGTGAAGGAAGATGTCCAGGGCCCAGGCCCTGCTTGTGGGGAGCTGATTCTGATGATCTGCTTACAGAGCCTGTGTCCAGGACAGCAGCAAGGCCAGCAGGCCCAGGATGCCTTACCAGGAAACCCCTGGGACTCCTGTTGGTGTTTTCCCAGGGGAGGTCACAAATGTGGGGGAAGGGGAAACAGCTATCATGCCTGCTTCAGTGACTAATGTCACTGAAAACCGCTGACATGAATGTGTTCAGTCCCTCCAGAGCCTGCAGACCTTCCCCCTGGGGAATGGGGAACCTCATGCCAAGGTGACTTTTTCTCCGTAATGCTCTTCCTCTTTTGTAGATATTCGACCTTGTCTTACAGGTGTTCTTGACTTGGTGTCTGCATTGCCCAGCCACTGTGGTCTTTTTGCTGAGGTATCTGAGAGATAATTTCTCAAGCGTCTGAATCTACAAGGGGACTCATGGGGCCCTATAAGATGGGGACATGCTGTGGAGGGTGAAAGATGGTTCTCCTAGGGAGTCCAGCTACTCAGTCCAGACTGCACCCCTAACTTGTAGGACCCTTGGAGCTTTCAGGAGAATCCTCTGAGCCAGCTTAGTAGCAGGGAACTGACTATTGAACATGCATATCAGTACTTTTCTATTTTCACAGTGTGGAAAACTGATCAGTGACTCTCCTCATAGATATTCCAGAAAACCTCTGATTCATTAAACCTCTGGATAGAGTTTGGAGCACTGACTCTTCACTTCACTGAGGAACCAGTAGTGTCCCTGGACTGCAATCCCAGGCCACTGCTGACGTGAAGAGGGCGAGTCACCCAGGTAGACAGTCTCCTTCATGTGTCCTGAAATCTGCTATGAAGGAGTCAGAGGTATGTCGGGGCCTGTGCCTGAGAGCACAGTTTCTTAGCGAAGATAGAGAATGGAATTGGTACTGCCTGACATGTGAGGCTACACTGAGAGTTTAGAAGCTCTGGGGTTGAAAGCCAAAATGCAAAGCCAAATGCAAAATCAAAATAAGCAGAGATGAGACATCACAGGCAGCAGTCAAGAAGAGCGCAG
Organism: Typhlomys cinereus; assembly: GCA_023101885.1. Classification (NCBI taxonomy): domain Eukaryota; kingdom Metazoa; phylum Chordata; class Mammalia; order Rodentia; family Platacanthomyidae; genus Typhlomys; species Typhlomys cinereus. The sequence continues at coordinate 577,518 of JALPQD010000346.1, read as the reverse complement.
ACACCATTTTGACAGGAGCAAGGAAAGCATGGGGACTTGTTTCAGGTCCCTGTGTAAATTCCTATGAGCGAGTCTGTTTCTGAGCATGCTTAGTGAAGGAGGACAGGTCACTTCTGAGCATACCCAGTGAAGGACACTACATTACTGAATATGATAAGTTGAAAGTCAGGCGTACATAATAAAAGCCAAAGTGATGGATTGAAACACTATTGGTGTTACAGTTCACCTGCATGGTTGCTGATAAATCACCATCAAATGGCTTGAAGGAACAAGGAGTTTACTTTCTCTCATAATTTTAAGGTTACAGCTCTCAGTCCACCTTGACAAGAGAGCTCAGACTAACACCAGGACTGAGGAAGCTGGCCATGCCATCTAAAAGAGGGATGATCCTTATTTGCCAGATCAGCATGTCTGGCCAAGTGTACACAAGGATGCCCATGTCCTCAATCAGTTCTCTATATTTTATTCCAGGGTCTAATCCCACCCACCATGGGCTGGCCTTCCCCATCAGCTAGACAATCTCCTGCAGATTTGCTCTGGGCTTAACTCAACCACTAATTCTCTACAAATGCGTCCAAAGCTCAAACCCTCAACTATCAAGGTGACACCTGTGTGTAATTATGACAATTGGGCATGCTCAGCTTGTACTGTGACACTGGAGCTGGAAATCACGACACTTTGAAGATATCGATGTGCTGGCCTCGTATTGCAGTTTGACGACACCGCAGTGGACACCAGGGCTATGTTGTCATGTGGGTTGCACAAGGCATGAGCAGCCTTTCCTACTAGGTTCCCATTCAAAGACTGCTGAGTCTGTCCCCACCTACAGAAAGGAAGAGCAAGATGCATTTAGGACATGTCAGCAATCATTTCCTGAAACAGTGGAAATGTCCCTTCTGCCCTTCATGTCTGGTCTGTTTTGTCTGAACAGGTCTCCAGAGACCTTTTCTCCAGTGGATTTCATTCACATTTGTCCTCCCTCAGTGAGGACAGGATACAATGGTCAGGGCTAGTACCCGGTCCTATGGACACAATGAGGACAACAGATAGCTAGTTCACCTTCAGCTTGGACCCCCACGCTGTTGAGACACACAGTGTTCTCTTTCTGACAGGATAGCCTCATGCTTGTAGTTCAGAACGAGGTGAGGTTTCTCACTACGAGGCTTGCGACAGTCCAGGCTTTTTGATGACATCCAAGAAAATGATGTTCCTGAGGATAGCAGCATCACACTGGAAAGCTGGCACATAAGCGCACAAAGAAGACCATGGAGTCTAGTAGGTGTCTCATCTAAGGGCTTTTGTCATTGTATGAAGATAACTTTGGAAGCTGCTCATGTTCCACCGATGGTCAGGGTGTAAACACAGTGGTGTTGGTCAACTCCTAAGAGCCCAACTCACAGTCCTCCGAAGGCCCCTTAAATAGGACCCAGGCAGATCTTCCACACAGGGAGGCCTAACAGGCCCTAGAACCAGGATGTGATTTAAAATGGTGGTGGTCGAATGCTTGTCCCTTATAAAGAAATGCCTACGCTGAGGGAGACCCGCGGGATGGAACACAAAAGAGAAAATTTCCAGTGCCTGGTGGAATCAGGCGATTGTTTCTCACCTGCCCCTTCTGATAGGAAATTTATTATTGGATTTTTTTCTTATTACTAAACTTTCGATTCCTACTAAGCTACCGTGTCCCATCACAATTTTTCTTCTGGGAGGACAAGAGCCCAGCTGCCGCTGCAGTGGAGGGACTCTTCTTCTGCCTGACCCCTGGATTCTGGGGCGCTTCAGGAGAACATAGGGAAAATGTCATTTCTCTCATTCAGCTGCTGTGCGATGACCAGTTACTAACTGAAAGGCTGTGCAGACAGTAGACACACATTAGGCACGTGGTAGATACACAGAAGACACACAGTTCCTACTGAAGCCATTTGTCCCGACCACATTTGTATGCAGCAAGGCAAAGAAAACCTCACTGGAAGCGGGCATGTGGCAGGCGTGGAATCTCCGCACCTGTGGAGTGGGACAGGAGGCTCCGGAAGTGAAGGTCGTCCTTACAGCTGCCTCCAAGGGCGTTCAGGGATACCTCTGCTCCCTGAGACCCACCTCAACATCAAAGCAAGCACCTCGCCATCTTGAATGGCTTCACCAAAATCTCTTCAAAGAATAAGAAAGGCCATTGCAGCCCCCAGTTCCCACACCAACTTTGATACCTACCCGAAAAGAAATTGACAGCATCAGTTTAGGGGTTGAGTGGTAGAAATTTAATGATTAGCAAAGGCCTTGGCTATAATAGCAGAGTGTGGTAGCACATAGTCATAGTTCTAGTGCCCAGGTGCTGAGGCAGGAGGATCACAGCAAGCTGGAGGCCAGCCCAGGAAAGACTCTTTCTCAGAAAAAAATGCACAAAGGCCAGGGAGAAGCAGTCCATAGCATGCTTGCTCATAAGTCCTAAGTTTGGTCTCTGGAACCCACTTAAAGAAGCTGGGTGTAGCATTATATGCTTGTAAGCCCAGTGTAGGGAGGTAGAGATAGATGGATCCTCTACAGCTTGGTTCTTGCCAATTTGTCATATTTGGGGAGTCAATGAGAACCCGTGTCTCTAAACACAAGGTGAGAAGCCCCTGGGGAATAACACCTGAGTATTACCTCTGGTTTCCACAAGTACACACACACACAAGTACACACACACACACACACACAAGTACACATACACCCACAAAGTAATAACATTAAAGAAACCAACAAAACAATAATAGTCATTTGTTACTATTATTCATTTTCTCATAAGCTCTGAGATACATTAGATTTCTCTTTATATAATATCCTTGTGAAGAAAATGATATAATAGGCAATAAATGTTTTTTTTAAATCCAATAATTATCTATGATGAAAAGAAATATTCAGAGGAAAGAGTCTACAAAGAGGGAACTGTGTGTCCCTGTGGAGGACCAAAGGTGACTTCAGGATTCATCCTGGATCACTTCTACTGCCTTTTTGCTCTGCTTTGGGATTTCCTAGGCTCTGCCTTCTGGAGCCGGAACAGCAGATGCTGTCATTCCGCCTGTGTTTTTACACGGGAATCTGAGATCTGGATTTAACACCTTCTATTTGCAGGCAGAGGCTTAACCCCTAAGTCATCTCTCCAGTCTGAAACTTGGACTTTTAAAAAAATGTGTCTGTTCCATGTTTTATTCTGTGATGTGTGCTCCATATACATTCCTGTGGTCACCATACTCAAAGATTCACAGGACATCACTTGGTAACTGTCTTGCCTCTACATAGACCCTCTATTCTGGGGTATATTGCATAGACATTCCAAAATATCACAAAATCCAAGGCTGCAATGAATGACATGTAAGAAACTGAACGGGAAGGGCTGGGACACAGAGAGGGGGCTTAGCATGAAAAGGCCTGGGTTCAATTCCCAGTCTGCCACCCAAATGGAGAAAAGTTTGAAAAGTAACTAAGCAGCACTTTTCACAAGCCAATGTGTATCAAAGGTGATGTCCGAACACTATCTACCTAGGCTCTCCATCTTGGCGCCTGCTTTTTCATTCACGTGTCCAGTCAGTCAAAGATCAGCATAAGGATCCTTCCACCAGTAGGTCCCGGTCTTTCCGGTGTTTCTGCAGGCGTTCTAGGGACTGTATTAGAAACAGTTATCTCAGTTGCAGCTGCTCCTTGTGCATATCTGGAAAGGACTCAGTCTCACACAACTGGGATTCTGTGGGGCACGGGTGACCACAGCTCTTGTGAAATGCAAGCTGCTGGTGAGAAGTGACTCCTTTTGGCAGGAGTTAGTTGTCTTGGCTGCCCCTGCACTGCTATTGGCTAGGAACTGGGGGTTGTGGGAAAGATTTAAGCTCACCAGCCTGTACTGGGAGAGGGTGTGTCCTTGCTCCCTAACTAGTGTTGTAGGGGCCTCTAGCGGTCACGAGGAGAATAGCTCTGCGGGAGCCTTTGCTTCCTCCCCACAGACCTGCAGAAGCTGGAGCTGGAAACTCGGTTTGGATTGAATAAGGGTGGAGATGGGAAGAGGACCCACTTGGTCTGAGACAGACTGGTTTAGGTTGGCACTCGGCCAGTGTGCTGGCTCTTTGGTAAAATTTCTTAGGGCTCAAGCAGTGGAGACAGGGAATGATCTGTATATGAGATGCGGAAATAATAAATGACTTCAATGAATGAATGGATGGATGGATGGATGGATGGAAAGATAGATGATAGATAGATAGATAGATAGATGGATAGATAGATAAAGTGAAAATAAAACTGTTAGATTGAGCTGTTTTGTGCCAAATGGTTTTGGGCACAGAATCAGTGTTTAAATACCACATGCTAACCAATTGTGCCATTGTAGTTGTGGGGCACAGAGTTCAATTTTACTTTTATTGTCTGTCTTTTGTTTTTTCCTTTTTTTCTTAGTTAGATGAGGTCTCATGTGACTGTGTAACCCAGTTAGTTCATTGTCACTGTAGATTCTCTGAAAGCCAGTGCCTAGCTACTGGAGGCTGTCTTGGCCCAGGGCATTGATGAGGTCTGTCTTGGTTAGGTCACGTAAGAACAACAACATGTCTCTTCTGCTCAAAGTGCATGTCATTATTTTATAGTTCCCAAGGTGCTGTTTCTTATGATCATGTCAAGAAGTCTTTCAGGAGATATGGATATAGCTCAGTAAAACAACGATTCACAAAACATTCATCTTGTACTTTATTAAACATAATCTAGAGAAGAAGCTTGAGAGAAGAAGATACACATAGATGATATGCAAACCCTGTGCCATTTTGTGTAAGAGGCTCGAGTATCCCTGGATGTTGGTGGCCTTAGGGGTGTTGGGAAGTACAAAATGCATGTTGCCAGCACAGTTACATCTCGGAAGTCTCGTTCTGCTTCTGCTGGTCTTTGTCAGAGGAAGAAGAGGAGAGAGGCTGGAGATGGCTTCTGAGGGTAGAGAAGGCAGATCCTTCTCCCTGCTGCCAGGTGGACCCAATTCCTTGGAGGTGGGAATCCTGCCCAGGTGACTGACCCAGCTGATTAACACAGTAGAGGCAGATCCCAGCATTGCCAGCGAAACAGGAAGTGGGATCTAGTCCGATCCCTAACACCTTGTCTTTTGTTAAATATGGCTGGTTGAAGATCTGTATGCCTGTCTCCTCACGGTGTGTCCCTGAGCAGCAGTTGGCAGAAGTGCAGTGCTTCGGACCTCCTAGACGCGGGGATCCCAGTCTGCAGCAGAAGGGGCCCCAGCTGCGCAGTGAGCTCTGCAGGAGGCGGTGCTGGGGCAGTTGAGCTCAGAGGCGGAGCCAGTGGCTCAGGATGGGCACAGAGACCTCTTGAAGACCAGGATGAGGATTTGTGGGTCTGGGGCAGATGGAGGGGAGCACCAGGGAGAGGGGCTTTTATCTGGTAAGATCTGGGTTTAGAGGTGGCTGACTTGGCTTTGTCCAGAAGTCTGAGCAATTGTTAGAAGATACTGCGTGGAGAGCTCCATAATGCAAAAGGGCTCAGTGAAGTGTTTATTAGTCATGGCTGTTATTACCATTACTATCAAGAGAATGTGTAACATGCGCAGAGTTCTGAAGATAAGGGAGAAGAAGGGATGTAAAGGGAAGAAGAGGGATGATGGGATTAGGGATCAAGAAGTGAAAATGTCATATATCCACTACATTCGTGTGTGTAACAATAAAAAAATAAAAATAAATAAGGCGCTGGAGAGATAATCCAAGGGTTAAAGCCTTTGCCTCACAAGCAAAAGGACCTGAGTTCAGATCCCAGACCCCAAGTAAAAATGCTGTGCAAAATGGTGGCAGCCTGCACTTCCAGCCCTGCTGGAAGACAGAGCCTGGGAAACCCCAGAGCAAAGCAATAAGGAGGTACAATGATCCAGGGTGATTCCTGATGTTACTCTTGGGCCTCCACAGTCACACACACTGAAGTACCCTCTGATGGGCACATACCCACACATGCAAAAATAAATAAATTTATACAAGAAAAGAGGAAGGGTATCAGAGTCTCGGGAGCCAGACTGTAAATCTGGCCTTTGTAGAAACTGTCCGTGACACAAAGAAATTAGTCTTCATATTGCCAATAAATTTATAATAAATGGATTATGGGAATATGGGATTTTATTCTCACTTACACTTGTCCAGTTACGATTTTTAGTACAGCTTGGCAGGAGGGTTCATGCCAACACCAGGGGCCAAGAGAACTGATTATACCACATCCACAGGACTGCTGAGAGAGGGGCAAACTTCATTGCCAGACAGTGTATCTGTCCAAGTATGCCAAAGAATGCCAACTTCCTTAACCAACTCCCCCCATCTTACCACCTGCCCAGGGACTAATCCCACCTTGGCATCCTCTGGTTAGATGCTCCCCCTTTTATACATGAAGGGGGAGGCCTAATTGGCTGAGTGTGTACAAATAAGTTGTGACATGGAGACCCAACAGAAGAGAGCTGTCACACCTGGAGGACAGAAAGTGTTGCTTCCTCCAGAGTCTTTCCCATCGGGCCAGCAGGTGGGGCTGTAGGAAAGCTGACTCACGGGGTCAGAGGGAGCCATGGGACAGTGGGCTGCACCCAGGACTTCTGTCTGCTTGCTGTTGCTGCAGCAACTTTCCACTAACCTTAGCACCTGGAGCTGCTGCGAGACTCCCTCAAAGCTGTTCCGGTGTTGCCACGACCGGCCTCAAACGAAGATGGTCACTGCTAGTGTCTGATCCTCAGTGGTCACAGCAGATGCTCAGCACTGCTCCGTTCCCCATGCTGACCACTCTGGGCATGGTGGGCTCCCACACTGAGTACACTAGGTGGTTTTGTTGGGGTTCAGGGCCCCACCAGTATTGAGGTGCAAGCCTCTTTCCCAAAATGAAAGAACAAACCACCTCTGTGGATAAAAGTGAGGAGGTTTAATTAGTCTAGCTGTCTCCTGTGGGGATTGCTCCCAAAGCATGTCAGCCATTTTCTTAGGGTACAGGGGGTCAATATATAGTCATGAACAGAGCAAGGTGGGGTGATCCACAGAATCTTCACAAGATACTCAGTACCAGGCGTCTGGACCCTGGTTCCAGCAGCCCTGGACCTTCCGGGCAGTTCCTGACATTCCTAAACCAGATCATCTCTCTAATCTAGCGGCTGCAGAGCTGGATCATCTGGAGCCTGGTGGCCCCTGGAAAAGGAGCAACTAGGTGGTTCTGTTTTTTGTAGGCTCAAGGTATTTTCCTACATTAGGCCTTTTAATTTTCATGGTTTTAAGTTTATTTCACTTAATTTTGGTGGTTTTGTTAATTGGTTGATTGGTTGGTTGGTGGGTTGGTTGATTGGTGGATGGGTTGATTGGTTGGTGGGTTGATTAGTTGGTAGGTTGATTGATTGGTGGGTTGATTGGTTCGTGGGTTGATTGTTTGGTAGGTTGATTGGTTGGTGGGTTGGTTGGTTAGTGAGTTGATTGGTTGGTTAGTGAGTTGATTGCTTGGTGGGTTGATTGGTTGGTGGATGGGTTGATTGGTTGGTGGATGGGCTGATTGATTGGTGGATGGGTTGATTGGTTCGTGGGTTGATTGTTTGGTTGGTGGATTGGTTGGTTGGTTGGTGGGTGGGTTGGTTGGTTGGTGGTTGGTTGGTTGGTTGGTGGGTTGGTTGGTTTTCCCTTTCTGGCAGCTGTAGCTTCAGTGACAGCTGTGTCTTCGCCTGTCCCCATCAGAAGGACTTGTTTGACTGGGGAGAGAGTTTTGGCTCCTGAGAGGAGGAAGCAGCTGGCTGAGTGCAGTGTGGTGCTGTGGCAAGGAGATGAAGGGAAACAACAACCTCTGCCTCCCACCGTGCGCATTTGGGTTCTTGTTCTGCAGAAGTGAGTCTGTGTGTGGCCTGGCAGCCCTCCTGAGTCCCTGTCTGCATTACATTCTTACCAGAAACCTTGGTGACTTCCTGGGGGAGGGAGTCCCCGCAGGGCTGCACTGGATTGCTAAAGACAAGTGGTGAATCTGGGAACAGAAGCATTTCTCCCGGCCTGGGAGTTGTGCCAGGGAGCTGGCCCTTCTCTCTGCCTTAGTTGGCACTGTTGTCCCAGAGTGCTCGAGTCACCCTTAGGGCAGTGCCCAGCCAGTGCAGACTTGCCTCTCACTCCCAACCTGCCTCATGACTGTGGCCTCCAGGATGCTTCAGTGGTGATGGGCCAGGAGGGGGAGCAAAGCCTCTGAAATAACGATGAGTCAGAACAAAGCATGCATTGTGCAGTTACCACACAGGTGTGGTCCTCCCGCCTCTTGCTGGATTCCCATGCTCTCTCTCAGCAGCACATTGTGAGGTGGGCAGGCGCTGTGAATCATGAGGACCTCCTTGATGTGCCAGGGGGAAGGAGAGATAGTACTCTAGTCACTGGAGCTGGGCCAAGAATGAATGGTTGTCTTAGTTAACATTCCGTTGCTATAATGAAAACCCCACCCAAACAGTTTAGGCGAACAAGGGGTGGGGTGTGTGCGCTTTACTCCAGCCTGTGATTTCATGTTACAGACCATCATGGCAAGGAGAGTCACACAGCGTCAGGAGCAGAGGGAACACACATCACATCCGCATCAGGAGCGCAGGGCGAGGACCAGTGCTGCTTTCTAACTTGCTGACCGGCTCAATTCCAAGTTCTTTCTCTGTATTCCCCTGCTCAAGGGCGGCCCCACCACTGTGAGCTGGGTCTTCTCCCGTCAATCATGCATTTAAGACAGTCTCCCATAGGCCTGCCGTAAGGAGATAACGCCCATAGGTAATGGTAGAAGTTGTATTAAAATTGAGGATAGGGTCAGGGGATACGATAAAACTTTTACTGTTATTGCTCAGATCTTCACCACAGCAGATTGATTTTTGCTTGATTTTTTTCTTCTTGAAAAATAGTACAATGAACTTGGTGAGAATTTCTTAGATGTGACAACAAAGGCACAACAGAAAAACAATAGATAAGTTCAATTTCTTTATTATGGTTAGAGAAATGACCAAAGTTCTCAATGAGGAGATGGCATGTTTATGGTCTGCAATCTGCAGATTCCAGTTTTCTCAGTATTTTATATCCTTTTAACAAAATTCCCTATGTGGTAAGTTTCTATTTGAGGTGCCCTGCAGGTATTGTTCTGCCCAGCAGGTATGGGCTGCCCTTAGATACCTATATGCATAATACCTAGAGAACCTTTTGATATGCTTTCCTTTTAGATACCTGTTTGCAAACTGCCACAAAAACTCAAGACTTGCCTCTTTCTGAATCTCCCAAATTACAGCCCCATTTCCAAAATAATATAAAGTACTTCTTGTCTGTAAGGAGGTGTCTTGTCTCTCTGAATTTATACTTGGGAGGAGAGACCCCCTCTGAGGTTTACTCTCCAATAAATTTGCCTGCTTAGTGCTGAGGTCAGTGTTTCTGTTTCTGTGTTTTCTCTATCATGCCCTACTTTCAGTTGGGGGGGTCCTCTTCCTAACCTTTCAATTATTAAAAGATATGAGTATCAAAGAACATTACCACACTGGACGTGGTAGCATGTAGCTGTTGTTCCAGTGCTCAGAAAACTGAGGCAAGAGAATCACAAGTTCAAGGCCAGCCTGGGTTACCTGGAGATATACTGCTCATGGGGGAAAAGGAGGAGGAGGAGGAAATGAAGGAAGAGAAAGAGGAGAGGAAAAGAAAAACAAGAAGAAGAAGAAGAAGAAGAAGAAGAAGCAGAAGAAGAAGAAGAAGAAGCAAAGAGGAGAAGAAGAAGCAACAAAGAGGAGAAGAAACCAGAGAGAAAAGGGAAACCACACAAAGGGAGATGATAATTGCAAATATGTCTTTGGCAAGGGTTAATATCCTAAGCATGTAAATAATTGTTACAACTCAATAACAAAATAACAATAAAAATTTGATTAAAAATCCATGAAGTGGAGGGTGGAGATTTAGCTCAATGGTAAATTCCTTGCATAGCACGTTCCAGGTCCTAAGTTCATCTTTTGAACCTAAAAAAAAAAAAAAAAAAAAAGGTGGGAATGGGGATACACTCAAGATATTTTTCCCAAAGAAGATATGCACATGAATAGATGTGCAACATCACTGGTCAGGAAGAAAACACAGGTCAAAACCACTATGAGATACCACTTCACCTCCTTAGAATGGCTATTCTTTCAAAACAGGAGAGAGCAAGTGTTGGCAAGGATGAGGAGAAATGGGATCACTTGTGCAGGGTAGGGGCAGGGTCTAGTGTAACACAGGGTAGACACTATGGAGAGAGCTATGACTGTTACTCAAAGAGATAAAAATGGAATTAGATACAATTTAGCAATTCTGCTTCTGGGATACATATAGAAAACATTTGAAACAGGGACTTGACATATAGATTTGTACATCCCTGTTTATAGTAGCCTTATTCAAAAGAACCAAAAGGTAAAAGAAATCCAAACCTTCTGTGACAGACAATGGAGAGAAATCTAGTTCACACAAACAGGGAGCTCTGAAATTCACATGCTGAGACTTAATCCCCATGGAACAGTGTTGGGAGGAAGGATCAATGGAAGGTGTCTGAGTCATGACTTTGCCTTCAGGAACCAGGCGATGCCATCGTTGAAGGGCTTGTGGGAGTGGGCTTCTCTTTATGCTTTTCTGTCATCTGAACAACAGCATCTCTCACATCCACAGATTGCGAGTGTCGGAGGGTCCATCAGAAACAGCAACAAGTCTCACCAGACACTGAATCTGCTGGTGTTTTGGTCTTGGACTTCTCGGCCTCCAGAACCGGGAGAAATAAATTTCTGTTCTTTATGAATTATCCAGTGTAGGGCACACAGTGGAACAAGATCTGCTTTCAAAAAGAAAATCCTGTCACATGCTACCCTGGGGATGACCCTGGGAGATGTTATTACAAGTGAAATAAGCCAGTCACAAAAGGCCAAGTACTGTGTGACTCTACTTCTATGAGGACGGTGGAGTTCAGAAAGACAGAGAGTAGAATGATGCTACTGAAGAGGTAGGAAGGGCAGGATGGAAGGTTGTTGAATGGTGTGTTTTACATGCAAAGTGTCCCCACGGTCTCCTGTGTTTGAACAGTTGATCTCCAGCTGTGGCACTGTTGGGGAAGGTTGTGGAACCTTTAGGAGGTGGAGTCTTGCTGGGGGAAGTTCATCAACTGGGGATGGACCTTCAGTTTTATAGAGCAACCCCATTTCCTGATCTCTCTGCTTCCTGAGTGTGGATAAGTGGTGGCTAAGTCCACCATCTTCCCTGACTACTGCCTTGCCTTCTCTGCCATGAAGAACTCCATCCCTCTGGACTGCAGGCCACAGTAAAGCCTTTCTCCCTGAAGTGCTTGGGTCAGAGTGTTTTATCACAGCAACAGAAGAGAAGCTAAGGCTACTGGGTACAGGGTTTTAGGAAGATAAAATCATGATGATGGATGATGGCAAGATTTATACACCAACGTGAATATAGTTAATGTCACTAAACTCTACTCTTAACAATGGTAGGCAAGGTGGCTTATACTTGAAACCCGAGACAGGAGGGCAGCAAGCTAGAGGCTTGTCTGGACTATATAGAAGCACAAAATAAAGACAGCAACTATTTTTTTGGTTTAGGGAATATTTAACTAAGTTGCATGTTACACAAACAAGTATAAATTTGGGACCAATAACAAATGTACTTTTAAAAATGAAATTGTTTGACAACTTCATACAGGTAGATGATACATTCTGATTATTCTCTTCCCACAAGTACACTCTTATGGAAACATAATCAAGAGTTAGAACTACAGTGATGGGGGTGATGAGGAAGGATGAGGAAGCAACAGAGGCAACAGCTGTCTGGATGCAGTGGACAGAAAGAGAAATGTAACCTTGTCCCCAGGGTGTTGGTTTGGAGAGCTTGGTGACGGTCAGTTCACTGAGATCAGGGATGAAGCAGGAAGGCTGGGTTCTTGGGAAAAGATGCAGAGTCCAGCTTCAAGTGTGGTTGTCGTGTTGGAGGTGTGCATTCCTTGGCTGTGTTTGTGTCTTGTTTTACTTCCATTACTCCTTCTTTTCGAAAGAAATGTTTTAACTCTTGGTTTTTACTGTCTGAATAGAGTCCACCTTGATTCTAACAACTGAGCATATATTATGTCCAATTTAAATGGCACAGAGTGGCTACATGATCTAAGTTGGTTCACATGAAGGAAGTCTCAGTATATTTGTATAACGTTCTAGAATAAAGATGATTTTTCCCCTGGGCTCCAGAGGATTATCACTTATAAGTGCTGATAGCCATTTGTAGCATACTCTTCTCTGTTGCTATGAGACAACACTCAAAGTCAAACAACTTAAAGGAGAAAAGGAGATTATTCCGCTTATTTCCAGAGGGGAGATACAGTTCTTTATGGTGGGAAAAACAAGGCTAGCTGACAGAAGCTGGAAGCGGCCCAAGTCACTGCAGACATCCTGGAGGCTGAGAGCTGCTGCAGGCTCAAGAGCAGACTCACTCACTCGAACAGGCTCACCCCGGTGACTGCCTTCCTACAGTAAGGTCCCACTTTCTAAAGGTGCCATGGCCTTCACAAACAACTAAAGATTCAAAGACATGAGCCTATGGGGAACACTTCAAACCATGACCCCATCTGAAGACCACACTGAAGCAAAGAACTTAATGGTGAACACCAGATTAAAGATGTTTTTGAGTTAAGCTGTTCATAATAAAGTTGACTATTGTTTAAATGGATTTAAATTAAGTTTTCTTTCATGAGAACGGAGAAGAGTCCTAACTGCAGACCGGTAGGGAGAAAGGCTAGGAATGAACTTGGAATTCTGGAGACATGTACAAGCTGAGGCCAGAACATCACCGTTCATAGCACTCTGTTCACCGCAAGACTTGGGAGGAAAACCAGACAGAATGAGGGGGGAATTTCCTGTAGACGGCCTGCATCAAATCATTTGGGAGAAGTTTTAAAAAGGGGGGGGGGAATAGGACTGGAGAGATGGCTCAAGGGTTAAGATTCTGTCTCACACAGAAAGTCCTGAGTTCAGATCCCAGGTCCCACGTAAAAATGCCAGGTGGAAAAGGCTGCAGCCTGCATTTGTGGTCCTGGTGGGTGGAGCCTGGGAAATCCCAGAGCAAAGCAAGGAGGAGGTAGAAGCAACCCGGGATGATTCCTGAAGTCACCCTTGGTCCTCCACAGAGATTCAGAGTGCCCTCTAATTTACACACATGCACAATCAATCAATCAATCAATCAATCAATGGGGAAGTAGAGAAAATTTTTAGCATTCTTTGGTTTCTCCAATCAAACACACCCTTCGGTTGCCACTTTGGATATATCCTTTTGGTGAAAACCATTGTCTTTTTTGAAGAACACAAGTACTTTTATGTCTTTTTGTTAATGCAAAACAATACTGACTTGATAGTCTCATACAACTTTCCTTTCACATTCATGACTCAAGAGATTGTGAATCCAGAGAAACTACTGTGGTCATTCTTCTGAGCACACTTCATCAGTATTTCTAAGCTGATTCCAATCCATTTCTTCTTTTATACTCTAACACACTATACCATGCTGTCTGATGAGATGCAACCACGGGAAGCCAGGTACCTGAGGTGACTATGGTGAAGTGCGGCTCAGTGGGGCTGCAGGCTAGCATTGGAGACTGGGGACACAGCCGTGTGGACGGCACCATCTTGCCAGACAAACTCCCTTTTTCAAATCCCAAATCTTCTGTTTCTTCACCACCACCCAGTACTCAACACCCGTCATTCTGATTCTTGTCCTCACTATTAAATGGAAAGTTCTCCTGTGGACACAGTCCTGTAGCCTTTATTTTTTCTGTACATCCAATCACGCCATGAGTATCTGTGTTTCTATGATGTCCCAGACCCTGTGCCTGGAGACGTGAGGTTGTGACGGTGAGCAAGGCAGTCTGAGCCCTGGGCAGTCAGTACAGTGCTGGGAATGCACACTGGACGGGTCTTGTTTCAACTAAGGAGTTCACGAAAGGCTATTTAGGTAGGAACATAGAGGGTTAGTGCTATGGTTAGGGTGGGAGCAGGGCTCAGGCAGGGATTGGGGGAAGGTCACAGCATGGAAGGAACTATATAAGCTCATGTTGCCTGGAATTTGATAGTGGTGGGGGAGGAGCAGGGAGGTAAGCAGAGGCGGTGAGCTAAGAAGGGTGGAATGGACCTGTCCTTACATGTCTTTAAGGGCTTCAGTTGGACAGCATCCAGACCATTCAGGCGGGGAAAGGACTGGAAGGACAAAGCCAGAAGAGGGGTGAGTTAGGGGGCCACTGCAGCATCAGGCCAGAAGTGGTGGCCCGGCAGGGATGGAACCTCAGCAGAGTGGAGAATTGAACAGACAAGGGGGTCCAGTGAGAATGTGGCATGAGAGGAAAGGGTCAGAGCTGATGTCATGTTCCTGGATGTTGGTTAATTCCTGAGATGGGGCCTTAGAGGGGGCAGGCTGCCCATGGGGAAGGTGGTGGCTTCAGTCTGGGGTATGATAAACCCAAAGACGCAAGTTTCTAGAGGACAAGAATCTTCTCTGCTAATGTTCATTGCCCCTTTCCAGACACACAGAACAGTGTCCTCCTGTTAGAAGCATTTGCTTGATACGCAAACAAGTGTCCCTTGTGTCGTTTGCTGTGAAGGAATCTAGGCGGCATCTTTGCAGCTCAGGTTGAAGACCCAGATGAGGAGATAAGTGGGGTGTTCAGTGAGGGGTGGCAAGACCTAAGGAGAGCCAAGGACCATCCGCACTGAAAAGTCACTAATTGTTCAAGTTGGCTCACCAGCCTTATCTTAACTGAGTTCTTTGTTCCTTTCACTTTTCAGCTCTGACAATGTGTCTCCTTCCTCTTCAGGTTCTCCTTGGTTTGCCATTCCCAAGACTTCTTGTTGCCTCCTCTCCCTTGACAATGGGCACGTCCTAGGCTGTCCTCTACCTGCCTTTCAAAATGGGAATGTCTCCAGACTCAGTGAATACCCATTGGGCACAGCTATAACTGAAACTTCCAATGGTGCCTTTCAGTTTCTCTTAAGCCAACCCATTCTACTGACATCTGTCTACCTGCACAATGATTACAAGTATTTGACTGTGGTTTGTTATTGGAATACTGACAGTTCAGCACCAATAACATCTTATTTCTTGCCAGAGCTTGGCAGTACCATGCAAATAAGGATTTCCCAGTTAGGTCCCTTAAGTCTTGGTGTCTTAAGGCAGCAGTGATATTAATTTCTTGATAGAATAGCAAACAGATCAATACAACCTTAATATGTCTTATATTTTTGCTGTCTTTCTTGGCAATGTTCTTTAGGATAATAACCGTTTCCTCCCTCCCTCCCTCCCTCCCTCCCTCCCTCCCTCCCTCCCTCCCTCCCTTCCTTTTTCCCTCCTTCCCTTCCTTCCTTTTTTCCTTCCTTTCTCTTACTTTGTGCATCTGCCAAGAGAACACAGAGACTTTTCTTATCTGTGTACTACTTACATGGAACCTCTTCGAGAAGCTACTATTCAGCTTGAGAAACATGGGGCAGAAGCCTGAGACACTGACCTTCAGGATCATCACAACCCCAAGGCACCTCCAAAATGGTCTGATCCATTCCACTTAATTTACACAGGAATAAACCATGATCTGGAGAGGTTTTTAACCATTGGTTAAAAGTCCCAGGAATGGATAAGGTATCACTGTGCTCTGGAAACATCATTTCTCCTGTGAAGACCCGATCCTCTCTCCTCCCTTCTCACTCTTCTGTTTTCTGAACCCTGATCAGCCTTCTGACCTTTCTAGACTTTCTCCCTGCTGCAAAGGGCTTAGGGAATTCAGACTTGATATCTACTAAGCCAATCCCAGGTGAGGAAACCACAGCTAGGCAGAAAACCATGGACAACTCCCTTCTTCCCACATCTCAACTTCCCAGTTCCTTCCACCTCTGTCCCGCTCTGCTCTTCTCCTGACACATCCTCTCCACCATCTGCTTTTCCCGCTAACATCTCAGCACGCTTCCCCCAGCCCTGGGGACTTGCCGGTCAGGTTCCTTCCTGCCTAGCGCCCCTCACACGGGGAGTCTCAGTTTGCTCCTTGTTTTCTCCCTCGCTAGGAAGTGAAGGCAGGACCCTGCTGACTGTAACTTCGGGGCCCCTGACACACGTGTGACAGGGATAGACAGACACTTGATAAACGACCTAAGTGGGGGCTGACAACGCATGACGTTGCTCCATCTGAGCGGCTGCAGATGATTTTGATTAACAACAGGTGCAGCCAAGGGACATTTTATGGTTACTGAGCTGCTTCTAGTAATGGCGTCTCTTACGTTCCTCTGATACATGCCCTCACGTGCACAAATCTATTGACTCTCAGTGTACATTTTTTTAAAAAGCCGTTTTATTTCTACCAGCAGGAGTGGGCTGCGTGGTGTGGTGGATGTACTGGACTCAATGCAGCTGTGGGCTGGAGGAAGAGGTAATGTCTTCGTAGCCAGAAGGGAACAGGGAGGGTTAGGCGCGCTTCTGGGCGGCCGTGAAGGAGTCATGGCAGGCTACGGCTAAGCCACCAATGAGATTAAGAAATTCTTGGAAATCCAGCTGCCCATCGCTGTTAGTATCCAGCTTCTTCATCATTCTGTCAAGGACACCAGGGTCCTTCTGGTTCTGCAAGGTGAAAATAGCATCTTTATGTGGAACTTAATTTCTTTCTTTTTTAAATACTGAGTTTATTTTCACCTGTATATTTGCCTCCCCACCACTTCCACCTCTGACCACCACTATGTGTCCCATCGTAACATTCCACACATACTTAAGCCAAGCAAAGGGTGGAGTTCCAGCCTTAAAAACTAAGCAGGCATTTTAGACAACACATTCTTCACAATGGAACCTGGACAACGTTAATCAAACAAGGTGGGGAAAGTTCTCACTGTTCATAAAATACAACAGCCAGATATCAACTGTTCCAGAAATGAAGACGCAAAATTTCAACACACTGTTTAAGCTGTTTTCTTAAAGGGAGCTCCTCCACTGCAGAGCCCTTGATGGCCTCCTGCTCGGCCACTGGCAGCAATTCTTCCCACAACTGATGAACTCGGCTTCCACTGGGGAAGAGAGACACCGTTTTAATACTTGCCTGCATTCTTGCTTTAGTTCTTCTGAGACCTAGGTTTTTTGGGTGTCTTGGGAGTTTTCTTGTTTTTTGAAGGATTCTTGACCTTTGATCTTGGTGTTGAGGGTTGTGAGTCCTTTCTGTTCTGGTTTGACTTTTGTGCATTTTTTGCTGGAATGTCTTGGAGATATTTCTTCACTGGAGCTGTTTTTCAGCTTCATCATCAAAATCATCATCGTTGTCGTCATCATCATCAGCTGCAGCAAGTTTCACTTTTCTGTGGCACCTTGCTACCACTTCCAGGAGCAGATCACTTTCCAGACAACTTGAGAGTTTTGTCATCCTCCTCTTCATCTTCTGACTCTGCGTCTTCCTCCTAAGTGCTGTCCACTGATATGCACAGGCCCTGAGCCACACTTCAACCGTAAGACCACAGATGGTGTGACTTCAAAGCCCCCAGGGGAAACTGTTGGTTATATAGAGATGTCGAAATTGCCAGGGTTACTTTAATTGGACCATATTCGTAATTCACTGCCTCTTCCTCAATGATGTGAAATTCATCTTTCCTCAGCACCTGAACTGACTGTTCTCAATGATAACTGGTGTTCCTTTTCAACATTACCCACCGTAAAATGGTAATCTTTGTTGGCTTTTAGTTCACAACTGAAAAGATAGTTCTGGGCCTCACAGGGCTCATGTCCATGGCTACTGAATCTTCCATAGGGTGGTGGCACGCTCTCACCTGTGGGAGGAGCTGGACAGAGAAAACTACACTGCTCCTCACAGTAGATACGCAGGACAGAATCACACCAGTTGTATTGTACTTTCTAAGGCACTTTATTCTTCTGGAGAGTTGGGTGATTGATATTCTTTTTATTTTTAGTATGTGCGTGTGTGTGTGTGTGTGTGTGTGTGCGCGCGCGCGCACATACACTATGTATGTCTGTGGAGTCCCAAGGGTTTCTTTAGGAATCATCCTGGATTGCTCTGCCTCCTTTTGCTCTGCTCTGGAGTTTCCCAAGCTCTGCTTCCCAGGGCCAGAAGTGCAGGGTACTGCAATTTCAGCATGGCATTTTTACATGCGATCTGGATACCAGACTCAAGTCCTTCTGCTTGCCAGGTAGAGTCTTACCCCTGAGACATCTCCCCAGTGCTGTGATTGATATTCTTACTGTCAACTCAGAAACATACTTGAAGGACCGAAGGGATCTGCCTCTGCATTAGGTAAGGCCTTTCTGCTCCTGATCCCGTGTTTGCTGTGTGACACTGAGGGTCATTCAGCTTTGTAAAATTACTGAACACTTCTTTCCAGTGTTGCATGAGACTTCTACATATAAACCATATAAAGGTACTGTTTCGGGTGGATAGAAGTGTCAGGTTCTTACTGAGAAACCTCTTAATTTACTGATCTGGATCTCCAACACACACACACACACACACACACACACACACACACACACACACACAGATTTTACATTCACACTTAGATTAATTTAGAAAGGCAGTTGCTAGGCTTATTAGCTGTGTTTTGAGTACTAGTGGAGTGATACATCTATGTGGCTGGTGGCTATTATATCAATAGTGCAGATACAGAACATGCCGTTCATCATGCAGAAAACCATACCAGACAGGGGCTGCCCTACAGTCTTGGAGGAAGAAGAGGAAGGATCATCTCTGCAAATGATTTTTTTCATGCCATATGCCAGTTCACGTACGTGGAAAAGCAAATCTCCATCTTTTCCATGATGCAGCTTGCACACTTGTATCTTTAGAACACATCCCACTTCAAAGTAAAGATTCTTCAGTAGTCCTGCAGAGCTTACCTTGAGGTTCAGGGGCTCAGCCTGGGCTAAATAGACCCCTGGTTTAGAGTGAAGGGAGGAGGTAATAATGTGTGTGTGTGTGGGGGGAATTCAGCAGCTGACTCTTCATTTGTGGATTCCTATTCATGCCATGGGTACTTAGAGTTCTGGGGCTGGGACATTACCTTGGAGAAGGCAGCCAGCTCCGTATTCATGAAGGTGAGGAACTCCAGCTTGGACAGCGTGGTGCTTTTCCCATCCTTCCCAGCATACTTCTGGAAAACAGTAATCAGGGACTCCACGCAGCGCTCAGTCTCTGTAGGTTTGGACATTTTTACCTTTAGAGGCAAAGAAAAGAAAAGAAAAGAGGAGGGTTCAGTTAAAAAAAAAGCAGATGTTCTAGTCGAGAGTTTGAAGGGTAAGAAGACAGAAAATGTTCCAGTAATGACAGCTTTTCAATTTAGGTTGAAGCAGTTTCCTGCAGCTGGGCTCATTTTTCAAACGGCTTCTGTGAGCTTCCTTTTCCTACCTCCCCTGTGTTCGTTTCTGGTGAAATTTAGTGCATACAGAATACAAGAGGGTCTGTTTGGAAGCAGGAAACTGTTAGAAGAGGGAGACTACTGATTTTCTTACATGTGAGAAAAAATATGTGTAATGATACACACACACACACACACACACACACACACACACATCTCCAAACACTGGCTATAGATTATAATCTTAAATTTCCTATGGAAGGGCTACTGTGACAAATGGAATACCAATGCTAATATTTTTTTTTTTTTAGCGTCATACCAAACTTTTGAACTTCATGTATTTTCCTGAAGGAAACTAAAGTCAAACTGTAACTGCAAGTTACAGACATTTGAGTGGGAGACAGAAAATTTTTGGTATTCAGAAGTGGATTTCAGCCAGGCGTGGTGGCCAGTTCAAACAGAATCCCGAGACAGGAGGAGTGTGAGAAGGCGCTATACAGGAAACTATGAGTCATCACTTTTATACACATAGAACATGACGTGAGAGGGAAATGGCTCAACAGAGCCGCCCCTAGGACCTGAGCTGCCCGGTTCCTTTCTGCAGAGTTTGCCTTCAGTTTCAGATGCTGGTCATTCCCGCGGGAATGGCAGGCAGAATTTCTCATTACGGAGTTAAACCACAGTTGTGGTTGCACCAGGAAGTAGTTCACATCCTGGTAGCAGAATTTTTTAAGGGAAATCCTACTGGGCTGAGTCAGTTTTTTTTTCCCACTCATACAAACTTGATAGGTACCTCATTCCCCTCCCTCTCTCCACCCCTCCCTGAATCCCCTTGCTCCCTTCCCCCTTTTCCTCTTCCTTTCCCCCCCTCCCTCCCTTTCTCCCAGTGCGCCCCACTCCCCCCACTTCCTGGAACATCCTTTAGTGTGCGTGCATGTCAAACTTCCCTCTGGGTCCTCCTCTCCGATGAAGTGTAAGGACTGAATCAGTTCTTAATCATTCCAGCTGGGTCCTGAGACCCAGGACTGAGGAGTGTAGCGCGCCCCCTGGTGGGTAAAAGCACAACTGCAGGGTTTCTGAGACCCTGCTGGGCCACACCCTTCCTCTGTGACTTTACCTATGGACATTAAGAACATTGTTTAGATGTGATCACTTAAGACTTAGTGTCTAACCTTTGCATTCTCTGCAAGATGAACTTCCTGGATCATAGAGCTAGAGGATTTCGGGTTCTGCAATAACAAGTGCTAAAGATCCACTGGAGCCCTCGGCTTCCAGTTTTAGGTTTCCCCTTCCCCAGTGACCCTTCCTTCCCTAGGCTCTTGACTACCGAAGCTACCCACTGCTGCCCTTCACCCCCAGAACATACAGAGCACCAGAACCTTGGTGGCGGGTTCTTTCCAAATAGTGACAATGCTGGTTCATAGTGAAGTCCCCTTATATGTAAAAACAAAATAAAACAAAACAGCTACTGCACACATGATTTTTTTTTTCCTGATCTGTTTCCTGGAAAAGTGTTAAGAGAGAAAAGTGGAGGAAAAACATGTATTTGCACACATGCTCTTCGTAACAGGTCGGATGACCTCAGGAAGGCTGGCCCCGAGAGGCCACCAGATCTGGGAGAAGGTTCCAGGCCTGGCAGCCCTGCCTGGTGACCCTTTGCTACACCCACAGATGCTCCCCCTGCTCTCTGGCCTGGCAGAATCAGAGGCTGTGACATGAGGTTCAGCCCTGGAGGTGGAGCAATGGCTGAAAGGTGGAACCAACACTCTACACTTCACTTCCTCCTCGGAAATTTTAATCCCTAGCCATGACAGCCACAAGGAATAAACGGTCTGATGAGTGGACACAGAGCTAAAGAATTTTACAAGAGCCTGCTGGGCAGTCCATATCAAGAAGGTCTCTCCCCAGCCATAGGAACAGATGAAACACAGTCACCTACACCTTTTGACACGCCTTCCCCGGGGCGCGGGTCACCAAGTCCTGTTTCAAAGTACTGTGGTTCTGGAAAAGGGGATCAGGGAGGAATAAGTGGGAAGACATATAGACTCAGGAACTGGTCCCTCCCCTCCCCTCCCTTCCCTCCCTCCTTCCTTCTTTTTAAAGGAACAGCTGTATTTTAGCTCTTTGTGTTCCACATGGCCCCACCAGCCAGTATGAGAGAAGGAGGCATAAATCCGAGGGAGTGGTTGTGCCTACACACCTTATAACAAACTTTGACGTTCATATCCCTTTCATGTGTCACAAAGTATCCGTCCCTTTTCACTGTCTTTCAACCGTTTAAAGACATTAAATCCCTTCTTAGTTTGGGGCCAGAGTAGAAACACACTTGGGTCCCCCACCTTTCTCAAGTGACAGGGGAGGAAGGAGAGCCGGGGGCGAATCCACGGAGAAGTCAGGAGTTCACGGTGGGGACGGAGGAGCTGAGAGAGGAAAGCCGCCCATGGAGCCAGCGGTGGAAAAGACTCCAGCCAGGGGCGCAGATAAAGGAAGAGCGAGGAGGGGGCCGAGCTGGGCCTGGCTGCCCCCCACTTTCCTGCCCCCCACGTTCCTTCCAGGGCTTCTCCCGCAGCAACAGGCTACGATCTTGCTCTGTGTGTCTTGGCTCTTTGCCGGGTACTCGCTGCGAGAGATCTTCCCTCCCAGGGACTCGGGACGCTAAATTCTTAGGTGCTCCCTTTCGGGCCTGGGAAGTGCCTCTCAGAATGCTGACTCTAGTCTTTAAAGCCCCCTAACTTTTCCCGGGTGTGTGGGGATCCCGTGGCTTCAGGCCGAGCACGTCCCGCGTGGGGATCGGAGCCCTAGAAGGCATCTCGCTGGGGAAGCCGCTGCTTGGGTCGCACACTAGGCAATTAACACCCTCCTGCAATTAAGCGTTGAAGTGTGTCTAGAGGTGTACAGTGCCTCGCTGCGAACCCCCTCCCTCATCCTGCCACGTCCGCAGAGACACCCCATAAAGGCCCAGGACAGCACGCTGTTGCTTTGCTCTTTCTCTTTTCACTGAAGGGAAAGGAATAGTTTTTAAAAGTTAGACTTACTCACCAAGCCGGAGTGGAGAGAATTCCCACGGCTGCGATGGCGGCTGGGAGCGGCTGACACTGGAAGATTCGGGGTCCACCCCGCCCGCGGTGCCACACCCCGCGCGACCACGCCCTGGGTCACCCCGCTGCAGGCCTGGGCCTGCCCGCTAGATTTCTCTTCCCCGAGAAACTCATTTATGCCCATTGTCCTTCCCTGGCCCAATAGCTCGCTCTCTGCTCTCTACGTGTTTGGTGATCCTTGAAGACGCTTTGCTTTTCTGGAAATCTGTTGACGTCCCTAGTTCTTTTCCGTGCTTTGGGTCGCTCTGCATTTCAGGTTACGTTAGCAGAAATCCCTTTCAATTTTAACTAATGAATTGATGAGCGATAAGAGGAGGAAGAGGAACAGGGACAGGGAGGGAGAGAGAAAGGAAAGAGGGAGAAGAAAAAAAAGGAGGGGGGAGGGGAGGAAGGGAAGGAGAGAGGGAGGAAGGGAGGGAGAGAGAGAGAGATTATGTGGGATTATTGCCAAGGGATGGCTGTCTCTCTTCTTTCAAACTTTAATATGTCAGAGTTAAGAAAACCAAAAAAGAGACAATCAAACAGCAATTGCAGCTAAACATTGGCTTTGTGTTATGGAAGCACTTGCCTGCCTGCATTTGATAAAGGTGGGAGGGAGCTGTGTGAAGAATCAGAGGCTCTTGGTTCCAATCTTATCCTGTAACTGTATTGCAATACTTTTGACAATGCTCCTCACCCCTCTGAGTTTCCATTTGCTTCTGGGTAAATAAGTCATGTTGTCTTTCCTATTCAGTAAAATTTTCATGACTGTCACATAAGATGATGGCTCTGAGAAGGTTGCAAACATTGCAGAGTAGAACTGAATCTAAGAAAACAGGGCGTGGGGCATGGTGTGACCTGCTTGCCAGGACCTGCTGTCAGCGTCTATTGGCTGCTGCAGGGCGCAGAGGCCGGATCTCCATCCACTTTCCTCTCCACTCCACACCCCACTTCTGTGGCTTGTTTAGAACCCATGTGAAGCTGGCATGGTGCCTCATGTCTGTAATCTCAGAATTCAGGAGACCGAAGCAGGAGGATTTCCCAGGTTACATTGTGGGATCCAGGCCAAACTGCATTACAAAGTAAGCCCTTATCTCAAAAAGCAAAATAAAAGAAAGATATGCTTGTGCTTCAGACTTGACAATTTAAGAAATTGGGGGCTGGAGAGGTGGCTTAGGGTTTAAGCCTCTGCCTTGCAGGCGGAAGGTACTGAGTTCAGCTCCTAGACCCCACGTATAGCCACCCTGGGCGGAAGGGGGGGGGGGCTGCGTTTCTGGTCCTGTAGGGCGGAGCCTGTGAATCCCGAGGCAGAGTAAACAAGGAGGAGGTGGAGGTGGTCCAGGTGGTTCCCGAATTCGCCCGTGGTTCTACACACGTACACACACGCACACACACACACACACACACACACACACACACACACACAGAGGCACACACACGTGCTCACACACGCACAATTGAATAAATAATAATAATAAAATTAAAAAAAAAAGAAATAACAAGCCTATGGCTAATAAGACCTAATTGCTGAAGACAACATACACCTCCTATGGGACAAAACAGAGAAATGAAGCTGGAATTGATCTGGAAACTTCCTTTCCACTGGTAGATTTCAACGTGCTGGAAAGTGCTATACAGACTGTTCTATGGGTAAAGCCATCACTAATGAATACTGTGAACCACAACACCAACCTACTGGGCTGTACCCACTGGTGCTATTTGGCATGACTGTAATGGGAGTAACCAAACACTCTTTAATTAGAATTGAGGCTCCTTTTCCAAGGGGGAATTCTATGACTGAGGAGGTTTTCTTAAGCCCTAAAACTGTGTCTGCTTAGCTAAATTAACACAGATTGAGTCTTAAGTTAAATGTTTTATATACAAGAGCTGCATTTAGCCATAGACAGAGACGCCTTTCTTTGAGTGAACAGAGGTGAATGCAGAGACTCATCATGTGGCTACACAAGATGCTGAGAGTAAGTGATGGTTGAGGGCTCAGTCCTCAGCATGGCAGAATGATTGTAAGGGTCACGAAAAGGCTACACACTTCAGACTTGACAATTTGGGGCTGGAGTCATTGTCATTTGGTGCTGAGTCAAGTCATTGTCATCTTCTAAATTGAAGGTAGCCATGGCAACCACAAACTCACAACAGCTGTTTAGTGATGCTGGGTGTATATAGAACTGTTTGGGCAACAGTCAGGTTTGTATAGGGGTGGAACCCATGGAGCCTTACCACTTATTGATGGAACAATTGACAACAAACAAAATGCAATGCATCAAAAGAAGCAAAAAGGTTTATCAAGGCCTTTGTGTCATACCGGAACTGCTTGGCCTCTATGTAGCTCTGAATAGTTTCTTTAACTTTAATTAGCTAATTAATTTTCCTCTTCAAAATATTCCATTTTTTCATTTATTTACTCATTTATTTGAGAGTGGGGAAGAGAGACAAAAGGTGAAGGTCAGAGGTCAGCTTTTGGAAGCTGCTTATCTTCTTCTATTTAATCATGTAGGTTCTAGGAACCAAACTCAGCTCTCTGTTTGTCTGTATCTTACTGAAACATCTCACTGGCTCTTAATTTTTCCATTTATCAGTTCAGCTTGAGAAGGTAAACATAATTTTAAAAAGTTGAAATATCAGATCAATATAGGTCTGATCAGGAAATAAGTGGGGATTTCCTCAGACTAGGGTAACTTTATGTGTAATCTGATCTCTGTGTAGGGTTGGGCACATTCCTGAGTGGGCACCAAAGAGTGTGATAAGTATAATGATAGAGTTATGACCAAGTTACCACGTTGCCTGGAAGGAAACACAGAAAGGAAAGTAATGCAGAAAAAGTGAATTTTTTGATTAATTTATTTTATTTATTTACTCTTTTTAGTTTTACAAGCAAATTAAATACTTATCCCTGCTTTTTCCCACCCCCCCATAAGTGAATTTTGATTTGTAAAGAGCACTGATTGTCACCCTCAAATTCTGTGTGCTTTGTTATCTCTATCATTACCTAAGGTTTCTGTTTGCGGCATATGTATTTCAGTTCCTCTTAGGAAATTCAGAAAGTCTTTCTTTCATGAAACTTTGTTGATTTCTACCTCCTTTCCTCTGTCTTTCCATTATATCGTGGAAAAAGACTTACATTACTCAACTATGCATTTGTAGGATCTGTTGGTTCTTATTTTCTCTGCTAGCATGGGAACTCCCTGAGAATATAGATCTGTCTTGCTCATCTTTGTGTTTTGTTAGCTACACAATAAATGTCAGCGTGAAAGACCCCAAGTCTTTCACTCAGGAATGGGACCGCCAAGAGAGACACCAAGACCTTTCTCGCTACAATAGCATGAGGCTTTATTTAACGATGCCCTGGGCAGCTCCAGCAACTTCTCACGCAGAAGAGACTGAAGCAGCCCCCGAGCAGCTCGGGCAAAGGGTTTTTAAGGAGTCTTCGGGTTGGGGGGAGTCGCTTAGCTGAGGAATTTTCCATGACCTTTACAGTCATTGGTCGGCAAGAGCTCGGGTGGAGTTGGCTCTTAGTGATCGTTCCAGTCCACCTGCTTAACCGCAGGCTGTTCATTCTGGGTGACAATTATTGATGGAATTCCCCTTTGTGCAAACTTGCTTTTCCAGAACTGAAGGGCTTGAGGTCCTAAGGGGTGGGGAAATATCTGCAAAAAGCTCAAGGCTGTACATAGTTTTAAGCAATGGCTAGCAATGGATATGCTTGGATGGCTATAAATAATGGGTGCCTGAATAAGCAATGGCTATCCTGTGGGCCTGAACCGACCTACTTTGTGAATTTTAGGGTGAGAGTCTCAGGGTCCCACAAGCGGATTACATAGGATGATAAATTTCAGAGTGGGGTTCTGTCTAGTTCAATCCTGCTAAATTATGTTCATTTATTCATTATGTTACCCAACAATTACCTTTTATTGATCCTTAGGATCAGAGGATACAAAGAAAGTTCTTGTCTTTGAGGATTCTTAAGTCTAATCAGACTGTTGAATGGCCCTTTCAGAACACACAGGAGACTTCATGACCTAGTTAGTACACAGGTAGTTTATCAAAGGTTACAAGACAAGGCCAGTCTAGCCTGTGGGACATGGTTAATGTGCATATATGCAATCTTATCACAACTTGTGGAAAGTGTCATCACCATATGTGGGAGACAAACTGGAAGGTGAGAGGAAGTAGCGAGGGGTATAAAAAAGTTGGATTCTTGTTGATTTGGGTGAGAACCACAGTGCCTTGTGCCAGCACAAATCAGACCTCTTCCTGGAAGATAGCTTCCACGCCTGCCCTCTCCGTGTGAGGGATCTTGCTACAGGGTTAATAAACAAGAATGGGAACCTTCCAGAAACTGAGCCACCAGCACCAGGAGTGTGAACCCAGTCTCCAGGGTGAGGCTCTTTAGACACATCCTGGGGCTGCAACATTCCCTTTGAAAGAGGTTCCAAAGGGAGAACTGCTGGGTGTTCCTCACTGTCTGCAGCTGCTCTCTAGGGCGCTGAGGCCCAGGGTGCAGACTGAGAAATGACCCCAGCGACTGTGAGTCATGAGGTGCAAGGAGAGTGCTGGGTTAGGAATGCAGAGGTGTAAAGTTAGAGCTGCAGCTGCCCTCTCAGTCTAGCTCCAGTGTTTTCATGTTTAAAGTGGGGGTAATAATTAAGGAAATAATAGGTATACAAGGGCTCTTTAAATGGGGGGTAGTGTTATGCAAATGCTAATTACCACTCACAGAGTTGCTGTGTGGATTAAATGATGATGTGCTATGTAAACTGCACTCCTCAGCCCCAGGGTATTATTACTGTCCTTCCTGCCCTTCCCTGCTTTCACTTCCTACACCTCTGCGCAGTTGTGGCACCAATCACCTCCCCCTTTGTCCTGTTGGGAAGGCACTGCTGTGTCGTCATCCCTGCGGTGAGAGCTGAGTGACTTCTTTCCTCATGATCTCTGCTCACACTTAATTTCCCCTGTGCATTCTTTTTTAAAAAATATTTTACTTACTATTTTAATATTTGAGAGAGAGAGAGAGAGAGAGAGAGAGAGAGAGAGAGAGAGAGAGAGCGAGAGAGAGAGAGCGAGAGAGAGCGAGAGAGAGAGAGCGAGAGAGAGAGAGCGAGAGCACAAATGTGTGCCAAGGTGCCATGGTAGAGAAAAAAATTTCCTTCTACTCTGTGGACTTCTGGGGTTTGAACTCAGGTTGCCAGGTTTGCAAGCAGACTCCTTAAACCACTGAGCAATCTCAACAGTCCCCTCTTTACCTTTCATGCCATGAAATTATTCCCTGATAATTGCTTTTAAATCTCCAAAGGGTTACTGGAAGAATCGAGACTTTTTTCTTTTTCAGTGATCCACAGGAAATTGTGCCATGGAAAGTTTCTACTGAGAAGAGTTCACAGTATTTCAGATACAAGTCCACTCCACCGTGATCCAAATATGCCATCAAATAATTCTCAGAGGGTTTGTATTGCTTAATTATTTTTTTATCCAAATTCTTCAAATTCACTAATGGCCTATTCAAGGTTTCTTATTTATTATTATTATTATTATTTTCATGTGTGTCTATGTATCAGAAGGCTTTGTGTGTGTCTATAGAGGTGCAAGGGTCACTTTAGGAATCATCCTGGGTTGCCCAACCTCCTCTTTGCTTTGCTCAGGAGTTTCCCAAGCTCTTACTTCCAGAGCTGTAAGTACAAGGCCACTGGTGTTTTTACATGGGATCTGGGATCTGAACTCAGGACCTTCTGCTTGTGAGGCAGAAACTTAACTCCTGAGCTATCTCTCCAGTCCTAATTCAAGTTTTTTTTTTTTTTTTTTTTTTTTTTTTTTGTTAGTTTCTTTTCCCTGGGGGACAATAGAAGAACAGGTGGTATTGAAACTGGGAGCCAGTATTCTTTTCCGTGTTTGCTGCCGAGGCTGTGCTCTCCCAGGGTAGCCACTGCATACCTGTGCCCTAGAACCAGGCTACCAGTTGATCCCAAAGGGACAAGCTCAGGAATCAGGTCCAGACGTACTGGAGCTGAGCAGCTTGCTTGGGGCCATTTGGGACAGCAGCGAGGACTGAGTCAGACTTTGTTCTCTGCCCTTTTGAAGAACTGGTCATATCTCCCCAGTCATGGCGGGGAGGGGGGGTAGTAGTTAGATGGTAGCTAACTGGCAACTGGGAGACTGACTCTACTCACTACTGTGCCGTATTCCTATTCTTCCCTCTACCTTTAAGCCTTTTTTTATACTAAGACCTTCTTTTATCTTTGGTTGGGAGAAGACCGAAACACCCAAACAGGATGCAGCCAAGGGCAGTGCAGACACCGCAAAGCTGAAAACAACAACCAATCTTAATTCAGAACACCAATGACCCTTCAATGTTCACCCAGAACCAGACCAGCCAAATCTCTCCCCATCCTAAAGCTCAGGGAACCTTGCGGAAGAGGAGGCAGCAAGATTGTAAGAGCCTAAATGGGGAAGCCCACCTATGGACAAGATACTCCACTCAAATCTGGGTTGCAGCAGCCAGAGTCTCACTGTCATGGTTTGAAATGTGTCCCCCGCAGCCTCATGTGTTTGGCAAGGTCATGGCACCTTTGAGATGTGGAGCCTTGTTGGAGGAAGGTGGTCACAAAGGGTGGGCCTTGAGATGGATTGGTCCCACCTAACCTCCAGAAGGAGTCTGCCTTCGCAGCAAGCAGTCTTGCAGCTCTCAGCCTCACAGATGGAAGTAACTTAGTCTGACTTTAGCTTCGGCCAGCCAGCCAGCCAGTCATGCCGCCTCCACCATAAAAGACTGTATGTCCCCTCTGGAACCGTAAGCTAAATATATCTCCCTTTCTCCCTTAAGTTGCCTGACTTTAGGTGCTCTCTCACAGCAATAGTTAAAAGTAACCATTACACTCACTGCAATGTGATTGGACTTACCTGACCTGCACAATAGCTGTCAGTCAACAAGACCCTATAGACTAGTGAGGATCTTAGGGGAGATGCTTTCAGGTAGTAGGATCCTTAGAGGCAAGGGTTGGACAGATATAATAGAGTTCCCACATTAGTGGGCAGCCTAAGAAAGGGCCCCAAGATATGTCACAGAGTCCTGAACCCTCACCAGTGTAGATGACTCAGAGGGAACTTTAGGGCCCATATAAGCTGAAGTTCTGGAGGGAGGAAGGGAGAAAGTGGCAATCACCAGAGGGGAGGGAGGGAGGAAAGGGAGTAGGAAGAGAGGGAGGCGTGGGAGACAGAGCAGCGGAATGGGGCATAGAAAGGGAGAAGGAAGGGGCAAGAGTACCTACCCATCGAGCTTACATAACTAAGTAAAAAATAAAATTAATTAAAAAATAATATGATACCAAGCTGTGGATTTGTGAATGAAATAAAAACTTACAGAGAGGAAAGAAAAAAAATAAAATTCATGGTGTTTACAAGTGAAGACAGAAGTGGGAATAATTATTCAGACTATAGCTCAGGAAAGTTACCAAATATTGTTCTGGAGTTTGAAACAAGAGATTTGAGGAATTCTTAAGAGATGTCAGGGGACAAGTAGCACTTAATGTAACTACATTCAAGCCACTGGGGAAGAGCATGACTTACTGAACAGCTGTCATTAGCCAAATGCATAATGTCTGACAGGAAGAAGGAAGTTAATTTCCTTCTGCAAACCATACCTGTCTTCATTCATTTGCGGGTGAATTATAGAGTTAAATGTAGCAGTATGGAAATAAGAGCATCTGCAGGATTGCAGACCGAGTCAGGGGCAGGGAACCATCCCACAGCTTATCTCACAGCTAATCCCACAGCTCATCCCGCAGCTCATCCCGCAGCTCATCCCACAGCTCATCCCGCAGCTCATCCCACAGCTCATCCCACAGCTCATCCCACAGCTCATCCCAGGCCTACGGCACTCAGGAGCCAATACTGGAAAAGATGGCCACCACCAGTCGAAGAACAAACAAGGGATGAGAGAAGAAATACTAGTAAGAGTACGTGTAGGCAGGGGACTCACAGCACTACGGACAGGAAAACAGAGAGGAGAATAAATCACACCAGGTACTCTCCACTCACCTGACTTGCAAAGTAAGTGTTTACAAAGATAGGGAGAATTGACCCACACGTGCAGGTGGGAGTTAGAAATACTTCAGCCAATGAGGTTGTTGATAGTATTTAACTACAATATATGCATGTTATGAACTCCCACTCGCCTGGCACCAAGCCATGGGCTCTCTTATGCATGCCCAAGGAGGATCCTCAAAGAAGCTCACTGCAGAACTGTTTGCAACATGCAAACTCCCGACACTCCAAGACTTCGCAAGTGTTTTTCATGGAGCACAAGATCTGGTGCTACACAAGCTGATAGTCGCCTTCCCGAGTGGTGCAGCTCTGCTTCAATCCTGTATACTCCTGTTGTGGGTTATTGGATTTCCCTCGTTGCTTTGCAACATTGAAGGAAGGATGGATTGTCAGCTTCACAATGTGCATCGCGCTGCTGGGATGATCCAATGCCTTACCAGGCGGTCCCGCTGTTGAGGCCCCTCAACATCATACTCTTTAGCTGTTAGGACTCTCTTCCCACAGATGAGACCCCAAAGGTGTGCAGGAAAAGGTTCCCCAAGATCCTACAGTAGAAACCTCACTTATTTACCTGATGGCAGAAAAGATGTTCCTTCATGTGTGTGCCAATGTGAAAATCTCGACCAATGCAAAGATCAGTGTTATTGCTACGCAGAATGTTCCGAGACTGCTCAGGGGCAATGCTTGTTAACACAGCACTCTTTTGTCATGTCTAGGCAAGGCATGTCTGTAATACCAAACTCAAAGAGGGTCTATGAAAAGTCCATCTGTGGTAGTCCCTGTTTCCCACAGCCTTTCATCTGCCACGGTCATTCTGCTGTGATGTAGGCCTGGGCTCCTCGCCCACGCTCCATCCACCTGCCTAACGGCAGGCCCAATGCTCCCTGCTCTTCTGTTCCTGGGTCCCGAGCAGGGAGAACTCATCTTACTGAGGCCCACCCATTCTGTGGAGAATAAGTACAAATATTCCCAAAGAATGCTTGCACTTGAATTTCCTCAGCCAGCCTCCCGCCTGCTTCTCTTGTGTGCACAGTATTACCCTCCGGGTTGAAGACCTATGTTTCTCTTAGGTACCTGATCTTATTCTCCGTACCCCCAAAGCTGGAAATATGGCTCAGATGGTAGAGTGTGTGAAGCCCTGAGTGGGTTCTGAATTTGTAGCCAAGCCAGCCTGAGTTACACAAGATCCCATCTTGTCTTAAAACAAATTTAAAAAACTGACACTATTTTAATATTTCCACCAGTCACTTGAAGATGTAAAATGAATGACTAGTTATATTTTATATAAGTCCTCTCTGGACTGACAGAAACTACAAGTCTTTAATTACATTATTTTTCTCTCACTAACAACGTTTGAGACAGAGAGAACTAATCACTCCAAGACCGGGACTTTTTCAGCTTTCCCAAGGTCGGATCACAAGGCACTTGCCTTCATAGACACGGGCAGAGAGACCTGGAAAGAAGGGCTGGCTCTATTGAGGGGCCAGGAATCTGCCTAGGAGCTGCAATCTCAGCAACTAACAATGGTATCTAGAAAAAGCGAGGCTCCTCACTGTACCCAGCCACTTCTAAACCTCTGTGTGGGAACAGGATGCAGCATTACATGAAAACTGAGGACAGAATACAGTAGCCTTCCTTCCCTTTGCAAGACATGTTCTGAGGCTCCCAGTAGAGGTCTGAACCTGCACATTGCATGCGATAGCTACCACACCTATGAAATAAACCCACATTTATGAAAAAGTTTAATTCATAAAAAGATTAACATTAACTAATAAAATAATATTATAATAAAAGTCATGTGAACGTGTTCTCTAAAATATTTTAGTATACAGTACCATAATTTCAAACACAGAAAGTGAAGCCGTGACGAAGGCCCCATGGTATGTGGGCTGCTTTACGTTGCCTATGCACACCGGTTGCCACACATATACCAACGAAAGGCTAACATCTCAAAAAATTAACTTTTCTTTGAACTATATAATCATTTCAAAATGACTGTGCATGTTTTATTGCCTAGTTTCCTGTCTTTCAAACTGCTTTAATGAACTGGATCGGGAGGGATTAAGCAAAGGACTAAGCAAAGTTCCTAAGGATATGTTCTGGCTGGGACTCAATTATTTACATCAGGTTTTACAGTTTTATTTTTCCCACAAAAATTCTGAAAAAGTGATCAATAAATCAATTTTTTTTCCTTTACCTCAGTTTCGTCCTTTCCTTCTTGAGCCTCAGAAAAGTATACTGGAAATTGTGGTGTCGTCAAGACCCGAGCCTGCGCTCTAGAGAATTGACGCATTAGTGGCTGGAATGGACAGTTAGAAATACCAGGAAAAGATATCCAGGCTGTCCTGGTTCCTGTCCCTGCAGCGGCTGGGGAGGGACACGGCTTTGGTCTCACAGGCTAGGGTGGGCAAGCTAAGTTCTTCCCATAGGTCTGGACCGCACTACTGTCAGGTTTCTCTCTCTGTCCCTGCCCAAGGAAAGACTCTTCCAAAGTCTTCAGTGACTTCCACGCAACCAACTCCAGTGTTTGCATTAGTGGATGGATACTCATCAGATCTAAGTGGCACTCCACACAGCCTTTCTCTGTGTGGACCCCAAGTCCTCACCCTGCTTCCTGTCCCCCTCCCCTCTCTTTGTTTTCTTTATTTCTCTGTTCCGTGTGGATCTGCTTCTTGATGATCTGCCTCAGTCACTGGGACTTAAGATGCTGTGTACACACTGACTATATCCACATTTCTTTCCCAGTGTAGACTAGATGCCAGGATATTGTATAGCCAGTTGTGCATTCAACACCTCTATCTAGGAATTCCACAGCTACTTTAACTTTTGAGTGTACAGTTTACCTCTGCTTCTCCCGCAAACCCCACTCAGCAGAGCGAGTCCGTGTCTACACCTCCAGGAATCGGGAGTCATGTGAGACTCACTTGACCTCCCATGTTCTGGCTAACCCACCAGTCTTGTTGGGGCTACTTTCAGAAAATCCAGAATCTGACTTGTTCTTGATATCTCCATGGTCTCCTTCCAATCCCAAACACTTCTCTCTCATGAACATCTCTGATCATTCCCTAGTTAATTTCAAAGTTTTTACCCTTGTCTCCATCCAGCAGCTATTGACAAGCCTTAAAAACGACTTCCTAGAGCGCTCTGTGGCTCCTCCAACAGCTTCTCATTTCACTTGGAAATTTTTTTTTTCCATTTCCTCCACTGCTGAAGGAATTCCAGAGCCAGCTACTCACTGACCCCACCTAGCCTTCCCATATTCCTCCCCCACGTCTCCACAGGCCTTAGTGAAACTGTTCCTGTAACAATGGTCTGGCTTCGCTGTCTCCTTGGCCTGTCCCTTGGTGGCATCTGGGTCTTTACTTCTGTGTTACTTCATCTGGGAGGACAGACACTTCCACACCCAACAGCCCTGCCCACTCTGTGCTTTGAGCTTCTCCCAAGTACCTGATGCCTTGATTCCTCTCTACCGTTGCTTATTTCTCTTTATCATCCCTCCTTTCTGACAACGTGCAGATAAAGGGTTTGCTACTTATTGTGGCGTGTGTGGTGTTGATCCAGTGCCCAGCAGTCAGAAAGAGGCTCAATAAATATCCATAGAGAAGGGAAAAATGAAAGAGACACTTGAGAAATTAGGGAAGGTTCGGGCTACTGCTCTCTTTCCTCCTTTTGGAGCAAGACAGACAATCTCGCAGAACCTACAGCATGGGCAGAGGTCATTTCAAAGTAATCACAAGATCACAAGAAGCACAGGTGGGGACACCTAACAGGGGACCTCAAATAATGTTTGGGGTGGTGTTCATCATCCTTTCTGGTACATTAGTATGTTGCACTAGGCAGTACAAATTTAAAATGCAAATCTTGAACTTTACAAGGAAAACTGTAACTATGGCTATAAGGAAGTTTACTTTTCTAAACTGTCAGAATCTTTGTTTTTTGAGATGAGCCCATGTATGCTAAACTGGCTCTAAACAACCCTTGTGGCTGAGGCTGACCTTAAATTCCTAGTCCTCCAGTCTCCGCCTTCCAGGTGCTGGAAGCACAGGTATAGTATGCATCGCACCTGGCTGTGAAGGTCATCTCTTTCTTACTCTCCTACTCTCCATGAACATGATAACTGTTATCTGCATAAAGAAGTATTTTTTAAAAGGCACTTCTTAGAATCCACCTGTTATTTTGAGTAGTGCATTTTGAAATCAGAATAGCACTGTGTAGTTACAAACACTACCACTACCACTCAAATCAATGACGTTCCAAACACACAATAAAAAGTCTCCCCCTTGCCCCCCACCAACATCATCAGGAGAAAGCATGGTGCATAACATTCCTGATGTACTTGCAGTAAATGCTAACAGTCAAGGCAAATAGAAATGAAGAAGTCTGAATTCCAGTAAAGTCAGTTGAGTACAGAGCGTGCACACTCCGTCTCCATTCATTGGATATGCACATGGGATTCTGGAGAGCATATTGTGCACTGGCTGAAATAATTCAGATACTCTCACTGCTCTGGAAGAGAAGAATTTTAATTTTCTCCTTTCCTCTGTCCCTGTTGGAAAGTCTGATTAAAACAAGAGCCACGGTTGCCATTGGGGAGGGACATCGGGCTTGTTGACTGTTGCAGTCCGCGTGCATAGTTGCTGATAAATGACCAGAACACAGGGAACAAGGGAACAAGGACTTTACTTTCTTACGATAGTCCGGTTACAGTTCATAGTCCAGCTTGACAGGAGAGCACACACCAACACCAGGGCCGAGGGAACAGGCCACCATAATGGCTGAGAGATGGACAATCCTTACTTGCCAGACCAGCATGTCTGGCCAAGTATACAGAAGGATGCCAACTCTCTCAATCAGCTCTCTGTGATTTATCCAGGGCCTAATCCCACCCACCATGGGCTGGGTCTTCCCCACCAGCTAGACAATCTCCTGCAGGTTTGCTCTGGGCTTAACTCAACCATCAACTCTCCACAACTGTGCCCAGAGCCCAAACCCTCAAAAGTCAAGTTGACACCTGTGCTTAACTATGACATTGACTGTCACCTCTGTACAGAAATGTGCTTGAGAGTGTGGTGGGAAGTGCCACATCACGAGACTGAGTCATCCAGTTTGGGGGAAGGCAGAGCTGCTGGCTCTGAGAGGTTGGGGAACATCTTTTTACAGGTTGCTGCCTCCAGAGCCCTGGCTGGGAGGGAGGTAGAGGCAGATTCTTGGGGTTCAGCCAAGGGGAGGGGAGAATTTGTTGTCCCTGCCACAGCAGGAGCTCATCATTCCTTGCAGGCATGGGGGCTGCCAAGGAAGAGGCACATGTAAAACTTGAGCTCGCACGTGTTAAACTCATTCATTCGAATATCAAAAGCTCCCACAGCCATCGCCAGTTCCAACTCTCTGGAAGTTCAAAACCTAAACTTCTATAAAATCAAATCAAGTTGCATGTCTAACAGAGTAAGCTTTCTTTTTTAGAAAACAATATTTATCTGTAAGTGAAAGAGAAGGTGTACATATGCATGGTATGTTGCATGGGTGGAGGTTAGAGGCTGCTTCTAGAGATTTGTAAGCAGGCATCTTATCCACTGAGTTTTAGACATTCTAAAGGAAGGGCCTCTGGGGAGGCAGGCGGAGATGGCCATCTGAGGATGCTGAGCCAAGTAGACTGAGATCCACAGATGCCTGAGTGTGCTCAGATCACAGTGACCGAGGGGAGGTTAACAACTGGCCAAGCTGAGAACCACTGTTACCAGGAACCCTGAGAACCACAATCCCTGGAAGAATAAGGACCACCTTTCTATCTGAGTGAGCTAAGGATCATTTTTAACTGAGTACCTCTCTAACCCGAGATAGCACAGACTCCTGCTTGCTGGAGAAGGTGACCATTATTTGGGAGAGCCCAGGACACTATTATGTGGAACTAAGATCATGGTCACATGCGTGAGCTGAAACCAGATACCAGAGTGGGTTGAGACCACTGTATCCTGGGGGCAAGAACACACTAACCTGGGGGCTGAGACCACTATATATTGGGTGGCCAAGACTTCTGCAACCTATGGAGTTGAGGTCACTGTTTTCTATGGTGCTTAGATCACAGTAACCTGTGCGGGAAGGTTGAGACCACTGTTACCTGTGGGAATTGAGGTCACTGTTTCTTGTGGTGCTGAGACCACTGTAACTTTGGGGGCAGGGCTGAGACCACTGTTACCTGTGGGACATGGGATAAGTATTTTGTGGGGATGGGAATGTGACTCTGTGACGCGAGTGAGCAGAGGTCACTGCTGCACGGTTCCTGGGAACCAGAAGCTTAGGGACCAGACACTTGGTCTGGGGGCCCCGAGAAAGGCAGTGTCCTGGGATGAGACCTGTTGAAGCTGAGCCACTGCTTGATAAACCGCATCCGCTTTTACCTTTAAGAACAAGAACCACCCTGAGTGGGTGAACAGAGCCCCGAGAAGCAGCGAGCTGAGGAGCGGAGGCTGTGGTTATTTCAACTATGGCTACTGAATGGCGGGCAAAATCTGGTCTAGTACCTTAATGTGTTGGGTGGGAAAAAACAAACAAACACTATCACAAGTCACATGTTTTGTCATTCATCTAACTGACATTCTCAAAAGGATAAAGTTGTAACCATTATCAAAAAATGAGTTCAATGTCAGTCAATACCAATTTCCTGGTTTGGGTTCTATTCTGTTGTTTAAAATGTCACCACTCTAGGTACCTCGATGAAGGTTATAGAAGGACATGACTACTATCTATAGTCTTAAGAAAAAGTGGATATTTTAAAGTAAGTTAGTCACTGTAAGTATTTGATAGTAAACTATCGTCCAAACACTTCCCTTTACACCCATGGAGTAAAGAAGTTTTCAGTAGTCGGCCAAGAAACATCCTCTTGCAATGGAAGGTCTGCAATGCAGAGCATCAGCACTGGCCAAAGTACCATGGAGTACTCAGCTCAGGACACTCAAAGCACCCCCAAGGCTCAGGAAACCTTGCAGAAGACGGGGTGGTAAAAATGTAATAGCTTGAGGGTGGGGAGGGGTGTTGGCAGACAGTATCCTCCGGTCATGACAGGGATGATGCACCCAAAAACTCACTGCAGCTATACTCACTTTCAGCAGACCTGCACAATAGTTGACCTGCCAATCTTTTACCATGGTCAAGGAAGATCTCAAGAGACACCATGTCTCTCTGAAAGAATAGTAAAAATTAATGCCACAGTTGCTTGCTGGGGTTGCCGGGAGGGGTGGGGTGGGCACAGCTACGGTGCTTATACATGGAAGTATGATGCAAACTTTCTGCATTCGGGTTCACCTGGAAGCCATTGCCTCTACTTCCAGGGAAGGAGCCTGATTGCAGGGATGGGGAGGGGATAGAACGGAACTTCTTGGGAGGCTCATTCTCCTATATTCTGAAGTACTTGTATATCCTTTGCCCTCTCGGAGGTCTACCTACCTATTCCTGGGTGAGGGGTATATAGGTAAGGACCTGGAGTCTCAACAGGACTGACTGCCTAACTCAGCAGTCAACGCATTGGCCTAGCATCCTGGAGGGCTCAGGCTGGCAAGCCCGCACTGTCTAACCTGGGCTGGTAGCACACGGACCTGGAATAGATACTCCAAATAAATAAATAGATAAATCATAAATGAATGAATAAATAAATAAAGTCAGCCGAACAATTACAAAAACTCAACACAAATATATCTAGTGGATTGACTCTTCTGCCCACTCATTAAAAAGTGACACACTTTTTTTTTGAGTCTCACTATGTGGTTCAGGCTGAGCTTGAGCTCCAGCTCCTACCTTAGCCTCCTGAGTGCTGCAGTTACTCCATAATGTGCGTTACTCCATAATGGCCTCTGTTTGTTTGCTTTGTGTGTACTTGTGTGTGCAGGTGTGTCAGGAAGCCAGATTTCAACCTCAGGAGCTGCTCCCTTTGTCTTTTAAGACAGGGTGTCTTGCAAGCAGGCTTTCTAATATAGATCCGATGCTTGGTTCATGTTTTGAAAAACATATTCCTTGCATCCCTTTGCCGAAAGCAAGAGGGAGATTTTTTTTTCCCCTGATTAACAGTAAGAAGACTAGAGAGGAGCACTGGAGGAACATCCGTGAGTTGTGGGGCCTGACACGTTCCTGATCTCTCTGGAGTCTGAACTCTCAGGTTCATCTACAGGAAGTCTTCATCGCTTGGCGGATGACAGTTGAGGTTTTTCCCAAGTCTCTCTCTCCAGCCTTGAGCAGCACTCTGCTCCACGACCTTAAGTCTCAGATGGTCTTCAGATAAGCTGTCTTAAGCTTGTCTCCCTTCTGTTTTGAAGACTGTACTGGTTATGCTTTCTGTTTCTGTGAGAAAACAGTCAAAGTCAAGCAACTTAAAGGAGGAAGGGAGATTTATTCAGCTTACGGTTCCACAGGGGAGAGAAACGGTCTTTCATGGGGGAAGCGGCAGGAGCTGAATGACAGAAGCTGGAGTAGACTTAGGTCACTACAGACATCTTGGAGGCAGAGAGCTGTTAGACTGCTAACTGCAAGAAAAGGCCTCTCCCGGAAGTAGGGTGGGGCTAATCATCAAGGCCCACCCCCTGTGACTGCCTTCTTCCAGCAAGGCTCTGCCTCCTAAAGGTGCCAAACACATGTAACCATGACAAGGACAGAGGTGATGATGGATCTTAGCACCGCCAGCTCCACAGTGGAAATGGGACCGTCTCATTGATTCTGGCTCATTTCTTCTCACTGTAGAGTATGACTGGTGTTGGCTTTGACAACAAGAGAAGTGTCCACTGGACCATCGTGGAAGGCCTGGCTGATGGCTGAGTCCTTGCAAGGTAAGACTCCAGGACATAGCAAGTCCACTTCTGGACCTCTCTTAAGGAGTGGGTGCTTAGTCTCTAGACAGGTCAGAGTAGGCCTCCCCTAGGTGTCTTAGTCCTAACAACAGGCATGTGAGCAGAACTTGTAGGAGAAGAAAGAACGGAGGTGTTCAAGCCTGCCATTGAGAGCTCTGGACAGGGGTTGCTGTTCTACTACTTACTACTGATATCATTTCCAGGCAGCTAGTCAGCCCTCATAGGACCTATTTAGCTTCACAATGAAACTCAGGATACGAAGAGTGAACCTTAAGTTTCTTTTAGGTAATAGGCAAACTAGGCTAGATTGGAGCTGAGATTTGGTTGAATCATTCTGTGGCCCAAGGGCTGAGGTCCTTGACCTAGAGTATGAACTGTCCAGAGGAACAGGGATAGCAAGCCTTCCAGTACACGGCACTCAGGCTCCCAGAGCTTTGCCAACCTGAGGCTGCCCTGTTAATTGTAGGGCCAGTGAAGGAACTGATCTGTCACACAGCTGCCTGTGCTGCCCTGACCCTAGGGAAACCCTAGGGAGTGTGCATAGCCCACGTGCTGTCATTGTAGCTCAACTGCATCTCAGGGTCCTAACCAGCTTTGTTGCAAGACCTTATAACTGGCTTCATTACTGGGAGTGAGGGAGTGCTTTTCATCGGTTTTACAGAGACTGTGGAGCATCAAAGCCTATTATTAGTGGTGGATAAACGACCAGCTCTAATGGTTCCTGAGGCATGGAGTTGTTCCAGCCAGATACAGGGCCTACCACAAGGGCCCCTGCTGAGATAGTACAGGAATAGAATTACCCGGGGCTGGGGAGATGGTTCAGTGGTTAAAGCTCTTGACTCTTAAGCAAAAGGATCTGAGATCAGGTTCTGAGAGCCCTTAAAAATGCTGGATGGGCAGAGCCCTGGAGGGCAGAGCCTGGGAACTTCTAGAGTAAATGGAGTAACTCTACTAGCCCCAATGGTATACTCTGGGTTTGATTAGACATGCAAGCTCTGTGTCTATCCTCAGCTTATAGTCCAGAGAGGAAGACGGATCCACGAACAGAAATGACAGCAAAGTGTGGTAAGAACGATCACTGCAGGAGCAATGGGAGAATGTGGGATGCACATAAGGTATGCTTAAGTCCTCGAACACGGAGCTTTCCCTCTTTCTTTAGATTCTGTATGATCTGTCTGGGGCCACGATCAAATCCTGTCCTACCTACCCCACCTCATACTTGCTGTCCTGGGCATAGCAACACTATCTGGGTACCAAGCTGAATACCCAGCAGACCCTTTGATGCCTCCCTCTCTCTCACTCCCACTTCCAAACAACTGAGATTGGCGCTGGCTTCTTAGTATTTGGCAATTTCCTGTCTCTGTCATTATGGCCATCCCACTTCAGTTGCCTCTGATCTCTTCTCTCTAGAACCTTCTTTATAGTTCTGAAAATAAAGACCATCCCGTCACTCTCTTGCTTAAAACCCTTTTGCAGCTTTAGCTCTTCATATGTAACCTTTAGGCTAAGATCCAAGTTTCCACATGTGGCCCCTCTGACCTGACCTGTGTCTTGCAGTCTTCTGCATATGTCCTGCCATTATTCCTCGTGCAAGCCCACTACTCCTGAATCACACAGATGTGCTGAGAGCACCCAGCATGTGCCCTTGCTTGTCATTGTTCCACAAGCCAGTGAAGCTCTCTCTGTAGAGACTCTTCCTTGTCCTAATCATTCTGCATGAATTCCTCTTGATCCCCAGCACTATAGTTCTTTAGTTGCACAGATGAGAAGAGAACAAGTAAATAAGTGGTAGCTGGAACAAAAAACTACTAGTTTTTTTTAATCCATGCATGTGAAGGTGTATTTGTATGCATGTGGGTACATATATGAATCCAGGTAAGTGTGCACATATCTGTGTGTGCATACACATGTGTGTGTGAGTGCACATGGATTCGTGCAAGCGTACATGTGTGGAGAGATGTGAGTAGGGGGGAGTAGTAAGACAGGCTGAACTGGGTGTCTTTTTCAATCTCCTTTTATTTTGAGGTAAGGTCATCCAACTGAACCCAGAACTCACAAATGAGCTAAGGTAGATAGTCAGCTTGCCTTAGGTATTCCCTGTCTTGCCTCCAGAATTCTGGGATTCATAGGCCATAGCCACACATGCCTGGCTTTTTTGTGGACTCTGGGGATCTAAACTCAGTCCTTACAATTAGGGTAAGCATTTTATCTGCTGAGCATCTCCCCAGCCCACAGCACGGAGCTTTAAGCCCTGGACTCAGAGTCAGTCTGTGGCTGAATGCTGCTGTGCTGTTGAACTTCACTTTACACCTCATGGTGCCCATCCATCGGGGATCGTTTCAGCCGTTCTTCAATACCCAAATCAAAATTCACTTTCTCTGGGTTACTTTCCCTTCTCCCACAAAATTACACCATGCATTTCCTTCCTGGCAACATCATGGTGACTTGGTCATAATGCTGTCATTACATTTGTCATGCTCTTTTGTGCCCACTCAGGAATGTGCCCAACCCTCTCAGAGATCAGGTTGCACATAAACTTAACCTAGGCAGTGGCAATCCCCGCTTATTTCCTGATCAGATCTTTACTTATCTGTTTTTTCAGTTTTTTTTTTTTTTGTTAAGTTTACCTTTTCTTGCCCTTCTATGATGGATTAAAGAATTCAAGCAGTCACCCAAGGAATGCCCCCCCCAGTCTGTCTAAAGTCCATCTGCATACCTCCTCAAAGGCAGGCAATGTATTACTTTTGTGTCTGTGTTTGCAGATCCCAAACCTATGATTGGTGTAAGTAACAGATTCTCACACTGAACTAATAAACTGAAAAATTAATTAAGAGCCAGTGAGATATCTCAGTGAATAAGATACACACAAACTTAAGAGTCTGTGAGTTTGATTTCCAGACCACATGGTGGAAGGAGAGAACTAATTTCCAAAAGTTGACCTCTGACCTTCACCTTCACCTTTTTTCTCTTTCCCTCTCTTTCTTTCTCTCTCAAGTAAATAAATAGATAGATAAAATATTTTAAAATGAAAAATTAGCTAATTAAAGTTAAAGAGACTATTCAAAGCCACATAGAGACCAAGCAGTTCTGATGTGATGTGAAGGCATTGATAAGCCATTTTGCTTCTTTTGTTGTATTATGTTTTGTTTGTTGTCACTTGTTCATCAATAAATGGTAAGGCTCCATGGGTTCCACCCCTATACAATAACCATTACCCAGACAGTCCTACATATACCCAGCATCACTAAACAGCTGTTGTGAGTTCATGGTTGCCATGGCCACCTTGAATTTAGAAGATGACATTTAACAGCCCTTTTTCATGACCTTTACAATTATTCTGCCCCCATAGTCCATGAGCTGTAAGGTGCAGCATAAATGCCGTGCTGACTGATCCCTCAACCATCACTTACTCTTAGCATCTTGTGTAGCCACATGATGAGTCTCTGCATTCACCTCTGTTCACTCAAAGAAAGGCGTCTCTGTCTATGGCTGAATGCAGCTCTTGTATATAAACCATTTAACTTAAGACTTGATCTGTGTTAATTTAGCTAAGCAGACATAGTTTTAGGGATTAAGAAGACCTCCTCAGTCATAGAATTCCCCCTTGGGAAGGGAGCCTTAAATCTAATTAACAAGTGTTTGGTTACTCCCATGGCAGTCATGCCACTGTAGCATCAGTGGGTACAACCCAGCAGGTTGGTGCTGTAGTTCACAGAGTCCATCATCAGTGATGGCTTTACCCATAGAACAGTCTGTGTAGCACTTTCCAGTACATTGAAATCTACCAGTGGAAAGAGAGTTTCCAGATCAATTCCAGCTTTATTTCTCTGTTTTGTCCCATAGGAGGTACATATTGTCTTTAGCAATTGGGTCTTATTAGCTATAGACTTGCTATTTCTTAAATTGTCAAGTCTGAAGCACAAGTAGGTCTTTCACATAGGTTTCCTTTGTTTTGCTCTTTTTTTTTTTTAAAAAAAAAGCTTATTTATTTATTTTGTGTGCATGTGTGTATCAGAGAGCACTGTGTGTCTCTGTAGAGGACCAGAGTGACTTTGGAAATCAACCTGGATTGTTTCTACCTCCTTTTGCTTTGCTCTGGGTTTTCCCAGGCTCTGCCCACCAGGGTCAGAACTGCCTGGTATTTTTACTTGAGACCTGGAATTCAAACTCAGGACCTTCTGCTTGTGAGGCAGTATCTTAACCCCTGAGCCATCTCTCCAGCTCTTTTTTTTTCTTTTGAAATATGGTCTTATTCTGTAACCTAGCTTGGCTTGCAACCTACTATGTAACCTGGGAAATCCTCCTACCTTGGTCTCCTGACTTCTGGGATTACAGACATGAGGCACCATGCCAGCTTCACGTGGGTTCTAAACAAGCCACAGAAGTGGGGTGTGGAGTGGAAAGGAAAGTGGATGGAGATCTGGCCTTTGTGCTCTGCAGTGGCCAGTAGACGCTGACAGCAGGTCCTGGCAAGCAGATCACACCATGCTCCACACCGTTTTCCATCTTTGATTTACTTCTATGCCTCAATGTTTGCGACCTTCTCAGAGCCATCATTTTATGTGACAATCATGAAAGTTTTATTGAATAGGAAAGACAACATGACTTATTTACCCAGAAGCAAATGGAAACTCAGAGGGGTGAGGAGCATTGTCAAAAGTATTGCAATACAGTTACAGGATAAGATTGGAACCAAGAAGAGCCTCTGATTCTTCACACAGCTCCCTCCCACCTTCATCAAATGCAGGCAGGCAAGTGCTTCCATAACACAAAGCCAATGTTTAGCTGCAATTGCTGTTTGTTTCCTTTTTGGTTTTCTTAACTCTGACATATTAAAGTTTGAAAGAAGAGAGACAGCCATCCCTTCTCAATAATTCCACAGTTAGCTAGGTGTGGGGGGCACACATCTGTGACTTCAGCACTCAGGAAGTGGAGGAAGGAGGGTCCCAAGTGCTATATAGAGAGTTCAGGGCACTTCAGGTATCCAGCAAGACAGTTTCTCAAAATAGATAACTATCTTCAGTGTGGAAAATAGTAACATGACTTCTAGAGAGTTTCTGGGCAAATGATGCAAACTCTTGTTTATTTGAGACCTTTCTGGATGTTCAGATGGCCCAGTGCGCAGAGATAGACACTTGCAGACCTGAGGCCTGAGTTCCATCCCGATGCCACATGGTGGAAGGAGAAAAACGACTTCTGAAAGTTGTCTTCTGACTTCTATACCAGCTGACCGACAAACTCCTGAGTTTTCT
Source organism: Typhlomys cinereus (assembly GCA_023101885.1). Classification (NCBI taxonomy): domain Eukaryota; kingdom Metazoa; phylum Chordata; class Mammalia; order Rodentia; family Platacanthomyidae; genus Typhlomys; species Typhlomys cinereus. Next base: position 532,976 of record JALPQD010000346.1, on the reverse strand, counting down.
TCTCTCTGTCTTTCCCTTCTCTCTTTCACCCTCTATGCTCATTAATTCGTTAATTAAAATTGAAAGGGATTTCTGCTAATGTAACCTGAAATGCAGAGTGAGTGACCCAATACATGGAAAGAAATAGGGACATGGACAGACTTCCGGAAAAGCAAAGGCTCTTCAGGGTCTCCAAACACATAGAGAGGGAGGATAGGTTAGGCCCAGGGTAGGACAATGGGCCATAGGTAAGTTTCTCAGGGACGCGAAGTCTATCAGGCAGGCAGAGGCCTGCAGAGGGGCGGCGCGGGGCGTGGTCCCGCGGGGCGTGGCATCTCCAGCGGGGTGGACCCGGGACCAGCCAGGAATCTTCCAGTGTCTGCCGCTCCCAGCCGCCATCACAGCCTTGGGAACCTCCACTCCAGCTTGGTGAGTAAGTCTAACTTTTAAAAACTTTTCCTTTCCCTTTAGTGAAAAGAGAAAGAGGAAAGAACAGCGTGCTGTCCCTGGCCTTTATGGAGTGTCTCTGCGGACGTGGCAGGAAACACATCAGGAAAAATAAATCGCATGCCAAGCAGTTTACACCCCTGGGCACCCGTCAGTGCTTAATTGCAGGACGGAGTTAATTGCCTAGTGTGCAGCCCAGCAGCGGTTTCCCCAGCGAGATGCGTCTAGCAGGGGCCGCCCTGACCCTCCACGCGGGACGCGCTTCTGCTCCAAGCGGATGGTAGGACCTTGAGTGGTCTGAAGCCACAGGATCCCCCCACACACCCCGAAAAAGTCAGGGGGCTTTAAAGACTAGAGTCAGCATTCTGAGAGGCGCTTCCCAGGCCCGAAAGGGAGCACCTAAGAATTTAGCGTCCCGAGTCCCTGGGAGGGAAGATCTCACGCAGCGAGTACCCGGCAAAGAGCCAAGACACACAGGGCAAGATCGCAGCCTGTTGCTGCGGAAGAAGCCCTGGCAGCAACCGGGGGGGGGGCGGGGGCAGCCAGGCCCAGCTCGGCCCCCTCCTCGCTCTTCTTTATCTGCGCCCCTGGCTGGAGTCTTTTCCACCGCTGGCTCCATCGGCGGCTTTCCTCTCTCAGCTCCTCCGCCCCCACCGTGAACTCCTGACTTCTCTGTGGATTCGCCCCCGGCTCTCCTTCCTCCCCTGTCACTTGAGAAAGGTGGGGGACCCAAGTGTGTTTCTACTCTGGCCCCAAACTAAGAAGGGATTTAATGTCTTTAAACGGCTGAAAGACAGTGGAAAGGAGACGGATACTTTGTGACACATAAAAGAGATTAAAGTTATGTTATAAGGTGTGTAGGCACAACCACTCCCTCGGATTTATGCCTCCTTCTCTCATACTGCCTGGCAAAAGGCTGGCAGGAGCATGTGGAACACAAAGAGTGAAAACAGTTACAGCTGTTCCTTAAGAAAAAAAAAAAAACCTCACCAACCCCCACCTTAGCATTCAGTCTGCACCTTCGCACTTATTCCTCCCTGTTCCCCTTTCTCAGACCCAGGGTACTTTGACAGACATGAGGTGACCAGAGCCCCGGCAGGCGTGTTAGAAGGTGTAGGTGACTGTTTCCTCTGTTCCTATGGCTGGGGCGAGACCTTCCTGACATGGACTGCCCAGCAGGCTCTTGTAAAATTCTTTGTCTGTGTGTCCACTCATCAGATGGTTTTCTCCTTGTGGCTGTCATGGCCAGGGATTAAAATTTCCGAGGAGGAAGTGAAGTGTAGAGTGTTGGTTCCACCTTTCAGCCATTGCTCCACCTCCAGGGCTGAACCTCATGTCACAGCCTCTGATTCTACCAGGCCAGAGAGCAGGGGGAGCATCTGTGGGTGTAGCAAAGAGTCACCAGGCAAGGCTGCTAGGCCTGGAACCTTCTCCCAGATCTGGTGACCAACTTTCTAGTGGTCATCTGACCTGTAGGGAGGCATGAGATTTTCGGTCTGATAAGAGCAGCATGTTGTGCAAACGCATCTGTTTCTAGGCTGTGGTATTGTTTTTCCTCCACACTCAAAACCTGTCAACACTTTTTCTTTTCTCAGAAAACAGAAGTGATAGGCAGTTTTTTTTTAAAACATATTAACTGTTATATGTAATATTGTAACTGTTTGAAAGAATACACCTCCAGAGGGTTCTGGTGCTCTGTATGTTCTGGGGGCAAAGGGCAGCAGCAGCTAGCTTTGGCAGTCAAGAGCCTAGGGAAGGGGAGAGGTCACTGGGGAAGAGGAAACCTAAAGCTGGCACCCAAGGGCTCGGCTGCCTCTTTAGCTCTTGTTATTGCAGGATCCTAAATCCTCTAGCTCTAGTTGCAGGAAGTTCATTTGCAGAGAATTTAAAGGGTAGACAACACTAAATTAAGTGTTCAACGTCTAAGCAAATAGCCGTTAATGTCCATAGGTAAAGTGACAAGAGGAAAGATGTGGCTTAGCAGGTTCCCAGAAATCCTTGCAGTTATGCTTTTACGCACCAGGGGGAGCGCTACACCCTCCTCAGTTCTGTGTCCCAGGTCCTAACTGGAATGATGAATAAGGGCTGACTCAGCCCAGTAGGATTTCCTTTAGAAGAGTCCAGCCCAGGATGTGATTGAATGTTCTTCCTGGTGGAGCCACAGCTGTGGTTTAACTCTGCAATGCGAAGTTCCGCCTACCACTCCTGTGGCAAGATTTGGAGTGTCTGAAACAAAGTCTGCAGAAAGGAACCTGTCAGCTCAGATCCTAAGGGGGACTCTTGGTTCGTAGTTTTCTGTATAGCTCAGTTTAGGCAAATTCTATCATTCTCCTGCCTCAGGAGTCTGTGTGCACGTACCTGGTGGAAATCCACTAACTTCTGAACACCCATTCATAGTTACAGCTTGGCTTTTAGTTTCCTTCAGAAAAGTACATGAAATTTGAAAGTTTGGTATGACATTAAAAAATTAGCATTGGTATTTCATTTGTTACAGTAGCCTCTCCTCGGTCTTAAGAAATTTGAAACTATAATCTATAGTCAACGTTTGCGTGCGCGCGCGCGCACACACACACACACACACACACACGTGCGTGTGTGTATATATATATACACACACATATATGACCAATCATTGCATGTATGTTTCTCACATAAAAAAATCAGTACAGTTTCACCTCTTCTAATGCCTAATAGCTTATTGCTTCCAAACAGACCTGTGTGGAGCACTTAATTTCACCAGGAATGAACACGTGGGAGGCAGGAAAAGGAAGTTCACAGAAGCTTTCTGAATAATGACTCTGATTTTAGGAAACAACTTTAACCAAAATCGAAGAGCTGTGTTTCCCTGGCACATTCTCTATCTTCTAACCTTCTAACTCTCAAGAAGGAAATCTGCTTTTTTTTTTTTTTTAACTGAACCCTGCTCTTTTCTTTGCCTTTAAAGGTAAAAATGTCCAAACCTACAGAGACTGAGCGCTGCATTGAGTCCCTGATTGCCGTTTTCCAGAAGTATGCTGGGAAGGATGGGAATAGCACCACACTATCCAAATTGGAGTTCCTCACCTTCATGAATACAGAGCTGGCTGCCTTCTCCAAGGTAATGTTCCCAGCCCAAGAACTCTAACTGCCCAGGGGGTCATGGATTGAAATGTGTCCCCCATGTCTCATATGTTTGGTAAGGTCATGGCACCTTTGAGTTAGTCTTGCTAGAAGAAGGCAGTCACAGGGGGTGGGCCTTGAGGTGGATTAGTACCACCCTACCTCCTGGAAAGAAGTCTGCTTTTACAACAAGGAATCTTGCTGCTCTCAGTCTCCAAAATATTTGCAGTGACTTAACTTGCCTCCAGCTTCAGCCAGCCAACCATGCTGCATCTTCCATGAAAGACTCTTTCTCCCTTCTGGAATCATTAAGCTGAATAAATCTCTCTTTTTCCCTTAAGTTGCTTGACTTTGGGTGTTGTCTCATAGCAACAGATAGAGTAATACACGGCATGAAACAAGAATCCAGGAATGAAGCCTCAGCTGCTGAATCCCCTCCCCCCAAAACACACACACACACACACACACACACACACACACACACACACACTATTGCCTCCTACTTTTACTTTAAGCCAGGGCATGAATAGGAATCCAGAAATGAAGAGTCAGCTGCTAAGTCCCCCCCCCCACTATTGCCTCCTCCTTTCACTTTAAGCCAGGAGTCGTCCTAGCCCAGGATGAGCCCCTAAACCTCAGGGTAAGCTCTGCAGGACTACTAAAGAGCCTTTACTTTGGAGTGAGATGCGTTTTAAAGGTCCAGGTGTGCAATCTGAATGATGCAAGAGATGGAGATTTGGTTTTCCACGTATGTGAACTTGTGTATGGTATGACAGAATGATTTGTAAAGTTGATTCCTCCACCTCAAAAACTGTAGGGGGGCAGCCCCTTTCTAGTATGTTTTTCTGCATGATGGACAGCATGTTCTATATCTGCACTAATGATATAATAGCCACCTTACTAGACACATAAGTATATAAGCCTCTTACTCTACTAGCACTCAAAACACAGCTAATGAGCCTAGACACTATCTTTAAATTAATCTAAACACGAGTATAAGGTGTGTGTGTATATGTGTGTGTGTGCGCGCGAGTGCACATTGGAGATTTCTTAGGCAGGATCTGAACTCTCTGTCCACTTGAAACTTTTATATGGTTTATATGTGCAAGTCTCGTGTGACACTGAAAAGAAGTGTCCACTAATTTTGCAAAGCTGAATGACCCTCAATGTCACACAGAGAACACTGGATCAAAAGCAGAAATATCTGGGTCAAGGCCATGACTGCAACAGAGGAGGATCCTTTCATTCTTTCAAGTCTGTTTCTCCACATTGACAGCAAGGCTATCAATCATGGCACTGGAGAGATTACTCAGGGGTTAAGACTGCCTCACAAGCAGAAGGACCTGAGTTTGGATCCCAGATCCCATGTGAAAACAGTACTTGGAAAATGGCGATGGTCCCAGAGCAAAGCAAAAAGGAAGTAGAACAATCCAGTATGATTCTTGAAGTCACCTTGGGCTTCCACAGGCACACACAATGCCCTCTGATAGACACACACACACACACACACACACACACACATTAAAAAAAAGAAGAGGAATTAATCACCCAACTCTCCAAGGGAGAAGAAAGTATGAAAGCCTATTGAAAAGTGCCTGAGAAAGTACAATACAGCCGGCGTGATTCTGTCCTCCACATCTACTGTGGGGAGCAATGTAGTTTTCTCTGTCCGGCTTCTCCCACAGGGGAGAACATGCCCCACCCTATGGAATATTTAGTGGTCCTGGACATGAGCCCTCTGAGGCCCCAGAACTATCTTTTCAATTGTGAACTAAAAGCCAACAAAGATTATCACTTTAAGGTGGGTGATGAAAATGAACACCAGTTGTCATTGAGAACAGTCAGTTCAGGTGCTGAGGAAAAGATGAATTGCACATCTTTGAGGATGAGGCAGTGAATTATGAATACAGTCCAATTAAAGTAACCCTGGCAACTTTGAACATGTCTGTACAACCAACGGTTTCCCCTGGGGGCTTTGAAGTCACACCACCTGTGGTCTTACGGTTGAAGTGTGGCTCAGGGCCTGTGCATATCAGTGGACAGCACCTAGTAGCTGTGGAGGAAGACGCAGAGTCAGAAGATGAAGAGGAGGATGACATAAAACTCTTAAGCTGTCCAGAAAGCGATCTGCTCCTGGAAGTGGTGGCAAGGTGCCGCAGAAAAGTGAAACTTGCTGATGAAGATGATAACTATGAGGATGATGATAAATGTGATGATGACGATGATGATTTTGATGGTGAAGCTAAAAAAACAGCTCCAGTGAAGAAATCTCTCCAAGACATTCCAGCAAAAAATGCACAAAAGTCAAACCAGAACAGAAAGAATTCACAACCCTCAACACCAAGATCAAAGGTCAAGTATCCTTCAAAAAATTGCACATCTTTGAGGAGGAGGCAGACTCCCAAGACACCCAAAGGACTTAGTTCTTAGAGGAACTAAAGCAAGAATGCAGGCAAGTATTAAAACGGTGTCTCTCTTCCCCAGTGGAAGCCAAGTTCATCAGTTGTGGGAAGAATTGCTGCCAGTGGCCGAGCAGTAGGCCATCAAGGGCTCTGCAGTGGAGGAGCTCCCTTTAAGAAAACAGTGTGTTGAAATTTTGCATCTTCATTTCTGGAACAGTTGATATCTGGCTGTTGTTTTTTATGAACAGTGAGAACTTTCCCCACCTTGTTTGATTAACGTTGTCCAGGTTCCATTGTGAAGAATGTGTTGTCTAAAATGCCTGCTTAGTTTTTAAGGCTGGAACTCCACCCTTTGCTTGGCTTAAGTATGTGTGGAATGTTGCTTGGCTTAAGTATGTGTGGAATGTTATGACGGGACACATAGTGGTGGTCAGAGGTGGAAGTGGTGGGGAGGCAAATATACAGGTGAAAATAAACTCAGTATTTAAAAAAGAAAGAAATTAGGTTCCACATAAAGATGCTATTTTCACCTTGCAGAACCAGAAGGACCCTGGTGTCCTTGACAGAATGATGAAGAAGCTGGACCTCAACTGTGACGGGCAGCTGGATTTCCAAGAATTTCTTAATCTCATTGGTGGCTTAGCCGTAGCCTGCCATGACTCCTTCACGGCCGCCCAGAAGCGCATCTAACCCCCCTGTTCCCTTCTGGCTACGAAGACATCACTTCTTCCTCCTCCAGCCCACAGCTGCACTGAGCCCAGTACACCCACCACACCACGCAGCCCACTCCTGCTGGTAGAAATAAAACTTTTTTTTTAAACATACTCTGAAAGTCAGTAGATTTTTGCACGTGAGGGCAGTGTATCAGAAGGAACTTAACAAATGCCATTACTAGAAGCAGCTCAGTAACTGTAAAATGTTCCTTGGCTGCACCTGTTGTTAACCAAAGTCATCTGCAGCTGCTCAGATGGAGAGGTCATGCATTGTCATCCTTCACTTAGGTCGTTTATCAAGTGTCTGTCCATCCCTGTCACACGTGTGGTCAGGGACCCTGAGGTTACAGTTTCTCCCTCCTAGCCAGGGAGAAAACAAGAAAACTGAGACTCCCCATGTGAGGGGAGCCAGGCAGGGAAGATGATGGGCGAGTCCCTAGGGTTGGGGGTGTGTGTGCTGAGATGTGAGCGGGGGAAAAGCAGGTGGTGGAGAGGATGTGTCAGGAGAAGAAGAGCGGGACAAAGGTGGAAGGAGTTGGGAAGTTGAGATGTGGGAAGGAGGGAGTTGTCCATGGTTTCCTGCCTAGCTGTGGTTTCCTCACCTGGGATTGGCTTAGTGGATATCAAGTCTGAATTCCCTAAGCCCTTTGCAGCAGGGAGAAAGTCTAGAAAGGTCAGAAGGCTGATCAGGGTTCAGAAACAGGGGAGTGAGAAGGGAGGAGAGAGGATCAGGTCTTCGCAAAGTGTGGTCTTCCCCAAGATGCCCAGGAGAAATGATGTTTCCAGAGAGCAATGATACCTTATCCATTCCTGGGAGTTTTAACCAATGGTAAAACCCCTCTGGATCATGGTTTGTTCCTGTGTAAATTAAGTGGAATGGATCAGACTATTTTGGAGGTGTCTTGGGGTTGTGATGATTCTGAAGGTCAGTGTCTCAGGCTTCTGCCCCACATTTCTCAAGCTGAATAGTAGCTTCTTGATGGAGTTCCATATGTACATAGGTGGCGAAGTCTCTGTGTTCTCTTGGCTGATGTTTCCTATATTTAAAAAAGCACATGTCATTATCCTAAAGAACATTGCCAAGGAAGAGAAGAAAATATTAGACATATTAAAGTTATACTCATCTATTTGTTATATATTGTATACAAAGATAATAATGTCCCTGTCTTAAGACAACAAGACTTAAGGGAACTAACTAAGAAATCCTTACTTAGATGGTACTGTCCAGTTCTGGCAAGAAACAAGATGTTGTTGGTACTGGGCTGCCAGTATTCCAATAACTAAACCCAGCTGAGAAGGTCCTATGATGAACGTCTGGGTAGACAGATGTCAGGAGAATGGGTTGACTTAGGGGGTGCTGATCGGTTCAGTCAGAGTGTGTTATGTGGAGTGTGATACTGGGAAGTGCAATAACAGTTCCCAGTGAATATTCGCCTACCCTGGAGAGACTCCTGACTTGAGAAGGAGATAGAAGAGAGCCTATGGCCTGCCCACCACCAAGAGAGAGGGGGCAACAGAAGACTTGGGAATTTCAAACCGTGCAGAACCCAAAGAGGTAAGAGACACTGTGTCAGAGTGAAAAGTCCAAGGACAAAAGAACTTGGTTAAGTTAAAGCTGGTGAGCCAAGCCTGACATTTAAATGCTCATGTTCCTTGGCTTTCCTTGGCGGTCTTGCCTCTCTTGGCTCCATGCTCTGCTCGCCAGTGGCCATTCACATTTATCTCCTCTTCTAGTTCTTCAACCTGAGCTTTAAAGATATCTCCTAGACTCCTTCATAGCAAACAGCGTGCTGGTGAACGATGATGTTCTGGCCTCAGCTTGTACATGTCTCCAGAATTCCCAGTTCATTCCTAGCCTTTCTCCCTGACTGGCCTGCAATAAGGACTCTTCTCCGTTCTCATGGAAGAAAACTTGATTTAAATCCATGTAAACAATAGTCAACTTTATTATGAACAGCTTAACTCAAAAACATCTTTAATCTGGTGTTCACCATTAAGTTCTTTGCTTCAGTGTGGTCTTCAGATGGGGTCATGGTTTGAAGTGTTCCCCATAGGCTCATGTCTTTGAATCTTTAGTTGTTTGTGAAGGCCATGGCACCTTTAGAAAGTGGGACCTCACTGTAGGAAGGCAGTCACCGGGGTGAGCCTTAAGCTGGTTGCCTTGCCCTGCTTGAGTGAGTGAGTCTGCTCTTGAGCCTGCAGCAGCTCTCAGCCTCCAGGATGTCTGCAGTGACTTAGGCTGCATCCAGCTTCTGTCAGCTAGCCTTGCTTTTCCCACCATAAAGAACTGTATCTCCCCTCTGGAAATAAGCAGGATAATCTTCTTTTCTCCTTTGTTTGACTTTGAGTGTTGTCTCACAGCAACAGAGAAGAGTATGCTAAAATGGCTATCAGCACTTACAACTGATAATCCTCTGGAGCCCAGGGGAAAAATCATCTTTATTCCAGAACTTTATACAAATATATTGAGACTCTCTCCATATGAAACAACTTAGATCATGTAGCCACTATGTGCCATTTAAATTTGGTATATTATGCCCTCAACTTTGGAATCAAAGTGGACTCTATCCAGACAATAAAAACCAAGAATTAAAACATTCCTTTCAAAAAGAAGGAATGGAAGTGAAAACAAGAAACAAACATAACTCAAGCACGGCAACCACACTTGAAGCTGGACTCTGCATCTTTTCCTAAGAACCCAGCCTTCCTGCTTCATCCCTGATCTCAGTGAACTGACCGTCACCAAGCTCTCCAAACCAACACCCTAGGGACAAGGTTACATTTCTCTTTCTGTCCACTGCATCCACACAGCTGTTGCCTCTGTTGCTTCCTCATCCTTCCTCATCACCCCCATCACTGTAGTTCTAACTCTTGATTATGTTTCCATAAGAGTGTACTTGTGGGAAGAGAATAATCAGAATGTATCACCTACCTGTATGAAATTGTCAAACAATGATTTCATTTTTAAAAGTACATTTGTTGTTGGTCCCAAATTTTTACTTGTTTGTGTAACATTACAACTTAGTTAAATATTCCCTAAGCCAGAAAAAATAGCTGCTGTCTTTATTTTGTGCTTTTATACAGTCGAGACAAGCCTCTAGCTTGCTGCCCTCCTGTCTCGGGTTTCAAGTATAAGCCACTTTGACTGCCGTTAAGTGATATTAACTATATTCACGTTGGTGTGTAAATCTTGCCATCATCCATCATCATGATTTTATCTTCCCAAAACCCTGTACCCAGTAGCCTTAGCTTCTCTTCTGTTGCTGTGATAAAACACTCTGACCCAAGCACTTCAGGGAGAAAGGCTTTACTGTGGCCTGCAGTCCAGAGGGATGGAGTTTTTCATGGCAGAGAAGGCAAGGCAGTAGTCAGGGAAGATGGTGGACTTAGCCACCACTTATCCACACTCAGGAAGCAGAGAGATCAGGAAATGGGGTTGCTCTATAAAACTCAAGGTCCATCCCCAGTTGATAAACTTCCCCCAGCAAGACTCCACCTCCTAAAGGTTCCACAACCTTCCCCAACAGTGCCGCAGCTGGAGATCAACTGTTCAAACACAGGAGACCAGTGGGGACACTTTGCATGTAAAACACACCATTCAACAACCTTCCATCCTGCCCTTCCTACCTCTTCAGAAGCATCATTCTACTCTCTGTCTTTCTGAACTCCACCGTCCTCATAGAAGTAGAGTCACACAGTACTTGCCCTTTTGTGACTGGCTTATTTCACTTGTGATAACACCTCCCAGGGTCATGCCCAGGGTAGTATGTGACAGGATTTTCTTTTTGAAAGCAGATCTTGTTCCACTGTGTGCCCTACACTGGATAGTTCATAAAGAACAGAAATTTATTTCTCCCGGTTCTGGAGGCCAAGAAGTCCAAGACCAAAACACCAGCTGATTCAGTGTCTGGTGAGACTTGTCGCTGTTTCTGATGGACCCTCTGACGCTCGCAATGTGTGGATGTGAGAGATGCTGTTGTTCAGATGACAGAAAAGCATAAAGAGAAGCCCACTCCCACAAGCCCTTCAATGATGGCATCGCCTGTTCCTGAAGGCAAAGTCATGACTCAGATACCTTCCATTGATCCTTCCTCCCAACACTGGTCCATGGGGATTAAGTCTCAGCATGTGAATTTCAGAGCTCCCTGTTTGTGTGAACTAGATTTCTCTCCATTGTCTGTCATAGAAGGTTTGGATTTCTTTTACCTTTTGGTTCTTTTGAATAAGGCTACTATAAACAGGGATATAGAATCTCTGCTCAAGTCCCTGTTTGAAATCTTTTCTGTATGTATCCCAGAAGCTAAATTACTAAATCACATGTAATTCCATTTTTATCTCTCTGAGTAACAGTCGCAGCACTCTTCAAAGTGTCTACTCTGTGTTACAGTACACCCTCCTTTCACCTTGCACAATTGATCCCACATTTTTTTCCTCCACATTCTTGCTAACACTTGCTTTTTCCTGTTTTGAAAGAATAGTATCCTAATGAGGTGAAGTGACACCTCATAGTGATTTTGGTCTGTGTTTCCTTGCTGATTAGTGATGTTGAACATGTATTCGTGTACATATCTTCTTTGAGAAAGATGTCTGGAGTCCACCACCCCTGTTTTTTTTCTTTTGTTTGTTTGTTTGTTTTTAGGTTGAGATGCCCTCAGTACCGGGAATGTGTTGCATAAGGGATTTACCATTAAGCTATGTCTCCAGCCTCTACTTTATGGAATTTTTAATCACATTTTTATTTGCAAGAATTATTTACATAGTCAGAATATTAATCCTTACCAAACGCATATTTGCAAATATTGTGTCTCCTTCTGTGGGTTGCCTTTTTATTTTGTTTTTTTCCTTCTTCTGTTTCCTCTCCTCCCCCTTCTCCTACTTTTCTTCTCCTTCTGTTCCTCTTTGAGGCAAGGTATCTCCAGGTAGCCTGGGCTGGTCTAGAACTTGTGATCCTCCTGCCTCAGCTTTCTGAGCACTGGGACAATAGGTTTGTGCCACCACACCCAGTCTGGTAGTGTTCTCTTGCTGAGTGTCTTATGTCCAGCTTCTTGTGTTCAGGAGTCTAAAACTGAGACCAGAATATGAGCAGAGGATTAAGGCAGAGTTTACTAGAGGAGAGAAAGAATGGAACTCGTGGACATAAAGTCTGCGAGGAGCAAGGAACTCACAGACATGGAGCAAGGGAATGGAACGTGGTTAACAGGGGTATTTATAGGGGTAGGCAGGTCTGGGGAAAGTGGATTTCCTTATTGATTAGCTACAGTTTCTGCAAATCTGACTGGGGATTTTGGTACCCTAAATCTGACTGGTCTGTGCATATGGGGGCAAGGGGGTGGAGGGGTGAGAGGGCAGCCCATCTGGCTGAGGTGAAGCTGTTTCTTTTGCTTTTTCTTTAAACATTTTTAAAACTTCTCTCTCTCTCTCTCTCTCTCTCTGTGTGTGTGTGTGTGTGTGTGTGTGTGTGTGTGTGTGTGTGTGTATCAGAGGGCACTGTGCGTCCCTGTGGAGGACAAAGGATGACTTCAGGAATCATCCTGGATTGTTTCTACCTCCTTCTTTCTTCAGGTTTTCCAGGCTTGGCCCACCAGGCGAATTCCCCATCAGGTTTTTATGTGGTACCTGGGATCAGAACTCAGGACCTTCTGCTTGGGAGGCAGAGTCTTAAACTGTTTCTTTTGAGGAATTTAGCTTATCGGCAATGGAGAACTCACCTCCCTACCCTTTCAAAAACTTCTAGTTGAGGGAATTTGCAGCCTTATCTCTGTGGGGGATTAGAATCAGTTCCACCAGACTGACAGTGTGTGTTCTTTTAGGATAATCCCAGCAGTTGATGATGGTCTTCAAAGACATTCCCAGCATGACTGCGCTGTTCTAAAGCTTCCTAACTTTGATGCGCAAATTTTTTAACAATTGAAAGGTCGTGGGGACACCCAACTGAGAGTAGGGACGATAAAGAAAACAAAGAAACAGAGGCCTCAAGAGTAGCAGGCAGATTTATTAGAAAATAACCCTGAGCAAGATCTCTCCTACCAAATTGAGATTCAGAGAGAGATATTGCCTCTTTACAGATCAGAGGGAATTTTATATTACTGAGGAAAGAGGTCTGTGATTTGGGAGCCTCAGAGTGGGTTTTTGTGGGAGTTTGCAAACAGGTATCTAAAGAGAAGCGTATCTAGGTATTATGCATACAAGTATTTAAGGGCAGTTCATAGCGGCTGGGCAGAGCAATACCTGCAGACAACCTCAAGAAGGAACTTACTGATAGGTCCCCTTCCTCCAGCCCCATATTCAGAGCAAAAGCTCTGCTTGCTGGTCACTGCCCTCCTCCCTTGCAAAGCCCAAACTTAGTCACCTTGTACCTCATTGGGACAGGGCCTGATGACTCCGCCTCTTTTGTCCTTCATCCTTCCCACAAGGCCAGGGATAAAAGCTGCACTCTACCTTCAGATCCCGCTTTTTCTCCCTCAGAGAATTAGTCCAATCATCATACCATGTAGTCAATAAAATTTTTCTATTCCTTCTCAGTGACATGGACTTTTTGGCCTCTTTTAAAAACCTTACACTTACTACAAAAGGGGTTTTGCTGGAAGGATACAAAATACTAAGAAGACTGGAATCCTCATATTGTAGACCATAAACAGGCCATGTCCTCATTCAGATCTCTGGTTATTTCTCTAAAAGTAATAATGAAAGTGAACACATCTAGTTTTATTTTTCTGGTTGTGCTTTTGTCTAAGATAGCATCACCAAGTTCAATGTACTACTTTTTAAGAAGAAAAAAAAATCAAGTAAAAAATCAGTCTGCTACAGTGACGATTTGGGCAATGACAGCAAGAGTTCTATCCTCCATCTTAATTCTACTTCTACTATTACATATGGGCGTTATCTCATTACGGCAGGCCTATGGGAGACTGTCTTAAATGCATGATTGACGGGAGAAGACCCAGCTCACAGTGGGTGGGGCCGCCCTTGAGCAGGGGAATACAGAGAAAGAACTTGGAATTGAGCCGGTCAGCAAGTTAGAAAGCAGCACTGGTCCTTGCCCTGCGCTCCTGATGCGGATGTGATGTGTGTTCCCTCTGCTCCTGACGCTGTGTGACTCTCCTTGCCGTGATGGTCTGTAACATGAAATCACAGGCTGGAGTAAAGTGCACACACCCCACCCCTTGTTCTCCTAAACTGTTTGGGTGGGGTTTTCATTATAGCAACGGAATGTAAACTAAGACAACCATTCATTCTTGGCCCAGCTCCAGTGACTAGAGTACTACCTCTCCTTCCCCCTGGCACCGCAAGGAACTCTGCATGATTCACAGCGCCTGCCCACCTCACAATGTGCTGCTGAGAGAGAGCATGGGAATCCAGCAAGAGGCGGGAGGACCACACCTGTGTGGTAACTGCACAATGCATGCTTTGTTCTGACTCATCCTTATTTCAGAGGCTTTGCTCCCCCTCCTGGCCCATCACCACTGAAGCATCCTGGAGGCCACAGTCATGAGTAGGTGGGAGTGAGAGGCAAGTCTGCACTGGCTGGGCACTGCCCTCAGGGTGACTCGAGCACTCTGGGACAACAGTGCCAACCAAGGCAGAGAGAAGGGCCAGCTCCCTGGCACAACTCCCAGGCCGGAGAAATGCTTCTGTTCCCAGATTCACCACTTGTCTTTAGCAACCCAGTGCAGCCCTGCGGGGACCCCCTCCCCCAGGAAGTCACCAAGGTTTCTGGTAAGAATGTAATGCAGACAGGGACTCAGGAGGGCTGCCAGGCCACAAACAGACTCACTTCTGCAGAACAAGAACCCAAATGCGCACGGTGGGAGGCAGAGGTTGTTGTTTCCCTTCATCTCCTTGCCACAGCACCACACTGCACTCAGCCAGCTGCTTCCTCCTCTCAGGAGCCAAAACTCTCTCCCCAGTCAAACAAGTCCTTCTGATGGGGACAGGCGAGGACACAGCTGTCACTGAAGCTACAGCTGACAGAAAGGGAAAACCAACCAACCCACCAACCAATCAACCCACCAATCAACCAACCCACCATTCCACAAACCAACCCACCAACAAAAGCCACTAAAATTAGGGACATAAAGTTAAAACCATGAAAATTAAAAAGGCTAATGTAGGAAAATACCCTGAGCCTACAAAAAACAGAACCACCTAGTTGCTCCTTTTCCAGGGGCCACCAGGCTCCAGATGGTCCAGCTCTGCAGCCGCTGGATTAGAGAGATGATCTGGTTTAGGAATGTCAGGAACTGCCCGGAAGGTCCAGGGCTGCTGGAGCCAGGGTCCAGACGCCTGGTACTGAGTATCTTGTGAAGATTCTGTGGATCACCCCACCTTGCTCTGTTCATGACTATATATTGACCCCCTGTACCCTAAGAAAATGGCTGACATGCTTTGGGAGCAATCCCCACAGGAGACAGCTAGACTAATTAAACCTCCTCACTTTTATCCACAGAGGTGGTTTGTTCTTTCATTTTGGGAAAGAGGCTTGCACCTCAATACTGGTGGGGCCCTGAACCCCAACAAAACCACCTAGTGTACTCAGTGTGGGAGCCCACCATGCCCAGAGTGGTCAGCATGGGGAACGGAGCAGTGCTGAGCATCTGCTGTGACCACTGAGGATCAGACACTTGCAGTGACCATCTTCGTTTGAGGCCGGTCGTGGCAACACCGGAACAGCTTTGAGGGAGTCTCGCAGCAGCTCCAGGTGCTAAGGTTAGTGGAAAGTTGCTGCAGCAACAGCAAGCAGACAGAAGTCCTGGGTGCAGCCCATTGTCCCATGGCTCCCTCTGACCCCGTGAGTCAGCTTTCCTACAGCCCCACCTGCTGGCCCGATGGGAAAGACTCTGGAGGAAGCAACACTTCCTTTCTGTCCTCCAGAAAGGTTGTTCTGTTGGGTCTCTGTGTCGCGCCTTATTTGCACACATGGCCAATTAGTAGCCCCTCCCCCCATAAAAGGGGAGCATTGATCAGAGGGGCAAACTTGGTGGATCTCCTCAGAGGAAGAAAGGGAAGAGATTGCTCCTGCTTTCAAGACGCATGAGAGGGGAAGTCTTGGAGGCTCCCTGCCGCGAGACACCAGTGGCCTCTGAGGTGATTCAAGATTCATGGGGAGACTCATTGCTCCAGGTGGGAATTCATTACTGCGCTAGGGACTGACCGCTGTACCAGCTCTTTGAGCCCTGCTGCTTCTGACTGCTGTCATTTGGATCCTGGCCGGAGCGCCTAGAGCTGTGACACTTCTCAGAGCTGTGACACTTCTCAGAGGTGTAACACTTGTAGCAAGCTCTTGGCCAGCAACTCGAAACTATGAAGAATTCAAATCTCTCTGCTTTGTCCTAACTGTCATTTTCTGTGTGACAGCCTGTTTCTGGTATGGTGAGTTGTTCCCCATTTATATCATTTCTTCCATGTTGGTAAAGTTCTCACCTTTCCATGTCTACCCACTTTATTCTTGGAGAGTGTAGTAGTTAGTTACAGGTGTCAACTTTACAACTGAACATTCAGAGCACTGGACACATTTATAAAAAATTAATAATTGAGTTAAGCACTTGAAGGAGTTTGCAGGAGATTGTCTAATTGGTTGGAAGACCCAGTCCATACAAGAGCAGGGGTAGACTAGTCCCTGGGTAGGTGGTAAGATGGAGGGAGTTGGTTAAGGAAGTTGGCATTCTTTGGCATACTTGGACAGATACGCTGTCTGGCAATGAAGTTTGCCCCTCTCTCAGCAGTCCTGTGGATGTGGTATAATCAGTTCTCTTGGTCTCTGGTGTTGGCATGAACCCTCCTGCCAAGCTGTACTAAAAATCGTAACTGGACAAGTGTAGGTGAGAATAAAATCCCATAATCCATTTATTATAAATTTATTGGCAATATGAAGACTAATTGGATGAAAGGGGTGAAGCAAGAACTAGAGATTATCAACCCCTCACTTCCTCTATCATGGAGCCAGCAGCTGTTATCATCTGGAGTCGCCCTTGGTGGTCTCGCAGCCTCCTCTCACAGCTGTCTGCTCCCTGGATTCCTACAGCCTTCTTCACCACGTACTAGAGAGCCTGAACTCAGAACCAGGCCAGCCACCCAGCAGTTATGTGACCATGGGCAAATTCCAAGTCTCCTCTTCCTTAGCTGGAAAATAAGAGAAGGCAGACAGGCCTCACTGGTTGACGGCTACCTTCTGCATCTTTTTTTCTTTGTGTCATGGACAATTTCTACAAAGGCCAGATTTATAATCTGGCTCCCGAGACTGATACCCTTCCTCTTTTTTTATATAAATTTATTTATTTTTGTATGTGTGGGTGTGTGCCCATCAGATGGTACTTCAGTGTGTGTGACTGTGGAGGCCCAAGAGTAACATCAGGAATCACCGTGGATCATTGTACCTCCTTATTGCTTTGCTCTGGGGTTTCCCAGGCTCTGTCTTCCAGCAGGGCTGGAAGTGCAGGCTGCCACCATTTTGCACAGCATTTTTACTTGGGGTCTGGGATCTGAACTCAGGTCCTTTTGCTTGTGAGGCAAAGGCTTTAACCCTTGGATTATCTCTCCGGCGCCTTATTTATTTTTATTCTTTTATTGTTACACACACGAATGTAGTGGATATATGACATTTTCACTTCTTGATCCCTAATCCCATCATCCCTCTTCTTCCCTTTACATCCCTTCTTCTCCCTCATCCCTTCTTCTCCCTTATCTTCAGAACTCTGCGCATGTCACACATTCTCTTGATAGTAATGGTAATAACAGCCATGACTAATAAACACTTCACTGAGCCCTTTTGCATTATAGAGCTCTCCACTTAGTATCTTCTAACAATTGCCCAGACTTCTGGACAAAGCCAAGTCAGCCACCTCTAAACCCAGATCTTACCAGATAAAAGCCCCTCTCCCTGGTGCTCCCCTCCATCTGCCCCAGACCCACAAATCCTCATCCTGGTCTTCAAGAGGTCTCTGTGCCCATCCTGAGCCACTGGCTCCGCCTCTGAGCTCAACTGCCCCAGCACCGCCTCCTGCAGAGCTCACTGCCCAGCTGGGGCCCCTTCTGCTGCAGACTGGGATCCCCGAGTCTAGGAGGCCGGAAGCACTGCACTTCTGTCAACTGCTGCTCAGGGACACACCGTGAGGAGACAGGCATACAGATCTTCAACCAGCCATATTTAACAAAAGACAAGGTGTTAGGGATCTGACTAGATCCCACTTCCTGTTTCACTGGCAATGCTGGGATCTGCCTCTACTGTGTTAATCAGCTGGGTCAGTCACCTGGGCAGGATTCCCACCTCCAGGAATTGGGTCCACCTGGCAGCAGGGGGAAGGATCTGCCTTCTCTACCCCTCAGAAGCCATCTCCAGCCTCTCTCCTCTTCTTCCTCTGACAAAGACCAGCAGAAGCAGAACGAGACTTCCGAGATGTAATTATACTAGCAACATGCATTTTGTACTTCCCAACACCCCTAAGCCCACCAACATCCAGGAATATTTGAGCCTCTTATACAAAATGGCACAGGGTTTGCATATCATCTATGTGTATCTTCTTCTCTCAAGCTTCTTCTCTAGATTATATTTAATAATACGATATGAATGTTTTAGTGAACCATTGTTTCACTGAGCTACATCCACATTCCCTGAAAGACTTCTTGACATGATCATAAGAAACAGAACCTTGGGAACTATAAAATAATTACATGCACTTTGAGCAGAAGAGACATGTTGTTGTTCTTACGTGACCTAACCAAGACAGACCTCAACAATGCCCTGGGCCAAGAGAGCCTCAGAGAATCTACACTCAGACCCGTGACAATGAACTTAACTGGGTTACACAGTCTCATAGACTCATCTAACTAAGAAAAAAAGGGAAAAAAAAGGCAGACAATAAAAGCAAAATTGAACTCTGTGCCTCACACCTACAATGGCACGATTATTTAGCATGTGGTATTTAAATACTGATTCTGTTAACAAATCTACCAAGTAAATTTCATCTGCATCAATCTCAGTACAGTTAGACCCACTCATCTTATAATTTGCATCAGTCTCAGTACAGTTGGACTCACAACCTTATGTGGCTTTGGCAGAGTTCACTGGGATGCAGCTGTGCATTTGCAGCAGCAAGCTAGATTACTTTGCAGCTCATTAAAAGAAAAACGAAACAGAGAACCTTCCTTACACTCCTTCCCAAGGTAGGGGCAGGCTCCTTATTTATTATTACTCACATGAGTGAGCTGTTCACATACTTTGGGTTTTTTTTTTTTTTTGTAGTTTCTCCAAAAATACTTAAATATATCCAAAGAATTATTAGGATAGCTTCAAGATAATTTTCACTGACCAATATATGGTGTAATTAATCATATTCATTAAGATTGGCAATAAATCTAAGGAACTTGTAGATTTTGCATGGATACTTCTTTCTAAATATTTTAAAAAATTTTTTAAAGTATTATTTATTCAATTGTGCGTGTGTGCGTATGTATGTGCGCGCGCATGTGTGTATGTGTGTGTGTAGAACCAGGGACGAATCGGGAACCACCATGGACACCTCCACCGCCTTCTGCCCCGGGATTCACAGGCTCCGCTTCCGCCTGGCATCTATACGTGGGATCTGGGATCCGAACTCAGGACCCTCTGCCTGCAAGGCAGAGGCTTAACCCCTGAGCCACCTCTCCAGCCCTGATACTTCTTTCTAAAGACATTATTATTGCTTTATTTTTTGAAAGAAAAGAATTGTTTTTATCAAGAACTATATGTAAGATAAATACTAATTATAAATTTTCTGACCCTTGAATTTCTGTGACAACAAAACATTTTCCTTTTTTCAGCTGACATTAATAAAACTTAGAAACAGTAAAAAAATACTGATTCTGTGCCCAAAACCATTTGGCACAAAACAGCTCAGTCTAACAGTTTTATTTTCAGAGATCTATCATCTATCTATCTATCTATCTATCTATCTATCTATCTATCTATCTATTTTCTATCTATCGATCATCTATCTTTCCATCCATCCATCCATCCATCCATCCATCCATCCATCCATCCATCCATCCATCCATTCATCCATCTATTCATTGGAGTCATTTATTATTTCCACATCTCATATACAGATCATTCCCTGTCTCCACTGCTTGAGCCCTAAAAAATTCTACAAAAGAGCCGGCACACTGGCCGAGTGCCAACCTAAACCAGTCTGTCTCAGACCAAGTGGGTCCTCGTCCCATTTCCACCCTTATTCAATCCAAACCGAGTTTCCAGCTCCAGCTTCTGCAGGTCTGTCGGGAGGAAGCAAAGGCTCCCGCAGAGCTATTCTCCCCGTGACCGCTAGAGGCCCCTACAACACTAGTTAGGGAGCAAGGACACACCCTCTCCCAGTACAGGCTGGTGAGTTTAAATCTTTCCCACAACCCCCAGTTCCTAGCCAATAGCAGTGCAGGGGCAGCCAAGACAGCTAACTCCTGCCAAAAGGAGTCACTTCTCACCAGCAGCTTGCATTTCACAAGAGCTGTGGGTCACCCGTGCCCCACAGAATCCCAGTTGTGTGAGACTGAGTCCTTTCCAGATATGCACAAGGAGCAGCTGCAACTGAGATAACTGTTTCTAATACAGACCCCAGAACGCCTGCAGAAACACGGAAAGACCGGGACCTACTGGTGGAAGGATCCTTATGCTGATCTTTGACTGACTGGACACGTGAATGAAAAAGCAGGCGCCAAGATGGAGAGCCTAGGTAGATAGTGTTCGGACATCACCTTCAATACACGTTGGCTTGTGAAAAATGCTGCTTATTTTCAAACTTTTCACACTTTTCCCCATTTGGGTGGCAGACTTGGAATTGAACCCAGGCCCTTGCACTCTAAGCCCACTTTCTATCTGTGTCTCAGCCCCACCCGTTCAGTTTCTTACATGTCAATCTTGTGGCCTTGGGCTTTGTGATATTTTGGAATGTCTATGCAATGTACCCTGGAATAGAGGATCTATGTAGAGGCAGGATGGTTATCAAGTGATGTCATGTGAAACTCAGTGCATGGTGACCACAGGAATGTATTTGGAGCACACATCACAGAATGAAACATGGAACAGATACATTTTTCAAAAATGTGCCCAAGGCTTCAGACTGGAGAAAAGACTCAGAGGTTAAGTCTCTGCCTTGTGAGCAGGAAATCTGGAGTTCAGATCCCAGACCCCATGTAAAAATGCCGGGCAGAAATGGTAGAGCCCTGTACTTCTGGCTCTGGAAGGTGGATCTTGGGAAATCTCACAGCAGAGCAAAAATGAAATAGAAGGAATCTAGGATGATTTCCAGTCACCTCTGGGCCTCCACAGGGACACATAGTGCTCTCATTCTCTCTGTCTGTCTGTCTCTCTCTGTCTGTCTCTCTCTCTCTCTCACACACACACACACACACACGCACGCATACGCATGCACAAAAAGCATCTCCACATCAAATAGTCATCTTTTGTGGTTTTAAAAAAATTTGGGCCTGAAGAGGTAGCCCTGTAATCCCAGCACACAGGACGTAGAGGCAAGAGGATCACAAATTCAAGCCTGGCCTTGATAACTAGCAAATCTGTGGCCATCGTAGACATCAGACCCTGTCTTTTAAAAAATCCCTCCCTCTGCCCTCCACTGAAAGCCAGGTGTGGAGACTGGTAATGTGCTCCTGTTATCCAGGGGAGGTTGACCACTGGCGCAGAGGGTCCTGAGCTTGAGGTCAACCTGTTTTGCCAGAGAGGAAAATAAACCAATATGCATCAACTCAATGAAACACTATGTTCTTGTTACCTGTACAGGTTAATTTCAGGACAGAAGGACATATTAGCTGCATTAAACAAAGCAGTAGTGTATTTTATCTACTGCAATAAAAACTGTACTAATGTTGTACATAAGAAGAGCAAGGGTAAAACAACTGAAACCATTTTTAATATAAAAATTTTATTTGAGAAGGAGGTAAGGAAAAGAAAGCAGGGGGCATATGCATGTCATGGTGCACTGGTGGAAGTTAGAGACCAAATTTCAAGTCAGTTCTCTACACCATGTGGGCTTCAGGGGATCAAACTCAACGACCAAATTTGCAAGCAATTCGAAAACCTTAGCAGCTGGATTATTTCTTCAACACCAACGCTGTTTTCTTTTTTATTATGAAGAATTCTCCTTTTTAACTAAAAAACTAACTTACTAAATAAATAAACCCTATGCAAAAATAAAAGAGAATTCTCCTTTTATACAATCATATTGAAAAGCTGTTGTCTTAAGGACACTGATTGTAGAATCTTTCCTTTGCATATTTATTTTCATCATAGATAATTATTGGATTTAAAAAACACTTATTGCCTATTACATTGTTTTCTTATACAAGGGTATTAAGTAAAAGAAAACTAACATATATATGAGCTTATGAGAAAATGAATAATGTTGTTTTTAAAAATTTTTGTTATTATTCTTGCATGTGTGTATGTGTGTGTGTGTGTGTGTGTGTGTGTGTGTGTGTGCACTTGTGGAAACCAGAGGTAAGACTCAGGTGTTATTCCCCAGGGGCTTCTCATGTTGTGTTTAGAGATTGGGTTTCTTATTGACTCCCCAAGTATGACAGATTTTCAAGAAGCAAGCTATAGAGGATCCCCCTGTCTCTACCTCCCTACACTGCGCTTGCAAGCATATAATGCCACACCCAGCTTCTTTAAGTGGGTTCCAGAGATCAAACTTAGGACTTATGAGCAAGCACATTATGGACTGCTTCTCCCTGGCCTTTGTGCATTTTTTCTGAGAATCTTTCCTGGGCTGGCCTCCAGCTTACTGTGATCCTCCTGCCTCAGCCGCCTGGGCGCTGCGACTATGACTGTGCTACCACATTTGCTGTAGTCAAGGCCTTTGCTAATCATTTCATTTCTACCACTCGACCCCTAAAATGATGCTGTCACTTTCTCTTCGGCTAGACATCAAAGCTGGTGCGTGAACAGGGCGGGGGGGGGGGGGGGGCTGTAATGGCCTTTCTTATTCTTCCAAATGGCTGTCCCTGAACTCTGCTGGAAGCAGCTGTAAGGAAAACCTTTACTTCCGGAGCCTCCTGTCCCACTCCACAGGTGCGGAGATTCCACGCCTGCCACATGCCCGCTTCCAGTGAGGTTTTCTTTGCCTTGCTGCATACAAATGTGGTCGGGACAAATGGCTTCAGTAGGAACTGTGTGTCTACTGTGTATCTACCACGTGCCTAATGTGTGTCTACTGTCTGCACAGCCTTTCAGTTAGTAACTGGTCATCGCACAGCAGCTGAATGAGAGAAATGACATTTTCCCTGTGTTCTCATGAAGACACGGAATCGCTTGGCCAGGGCCGTGAGAAAGGACCCAGTGAGAATCTGAATCCAATCAGCTTTTCCCCCTGACTGTGTTTAAATACATGGCCGTTTTGTTTCAAGTCTGAAAGAAGATCTTTGGGTCCAGAAAGGTTTGTCTTTACCGAGGATTTTTCCCTGGAGCCTGGGCTGGACGCTCTGGTCCTCCCACCTCTGCATCCTGTGTGCTGAATGACGGACAGCTGACCCGAGGCTCGTCATTACAGGGAAGACCCTGAAGCATGAGAAGGACCTGGCCAATCACTGCTGTCCCATCAGCAGATTTGCGTGCACCGATTCAGCGCCCTCAACTCGGGCTTCTGCAGGATCCTTTCTCTTCTGCATTTTCACTTAGAAATTACTCCCTACGTGTGACATCGGCGTTTCCCTGAGTGATCCTACAATATTTATTGAAGAACCAGGCTTGGTGTCTCAGGCCTGGGATACGAGCATCTGCACTCTGAGAAAGGAGGTGGGAAGGTCATAAATTCAGGCCACACTGGGCTACACTGTGTCTGCAGTGCCACCCTGGACCGGCAGCACCCGGCCTCAACACACCAAAACTAAGTAGATGAATATGTGGACCTTTTTAAGACAAGACAGGTGATGCTGAACTCTGGGAGCAGTGCAGTATCATGGGCTGTGCGGTGGTGACTTGTGCCAACCACAGAATCACTGGGACAGTTTCCCTGGCAGAGAGCTTAGGCCAGCCCAGCACTCACCCTGCGAACCTCCCCTGTGCCTGTTTCCAGAATCACAGCAAATGAGGAGAGAGATCCTGGCCTCCCTCCTCTCCTGAAGAGCCCCCAGAATCCAGGGGCCAGGAAGAAATTTGCAGCAAAAAGGCAGATGTTCTCTGCAGGAAGCCACACTGTTCTGCCCTCCACTGCAGCAGCAGCTGGGCTCCTGTCCTCCTAAAAGAAGAATTAAGATGGGACACAGTAGCTTAGTAGGAATTGAAAGTTTAATAATAAGAAAAAATTCAATAATAAATTTCCTATCAGAAGGGACAAGGTGAGAAGCAATAGTTTGATTCCACTGGGAACTGGACAACTTTCTCGTTTGTGCTCTGTCCCGTGTTCCTCCCTCAGGGTAGGCATTTCTTTATAACAGATCAGATTTGATCACTGCCATTTTAAATCACATCCTGGTTCTTGAGCCTGTGAAGCCTCCCTATGTGGAAGATCTCCCTGAGTCCTACTTATGGGGCCTTTGGAGGATTGTGAGTTGGGCCCTTAGGAGTTGACCAACGTCACTGTGTTTACACCCTGACCATCGGTGGAACATGAACAGCTTCCAACAGTTATCTTCATACAATGACAAGAACCCTCAGATGAGACACCTACTAGTCTCCATGGTCTTCTTTGTGCGCTTGTGTGCCAGCTTGGATGTCATCAAAAAGCCTGGCCTGTCGCAAGCCTTGTAGTGAGAAACCTCACCTCATGATTCACCCTCATCAGGTCAGCAGTGGCCTGGGATTGCTGTCCAGGGACACTACTGGTTCTTCAGTGAAGTGAAGACTCATTGCTCCAGACTCTGTCCAGAGGTTTAATGAATCAGAGGTTTTCCGGAATATCTATGAGGAGAGTCACTGGTTAATTTTCTGCACTGTGGAAATAGAAAGGAAACTGACGAGTGTTTTCAACAGTCAGTTGCCTGCTGCTAAGCTTCCTCAGGGGGTCCTCCTCAAAGCCTCCAGGTCCTGTGGGTTAGTTTGGACCAAGTAGCTGGACTCTGGAGGAGAACCATCTTTCACCCTCCACAGCATGTCCCATCATATAGATTCAGAGGCTTGGGAAATCCTCTCTCAGATTCCTGAGCAAGAACACAGTGGGGGTCCCCCTCACCCATTCTACCATTATTGTCACCAGGGCTGGTCAGTGCAGACATCAGGGTCAAGAACACCTGTAAGACAAGGCCAAATATCTACAAAAGAGGAAGAGCATTACAGAGAAAAAGTCACCTTGGCATGAGGTTCCCCATTCCCCAAGAAGACCTCTAGTCTCTGGAGGCACTGGCACATTCATGTCAGTGGCATGACACCTGTCTCTCCCTCCCCCATATTTGTGACCTCCCCTGGGAAAACACTAACAGGAGTCCCAGGGGTTTCCCAGTAAGGCATCCTGGGCCTGCTGGCCTTGCTGCTGTCCTGGGCACAGGCTCTGTGAGCAGATCATCAGAATCAGCTCCCCACGAGCAGGGCCTGGGCCCTGGACATCTTCCTTCACTCCCTGCCTCACTCACGCCATCCTTACAAGACAATGACAATAAGCTTGCAGGTCGGTCGCCTGGTCCAACAGACCCTGCAGACTGGAAGAGGGACAGTCCTGGATCTGACCCAGCGTGGACCCAAGCAGGGCCTCGTGTCCGGGGCTGAAAGTCCTGCCTGACATGTTACACAGGACCCTGACCACGTTGCTGTCCCGAGAGCAGCTAGCTATTCCAGCACCTGATGCAGTCCACAGCGCTTCCTCCATGCCGAGGACGTCTGCAGGCTACGCTGGCACCGCCTATGTGAAGAGTCTGTATTCAGATGGAACGTGTTTCTGCATCTGGGACAAGGACCCGGGGTGGTGAGGAACATGCAGGCAGGAGATGGTGAGTGTGCTGGACTGTTGTTCCCCTGTCTCTTCTCCAGGTGTCAGGCCAAAAGTTGTAACAAGCCACCTGCCTCCTACCAGGTACCTCTGTGTCCCTAACATTCAGCCCTCTCTCTCAGGTCAACACACTGTGTTGTATCCACAGATTAACTGGACTGTCCCTCATAGGACTCTTCACCAGGTGCCCAGCTTTCCTTCCGCGCCCCTGCCTTCACTTGGGGGCAGAGAACAAAGTCCTGGCTGTTGATCTAAAATGGCCTCAAGCAAGTGGCTCAGCTCCAGTGTGGTCTTGTGGGGTTCAACCTCTAGCTGTGGTTCTGAGCCACGGGTATGCAGTGGCTGGCGTGGGACAGCACGACTTCTGCAGCATACACACATGAGAGAGAATATTGGCCTCCAGTATTCAGCATTGTGTTCTGAGGACAGAAGGTCAGAATAAACATCCTGTGTATATAAAGGCCCTGTGGTCCCTTGTGACCCACAGAAACGGGTCTTCCAGCACAGGCTGGTACACACTGGCTCAAGGTCACCATCTGCAGCAAGAGCTCTGCATTCAGTCTGGGGTGGGCCGGCCTGCTCATTCTGTGTAACCACTGTCACCTGAAGATGCCCCGAGGACATAGCAGCCTTCATTTACAGTGATCCCGCTCCACACACAACAGTACTGTGGACGACAGTCACTGCCCAAAGGAGATGAAGATTTCCCTGTATTCCTGGCTGTAAATTGGACACTGGGCACACAGCAGCCAAAGGCTACTGTCCCTGTGGAAATTGCTGTTCTCTAGGGCTGTCTGCAACCACTTACCAGCCAATGTAAAGGTTGAAGAAGTGATGAGTTGATTACGAAGAAAACAATAACCCATGAGATCAGGAGGGCCTGGGTGAAGGAGGCTGTGGAGAAAAGACAGTGATGAAGGCAGAGCTGCCCAGGGGTGGGGTCAGAGGGGAGTAGGAAGAGGAAGAGGAAGAGTGTGGGGTTTGTTAGGCCCAAGGCCTGCTCTCTGAATGATTCATTAGCAACTGAACGGGCTGTTGAGTGACTCCTCCTTTGGGGGGTTGAGTTTGCCTCTTGTCTTCAAGACAATGGTAGGCCTAACTCCCCCCTTTGGGAGTAGAGAGAACTTCCAGGTTGTTTGGGTCACTTTTGTTTCTCTTAGAAACTGGCTGGGCTGTTCCTCCCCAAAGGGTTCTTTCCTGCTTATCTGAGATATGCTTATTCACAGACCAGGTAACTCTGTTTTGAGGCATACATTGTCCATTTCCTTCTAGCAACAAGGTGACATGCCTGTTTACCTGGCGACATCATGTCTGGTCCCACAGCAATTAGATGTCACTCCTGACTTTTCTTTGTTAACTAGAATATATATGTTTTACATAATCCTGTAAAGAATTTGGTCCTGCTCTTCTTTGATGTTTTCCTGAATTTGGCCCTGCTTTTTGACTATAAAACCCCTGTATATTACAATAAAGTTGGCTTGGATGATAAGAAGACATCCAAGGCCCCCTCTGACCCAAAGCCTGAAACTTTTAATTCCTACCACTCCCACTTCAGTTTCCTGAGTTTGTAGGTCCGGGTTCATGCTGGTTCGTGGGCCCGGACAGAAGAGAAGGGAAAGAGGAAGCTCCGCAGACAGGGCATCCCTTTCATCAGCCAGCGCAGGAGCAGAAGTCCCAGGCTGCTTCCCTCTGAGCACCTCGACCTCTGCTGGGAACAGTCCATCTTCTTTCTCAGGGGTGACTATGCCCCTGACCCCTCCAACTCAGCTAGTAAACTTGCTAGTGTTGCTGCTTGTCCACATAGCCCTGCCCCACCCAACACACTCTTTTCTCCTCCCCTCAGTGATTAGAATGTCATCCTTCCCCTCTGCTTAGTCCTCTGCTTCAACTCCCACTCCCTCCTCCCCTCCCCTCCTGCCCATCTCTTCCTCTGCTTACACTCACCCACATAGGAAGTTTTGTCCAACAGCTCCTGAGTCCGTTATGTGATTGAAGGAAGAGGGGACCAAGCTGGTGAGAGGCCTGAGTGCCCATGGGACCCTCAGAGCTGTAATCAAGGGGACTGTGGGCCTGTCTGGTTCCACAGGTGCTGCGATGAGCTGGTGAGAGAAGCAGATGTCACAGCCTCTTTGGATCCTTAAGAGGTTGATGCTGCTGAGACAGGCAGCCGGAGGAGGGATGCAGGGACTCGTGACTGATGGTTTGTAGCCACAGCTCCCTGAATGTCCAGCCTGGTGCCCTCCTCGAGTTGAGTTCTTAATCCGCACCAGGCTGGGCCCTGATCCACGGCTCAATGGCCACAGAGGAGAAGCTCCTCTTCTTCATCACTGAAAAGCAGAAAGTCACGCGTAACACACAGGACTCTATCCTGTGCTCACCCTGCTGGGCCCCAGCCCCCTCCCCCCACCTGATTCCTCCTGCCGGGACCTCTTCTTCCTTTAGCCACCGTTCCCCTCCCAGCCTCTGGTCACCACGCTCTGCTGTCTGCTTCTACTTCATTGTCCATGGTCAACACACTCAGGACAGTTCCTTCTTAGTTAATTCATATTTTTAATTTCCTAAACCATGAGTGATTCACCGTGGTCCTTGTAAAAGACATTTGAAAACCAGAGAAAAGAAAGTGCAGCTGTGCATCTCTGAGTCAGCACGATGGCTCGGTACCAGGGAGGCACTTGCCACCGAGTCCGCTGAACTGAGCTCATCTGAGAACAAGTGTGATGGAAGAGAGAAGTAAATTTCCTGTAAGTTGTTCTCTGGACTACATGCATACTGTTGTTGGCACACATGCTGGGTGTATGTATTGTGTGCATGTGTATATGTGTACAGTGCATATGCTCACTGCTGTATGCCCATGTGCATAGAGAAATTATTAGATACGTATACATTTTGAGATGTGCACCTTAGCAATGGTGCCTACTGTATTTCCTATGAGAATGCACTGGGTCCCTTCACTTAGCCCCTTACCAAGAGGACGCTGGGCTCCTTTTTGAGAGGTACAGGCCACAGCAAAGGCCTGTGACTGTAGAGACAATTGCTCTCCTGACCCTCTTCCAGTGCCTTCTTCTAGCAGAGGCTCTGTCTTCACCCTGGCACTGGGGAACACTGGTGTTTCCTCCTAGAGATGGATCCAGGGAAGAGGAGCTCTCCGCACCTTCCGAACTGTTTGCGACCGCAACCTCAGGCTCATTCCTGGGCAGTTCATCAGCTGAGCCCTTGCTGACTTCCTCGAGTTGGCTGCTGGTTTCAAGCATCACAGAACCATCTTCTAGTGCGGGGAGGCTGGGGCGCGAGGCTGCATTGTGCTGGGAGCTCTCCCTTCGTTCTCCCGTCTCCTTTCTCCTTTTTCTCTTGTGGCAGTGACGACTTGAGAACCATATAAGGGGCAATGTGATGTCTGCAAGGGTAGCTTCAGCCCCATTGCTTAGGGAAGGGGGTAAGGTTGTGGTTAGAGAGGACAGCAGGGGTGGGGTTATTTCTTGGCAGCAGGCAATCATGTTTGTATGAAATCTCAAAATTCTGTTAGTGGTGGCAACATGATGAATCAAGTTGGTTAGGACAGGGCCAAACACTTCTGACACTTCCTGTCCCATAGTGGTGTAGATAGTTGTAATGTTCATCACAAAGGTAGCGTTGAGTGTTTCTGCCCAAGGTGACCCTCTGAAGTTGATGAATCTCTCCCTAATCAGGGTTGTACAGGTCAGGTGACAATCTCCCGGATCCATGACAGAATGGCATCGTCTAAAAGTTCTTATGATATTCAAGTCATGTGACAGGATGTCTTCCTCACCAGGGGGGCTGGCAAGTACGCCTTGCTCCGCGCCTTGCTCCGCCGGCACCACTTTAACATCAAGAGAATGAACACAACATGATGTTAGTTAAAAATTCAACAGGGCAGTGAGGGAAGTTTACAGGATAGATTTTGACATAATGAAATTTGAGATATCGCCAGCAACCTAATGATGCACCTCAAGATCACAGAAAAGAAGAATAAACAGCCCCAAGTCAGTAGATGGTCAAGCTTGATAAAGAGCAAATCAGATCCACTTCATAAAGTAGAAACCAAACCAACAATACAAAGAAGCAAAGAAACCAAGTGCTAGAATTTAGAAAGGGAAGGAATACTCACAAACCCTAATTTAAACTGATGGAAGACACACACTAATAAAATTAGAAAAAAAAGATGACATTACAAGACATTAATCTAGAAGGTCATTTGAGAAGATGTGAAGACTATCATGGTAGTTCATAGCAAATCTGAAACAACCGTATAAATTTCCAGTAACATGCAACTGAAACCAAAACTGAAATATCATTAAAGAATACACCCAAAGAGATCAATAATAAATATAAAGATTTAAGCAGTAATAAAAATATCTCCCAGAAAAAAAAAGCCCAGGACCAGCACATTCACCAACTGAAAATGAAAGCCAATCTTCCTTAAACTGCAACTTGTCTCTCCCTTTCTCTTTTATTAAACAAACTCATGTTACAAACTAATACTACCCTGATATCAACCAAAGACACCATGCAGACAGAGAATCAACCAAATGTTTAAAAACAATTCTTAAAGAATACCTGCTAATTCATATTAGAGGCAATAACACACACATAGAAGATGATACATCATGATCAAGACAGGTTCCCCTAAGAACACGAGGCTAATTCATCATAGACAAGGTAATAAATAGCACAGTGACAGAATCAAGAGAAGAGTGTCATACTCATCCACAAAGAGGAATGAAATGTTGTTGCTTTTAGGAAAACAGATGGAATTGATTGTCATGTTAAGTGTTATATTTCAATGAAATGTTTGAAACAAGAATAAAGAAACCAAAGTAAACTATGATCAGAAAAATGAGACTAGTCAAAAATAAAAGTGGGTGATAATAAAGAAATTGCATGAATGAGCAGAAATCAGACCATAAAGCCAATAAGCAAGTAAAGACCCAAAATTGTCAACCTAAAATGAACAACACTAGGAAACACATTCCAAGTTTAACAGCACCAATGTAGAAATCCTGCTGTGGTACAACCGGCCAACAGCCTCTACAGTGTAAGGAGCAGAGCAAGTGCAGCCAAGACTCACATGTCAGGTATCTACGTTCCTCACAATGTCTCATGTGACATCAAGAGGTGTCCAGGGCTGGGACATGGCTCAGGAGATAGAGCTTCTGCCTCACAAGCAGAAGAACAGGAATTTGGATACCGGAGCCCTTGGAAAAACACTCAGCAGAAACATTAGTAACCTGCACCTCAGCCCTTGGAGACAGGACCTGAGCAAAGCAAAAGGAAGCAGAGCAATCTAGCGGGATTTAAATGCAGGCGTACACACATACACACACACACACACACACACACACACACACACACGCACACACATGCACGCACAGACGCACGCATGCACGTACGCACGCACGCACACACAGACACACAAACACACACGCACATGCACGCACATACACACACAAAGAGATCTGGATGGATCAAGTCTAGACAGAAGTCACAATTTTCTTTTCTGTCCTTGGGGACTGTGCTCACTTTCTCATGGTTGTGACTAAACGCCTGACAAGAAAAAGCTGGAAGAGGAAGATTTCATTTTGCTTCACATTTTCAGGGACAGGGAAGGAAGGTCCTGATTCAGCAGGACACAATTGATACCCTTTGGTGGGAACCATGGAAGATAAACTGATCTGAGGCATCAGGGTCCGAGGCCAGTTCCACTACACAGTAAGAGCAAGGAACATGGGGGGGGGGCGCACTGCCATGGACAGACCACTGCACTTACCCCACCCTCCATGGGTGCCAGGGCCTTCCTGAGGGGAGCCAGTCTTCAGAAGCAGGAATAGCTGGGAACGTTGGATACCTACATGCAGAAGGATAAAACGAGACCCTTATCTGTGACCCAGCATGAAAATTAATCTCAAATAGATGAAAGACGTTTTCATAGTTAGGCACAAGTGTAAATTTGATGGTTGAGGGTTTGAACTCTGGGCACATTTGTGGAGAATTAGTGGTTGGATTAAGCTCAGAGCAAACCTGCAGGAAATTGTCTAGTTGATGGGGAAGGCCCAGCCTATGGTGGGTGGGACTAGGCCCTGAAGAGGTGCATAAAATACTGAGAGCTGGTTGAGGCTCTCTGTTCACTTGGCCAGACATGCTGGTCTGGCAAGTAAGGATTGTCCCTTTCTCAGCCATTATGTGGTGATGGTTGTGGCTAGTTTCCTCAGCTCTGGTTTTGGTGCGTGCTCTCCCATCAAGCCGGACTGAGAACTGTAACCAGGAATTGTAAGAGAGAATAAACCCCTTATTCCCTTAAGCTGTTTGATGGTCATTTATCTGCAACCATGCAGGTGAACTGCAACAGACATCAGTTACACCAGAGACTTTCTAATTCAGGAAGAAAGTAGTTACACTGGGTCTGATTGGCTTAGGTCAGCATTTTCTGAACAGGACCCTAGATGCATAGGAAATAAGACTGACACTTCATAAGTGGGATTTCATGAAAATAAGAAGTTTCTGCATGGCAAAAGATATGGTCAACTGAGCAAAGAAAAATCTTTGCTAACCACATATCTGATAGAGGACTGATATCCAGAGATACAAAGAAATCAACACATTAAACATCAAGGAAGCAAACAATTCAATTTAAAAAGTGGGTCTTAAAAATGATCCTTCAAAGGATCATATGCAAATTTATGACAAATATTTAAAAAAATATTCTATCTCCCTAGGCCATTATGGAAATGCAAATTATGGCCACCCTGAAATCTCATCTCACCTGTCAGAATAGCTAAAATCCAACACACTAACAATTACAGAGAGCTGATGAGGGTGCAGGAGAAAAGAATCCCTCATACACTGCTGGTGGGAATGCAAACTTATTCAATCCCTTTGGGGATCAGTATGGAGGTTCTAAAAAAAGTTAAAACTCAATATACCATATAAACCAGCTATACCACTCCTAAGAATATTCCCAAAGAATGTTACATCTTGCAACAGAGACATGTACGTTGCAGTTCTGTTCACAATAGCAAAAAAATAGAATCAGCCTAGATGCCCAATAGTAAAGAAATAGATGATGAAAATGGAGGTACATATGCATAGTAGAATACTATTCAAAATATTATCTAAAAGAATTAAAGAAATTTGCTGGTAAATGGATGGAGTTGGAACAAAGAAATTATACTGAACAAAGTATCCTAAATGCAGAAAGATAAATATCGCTTGTTCTCCTTTATAAGTGGATCCTAGCAGTGAACCTGTGGGACTATAAACTCGAAGGTAAACTTCTATAATATCCATAAATTACAAAGGAAGATCTCAAAAGAATGGAGACCAAGAACATAGGCAAATAGATGAATAAGACAATTATGAAAGAAAAGTCTTAAAGGGCAGGGAAGAAATGGGATGGACTTAGTAAGGAGTAAGGTAGCCAAGGGGGGGGGGTTGCAAATGACTCAGAAGGGGAAAAAAGTGATTGACAGCCTCACCCAGCTATAAGAGCTGCAAGCTACAGCAACTCCAGTAAGAAGAATCCAGTGAAGCAATATTATTATGTAAGGCCCAGAAGTAACTATTACTCTTGAATGGGTTCTACCATCCACCCAACTTAGCAGCAGAGAACATGTGCCTAGAACCGTAAACCTGTCCAAACCACAGTAGAAGGGGAGAAAATAGACATTAGACAGGAACAGATGTCTTAGAGCTAACTATAAATACTTGAAAGTTAACTACCTCCCAAACATTTCGTATTATACCTTAGATAAGAGAAAATATCTCAGCACTCAACCACAGTGTTGGAGAACCTGGAATGCTCCATCCCTAATCAGACCATTGAAATGTCTCCCCATCCCAAGGGTCAGAGAACCATGCAAAATAGGCGGCAGTAAGATTATAAGAGATTAAAGGTGGGGAGATGTACAACTACTCTTAGTAAGAATCTCCAGGCCAGGTGCTGGACAAAAGGGAGGATTCTCACCTATGAGTTTGCCCACTGAAGGGTCAACCTACTACCACATAGATGTGGTTCCTTACTGGCACAGGCACCCCAAAATGGAGTCCTGTGATCCACACATGAAGAAGGACAGGAAGGCAGGAGGGACATGGCTGGGTGGGTGCAGGGAGGGGATACTGGGAGAGGAGGAAGTAGAAGAGGAAGATGGGGCAAGGCCATAAATTTGTTTTGCTTCTATATGAAAACTTCTCAATCAAAATTAGTCGAGTATAAAAAGAGAATCGGCTCTTACTTGCTGAAGCCAGCAGCCCACAGGAGGACCCAGAAGCTCCCCATCCACGTCCAGCCATCAGGGCTCCATTCCTCCGTGAACCACCTGCCAGGCAATGCCATCAGAGCAAACCTCAGCTTCCTTCCAGCACACGCCTGGGAAGGGTCTTGCTTCTGACCTCCTTCCCGGCCGTCTTCCTCCCAAGGTTCTGCAACTCACATTCTCAGACATGGCTGTCAGCACTCAGGGACAGGGAGATGTGGGAATCAATCTGTGGGGACGAAGGAAGAGCCTACCTCCAGATCGTATTCTTTCCTTACTCTTCCTGCTCTGGGTCTGCCGCCTCCTGGTCACCTGATGGAGGGACGGGCATTAGAGCTGGGGTCTCATCCTACCCCCTTTCATAGACACCCAACTAGCCATCTGTGTTCAGGAAAATAGGGTTTTACACGGACCAGAGAGCTTCCTGGCTTATTCTTCCCTTTCCCTCATTTGCAAGGCCTGTAAGTTCCTTCTTCCTTGTGAGAAGCAAAGAGGAGCTTGTGTGCCTCAGAGCCACCTCGGGCGTTCCCAGTCACTGCGCCTGTGCCAGGAGCCATGGGCTCAGTTGAGGTGACTCAAGCCCCCCTGTGGAGTTCTAGGGTTTATCACACATCTTCTCTCAGCTCAGCTCCATCGAGAACATGTGCATGAGACGGCGTCAGTGACCAGTGCTCAGGGTCCGTCCTTCCCCAGAGCTCCCCAGCAGCCTCAGATTGGACCCTCACCCACTGAGCCACAGCGTGGGTCCCTGAGACCTCCAGCACGCCACACAGAAGGGGAAAGTAAGGAAGGCAGAGAGGCCCATCGTCTGTTGAGTCTGGTTGAGAGCTTCTTACCAATCTGCAGTTCTTCATTGTTGGTGGCGGCGTAGGTGGATTGACAGGGTGCCAGCAAAGTAATAGGTACAAGAGTCCCAGACCCCACAGTAGGGCGAAGATCACATCTATTACCATTATCCTGACAAAGGGACTTTGCAAAATACTAATAACATTCTCCATCAAGCAGGAGGTACCCTCTGTGTGTATT
Organism: Typhlomys cinereus; assembly: GCA_023101885.1. Classification (NCBI taxonomy): domain Eukaryota; kingdom Metazoa; phylum Chordata; class Mammalia; order Rodentia; family Platacanthomyidae; genus Typhlomys; species Typhlomys cinereus. The sequence continues at coordinate 498,141 of JALPQD010000346.1, read as the reverse complement.
GTAAGGTTGTGCTCAGGCAAATGAGCCCAGGGCATTATGTCTGGGAGTTGTCAAGAGGGCCCAGGCCTGCATCACACAACTCAGGCCTCTTCATCACAAAGGCTTTGTGGGAGTTGGAGAGGGGCAGTGGGGAGGTGCTGTGTCATAGCTCCTCCCCCAGCCTCCAGCCCCTCAGACCCTCCTGTCTCTGCTGGGCTTTCCTGGCCTCTCCTTCTAAGCGCCTGTTCACCCAGTCGCACATGGACTCTCATAGACAGACTGTCATCCACATTCTATACCTCCTCTCCTCACCCAGTCCTTCCCTCTTCTTGGACAATCTCTGCTTGGACCCCACCAGTTCCATACTTTTCAAATTTGGGATTAATCTGGAATTTCTGGCATTTCACAAGGACTGTCACTCACAAGACAAACATAGGATTAGTGTCCAGCTAAGCCTGAGACCAAGCTGTGTATGTGGTCCTTGGTGAGGTAGATACCCAACAGTGGGTGTTGGGCAGCGAAGTGACTGAAGTGATGCCTGATGCTTCATGCCTTACATGATGCACTGGATGGGGAGGGCCTTCTGCAGGTTCTGAACTCCTCTGTGCATGGGGTCAAGACTAAGGTGGGGATGTCCAGCGGGTTCTTAGGACCAGCACTGTATGCCTAGGGGAGATAGTCCAGAATAATCTGATATTTACAGGTATTTACAGTACAGTAAGCAGAGGACATTATCCAGTAGGGCCAGGCAGTGCTACAGAGCTAGAAATTTTTGTAAGACTCTGGCATAGGATGTACAATGTTCCCTGAATGTTAACAACATATGTTGGGCTGCAGTATGGGAAAAGGCTGTGTGTGGAATACATACAAGCTAGATGTCAGGCTGCGGCCAGTATCTTGGCCTGCTGGACACTTCCTGGTGCTGTTGCATAGCAAGGTATCAACTCTTACTGGACACTGACTGCTATTGGTGTCCTCCACTCACACTGCTAGGGATTGGGCCATGTGACACACCATCTTGCAACAGTGTCGTGACAGCCTGATACCTCTCTGTTGGGCCCGCACAGGATTTGCCCCAGGGCATGGCCGAGCACATGGGACTAAAGATGGCGCTGAGGGCTAGTGTCCTGGGCGTAACCTTGATCACATTACAGAGAGTACTAATTGGCTTTTAGGTACTGACCTGCCTTCTGTGCTGAGTGACATTGGACTTGACCACTAGCACCTGAAGGATGTGTTGATCTTTGGCACAATTGGGTGCCCGTTTGGCACCTTGTGGTCTTTTGTCTATAAAGCTGCTTTGTTACCCCCAATAAACTGAGATTTGCTTTTGACAAACTCCCTGTCCTGTGGCTGAGTCTCTGGGCAATTGAGGCGGAGGTGGGGACGGCGGAACCTACCTTTCTTCATCACCGCAGCAGGCTGCACAGTTGTGTGAATGAGTGTGTGAATGGGTGGAGACATGCCACGCTGTGGGGAGTGGACTCTACACACCTCTCTGTGTACATGGGGCATCAGGGAATGATCACAGGGCCTGACTCTTGGGACCGAGATGGGGTTAGGGGAAGACCAGGAGGGCCTGAGTTTTTTTTGTTTTTGAAGTTACAAGGTTTCTTGAGGTCAAGGTTTGGAACTACAAACATCACTTCAGTTCTATTAATCCAAGTCAGCCCAAGATCAGTCCAAGTTTAAGGGTTTGAGGGATAGGGGAAAAATGCATTGGGCCTCTTGACAGAGTGGTAGTGAAGTCCAGTTGCAATGAGTCAAGTGGGTGGTGGGTAGATACTGGAGCAATGCTCAGAGCCTGCCTTGCAGACATGTGGTAGTGTGGACATCAGGACTAATCTTAACATGGTTGCTCTTATTTCCTAAACAGTCTATAAATAAGGACCTGTCTGAAGCAATTTGTGTGCAGAATATCTTGTCTTACATTGCAAACTGTAGTGTTAGTGTATTAGTCAGGTTCTCTACAGATGCAGAATCAACACAATGAATATATATATATATGTGTGTGTGTATGTGTGTATATATATATATGGAATGTATTGAGTTGGCTTACAGATATGGCCGAGATAGTCCAACGAGGCTGCCAGTAGCTGCTCAGTTTGGTAGTCAAGTGGGTGATGGCTGAAGACTGGAGAATTCCTAGAGTCTTTAGGCTAGCTGATGATGACTGGAAGGGCTGGAAGGCTAGAAGGTTGAAGGAACCGGGCAGCCAGAAGGAAGCAATTCCTAGCACACCTGCAATAAGCATCTCTTCTCTTCGTTAGCTTCTTTTTATATGATGCAGTACTGGGAGGATCCTATGAGATTTTTGGAGGTTCTGATAGGATCTAGGACCATCCTTCCAGGTGGTCTCAGTTGATCCTTCCAGGTGCTGTCTCAGCCCAACTTAGTTAAATCTAGGTATGTCAAGTTGACACCCAGGCTTAACTATTACAGTTATCTTATGTTATAGATGAAGAAACGGCTACTTGTTAGGGATTAAATAATTGCCTGGGGTTATGATTTCCGTACCTGCATGATTCTTTTATTTTTAACTTTTCTCTGTTCTTAAGTTATATCTTTAAGCATAAATAGATCAAGTGGCATTAAAAGAACAAACAGATTATTTCTTGAGCTTATCCATTTGCATCTTTTATAATTATTATTATCTTTGATTTTATTTCTACTGTACTATCGTGTGCTTCTCAGTTACCTTGTCTTTTCTATGTTTATTTCCTCTTTTTCTATTGAAATTTTAAGTTTTCTTCCCCGCAGACTTGGAAGTTAGAGTTTTATTCTCTGATTTGCAGCTAATATTTTTCCTAAAAATTGTATATGGGTAGGCGCCGGGTATGTGGTGCATGCATGTGTATATATGTTTATGTATGTGTGCACATGTATGTGCTGTGGTGGTAAGTGAATATGTATGCTGTTTCAGTTACTGTTCTGTTGTTGTGAGAAAATACAACTCTGACCCAGATAGTTTAAGGAAGAGAGGGTTATGCATTTGGTTTATTCTAGAGAGGATTGAGTTCATTCTAGTAGGGAATGCATAGCTGAAGGCATGGAATTGGCATCAGGAGGCTGTTTCAGGGCTCAGGGACCATCAGAAGGCAGAGAGAGCAAGAGAACAAGAGGAGCCAGGGGCTGGTCTATCTAAAACTTAAGGCCCACACCCAACAAGACTCCAGCTTTTAAAGGTGCCTGTATCATTTCACCTGCATTGTTGCTGGTAAATTACCACCAAATGGTTTAAGGGAACAAAGGGTTTATTCTCTTGTGGTAGTCTGATTACAGTTCTTAGTCCATTTGGCAGGAGAAGATGCATCATCACCAAAAGCCCAAGAGAACTGGCCTCACCATATCAATGTAGCTGCCGAGAGAGGGACAATCCTTATTTGGCAGATCAGAATGTCTCACCAAGTATACACAAGGATGCCAACTTCCTCAACCAGCTTTCTATATTTTATTCACCTGTCCAGGATTTTGTTCCACCTACCATGGGCTGGGACTTCCCTATCAACTAGACAATCTCCTGTAGGTCTGCTCTGGGCCTAACTCAACAAATGTGCTCTGGGCTTAACTCAACAAATGTGCCCAGAGCTCAAACCCTCAACCATTAAGTTGACACCTATATGTAGCTATGACAGTGCTAGAACTGTTCTAAACAACACCATCAGCTTAAGACCAAGTATTCAAACACTGGAGCCTATCAGGGACAATTCACACTTAAACCATGACATGTGCAGGTCGGAGGTTGATATTGAATATAGTCCTTTATTGCTCCCCACTTTATTTAAAATTTTTTTTTTATTTTTCTACTTTTATAAGCATATTGAGTACACATCCTGTTTCCCTCCACCCTCCCTCTTTCTCATCCCTTCCCTTCCCTTAATCAATCCCTCTACTTCCTCCCACCCTCCTACCTGTATGCTTGTATGGACCCCAGGGTTCCCTCTGGCTTGTCTACTCTTGTGGGGGTTCAGGACTCTGTGGCATATCAAGTTGCCTCTCTTCAAGCCACCCCACTGATAAGGGCGTTTCCTGTCACTCATCCAGCTCTAGTCCCCAAGGTTTCCACTGTATGTTCTTATCCTTCTTGAGTTCCTAGGATCTCAACATCCTAACAAGATGCAGCCTAGAGCAGTGGGCCCTATGGGGGCATGTTGGTGTGTCAGTCATTACGCAGGTCTGGGAAGGACAAGTCTCACTGTAATGAGTTCCTAGATGTGCAGCAGTCCTGCAATGAGTGGAATGTCTTGCCCAACAGTGAACCTTCCCATCTTTAGTTTCTTAACCATCTTACCACCTCCTCTTCTGTGAGGTTCCCAAAGTCTTAGGATGGGGAGAGATTGGGTTGGCCTGATTCTGGGTGAGCATTGCAAGGTTGCCAGTACTCTGCATTCTGGCTGGCATTGTTGTCCACTCACTGTTCTTCCACTGCTCTAGGCTGCATCTTGTTAGGATGTTGAGATCCTCTATCTCTTCCAATCTATGGGTATAATAACAGCTATTTACAGAGCAGTTTGATGTACCATTTTCCTATCTATAGGTTCATTGGCTGTTTACCATATTGATCTATTTCCTTCTCTTTTTTAGGTTCTTGTTCTAGTTTACATAACAGGAATGTGGTGTTCCATTCTGACAAGCAGGTCTTGAGTTCAGTCAGAAAGCTGTTGGTTGTCTCCTTGATACTCACGGCAGTATTACACTGGTGGTCACTGTTGCCATGGTGATTTTTACTCAACTTACAGATCTCCTGTGTTGGTGGGCCCTGTGATTATTTCTCTCCCCCAGATCTTCTACAGTATTTCTTGGTATTGTGTAAGCTATCCAGCAAGGGGAAGTCCTCAGGCCAGTTCCAATTGATGCATTTTGCCCATGTTCTGTGACATGGCAGATTACATTTTCCTGTCCCCTTGCAGTTGGACTTACTGACAGATTTTTGGAGAGAAACCAAGAGCTCTGACCAACATTTCATCAGGAAGTGTCACATTCTTGTTACTTCTAGTTTAATTTTGTCACAGCGTTCTAAGTGGATCAGTTTAGGGCTTTTTTCCCCTGTTTTCTCACTCTAGGCTCTTCTGCATAGGGACTGCCCATTCTTATTCCTTTCTTTAAAAGACACTTTTTTCTCACATATCACTAGCATAGGAGGTTCCTTTTCACAATCTTAGAGTTTTTCTATAAGTCCCTTTGTCCCTTGTATCTCCATCCCCTTATTCCCTGCAATGTATTTTTCCCAATTATTTGTTCCCTCACCCTAATTGTTCTGGTATCCTAAATCTCCCCTCTAAAAGGTTTCACCCTAACCATTCCTTCCCACCTTCCCACACATTGGTCTTTTTCGAATTTTCTAGCTTTTACAGTGGATCCCAATCCAAATACATTGATAAGGGTATCAGTTCTAACATCCACACATAAGAGATGTGGTGCTTAACTTTCTGCTTCTGAGAAAACTCACTCAATATTAAATTTTCCTGTTCTGTCCATTTACCAGCAAATTCCGTAATCTCATCCTTTCTGATGGCTGAGTAATATTCCATTGTATATATGTACCATGTGTTCATCATCCATTCCTCTACTGATGGGTGTGCTGGCTGATTCCTTTTTTCTGGCTGTTGTGTCCACCTTATTTTTTTAAGACAGGGTCTCTCACTGTACTTGGAGCTCACTGATTGGGCAGAACTATTGTCCTTCCTCTGCTTCCCTAGCAGAAAGGTTACAGGAACATGCTAAGACTCTGGGTTTTTTTTTATGTGGGTGCTGGGGATCTGAACTCAGGTCTCCATGCTTGCATAGCAAATCTTTTGAAGAATGAGTCATCTTCCTAGTCCCTCAGCTATTATTCTTAAATTTAATACACACACTTAAAGACTAAAGTTAACCCATGTTCTTTCCTTCTATAAACAAAACAAAACACCCCCAGGAGAACAAACATGAGGAACTGAGAACATTTTACCACTAATCACCTGCTTCTTTCCTGTATGTTCCTCGTCAAGCTCTCCTAGGGACATGGCAGAAGATTACATTTTCCTGTCCCCTTGCAGTTGGACTTGCTTTTATTTTATTTTATTTTTTTTAAATTTTTTTTTATTATTTATTCAATTGTGCATGTGTACGTATGTATGTGTGTGTGTGTGTGTCTGTGTGTGTGTGTGTGTGTGTGTGTAGAACCACGGACGAATTCGCGAACCACCATGGACGCCTCCACCTCCTTCTGCCCTGGGATTCACAGGCTCCGCCCTACCAGGACCAGAAGCTCAGGCCACCCCCGCTTCCGCCTGGCGTCTATACGTGGGATCTGGGATCCGAACTCAGGACCTTCCGCCTGCAAGGCGGAGGCTTAACCCCTGAGCCACCTCTCCAGCCCGGACTTGCTTTTATAAGAGGACTGTAAAAGAGTTTAAGGAGCCAGTGTGTAGTTTACCATGTGGCCTATGATGATTGTTGAAGAAGCCTTTGAAATGGCGTTCTCATTGGTGGGGAGTTTTGAGGGGCTATACTAGGAAGAGTCCTCAGATTAACCCCAAGGATATTTAGCATGAATGACAGACAATTGTAGACTTTTTCTTAACCATTGAATGAGATAAACTGATAAACTTCCAATTGCTTTAAATTAATTATCACCACTACTATTGTTATATACCAGTAATGCTTATTTAGGATAAAATTTACCATGCTTGTTGGTCTACCATTGCTTTTATTTCTTTTAGCTATATTTTTTCCTTGAACTATCTATTCAAGAAGTTCCCTCTTTGCCAGTGATATGACAGCAAATATCCAACAGCAAGTGTCTTGGGAGCAAAGTTGCCAGAGTTTCAGTGCTGCTCGATCTCTGTAATATAAGCACTCTCACTATGACTGACGTTGGGCTAACAACATGTTGTCAACTGACTTTAGGATTTATGAAAACTAACATTTGGCCCTTATGTGCCTAATACAAGCATACTGCTATTTCAGGATAGTGATAAATTCTGTTTTTGCCTGAAGGTATCTTTATTTCATCCTCATTCTTTTGTTAAGATTTATTTATTTAGTGTGTGTGCGTGTGTGTGTGTGTGTGTGTGTGCGCGCGCGTGCGTGTGTGTGTGTGTGTGCGTGCGTGCGTGCGTGTGTGTGTGTGTGTGTGTGTGTGTATCAGAGGGCACTTTGTATCCCGTGGAGGATCAAGAGTGACTTTGGGAATCACCTCTTGCTTGGTTCTGAGATTTTCCAGGCTCCGCCCATCAGGTGGGAAGTACAGGCCTGTGACATTTCTGCCTGATGTTTTTACGTGGGACCTGGGATCTGAACTCAAAACCTCTGCTTTCGAGATAGAGTCTTAATCCCTGAGCCATTTCTCCAGCCCTGTTTTCATTCTTAAATGGAAGGTTAATAAGCAGTAAATTCTTAGTGAAAAATTATTTTCTTATTGTCCTTTCACAGTATTGTTGAAATGATATTGCTCCTCACTTGAGAAGCTCACTGTCTTCTTTTTTCTTCTCTGCCAAATATTTTTACTTCTGGTTGGAAAGATCTTACATGTGGATCTTACATATTAGGAGAGTTTTTGAGAAAGTGGAAACAATGTTATTTGAGTATAGCACACAGAGTAGTGAGAGTGATCTTGCATCATTGTTTGTTCCCTTTGTCCCTTTCACCCACTACCCTTGTTGTTGACATTTACTTCCCCTTCCAGCTTATCAAATAATTTCCATCACCCCCTCTATTCCCCATTTTTCTTAAGATTCCTTCCCTCTTTTCTTTTTTAAAGTTTATTCATTCCATTCATTTTGTGTGTGTGTGTGTGTGTGTGTGTGTGTGTGTGTGTGTGAGAGAGAGAGAGAGAGAGAGAGAGAGATAGGTAGATAGATAGATAGAGAGAGAGAGAGCACTGTGTATCCCTGTGGAAGAACAAGGGTGACTTCGGGAATCATCCTGGATTGCTTCTACCTCCTCTTTGCTCTGCTCTGGGATTTCCCAGGCTCCATATACAAGGGCTGGAAGTTCAGACCGCTGCCATTTCTGCCTGTCATTTTAATGTGAAACCTGGGATCTGAATTCAAGACCTTCTGCTTGTGAGGAAGTGTCTCAACTCCTAAGCCATCTCTCCAACCCCCTCCTCTCTTTTTAATATTCATTTTTATTTAATATTGCATGCATGCATTTAATGACTTTATAATATTTTTAATCTTTTTTTTTTAATTTTTTTTTATTTATTCAACTGTGTGCATGTGCGTGTGTATGTGCGTGTGTATGTTCGTGTGTATGTGCGCGCGCGTGTGTCTGTGTATGTGTAGAACCACGGACGAATTCGCGAACCACCATGGATGCCTCCATCTCCTTCTGCCCCGGGATTCACAAGCTCCGCCCTACCAGGACCAGAAGCGCAGGCCGCCCCCGCTTCCGCCTGGCGTCTATATGTGGGATCTGGGATCCGAACTCAGGACCTTCCGCCTGCAAGGCGGAGGCTTAACCCCTGAGCCACCTCTCCAGCCCAATATTTTTAATCTTAATCCCAAATAAAATCCCCTTTCTTTTTCCCCTTACAGTTCTTCCTCTGCCACACTCGCTCCTATTTTCAGATTTTTTTCACTTGTGAAGGCCTGCTGTGCTTCATCTAGTGTGTGATGACTCATGCTTGACCTCATTCATGCTCCAGAGGATCTGTCTTGTGTAGTCTTGCTGGGGTGGTGTCCAGGGGGAAGGATGTTCATCAGTGCCTCATGCATAGATATGTATGAAGAGTCTGGTGTGTGTCCAGAAAGGTCTGGTAGCAGCATTACATGTCAGTTGGCACAGGAGACAGTGTCCTATAGTTTCAGACATCTAGCAGTGTGTATGGATGGCATGAAGTGACCTGTGTAGCTTCTAGCCAGCACTGTTTATAGAGCAGGGTCGGGGGAAGAGTATCTAGCAGGCTGTGACACCAAGTACATATGTTAGAGGAGACACATATCAGTGTATGTAGGGCTACAAAATTGTTACCTTTAAAGCTCAGGGTCTGTCAGAGGAGTCAGGGGTAGTGGAGACAGGTCTGAAGCTGTCCAGCAAGGCTAATTTCCAGCAAGAGACAGATTCAGCGGTATGCAATATACGGCCTGATATCTACAAGTGAGCTACAGTGTGGCTTGACATGCAATGCTGGAATCGAATGTGAAACCACGGTGCGGGTATGGGAGGAAATGAAACCAAGCAGCGCGCCATCCTGTCCCTCTGCTCTCCTCTGACTCACGTATGCTGCTAGATATGAGTCAGCACTGGATGTCCCCATTGACACCATCATAGCACATACAGCTTGGAGCCGACCACTGGGTGGAGCACCCCAACTCCACTTTTATGTAATATGCCAGACTTCATCTGTAAAAATACACTGTGGAGTGTGGCAGTGCTGTCCAGAAGGACATTGTAAATAACAAACACTGGGAGGTATTGTGCCATATTGGACACATACTCTTGCCCCGCCCCCCACAAAAAAATTGGTAGGTGTCAATGCCTGCTGGACATCCACAACTGTAAATGAGCACGCATGTCTATGTCAGATCCAGGTGGATATACTAGTCTAAACTACATAATGTGCTGGGAAGTAGACCCTGATTAATCCCTTGGATACCACATGCAAGTTCAAGAAATCAGACTTCATTAGTGACTTCCACTTCTCACACACTGTAGGATTTCAGGCCTTGCTAGATGACTCCTTCCCCTGTAACCCTAGAGCCCAAAGCACTGCTAGGTATTAGGTTCCTCTGTCACACCCTGTCATACATAGTTAGGCACAGGTGTCAACTTGACAGTTGAAGGTTTGGGCACATTTATAGAGAATTAGTTGTTGAGTTAAGCCCAGAACAAACCTGCAGGAGATTGTCTAGCTCATGGGGAAGGCCCAGTCCATGGTGGGTGGGACTAGGCCCTAGAATAAAATACAGAGAGCTGATTGAGAGAGTTGGCATCCTTGTGTACACTTGGATTATGTAGAGATAGTGTGACCAGTTCCCTTGGTGTTGGTGCTGGTGTGAGTTCTGAAAAGTTGGATGAGGAACTGTAACTAGTCTGTTGCAAAAGAATAAACCCCTTGTTCCCTTAAGATATTTCATGGTGATTTATCAGCAACCATGCAGGCAAACTGCAACCCCCCCGCCCCCACAATTTATCAGGTCCAGCCCTCAGTCTCAGACCACAGACCCAGCAAGGTATGATGCACTCCTGCCCACAACTTCCCAATTATGCTGCTCCCGCACACTCCTGGGGAGAAGATTCTCCTAGACATGCCTCTGAGACCCCTGAAATACAAAGCTATGTTGGGTTCTGATAGATACTCAGGTAGCAGCTCACATACACTGGTAGGTATCAGGCAGTGTTAAACACCCCATCCCTCTGCTGATCAATCAGCCAGTCCCCTGTGGACACTATCTGTTGATGAACTTAAAAACCCGTAAGTATCAAGCCATAATAGACACAAACCTCCTGCGGCAGACTACCAGATACATTTGTCAGGCCCCAGTGGATAGTCTGCTCACAAAGTACAAACAATGGAAGGTCTAGGACATCACAGCTCCACATAAACTGCTAAATATCAGACCCAGATGTGCAGTGCCCTCTGATACACATAAACAATCAGTTAGCAGACTCTGGTGGGCAACATGTTACAACACATAGAAACTCCAGATCATTTAATCTTGTTGCCACCACCCACCCAAAACACTGCTGATACCCCACTCCTGTGTCCACAAAGCTCCACGTACACTGCTAAGTATCACATCCTCCTGGACACCTCACAGCTGCTGCCCCAAATACACAGCGAAGTATCAGTTCCTGCTACATGACATCCAGGAGCCCTCCATACACAGCCAAGTATCAGATCCTATAGGCCCCTCCACTCACCTCACATATTGGGTCACATTGGGACACATTCACCATATGACTCCCCAGAATGCATAACTTCTTCAAGCCGTGCTGGACTCACCACTGCCCTTCTCTCATCTTGTGGGCATCAGGCCTTGCCAGATAACCCCTGACTGGACTGCCATGCACAATGCACAATCTCAGACCCTCCTGACACTTCTGCCATCTCCCTACATTCATCACTAGGCTTCAAATCTGCTCAGCAGCCCACTACCAGGCCTCCACAGTGACTTTGGTCACCACCACATATACACTTCTAGGTGTCAGACCCTGCTGGACAACCCATACTGCTAATCAGTAGACCCAGATGGACCACCCCACTTCTGTGGCAGCTGCATGTACAATGTTATGTGTCAGAGCCAGCTAGGTACCTCCCCGCCATCCTACATAAAGTGTTAGGTATCAGGCCATGCTAGACACACCCCTGCTGTCTCCCTTACACTGCTAAGGATCAGCCCATGCAAAACCCCTCCACTGTGCTGCTGCCCCAGGATTCCGCTTAAGATCCGTCTCTGCTGGACACGGCTTGTTCCCTGCAGTACACTGCGAGGTCTCAGGCCCTGTTAGACACTCTGCTCCTTTGCTACTGGCCAATGTGCACTGTTGGTTTTCAAGTCATGCTAGATACCCTTCTCAGGCCAACTCACCTATACGTCTAGGTATCACGCACGACCTGCTCTACAACCTCTTCTCACAGGTCACTGTCTCACAAGCAACTCTAGGTATCCCACTGTGCTGGATGCCAGAGAGTACTGAAAACCCATGCGCACTGCTGGGCTTCAGGGCTGGCTTGTCGCACCTCATTGAAGCCGCACATTCAGTCCCCTGCATCACATCTCACATAACATCCCCGGACTCCTGGAATGGGTCAGGTGTCATAAGGCACCAAACCACTAGTTGCCTTGATTCCCGGCCTCCTAGTGTAACAGGGAGAGTGAAGAGGCATCCAGGAGGGCTGAATCTAGTAATGAATATTGGGTGGGGACAGGGTGGGGCTCAGCAGGACTTGATTCCTATCAGTCTCTGTGATATGTTTTGGGTTGAAGTGTTGTTGTCCTGAACAGCTTCAGATTTAGTGGAGTATACAGGGGACCCCCTTGAGGACTCTACTAGGATATCTACTAGGGCTTGATAACTATCATTTGTATGTGTGGCAGCGTCCCTACAGAATTGTACAGCAAGGCTTGATACTTTTTAGTTTGGAGGTGGACTGGGAGGGGGGTTCAGCATGGCCTGACAAATGGCATGATTTTCAGTGGCAGGGGGAGGAGGGCTTGTCCAGCAGGGTCTGAGAGTAGCATGCTATGAAGGTTGGGGAGGGGTCAGGAAGGACCTAACACAGCAGAGTATGAAAGGCTGTAGGGTCGACTCAGTCAGGATTGCCTGATGCCTAGCTGTTTGTGGGAAGTGACAGCAAAGGACGTGGGCCTGATTCCTAGCAGTGTGCACAGGGCCAAGAGCAGTGTCCAGATCCTGCAGTGCCCGATATCTGGGTGTTTATGGGGCACGTGGGTGGAAGGCATGCAGCACTGCCTGATACACAAAAGGGATGTGATGGAAGGTCAGGTACAGAACAGTCTGGAACCAAGCAGTGCATGTTGGGGAGGGGACAGGTATCTAGCAAGGACTGACATCTAGCAGTGTGTGTGTGGTGGGTGGCCAGCAGAGTCTCATGTCTAGAAATTACTATGTGAAAGCAACATTGGGGACCCAGCATGGGCTGGTAAATAGCAACTTACCCTTGAGTGGCTGCAGTAGAGGGGAGTCTACCGTGGCCTGACACCCAGAAATTTATGTAGGATGGAGAAGTGTGTCCAGCCTGACCTTATACCTACTGCTGTGTGTGCAGCTTCAGTGGTGAGGAGCAGCTGGTGAATGAGGGTGTCAGAGGGCAGAGTGATCCCAATAACGTAGGATCTCCAGCACTCCAGGAGGGGGAGCAGGAGGGGTTTCTTTAGGACCTGACATGTAGCAGTGTGAGCTGGAAAGTGGGTAGGTAGCAGGGCTGTTGCTTAGCATATATGTGGGTTATAGTCGAGGGCGTGGAGCAGGATGTGAGTCCTAACAGTGTGCGCGAAGCTGCAGATGATACCCGGCAGGGCCTGACATGAGCAAGGGGTATTGGGATGTTCTTTGGGGCTTGATGCTTGGAAGCATACCTGACGGGTGGCACGGTCGTACCTGATGCTGGGCGCCAGGGTGGTCCAACAGGGCTGATACCTTACATTGTACACGGGGCAGCGCCAGGTAGCGGTGTCCAGCCCAGGCCTTATACCTGTTTACGAGGCAGACCTCTCAGCTTCTCCCCCACTTTTTGTGCTAGGTATCAGGGGTGCTGGATACCTCACACCCATTTTGACACCTAAAGCACACTGCTGTTTTCTCAGGCTTCCCATTGCACTTGCAGCTCTCTGGTCTAAACGAGTCTCCTCCAGAGCCACCTACAGACATGCAATGCTAGGTATCACCCTGCTGGAGACAGCCGCAGCTCTGCTGCCACCTGTGTACACTGCTATGTGTACACCCCTCCCGGATACCTCCTCTTACCCTCTCCCCACCCAGTGCTAGCTTTCTGCACTACAGAATACCCTGCTAACTTCCTCCTTACTGGTAGGTAACACCCCTTGCTGGAATTGCCTCACCAATACCCCACGCATGCTGAAAGGTGTCTGTCTGATCTTGCTAGACATGGCTTTCCCCAGTGCCCCACACAGAGTACTGGATGTCAGGATCTGCTGGAGAGCCCTCACTCCCCTGTTGTACTGGTGCTACAAATCAGTTCCAGATGGACTCCCCTATATCCCACATACATTGCTAGGTGCTGGACATGCTAGGCAATCTCTCCCTATTACTTCTTGGTCACGCCCACAAATAAATGGCTTGGTATCAGACCCTACACAGGTCTCCCACAGCAAATACAGAGCTGGATATCAGGCCTTGCTAAATACCCCCTCCTTGTTTCAACCCACTTTGCACTGATACACATCAGGCCTCCTGGACACCCTTCCTCGGCTGCCACTGTGTTAATACAAATCCTTGGTTTCAAGCCTTGTTGGGCAACCTCTGCAGCCCCACATGCAGTGCTATGCATGGAATCCTGAGCTCCTCCCAACTGCCTCACATACTGAGTTACCTGTTAGCATCTATTGGACACATCCCTCTACCTGCTGTTATCCCAAATACATTACTATTTTTCAGACCGCGAGAATCGTTCCCTTGCAGACATTCCATATAAACTTGCAGAAATCAGGTCTTGCTGGGCACTTCTGATTCCCAGGGATGCCATTCCCACAAACGTCAGACCCTGCTGGATAATTCCTCCCAGAGCTTACTTTCACCCTACATATGCCACTAAGTATAAGGCCATATTGAACACTCATTGGTGCTGCCTCAAATACTTTGCTAAGTATGAGACCCTGGAACACCCACCCCACCTGAGCCCCATATGCAACGTAAGCGATACTGTCTGAATCTTCCTGCCCGTGACTCTCATACACTGCTAGACAGCAGACACTGCCAGACACCTCCCGTCCAACTTACTCTACGTGTTGATAAAGTCATGACAAAACAGCTTATGGGAGCAAGGTTTTTACTCTTCCTTACAACTCTGATGGCAGTTCTTAGTCCTGGTATGGCAGGAGAGCTCATACCAACACTAGCGACCAAGGGAACTGGCCACACCATATCCACAAAACTGTTGAGAGAGGAGCAAACTTCACTTGCCATACAGCATGTCACTCCAAGAATGCCAACTCACTGAGTCAGTTTTACCAATCTCATCCCCCAGGGAAAAGTCCCACCCACCATGGGCCGGGTCTTCCTTGTAAATTAGACAATCTCCTGCAGGCTGGCGCAGACCTTAACTCAAGCTCAGAGTATGAGCCTTCAATTCTCAAAATGACAATTATTTCTACTATTATTCCTGCCTCCACCTGACACACAGCTTGGACTCAATCCTTGGAGACACTGTTGTGTGAATCTTGTTCCTGGGAAAACACCACACACCGTATGCGTCCTGGATAGGAGCTCAATGAAGGATCAAAGCAATGGGTACACCAAAGTCCAACTTGACAAGCCAACAACGTTATTAAGGTTAACGTAGAGGAGGTGAGACAAAGGTCATTGACAGGAGCAGGGACAATTCAAAGGCAGCTACATCACCAGAAAGCCACCCACCTGCATGGGTAAGACTCATGGAAACTGGACCCCTGGAGTTCTCTGCTGTAGGACTTGCTAGCAGAGTCACTTCCAGCCTTCTGGGGGTCTCTTTCTCTCTCTCTCTCTGATACATACAGCACTATTTGTCAGATCGGACTGTACACCACTTGCTGTCCCATATGTCATGCTACAGGACATGTTACATCCCCTCCCCCTGCTGCCACCCAGCAGATACTGGTATTTATCAACGCTGCAGGAAAGCATCATGTCACTGCTACAGCAAACTGCTATGTAACAGGCTCTGTTGCTCCATCCCACGTGCACTATAGATAGCCGTACTTGCTTGATGCTCCTGCCTGGCTGCAGCAGCTCCAGACACACTGTTCAATATCATTACATATTAAGGAATCAAAGTTGAAACTATAGTGAGATGTCTCTTCACATTCCATGAATTGGTCAATAAAAGAGACAGTATCAAGTATTCACAGGGATGTAGAAAAAGTGCATCTTTCACAATTGCTGCAATGATGACTGATGATACCATACACTCCTTATCAGGTTGTAGAATCCTAAGCTTAGTATAGGACAGTTCCACTTGTAAGAGAAGATCAATGGGACAGCTCAGTGGGTAAGACATCTGCTTGCAAACCTGTGACCTGTTCTAGTCCCAGTAGTCCACATGCTCAAAGGAGAGAGTTGGCTTTCCAGAGCTGACCTCTGACCTCCACCCATGCGCTATGGCATGCTTGCACATGTTCTCTCTCTCTCTTTTGCTCTCTTCTCTCTCTTTTGCTCTCTTCTCTCTCTTCTCTCTCTTCTCTCTCTCTCTTTCTTTCTCTCTCTTTCTCTCTCTCTTTCTCTCTCTCTCTTTTTCTCTTTCTTTTTTTGTCTCTCCCTCAAAAAATAAAACTTAATAAGTAGACAGTACAAAAGTCACTCTTGGGCTGGAGAGGTGGCTCAGGGGTTAAGCCTCTGCCTTGCAGGCGGAAGGTCCTGAGTTCGGATCCCAGATCCACATTATAGACGCCAGGCGGAAGCGGGGGTGGCCTGCGTTTCTGGTCCTGGTAGGGAGGAGCCTGCGAATCCCGGGGCAGAAGGAGGTGGAGGCGTCCATGGTGGTTCCCGAATTCGTCCTTGGTTCTACACACACACGGACACACACACACACACATGCACACATACATACGTACACATGCACAATTGAATAAATAATAATAAAAAAATTTAAAAAAAGTCACTCTTAAAATAAGTAAGGTGTGGGTGTGTCCATTTCTCCCAATGTGGGCTGGTAACTCCCCGCCATCATGATCAACTGTAACCTGAAATCCTAAACTCGAATGTCCTATATTGTCATGTATTTATTACAGCAATGGAAATGAAACTAAAACAAATTGAATTCAGGATGCTGTGTGTGAGACAGGAGACAGGAGTTACATCTCTTCCCATCACTGGAGAGAGAATTACTGTTTATCAAAGTGGGAAATCTGATCAATGTTTGCAGTCTGTGGTTCAAAATACCATAGAAAATTATTTATTTATTTATTTGTGTGTGTGTGTGTGTGTGTGTGTGTGTGTGTGTGTGTACCACCAGATGGCCAAGGACTCTTCCTCATTTTGCTTTGCTCTGGGGTTTCCCATGCTTCACCTTCCAGAACCAGAAGTGCAGTCTCTTATTATTTCTGCCTAGGTTTATAGGTGGGATTTGGGATCTGAACTCAGATCCTTCTGCTCACAAGACAGAGGCTTTAACCCCTGAGCTGTCTCTCCAGCCTGAGAATATATTTTAAGGTTTGTTTATTTGATAGCTAATCAGGTTAAACATTCTTTACCTTATGTATGGTTCTTCTAAATCCTTCCATTAACTAGCTTTGTATGGAAGGAGGCACTTAGAGGTTGAAAGACACTTGATCAATCCCCAGCCTCAACTAGCTTTGCATATCATTTCCCATTCTCTGCACGAGGACAGCTTATTTTATTTTCATTGAACTTCTTGGGTGACACAGCATCATAGTGGCCAGTGATTGCAAGTGACTCTTCCTTTTCTGGAGTCTTGGGTAACTTGGAGGGGCACAGCTACTTATAGAAGTTATGATGACATTGAACAGATAACAGGAGCAACCTATGAGACGTCTACTTCTGAGACCTGTAAAGTAGGTACAGAGGTGTGTTCGTGGAGGGAATGAGTGACTGGGTCTCTCGCTGAATACACCTCCCCTTGGTAGGTCCACGGAAGGATGGGCTGCCGATTGACCCTCTTATCCTTCCGCAGCCTCTCAGATCACTGAACCCCTACCTTCCGACAGCAATTGGTCATAATTTGAAGGCCGAGGCCTGGGGAGCAAAATCACTGGGCTAGTTGACTCGTTCCTTCACCCCTCTGTGAAGTGGAGCAGGGGCCTCCGTCTCCAGCAGGTTGGATGTGGCATAGATGCCCATAAGCCTAGGCCAATCCTCATTGTTCCTCCACCATCCTGTGAGTTAGATTCCAGGCGAAGACCACACAGCACTATGGCCTGGTGCTATCTATCACTTTGGTAAAATTGTGTCCTGGGAGGAGCCTTGATCCCATGTACCTGCTGGCATGGACGGGAAGTGCGGGAGAATGATGCAGACACTGCTCTGTCCTCTGGGACCTGACTGAATGCCGAGCCTCTGATCAGACGTGGAGGGACCCGAAGTGCACGAGGAGGACCGGCCTCAGGCACCTAGAGGTTCAGAGAACTTTTGTAATCCCAGTACTCGGCTTTTACACACACTCCTGCCCCTCCCCCCACCATACACAAACACACACACGCACACACACAGAGTTAGCATTGGACTCTGAGGAGACAGACGCCTGTGAGGGATTGTCTTGATTGTTTTAGCTGAGCTGGAAAGACTCACTCCTGTGCCCAGGACCGAACCCCAGACAGGAGATCCAGAGCTATACAAGGATGAGGAGACTGAGGATCCAAAGGCCTCAGTGAGCTCCCTGCCCCACCAGCCTTCAGAGTCCTCAATGAAGGGAAGAGCTCACAGGTCCCTGGACGCCAGCAGTATTCAACCAGGCTCAGTACAAATCCTTTCAATGCTGAGGCTGCCCACACTTCCTGCACTCTCACCCGCAGGAGTACAGATGGACCTGTGCCCCCTAGCAGCTGGGCCCGTCTTCAACCCTTGCCAATCATGCAGCGGAGTCCGTCCCAAAGAAACCTGTGAAGAGTGCTTGCCTAGGATGCACATGGCCTTGAGTTTGATTCATTGCATCACATAAACTGGGAGTGGTAGCTAGCATGTAATTCAGCGCTTGTAAGTAATTGGAGGCAGGTATATCAGAAGGTCAAGTTCATCCTCAGCTACATAGTCTGAGGCCAGTTTGTGATACACAAGACCCTGTCACACACACACGCACACACACACACACACACCACCACCACCACCACCACCAAGAATGTATCTAACATCTTCTCAGTGTTCTCTCTTGCTAGGTTGCAATGCTACTATCATCTAGAGGTCTGGAATCTGGTCAGTTTTTTCTAGCAAAGGTTTATATGGCAGAAGCAGATTAAAGATATACAAGATCAAAGTTTTACTTCTTAAAAAAATTACGTGTGTGTGTGTGTGTGTGTGTGTGTGTGTGTGTGTGTGAGAGAGAGAGAGAGAGAGAGAGAGAGGGCACTGTGTGTCCCTGTGGAGGTCCAAGGGTGACTTCGGAAATCACCTTGATTGCTTCTACCTCCTTCTTGCTTTGCTCTGGGATTTCCTAGGTTCTGCCCACCAGGTTGGGAAGAGCAGGCTTCCACTGTTTCTGTCTGGCATTTTTATGTGGGACCTGGGATTGAACTCAGGACCCTCTGCTTTCAAGACAGAGTCTTAACCCCTGAGCCATCTCTCCAGCCCCAAAGTTTTACTTAAAATTTTTTAAAAATTAAATTTAATTTTTATTATTACTTTTTTGCCTAATCATACAAGCTCAATAAGTACCCCCTTCTCCTCTCTCTCTCCTTCCTTCCTCTGTTGTTCCCCATTGCATTCCCCCCCTTCCCTCCCCTCTCTCACCCCTTTTCCTTCCCTCCTCCTCTTTTGGTGCTTCCTGTTTTCTCCCTCCCATTCTCCAGAACATTTGTTTATGTGGGCGCTGAATTTCCTTCTGAGTCATCTACACTAGTGAGGGTTCAGACTCAGTGGAATAGCTTGGGGCTCCTTTTTGGCTACCCACTAGCATGGGAACTCTACTGTGACTGTTTAATTCCCTTGCCTCTAAGGACTCTACTGCCTGATGCCTTCTCCCCTGTGATCCGTGCTAGACCCCAAAATTTTACTTCTTAAAGTTTATTTTTAGAGTGAAAGAAAGCAACAGAAAGTTGAAGCCAAAGTTGGATAAAGTGAGAGTGAAGCAGAGGGGCGGGCAGCCTCTCTCAAGCGAGGCAGGGTCCAAGGCTGGGTCAGCGTCCCTCACTTCTGGAAGCATCTGTAGACTGGAGAAAGGGGCAGGCCACTCCCATTCCCTGAGGCCTGTCTGATCTTAAATAAAGGTGAATGGGAGGTTTGGTTTCTTATGCAGGTCAGCACTAATGCTCTCCGCTGACCACTGTCATCTTGGGCGTCTGCTGCAGGGAAGCTGTGCCCTGGTTTCTTTCCCTCCACAGGCTACTCATTTGGGGTTCTCTGTTCTTTCTTTCTCTCTTTCTGTCTCTCTCTCTCTTTCTCTCTCTCTTTCTTTCATGTGTATATGGGATGAGTGCATGTTTGTGTGTGTCAGTGTTTATGTGTTTGCACATGATGTATACACATGGGCGTGTGTGTGTCCATGAGTGAGCTTGAATGTATGTGCCCGCGGTGGACCAAGAGGGGTATTAGAAATCATCCTCAATCACTTTTCCCCTTTAGTGGTGTGACCCTGCTTCTCTAAGAAAACCCAGAGCGTATTATTGGGGCATGTCTGGTTACTCAGTTTGCCCTAAAGATTCCCATGCTCTGCCCTCCAGGGCTAGAGTTACAGGTGGGCCTTCATACCTACTCAGCAATTTTGTGGGCTTTCAGAACCTGAAATCAGGTCCCTTGTTGAAAGTCAAGGGCTTTAACCAATGAATCATCTCCCTAGCCCCTGGTAATTCTATTCCTGTACTATCTCAGCAGGGGCCCTTGTGGCAGGGCCTGTATCTGGCTGAACCAGTTCCACTAGAGCTGGCTGTTCATCTACCACTAATGGGCTTTGATGTTCCAGGGTAAAACAGATGGAAAGCACTCCCCCACTCCCAGTGATGAAGCCAGTTATGAGGTCTTGCAGCAGAGCTGCTTAGGACCTTGAGATAAAACCAGGGAGACACAACCCTAATTGTTTTTCTCAGAATTACAGTAAGGTGGCTAGGTGCAGGAAGCAATCTGCTGGTATTCTTCCTGTCTAAATTAGCGGCTAAAGGCTATTTTCCTTAGACTAAATTTTAGGGGAGTTTTAAAAAAAATTATAAATAAAACAGAACAAAGTAAAATAAAACAAAATATGATTCAAGAATCAGGCAGCCCCCAAACCAGAGCCTCAGAGGACTCAACCAACAACCGTGTGACAGCAGTCCTGAGAGATGCAAGTCATGGATTTGGGGGTTATCCAAAGATCCACCGTAGACCAAAAGTTAAAATTATTAACTGAGAGGCTTTAGTATACACAGGAGACAAAGAAGGCTGTAAACACCCCCACCCTCCTTGGGTGCAGATCCATTAGTTGACTCTTTGGCACCAGCAAAGTAGTTTAGCAGGCAGTGTTTACAGTCTTATCAGCATACAGGCTTCTTGCAGACTCTCTGACCAAATGGCAACGCAGGCTTCTTGCAGGCCTTCTGGCCAAATGGCATTCTAGAGGGCAATTCCATAGAATGGTAGGGGAGTGGACATTTTTACTGCCTGTCAGCAATTTCTCAAGCTTAAGAATTTCTTTTTTTTTAAAAATTATTTATTTATTTATTCAATTGTGTGTGTGTGTGTGTGTGTGTGTGTGTGTGTGTGTATAGAACCACGGATGTATTCGGGGAACCACCATGGACCGCCTCCACCTCCTCTTTGTTTACTCTGCTCCAGGATTCACAGGCTCCTCCCTACCAGGACCAGAAACGCAGGCCGCCCCCGCTTCTGCCCGGTGTCTATACGTGGGGTCTAGGATCCGAACTCAGGACCTTCCGCCTGAAAGGCAGAGGCTTAACCCCTGAGCCACCTCTCCAGCCCCAAGAATTTCTTTTAAGATTTTCCCTTTTATGCTTCTCCCCCTCAGCACAGGAGCCAGTGTAACTGGTTATGGACTCCTGCACCTCATCTTTTGTTATTCCACATTGGTTTCTTTTTTTTATTATTATTATTATTTCTGCTCATACAAACTTAACAGGTACACCAGTCCTGTCCTTCCTTCCACCTCCCCCTAACCACCTTGTTCCCCTCTTCCCTCTCCCCTCTCTCCCCATCCCCCAGTGCCTCCCCCCACCCCAATCTCTGGAGCATCCTTTAATGTGCATGCCAAACTCTCTTCTGGGTCCCCCTCTCCGATGAGGTGCAAGGACCCAGGGGCATTTCCCAGAACCTTTTCCTGGGTTCCCCTTAAGCTTAGGAACACTACTGTGACTGTCAGTCCCTAGCTTCCAAGGATCCTAGTACCTTTAGTCCATGCTAGACTTTGTGGGGTCAATAATGTGTTGGACATAGCACAGGTCATACAAAGTCCTATTATGATTGTTTCGGCCCTAACTTGTGTGGAGTTATCTTGCATATCATTGCTCCTCCCATCCTTGTGCTCTTACAATCTTACCACCCTCTCTTCTGCAAATTTCCCTGAGCTTCAGGATGGGGAGAGATTAGGCTGGCCCAGTTCCAGGTGTTGATATAGAGTCTCTGATGTTCTGAATTATCCACATTGGTTTCTGATGTTGGCTTTCAGCGTAAGGCCCTCTCACAAGCTTTATACTCAAGAAGACCCCAAGAAAACTTCTGAATACAGAGGCTAGTGAGGCTGGGAGGAAGGACAAGCTTCTGTTCTCTTTGATACAGGACTGATCTCCTGGCTGTGCTCCCCAAAATGAGGCAGGGCTTTGATCTGGATCTGCTCACCATAGTGTTACAGGTTCCCTCTGGGATCCTTATTTGTTCAGGTTCTTGTGTTCAGGAGTTAAAGGTTCAAGCCAGAACAGGAGTAGAGGATTGAGGGAGAATTTATTACAAGAGAGAAAGAACGAAACTCACAGACATGAATCCTCAAGGGGCAAGAGAGCCGCCAAGAACTCAGGAATGTGGAGTCTGAGAGGGGACAGTAAGATAAAGCGACCTAAAACTGCCTAATCTTCAGGTCTTTCTCATTATTTGGCCTTTTTTTCTAGTAAGCCTGATTGTTTTAAAATAATAGCAAATGGAAAAATTTCAATTCACAAACACACAACATCTAAGGAAAAGCACTTGATCTGACAAGTACAATCAAGGATGGAAAAGGGCTTATTAGATAGCTCAGTAGATAAGGGGCCTGCATGCAAGCCTGAAGACCTGAGTTCAGTCCCCAAAGTCTACATGATGGAAACTTCCCAGAGTTGTCTCTGGCCTTTCCACCAGTGGGCTATATTTAGGCAATTTTAGAGCAGCTATGCTGGGACAGTCTGTGAAGGTCACCCCCCAACTGCTGGGATTCCCCTGTAAGAACACCCCTTGCAGACTGGAAGGAACTAATTTCAACCCTCCACAAGAGGAAAGGCTGTTAACTTCTCCCAATCCTTTGCTTATGAAAGGATATGGAAATTAGCTTTCCTTTATAGATAGGCCCCACCTTAAGGTGAGCACAAGATCAACTGCATTGGGCCCAATGTGAGCTAACCAATGAGGAAAAGCCATTTTTCCCAGGCTTACCTGAAAGCATAAATAGCCCTGACCTTGACAGCCACTTTTGGCACCTGCCCCTCATGGCACTCCACATGTGGAGTCTGTGAATTCATTTCTAGCTCCTAGCCCCTCGTGGCACTCCATGTCTGGAGTCCATGAGTTCCATTCTTTCTCTCCTCTAATAAACTCTGTCTTAAATCCTCTACATGTGTTTTGGTTTCAATCTTCAACTCTGCACACAAGAAACCAGATACATACTGACCCCTAAAGAGTCACCCTGCAACAATATGGCATATGACATGCATGTTCTCTCTCATTTTCTCTCTAAAATAAACAAATAAAGTTAATTTTTAAAGAGAAAGAATAAAATATCTGACTTTCAAAATTATGGGAGAAAATTTTAGGATGCATAGTCACCTCAGTGATTTGCTTATATATTGAAAGTCAAGATGTATTGTGTTGAAGATTGATTTAAAAAAAGTTGAAATATTACCTCTGTTTTCAAAAAACTTGTGATATCTTCAGGAAGAGGTACATGAGAGACTAAATTGTGCCTAAAACTGCCAGTACACTTGTAAGGGGCAATGTGGTACTCCATCTATGCCAAGAGCAGCAGCCAGTCCCAAACCTTCCCAAATTGAACCTATTGAGATAGCAAAGAAGCACCATGCTAGATAAAGTGGTACATGTCTGTAGTCTCAGTTGAGACAGGAGGATGGCTTGAGCCTGGGAATCTGAAGCCAGTCTGAGCAATACAGTGATACATCTGAGGAAGAAAAAGGAAGAGGAAGAAGAAGAGGAGGAGACGACAAAGAATTCAATACCAGGGTGATCAGTGTGATCCAAGGAATTTACTAGAGGAAACTTAGAGTGGTCTACATGTTCTTGAATAGCTGATTAGGCAGCTTCAGAGCTGCCATGCTGGTACAATTTTTAAAGGTCCAGAGGTCATTCCCCCTGGGGTGGGATTGCCCCTCATGGAGTCATGTCCATTCTTTCTCTCCTCTAATAAACTCTGCCTTTTAATCCTCTGCACATGTTCTGATTTTAATCTTTGAACACAAGAACCTGGGCACGTACAGACCCCAGAATGGCCCTGAATCACTAACTACAAAGGTCAACAGCTAGAGGTCCAGTAGGATTTACATTTAGATTTGAAGAATTTGGCTAGTTATCCCGGAACAGTTTTTTCAAATATTTTTAGGCAATAACCAGGCTACTTTTATGAGTTTATGGGAAAATTCAACCCTTAGATTGGGCTCAAGATTGGAAGGTAAACATACAGCTGTCTAGGTCATAGTCAAGATATTGGGTGATTCTTGCTCAAGACATAGATATGGGAGAGGTCTGGGGAACCCTACCTGTAGAAGCAGTGGTCAGCTTGACTAAGTGGGTGAGAGAGTGAGGCTTATCAGCAGGGTTCCCGAGAGGAAGTGATGTTCAGCTGAGCATAAGATGAATAGGTTTCTACCTGAGGCTAAGAGCCCAGGTTCTGAGTCTATTTCAGAAACTCACAAAGTCCTGTGACCCAGGGGTTCATCTTCTGTGTCTCTAGTGGGCTAAACTGCAAGAATTCAACCCATTTTAAACCACTCATTCATCCAACAAGTATTCGAGTGTCTCAGTAACCCTCGTAACAGAAACCTTGAAATAATAAAAACCCAGAGCATATCCGATCCTGGAAATTCTAAATTAGAATTTAGAGCAACTGAATTTTATTCCATGTGATCAGTATGGGTAACACCGTGATCAGTATTGGGTAACACTGAGTCTAGAAGTCTTGTTCTCTTCCTACCAAAGTCTGGATTGTTTTACATCAGCCCAGCCACTTCCAGGTTTCTGGGCAAAGATGTGCAGAGAAACAAGAGCCATTTCCAGGAAGAGGTCACATTGGCAGATACTTTATGCTAGGGCCCTCGACCAGCACTGACTCTAACCATTCATGGGAACATGAGTAGGAACCTTAGGAATTGATCCAGGCAGAGTCAGAGGGAGCAAGGATACTGAGATCCAAGCTGAGTTTATTTGTAGCAATCACCAGTATTTATCCCCAAATCAGGAAACAACACAGCAGAAAAAGATTGTTTCTTACAGAATTAATTAAGCATACACTGTGAGAACAGGTTACATATTGTGAAACTACAAGAAAAATAGAAGTGGCATATAGCGAATTTGTGGAGCACGCATATTGCTTCCAAGTACAGTTAATTATAAACTGTAGTCAGGGTCTGCAATCCTGTAGCAGTCTTATTCTTTTGATCTGCAGGTAACATGCCTCAGTGGTCTTAAGACAATCAAGGAAGGAAGATGCAGGAAAATACCTTGGCCCAGAACTGGCTCTGGGCCAGTCTGAGCCCATTGCTGGCAAGAATAAGCAGGAGGTGTTAATCATCTCTCGGGGAGGAGGAGAGGTCATGATTGTGACCGCCCATTTCAGAAAGCATTATGTCACCAACTTCAAAAAAGCGGGTCCTAGGCCTTGGCATGCTACATTAGTCAGGTTCTGTAGAGATGCAGAATGAACACCATATATATATATATATATGGAATGTATTGAGTTGGCTTATGGATATGGCCGAGGTAGTCCAATGATGGCTGCCAGTAGCTGCTCAGTTTGGTAGTCAAGTGGGTGATGGCTGAATGCTGGAGAATTCCTAGAGTCTTTAGTCTAGGCGACAACTTGGAGGGTTGGAAAACTAGAAGAAGTGGAAGAAACCAGGCGACCGAAAGGAAGAGTGATTCCTAGCACAGCTGTAATAAGCGTCTTTTCTCTTTGGTGGCTCCTTTTTATGTGATCCAGTACTGGGAGGATCCTGTGAGATCTTTGGAGATTCTAATAGGATCTAGGGCGGGTATATTCCTTTCAAGTAGTCTCAGTTGATCCTTTCAGGTGTGGTCTCAGCCTATCTTAATTAATACCAGGTGTGTCAGGCTTAACTATCACACATTTCCTCCAACTTTGTAAAGTACATTCAGTAGAGGGGATAAATCTCCTATTCCAATAACACTTGTTTTTTAAGGTGTGTTAATAATGCAAAGTGAGTATCATGATGACATGTTCACATGCATATGCAATGGAATGGAACAAGTTTACTCTTAGTATCTTCTTCACCCCTCCTTCCTCCTTCCCTTCTGTTCCTTAAGGGAAACACTTGTAATATCTTGGAAGGAGCTCAGCATGATGGCACAGGATAGCTTGTAATCCCAGTACTCAGGAAAGGAGGCAGGAGAATCACAGTTTTGAGGCCAATCTGAGCTACATAGAAAGATTATATAACAAAGAAAGTCAAACAACATTTTCTGTAGGTTCTAGTGAATATCTTTTACTAGGCTAAGGAAGTTAGTTTTTTTTTTCCTTTTAATTTGTCCCATCCCCAAACAGGATTTATGACTTTCTAAGGAAGTTAAATTTCTTTAATATATTTTTGCTCAATAATATTTAATAATATTTATTTGCAACTGTAAAGTAGTTATTGAAGACAAGCCTCCAAGTTTTAAGAAATCATTAACAGACTAAAATTTCTATGGAAAAAAAAAACTTTGCAAAACAAAGGTTTGAATACAAGGAAGCAACTAACCTGGATGATATGTTGGGGAAAGGCATGGCTGGGAACAAGGGCAGGGAGCCTCAAGTTAGGAAAACTAATGCAGGATGTCTCACATAGATGAGCAAGACATCAGTAATTCCTTCAGCCACCATTAGGTCAGGATCTTGGTCAGATCCCATGTGCAAACATGGCAACCTGAGTTCCAATCCTGGAGCTCACGGTGCAAGGAGAGAATTGACTTCTGAAAGTTGTCCTCTCTCCTCCCCACACTCATCATCGCATTCATTCATTCATTCATTCATTCTCTCTTTCAAATAAATGAAATAAATATTTATTTTAAAACCCAAATAATATTCAGTCTTTTCCTGAGCAGGAAGAATTTTGACATGAGACAATGGGAAGAACCTTCCAGGTGAGCAAAAGGAGTCATAAAAACAAAACAAACTAAGTTGGAAATTGGGGGACTCCTAATGGCTGGGAGATATCTAAATATGGGAGCCAGCGCTGACCCATCAGAATCGCAGCCAGGCTGCAGGACCAGAGAAGTCCTGGAGATGAGCCTCACATTAACCTCACCTTCCCTGACTGAAAGGACCTGAGGGGCTCAAGAAGACATGCAGCAGTCGACAGGGGAAACTTCATATTCTGGTGGTGAGGCTAGAGACCAGTGATAACTAGTTCTTACCAGTGAATTGGTTAGAAAATTAATCCTAACAATTAAAATTCTATTAGACAAGAGTTCACAGTGGGTGAAAGGAAACTAACAACATCACCAAAAGAACAAAATTTGAATTATGAGGATTTGGGTAAAAATATTATTAAGCATAACTAAGCAGCACAAACCCACTGAGAATGCTTTGATGGCATATTCGGATTATGGTGGAGTGGACTTGTATCTGGCATAGTGTGACCTTCTCAGAGCAAAACCTTTACATGGCTCAATTTCCTGTGGGTCATTGAGAAAGAAAGAAAAAATAATGTCTCAATTCTTCCAGTAACCCTTTGAAGACCTAAAAGCAATTATTAGGAAATAGTTTCATGGCATGAAAGGTCTACAGGGAACTGTCGAGTTAGCTCAGTGGGTTAAGGAGCCTGCTTGCGAATTTGGCAACTTGAGTTCAAACCCCAGAAGTCCACAGAGTAGAAGGAAAGTTGTACCATGGCACCTTGGCACACATTTGCACACATTCTCTCTTTTTTCTCTCTTTCTCATAGAAAAACAATAAGTAAAATATTTTTTTTTAAAAGAAAGATCTGGAAGAATGCACGGGGGGAAATTGAATGTGAGCAGAGTCCATGAGGAAAGAAGTCACTCAGCTCTCACCTCAGAGATGACGACCCAGCAATGCCTTCCCAACAGGACAAAGGGGGAGGTGTTTGGTGCCACAACTGCGCAGAGGTGTAGGAAGTGAGAGCAGGGAAGGGCAGGAAAGACAGTAATAATACCCTAGGGTGTGGCCTAGGGGCCTTCCCGGAGGAGCAGGAAGCTCACGGGGCAGGCTTAAGCAACCACTCTGGCAATCAGTGTGGCAAATTTCTAAAAAAGTTAAGGATTGAAATGCTATATGATCCCGCTACACCACTATTAGGAATAATCCCCTAAAATGCAGCAATTTGCTACAGTGACATGAGCACAACCATTTTCATTGCAGCACTATTTACAATAGCAAAGTCATAGAATCAACCCAAATGCCTAGCAGTTGATGAATGGATAATGAAAATGTGATACATTTATACGATGGACTACTACTCAGTCATCAAAAAAGATGAACTAATGAAATTTGCCAGGAAATGGATGAGATTAGAAGAAATTATATTGAGTGAAGGTATCCCAGACACAGAAAGTTAGACGCTATATGTACTCCCTAATAAGTGGATCCTAGTTCCAAACATGCTTAATGACATATTCAAATGTAAATCTCTGTAATACCCACTCTAATCACAAAGGATTATAAACAAGAGGGAAGGGGAAGGAATAAAGAAAAAAGAAAGGAGATAGAGGAACATGTTTCAATAGAGAAAATAGGCCACAGTCATGTATTGCATGTAAGCAGTGGGTCATCTGGTGCAGCTCACTCTTACTTCCCTTCCTGGTCACTTGGACTGAACACGTTAGATGGTAACCAACCCGCAAATTGGAAACTGACTGAAAGAAATATGGCCCTCCCCAGCCCCCACCAGAACTAAGTGTAGCACCTGCTGCAGCTCCCCGCCCCTGCTGGTCCCTCTGGCAGACAGACCCTGCCGGGACTTCTCGTGTTATACCTGCAGGCATCCCACTGACCTTCATCAGACCCTCCTCCCTTGATAAGGTGGGCCAGATAAGCGACTTCCTGGTTGTACATGCAGGCACAGAACTCAGTACTTTTCCACTGGCTGCACAACCCCCTTGCCTAACCTCCTCCACTACCCAGACCCTATTAAGAGACAGCTAAAGCCGGAAGCTGCCGTTCTCTCGCCAGCCCTGAGAGGCAGCCATCTTTTCCCTTTCTCAATAAACATCTCTTGTGTGAGCCTAGCTGCTGGTCTTGCTTCCAGAGGTGGAGGTTGCCATGAAGGGGGGCTCCTCATTAAGGAGACCACCTTACACTGACCCTTCTCACTGCTGTGTCCTACTCCTCCTATTCTTCCATCTTTGAGTCTCCTTTTACATTAAGATCTTCTTTTAGTCTTTTATCTTTCATTAGGAGATGACCTTTGACCTGGACGCAGCGAAGGGCAGTGCAGGAACAGCAAAACTGAAAACAACAAACCATAATTCAAAACACTAAAGACCCTACATTATTCACCAGGAACCAGACCAGCCAAATCTCTCCCCATCCTAAAGCTTAGGAAACCTTGCAGAAGAGGGGGCGACAAGATTGTAAGAGCCTAACGATATGCAAGATACTCCACAGAGTCAGGGCTGCAGCAGCCAAGATATAGCCACAATGTGATTGGACTTTGACTGACCTGCACAATGGCTGACATGTCAACAACCCCCCCCCCCAAGTCTAGCACGGATCACAGGGGAGAAGGCTTCAGGCAGTAGGATCCTTAAAGGCAAGGGGTTAAATTAAACAGTCATAATAGAGTTCCCATGCTAGTGGGCATCCCAAGAAGTGACTCCAAGTTATTCCACTGAGTCCTGAACCCTCAGTAAGGTAGAGGACTCTGAGGGAGGTTCAGCACGCACATAAAGCGATGCTCTGGGGGATGGGAAGGAGGAAGTGGTGGGCCTGGGGGAGGGGAGAGAGAAAGGGGGAAAGGAGGGAGGAAGGAAGAATTGAGAGGAAGGGGGAAAGGAAGGAGAGTGCAATGGGGGACAAAGAGAGAAAGGAGAGGGGACGGAGAGGAAGGGAGTACCTATTGAGCTTATACCATTAGGCAAAAACAAAATATGTAATAAAAAATACCCTGGGGTTTCAGAGTACAGTTTACAAAGCACATTATCATTTAATCCACACAGCAACTCTGTGAGTGATAATTAGCATTTGCATAACACTACCCCCCATTTAAAGAGCCCTTGTATACCTATTATTTCCTTAATTATTACCCCCACTTTAAACATGAAAACACTGGAGCTAGACTGAGAGGGCAGCTGCAGCTCTAACTTTACACCTCTGCATTCCTAACCCAGCACTCTCCTTGCACCTCATGACTCACAGTCGCTGGGGTCATTTCTCAGTCTGCACCCTGGGCCTCAGCGCCCTGGAGAACAGCTGCAGACAGTGAGGAACACCCAGCAGTTCTCCCTTTGGAACCTCTTTCAAAGGGAATGTTGCAGCCCCAGGATGTGTCTAAAGAGCCTCACCCTGGAGACTGGGTTCACACCCCTGGTGCTGGTGGCTCAGTTTCTGGAAGGTTCCCATTCTTGTTTATTAACCCTGTAGCAGGATCCCTCACACGGAGAGGGCAGGCAGGAAGCTGTCTTCCAGGAAGAGGTTTGATTTGTGCTGGCACAAGGCACTGTGGTTCTCACCCAAATCAACAAGAATCCAACTTTTTTATACCCCTCGCTACTTCCTCTCACCTTCCAGTTTGTCTCCTACATATGGTGATGACACTTTCCACAAGTTGTGATAAGATTGCATATATGCACATTAACCATGTCCCACAGGCTAGATGCTGGCCTTGTCTTGTAACCTTTGATAAAGTACCTGTGTACTAACTAGGTCATGAAGTCTCCTGTGTGTTCTGAAAGGGCCATTCAACAGTTTGATTAGACTTAAGGATCCTCAAAGACAAGAACTGTGTCCTCCCCCTCTGATCTGAAGTATTCAATAAACAGTTGTCGTTGAGTAATTTAATGAATAAATGAACATAATTGAACAGAATTGAACTAGACAGAACTCCTACCCTGAAATTTATCACCCCATTTAATCCTGCTGACAATTATTATGTTGCCACAAATAACACAAAGATGAGCAAGACAGATCTATATTCTCAGGGAGCTCCCTTGCTAACAGAGAAGATAAAGCCCAACAAATCCTGTAAGTGCATAGCCGAATAATATAAGTGAAGAGGGCTTGTTCAGAGACCCCCTTCAGTGTTTGGCCTGGGCAAAGACCACAGGCCACGTGCACTCAAGAGATTTATTGCAGAAGCAGAGCGGCTGTCCCAACACAAGTGGATGGAACAGCAGTGGGATGTCGCTTCCTCTCAGCTTATATACAGTACAACCAGGGAGGCATTAGGGTCATGAGCTGGGGAACGGACACCCTGTAAGAGAAGAGGTCCAGTTAAGGGGAGCCTGCCCCAGGTGGGAACTCATATCAGAGGAGAGAGAAGCCTGGGGGGGCGCCATCTGGGGTGGAGAGATGAGCATACACGTGCCTGGAGGCACCTTTTTATGAAATGGGGCTGTTTCGTCTAGGAGGGAAGGAAGGGTCACTACATGATGCAGTAGCCTAACAATAAGTCCTTTTTCCAGGATATTTTGGAAGTACAGAGGACAGGAGATAGAGATCAAAAAAGTTTCATGAAAGAAAGACTTTCTGAATTTCCTAAGAGGGAACTGAAATAGGTCTTCCCCAAACAGAAAGCTTCAGCACTCAATGCAGAGATAAGAAAGCACACAGAATTTGGGGGTGACGAACTGTGTGCTGCTTGATGAAAGCACCCTCTGCACCCAACTAGGAATGCCACACACCAGGTAGGTCCCTTCAGACACTGTAATGTCTGGGCAAGTTGACTGTCATCCATGATCCATCCACCCAAGCCTCTTCCATCCTTACTTCTAACTCAGCCCACTTCAGTTAAGCCCCAAAAGTTTCAGTGTCTGAAGCATAGGGCTCTACCTACAAAATATTAAACTCCCTGAAATATTGGACTGTGCTAGTAGATCCTTACATCTCCATCTCTCTCCATCCCTCTTTTCTGCTAGTCCTTTGATTTGATGGAGACTCCCTGCCCACCCATCTTACCTCCCATGTCCTTCCTATTGTGTTCTGCCTCCAGTATTCCATCAGGAGAATTTCATTGTCACCCTCTCAGAGCCTGACCCCTTTGTCCTTCTATAACCCCCTAACACTATTCCACAAGCCTATCTTTTGGATCCAATGCCTAGACTTCTAGCACAACTGGACTATAAGCCCCGTGATTACACAATCACCAACCATGCAGATTGCAATCACCACAAAATTACAGTTGATTCCCTGAGCTTTCGACCATCTTGGGTCAGTTCCCCTTTCCTTTCACTTGACTGCGTGGAGGCTCCTCTAGCTCCCACTAAGCACCTATACCTACTGCGAAGGCTTTCAGTGCCTGTCTTAACCTCTGTTTCCAGCGTCCTCAGGGGTGGGAGGATGTGTCTCAACAACTCCTCCAAATGTACAGCATCCTGGATTGTTTTCCCTCCTTATTGCTTTGCTCAGGGGTTTCCAGACTCCACTTTCCAGGGCTGTTTTTTGTTTTTTTGTTTTTTAATGTGAGATCTGGGGATTTCAGTTCAGGTCCTTTTGCTTGAGAGACAAAGACTTTAGCCTCCCTGAGCTCTCTCTAGCTTCCAAACCTACAGCATCCCTCAGCTTTTCTTTTCCACCTCTGTGGACTAGTTCCAGCTATTGACAACTCCTCTGGACTTCCCTTCACCATCCACATCCTTTCAACCGTGGACATCTGATGTTTCACCCTGATGTCTACTCCACAGCATAGAAACCTGCTTGAGCTTCATCTGAATGTTTTTAAACCTCCCTTGGTCCTTGTTTCCCTCTGGCTAACTCTGTCTCTCCTTTCCTCATGTTCAATGTGATCAGATGACCATTCCCTATACCCACTGTCCATCTGTCATTCTCTCCTCTGACCACTGCCCCACACCATGCCCGCTCTAGCAAAGGCTGTCAGGGCACAGTGGCCAGATCTAGTGACTGTGCACCATCTTTTAGGGTTCTCAGCCTCACTGAATTATTTCACTCTGTGAAGTCTTTCACCATGCACCTTAGAAATCTCTCTTCATGGACTCTGGCGACACCGGAGAAGCCTCCTTCTGTCTCCTGAGCAATACTCTTCTTACCTCCACATTGGAGTATCTTCCTCCGCTTGCTCTGTAAGTGCTGTCTGCTCACCTATTTGAGCTTGGTTGCAGCCTGGGCTATGAAGACAGAGCATTTCCTAGCCTTGCTAACCTCGGTCAGTCATGAAATCGTGCAGATCCTCTTCACGAGCTGAAGAATGGCTGAGTGAATGACCGAGAGACTATAGTGATCAGGGCTCTATCTCTACTCTCAGCTTGCAGTCGAGAGAGGAAGATGGTTACATCCTGAAAGTCCACCTTACACCTTATGGTGCCCATCCACCTGGGAACATTTTAGCCATCCTTCAAACCCAAATCAAAATTCACTTTTTGTGTTATTTTTCCTACTCCTGCACAATTACACTGTGCATTTTCTTCCCAGCACAATGCCATGGTGGCTTGGTCATAATGCTGCCATTGCACTGGTCATCTCTTTTGTGCCCACCCAAGAATGTACCCAAGCCTACATAGAACGAGGGTGCACATAAAATTATCCTAGGCAATGGCAATCCCCACTTATTTCCTGATCAGATCCTTATTCATCTACTATTTCAGGTTTTTTTTTGTTACATTATCTTTTCTTGCCCCTATTCAATTCCTTGCCTGTGTTAGCTCTTCAGTTTGGCTCATTGTTTACCAACGTTATCAAATCTCCTTTGGTGTTTTTTCTTGATGGTTCCTTCCTTTGATTGATAACTTGGCGCTGGGCTCATCCTTCACCTTACCTTATGCAGAGTGACTGTAAGAACAGCCTCGATGGGGGGGCCGGATCCCATGGACTATGAACACTTTGTGTGTGTGTGTGTGTGTGTGTGTCTATGTGTGTAAGTATCAGAGGGCACTCACTGTGTATACCTGGGAATTCCCAAGGGTGACTTCGGGAATCATCCTGGATTGCTTTACCTCTTTGTGGCATGGAATTTCCCCATCAGTTGTCTAACATCCATTTGTAGACTTCCTCAAAGGCAGGCAATGTATCGCCCTTGTGTCTGTGTTTGCAGATTCCAAACCTATGCTTGGTATGTAACAGGTTCTCAAGACTGAATTAATAAATTGAAAAATTAATGGCCTGTAAGATGGCTCAGTGAGTAAGGTACACAAACTTAGAGAACTGAGTTTAATCCCCAGAGCCCACATGACAGAAGGAGAGAACCAACTTTCAAAAGTTTGACCCCCATCTTCACCTTTACCTTTTGTCTCCCTTCTTCTCTCTCTTAAATAAATAGATAAATAAATAATTTTAAAAGAAAAATTAATTAGGTAATTAAAGCTAAAGAGGCCAAGCAATTTAGATTTGACACAAAGGCATTGATAAGCTATTTTGTTTCTTTTGTTGCATTATGTTTTGTTTGTTGTCAATTGTTCCTCAATAAGTGGTTAGCTCCATGGGCTCCATTCACCCCCATACAAAGCTGACCCAGTCAGTCAGTAAAGGGCTCTTGTGAGTTCATGATTGCCATGGCCACTTTGTGTTTAGAAGATAACATTTAACAGCCCTATTTTCACTCTGTGGCCCTTACAATCATTCTGCTTTCCCACCACACCTTTGATAGTCCATGAGCTGTAAGATGCAGCATAAATGTCATGCTGAGGACGCACCTTCAACGATCATTTATTCTCAGCATCTTGTGTAGCCATGAGTCTCTGCATTCACCTTTGTTCACTACAAAGAAAGGCTTCTCCGCCTAAGGCTAATGCAGCCCTTGTATATAAAAAGAGTGTTTGGTTACTCCCATGACAGTCATGCCGTTATAACACCAGTGAGTATGGCGTAGCAGGTTGATGCTGTAGTTCACAGAGTTCATCATCAGTGATGCCTTCACCCATGTAACCGTCTGCACTTCATTTTCCAACACTATGAAATCTACCAGTGGAAAGGAAGTTTCCAGATCAGTTCCAGCTTCACTTCTCTGTATTTCCCATAGGAGGTTCCTGCTATCTTATTAGCAGCAAACTAGTTATTTCTTGAATTATCAAGTCTGAAAAATAAGTGGGTCTTGTAAGTGGGCTTCTTTTGCTCTTTATTTATTTATTTATTTTTTTTTTGAGTTACTGTCTTACTCTGTAGTGCAGCTTGGCCTGGATCCTACTATGTAACTTGGGAAATCCTCCTACCTTGGTCTCCTGACTTCTGGGATTACAGACATGAGGCACCATGCCAGCTTCACATGGGTTCTAAACAAGCCACAGAAGTGGGAGTGTGGAGTGGAGAGGAAAGTGGATGGAGATCTGGCCTCTGTGCTCTGCAGTGGCCAGTAGACGGTGACAGCAGGTCCTGGCAAGCAAGTCACACCATGCCCCACGCCCTGTTTTCTATCTTTGATTCAGTTCTGCTCTGCAATGTTTGCAACCTTCTCAGAACCATCATTTTATGTGACAGTCATGAAAGTTTTACTGAATAGGAAAGACAACATGACTTATTTACCCAGAAGCAAATGGAAACTCAAAGGGGTGAGGAGCATTGTCAAAAGTATTGCAATACAGTTATAGGATAAGATTGAAGCCAAGAAGAGCCTCTGATTCTTCACACAGCTCCCTCCTACCTTTATCAAAATGCAGGCAGGCACAAAGCCAATGTTTAGCTGAAATTGCTATTTGATTGTCTCCTTTTTGGTTTCTTAACTCTGATATATTAAAGTTTGAAAGAAGAGTGACAGCCAGCCATCCCTTCTCAATAATCCCACAGTTAACTGGGGACCCCAGCACTCAGGAAATGGAGGAAGGAGGGTCCCTATATAGAGAGTTCAGGGCACCTCAGGTATCCAGCAAGACCGTTTCTCAAAATAGATAACTATCTTCAGTGTGGAAAATAGTAACATGACTTCTAGAGAGTTTCTGGGCAAATGATCCAAACTCTTGTTTACTTGAGACCTTTCTGGATGTTCAGACGGCTCAGTGCGCAGATAGACACTTGCCCGCAGACCTGAGGCCTGAGTTCTGGTGCCACGTGGCAGAAAGAGAAAACCGACTTCTGAAGGTTGTTTTCTGACTTCTACACCAGCTTACTGATAAACTCCTGAGTTTTCTTTTCTCTCTCTTTCTTTTTCTTCTCTCTCCCTCCTTCTTCCTCTTTCCTCCCCCTATCGCTCATTAATTCATTAATTAAAATTGAAAGGGATTTCTGCTAATGTAATCTGAAATGTAGAGTGACCCAATGCATGGAAAAGGGCTAGGGATGTGGACAGACTTCCGGAAAAGCGAAGAGAGGGAAGGGAGGACAATGGGTGAGTTTGTCCCCTAAGAGAAGTCTTGCTTGCAGGCCAAAGCCTGAGGCATAGTCGCTCTGGGCGTGGCACAGAGGGCGGGGTGGGCCCGGGGACCAGCCAGGAACCAGCCAGTGTCCCCTGCTCTCTGCTGCAGTCACAGCCGCGGGACCTCTCTCCACTCCGGCTTGGTGAGTAAGTCTAACTTTTTAAAACTTTTTCCTTTCCCTTCAGTGAAAAGCGAAAGAGGAAAGCAACAGCGTTCTCTCCGGGGCTTTATGGGCTTTCTCTGCGGACGTGGCAGGAAACACATCAGGGGGAAAAGAAATCGCTGTGAGGCAGTTTACACCCCTGGGCACCCGTCAGTGCTTAATTGCAGGACGGTGTTAATTGCCTAGTGTGCACCCAGGCAGCGGTTTCTCCAGGGAGATGCTTTTTAGCTGGGGCCGCGCAGCCCTGGACAGGGTGGGGCCGCCCGGACCCCCACGCGGGACGTGCTGGGTCTGAAGCCACACACCCGGGAAAAGTTAGGGGGCTTTAAAGACTAGAGTCAGCATTCTGAGAGGCGCTTCCCAGGCCCGAAAGGGAGCACCTAAGAATTTAATGGCCCGAGTCCCCGGGAGGGAAGATCTCACGCAGCGAGTACCCGGCAAAGAGCCAAGACACACAGGGCAAGATCGCAGCCTGTTGCTGCGGAAGAAGTCCTGGCAGGAACGTGGGGGGCAGGAACGTGGGGGGCAGCCAGGCCCAGCTCGGCCCCCTCCTCGCTCTTCCTTTATCTGCGCCCCTGGCTGGAGTCTTTTCCACCGCTGGCTCCATGGGCGGCTTTCCTCTCTCAGCTCCTCCGTCCCCACCGTGAACTCCTGACTTCTCTGTGGATTCGCCCCCGGCTCTCCTTCCTCCCCTGTCACTTGAGAAAGGTGGGGGACCCAAGTGTGTTTCTACTCTGGCCCTAAACTAAGAAGGGATTTAATGTCTTTAAACGGTTGAAAGACAGTGAAAGGAGACGGATACTTTGTGATACATGAAAGAGATGAGAACGGCAAAATTTATGATTTACAAAGTGCATAGGCACAACCACTCTTCCTGATTTATGCCCCGTTCTCTCATACTGACTAGTGGGGCCATGTGGAACACAAAGAGCTAAAATAGTTACAGCTGTTCCTTAAGAGAGAGAAAAAAAAAACCTCACCAACCCCCACCTTAGCATTCAGTCTGCACCTTCGCACTTATTCCTCCCTGTTCCCCTTTCCCAGATCCAGGGTACTTTGACAGACATGGAGGTGACCGGAGCCCGGGGGAGGCGTGTGAGAAGGTGTAGGTGACTGTGTTTCCTCTGTTCCTATGGCTGGGGCGAGACCTTCCTGACATGGACTGCCCAGCAGGCTCTTGTAAAATTCTTTGTCTGTGTGTCCACTCATCAGACCGCTTTCTCCTTGCGGCTGTTATGGCCAGGGATTAAAATTTCTGAGGAGGAAGTGAAGTATAGAGTATTGGTTCCACCTTTCAGCCACCTCCAGGGCTGAACCTCATGTCACAGCCTCTGATTCTGCCAGGCCAGAGAGCAGGGGGAGCATCTGTGGGTGTAACAAAGGGTTACCAGGCAGGGCTGCCAGGCCTGGAACTTTCTCCCAGATCTGGTGGGTCCTCCCAGCCAGCCTTCCTGTGGTATCTGACCTCCTGGGGAGGCATGAGATTTTAGGTCTGATAAGAGCAGCATGCAAATACATCTGTTTCTAAGCTGTGGTATTTTGTTTTTCCTCCGCACTAGAATCTGTCAACACTTTTTTCTTTATTCAGGAAATAGATCAGAAAAAAAAAAAAGTTTGGTGTGAGGCAGTGGTTTTTTTTTCCCCTTCATATGGAAATCTATTTGAACAACATTGTAACTGTTTGAAAGAATCCACTTCCAGAAGGTTCTGGTGCTGTAAATGTTCTGATGCAAAGGGCAGCAGCGGCTAGCTTTGGAGGTCAAGAGCCTAGGGAAGGAGAGGGTCACTGGGGAAGGGAAAACCTGAAACAAGAAGCTAGGGCTTGGCTGGATCTTTAGCTCTTGTTTTTGCGGGACCTAAAATCCTCTAGCTCTATGATCCAGGAAGTTTATCTTGCAGAGAATTTAAAGGTTCGACACTAAATCTTAAGTGTTCACATCTAAACAAATGATGTCCATAGGTAAAGTCACAGGAAGGGTGTGGTCAGGCAAATTCCCAGAAATCCTGCAGTTGTGGTTTTACCCACCAGGGGGAGCGCTACACTCTTCAGTTCTGGGTCGAGGATCCCAGGTCTCAGTTGCGATGTTGAATAAAGACTGACTCAGCCCAGTAGGATTTCCCTTAGAAATTCTACTAATGAGATAAGAAGAGTCCAGCCCCGGATGTGAGTGAATGTTTTTCCTGGTGCAGCCGAAGCTGTGACTTAGCTCCGTAATGGGAATTTCCGCCCACCACTTCTGTGAGATTGAGAATGTATGAAAGAAACTGAAGGCAAAGTCTGCAGAAAGGAACCTGTCAGCTTAGATCCTAGGGGCGAGTCTGCCATGTTTTTACACTCTCAAGTCTCAGTTCTGCATGCGTAAAAGTAATGGCTTATAGTTTACTGTGTAGCCCAAGTTTGCCAGACTCTCACAAACTGCCTGCCTCAGGATTCCGTGTGCATGCACCATCAAACCTGGCTGAAATCCACTTCTGAGCATCTAAATGTTAGGCTTTTAGTTTCCTTCAGGAAAATACATGAAATGCGATAGTTTGGTATAATGCTAAACATCATAGCATTGATACTCCATGTGTCACAGTAGCCTCTCCACATTCTTAAGAAATTTCAGACTATAATATATAGCCAATATTTGGATATCTATATATAGTATATATATGTATGTGTATGTATGTATATATGTGTGTGCATGTATATATGTGTGTGTATGTTCATATATGCTTATATCATTACACATCTTTTTTTTCACATGTAAGAAAATCAGTTAAATCTCACCTCTTTTAAGAATCTATTTCTTCCAAATAGTCAATCAGTGTTCTAAGTGGAGCACTTTATTTCATCAGGAGTGAACACATGGGAGTAGGAAAAGGAAGCTCACAGAACGTCACTTTCTGATTGTCTTGAACCCCTCCATCCTCTGAAAACTGACCTAGACTTTAGGAAACTGTTCAACCTAAGTTGAAGAGCTGTTGTTCTTTGGCATATTCTCGGTTGTCTAGCCCTCCTAACTGTCAATTAGGACATCTGCATTTTTTTAACTGGATCTTGCTTTTTTTTTTTTTTTTTTTTTGCCTTTAAAGGTAAAAATGTCCAAACCTACAGAGACTGAGCGCTGCATCGAGTCCCTGATTGCTATTTTCCAGAAGTATGCTGGGAAGGACATGAAAAGCAGCACGATGTCCAAGTTTGAGTTCCTCACCTTCATGAATACTGAGCTGGCTGCCTTCTCCAAGGTAATGGTCCCAGCCCCAGAAACCCAAAATTGCCTCCTCCCTTTACTCTGAGCCAGGGGTCTACCTAGCCCCGACTAAGCCCCTGAACCTCAGGGTAAGCTCTGCAGGACTATTGAAGAACCTTTACTTTGAAGTGAGATGTGGTCTAAAGATCTAAATGTACAAACTGCATGATGTAAGAGATGGAGATTTGCTATTC
Organism: Typhlomys cinereus; assembly: GCA_023101885.1. Classification (NCBI taxonomy): domain Eukaryota; kingdom Metazoa; phylum Chordata; class Mammalia; order Rodentia; family Platacanthomyidae; genus Typhlomys; species Typhlomys cinereus. Next base: position 458,422 of record JALPQD010000346.1, on the reverse strand, counting down.
CATGTATGTGAACTTGCGTATGGTATGACTGTTGGGACAGACTCCCACTCGGAAGATGACCCAATTCAGGAGACCACGCTGACAACGAGATCGATGCAAACTGCAAGAGGTTTTTTTATTATCCAGTGCGCTGGGGTCACCCCATACAGGAGAGGGAGAGATGACCCCGAGCACAAAGGGCACAGACTTTTTATACAGTTTTTTGTAAGGAGGTGTTGAGGTAGTGAGGTGTAGCCAAATAATTGGCTTATACATTTAACTTTTAAACTCATTGGTGCAAGTTTAGGCGTGAAGGGGAATGTGGCGGGTTTGGTGGCGACAAGCATAGCAGCACATACTCATGGGTTTACCTGGGGATGAGTGCATTCCCTTGGAATTCCCAAGGTGTGGGGAGGTCCCGGTATCTGGCCTGGACACACATGTCCTTTGCATTTTTTGGGAATTCTTGGGCTGGGGGTGAGGTAGCGTGATTCTGAGGCTAACTCATCACATTCTTGCCATTCTTGCTTGCCTAGGAAATTGGAAATTTCTTTTTCTACATTAATTCTTTCATGACAAATCATTTGCAAAGTTTATTCCTCCATCTCAAAGACTTTAGGGCAGTCCCTGTCCAGTATGGTTTTCTGCATAGTGGACAAACATGTTCTATATCTGCACTACTGATATAATAGCCACCAGTCACATAGATGTTATCAGCTGCTTACTCCACTAGCACTCAAGACATGGCTAATGAGCCTAGCAACTATCTTTCTAAATTAAATTAAGTGTGAATGTAATGTGTGTGTGTGTGTGTGTGTGTGTGTGTGTGTGTGTGTGTGTGTATGTGTTGGAAATTCAGATAAGTAGATTTAGAAGTTTCTCAAGCTGGACTTGAACCTTCTGTCCACCTGAAACAGTATCTTTTTATGATTTATATGTCAAAGTCACATGTAATACTGGAAAGAAATATCCACTAATTTTGCAAAGCTGAATGACCCTCAATGTCACACAGAGAACACTGGATCAGGAGCAGGAATATCTGGGTCAAGGTCATGTTTGCTGCAGAGGAAGATCCCTTCATTCTTTCAAGTCTGTTTCTCCACATTGACCATTAGAAAATCAATCACAGTTCTTCAGAGATTGCTCAGGGGTTAAGGCTCTGTCTCCCAAGCAGAAAGATCTGAGTTCAGATCCCAAACCCCATGTAAAAAGCCACTTGGAAATGGCAATGGCCTATACTTCAGGCTAGAAAGATGGAGCCTGGAAAGCCTAGAGCAAAGCAAGAAGGAGGTAGAGCAATTCAGGATGATTCCTGAAGTCACCCTCGGGACTCCATGGACACACACAAAGTGTCCTCTGACACACACACACACACACACACACACACGCTAAAAAAAGAAGAAGAATATCAACATTAATATTCAGTGAGAACAAAATATGACAGCCTGTTCAAAAATGCCTTAGGTAGTGTGAGTCCGTCCTGCACATCTACTGTGGGAAGCAGTATCCAGTTCTCTATCCAACTTTTCCCTCTGAGGCCCAGAACTGTCTTTTCAGTTGTGAACTAAAAGCCAACAAAGATTATCACTTTAAGGTGGGTGATGAAAATGAATACCAGTTATCTTTGAGGACAGTCAGTTCAGGTGCTGAGGAAAAGATGAATTGCACATCTTTGAGGCAGAGGTAGTGAATTATGAATTCGGTTCAATTAAAGTAACCCTGGCAACTTTGAACATGTCTGTACAACCAACAGTTTCCCCTGGGAGCTTTGAAGTCACACCACCTGTGGTCTTATGGTTGAAGTGTGGCTCAGGGCCTGTGCATATCAGTGGACAGCACCTAGTAGCTGTGGAAGAAGACGCAGAGTCAGAAGATGAAAGAAGAGGAGGATGACGTAAAGTTCTTAAGCTGTCCGAAAAGCGATCTGCTCCTGGAAGTGGTGGCAAGGTGCCACAGAAAAGTGAAAGTTGCTGATGAAGGTGACTATCATGCTGATGGTGAAGATGATGATTTTGATGAAGAAGCTGAAGAAAAAGCTCCAGTGAAGAAATCTCTCTGAGACACTCCAGCAAAAAGTAAACAAAAGTCAAACTAGTCAAACTCACAACTCTCAACACCAAGATCAAAGGTCAAGAATCCTTTAAAAAACAAGAAAAACTCCCAAGACACCCAAAGGACCTAGTTCTCAGAAGAACTAAAGCAAGAATGCAGCAAGTATAGAAAATGTGTCTCTCTTCCCTGAGTGGAAGCCGAGTTCATCAGTTGTGGGAAGAATTGCTGCCAGTGGCCGAACAGCAGGCCATGAAAGACTCTGGCAATGGAGGAAGTTTGGATCAGAGGTTAAGCCTCTAACTCAAAAGAAGAAGGTCCTGAGTTCTGATCCTGGATCCCACATACAAATGCCAGGCAGAAATAGTGGCAGCCTGTGCTTCTGATCCTGGAAGGCAGAACATGGGAAACTCCAGAGGAAAGCAAAGAGGAGGTAGAGCAATCCATGTTGATTGCTGAAGTCATCTGTGCTTCTCTACAGGCACACACGGTGCCCTCTGTGTGCATGTGCATGGACACACACAAACATACACACACACATACACACACAAGAAATAAATTAATTAAAAAAAGAAAATACTTCAACCACTTTTTGAAATTTTCTGTATCTTTTCTGTAACAGTTGATATCTGGCTGTGTTTTTTTTTTTTGCTTTATATCTTTTTAATGCTTTGACAGTGTCATAGATGAATCGTGAATGTTATTTTTCATAAATTAATTTTGTTTTCATTCTAGTCTTTTACAATCTATACAGGTAGACAATGCATTTTGATCGCAGCTATCCCTTTCTCTCTCCTGCTTCTGAACATTTCCCTAGCATGTCAATCTCCTGCCTCTATGTCCTAATTTTTTTTTATTTTTTTAAATTTTTTTATTATTTATTATTTATTCAATTGTGCATGTATGTGTGTGCGCATGTGTGTATGTAAGTGTGTGTGTGTAGAACCACGGACGAATTCGGGAACCACCATGGACCTCCTCCACCTCCTTGTTTACTCTGCCCCGGGATTCACAGGCTCCGCCCTACCAGGACCAGAAACGCAGGCCACCCCCGCTTCCGTCTGGCGTCTATACATGGGGTCTAGGATCCGAACTCAGGACCTTCTGCCTGCAAGGCAGAGGCTTAACCCCTGAGCCACCTCTCCAGCCCCTATGTCCTAATTTTTAAAGTTGGACAATATAAAATAATATGTAAGCAATAAAAGAAAATACACTAAGGATGTAGATAGTTATGATTGAGCTCCCAGTTCCACTTGGTCAAGAACATATGATAAAGCTGAAGAATAGCAGTTTTGTTCATCTACTATGATGCTAAGGTCAGGGTTTTGGCAGGCAGTGTGTTATGTTAGGCTATTGCTCATTTAGCTGTCCACAGGGCAGAGCACTGGATGTAGAAATAGTGTCATCTCTCTGCCACCATCTCTGCACATGGGACACAGCAGCCACATGTGCAGTGGCTCTAGGGGCAGGTTGGCTGTCCTCTTTATAATGCACAGTGAGAACTTCTCCATCTTGTTTGATAAATGTTGTCCAGGTTCCATTGCGAAGAATGTGTTGTCTAACATGCCTGCTTCGTTTTTAAGGCTGAAACTCCACCCTCTGCTTGGAATGTTACGACAGGACATGTAGTGGTGGTCAGAGGTGGAAGTGGTGGGGAGTCAAATATGCATGTGAAATAAACTCAGTATTTAAAAAAGAAAGAAATTAGTTTCATATAAAGATGCTATTTTCACCTTGCAGAACCAGGAGGACCCTGGTGTCCTTGACAGAATGATGAAGAAGCTGGATACTAACAGCGATGGGCAGCTGGATTTCCAAGAATTTCTTAATCTTATTGGTGGCTTAGCTGTAGCCTGCCATCAGTCCTTCACGGCCGCCCAGAAGCGCGTCTAACCCTCCCTGTTCCCTTCTGGCTACGAAGACATTACCTCTTCCTTCAGCCCACAGCTGCATTGAGCCCAGTACATCCACCACACCACGCAGCCCACTCCTGCTGGTAGAAATAAAACGGCTTTTTAAAAAAATGTACACTGAGAGTCAATAGATTTGTGCACGTGAGGGCATGTATCAGAGGAACGTAAGAGACGCCATTACTAGAAGCAGCTCAGTAACCATAAAATGTCCCTTGGCTGCACCTGTTGTTAATCAAAATCATCTGCAGCCGCTCAGATGGAGCAACGTCATGCGTTGTCAGCCCCCACTTAGGTCGTTTATCAAGTGTCTGTCTATCCCTGTCACACGTGTGTCAGGGGCCCCGAAGTTACAGTCAGCAGGGTCCTGCCTTCACTTCCTAGCGAGGGAGAAAACAAGGAGCAAACTGAGACTCCCCGTGTGAGGGGCGCTAGGCAGGAAGGAACCTGACTGGCGAGTCCCCAGGGCTGGGGGAAGCATGCTGAGATGTTAGCGGGAAAAGCAGATGGTGGAGAGGATGTGTCAGGAGAAGAGCGGGACAGAGGTGGAAGGAGCTGGGAAGTTGAGATGTGGGAAGAAGGGAGTTGTCCATGGTTTCCTGCCTAGGGGTGGTTTCCTCACCTGGGATTGGCTTAGTGGATATCAAGTCTGAATTCCCTAAGCCCTTTGCAGCAGGGAGAAAGTCTAGAAAGGTCAGAAGGCTGATCAGGGTTCAGAAAACAGAAGAGTGAGAAGGGAGGAGAGAGGATCGGGTCTTCACAGGAGAAATGATGTTTCCAGAGCACAGTGATACCTTATCCATTCCTGGGACTTTTAACCAATGGTTAAAAACCTCTCCAGATCATGGTTTATTCCTGTGTAAATTAAGTGGAATGGATCAGACCATTTTGGAGGTGGCTTGAGATTGTGATGACCCTGAAGGTCAGTGCCTCAGGCTTCTGCCCCACGTTTCTCAAGCTGAATAGTAGCTTCTTGATGGCGTGAGTAGTACATAGGTGGGGAAGTCTCTATATTCTCTTGGCTGACGTTTCCTATAATTAAAAAAGGACATGTCATTATCTTAAAGAACATTGCCGAGGAAGAGAGGAAAATATCAGGCATATTAGATTTATGCTGGTCTTTTTGCTATTCTACCAAGAAATTAATGTTTCTGCCTTAAGACACTGAGACTGGGAAATTCTTACTTGGATGGTACTGTAAGATGTTATTGGTAGTGGACTGTCAGTATTCCAATAATGAATCCCAGTCGAGCACCTCCTGTCATCAATGTGAGGTGACAGATGCTAGGGGAATGGGTTGGTTTGGGAGAACCTGAGGGCTTCAGTGACAGTGTCTTGTGTCCATTGGGAGGTTCAGTTACAGCGGTGCCCAATGGGTATTCGCTGAGTCTGGAGACACTCCCATTTTGAAAGGCAGGTAGAGGACAGCCTAGGACATGCCCACTGTCAAGGGAGAGGAGGCAACAAGAAGACTTGGGAATGGCAAACCAAGGAGAACCTGAAGAGGGAGGAGACACATTGTCAGAGCTGAAAAGTGAAAGGAACAGAGAACTCAGTTAAGATAAGGCTGGTGAGCCACCTTGAACAATTAGTTGACCTTTCAGTGCAGATGCTCCTTGGCTCTCCTTAGGTCTTGCCATCCTGACTCCATGCCCCACTTGTCTCCTCATCTGGGTCTTCAACCTGAGCGGCAAAGATGCCTCCTAGACTCCTTCACAGCAAATGACACAGGGACACTTGTTTGCGTATTGAGCAAATACTTCTAACAGGATGACACTATTCTGTGTGTCTGGAAAAGGGTAATAAAAATTAGCAGAGAAGATTCTTGTTCTCTAGAAACTTGTGTCCTTGGGTTCATCATACTTCAGACTGAAGCTTCCACCTTTCCCCATGGGCAGCCTGCCCTCTCTAAGGCCCCATCTTAGGAATTAACCAACATCCAGGAACATGGACGTCAGCTCTGACCCTTTTCTCTCATGCCACATTCCCACTGGACCCCCTTGTCTGTTCAATTCTCCACTCTGCTGAGGTTCCATCCCTGCTGGGCCACCACCTGTGGCCTGATGCTGCAGTGGCTCCCTAACTCACCCCCCTTCTGGCTTTGTCCTTCCAGTCCTTTCCTCGCCTGAATGGTCTGGATGCTGTCCAACTGAAGCCCTTAAAGACATGTAAGGACAGGTCCATTCCACCCTTCTTAGCTCACTGCCTCTGCTTACCTCCCTGCTCCTCCCCCACCACTATCAAATTCCAAGCAAAGTGAGCTTGTGTTGTTCCTTTCTGCACTAAGGTCTTGACTCACTCCTGCCTGAGCCCTGCTCCCACCCTAACCACAGCATTAACCCTTCATGTTCCTGCTCCCATCCAGTGTGCATTCCCAGCCCCTGTACTGACTGCCTGGGGCTCAGACTGCCTTGCTCACCATCACAACCTGATGTCTCTGGGCACAGGGTCTGGGACAAAATAGAAACAAGATACACATGGAGTAATGAATATCCAGAAAAGAGTAAAGGCCATGGGGCTGTGTCCACAGGAAAGTTTTCATTTTAATAGTGAGGACAAGCGTCAGAATGCAGGTGTTGAGTACTGGGTGGTGATGAAGAAACAGAAGCTCTGGGCTTTGAAAAAGCCAGTGTTTGTCTGGAAAGATGGCGCCGTCCACACGGCTGAGTCCCCAGTCTCCAATGCTAGCCCCGCAGGCTCCCCTAAGCCATGCTTTACCACAGTCATCTCGGGTATCTTGGCTTCCCTTGGTTGTATCTCATCAGCAGCATGGTGAAGTGTGATAGATTATAAAAGAAGAAATGGATTGGGATCAGCTTTGGAAATACTAACAAAGTGTGCTCAGTAGAATGATCACAACAGTTTCTCTGGATTCACAATCTGTTGAGTTACTAATATGATAGGAAAGTTGTGTATGACTCTCAAGTCAGTAGTTGTTTTACATTAAATAAAAGAAATAAAATACTTGTGTTCTTCAGAAAAGACAATGATTTTGACCAAAAGGATATATCCAAGATAAGGACTCGAAAGTATCTTTGGTTAGGGAAACCATTGAATGCTAAAAGCTTTCTCTGTTTCCCTATTTTTAAAGTTTCCTCCAAATGATTTTGATATAAGCCATCTACAGGACATACTTTGGGAAATTCCTCCCTCATTTTCCCTGTATAGTCTCAATGTCCTGGTGGTGAACTGTGTGTTGCTGAGTTATGATGTTTTAATCCCCAGCTCATGCATGTTTCCAGAATTCCTTGTTCGTTCATAGTTTCTCTTCCTAACTGTCCTGTGATTAGGATTCTTCTTGATGCAAATTAAAAAAAAGTTGATCTAAATCTGTTTAAACAAGCCAAATTTATTAGGAATAGCTTAGCTTACACACAGCTCCAAGCCAGTGTCCATCACTACATTCTTTACTTCAGTGTGGTCTTGAATGACTCTTAGCACTTGTATGATTACACTCTCTCAGAATCCCCTGGAACTGGAGGTAGTGGGGTGTGTGTGTGAGAATCACCTTTATTCCAGAACTTTCTGCAAACATACTGAGACTTCCTCCACATGGACCAACTTAGATCATGTATCTACTCCAGTCCAATCACTATGTGCCATTTACATTGGGTTTAACATACCCTCCACTGTTGGAACCAAGTTGGTCCCTATCCAGGCAATAAAAATCTAGAGTTAAAGCAATTCTTTAAAAAGAAAGACTAACAACAAGCACATTTGAAAATGAACTCTGCATCTTTCTCTAGGAGAAATCAAGCTTGCCTGCCTCATCACCAGCCCTCAAACAAACACCCTGTGGGCAAGGTTAAATTTCTCCTGTCTACTGCAGCCTAGACAGCAGTTTCCTCTGGGTCTCCTCTTTCGTCCTCATCCTTCCTCACCACCCCTTCACTGTAGCTTCTCTGCTGTTGCTGTGATAAAACACTCTGGCCCAAGTACTTCAGGGAGAAAGGCTTTACTGTGGCCTGCAGTCCAGAGGGATGGAGTTCTTCACGGCAGAGAAGGCAGTAGTCAGGGAAGATGGTGGCTAACTCACTCTTATCCACACTCAGGAAGCAGAAAGATCAGGAAATGGGGTTGCTCTATAAAACTCAAGGTCCATCCCCAGTTGATAAACTTCCCCCAGCAAGACTCCACCTCCTAAAGGTTCCACAACCTTCCCCAACAGTGCCACAGCTGGAGATCAACTGTTCACACACAGGAGACCGTGGGGACACTTTGCATGTAAAACACACCATTCAACAACCTTCCATCCTGCCCTTCCTACCTCTTCAGAAGCATCTTTCTACTTTCTGTCTTTATGAACTCCACCGTCCTCATAGAAGTAGAGTCACACAGTACTTGCCCTTTTGTGACTGGCTTATTTCATTTGTGATAACATCTCCCAGGGTCATGCCCAGGGTAGCATGTGACAGGATTTTCTTTTTGAAAGCAGATCTTGTTCCACTGTGTGCCCTACACTGGATAGTTTATAAAGAACAGAAATTTATTTCTCCCAGTTCTGGGGCTGAGAAGTCCAAGACCAAAACACCAGCTGATTCAGTGTCTGGTGAGACTTGTCGCTGTTTCTGATGGACCCTCCGACGCTCCCAATCTGTGGATGTGAGAGTCTGTGGATGTGAGAGATGCGGTTATTCAGATGACAGAAAAGCATAAAGAGAAGCCCACTCCCACAAGCCTTTCAACGATGGCATTAGCCTGGTTCCTGAAGGCAAAGTTGTGACTCAGATTGATCCTTCCTCCCAACGCTGTTCCATGGGGATTAAGTCTCAGTATGTGAATTTCAGAGCATCCTGTCTATGTGGTCTACACTTTTCTCCACTGTATCAGCTAAGGTTTGGCTGTCTTTCACCTTTTGATTCCTTTAAATAAAGGAATTCCTATAAACACAGATGCATACATTTGTACTCAAATCCCTGGGTTATATGAACAACCCAGAAACAGAATTGCAATATTGTGCATAATTCCATTTTTAACTGTTTGAGTAACTGCCAGAACATTCTTCAAAGTGTCTATCTTGTGTTATACTATGCCCTCCCCAACCCTGCATAAGTGACCCCATTTCTCCACATCCTTGGCAACACTTGTTTTTTCCTGTTTTGAAAGGATAGACATCCTAATGAGGTGAAGTAGCATCTCATTGTGGTTTTGGTGTATTTCCTTGATGATTAGTGATGTTGAACATCTATTCTTGTGCATATCTTCTTTGGAAAAATATCCTGAGTGTGCTCCTACCACTTTTTTTGAAGTTCAGGAGGTGAAGTCAGGATCTGGAACAGTGCTATGGAAGGGATTTACCATTGAGCTGTCTACAGCCTCCACTTTATGAATTTTTAATCAAAATTTTATTGTTATTTTGTTACTGAGTTGCAAGAATTATTACATGATTGCGATATTAACTCTTGTCAAGTGCATATTTGCAAGCATTGTTTCTCCTTCTTGTGGTTTACCTTCCCCTTCCCTTTTCCCTTTCCCTTTCCCTTCTCCTCCTTCTTCTTTTCCTCCCTTCTGTCCTCCTCCTTTTCCTCCCCCCCCCATCCTTCTTCTCCTTTTCCCCCTTGAGGCAGGATATCTCCAGGTAGCCCATGCTGGCCTTAAACTTGTGCTTCTCCTGCCTCAGCTGCTTGAGCACTGGAACAACAGGCATATGCCACCACACCCTGGTTTGCTTGTGTTCTTCGATCCACAGACTTTTTAATCTTTGAAAGGCTGGGGGAACCCCAGCTGAAAGTAGGGCATGGTAAAGAAAAAGAGACAGGACATTGACCTCAATAGTAAGCAGGGCAGGCAGATTTATTGGAGAATTAACCTGAAAAGGGCCTCTCCTACTGAGTGGAGATTTAGAGTGAGTGAGTGAGAGAGAGAGAGAGAGAGAGAGAGAGAGAGAGAGAGAGCGCCTTCCTACATTGTGGATGTGTCCCCCACCTCAGCTTCTATCATTCATCTTACACCTGGCTGTGCGTGAACCTCTCTGCTTGTTTCTTCCTTTTCTTTTAGGATCCCTGCCATTGCTTTCCCCAGTTCAAATCCTGATGTGTTTCAGTACACTACTTAGATGGTTTCTCTTCTTTCTGTTGTATTTTTTCCAGGGAATTCTGCCCCGTGTGTTTGTGTGGGTGAGTATGTCTGTACACGTGTACATGTGGCAGCCAGTCAGGATTCATCCTTGATCACTCCTCCACTTTATTTTCTTGAGATTAGGTTTCTCCAGGGTTATAAGGCCTTTAGAATTAGTTTGACTATCCATTTTTCTCTGAGCATTCTCAGGGTCCACCTTCTAAGGCTGAAATTACAAGTGGGGCTTCCATATCCACCCAATATTTTAAGTGGATCTGGGGATCTGAACTCTAATCCTGAAACTTACAAAGTACATGGGACCTGTCCCCAAGACCTAAACTCCAATTGCTTTAGCCACTAAACTATCTCCTTAGCCTCCTGTCTCATGGTTTTAACTAATATCTAAGATAAACAGACCCCCCCATCTTTATCTCAATGCTTTATCCTCCAACAACCCTGTAGCTTTTTCTACCAGGATGCCTATCAGTCATCACAAATTAAAAATGTCTACAGGTAGACTGAGTGTTGCAGTTCACCTGCATGGTTGCTGATAAATGACCATCAAATGGTTTAAAGGAACAAGGGGTTTATTTTCTTACTGATAGTCCAGTTACAGTTCTCAGTCCAGCTTGACAGGAGAGCAAGCACCAATACCAGGGCCAAGGGAACTGTCCACACTATTACCACATAACGGCTGAGAGACAGACAATCCTTACCTGCCAGACCATTATGTCTGGCCAACTGTACAGAAGGATGCCGACTCTCTTAACCAGCCCTCAGTATTTTATTCACCTGTTCAGGGCCTAGCCCCACCCACCATGGACCGGGCCTTACCCATCAGCTAGACAATCTCCTACAGGTTTGCTCTGGGCTTAACTCAACCACTAATTCTCTAAAAATGTGCCCGGAGGTCAAACCCTCAACTGTCAAGTTGACACCTGTGTCTAACTATGACACTGAGAATCTTTCTAAATCCTTTCCTTCCCATTCTTCTTCCTGAAGATTATTTCATGTTGATGACAAAAATGACCATGTTAAAGTCAACTTTCTGGTTGACTTTAAGGTATTTAACAGTTCAGTGACTTAAACATTCAAGTCTATAGGAATTAACCACAAACACTGTGAAATTTACCTTATAGGAATATGTGTTCTATCTACACTACCTAAGAGAGCATGCAACGGGGACCCTGGTTCCACTCGGCTGGGTTTGGCCACCGTGAAGTCAGGGTCGCTGTTGCCTTCATGCAGCCTATGATGTTGTAAGGGCCCTCAGCATTTGGTGGCACAGCTGAAACTGCAGACCCGTGTGGAGAGGGTGCAGGATGGCAGCAGCACTTTGTGCAGAATGCCTACAGGATGCCCTGTTCTTTGGTGTACCAGCCTGAAGCCTCCCCTCGGAGGAGTCCAGATGCTGTGCGCTGCTGTAGGAGGAAGTTGGCTGAGGAACTCTTTCAAGCATTAAGTGATGAATGACCACCTCCAAGTCCCTAGAAAAGTTTTCTCAAGTCAAACGATTTTTAGATATTTTAAACTCTCTCTGAAACCTTAGTGGAAGAGAGAGGCTCATGAGACTCAGGAAGTGTTGTAACTACTTTTCTTCTACTGCAGTGAAGTAATACTAGACTCAAGCAACTTAGGGATGAAAGGGGGATTTATTTAGCTTATGGTTCTAGAGGGAATATAGTCCATTATGGTAGAAATCAAATAGCAGAAGGAAAGTGTGCAGACAGAAGTGTTGGAGGCTGGTTCAGGTGACTTCAGCCACCCGAAAGCTAGAGCAATGTCCATTGAGAGGAAGCAGGGCTGGGCTAAACCTGAAGACATCCCTTCCTCCAACAAAGCCACACCTTTTAAAGGTGCTACAGCCTTCCATTGACACCAGCTAAAGATGCAAGCGGGGGTGGGGAGGGTGAGGGGTGAGGGGGTGTGGAGGGGGGGTGGGGGGTGGAAGTGGGAGGGGTGGGCAACTCACATCCAAACATTGACAGTGAGTAAACTAAACTTACAAGTCTCAGAAAGCTGAACCTTACAAGATTCATAGGGTCTCTCTCCATGGTTATAAGAACAGCACACAGTTACTGAAGAGTGATCTCAAACAGCACCCTGCGGTGATCTTTGGAGATGCAACTTTCCTGAGCTGTTGGACAGGCTGGGCTGGGCTTTTCGTGATGCAGTTGCCTTTGAATCATCTGTGCTCCTGTGAGTAACCCCAATACGCTCCTAGGTTCACTGTCCTGGCCCACTTACCAGCATAAACCCAGACTTACATGCAGGAAATAGAAATGAGAGCAGTAGGAATTGATCAGGCATCGGGTCAGAAGGAGCCTAGGATGTCCTCCATAATCTAAGCCAATTTTATTGTGGCATACTTGAGTATTTATAGGGGAAAAAATCAAAGAACAGCAGGGCCAAATTCTTTACAGGATTATGTTCCATGTATACATTCTGGGCTAGCAAAGAAAAGGCAGGAGTGACATCTACTTGCTGTGTGGGACCAAACATGATGTCTCCAGGTAGAGTTAAAAGCAGGCATGATACTTAGTTGCTAAAAGGAAATGGACAATGAATGTCTCAAAGCAGAGTTACCTGGTCCATGCATTAACATATCGCAAATGCATAGGGAAGGAACTGTAAGGGGAAGTTTTAACCTCATCAGTTCTGAGAAGAACAAAAGCGATCTAAGAACAAACAGCAGGTAAATTCAACTCCCAGAGGAAGGAATTCACTGCCATTCATTGTCTATGCAGACAAGAAGCAAACTCAACTTCCAAATGAAGGAATCCACCTAACAGTTGTCCATTTTAGATGCTAATGTGTCATTCTCCAGAGAGCAGACTTTAGGCCTGACAACCTCCACAGTTCACTAAGCTGGAGTCTGGTGGAATCATTTCTTTGTTCTCTCAGCAATGGATGAGCAGATAGTTGCTTATGTGTCTCCAGGAAAAGTCACATGACAGAGTTAAAAAAAAATCTTGCACAGGGGTGGGCTTGGCACCAAAGCCTTTCCTTGTTGTGCTGTCTTGTCACAGCTTGTGGTGCTGGGACAGTACATCTGACTTCCATGATATCTTCGGGTGTTCACCAGTAAAATTTCCAGGTGGCCCAGGAGACAGCTATCAATCCAGAAATGGATCAGGTCTCACCCGCCTGGATGCTCTTGTGGAGCCTCAGGGCTGCTCAGCGTGACTGGAGCTCTGCTCTCAGTCTCAGGCCAGCTCACACAGTTTTATCGCCCCTCCAGTACCTGCCTTCTTCTTTCCTTACAGCTCTGTTCATTACACTTCCAACAAAGCTATGTCCTTCCCTCTTGTAGTCCAACCTCAAGTCTTGGCTCACCAAGTCCTGGAAATTCAACACACCTTTACTCAACCCCTGCTGGATGCTTTCCGCATGCATTCGGTGAGAGCCAAGGGTGAGGCATCTTTCTTTTCCTGTTTGAGCCCTAATGTCAGACTTTCCTAGCTCACAGCTACACCAGCTTTTGGAGGGAGGCCTGTCACACCTCTTTCGCTTTGGATTATTTTCTTTTGTGAAGGAAGGAAGGAAGGAAGGAAGGAAGGAAGGAAGAAAGGAAGGAAGGAAGGAAGGAAGGAAGGAAGGAAGGGAGGGAGGGAAAGAGGGAAAGAGGCTGTCACTTTCCCTCTGACTTAGTCAATATCCTCTAGAATGACTATTTATAATGTTGTAGAGCGAGGGGGTTCTGAAGATGTGGGGTGAAATGATCAATGTTTTGTGACATTTTATGTTATTGTAAAAACTGTATGTAGATTAAAGATACAATTTAACTGTTAAAACAGCTTCACCATTTAAGGCTGAGAGCAAGTATTTAGTCTTTCACTTTCTCTCTTTCTTGTTTTTTTGTCTTCTTTACCTCTCTCCTTCCTTCCCTCTCTCCCTCTTTCCTTCCTCCCTCCATTCTTCTTTCCTCCCTCCCTCCCTCTTTCCTCCCTCCCTATCTCTTTCCTCCCTCCCTCCCTCTTTCCTCTCTCCCTCCTTCTTTCCTCCCTCCCTCTCTCTTTCCTCCCTCCCTCCCTCTTTCCCTCCTCTCTCCCTCCCTCCCTCCCTCTCTCTTTTTCTTTCTTCCCTCCTTCCTTCCTTCCTTCCCTCCCTCCCTCCCTTCCTTCCTCCCTTCCTCCCTCTTTCCTTCCTTCCTTCCTTCCTTCCTTCCTTCCTTCCTTCCTTCCTTCCTTCCTTCCTTCCTTCCTTCCTTCCTTCCTTCCTTCTCCCTCTTTCTTCTATTTCTTTCCTTCTGTCTGCCATGAAACCTAGACCTTGTCTGTGCTAGGCAATGTTGTTCTGACATTTGGTGATGGCTCCTGGCAACAGTAAACTCTTAGCAGGAATATCTGTGTCTAAGGTAGGTTGAGTGAGGTCCTCTTCAGAGTGTAATTTTGAAAAGTGAACTTTTTCCCTATGATCTGAATGTGTTCCCTGAGGCACCCCTGTTGGGAGGTAAGGCCTAATGGGAGGTATTTAGGTTATAAGGGCTTTGCCCTCATAATAGACTAATGTCATTATGAAAAGACTTGTCAAGCCTTTAACTCCTGCTCTCAGGAGACAGAAACCGATTTAGAGGATCCAAATTCTGATCCTTTTGCTTTCATCTATCTATTGGGATAAGGTCTCTCACTGACCCGGAGTTCAGCAGTTTGGTTACACTGGCTGGCCAGCAAGCTCTAGGCATTTGCTTGTTTCTACACCCCCTTCCCCATATCTCCAACACCGAAGTTACCACCTTAAACTGCCACATAGTACTTTTTTTTCTCCCACATTTTATTTTTTTCCTAATCATACAAGCTCAATAGGTACTCCCTGTCCTCTCCCTCCCTCCTCCCCTCCATAGTCATCCCTCCTGTACTCCCCCCTTTCCTCCTTCCTTTCACTCCCTCCCTCCCTCCTCCTCTTCCATTGTCTCCCCTTTCCTCTCTCCCATCCCCTGGAGCATTCTTTTGTGTGAAAGCCAAACCTCCTCTGAGTCCTCTACCTTAGTGAGGCATAGGAGCCCTTTCTTGGGCTCCCCCGCCTCTTAGTATGGGAACTCTATTTTGACTGTTAATCCCTTACCTCTAAGGATCCTACTGCCCTGGAGTCTTTCCCCCTGTGATCCATGCTAGACTTTGGGGGATCATTGACAGGTCAGCCATCATACAGTACTTTTTATGTGGGTGTTAGATATTCAAACCCAGGTCTTCATGATTGCACTGAGCTATCCCTTCAGCCCCCAAATAATTTTCCCCTTCATTGCTTTTAGCGGCCACATGGTATATATAACAGGAATCTATTTGGTTAGAGTTTAAGATTGTTCAAGAGCTCTCTGTTGTTGTGAAACACCACTTAAATCAAGCAGCTTAAAGGGAGAAGGGAGATTTATTTAGCTTACAGTTCCAGAGGGGAGATATATGGTTCTTTATAGTAGAAAAAGCATGGCGTGTGTAGGGGTGTTGGACTAAGTCACGTCCATCATGGAGGTAGAGCTGCAAACTGCTTACCGCCAACTCTAAGAGCAGACTTACTGGCTGAAACTGGGTGGAGTTAACCCACCTCAAGGCTTAGCCCCTGACTTCCTTCCTCCAGCAACACTCCACCTTCTAAAGGAACCACGACCTTCCCAAACCACTGAAGATTCAAACACTTGCGCCTGTGGGGGACAACTCACATTTTGAGCCATGATGCCCCCAACCCCAAATAGTTTTCTCCTTCGTTGCTTTTAATGGTTACATGGTATAATTGGAATCTATTTGGTTAGAGTTTACGAGTGGACAGAGCTTTCAATGCTTGGGCCCTGTTCCTGACCCTTCCCCTGGAATTTGGGTGTGCTGTTTTCCTAAGACCCTAGAGGTCCCTCTGCTGTCTTAACTGGACCTTGTGATTCGTTCTCTTTAACATCTGGTGTAGCTTAGGCCACTTTACCATAGGCGGTGCTTCAAACACAGCAAGTACAGACTTGCCTTGGAGCTTGTGAACAGTTACTTTACCATAGGTGCTGCTTTCAAGTGTAGTGTGTGCAGAGTTGCTGTGAGTCATGTGAACAATTCAGAGATCATGATTCAGGAAGTCACTAATGTACATTTGAACATCTCACTCACAAAGCCTGCTGGTTTTTTTTTTTTTTTTTTTTTTTAGTAAGAATATAAGAAGCACACTACATAGGATTACAACCCCCTTCTTTAACTCCATGGGAGTCTTAAGAGTTAGGTTCTTCTCAAGGTAAGGTGCATTAAACTACTCTAGATCTTGAGGAGAAAGAATCAGAAGGTTGAGTTGAGGTTAGTGGGGGCACCTTTGGAGTCTGAGGAAAATGACACACTAAGAAAGTAGAAATTTAAGGTGAAGGCCAGCAGATGGCAGGTGGAATGGAATAGGGCAGGGAGCCTGGTTTTAGACATACCTGACCATGAATACCAAAGATTGTCATCTTATACCATCTGGTCTGTTGAATACTTGAACTTGAGCAGGTCAGCCTGGTTTAATGGTGTGGAGTTAAGGAAAGCCAAAGTTTGTAAAAGCCCACGACCTACATCACCCACATCGGCCAGACATTCTCTAAGTTTTGAGACTAGACAGAAATGGACTTGAGCTATCTCCACACTAATATCCATGGCTAGTAGATGTGTCCAGCCCTTCTGGGGGAATCTGTGCAGACCTCTGGGCTCACATTCTTGTAGCCATCTCCTCTCACTGTAGGCTTTCAGTCTCCTAGACACAGACAATCCAAGTTTTCTCTTGCTGGATTCCTACCCTTTTCTTCCTGTGTATATTGTTTTTAGGATTAGGTGTCTAGGCAGGATCCCATCATATCTCACACAGCCTTTTGAAACCTGTGGACCCTTCCTAATTCTTCTTTTCCCTCTGAGAAAAACCCAGCTTCCTCTCTGTGAATGACTGGCAGTTCCTCAGTCATCTCCAGGTGGTACATTCTCAGTTCATGTCAAGACATTTTTTTCTTGGCAACTCCACACCAAAGAGATATTTTATCATTACATGAGAATTTTCTCCTTCCTTATGGTCATGCCGGAACCTGTCCCTGCACAGGTGGTGGGGAATCACTTCTGGCTCCATAGCTACCCATCTGCAACTGTGAGTAGAGACCCTCAACCGTGTAATTTAAACACATCATTATACTCATAGATTAGAGCTCTCAGCACTTCATTGAGAAGCATCTTCTTGCAATAGAAGGTGTTTAATGTAGGCAAACCCAATTGGCCAAAGTGCAGAGAATAAGTGACTGTGGAGTGCTCAGCTCTAAACAGGACATAAAAACACCCCCATCCCATGGCTCTGATGGAGCAGTAAGACTGTAAGAGCCTGAGGGTGTGGACTGGTACTGCCAGACAGTATCCTCTGGTCACAGCAGGGCAGCCACAATAAGAGCTCACTGCAGTGTTGTCTACTTGCACAAAACCTAAACAACAGTTGGATGATTACATTTCTCCATGGATGAGGGAAGATTTCAGGAAACACTCCATCTCCTAGAGAGACTATTTAAAGCTAATGTCAGACAGAAGAAAGGGAACTTCTCTACTTAACACTTTACCCACCGATAAATCACCCATATCCTGCAAGTACTTAGACTACTACCCAGAAGAAACCCAGTGGATTACACATGCAAAGAGACTTGAAATAGGAAGGAGACATGCTGAAAGATGAAAGTATGAAGCAGGACAGGGGTGGGTGGGTAATTGTTGGGCCCACCCAGGAATTACCCCAGGGCATAGCTGAGCACATGGACCAAAAATGGCACTGTGTCCTGGGTGTAACCCTGATTGCATTACAGAGAGCCCTAATTGGCTTTCAGGAGTTGACCTGCCTTCCTTACTGAGATACGTTGAGTCTGACCTGTAAGGCTTGCATGCTGTGTTGACCTTTGACACAATTGGCTGCCCGTTTCTCGCCCTGTGGTCCTTTGTCTATATAAGCCATTTTGTTACCCCCAATAAATGGAGATTTGCTCTGACAAACTCCCCGCCAGTGTCCAAGTCTCTGGAGTTGAGGCAGAGGAGCGGGTGGTGAACTTGCCTATCTTCGTCCTAATGGCCTGGAGTCATGTCCTAGTGTGTGGGTGTGTGTGTGGGGGGGTGTAGAGACCCCTCAGGTAATGTGATTGGCTAGTAATGGTGAAAACACATATGCATGTGTTTATTTATGCATGAAAGTGCTAAAGAATATTAATAATAATAAAAAGATCTTCAGCCAAGTCTTGGCCTACATGTTTGTTTATTAGCAAATGATCAGCCATCTACTCACTCAATGGAACTCCAGTAGGAACTCACAGGGATGAAATAGACACATGGGCTGTGTGGGAAGCAACAACTTCCTGTTCAGGAGATTTTGGGAAGGAAAGTTATAATGGGATACTTTTTATTCACACGTTTTAACTTTTCTGAAATTTAAATGTGTCTTTTTCCTTTTATTTACATTATGTTGCATTTCTTCTCTGTTCATAATTGGGCTCCTTTCTTCTGTGAAACCTTTCCTTCTAGGAGCAACTTTGTTTTTCAGTGTCCCTGGGACGTTTCAAGCATGATGATCCTAGCACGAGCTCTGTAAGCACAGTGGCATATGGCAGGTGCTCTGTTTATTTGGATATGTCACAGTTACTCTGCTTCGTTGCTGTGAAACAATGCATACGCACAACTTAAGAGAAGAAAGGAAGATTTATTTGACTTATGGCTCCAGAGAGGATGTAGTGTGGGGGTTGCTAGGCCAAAGCCTGCACTCTGGATGATACATTAGCAACTGGAACGGGCCATTGAGTGACTCCTCCCTTGAGCAGTTGAGTTTGCCTCTTGCCTGTAAGACAATGATAGGCTGAACTCCCTCCTTGGAAGTTGAGAAAACTCCCAGGTCCTTTGGAACCCTTTTGTTTCTCTAAGAAACCGGCTGGGCTGTTCCCCTCCCCATCAGTTCTTTCCTGCTTATCTAAAGAGATGTTAATGCATGGACCAGGTAACTGTTTTGAGGCATACATTGTCCATTCCCTTCTAGCAACAAGGTGACTTGCCAGTTTAGCATACCTGGCGATATGTCTGCCCCAGGGCAATTGGGTGTCACTCCTGACTTCTCTTTGTTAACCAAAATGTATGCGTTTTACATAGTCCTGTAAAGAATTTGGCCCTGCTTCTTGATTATAAAAACCCTGTATGTTGGGGCTGGAGAGGTGGCTCAGAGGTTAAGCCTCTGCCTTGAAGGCGGAAGGTCCTGAGTTCAGATCCTAGACCCCATGTATAGACGTTGGGCAGAAGCGGGGGCGGCTTGCATTTCTGGTCCTGGTAGGGCGGAGCCTGTGAATCTCGGGGCAGAGTAAACAAGGAGGAGGTGGAGGCGGTCCATGGTGGTTCCTGAATTCGTCTGTGGGTGGTTCTACACACATACATGCACACATGCACAATTGAACAAAAATGAAATAAAAAAAGAAAAAAAAAGAAAAAAAACCCCTGTATGTTACAATAAAGTTGGCTTGGATGATAGCGGACATCCAAGACCCCCTCTGACCCAAAGCCTAAAACTTTTAATTCCTACCACTCCCACTTCAGATTTCCACGTTTGTAGATTCGGGTTCGTGCTGGTTCATGGGCCCGGACAATGTAGTCCTTTATGTAGGCAGGAATCGCACAGCAGAAGGCGTGGCTGGAAGCAGAAGCACGAGGATGGCTCAGGTCACCGCAGCCATCATGAATGCTGAGAGAACAACTGAGAAGAAGCAGGGCTGGGTTACCAAACCTCAAGGCCTGCCCCCTGTAACATGCCTTCCTCTAGCAAAGCTTCACCTTTCAAAGGTTCCATGATCTTCTCAAACATCAACACAAGCAAAGGATTCAAATACATGAAGCTGGGATGGGGGAGAACTCATGCCAAACCATGACAGATATGTTCAATTACCAGATAATCTGTGTTGCAGCCCTTAAGATCAGCTGTACTTTATACACATATTCAGCAAACATCCAACACTCCATTTTGGGCCCCTGACCTCTTGTGGAGCCCTACCATTGGCTGCCCACATGTAGCACTTTGATGGCTAGAATGTTAGAATGCTGCTCACTGCTTTAATTTAGATTAGTGGCTCTTCACTTTGATGGCCTGGGAAGACTGGTAGGTGTTCCTAGAGTAAACACAAAAATTTGGACTTCTTCATTTGTATTGTTTTGTGAGTGTATTAGTCAGGTTCTCCAGAGATGCAGAATTGATACAATGAATATATATATATATGGAATGTATTGAGTTGGCTTACAGATATGGCTGAGGTAGTCCAATGATGGCTGCCAGTGGCTGCTCAGTTCAGTAGTCAAGTGGGTGATGGCTGAATGCTGGAAAATTCCTAGAGTCTTTAGTTTAGTCAACAACTTGGAGGATTAGAAGGCTAGAGGGTCAAAGAAACCGGGCAGCCAGAAGGAAGAGCGATTCCTAGCACAGCTGCAATAAGCATCTTTTCTCTTTAGTGGCTCCTTTTTATATGATGCAGTACTGGGAGGATCCTATGAGATCTTTGGAGGTTCTGATAGGATCTAGGGTGGGTATAATCCTTCCAGATGGTCTTAGTTGATCTTTACAGCCCAACCTAGTTAATACCAGGTGTGTCAAGTTGACACCCAGGCTTAACTATCACAGTGGGATTTTCCAGGTCAAAAGGATAGAGAACAATTTTCACATATCTGTTCAGGCTGCTCACTTTATAGCCCATATATATTCGTGTGTGTGTGTGTGTGTGTGTGTGTGTGTGTGTGTGTCCTTGTATGTGTGTGTGCACAAGAGGGCACTTGAGTATGTGTGCTTGTGGAGGCTCAGGGTGACACTAGGAATCATCCTGCATTGCTTTACCTCCTTATTGCTTTGCTCTGGGGTTTCCCAGGCTCTACTTTCCAAGGCTGGAATGGTGGGCCGCTGCCATATCCCCTTAACTTCTGTAATTTTATGTGGGACCTGGGATCTGATCTCAGGTCCCTTTGCTTACAAGGCAAATATTTCAATTCATGAGCCATCTTTCCATCCTGCATGTATCTTAAATATGAGGTTTATATTTAATGTAAAGTTCGGTTTCTGCCCCAAATATTTCTCTGTAGTTGATGCCTCTTACAATCCACTCTCATAGAAGAAAAGAAACTCACCATCTATTATAAAAGATAACTTAAGTTAGAGATGAACATGAGAAGGGGAGTCTTCTGTCCATTTAAGTTCCAAGAAGGAGCTTATGATGCAAACCACCACTGTTAGTCTAGGATGAGCCCCACACAGTAGCAGCCTTTTCTTCATCCCCTCCATCCAAATGAAAGGTCCACATGGGACATTACACTAAAGTGCCACAAGGTGGGGCACACGCCTAGACCGTGAAGACTGTCTTACAGTCCACACACTACCAGAAGGAGGTCCTTTCTGGATAATGTGGTTGGAAGACAACTGAGAGGTTACATAGATCGTGGATGAGCTGGCTCAAGCCCGGTGAAGACAGACTCTGTGAGGATGGAGATTGTGGGGACTTGGTAGAAGGAGGCTTGTAAATCATGAACAGCAAGGGAAATCAGGAGTCATTTGCTGTTGATAACTAATGAGTGAATGTCTGTACCGGCTAGAGGTGGGCAATGTGGTTAGAATACCATGTTCTGGAAGGCTTTTTAGAATACTCACTGAGTGTGTGCTGGTTTTGGTGTGACTTTGTATCGCTGATCATTCTGAGGTAGGGGGGCCTTCCTAAGAGTCCTCACAGCTTCCACTATCCTTCATATTGACATATGGTCTCTTTCTTGCTGTCTCCTATCATCTTAGTATCTTGAGGTCTGGTTTCTCACTTCGTACTTGATGTCACTAGCTGTTTGAGTTTCACCAGGTGACTTCCAAAGTCTGTGATTCATGGCTCCAATCTCTCATTTGTCATTTCCTAACACGCTATGATTTTAGCTTCTGGTTTTTTACTTCATGACACTTATCATTAGGATCTGGTTTCTGGACATCTTGGGACTCTTGCTTCAGGTCTCCTAGGTTTTCTTTTTCCTTTAGTTGATTTTTTTAAAGTACTGTTTTGTGTTGCCCTTGACTCTCATATTTTATCCCACTTTCCTTTAATTCAGGACTCAGCGTGTATGTATTTCTCTCTCTCTTTCTTTTTTTTTTTTTTTTTTTGCATGTGTGTATGTTTCTGTGTGTCCATGTGTATCGGAGGGCACTGTGTGTGTCTGTGGAGGCCCAAGGGTGACTTTGGGAATCATCCTGGAAATTCCACCATTTCCCCCAGGAATTTTTATGTGAGATCTGGAATCCAAACTCAGGTCTTTCTGTTTTTGAAGTAGAGGCTTAACTCTTGAGTCATCTTGCCAGCCCCATGTATGCATCCTAAGAGTTTTGTTATTCAGAACACCAGCAAAATGAACTCACTGAAATACATTTCTGTTTCACCATCATGATGAAGCTGTTGAAGGATTCACTTTTGCTACTCCAGAATTATTTGCTTTCTGTGAGGAAAAAACTTAAGACAGGAAATAGTTTTTAAATAATTTGTTATTTTTCCTTCTCTACTTTGTCACTTGGAAATTTTCTCAGATATCATTTAAGAGCCTTATTGTCTAGATTTTTTATTTTGTTAGTTTTCTCACTGGATAATATTTTCTGATAATTTTAAATTATCTGTGCATTTAAATTTTTTTCCTCAGGTATTATCTATATAGTTTTCTTTTGAGATCATGGTGAATGAAATATCGATACTTAACAATTATTGCTAAAACAGAGCATGGTTTCATTGACTATTAATTGTTAATGCCATGTTTCCTTCTGCACCTCTTATTGGTAACTTCTTTATATGTCATCAAACTGGAATTCATCTAAGCAAGAGACAAACCTTCCTTTGATATGTACTTTTTTCCCAAGTCAACAGAGCAAGCTCCTCTGTTTCCATTAAAGGTTAACCCATTTATTTACACTCTGGAATTCACCCCCTTTACTCTAGAAAAATGGAACTGCTTCATACGATCTCCCTTCCTCTTGATCTTTCTATATTTTAGTTATCTCTGGATGGTTCCTTTCATATTAATGTTATTCTTTATTGGCTCTCATGTTTGAAAAATTTTCCTATATATCTCATTCACGTATCTCAGTCTTCTTCTTTATATTATTCAGTATCTTTCTAACCTTTCATTGCCGAGATTCTTCAGAGAGTTATTTGCACATGTCTTCACGTTATCTCTCCTTATCCTAGATTTATGTCATCCTGCATCCATCCCAGCGACTTCCTTGATATCAAGTACAGTGGACATCATCCTCTCTTTATCTGACCTCCCAGTTTCAGTTGACACATCAGATTAATGATTATTTTGAAAATATTTTCTTCTTTGTGGGTCATCCTTTCTGGTATTTTCCTCTTATTTCTGTTAGAGTTGCCTTCATGTTGCTGACAAATTCACAACCAAAGACCTTAGGGAGGACAAGGGAGTTTTATTCTTAGGATTCTCAACTATAGTTCTTGTCTAACTTGACAGGGGAGCTCATACCAACACTAGGAGCCTAGGGAACTAGAGCTGTGTGGCTGATATGTCTCTTAGTGGGACCAGGTGTACAGCAGGTGTGAGCACTGGCATAAATAGACTAGGACTGACTTCTTACGCTGATCGTAATCAGTTGGCTAGGTTGACTATGAGACAAGTTTATATTCCTGCAGTCCTCAAGGCTGTTCAGGATCAGGTTGGTTCTCTGGCCTCAGTAGTACTGTAAAGCTGCTTATGAGCTTGATATGTTTGTAGTGGCCCAAGTACTTACCTCTCTAAGGGAGAAGAATGCTGCATCTGTATTAATTAATCAATCGATATAGTACAAGGTACAGTTAGGAGACTGAGAGAACAGATGTATGATCTAAGACAAAGAAGCTTAAGGATGGCTGGTTACTACTTCTGGATCTGCTCCCTGACATAATTCTTTTTGGCTCTTGCTTCCTTAACTTTTTGCTACTCTTTGAGTTCTCCACATTATAGGTCATTTAGCTCCAGATGGTATTGTCTCAGGCTTATCAAGTAGTACCATCAATATCAGTACCTCATTCCCACTGCTGAGGACATTTCAGATTTGAAATGATGCCACAGTTCAGACTTAAACCTCAAAACTATCACCATTCCCTCCCAGCTCCACAGTGCTGCTTAAGCCTTTTGCCTTCTGACAGATGAGCAATGTTACAGAAAAGTAACAGACAGCTAAGGAGATGACTCAGGGGTAAAAGACCTGCATTTGGATCTCCAGATCCCAGTGAAAATGTTGGGCAGATATGCAATTCTGGCCCTTGGAAAACCCCAGAGCAAAGCTATAAGGAGCTATAGCAATCCAGAATGATGTCACCCCTTGGGCCTCTACAGGCACACACACTAAAGTGCTAGTCTTGTTTTTTTTCTCTCTCTCTCTAAGAAAAGAAAAGGAAAAAAAAGAAAGAAAAGAAACGAAGAAAAACAGCTTTCAAAGACAGAAAACAGCAAGGTTTACCTGTGCACCGGTGGGGTCCAGGGAGAATTCCTTTCTCCCAAAACTGGGCATTGTTATTTCTTTCACATTTCTTTATATTTTTATACTTTCTGGCTTTGCTAATTTTTACTTAAGCAGTTCCGATCCCTACCCCTGGCTCAGGCTTCTTGTTGCTTCAGCTGGGCAGAGTAGACCACAGCAGCAGAAATCAGCAGAAACTGTCATCGGAAGCAAAAGAAAAATGTATTAAAGGAAAGTCACTACTTAAACAAAGTCTGTGTATGTGTTTGTGTGTGTATCTGTGTGTGTGTGTGTGTGTGTGTGTGTGTGTGTGTGTGTGTGTGTGTGTGTGTGTTTGGGAGACAGGGTTATGTGCAGACAAAAGGCCAAGAATAAAAGCCAAGATTTTCTGTCCATGACTATTTGGGGCCTGACTCAAGTGACTGGTGATGTCTCACAAACGTCTGCAACCTAACTCAACAACCTATGGCACCTTACCCTAAATGGCCAGTTTCAAGAAAGACACCTGGTGCTATAAAACTTGCATAACCTGATAGTGAGATGCCTACTTATCTGTCTAGATATGGATGCTATAAAATGGCACATGAGAGAAAGCCAAGTAACTTCCTTATAACTGTGATCCCTATTCCCTCCCATTTTCTTTTAAAGAATCTGTCACTGTGTCTTTGTTGCTCCCTGCATTATTTTCTTTAATAAGTTTTATATGCATTTGTTCTGGTGGGGCAAATACTTCCATCCCATGTCTCTGGCTTATACGCATTTACTAGCAAATTAGAATCAGGCTGGCTTTTTCCTGCAGGCTGTAGGCACTGCACTCTCCCTGTGTCCTTCCCTGCTGGGCTCAGAGGATCCAGACACATTCTCTACTCATGCCCATATTCTCAGGGAGCTTTCTCATTCAATTTTTTGATTGATGTTACTGTAACAAAAAATATCTAAAGCTGGAGTGATGGCTGATATTAATTGTCAGGTTGACAACCTGACACTTAGGAGTTAGCCTCTGGACCTACCTGAGAAGTATTTTCTAGATTAAGGTTGGTCACTGGGCATGTCCACGAAGAATTATCTTAGTTGCAAGCAAGGCTGATGTGGGAAGATCTGGTCCATTGTGGGTATGGTTATTTTTTCAGCAGGACCTCTGCACCTGCACAGAAATGAGAGGAGCTGAGCATTGGCAAACAGGCATACATTCATCCCTCTTTGTTTCTTGACTGGACATGGTTGGTCTCTGCTGCTGTGACTGTCCTGCCATGATGGGCTGCCTGGAATCGTGACTTGGAATAAACCTCTTCTCTCTTAAGTTTATTTCTTGTCAGGTACTTTGTCACAGAAACGAGGTGAGTACTAAAACATCTGGGTGCTTTATAAGCAGAAGAGGTTTATTTAGCGTGTGGTTCTGGAAATTCTCCCTTCCCCTCCCCGTTCCCTGCCCTCTCCTCACCCCTCCCCTCCACTCTCTCTCTGTTTCTCTGTTTGTCTCTCTCTCTGTCTCTGTCTCTCTCTGGAAGTAGCCTGGTACTGTGAGAACTGCATCAATTTCTTCATTAAAGTCCTACCTCTAAAAGGTCTTTACATTTCTCACACTGTTATGATGGGGACCAAGACTTTAGCACATGAACTTTTGGGGGACACATTGAAATCGCATTCAAAGCAAAAACAACTTGGCACTTGGTTTGGTCCTCCAACCCCATCTTCAAGTTTTAAACATATTTTTATTTGATTTATTTGGGAGGGATGTTCAGAGTACAACTTTCCTTTCATCATGCGGCTTTGGAGACTGAACCTAGGTCACCAGGTTTAGGAGCAGGCTCCTTACCTACAGAGGCATCTTGATACTCCACTGACCTCAGTTTCTGCTGTCTTTGTCATGGCTCATGATGTTTTTGCTACACTATCTTCCTTGGCCACGCCAGGCATACCACCCTCAGGGCCTTGGCACGTGCTGTTCCCTGGGATGGTTTTTCACTCGGGACCATCACTTGGTTACCTCCTCCCTCCTCCCTAGGTCTCTACTCAGGTGCCACCCGGCCTCCCTCCCTTGAACATTATCACGTCCCCAAACATCTTCCTATCCTCTCACTGCTTTTTATTCTCTCTCACACGTATTTCCATATGAAAAAATTTTAAAGCTTTGTGTATTATTTTCTTCATTAGAATGTAGCTCGAGGAGGTAGGGTTTTAGTCTGCTTGTTCCCTGCTTTCTTTTTAACACCCAGAAAAGGCCCCAAATAGCTCAAAAGGAAGAGCAAGGAAGAAGACAATAAAATATCTTTTCAAAGAAAAACAAGAATTATTCTCTTTCTCCAATGCTTCCAATCTTTATAGCTGAGGAAAATAACACGCAGGAAAATATGATCGGCCAATAGGCATTCATCTGCGTGCCATGCCTATGATTGGCATAACAGTTAAAGGATCAGCGAAAACTTCACCACTGGAGGAAGACTAGTCTCTGGCTTTAAGGAGAAGGTATAATTGAAGAAGTAGAGAAGAAAAACAAAGCCCTTGAGGGAGGGTGAGCTACAGACCAAAGTTTCACAGAGATGGGGACAGTATTACTATTTTCCTCTGGGTAGTGGTTTGCACTACTCTCTCTGCTTGTCTTTTTCATGAGCATAGGGAGCATGGTTTTTCTATTCTCCTGGGCATGCCTTATGTCACCACAGTGCCTGGCACATCACCAGTGTATGCTTAATAAGTATGCTAAAATGCATTCAATCCCATTAATGTCCCTATAAACTTAGTAGAGTAAGGGTTCAAAGCAAGGGTTAAAGGCAATTAGATGACCAACCCGATGGTCTCAGAAAGATTGCTACAGGAACTAGTGGCCAATTATAATTAGAGGGATGCACGATAGAGACTGGATCAGTTTAGGCTTGATGTGGTACAGGGGAAAGTATAAGGTGTCGCTGAGGGATCTTAAGTAGGGCAAGTGAAGAGATGAAAACAGCTTCTTTCAAAATTCATGAGCAGTTTCAGTGGGAAAAAGACTGAAATCAGGCAACTTAGCTAAGAGGATGTGGGAGTGACCTCAGCCAGTCGTTTTCTATTCAGTGACTACGAAGCCATGATACGCATCTGGGGCTGAACTCCAGCCTAGGGAAGGAGAGCAGGGTGGGAGAGTTCTGAACCTTTGCATCAGAGTTTATAGATTGAGGGCAGCTCTACGGTGAGCACACCAACAATTAGAACATAAGGAGAAAGTTAAAAACAGAAGCAGCACAAACTGTGGACTTTGGGGAGGTAAGAACTGCTGGGATTCTGGCAAGGTCACAGTAGGGGAGACAGGATTCCTGACCTTGCCTCCTTTTGGATGTGCTACTCTGTCAGCTGATGTGCTCTTGTTTACTTCTCATTGCTTGTCTTTCCCTTCCCTCATTAGAACACAAGCTCCAAGAAAAGGAGTTTTTACTTGTCTCTGTAATAGCCTTAATTCCTATTAATTCCACACCTAATTTCTGGCCCTGTCATTGATTTTTTTTAACAGTCAACCTTTTAGGGATAACTCAGGGGTAAGGCACCTCAGAAACCCATATGGAGGAAAGAGAGGAGTGATTTTTGAATATTGTCCTATGACCTTCACTCATACTCCCTAGCATGCACATGTATTCTCTCTCTCTCTCTCTCTCTCCTCTCAAATGAATAAAATAAAAAAATTAGAATGAGTGAATAAAGTATGGTATGGTGGAGGAAAGATTGTTAGGCTCAGAAAGGTAATAGCTCACAAATATTAGGAAGTTCCCGAAACTAACAAAACATTGGGATTGGGGTCTCCCCAATCTAAAGAAGGCAGTAGACAACTGCTGAGGGAGGAGACTTCCTAGCCAACCTAGCAGTCTGGAGGAGACTGTCCAATGAATGGATCCTCACTCATTCCTGGGTCACAGATTCTGAATGTCACTTAGGCTGCGGTGGGTTTTTCAGTGACATAGTTAACCTTTGATTCATCCCTGATCCTGTAAGGAACCCTCACCTGTATTTCTGAAAGAAACCAAATGAATTCATTAGTTTGTTGGACTTTGGTGCAATCATTACTTTATCTGTCACTGGATTTCTATCTGAAGTGAATAGATGCTTGTGGGACATCTCACCAGGAAAAGCGTCACTGGGATTGGATCTCACAGGACAGGGAGCATTTGGATAGTCAGTGCTTTAGTTAGTGGAGTCCTGTGTGGAATGCAGAGAAGCGATTGATGTACCTAGAAGATGAATTTAAGGATAAATTTCATCAAGATAGGAAGGTGGAGTCGATATGGAGAACAAAGAGGAGACAAGCCAGTGTTTATAATGCTTCAGGCCTTTGAAACCTAGCAGAATGGAATTGAGGCAAGGCAGAGAATAGACATGGAGAGGACAAGCTTGTTAATGGGGCAGTGTTGAAATATCTCAGGAGTATTCTCTGTAAGTATCTATCAAGGCCCTGGGGATGGGTCCTAAAAAGAGAAATCTTAGAAAAAGAATAGTTGCAATTCTTGCAACTAGAAGAGATGGATTCACAGGGTGGTGGGGGAAGGCTGCAAAGGGACAATTTCAGGACAGGTGCTACTTGCAGAGCCTGGTGCTACACAAGAATCCCAAAATCTTAAGGGTCTTTAGACTTGTCAAATATAAGGCAATGTCATCTCAGTAAAAGAAGTTTTAAAGGGCGGTGACAAAGTAGATAATATATCTTGTATAATATATATGTATGGCATGCATTATATATGTACAATGATATTATATAGTTATATATTATATAAATGTAATGTGTTCCTTGGTATGCTTCCCCAGATAATATATATTAATGTGTATAAGTATGTATTGTTTAAGAATATGTATAATGCTTCCTTGTCTATCTAGATAATGTAGATTATTATAATTCTTAAATTTCTGTCATTTCATAGTTTCTTTGCAGAAAAACTTTAATATAGCTTCCTGTTTATTTCATTGTCTAAAAAAAAGCTTAAGCACTTCGCTGTATATTAATGAAATTTTTAGGCTGGCTCAGAGAAGAAAGGCACTTTCTGTCAAATTTGATAACCTGAACTCGATCTCTAGACCTCACATGGTAGAAGGAAAAAATCAACTCCTAGAAGTTGTCTTATGATCTTCATACATGCATTGTTGCATGCATGCCCTCTTTCCCCACCCAAGATAAATAAATGAGTGTAATTAAAAAAGAAAAAAAGGGAAATTGCTTTCCTAGAATACTGTACTAATTTGTACTCCTGACACCCGTGCTTGATAATTCCTGTTTTTCCCTCACATTTTCCACCTTGTTTGTGGACTTCTTACCTTTGTGTATATGATGTGTATTCTGTACATGATACACATGTGTATGTGTGTGTGTGTGTGTGTGTGTGTGTGTGTGTGTGTGTGTGTAGGCACAGATATACACGTGCCACGGCAAGTGTGGCAACCTTGAGGACAACCTTGAGCATTGGTTCTTGCCTTCCGTCTTGTTTGAGACAGGTTCTCTTGTTGGCTGCTACATACACCAGGCTAACTGGCTATGGGCTTCCTGGGATTCTCCTGTCTCCTGTCTTGTTGTTGAAGCTCTGAGATTACAGATGTGCATTATCACGCTCAGCTTTCTGAGCGGATTCTGGAATCTGAACTCAGGTTCTTACACTTACTTGTATGTCAGTGTAGCAAATGCAACCATCTTCCCAGTCTCATTGCATGGATTTTAAAAAGCAAGCAAATTACAAATGAGAAGAAAGTACTTGTAATTTGCACTTCTATGAAGATTGTAGTTGTGTGTTAGTCAGCTTTCTATTGTGACAACATATAACGTGTGAAAAGAAAAGGTTTATTTTGGTTCACGGCTTTGGATATTTCACTCCATGATCAGATGGCTCACCTGGATCTGTGGCATGACAGTGTGTCATGGCAGGAACACACGACAGAGTGAGGTGCTCGCCTCAAGCAGCTGGAGAGAAAGAGAGAAGAGATCAGGGTCTCATCTCCCATCAGGCCCTACCTCTTAAAGGTTCTGCCACCTTCCAATGGTGTCACAGAGCAGGTTCTGAGCCTTTGCTACATGGGCCTTTGCGACATTTCAGTTCCAAACTACAACATTTCACTGACTAGCTATAGCAGTTAGTCTGTGTGCTGCCAGATGAATACAGGACCTAAAGAATTTGGGGGAAGAAGTTTTATTCTTGCTTATGATTCTGATTATGGTTCATAGTCTAGTTTTGCAGGAAAGTTAACACCAATATCAGGAGATGAGGAAACTAACCACACTACATCCACAGGAATTGTTGGAAGGTGGGCAAACCTCTGAACTTGAAAGATTGCAAGACTACCAGTCTGCCAAACTACGAAGCCAACTCTGTACAGCTAATCCTCTTGGTGGGGGCATAGTCCCACCCTCTATGGCTAGGTCTTCCCTCAATTAGGCAGCTTGGTCAGGACTTGCCTTAACTGCTAATTCTTCACAAATGTGCCCAGAGCTCAGCCTTCAAAGTCAAATTATGCCTATATGCAGCTATCACATTAGCCATCAGTGCAGCTTCTCTGGTGAATTTGAAGACATTCGTAATTTTTGGAACCAACACATATGGCCAAACTGATAATTGGTGTGTGCTCTAGTATATGTATTTCTTTTGTGTGTCTCTCTTACTTGTTTGAGGTGAGAATCTTTTTTCAGATAAAGATAGTTATTTATATTTGAAGGTATTAGAATAAAAAGAGTTAGGTCTTGGAGAGAGGGCTCAGTGAGTGAAGGGCCTTCCATTCAAACATAAGGACCCAGGTTCAGATCCCCAGTACCCATGTGAAAAGTCAGGCACTGGTGTATGCCTGTAATCCAGGCAGTTTTGGGGGAGCAGACACAGGAAGATCCTGAGGTTCACAGACTAGCCAGTGTTGCTGAATTGGTGAGCCCCAGATTCAGTGAGAGACCTTGTCTCAAAAAATCAGGTGAAGAGCTGTGGAGGAAGCCATCGGATATTGGCATTTAGCTTATGCATGTGCTCTCTCTCTCTCTCTCTCTCTCTCTCTCTCTCTCTCACTCTCTGTCTTGGTCTCTCATGCACACACACACACACACACACACTGCTGAAAAGAGCTGAACATGTTGGAACAGGAGTGTGTATTCTTAGGGTTTAGGTTTAGGGAAAAGGTATAAATTGAGCCTTGGAAGTAACATGAGAGGTATGGGGGGGGGCTCAGGGTTGGGATGCTTTTTGACTGCAGATAACATTATGTGATCACTACCTGGCTCATTACGAATATCTTAGAGCATCATCCTTTAATTGAAGTTTTTTTGAATAAACCCAAATAACTAAGATTGTTTTTGTCTCTGTTCAGTGTCTCCAAGGGAAGATGATGAATAAAGAGAAAAACAACAAACTAAAATAAGTTGATCATAAAGTTCTTTAATTATTAATTTTAATTCAGTGCCCCCAGAAAATCCCATGAGTAAATACTTAGTAGATTCACCCCATGACTGGCTACAAGAACTTCTCGAGGAATCTTTCCTCCCTTCTCCCACATAATTATTCTGGTAGAATCAGAAGCTATGAAAGTTTTGTGAAAAGAGTGGGGTGTAATGAAAGTTTGTTGGATGAGTGAATGAATGAATAAGTGAATCCATGGCCTAGATTCACATGTGCCTATATATGAGCAGAGCCATGAACTTACTTTAATCAAGTGGTAGATAACTGTATTTTAAATTATGGTCACACGACATTATTTTCAGGGATAAAGTTTAAGATAAACTTGACATCCTTCTAGAAAATGCCACAAAGTAGAATTACCTGTGAAAGTACTTTATAATAATTTGGTGGTGTAAATTTCAGTAGTTTTCTACTGCTATGTTTTAAAAAGAAACAGGTACTCACTAAAGATGTGGAAGGAACTTTTCTCTTTTTAGTGACAAAATCATTGAGAGAAATTATCTCATGATAAAGTCTATTCTGGCACTGGGAGATAGCATGATCTGGTCATATTGTGTTGATTATATTTATAGGGTCAGACGCTTCTTTGGTGGTGGCTCCCACTGCTAATCCTGTATTATTTTTTTTCTGTAGGAATTTAGGAAGGTAATATCAAGGTTTACTGATCTGCACCTGAATGTGTGAGCATGAGCAGCACTGGGGGATGGGGGAACAGGAAGAAGCCGGGAGAAATGTATGAAGTTCCTCAGAACTTCTCCTGGGGTAAGGATCGCGATTCATTGCTTGGCTGGTCATTGACTTCTCCTGATGACTCTTGGGAACTTCCACCTTCTTCCTCTAAAGGTGCAGGCTCTTCTTCTTCAGGGTGTGCCTTGGAAAGGGCTACGTTGCCCTCTTCTGGACTTTGTGATAGGGTCCCTTGGATCTCTGGTGCTTCGTCTTCCCCTTCATTGTCGAGGCCTTGGACCTGGAGCTGTGTTCGATGCCTTCCATATCTAGGAGCTACATTACAGAAATCTGGTCAGGAAAGTCTTGGGTCAAGGCCCCTGAGCTCTCTGCTTCTAGGGAGATCCTTCAGTGGACTCCTGGGCCTCTGACTGGTCACTGGGCTCCGACAGGTGCTCCTGGGCTTCCCTGGATCGCTGAGCCCAAATTTTTTGTGTTCCCCTCTGACCGTACTGTCCTGTCCTGCTTCTTCTATTCTTGCGTTGACAAGGTTGCTACTCCCTTTCTCAGTCCCTGTCCCCCAATCTGACCCTCTGACCTGCTGCTCTGTTTCTGGGGGTCTGGGTTATTATTGTGATCTCTCAGCAAAGCCCCTCCATGTGCATCTGCCTGACTGTGTGGGAATCCCCGGACACACTGTC
The DNA here is from genome assembly GCA_023101885.1 of Typhlomys cinereus. Lineage (NCBI taxonomy): Eukaryota > Metazoa > Chordata > Mammalia > Rodentia > Platacanthomyidae > Typhlomys > Typhlomys cinereus. The sequence goes on along the minus strand of JALPQD010000346.1, from coordinate 425,230 downwards.
CACCCTCCTCTGAGCTGCTGGAACTCACCTCTGGAGCCGGTCGGTTGAGAGTATCTTGAGAGTCTTCTTCATCGGCGCCTTCCTCCTTTCTCACTGGCGGGTCATCAGTCCCTGCGGCCTTTCCATCTTCTCCTGGAGACTGCTTCTCAAGTGGTGCCAACTTTTGTGTTCTTGCTGGTTCTCTTGGCATCTCTTCAGCCACAGGGCTGTTTTGACTGATCCCAAGTCCTTCCGTTATGTCTTCCTCAGCACATCTTGTCTTTGTTCCATGAGCTGAAGCATCTTTAATTCCAGGAAGATCCTCATTGTTTTCTTCGGAATTTCGATCTAGTGTGCCAGAGCCTTTTTCAGCATCGCTTTCTCTCCATGATCCTGGCAGTTCTTGATATTTCTCATCCTGTGTTTGGGCTTCTGGTGCTGGAGGTTGACTTTTTCTTTCGTGCTCTGTCTGTGCCTCACGAAGGCTTCCCTCTTCCCTTTCTGCTGCGATCCTAGATATTTTGGCAACATTTCTGTTACCATTTTGGATTGACTGGTCGCTTGTTTCATGTTCACTTTCTTGTGCTGGTAGTTCGTGGGTCTCAGATACTTCACTGTCCTCCTCAGATGCATCTGAATTTGTGGTTTTGGGTGGTATGCCGTCAGTGTCCTGTCCTGGTTCTCGCGTGTCGGGTACTCTGTTAGCATGCACAGTTGATTTCTGTGTCTGAGGCATTTTCCTAGCAGTGGCTTGCTCTGTCAAGTCAGTGTTCTCTGAGCTGGGATGATCCTCCCATTGCAGGGATGGGTCTTGTCTTTCAGAGTGCTTCTTAGTTCTCTTTTCTGCACCAGTGTCCCAATCTTCAGATGGTTTCCTTGCTATTTCTTTTTGTTGTTCCAAGTTCTTCTCTCCAAATGGGTCGCTTTGCCTCCCGAATAATTTATCTTCCTCTCTGTGGATCTCCGTTGTAGGACTGCTGGTCTGGCTGAATCCTTCTGATGGCTTATTTGTCTTAACTTGGGCTCCATCATCTTCTGTTGCTGGTGCAACTGGTGCTTCGTCCTGTTTGTCTTCTTCCAGGTGCTGGTTCTTAAGGTCCTCAGGCTCAGCTTCTTCCCTTGGCACACTGTGAGTCTCAGCATCTTTCTTTGGCTCCACTGTGTAGTGTGTAGCTGCCTCATGTCCACGGTGGAGCTGAACTAAAGGAAGCATTAGCTTTTCTTGAGTTGGCAGAGTTTTCTCTGTGTGATGACGATGTCCAGCAGTTGTCCTAAGGTCTGCATCCTCTGTTTCCTCTGAATCAGACCCCTGTTGTGGTCCTGAATGTCCTAATGATTGTTTGTCAGGGTAACAGAGGTTCAATAAGCTGAAGATTGTGAGAATGAATTGCTCAAAACTGATGGTACTGTCTCTGTCAAGATCCAGAAAGTTCAGTTTTCTCTCTACATCACGAAAATCATGTGGCTGGATAAAAACACAAAGAGAAAGCGGGCCAAATATTGGCAGCCTACAAAGAAATCCTCTTATCTTTTTTAGATCTCATAAAAGGGAAGCTTCTCGAGGCAGTGAGAATCTATTAGTTATGATGCTATTTGTCATCTAAGCACAATGACTAAGGGATACTTGCACTGTATGTGAGTTGTAGTTGTAAGCATAATGTCTTGTGACTCTGTCCAGGTCTACCTCGCTGAAGCAATAGTTCCAATCAAGAAAGCCTCCTCTTCTCAGGGGACTGACTAAGCATTTTGCACAACAGAGGCAAATGGGATTGCGAAAAGAATAGTTCAGAGGTCAGTGGAAGTTGAAAGCTGGCTAGCCAAGTGTAAAATGGGCAGAGACCAGGGATGCCTGTCTTGCTTGGATTTTGGAGATGTGGTTAGTGGTGGAAGCATTTCCATGGCTCGAAGAACACTCACCTCAAGAAAGTTCCCCAATTCACCCTCAAGGAGCTGTTTCAGCTCATTGTGGGTCAGCCTTGTCCTATCGCCATCTGCCTTGGAATACTTGTGGAACGTCTTGATGACAAAGAGGACGTCTCTCAGGAGCTTCGACATCTTCACCAACCCAGGAGAGACTGTGAGAAAAAAATGATACTTGTTTGTAAGGATCTAAGTCCTTTAGAAAAGGCTGAATACTGATATCAACCTTCCTTCTGTCCCCCATCGCCACCACCTCAACTGCCTGCTATATTCTGTACCTAAAAAACAATATATTTGAGTTTTGAAAGTGGTTTAGTTGTTCAGGTGGCCCTGTTGAGATCAGATCTAATACAGGTAAATATCAAGACAGACTCTTCATGCTGTGCTGCAATGAGCAGCAACACTCATGTGATCAGAGAACATTTTATTTCAAGAGAGAGAGGAAATAAGAACAATGCACTAATGAAACCAACAGAGGGGATTCATTCCTTTGAGTCTCATTTGAGAGTATCCATCTGCTTTCTCACTCCTCTTCTAATTAGGAAAGAATTATAACATTATTTTCTCTATATAACATTATTTTGTATATATAATCACAAAAATAGAACTTACAAGTTCAACTAAAAGTTAATTGGATTTACAGATTAATTTGTTGTACTTTCACCTTTTTTATTAATTTTTTTAATTTTTCTACCTTTACAAGCATATTGAGTACTCATCCCTGCTTCCCTCCATCGCCCCTTCCTCCCATTCCCTCCCTTTCTTTAGTCAATCCTTCCCACTCCCTTCCACCCTTCTGCCTGTATGCTTCTACTGACCCCACAGTTCACTCTTGCTTGGCTACTCTTGTGAGGGTTCAGGCCTCTGTGGCATATCGAGTTGCCTCTCTTTGGGCCACCCCACTGATAGGGGCATTTTTCTTCACTTATCCATCTTTAGATCTCAAAATGTCCACTATATGTTCTTATCAGAAAGTATAACTTTTAAAGTGAATAAGAGTAGAGAGGGAAAGAGAAATAGAGTCAAAGAAATCAACCCTTGTGTTTGTGGGTGGCAATAGCACATCTTTACCAAAAAGACCTTGTTCCATGTGAACTCACTGGTAAAACAGAGAACAGACACCTCTCTTATTACCCGTGGTTCAAATGAGCACACATTTAATTTTAATATAAACCTAAGTCCCATGTCTCACTAAACAGAATTCATGGCATGCCATGTAGCTATCTAAACAGTGTATATATATATATATATATATATATATATATATATATATATATAAAATCATCAAAGAAATCCCATTAGCAAAGACTGTGTGTCAGATGACAGACTGAGAATTTAATATTATTATGAACAGAAATTGACTTTGCTCTGAACACAACCTTACACACAAGCACAGTGGCAGCTGAGATTCTAAGTTTGCTCAAGCAGACAGTCCGTGACACTTACCTTGTTAAGGAGAGAGAGCAAGCGGAATGCAGGACAGCGGGCTATGAGCCCATAGCAGGCGCTGGAACCTTTTTATGGGGTGTCTAATTGCACAGTTAGAAGGAGACACCTTCTGGGTCTAATGATCTGATTCATCACCTCGGAACCCAGTCTCTACTACTTCTCTGCCCTTAGCTTGTCTTTTTCTGTCTCCTTCAAGCAGCTTCAGTTAACTCTTCTCAGATACACCCAGAAGGAGGAGAAAAGCTTTTTTTTTAATTTACTTATATTTGCAGGTTTTAATTTTAAATATTTGCAGGATTGTGGGGTAGTAGGTTTTGTTTTATTTTGTTTTGCTTTCTTTCTGTCTGTCTTTAACCTGAGGACACAATTATATTTCTGGTTGACAAATCACAGGGTTCTGAAGTCATCTGACTCCTCCCTCTGCAATATGGCCTGTATATGACTTAACCTTGAGAGACAGGTGTCAATCATGTGCTTTAAAATAAAGGCCCCACTTAGTCATAGGACAAAATTGGAGACAGCAATCGACTCAGCTGTTTTCATGTTCTGCTGTCTTTGCTAAAAGCAGAATTAGGAAAAAAGTATCTCTTGCTGGATATGTAGAATTTTGCTTACCTAAGAGGATGCTACCTTTAAAATGATTGATATCTATATTTAAGGAACATTTTATAATCTAAGAAGCTTAGAGACGAATGTCCATGTTACTGTGGTCTTTATGCAATGGAGGGAGGGAGATGTAGAGGCTGAGCTGAGGACAGAGGTAAGTTAGAGATGTTCAATGGGTAAATGCTTTTGAAACCTTTTTAGAAAATACTTGATTAAAGAGAAAATAATATTCAATTCTCTCCTTAGATGTTTAAAAAGAGAGTATTTTAAGACATTCTTTCCTCCTCTTCAAGGATGTACAGACAACAGGTCCATGGAAACAAGTGTAAAAGACGAAGACCAAGTTGATGAAGAGGTGAAGATTGGTATAATTAAAGGAAAAGACAGAAGATAAAGGAGATGTTGCCATGCAAAAAAGCGTTTGTTCTGAGTTTCCTGATAAGACAAGTAGAAATTCATGTTGATAGTTGACATCTGTGAACAGTTTCTGAGTCCCCCCACTCCCTTTCAGGAGATGACTTCTACTGGGAGTAGGGATTGATATATAAAGCCATCTTATCAGTGCATATCAGTGCAAACTGTTTCTCAGATATGATGCCAGGCACTGGGCTACTTAGAGTCTAATCATGTTATGTCTTCTTGCTTGCCGTGTGTGGGTCAGAGTCTTGAGAAGTAGTTTAGGGAAACTGGCTATGTTCAGGGTCAACTAAATAGAAAGACTTGGGGCAGATGTGAGTAACTGTCTTCACACAACATCCATTTCCATGGGTGGAAGAGAAAGGAACTAATGTTCTTTGAATAGGCATGACATGTCAGGTGCTCTTCATGTGCTGTCATAACACTCGCCCTCCCTGCAAGTAGTGATTATCTTCTTTTAATAGATAAGGATGTTAGCGTCTTCACTGTGGAGCAGCTCATCTCTGAGCTTAGTAATGGAAGTGTCTGGATTCAGATTTAAGTGTCTCATGAATACATGTCTCTTGACAAGCAGAAAGACAGAGAGTGGAAGGGAGAGAGATGGATTGGCAAAGAGAGGGGAGAATGGGAGAGAATAGAGGGGAGGAAGGAAAAGGGGAAGGGGGATGAGGGGAAGAGAAACAATTAATTATGTTTGTATAAAAGGAAATTAAAAAATAAAAACTAAGAAGGATAAAAAAGAAAGAAATAGCAAACAAAAGAAAGAAAGAGGAGGAGGAGGAAGAGGAGGAGTAGAAAGAATATCTGTCTCTGACACAAGTCTTCCTTTTCAACTTGGGTTTCTTATTAAGTGTAATACTAGAGAATACAGCGATAAGCAATGTTTGAAATTTTCTAGAAAGCAGACTATAGTTCTCATGTATGGGTCATAGAACATGGGCAAAATACATCAACTGGAACTGGTCTGAGAGCTTCCTCCTTGCTGGATACCTTATGCAGTACCAAGGAAAACTGTAGAAGCTGCTGGGGGAGAAAAATAATCAAAGGCCTCATCAGCTTATGATATCTGCAAGTTGCAATAAAAATCATCATGGCAACAGGTGACCACCAGTGTAATAGTGACATGAGTATCAAAGAGACAACCAACAGCTTTCTGACTGAACTCAAGACCTGCTTGTCAGAATGGAATACATTCCTGTTACTGTAAAGTAGAACAAGAACCTAAAAAAGAGAAGGAAATAGATCAATATGGAAAACAGCCAATGAACCTATAGGTAGGAAGACAGTACATCAAACCACTTCGTAAATAGCTGTTATTACACCCATAAATTGGAAGAGCCTTTAACATTTAGCCTAGAAGTCTTCTTCTACAATAGAGGTAGAGGATCTCAGCCTCCTGACAGGATGAAGCCTAGGGGAGTGGAAGAGCAGTGAATGGACAAAAATGCCAGCCAGAATGCAGAGTACTGGCAACTCTGCAGTGCTCACCCAGAATCAGGCCAACCTAGTCTTTCTCCATCCTAAGGCTCAGGGAACCTTGTGAAGAGAGGACAGTAAGATTGTGAGAGATGAAAGATGGGATGGCCCACTGTTGAACAAGATATTCTGTTTGAGGCAGGGCTGCTGCATCCAGGAACTCACCAAGGTGACTTGTCCTTACCAGTCCTGCATAAAGACCGACATACCAACATGCCCCCAGAGACAGTGAGGATCTCAGGACAGATAATTACATGCTGTGGAAACCTTGGGAACTAGGGTTGGATGAGTGAAGAGGAATGCCCCTAACAGTGGAGTGGCCTAATGAAGGACCACTTGGTATGCTACAGAACCCCTGTAAGAGTAGACAAGCTAGAGGAAACCCTAGGGCCCATAAAAGCAGACAGGCAGGAGGGTGGGAGGGACTGGGATGGACTATTGAAGGGGTGGGGGGATGAAAAGGAGGGGGAAGTAAAGAGACAGTAGTAAGTACTCAATGGCTTGTAAAACTAGAAAAAAAAATTTTAAAAACCTTAAATAGCTTTCTAATGAGTAGAGTTGTTTGCCATGATAAGTGCGTCTCCTAAAGCAGTGATATCTTTGTCACTGGAACAGTTCACAGAGAAACGGACCTTGCTGGCTGGGTCAGAAGAAACAAGTCCTCACTTTGGAAGAGGTAAGACTGGAAGGGTTTGTGGGCAGGCAGAAAACTTCCAACTTTATATGTTTATAGCTGTATGCTCTAGTTCCTATTTAGAAAGCGTTGCCCTTTGCCTTATCATTAAGCTTATCATAGGCACTCTTTTTTTCAGTGCTTACTCAAGACCACTAGTATTTAACACCGCCCCCCCATGCATGAGTGGGCAGCTACTCCACAGGCACATCAGACAAGGAAGAAGATTGCTCTTCATCTCATGTTTAAGAAAGTATTTAAAGTCAGTGTTTACGATGGTTAAAAAATAAAGGGAAAATATTTAGGCCGTAGTATAAGGCACAGGTAATTCTACCATGAGCAAAGAAAAGACCCTGGCTTCCATTTCTTCTCTAAACAGATCTCTGGAATCATCTCTGTGTGATGTTCTTTCCCTTCTAATTGTGTATGGAAATGATACAGAATTGAGAAGAAGGGAGGAAAGTAAGTAGATAGGAAGAATGAAGAAGGGAGAGAGAGAAAGGAAGAGAGGGAGAGAAGATGACTGTATTTTACAGCTTGCTAATATGGGTAATCTTACTAGTTGTCTTGCTTTGGAGACCCCCATCTCCACTTTTTGAGAATATACTTATATACAGGATACCATTCTCACTTGGTTTTTCACATGGGATATGGAAATCTGAGCTCTTCTTATACACATACCAAACTATCTGGCCAGTTCCAATCTACGTTCTTAATGTTCTGCTATAAGCATGCAAACAGAGGCTGGAGAGGTGGCTCAAGGGTTAAACCTCTGCCTTGCAGGCAGAAGGTCCTGAGTTCGGATCCTGAACCCCATGTATAGACACCGGGCAGAAGTGGGGGCAGCCTGCGTTTCTGGTCCTGGTAGGGCAGAGCCTGTGAATCCTGGGGCAGAGTAAACAAGGAGGAGGTGGAGGCGTTCATGGTGGTTCCTGAATTCGTCTGTGGTTCTACACACACACACACACACACACACACACACACACACACACACACACACACACACGCATGCGCACACACAATTGAATAAACAATAAAAAAATTTAAGAAAATAAACAAATAAGAGAAACAGTAACTAGAATTATGAACAAAATTAAAGAATCATAACTGAGTGAGAAATTTCAACACAGGGACAAAAAAAATGGAAAGCACATGGCTGATGTTCATGGAGTGGGTGAACAAAGGTATAGCCAGACCGTGTTCTGGGGGTGCCACAGAGGCAAAGACAGCTCTGATCGCAGGATATGGAGAAGCGCGGTACACAGAATTGGCAGGCAAGATGGAGGTGAACGGAAACACATCTCTAAACAGGTCTGTAGAAGGGACATGTCTGAATGGTTGTTCCCTTCTCCCTCCTTGACTTTAAAGCACAGAGGAAGGGAGGCCATTGACTATCTAACCTCTTGGGTAATTTTTTCTTTTTCCCTAGCAGATTCCTAAAGAGCTTTTTCTCTTCTGGAATTGAACAGCCTGCCTAGAAATGTTATAAGTGAATTCTTAAGGACAGAATTCTGTCCGGTTCACAGAAAACCTGAAGTGAAGGTGTTCTATCAATGTGAGAGTGAAGGCACCTAGCACAGATGCTGCTATTCAGGAGCACAGCTCCTCTGGCACATTTGGGGGTGCTGGAAGGAATGAATCTCTCCTTGAATAATCAGCCTGATGGGTAACTATGGTCATGTTTTGTGAACCTGCTAGGTGACCAAGAAATAACTGTTGAGTAAATAAATGAGGAAATTCTAAAGGTCTAGCTTTGAACTTTAATCATTGTCTAACCTTCAATAACTTTCTAAACAGAGCTTGATTTCCATATGCATAAAAGAGGGAGAGTTAAAGTCATCTAGAATTCCAGAACTCTAGTGGATGTATGAAAATATTTAGCAAAGACACTTGTTCTATAGGGTTTTCTGCCGAATTAACAACTCTGACAAGATGGCCTCCATCACTGTTACATGATGAGGCCAACATGTGCCTGAAATATAAGTTGTCAATAATTAAAGGAAAAAAGATTGAGAGAAATATGCTAAAATGAAAGACACTGGAGTTAAAAGACATGGATTTATTCTTTTTTAGAAAATTTTTATTTGTTTATGAGAGAGAGAGAAAGAGAGAGAGAGAGAGACTAGATTGCATATTGTAACTCAGGGGTGGAGGGCAAAGAACAACTTTCACAAGTCTGTTCTCTCCTTCTGCCATTTCAGCTTCTGGGAATTGAACTCGGGACTCCAGGTTTGTGAACCTAACCTACTGAACTGTTTTGCTGACCCTGGATTTATTCTTACCTCTCATTTTATGACATCAAATTTATTTGCTATAGACTTAGTACTTTCACAAAACTGAAATTCATGGACTAGACAATGGCAATCTCTTATATTTTGAACAAAATTTCCTGAAGGATCAGGAGTATCATAGGGATATTGTTCGAAGAGATTATGTACATGCTTCTTCATGTTACATGGCAAGTTTATTTTTCTGCTACATTATGTTATCTCCCTGCTAATGGTTAGTGCCCTGTATAATTGAAATTAGATTATTATAGTAAAGAACCATAAACTGGGTTGTTTATAGCAACAGGAGTTGATTTCTGTTTGACTTGCAGGTTTGGGAACTTGGAAGTCCTTGAAATCAGGATCTGGTGATTCATAGTTATCTCTTTCCCATGTCTTCATAGGTGGGGTGGTGGTAAGAGCATAATCACTTTAATCACTTCCCCCAAACTTCACCTTCTGTTACCACATTGGAGATTTGGGAATAAAATTCAAAGGGACATAGACATTCAGTCTATGAATCCTCTCCTGAATCTATTCTACTCTAGTGTTGTAGGGTATATAGGTAAGAATAAACCAGCACCACACACTAACTGTCCAAGTGTAAGCTTTAATGGTCGGTTTTGTAAACTAACTCATGCAAATTTTTTTTTTTTGTAAGCTTTGAATGAGAGATTTACAGTTTATATAGATTTTGGAGACAGAAACAGACAAAGGCAGTAAATAAATAGCAGCAATTTTTACTATTTCACAGTTAGCCCAGGATCATGTAGTTTTTAGGGTGATTTTATGGTAAAGGGTTATCTTGAAGACAGGATGAGAAGCAGCAGGATTTAACTTCTCAAGACACCTAAATTATTGCTCACAACCATATCCCATCCAACTCTTATAAATCCTGGTTTGTTTGTGGACTTGTGTATCTTGTCTCTTGAGACAGGATGGCTTCACAGCACATAGCAAGCTAATGGAAATTTTTTTGGTAAAGCAAAACAGAAAATTTAAAAGCTATATTTCTAATTAGCTGAAAATACATTTTTTGAATACATGACTATCACACTACTTTAGTGACAAATATATATTGTTGGACCAATCATTATTTCAAACTTTGAGGAAGAACCTGTGTTTTGGTGTTTATAATCTATACAGTTAAATACGGTCTGAGCCAAATGGGGAAAGAAAAAAGTGCAACTATTGTTATGTTAATTCCTCCTTACTGTTCCTACATTCCATCCTCTGTTAATTCTTATCAACATTCACACATACTCAAGCAGCTCATTTTACAAAGTCCTGTTTTGTGTCCACAGTTCCACCTCACTTCTCTCCTTCCCTTTATAGAGTTAATATTTTCGTGAGACTTGTCTTCGAATACTCCTGTTTATTTTTCTTACGCCCCTCAGCCTATTCCATTAATTATCCCAGATGACCATGATTCTGAAACCGGATTTCTGTGGCTTTTGTACCCTAGAGTCAAAGATTGAAACTAGAACACATGAAGAGGTTTTTATAGCAAGATTTGGTGATAGCAAGATTTATTTATTATTTTTTATTGATAGCAAGGTGGCAAGATTTATTGATAGCAAGAGAAAAGAAAGGAACTCTTTTTGGAGGAGAGAGACAAGAAAGACCCAGAAGGGGACAGGGTCAGGGTACTTACAGTGCTAGGTAGGCTTGGAAAGTGGCTTTTCCTATTAGTTATTATTAGTTTGTCTAAATGGGCATTTTTAGTTCTTTTGTGTCTAATTGGTGATTTCTAGTGACTAATCTACTTCTTTTTTAGAAAATGAGGAACTTATCTCCTTTTGAAAATGACAGCTGGGGGCTGGAGTCTGTTCCTGGAATTGTGTTGTAGGTGTGGTTCACACAGGACCGTCTTAGCTACTCTAAGCTGCCTAAGAGAAGCTATCTTCATTAATATCAAGTGATCAGACACTTTTATTAATTTTTTTAAAAAGTTTTTATTATTTTTTTCTACTTTTACAAGCATATTGAGTATTCATCTCAACTTCCTTCCCTCCTCCTTCCTTCCTCTCCCTCCCATTCCCTCCTTTCCCTTCACCTATCCCCTCCCACTCCCTCCCATCCTTCTGCCCTCATGCCTTGGTGGACCTCAGGGTTCGCTCTGGCTTGGATCAGACACTTTTCAACACTTACTTTCCTGGCTTCTTAAAAGTATTTGGTAACTGCCTTCTTTCAGCCTGCTCCTTCCTAGTTTCTGTGACTCCAGGATGGTGTGATACTTACCTCTCTCTTTCACTTCTGTTCACCTGTGAATCAGTTGCATGAAGTTAAGAATGTTAAGTTGTCACTTGACATTGATTCTTCACTGTGGAATCTCGACATGGAGCAGTAATCAATTACTTCTGAGAAGCCACGATTGCTGAAAAGTGCCTGATTATTTGTTCTCTGTGCCACAGCAAGTATGTAAGCACTTGCCAGTATAAACATCCCAGATGAACCCAGTGGCCACACACACAAAATGACATAAAAGTGGGAGGGACACTAGCTAGAAAAGAGAAGGTATGAAGTGGACAGAAGAAAGGATAGGATTGGATAGTAAGGGGTGAAAATACATAAATTCATTGTACTCATATACGAAAGTATCAAAGAATAAAGAAATTTAAAAGAGCATGAGTTTATTAGAGCTGAAGGTCTGGTGGCTAAGGGAGCCATAGTTTAGCTTTAAGGTAGTTTTATAGGTCTGGGGCTGTTCAGGACTTCACCATACTGACACCAGAAGATTTATCAAATGGAGAGACTTTATTGAAGCTGATTAGTGACCACAAACCAGAAAGTCTGGATCCTGAGAAGTGGGTGCATGGAGTTTTAAGGTTGAAGACCACATCTTAAGCAAGAGGCAGGAAGTAGGCAATTTTCACAGAAGCCAGACTTCAGCAGTCAAGCATGAACAGGACTTTCCTAAAGGTCGGTGTTTGATTAAACTCTGATTATAGGAATGTTTCAGGGAGACTCAACCCTAATTGTTCTCCCCAGAATTGCAGTGAGGGGAGGGCAGGTGTATGAGGTGGTCAGCAGGTATTTTTGATGTCTAACTCAGCAGCCTGTATTTTTTTTTTTAAATTTTGACTATAATCATAGGAGAGCATTAGAACAGAAGAGACAGCTCAAAGTTGAAGAGAATTGTCATGAATAGAATTGGGAGGGAGGAAGAATTTGCTTTAAGTTCCCAGACAAAATGAAGTTTCTATCTTTTTATAGTTTTCAGACATTGCTAAGAGTTGCTAGGGAAGGAGGACAATAGAGTATGCCGTGAAAGAATGAAAAGACTGTTCAGAAGTGGTTAGTCATTCCAGAGGTCAGGAAGCTAGGGAGATTAAGTCAGAACTGAATTAGGATGGCTGATGAGGTCTATACCAGGAATTGCCCCATTCTAGTCAGGATAGAGGAGTCTTACAAGGTGGTCTAGCTATGGCTAACAAAGAAAGTTTCAGAATAACTAAGAACTTGGAAAATGCAAATCTAAAACTTTGAATGTGTGTTTTTTTCTAATTAAAGAATATATATATTTTATCAGAAGTTCATGGAGCTGTGTTTGCTTGTTGTTCACCAAGGAAAGAATATGCAAAATAAAAGCATGTACCAGTTAGAGTCAATATTTGCAACTGTCTTAACTAGAAAAATGAAACAAGTGTAAAGTCAACTGAGGCAGACTTGTAACCAAGTAATGAGTGGTAAAGAAAACAGAGCCCCTAGAACTGGATGAAGAGAAATGTCACTATGTGTCAAGATGATTAGGAAAGACTTGAAGGGAAGTTGGGCTTCAACCCTGGGCCTTATAAAGTCAGTACCAATTGCCCTGCTAGATAGGAAGGAGGAAGACATTCCAAATAGATGTAGTTTTACCACTGGTTTTTTGAAGGAAGGATAGTCTTATGGTATCCCAATGACAGGATGGATTTGTCTGATTTGAGTGCATGGTTGGTTACAGGCATGATAATTACACATTTTCAGTCTTGTTAAAAATGCAATTCATCCTTTTTGCCTGGGACCCGGACCAGGACGGACTCCCTGCTCCTCAGGAGGTGACCTCCAATACCAATAAGAATGGAGCCAAGGGCGGTGGAGGAACAGCAAAACTGAAAACAACAACAAACCATAATTCAGAACATCAGAGATCCTACATTAATCACTTGGAACCAGACCAGCCAAATCTCTCCCCATCCTAAAGCTCAGGGAAATTTGTGGAAGGGAGCAGTAAGATTGTAAGAGCCTAAAGATGGGGAAGAGCAACAATATGCAAGATACTCCATACCAGTTAGGGCTGCAGCAGCCATAATCGGACTTTGCATGACCTAGGCAATGACTGACATGTCAACGACCCTCCAAAGTCTAGCATGGATCACAGACACTAGGATACTTAGAGGCAAGGGATTAACAGTCATAATAGTGTTCCCATACTAAAGAGGAGCCCAAAAAAGGGCTCTGGGCAATGCCACTGAGTCCTTACACCTCACTAGAGTGGAGGACTCAGAGGGAAGTTTGGTGTTCACACCAAAGGATGCTCCCAGAAATGGAAGGAAGGGAAGGGGGGAAATGGAAGAAGGGGAGGGAGGGGGGTGAAAAAAGAAAAAAGGGGGAGGGTGCAAGAGGGATTGGGGAGGGGCAGAGGGAGAGAGGGGACTGGGGTACCTATTAAGCTTGTATGATTGGGAAAAATAAATAAATATAATAAAAAATACAGTTCATGTCCTTGTTAACCACAGATTTTCTTTTCTTGTACAGGAACTAGTAACTCAAAGCATGTCTAGGAACTCCCTGGAGAGGCATCCAGGCAAAAGGCTAAGGTCTTTAGTGTGATGACTTGTGGTTACGTGTACACAGTACTCAAAGGTTAAAAGAACTTTGTAAAACCTTAATTAGGAGTGAAAAAGAGAAGTCTTCCCTTGTAATGAAGGATTTGCCATGTCAAATAAACTCACAGGGCCAAATAGGTAGTGACAATTCTGAAAGTTTTAAGAAAACTAGGAAATCACAGACTTCAGTGAGTCATGTTCCCATCCCTGGCCCCTTCCACCCTGTAGACCACAGGTGTCTAGAAGGGCAGCTAGTGAGAACAAACTAGACCCCAGCTCCACCATCATTTGCAACCAACTGCACGTAAAGGAACAGCCATCAAGACATCTAGATTTTTACATGCCAATAAACTGCCCTAACTTCCCCAAATTCAGAGAAGCAGTCATTCATTACCTTTGGAAACAGAATTTCAGAGAAGCCATCGAATCATTTAACAGTCTCTATAAACCTATTATGAACAAAGTTTCACGTAGTCTGGATCGGGAGGATGGGAGTCACTGACGAACCAGAGGTAAAATCTGGCTCCTTACAATAAAATAGCACTGAGAGTCACCACCGATCACCGAGGTTGAGAAAGCCCTGACAGCTGTAATGGGCTAGAATGACCGATTACCTTAATGTGCTTTCAGAAGAAGCCAACTCAAGTGTTTAGATGTTATAATCATTAGTGACTTGGGCTGAGCAGGATGATCCTATCTACAACAATGCATTACATTAGCTCTTTTTCTCCAGGGGCTTCAATATGTTAATGAGAAAAAAATAAAGGAGCCAACTTCACTTAGCTCTAATATCTCTAAAAATGAAATTTTATCACATGTTTTCTTATGAGCAGCTTAATAAGTACATATTTTCAAATACCCTCCAAAATCTTTGGCTAAAGAAGCAATCCCCAGTCTGGAGGAAAACCATCATCATAAAACTCTCGAAATACAAAGGTTAAAAAATGTCCCATTTCATCTTTACAAAAGAAATTTATCAGTCTCTTTCCTCATCCCATGGTGCTCCAGGTAGGGCTAATGAGCATATCCTCATGGGCTGCTCCATGCCAGGGGGGAGATTAATTGGTTCTCATCAGCTTATATCCAAGTTTCTGCTTCATGCCAACCTTAGAACCTGTATCTTCCATAAAATAAATGACTCGGAGGGTCCTTTTTGGTTATGAATTTATAATCATTCAAGATTTAAAACATTTACTACCTGCATTTTATTATTTTATTTTCAACAATTAGAGAAATTGTTAGAAATTCTACCAAATGTCCTACCCTTTCATGCTAAGGTGGAGCCAGTACCCTCACAGTCAGGAGGTAAGGTCTGTGAACCTCGTGCCAAATAGCTACGTGAGCAAATAGTGAGATAAACAAGCCATTCTGCAGACAGAGGTGGAGCTGAGCTTTGAATGAATCAGGCCATCCCACAGAGTGGGTGGCTCCTTCTCAAGTTGCTCTCCGGGGCACAATTAAAACCCCTATAAAAGGCCCAGATCTCAGTTACTCAGTACACTTGCCAGCAGTGTCAGCGAGCACTCGACTTCTTCCTCTGGTGAAGTGGGTAAGTCCTATTCTGTGGGCTTACATCCTTCTGTACAGTTCTGGTCTCTAGCCATGGTAGATGCTGGGGAGTGGAGGTAGGTTCCACGGGCCAAAAGGGATCCGTATCTTACAGCATTGGCTAGCCTCGTTTACTTCATCACATCTTCTTATGGTGGAGCCTTCAATTGAACAGAGACAGGGCAGTTCTGCCAAGGCTCTAAGCTCAGCACTTAGGCTCAGCAGGAGATCATCATGTCTGCCTGCAATGGGGTTCCTCTTTCCAAATCTGTCATTTAAAAGCATGCCAATCCTCTGGTCTCTTTTCATATGCAATTTCACGTGATGCCAGCCTTTCTTACAGTCATGGCATCTAAAGGGTTAAGAGTTGAAATAAGAAGTAAAGTCACCCTGATGAATTGCTGTACATCCATCCACCAGAACTATTCAGCAGTGAACTGTTTGGCTTTTCTTTGGCTTTATTTTTGCAGATCCTATTTTTCTTTAGAATATCATGACTCAAGTTACTTGCTTGTGTTTAACAAAGGCCAGCCACAAGACCAATATCACTCAAGATTTTCCAGATTCAACTTGATTAGCCAATTAAAAAAGAGATTTCTAATTATCTTTGAAAAATAGAGGATGTGAATTACCATAGTATATCAAAGTTGTCAGATAACATGCATTCTGTTTTTCTCAATGGCACAATGCTATATTTTGACTAGAAATAGTGCTAAGTCTTAGAAGCTACCAATTATACTCCCAGTTCTCTTACAGGGCATAAATTTGGGGAACAATTCACATTCTCTTTTCACTGTTCTGTTAGTGGCCAAATGTTTGCTGACACAATTAACTGCATGTGGCTCTTGTCCACTCTTAGATCAGACCCTGAGTCTTCCTTCACCTTTTTGATTTTTTACCTATCCTCTTAACTCAACTTCAGAAGTTTCTCTGAGTAGAAATGGATCAAATTTAAATTCTTGTCCTCATCTCCTTCACTATCTGCTCTAAAATATTGCTGGAGAGCTGAAACAGAGAGAAAAAAGAATATGCATAGCTCAGGGTGAATGGACAATGAAAAGCTCACTACGCTCTGTCCAAACCAGTGGGAATGAAGCCTTCTCAAGAGGAAAGCAAAGTTTTGACTCTGTTTCCTATGTTATTGCTCTAGGTTTACTTGAATTTGAAGGAAAAGAAAAAATGTCTACACTTCTGAGAAGCGTTTTTGATATCACTGAAGTTTTCAACCAGTATGCCTCACATGAATGCGAAGGGGCATCGCTGAGCAAGAAAGACCTGAAGAATCTCCTGGAAAGGGAGCTTGGAGCTGTCCTTCAGGTAAGAACTGACAAGAAAGGGAAATCCGTGGATTTAGGGAAATCTCTGGATCTGGGACTTTCCATGTCCTGCCTCAGAAAGACTAGAGTGAGGAATAGTGATTTACTCCATGACAGGACCCTACTGTGGTCTCATTCCTTTCAGAGTCTGAAGATAGGTAACAGACATTGTAGTCAGAGTATGAAAGAAGTTGGTAGTGTGTCTCATGAACTTGATGAAGTGTTAACAGGAATGAAGTGCTAATGGGGCATTGCCACTATTGATGTCAAATCAGGTTAATAGGCCTGGGGGGACTTTTTTGCTTCTAACTTTAGTAAATGAAGTCAGCCTGCTCTCTACTAAAATTATGTTGCCATAAAAATTTAGTTTGTCTTCAAACATGGAATAGAAATTAAGTAGGAAGTACTGGCTATTTTGATCAGAAACAGCTATTGGAATCTCCATAAATGCTTATTTTGTCTTCCTCAAGGATAAGTTCATTTTTATCCTTCTAGGCAGAGAGAATTTGTGCTATTTTGATCAGTACTAAAAAAATATACAAAATTTTTCAATAATGTATGTTTTGAAATAGACTGTTTGCATTTTACACGTGAAAACAAGACAATACACAGTAGGCTTTTTTAATTGTTCCAAACAGCTCCTGAATGTTTGCATAGCATAAAATAAATGTGAATGAAAACTTACAAACTTTAAAAGAAAATATACTGTAAAACTTCTGTCTGGGCCTCTTTAGTGGGTAAGGCGCCTAGAGATGAATTCGATCCCCAAAAGTCCACATAGTGGAAGGAGAGAACTGACTTCTGAAAGTTGTTCTCTGACCTCCATCTGTGTACCACATCATGAATGTGTTCTCTCTCTTGCTCGCTCGCTCTCTCTCTCTCTCTCTCTCTCTCTCTTTCTCTCTCTCTGTCAATAAATAACCTTTTTTAAAAAACTTGTTTTCATCTTTTCATAGAGACCACATGACCCTGAGACCGTCCAGCTGACCCTGGAACTCCTGGATCGCGACGCCAATGGGCGTGTGGATTTCAATGAGTTCCTCCTGTTCGTTTTCAAGATCGCTCAGGCTTGCTATTACGCTCTGGAGCAAGCCGCAGGGCTGGATGAGGAGAAGTGCGCAGAAAAGGGGGACCTGTCTCAAATCGCAGGCAGGAAGACCGAAAGAGATTCGAGCCCCAGGACAGACAACTGGATGAAGAACCCGGGCGTCGGAGCTGGCAGAAGGGGCGAGACCAGGAGGAAAGAGTAGAGGAAGAGGAGCAGAGAAAGAGGCAGGAGCGCCGCAGCGAGGAGCAGCGTCTGCAGAGGCGCGAGCGGCAGGAGCTGGAGGAGCGTCTGGCCGAGAAGGAGTGGCACAAGGGGCGAGACGCCGAGGAGTTTGCTGAGGAAGAGGCCCAACAGCGGCGGGAGAGGCAGAAGCTGCGAGAACAGAGCGAGCGCCAGAAGGAAGAGCGGCTGCAAAGACGCGGGCGCGAGGAGCAGCGCGAGCGAGAGGAACGGCGCGAGCAGCTGCTGCGACGCGAGCGGGAGGAGCGGCGCGAGCTGGAGCAGAGGAAAGAGCTGGGGCGACAGCAGGTGCAAGAGCTACGCGAACCGCAGCTGAGACGCGAGCGGCAGCGGGGGCGCGAGTGGGAGGGGCAGTGCGAGCGGAAGGAGCAGCGTCGGTGGGATGAGCAGCGCGAGCGGGAGGAGCAGCGCCAGTGGGAGGAGCAGCGGGAGCGGGAACAGAGCCGCGAGCGGCAGCGGGTGGCGGAAGAGGACGAGCTGGCACAGGTCCGCCAGCTGGGCCAAAGCCGCGAACAGAGGTGGCAGTGGCAGCTGGAAAGCGAGGTGGAGGCGCGTCAGAATAAAGTCTACTCCAGGCCTCGCAGACAAGAAACTCAGAGGCTTCGACAGGAGGACAGGCAGCGGCTGGAGCGTGAGCAGCGGCTGAGCGAGCAGGAAGAGCAGCGCCGCGACTTCCAGGCTCAATGGCAAGCGGAGGAAGAGGGCGAGAGGCGCTGCCTGCGGCAGTGGGAGAGGCCGCGCAGGGCGGAGGAGCGTCAGCAATCGGAGCAGCGCTTCCGCGAGGAGGAGCAACTTCAGCAACCGGAGCTGCAGGACAGCCTCCCGGAGGAACGCCAGAGGCGAGGAAAGGAGCAAAAGTGGAAGTGGCAACTTCAAGAAGAAAGTCAGAGACGCCGACACACGCTCTATGCCAAGCCCAGCCAGAGGGAGCAGCTGAGAGAGGAAGAGCAGCTGCAGCGGGAGGAGGAGCTGCAGCAGCAGGAGGAGGAGCTGCAGAGGGAAAAGAGGCGCCAGGAGCGAGAAAGGCGGTATCGCCAAGAGGAAGAGCAGCTGCAGCAGGAGGAGGAGCTGCAGAGGGAAAAGAGGCGCCAGGAACGAGAGAGGCAGTATAGGCAAGAGGAAGAGCAGCTGCAGCAGGAAGAGGAGCTGCAGGAGGAGGAGCTGCGGAGGGAAAAGAGGCGTCAGGAGCGAGAGAGGCAGTATAGGCAGCAGGAAGAACAGCTGCAGCAGGAAGAGGAGCTGCAGAGGGAAAAGAGACGACAGGAGAGAGAGAGGCAGTACAGGGAGGAAGAGCAGCTGCAAGAGGAGGAGGAGCTGCAGAGGGAAAAGAGGCGTCAGGAGAGAGAGAGGCAGTACAGGGAGGAAGAGCAGCTGCAAGAGGAGGAGGAGCTGCAGAGGGAAAAGAGGCGTCAGGAGCGAGAGAGGCAGTACAGGCAGGAGGAAGAGCTGCAGCAGGAGGAAGAGCAGCTGCAGGAGGAAGAGCTGCAGAGGGAAAAGAGGCGCCAGGAGCGAGAGAGGCAGTACCGGGAGGAAGAGCTGCAGCGACCCGAGAGAAAGCAGTGGCTGCGTGATGAGGAAGACCGCGGTGATCTGAAGTGGCAACGGCAAGAAAGAGAAAATGAAGTTCGCGGTAAGAGAGTTTTCTCCAAACGCGGAGAGAATCAAGAAGAGAACCGGCAGCTGGAAGAGTCCCTGGAGCCAGAGAGGCGGTTCCAGCAGGATCGGCGGCGGCCTGGGCAGGAGGAAAAAGAGAAGGAGAGCAGGCGCCGGCAGCAGCGCGAGCGACAGTCCCTGGCGGAGGCGCAGGAGAGGCCAAGGGAAGCCGAAAGACGAGACGCCAAGTTCCGAGAAGAACGGCGGCTGAGCGAGGAGAGAGAAGACAAGAGACGCCCGCCCCAGGAGAGGGACACCAAGTTCCTCCAGGAGGAGGAAGAGCAGCTGCGCCGCCAGGAGCGCCAGCGAGAGCTTGGCCAGGAGCGCGACCGGAGATTCCGGGAAGAGAAACAGCTCCGCCAGGAACGGGAGGAAGAGCAGCTGCGCGCCAGGAGCGCGAACCACAGCGATTCCGGGAGGAACCAGAGCTCCGCCAGGAATGCGAGGAGCAGCGGCGCCGTGAGGAGCAGCAGCGGCGCGGTCAGGAGCGTGAGCAGCAGCTTCGCCAGGAGAGAGACAGGATCCAGGAAGAGGAGCAGCTCCGCAAGCGCCGCGAGGAGGAGCAGCTGCGCCACCAGGAGCGCGAGGAAGAGCAGCTGCGCCGCCAGGAGCGCGACAGGAAACTCCGCCGGGAGCAAGAGCTCCGCCAGGAACCGGAGGAGGAGCAGCTGCGCCGCCAGGAACAGGGGGAAGAGCAGCTGCGCCGCCAAGAGCGCGACAGGAAACTCCGCTGGGAGCAAGAGCTCCACCAAGAACGCAAGGAGGAGCAGCTGCGCCGCCAGGAGCGCGAACCACAACGATTCCGGGAGGAACCAGAGTTCCGCCAGGAACGCGAAGAGCAGCTGCGCCGCGAGGAGCAGCAGCTGCGCCAGGAGCGCGACAGAAAATTCCGTCGGGAGCAAGAGCTCCGCCGAGAAAGAGAGGAAGAGCAGCTGCGCCGCCAGGAGCGCGATCGGAGATTCCGGGGTGAGCCAGAGCTCCGCCAGGAGCGCGACAGGAAACTCCGTCGGGAGCAAGAGCTCCGCCAGGAACGGGAGGAACAGCAGCTGCGCCGCCAGGAGCGCGAGCAACAGCTCCGCCGGGAGCGCGACCGAAGATTCCGGGAAGAGCAGCTGCGCCAGGAAAGAGAGGAGGAGCAGCTGCGCCGCCAGGAGAGCGAGAGAAGATTCCGCCAGCAGCAAGAGCTCCGCCGTGAACGCGAGGAGGAGCAGCTGCGCCGCCAGGAGCGCGTGGAGGAGCAGCTGCGCCGCCAGGAGCGGGAACAGCTACGCCAGGAGCGTGATAGGATCCAGGAGGAGGAGCTGCTGCGCCAAGAAAGAGAGGAAGAGCAGCTGCGCCGCCAGGAACAGGAAAGGAAATTCCGCCGGGAGCAAGAGCTCCGCCAGGAAGAGGAGGAGGAGCAGCTGCGCCGCCAGGAGCGCAACAGAAAATTCCGCCAGGAGCCTGAGCTCCGCTGGGAAGAGGAAGAGGAGCAGCTGCGCCGCCAGGAACAGGAAAGGAAATTCCGCCGGGAGCAAGAGCTCCGCCAGGAAGAGGAAGAGGAACAGCTGCGCCGCCAGGAGCGCGGCAGAAGATTCCGAGGAGAACGGGAGGAAGATCAGCAGCTGCGCCAGGAGCGCGACAGAAGATTCCGCCAGGAGCAAGAGCTCCGTCAGGAGCGGGAGGAGGAGCAGCTGCGGCGCCAGGAACGTGAGCAGCAGCTCCGCCGGGAGCGCGACCGAAGATTCCGCGGGGAACCGGAGCTCCGCCGAGAACGCGAGGAAGAGCAGCTGCGGCGCCAGGAGCGCGACAGAAGGTTCCAAGAGGAGGAGCAGCTGCGTCGCGAGGAGCAGCAGCTGCGCCAGGAGAAGCGAGACAGTCAGTACCGGGCTGAGGAGCAGTTTGCCAGGGAGAAGATTCGTCGTCAGGAGCAAGAGGAAGAACAGAGGCGTCGTCAAGAACGGGAAAGGAAATTCCAAGACGAGCAGATCCGTCGCCGGCAGGAGGAGGAACAGAGGCGCCGCCAAGTCCGGGAGAGGCAATTTCAAGAAGAAAAGTCTTACTTGCAGGTCCCTGAGTCTGGCACCCGCCAGTTTGCCAACGTTCCGGTGCGTTCAAGCCCTCTCTATGAGTATATCCAGGAGCAGAGGTCTCAATACCGCCCTTAAGGGATGCTACGGATGTCCTGATATCCACCGAAGCTTTTTGGGTCGAAAGAAAATGAGAAACACCGGGTGCCAAGTGACCGCTCGTGTGTTTTTGGTTGTGGGAAAGCTCTCTGGTATTAGAATGTTCCTTTTCTTCCAACATCTTCACTTACACCTTTTTCATTACTTTCTACTCCTGTCTTTTGTTTTCTGTACGGTAGTTCTTTATCACAAATTGTCTTTGCTGTCTGGTGCAGGTATGGTGTGCACTTTAAAAAAATAAATCATTGAATTTGTTAAAAGATTTTGGTCTGAAGAACATGTTGATTTATTGCCTTCAGAAGTAATAAAAATAATATAGCAATTTAAGATTAAACAAGAATTGGATCTCTATATTCAGTATTGATCTTCCTGTGGAGTGCTCACACTTTTAAAGTTCAAACTCACATTTTTCCTGAGTCTAAATTTCATTAATCTTTACCTCCAAATTGTGTCCTTTTCTATTTCATAATTATCACAGATTCTATCAGCAGGCTAAATTTTGCAGCCTCAAATAATACAGGGAAGGGTGACTTCTTCAGAAAAAAAATTCTCCTATGAAATTATGTGAAGGAAATATCTCAAAAGAATATAATTGTGCATGCAAATTAAGATTTGGCATTGCATTTCTATGCTTAACTCCACTTAAAATCTCCCCGAAGCACAAATTAGCAAGGTATTTCTCAAACTTCAAATCTCAAATTTTGAAACTGCTCTAATTTGTAGCACTCAGTCTCATTTCCTCAAAAATTGATGAGTTTAATAATACTTCTATCTTTGTTCATTTTAGATTATACAGAACCTACTCAGGATTCCAGGTCAAATCTTGTACAGGTCTTGCTTTAGGGCCAGTAAGATTTCACAGAGTGTTGGGAAAAGGAAGAATGGAAAATCTGTGAACAAAAGAGAAATTTCTAGAGATCCATTAAGTAGACTTAGCCCAGGATCTTTTGAGGCCTTGTACTACCTTGAAGACATTCTGGTTGAATTAATTAGACTATGTGAAAAAAAATCAATAAATGTTTGGCAAATAATTATCTTTGTTCAAATATGAGTTGGTCTTAACTCCAGCACTAATCTGGAAACTGACATACATTTCAAATCACCTGAAGTATTTTGTTGTTATCTGTCATCTGTGTCCAAATATGAGAAAGTGAGAGGAGAGAGTCTTCTGTTTTTAGCTAACCTGGTTTTCCCAGTTAAGGTGACTCCTATGTTATTTCCATCACCACACAGCTTCTTTCCAAGTGTTTTTGTTCTTGGGTCCAGTTTCAGGATGACAGGTTTGTACATGAAAGCAATTTAAGTCATTTTTACCCCCATATTACCCAATCTCATCTCCTCCTCCTCCTCCTCCTCCTCCTCCTCCTCCTCTTCTTCCTCCTCCTCTTCCTCCTCCTCCCAATCAGGCTATCTTTTTGCAAGTATGACCCACTCATTTTCATCAGGGTTGCCCACATTAGAGTGTGTCCATGCTCTTGCTGGAGCACAGACCTTATGTTGGCTGGTGGGCCATTGAGAAAAGTAGCTCCCTTTTTTCCAACATAAACCCTAAGAGTCTCTCAGGGAGGTGTGGATCCCCTTTATTCTTTTCTCATTTAACTATGGGCCAAATCTTGTATAGATCTCGTGGAAGTAGACATACCTGTATCAAGTTTATGGGATGCTATCTGGCTATACCCCCTCCTATCCTTTGGCTTTTTTATTCTTATTGCTCCCTCTTTCAATATCTCATGATCCTTGGGGTCAAGGAGTGGTTTACATGTCCTACTTAAAGCTGAGGAGTCTCCAGTCACTTAGTCTCTATATTTTGTTCTAGCCCTTTCTTACAGTGACTTCCTGGTCATAATATGTTGCAGTACTCAACAATGTTTGTTAATTTCTTCTGAAATGTAACAGCTTCTTGCTCTTAATGTCCTACAAACCAATGATAGACAGTGCTTTGGGGTTAGAGAGATAGTTAAAGCCTTTGCCTCAAAAGCAAAGGTAGCTGAGTTTGGATTCCCAGATTCCACATAAAAATGCTAGGCAGGTGCAGTAGCCCCCCTGTAATTCTAGCTCAAAAGGCAGAACCTAGGAATCCCCAGAGCAAGTTGGCTAGCCAGACTATTCCTAATGGCATGCTCTGGGTTAACTAGAGACCCAAGCTCAAAACAATAAGGTGGAAGAGCAATAGATGATTCCCAAATGCCACCCTTGGGCTTCCATAGGCACATACAAGTAAGTGGATTCATGTACATGCACCTGCACATACTCATACACCAACCCACATGCCCTAAAACCTCAACACTGTAGACGTTATAGATGCCACAGTGATATAAGTAACATAACCCACAAGGTACCTGAATCAGGAAATACTAAATAGTAACTAGGCTGAAATATTAATTTTTCACATGATCCAGATATCCCTGTTCTGCCTGCAAAAGCTTATATTATTTAGTTTGGCATATAGAAAAAAAACTTTTGCAATAATTTCTAATTGTGCATCTTGGATGAGAAAATGTCCTAAAGTTATAATCACCCTGTCTGTCAATGGTAGAGACAAAAAAGCTAAGCACATAGCTCCTATATACCACTGAGATTGAGGAAGGTGACACTTTCAGTAAGCATCCTCCCTCATATTACAACAAAGACAGAGCCAAGAAATCCCGATGCTCTTAGAATTTCGACGCTTTGAATGATTCTGTCAAACCATTTTTCCTGTGGTGAGCTTTTTTTTTCCTTCCTTAAGTTTCTTCAAAGAAACTCTGGTAGAGTCTCACTGTCCTTCCCTAGGACCCTCCCAAGGGGCGTTAATTAGAGAGCCTCATAAGGGACCAGCTCCCAGATGTCACACCTGTCAGTTAAGCCACTATTGAGCAATAGCAATCAAAGTTTTCCAGTTTTCTTGAAGCACTTTACAGGATGAGGACAGTACAAGCTTTCAAGAAAAAAAAAAAAAAACTCCATTGATTTTAATAACACGCAGTTTTAAAAGCCTCTAGCTTTTAAAAGCCTCTAGCTATTCTTTTAGCATAGTGGCAGAGAAACTTGAAGGATAACATTTTCATTCCACCTGAATGACTTACCTACATGGGCAGTTGGGCATGCTGCTGTTGGGCAGTTGCCTGCTTGACTGCAAACTGGGAACTCTAGTAACATCACCTGAAACTACTATGAGGGTCGTCACCTGTTGTGAACTGAATTGTCAGAGACAGAGAGATATTCACATGTTAATCCTCGGTCACTTGGAATTTAACTTCATTTGGAAATAATAGTGTTAGAAGAAGTAATTACAATGAAATTGTTAGGTTGATCCTGTCCTTAAAATAGGAGAAAATTTGGAGCTGGGAGATGGTTCAGCAGTTAAAGCATTTGCTGCACAAGCAACGGAACCAAATCCCATGTAAAATGCCAAATGGGGGTGGTGGCTCACCCCCTTGAAAGGTAGAGACTAAAATCCCTAAAGCAAACTGGCTAGTCAGGCTAGCCCTATAGTCAAGCTCTAGATTTGATTACAGGCCCCGTCTCCAAAGAATAAGGTAGAAACGCAATCTAGGATGATTCCCAGTGTCAAATTGTGACTTCTACATGCATACTTGCAGGCATGCACATGTGCCTGTGTGTGTGCACATGCGCACACACATGCACCCACACAATGAACATGTATACACAAATACACATGCATCTACACACATATAAGCACACATGAAAATGGAAACAAAATAGTAAAAGAGAAAATTTGAACACAAATCCCAAAGCAGGAAGAAGATATGAAGACAACAGATGCCAAGGATAGAAACGGTGCAAAAAGAGAGGAGGAGCCTCTGTATTCTACATTCCACCCACTGATTGGCTATTTGCACCCTGACATGTGCCCAAGCACTAACTAATGCAGAAACCCTTGAGGTAATCCAGTCATACATGTAAGGAGACATAGGAAAGGGAGGAAAAGGCTGGGAGGGGATAATGGTAAGGGTGGGAAGAGATGCAGGGTGGGGAGTGATGAAACACACAAATTCATGGTTAATACAATTTAAAAATTTAATATTTAAAAAAAGAAATGTGGGCTGGAGAAATGGCTCAGGGGTTAAGACTCTGTCTCACAAGCAGAAAGTCCTGAGTTTGGATCCCAGGTCCCACGTAAAAAATGCCAGGCAAAAACAGCGGAGCCCTGCCCTTCTGGTCCTGGTAGAAGAAGTCTGGGAAATCCAGAGCAAAGCAAGAGGGAGGTAGAAGCCATCCAGGATGATTCCTGAAGTCACCCTTGGTCCTCCATAGGGACACACAGTGCCCTCTGATACACACACACACACACACACACACACACACACACACACACAAATAAATAAATAAATTTTAAAAAGAACTGTATGTCATATCCTTTCCTAATGACCCACAAATAATCAACTCTATAGGCTTCTTAATTTTGGATTTCAAGCCACCTGAATGAACTATGAGAAAAACGAATGTATTTAAATGAGCAGTCTGTGACACTTTGTTTTGACAGTTCTAGAAAGCTAGTACTTCACATAAGGTAGAGTTATATGGCTAGGTAAACCCCTGTGTTGTGATGATCTTTATCTTTAACACTGTACACACAAACCTTGATTGCTTAAGGACATGTTTTTATTAAATCTACTATGATTTCTATGGTAGAATAACAATGCTATTTTTAAAAAAAGTCTAGGATTCATTCTTGCCTCAGTCAGCAAATACTTATTGAGTTCCTAATCTATGCCAAACATTGTTCCAGGCAACATAAATGAAGGGGTGAAATAGTAATTTTTGTCTTCCTTCACTGTACTATTGAGCGACTTAGTGCACATTGCTTGGGATTTCTAATCATCTGTTGTTTTATATTCCATCTATGAACCTGAAATAGCTATCACCAATGTTATTCCTAGGACTGAAAAAGAAATCTATCAAAACCCTATGGCAGGAAAATCATATGTTTAAGACCAGTCTGGGCTGTATAATGAGATTCAGGCTAATCAGGGCTACACAGATTCCTTGTAAAAAAAAAAAAAAAAAAAAATTCAGCTCTAGTGGCAAGCAGCTGCAATGTAGAAAGCAAAATCACATCATAATATAGATTCTGGATCAGCAAAGCTGCAACAGAGTAGTTGTGGCCTGGCAAAGCCAGCTTGTGCCAAAGTTGCAAATTTGAAGTATGACCTTGGCAGTCATACTAGGTTTTGACTTCTCTTTAGAGTACATTGTATGCTGAATAGAAATCCACAGCCTCCTTATTTTCCCGTTTTTGAGACTTACTGATGCAGTGTTTACTTAGTTTGTCTATAAAATAATAAACACTTAGGAAACATAGTTCTGTCGGTCCCCATCAGGGTCTGAACAGACCACCTGATCCCAGCTTTTTCTATATATTGTATCTTTTTCTTCATTCTTGTGTTGCTCCAACAGAGCAATGCCTCACAGGTCGTGGAAAATTCTAGCATTTCAAATCATTCTACTGAAATTCCTGAAGCAACTCAAATGATTCCTGCCCCAATTTCTACCTTTAGTTGGCAGAAAAACCGGGGGGGAAAAAAAAGAATTAATTTAATTAAAGCTTACTTCAAATTTAAAGATCTTTTTCTTTCCAGCCAGTCAGCCCTGAAGTTCCCTCGTTTGCCTCCAAAAATCCTCCTGGGGTTCATACTTACCACCTGAGCTTATTCATTGAGGGTGAATGTTTTCTCAACTGGCATCATTTTTTTTTCGTGCTTTACTGTCAAGCATGATGATCCTTCTGATGATGAACTTAACATCTTTATCTGATTATTCTCATTCTTTCTAAACACAAAGCTTAATCCTAGGATTTACTGCCACTCAAACTAAATTTGGTAGTCCTCGTGTTAAGTATGAGCCCAGCTCTGCTCCATCTTCTGTGCTAATTACACATTGCTAAAATTTGCATTCAGCCATGGTAATTAAGAGTTTTTCAGTAGGTATACCAGGACTATAATCTATGGAAGATTATATTCTATGTCTGTAAGGTGTAATAAGCACATTTCTCTTGTTAGCGAAGAGTTGAGAGTCACATGCAGTATTGAAACTAACGTAAGAGATATTAAGCAATTTACTATTTTCTGAACTGCGCTAGTTTGATATAGGTGTCAGTTTGACAATCGAGGGCTGAAGTTCTGGACACATCTGTGAAGAATTAGAAATTAAGGCACGTCATGAGAAAACCTGTAGTAAAATAGCTAATTGATATAGAAAGACCCAGCCCTTAGTGGGTGGGACTATTCCCTGGGTAGGTGGACAAGACGGAGAGCGCAGGCGCAACACTTTGGTATACATTAGCATATTGTCGTGCAGGCATTCCGGCAAAAGAGAAAGCATGCCTGCTCTCAGCTCTTTCTAGGGATATAGTTTGACCATCTCCCTCAGTTTCTGCTACGCTGATAAGCTGCAACCGGAATCATAAGCCGAAATAAACTTCTTGTTCCCATAAGTTGTTTAATGGTATATTTATCAGCAACATGAAGAGAAACCGGAACTTGAACTTTCAAAATGTCCATTGCAAACACTCAAGAACTTTTTAGAATCTGATTCTTACCA
This sequence comes from Typhlomys cinereus, assembly GCA_023101885.1. NCBI lineage: Eukaryota > Metazoa > Chordata > Mammalia > Rodentia > Platacanthomyidae > Typhlomys > Typhlomys cinereus. The sequence continues at coordinate 397,116 of JALPQD010000346.1, read as the reverse complement.
CCCCCCTTTTGTAAATCTGTGACATTTTCTTCAAGATAAAGTTCCAAGTCTTAATTTTGAATTTATGTTCTACCACAATCTAAGTTTGAATTAAGTTCCACTGCCTATCTATCCTCTAAACTTTGACTCTCACAATATCCTTGTGTTTTAATGAGCCCAAGAGAGACAACCCATGAGGCACCACACTGAGCATCCAGGAGCAAGACGTTAACTGGCCAGAACCACGGGTAGGAAAATTTCAGGGATCCTGAAAGCCCAAAATGGAGTTTTATAGGACTTCTTGTAAAAACATGGCTAAATTTAAAAATTGCGACTGACCCAAGCCCATCTCCATGGTTGCATAGCTTAGGACAAAGGGCTATCTCATGAAACAACAGGAGCTAGGACTGGGCTTGTTTGCAAGGACAGCTGTAGCTGGGAGGCATCCAGACCAGGTATCCATATCATGAGACAGATTGAGCCTATACCATGACTGAACAGCACATAACGGGAAATAGGATGAGCTGTATACTTTTAACAAGCAACAAGTTTTGTTGTTGTTTCTCCTCTTTCTCTGTATCTCCCTCCCTCCCTCTCTCCGTCCGTCCCTCCCTCCCTCCATCCTTCTCTCCATCCTTCTCTCCCTCCCTCCCTCCCTCCCTTCCTTCCTTCCTTCCTTCCTTCCTTCCTTCCTTCCTTCCTTCCTTCCTTCCTTCCTTCCTTCCTTCCTTCCTTCCTTCCTTCCTTCCCTTTCTCAGACAGGTTCTCTCTCTCTCTCTCTCTCAGGATCTTAGAGTCCAAGCTAGCCTCCAGTTTATAATCTTCCTTCCTGTTTCTACCTCACAAGACTGGTTCTCTTTTGATACAACTTGTGTTCTCTTTTAGAGGAGCTTCAGTCTGGGTTTTCTACCCTGAATGGAGCTAATTCTTAAGTTCAGTAATACCTACATTCCCATTCTTGTCTAAAGTCAGTGCAGCACAAATAAAAGTATTTTAAAACTACAGACGCCAGAGAATTGACTTTTCTTCCTTCTTATGTCTTGATACATCTGTAAGTAACTCTGGTCTCCTAACACAGTGGACTTCTTTGCTACATAATGTTCTTTCATTTTTAAATAAAGTCATTATTTGTGAATATCATTTTAATAGCAATCTCTAATGTGAGATTTGTACCAAGAAATAATTTTGCTTTATAATTTCATAAAGGGTAGTTAAAGGCCAACAAATAAAGAAAATTCAGGGCCAACAAAATTTGGTTGCTATTTTTATTAAAGACTAACTAGAAATCTTTGAAAATATTAGTGTCTACTCATTGTGGTTTGTAAAAATGGTGTTTTATAATATGAAAGTTAGATGGGGTAGATTGGGCCCACAGAAACACACAAAGAAGAACACTGAGACCAATCTCAACAATGGTAGATGGTTCTCTTATTTAGGATTCTGAAGGGCAAGGATCTTTTCATGGGAATGAAGACACTGAGCTGAGGTGCTGAGGCTTAAAGTGGGAAGAGGGGCCAGGTGGAAAGTTCCACTAGAAGAACAAATGCTTTGGAGTAGGGGCAGTTTTGTGGGGAACGTAAGTGCTGCTTGGTGTGGACTGCTTGTGCTAGAGTGGGATAGAGGCTACTTGCTCAGGCTAATTTAGGGACCTATTTAGACTCAGAGATAGATATTTCTAAAATTTTGGCTTAATCTTTTACTAAATATCTCCATATATTTATAGACCAAATTTCATTGTCTTTAAAGACTGGGAACTGAGATACTGAGAGATCAAGCAGGATTACCAACAAGGCTGGTAATGACCAAGCATACTGACTTTCGGACTTGGGCTCTTTATTGTAGAGAAAATAAAATTTGTATCCTTCAACTGCTTTAATATGAACTATGAAGACCTTCTCAGTCCCAAAATCCTTGGGGGCATGGGATGGGACTCTGCTATGTTAACAAACAAGGAACTAGAAAAGTATTAAGTTTTCTACAATTTTATTTCACTTAAGGACTTATTTCTCCTTTCTCTTGCTAGAATCCAGAAAAAGAAGAGGATAGATTTGACTTTGTTTTGATGTTTAATCAGGCCTAGGGTCCTGCTTGAGACCAACTGGATAAACATCCAAAGTGAAAATGTGCATGAAATAGAAAAGATTCCTGTGGCAACCTTGGCTTCTTAGACTCTCATATTAACCATGGCATGGATGTTCTGGGAAAATATCCAAAGTAGGAAGACATAGATGGTTTTGTGAAAGAAAGATTCTTTCAAGACCTGCTCAATGTAGACGTTTTCTTTAACCTGACATGTTAAAGCTTTCAAATTTTCCTATTGTTTCTCTTATTCGCTGACCTACATTCCTTGAGCCCCACTCCTGCCAGTCAAAACCCTAAACTAGTTTACTTAAAGCCCCAATACAGTGTCAGTTCCTCCCCCCAAACCTTCTTTTGAGCTTTACATGCAAAATCTTAATCTTAAAATCTCCCACCCCACCCCAGCATGATGCATCTTAATGCCAATATGTTAAGTTTCACATTCGTCTCCAATTTAATGGACACTTGCTTTGTCTCCTCAATTAAGGTTTAAGTTCCTTGAAAGTAGGACCGTGCCTTTTCTTTCTATGATGTGTTTAATAAAATCCTTGATATAATTTTATTGTATCGTGGCAGTTTAAGTGGCCAGCAGGTCAGAAGGAGATCAGCTACTTACCTTGGGGTGGATCACGTGCTTGGGTGATAGCTTTTAGGATGAGGGTATTCACATAATGAGAGTCAGCCCTTTTGAGGCCTCTCTCTAGCTTTACCACTTACAGGGCAGGTGAGGGAGGAGGCCGTACTCCACCCCGCCCTGCCTCCTCCCTTGTCTATCACTTCGCCTCTCAGTTAAATGAGGAGCTATAAGATATGAATCCCTTCCTCAGAGGGGAGTTGTGATAATTACAGCTTGTAAAGCATTTTGTGATTCTTAGATATAAAAGGACTAATTATTATGATCATTAAATAATTCTTAATTTTTATCTTCTTCAAGGTAAATTATCCCTACTTTAATTACACTCCACCCTTTGGGTAATTATACCTCCAAGAGTCAGCAGATGCCTTCATCTCACGTCATGCCGGGCAGGGTGACTGGCACGGGTACCTTGACTGTCACCTAGAGTAGCAGAGGACTCCTGGTTTTCCATCATAAAACTGTCCTAGATGTCGAATCATTTGGTTTCTCTGTTCTGTAATTGTTTCTTTATCCTACCCAGTGACTTCTGCATTGACTTTGGGATTTATCAAAAAAGCACCTTGAATAGGAGAGATAAATTTGATTTTTATAATTTATTGAATACCATGAGTGAAGGAAACAGGCATTCAAGTTCACCAAGGAGACTGGATGGTGTCTATTTTGTAAAAAGATTCCCATCTGTCATATGAAAGAACAGTCGTAGCCCTCAAGGGTTGAAGTGTGTATAATATTCTATGTTCTTTTTTTTGGACTTAGCTTTGTTTTCAGTAAATATGACAAGAGCTTTTCTTGGGATGAGATAGGAGAACTAGTATCTTTGGATAGAAGTTGCTTGTGATAAGGAGGTGTTCCATCAAGGAGATGAATGCTGAGGTCTTGTTCTTTTTCTTTTACTTCTTTATTAATAAAATTATAACTGACTGTCAAGTTATTTGCTGGGGGCACAAACAACCAAGGCCCCATCTACAGATGCTGGCTGAAACAATAGAAGTGAGGAGCATGCCGATGCCAGTAATCCTCCTTGACTCCTTTTTCATGCCATGAGGTTTCAGTCTGTAGACATACAAAGGTCATGACTTCCCACATGTGATGTGGAGAAGATCATGGGTAGGCCAGCCTGATTTGGAAGATTTCTCCCAGATCCAGGCATTCAGAACCTCAATCCTAATCATGGGTTTTTTGGTGCTGAGAATCCCACCTGAGGCTCAAAGTTGGCATGGAGGTAGGAGAAAGCAAGAGGCTGTATTCATGTTTAGAATGTTCACTGGCTCCAAGCTCTTTTCTGTACTCATCCTTTCTCCTCATTTAAAAAAAACATTCTTTAATCATGTGTGTACACGTGCGTGCACATGTGCATGCATGAGCCCGCGTGTGTGCATGAACCATGGTATGCATACCATAATATGTGTGTGAAAGCCAGCCAATAACTTTTGAGAGTCAGTTTTTTCCTTTAACTTCAATGTAGGTTCTGGGACTCAAACTCAAATGGTCAGGCTTGGCAGCAAGTGTCTTTACCTGCTGACTGGTCTTGTCAGCTCCTCCCCTTCTCCTTTTATAAAATGTATATGTGTGTCTGGCATGTATGAGTATACATATGAATGTTCAGGTGTGCATGTATGCATGTGCATATGCATGTGATGGCCTGGAAGACTTTGGATATCTTCCTTAGTCACTTGCCGCTTTCTCTATTGAGGCAAGGTGAACCCAGAGCTCACCAATTTCAGTTAGTCTAGCTAACCAGTTTGCCCCAGGAAGCCTCTGTCTCTGCATCCAGAATGATAAGGTCAAAGTTCCTGCCCAGACTGCCCAGCTTTTATGTGGGTTTAGAGATCTGAACCTCAGTCCTCAAGCTTGTGTGGCAAATGCTTTTAAGCCATTTTCCAAGTTCCCTTACTTTTTAAAAATTTCTTTTCCCTGCTCCACCTTCAATGCTATTATAAAATTTGATAGGAATTAGGAATTAGGATGAAGGGGGCTTTGGGACGCTCAGTCACATGTCTTTGTCCATTTGCCCAGAAGGAGGGTCTCACTGAATTCGTGAAGAAGTTGAAGGAAGTCTGGGTACTTTTGTTTCTTCTTATACAAATCTCTTTTAGTCCCTCAGCGTTTATAGACCCTTGTCACTTACTTCAGGCATGACATCAGGCCCAGAGTGCTTACTGTAAGCCACTGTACCTTTTGATGATATGAAATGGGTATGTTGTCATAAGAAAGTTTATTTCAGATTGTGTATTACTAATTAGCTTGTGAGTTGTCATTTGGTATCTGTAGAGATTCATCCCAGGAGCTCCAAGGTTACCAATACCAAGGATACGTGAATCTTTTATAGAAGATGACATAGTAGCATTTGCATACAACTTGTGCATAACCTTCCACATTTTAAATCTCTAGATTACTTATAATACCTAACATGATATAAATACATGCAGAGATTTGCTATCTTGTATGATTGATAGTATAATATGGTCCAGCGCCTTTTACCATGCTTAGAGTAGAGGAGAGGACTTGATGAGTGTTTATGGGCCAAAAAAGAGGTTCACTGTGGAAAAAAACAGGACTTTTTCTTCTTCTTATTATTCCATAGACAATACAGACAATATTTTAAATTAAAACCCAAGATGTTTTCTTTAACACAATTTGTTAAATCTTCCAAGTTTTCCAGTTGTTTCCTTTCATTCATTGACCTTGGGGGGTCAATTCTTGGGGTCCCATTCTTGCCAGTCAAAACCTTAAGCTACTTTACTTAAAGCCCCCACTAAAGTTCCATTTCCTTCCCAAATTTTTTTTGAACTTCACATGCAACATTTTATACTTAAAGAAAATTTCCCACCCCACCCCAGTAAGCTTCACCAGTATCATGTGTCCTAATTCACATTTGTCTCCAATTTAATGGACAGTTGCTTTGTCTCCTCAATTAGGGTTTAAGTTCCTTGAAAGTAGGACCGTGCCTTTTCTTTCTATGATGTGTTTAATAAATTCCTTAATATAATTTTATTGCATGTTGGCAGGTCAGAAGGAGTTGAGTTGCTTACTTGGGTAGATCACATGTTCGGATAGTGGCTTCGAGGATGTGGGTATTCAGCATAATGCCAGTCAACCTTAGGCGTCACTTAAAATTCAATTAAGGGGTCAGTCATTATGCATTCATGCTAGCCTTGGTCTTTTTCTGTCAGCTGTGTGATTTGAACTTTTCTTGAGGCTTTTCTTATCTGCAGATGAAGAATGCTGTGGATGCTGACCTCTGGGTATCCAACCAAGCCCAGCCTACCTCCAGGCTCTCTTGCTGGCAGTTCCACACAGTGGATGAATCACTAAAAGCTCATCTCTAACTATATCTTTTGAAAGTATGTCCCAAATTGAAAAAAAAAGCCTTCAGTAGCACAAATTGGATCTTTGAAGTGAACTACATTCTGTATGTATGTGTAAGAAAGGGATGATTAGAGCTTCTTCCACACTAAAAAGTCAGTTTTTTTTCTGATATTAATACAATTTTTTCTCTCAGGTCAGCATTTTTAAAAACTAAGACTTTTTTTTCAAAAGTTCTTATCAAGCCTTTCAAGGTGTGAATCTAAGGGTTAAGGTGCCTACTTGCAAACCTGGCAACACATAATAGGTGGAGAGAACTGACTGTTTCTGTATGTTATGGCATCTATCTTCTCTTTTTTCCTTCCCTCTCCCTGTCAAGTGAAAAGGTATAAAACTATTTGAAGTATCTAAGTAAACGCTCCAGAAGATTGATTTGCATAATCTCATTGGTCCCTTGAAATTCCTCAGTGAATTCACAGTTGAAACCAGTTTACCAAAAATCAGTGAAGGAGAATAAGGCTAGATACCAGGCCTTCTTCAAAGGCTATGAGAGTGGTGAGGACTGGCTGAAATCTCTGAGCATTTTGCCAGTTAAAGGAGACAGGACTGCTGCTGGGTTCGGGGAGGCTTCAGCAAGGGCTTGTGGGTTGATTTCAGACATGCTGAGAGGTATAAAGGCATTTTGGGTAGTGTGAAAAAGATGAGCTCAGGACTGGACAGAGCATATTTTGAAGAAAAGAGAGCTGACTAGTCAGATTGCAGAGGAATTGAAGGCACTAAGACTCAGGTTCTATGAAAACAGATGCCATATTTGTTATGTTTGATGCTTTATTCCCAGGGCCTGCTGAAGAGCAGACACTCACTCTGGGCATAGTTGTTGATTGAAAGTATGAATGAGTTGCATGTAGTATGTGTCCCATACAGGAGCATAACTGAGTTCCAAGATCAGAAACTAGACTGAAGAGTTTGGAGGTCACCGTTGGTGATGGGGAGATCAGGAGGGAAGGCAGAGGGGGAAAAGGAATATTTGAGGGAAGTTGTAGTGAACAGTAGGAAACAGGGGGGACACTGCTGCTGGGGTACTGAGTGGGTGACTGGGAGTGAAGACGGGAAAGACAGGAGCAATGACAAAATCAGTGTTCTAGTTCTTTCTTTACTGACCAGCTCGGTGTTTTCTTTTGGAGATTAGAAGCAAAGGTTTGAGAATAGAAATTATTTTAGCCATAGGGCTGTTTTCATATCTATATCTTAAGAGCAATTCAAAGAGTATCATCGGAGCCAGACCGGGCTGCCTCTGCTATTATTATTCAGAGGGGAACTTGAATAAGCAGATTTTACCTCAGAGAGGAAAGAGCCCGGAGCACCAGCCTGGATGAGGTTGAGTGGATTCTAGCTCTGTCCATGTCAGATCATTGTGCATGAATGAGAACCATCTTTCAGCGTAAACTTCGGCCATTTTCTTCCTGATCGTGCACCAGTGTTATAGCGACAATTTGGGTTAACTGACATTACTGAACACTAGCCCAGGTATTGAGATCTCAGAGATGAATGAGCTGTACCTCTGTCCTCACCTCCAGGTTAGTGGTGAGTCTTAGTCTATGACACATAGTAGTGTGTAGTCTATTTTTGTTGTTGTCGTCATCATCATCACCATCATCATCATCAGTTGGTTATAGTAATGAATGGCAGGGCTGGAGAAGTAGCTCAGAGGTGGAGTGCCTGACTATCGTGCATGAAACCTTGGGTTTTCCAACATAGGGAAAAAATAGACATCTCATTGAATTCTTATACCAACCCTGGCTCATAAGCATGATTATTTTTTTCACTTCATAGATGGGGAAATACAGACTTTGAAACATTAAGTAATGTATTGAGATGGAAGAAGTTGGAGAGTGAGTACCCCTCCGCAGTGGCTGCAATTAAATCCAGTGGATCACAAAGCAAAAAGACATCAACACAGAATTTGGACTTGGAAGCAGGGCTGATGAGTGGGAGGAGGAGAGAGAGGCCAGATGGAAGAGTGCAACCAGAAGGCATCACACCTATGTATGAAATTGTCAAAGAAATAGATATGTGGCAGAGATGCAGTTTGGAAGATAATCTATTAGCCTCTAAACCCATACTTATTACTGTCATTTATGACATGGGAAGTGCCAGTCAACAGATTTCACCTTTACCAAGTGCTGAGGTGTTTGGGAGGCTGTGCAACAGGGTGGTCTTTTATAGGAGATACCAATTTCATCATTGGGGTCCCCTAGGCCATGGGTCACAGAGAAGCTCAAGGTTTTGTCATGAGGCTAGGAACAAGTTATCTGAAATGACACAAAGTAGCGATTAACTCCAACAATCTGACTTCAGCAGATTTCCCCCTCTGAAAACTTTGTTCAAAGAAGCCAGACTTGATCAGGACTGGTTTGTGCAGATGATGGAGGCATGGGATGGAGAAAATTCCTGTTATCAGATACCAGCAGGGACGGATGAGTGTCATGTGTGGGGCTCACAGACTTCTAGCCACAGCTTGATTATAATCATTAAGCTTTTATGGGACACTGAATGTATTGTAAAGGGTTTTTATGATCCTTGTTTTATTAGTTGTTCCCTATCCAGCCCAGCCCTAGGGAAATTCTGCCGCCCACTCTTCAGGTGTGGAAACAGGGCCACTGAGGGGTTAAGCTGCCTGTCGGAGGTCATCCAGCGGCTGAGCTGGGGTTATAGTTCCTTGGACGGACTAGACAGGGTTTCCTTTGGAACCTTGGAGATTGATGTGGGAACCATGGAGATTGAGAGTGATGGGATAATAGTTGGGGACTCTGGGAAGAAGCAGGATATGTTTGGAATGAATGTTTTGTCCTTTGGTACTAAGGATCTGGCGAATCAAAAGTAGAGGAAGTAGTTGTTCCTCTGATTTTTTGAGTTTGCTCCCTCCTCTTTTTAAAAAAAATTTTCACTGTTTCCCTATTTCATATATAAATATAGTAGATTCATGACATTTTCACACTTTAATCCCCTATCCCATCCCTTCTGCTTTCCCCATTCCAAGTGTTTTTTGCATGTGTGTTCCACTGGGTTTTATCTGGTTTGCCTTTGATGACCTGTGCCTGAATACTTGTTGGAGCATGAGTCATATATCAGTGGGTTTACTACTGAGGAAGTATCCTACCCTTCTACCCCCTCCTCCCATCAGCATTAACCCTCATCTGTCTCTCAGGAAGGTGTAAAACTTCTTGAGTTCTTTGCCTTTTCATGGTGGAATGTTGATAGGACAAATCCGGTGCAGATTTTGTGGAAATATACATAGTTTCAGTGAATTAATCTGTATAACAGCCCTGTTGTATCCAGAAGATAATGTCCGGCTTTACCCCATGATCTCTCTTCAGACTTTCTCAGTTTCCCTTTTCCTCCATGTTCCCCAGCCTTGGGGAAGGGGAGTGGCTTAGATGTCCTTTTTATGTCTGAGCAGTCTGTAATCACTTCTTTTCTTTACTTTGGCTAGTTGTGAGTTTCTGTAATAAACACCTTCCATTGCAGAAGGAAGCTTCTAGGTTGAGTGCTGAGTGCTCGATTCAGCCTGTGGGTATAATGTCAGATATTTAAAAGATAGTCCCCCTTTTAAGGTACCATCATCTCCTCTATTCTCCTAAAGAAGAAATGGGTCTGATCAGGTGATTCCAGTTTTCAGGCATCCAGTCAAGGGTATAGATGGTCAGCAGAGCAAGGGAGTTTCCTGTCACATGGAGATGACATCACACTCTCCTCTTACTTTCCAGATAGGATTTCTAGTTGAGCCCTAGTTCCATGGATCTTAGTATCTAGGTACTTTGGCTCTAAGATCAGTTAAGTATGGGAAATTGAAGTCACACAGAAATAAGTTCTCGATTCATCCATGAGTTTTGTGATATGAGACTTTTCCAAATTTATAATGCATTGTGAAGGACTCTACCAGAAAGCATTTCTGAAATTTGTAGATAACTCACTCTGGTTTTCTTCTTGATCCGTTGTCTGAAGGTGACATTGTATAGAATGTTTTTGAAAATGTGACCAATAATGTCCATTCATATGGCAGCCTGTAATTCCCTATCTTATTTCTGTGGTTATGTACTGGCTTTATTTTGTTCCCCAAGTCCATGCAATAGGAAGAAATAGCTCCTTCAGAAGTTCTCTATACTAATGCAAGTAAAATATCTTCTCTGCCACATAAACCATTCAGGCATGAACTTGTAACAGAAGTCAAAAATAAGCCAGACATCATTTGAACTGAACTTTTATTTTTGTTCTTAGCTCATTTAAACCAACTGTGCTGTAATAAGCAAATTTTGATTATAGAGTACGTATTAGAGAATGTTACTGTAACTTTTTAAATTTGTTTTTTATTTTTATTCTTTGATAGTTTCATAATGTATACTATGAGTTTAAATCACTTTCATTTCATGTTACCTGATCCCATCCCAATTTCTTCTCCCATTGAAAACTGTCTTCTCAACCATTCTCCCCATTAGTTTCATGGTTTTGTGTATGAATGGTCCATTGAGTTTCATCAGGTTTGCCTGCATTAACACATGTCTGGATACTTGGTAGACCTTGGGTGATGTGTCAGTGGGCATATGCTGAAGAAAGTAGTTCTCTTCCCAAGAGCCCCTCTGGTCCCTTAGGGAGAGGTGTTGCTTTGAGTGATCCTCTTCTATGATGAAATATTGACAAGTCAAACATTGTTCAGGTCTATGGAAGGAAACAATTTCAGTGACTTCATGAGCACAGAGGAAACCTTTTTTGGAACAAGACAGTATAAGGGTGTAAAAAAACGTGTCTTCTTTAGGGACAGTTGTTTTTTAAAATAGTATAATAAAAACTGGCTGCTATTCAGTAAATTAAGAGCCTGAGGGTCTGTCTGTGTTATAAGTCCAGCTCAGAATTGGTATTCTCTGTGATCTAAGATGAGTCGCTTGAACTCTCTGGGTTCTAGGTATCTGTCTATAAAATTCTGATAATGACTACTACTTCCTTTTCAAGGACGGGGGTGTGTATGCAACAACAAATAGGATCATAAATTGGGAAGTGCTTTGAGTTTACAGGAAAAAGAGCAAGAAGAGAATTTTGAGGTTGTCCATTTTCTTTTCTTTCCTTTAGTGTCTAAATACCCAACCCATAGGAACAGGTCCACAAAGAGAGAGGGTGATCAAGAAAAATGACTCCCACATGTGAGACTGGTCCAGGGCCCTTATAAGACACATGAAACCTCATGTGGAATGCTGTCCTCCCTTAAATTATTCTTTTCTTTATCTTTCACTTGGAAATTCCTGCTGTTGTGGTGATTATTTGATATTTCTGGATTAAACTTTTATTTTTGCTAGATATCATTAAGTCATTGAAGCTAAGAAATGCTTGCTGGATATTTGGTTTTGTATGGGTTTTTTCTTCTCAGGCAATTGAGGACCAGGTTCTTAGGGGAGTCTTTATACTAGGTCATTTGGACGTGACATCTCAGCAGCTTTGATTGTCAGGAACCCAAATTGTTACAGTTTCCCGTGCACTTATATTGTCGTGATGCCCATTTTTGGAGGACAAAATGGACGAAAATTTTGGAAGGACTTGCCAGAGGCCAACAGTGACTCATAACCACAAGGGAGGAGGGACGTGAGTGAGTGAGAGATTCTTTGCCTCTGACCTCACTCCAAGACCATTTCACCATCCAGTCCCTTTCCTTCCAGGGAGCTGCCTGCTTGGTAGTCAGCTTCCAAGCTATTTTGCCGTTCCCCCCATTCACTGTTGGCCTTTGACGCAATTCATTTATGTAAAGCATCATTTAACACATTATCTCCTTGTAGTTCTCAGATGGTTGCCAAAAGTTTCTCACCCATTTTCCCACATGAGATTTAGGACAAGCCTCAGTCAATTTGGCTCTCCACTTACTCTGCACCTTCTGAGCTCTCAATCCTGTGTCAGAGGGTTGGATAAAATCTCTGAGGATAAATGTAGAGTGGTTGCTCCAGAGGGATGAGAGCTATAATTTATTGAATGCTGTCTGTTTGTCATGCTCTGTGTGAGACACAAAAATAGCATAATAAACCAATGAGTATGGGATTCATATTTTGCTAGTGAGGAAGTTGAGGCCCAGGGAGGTCAAGTGTTCTCCTGAGAGTCACATGACAAGGAAGCATGAACCTACATTTGATTCTATACTTTTTTTCACAAGGCCCTGCTGCCCTGGGGTTTTACTAAATAAAACTTTTTATGATCACACTTCTTGCTATTTACATGATTTTGATTTACTACTTTTATATAATGACTCACAGCTTTTAAACTTTTCAAAATTTTTATCTGTTTTGTTTGAGACAATTATGTAAAATGAACATTACATGTTTGATGTTCCAATTTCTTTAGCTGAAGAGGGAAACTGAGGTTCTTGACTATGAGTTTTACACTGTCCCTCCTCTGGTAGCCAACCAATACCATATAACCTATTTTCAAAACATTCTAGCAATATTTTCTTTTTTGTCAATATTCTGGTTAAGAAGCTTAAAATTACTATCTGCTGTTAAATATAAAATTGTCAGCCAGTTCAATTTCTTTTTGACAGTTGACCTCCTGCCATCATTCATTCATTCACTCATCCATCCAGTCATTCTTTTACCCACCAAACTTTAATTAAATACATGTGATGTGCAAAGAACCAGAGATACAAACAGAAATAATGTGGCCCAGCCTTCAAGGAGATTATGATGTGGTCAGACAGTCATCTGGATCAACCTATTATTTTAATCCAAGATAAGAAAGGCTATGATAGAGGGTATTATGGGAACACATTGAAGGGGCACTTCACCCATGAAATGGACTTAAGGAAGGAAGCTTAGAGGTGAAGTTCATGCCAAATCCTGTGGGACAAGTCGGGTACAGGGAGTGAGGTAGTGAGGAAAGGGGGAATGACAGCTGAGGTTGTCAGTGGAGATCATGAAGGACTTTGTGGGTAAAAATAAGGAAGACAGTTTTTATCCTACTGACTATGGACTATGGAGAACCATTGTAGAATTTTAGGTGATACATGATGATTCAATCAGATTTTATTTTTAGAAAAGTCACCATCACAGTAGCATTGAGAACAGACTAAAGGACATGATAGGAGACAGCAAAGCCATTTAGTAACCTCACTGAGATCCAAAACTGAGGGATGGACTAAGGCATTTGTAGTTGGAATGGAGAAAATCATTTGAAGGACAAAGACTTTAAGGGGGAAATATAGGTCTGGACATTGGATAGAGAAGGTAAGAAGGAAGACGAAATCATGGGCAGATCTGTTTGTACTTTTGGTTCAAGTAGCTAGAAGATAGTAGGAACTTTATAGAATGACTTAGTCCATTTCCTATTGCTATAATACCAACCTGAGATTGGGTAACTTTTAGGGAAGGGAGTGTTATTTTAGATTGTGATTTCAGAGGTTGGAAAGTTTGGATTTGAGTGACTGCATCTAATGCAGGCTTTGTGCTTCTGGCTTATGGTAGCATGGATAAGGGCATGCAAGGAAGAGAGCACAAAGGGAACCAGGTTCATTATCACAACCAACTGTCATGATACTAACCCACTCTTCTGGGAACCTTGTAACACCTTCATGAAGATGAAGTTCTCCTGACCCAAACATTTCTTAAAGTTTTTACTTCTGAAGGTCTCCATAATTTAAATGATTTCCTCCAGCCCAACAACAAATGTGAATACTTCAACTCAGTTTTTCATTTATTATTTAGGCCCCCACCATTATAACTGCCAACTAAATTTCAACTGAGTTTTATTGGAGACAAACTACATCCAAACCATCTATAACACTGCGGGGGGGAGGGGGGATGGAAAGACATTGGAAGGAGGAATTCCATTTTGAGCATGTTGATTTGGCTGTATGACATCTAGGTAAAAAGGTCTAGGAGGTAGTAGGACATGAAAGCCTGGATCTCAGGAGAGAAATCTAGGCTGATCACATAAATGTGGAAGCTATCAAGAGGAATGTGGTTTTAAAAATCTCAAGCAAAGATGAGCTTGATATCGTAAGCATGTAGTGCAGTGACTGTGTATAAGAACCATGGGGGAGGCTGCTTTTTAAATTTTATTTTTTATTCCTTTAGAATTCCATATTAAAATACAATGAATTTAATCTCTATGCCATCTTCCTCTGTGGCACTATCGATTCAGGGAGGCCCTAGCCCGGGCTCCCGAATCCAGGAGGTCTGGCTACAGGTAAGCCTGAAAAGGAACCATACAGGCAGTGGGATGGACAACCAATGGGTGGAGGGATGAACAACCAATGGAAAGTGTCCATCTAACCTGGACACCTAGTAAACAGCTAAATGATTGGTGGTTGCTCTCCCCCTCCCCTGAGCAGAGGGGTGGCCACACCTGATTGGACCTCAACCCTATGTAAGCCCAAACACTTCCTGAGTAAAGTTGAGTCTGCGTCGAACTCCTCGTCTGCGTGCTGCTTCCTGCCTGACTTCCGGGGTCTGGGTGGTAACCCCGTCGCTGGCTGGCCCACTCACCTCGTGCCCACGAGGCCCCACCCTCTTCCCCCACAGCTGGCCGGTGGGGGATTCGGCAACATTCCTCCTTTCCCCATTATAACCCTTCTTCTTCCCTACCAGTCTCCTTCCTATTTTCATGTCTTTTTTTTTTTTTTTTTACATGCATGGCTCACTGAATCTGTGTTACCTTTGATGGCATGTATCTGAGCACTTGCTAGAATATGAACCATATATCAGTGGTTATATAATTGAAGAAAACATCCCCCTGCTATATTCAGCATTAGCTCGCAACAGTCTCTCCCATCTGGGGGAATGTCTTAAAATTCATATAGATAAAGTCACACTATAGACATATAAAATTAGAGTTGCTAAGAATGGGATCATAGCACCAGTAATTTTAAAAAAATTATTTTAACTTTATTTTATGTTAAGCTGTGGATTTGAGTGTTTTCATAAGCCCTTACCTTCCCTCACCCCCTTTCTCATCTCATCTCATCTCACCTCATCTCATCTCATCTCATCTCATCTCATCTCATCTCATCTCCTCATCTCATCTCATTCATTCTCTTCTCCAGTTCATTTTTCTCCCTCACCCACTTCTCTATAAATGCACCAGCATTTTATAACTTTGTAGATGATAAAATGGCAGCCAATATTGAGAAACAGGTTGAAAGAAGTGGGAAAAACATCACTAAAGGTGACAAAATAGAGACATTTCCAGGATAATCTAGAGAGAAAGAAGGGCTATAGATAAAAATACAAAAAAGGAAAGGAGTGAGCTCTGATTTACAACACACTCTTCAGTTACTATAACCCTTTCCTATGGGCACTTAATATAGTCTGTTTTTCCATGTATTTAACTTGGTGGTTGCATATCTGTACCTCTGCTGATTCTGGGTTCAGGATTAGAACCCTTATCTAGGATGACAATCCACATCCACTGTGTTCTGAAATTTTACTAAGTTTTTCTTCCAAGGAATGCCCCACATATTTTTCCTGATATGGATTACTTTTGTTTTGATGCATTCTTATCTACTAGTTCTTTGTTAAGGGTGACTGCTACATGACAAGGGTCCTGGGCTTAGATTTCAAAAAGCAGAATCAGATTCTAGCTGAGCTTAATGCTACTATGCTGGAAATCTCAGGAGCAGCCACTAAAGTCTTTGAGCTTGTCTGGAAGGTATTCATAGCAGTAATGACTTTCAAGGGTTGATAAAGATTTGCATGTGAGAGTAAAGGGCTATACATGTGGGAGGGTGATGGTAGAATAGAAGTCTTCAGCACAAATTCCAGGAGGTTAATTCTGGTGCCAATTTGACTTGATGGAGGGATACTTGGGGAACTTATAAAGCATGACTTCTCAGTGTGTCAGTGAAGGACACTTTTAGAGTCTAATGGAAGGAAGTTAGGTTTCATGAGGCATGCCCTGGAAGACTGAGAGGTGGGCTAGTACATAGGGGAAAAACTGCTGTCAATGTAGATAGAACCACTGAATTACTGGGTTGGAGTAGAAAGTCAGAGGAAGCAGAAAAACAGAAGGAAAAAACTCTCACAGGTTCTTCAGGAGGGTATGTTTTCTCCCGATGCAGGTCTTGGAAACCAAACTCCAGATTCTTCAATCTTTGGACTCTGGAATTTGCACCAGCAGCTTGATGCAAGCTTGCATCAGGGGTTGCACGAGCTCCTTGGTTTTGAGGCTTCTGGATTCTTGGCCTGAACTATGTTGCTTCTTTAAATCTTCAGCCCCAAAGACAACAGACCCAAAGAACAGGGAAAAATGATCATGGATTGAAATCTCTGCAACTGTGAGCTCAAACAATCTTTTTTTTCTTTTAAAAATTTTATTTATTTATTATTTATTCAGTTATGCGTGTATGTGTGTGCCGTGTGTGTATGTATGTATGTGTGTGTAGAACCACAGACGAATTCGGGAACCACCATGGACGCCTCCACCTCCTCCTTGTTTACTCTGCCCCGGGATTCACAGGCTCCGCCCTACCAGGGCCAGAAACGCAGACCCCCGTCCCTTCCGCCCAGCGTCTATATGTGGGGTCTAGGATCTGAACGCAGGACCTTCTGCCTGCAAGGCAGAGGCTTAACCCCTGAGCCACCTCTCCAGCCCCAACCTTTTTTTTCTTTTAAGGAGTTTCTTTCCGGCTAATTTTTTTTGTGTGTATAGAAGAGGGCACTTAAATGAGTGTGTTTGTGTAAGCCCAAGGGTAACAACTGGATTGTTCTACTTCCTTATTGCTTTGCTATGGGGTTTCCCAGGTTCTAGCTTCCAAGGCTGAAATTACAAACTCTCAAAGACTGTAAGCAGTGCCCAATTCTTCAAATGCGTAGACATCAATGTAAAGCCCTAAGAATTATGTATGATAAAGGAAATGTGGCATGACACAAGGAAGAAAGTAAGCACTAAAACTGATACTAAAGAAATAGAGGTCTATGAACAGCCAGATGAGATGTCAAGAATAATCATCTTGAAGAAGCACAAGACATTAAGAAAATGATTCATAAAACAAAATGAAAAGTTAAACAACCATAAAAGAAAACAAAGCAAGTTGTGGAGCTGAAGTGCACAGCTGCTGAACTGGAAAATTGAACAGAACAGCTTCAGCAGGAAACTAGAGCAAAAAGGAAAACCAATAAACACAAAGACAAGTCATTTGAGACTATACTACCAGAGGAACAACGGCAAAAGGAAAAAAGAAAGTGAATCAATGTTAACCAAAATGTGTTTTTACGGGGGTCTTATAAGGAATTAGAAAAGAAGAAATAATTAAAGAAAAGTTTCCAAGTCTGGATAGGGAAATAAACATCCAAATCTATGAAATCAAAACAATTCCAGCTAAGACACAGTCAAATTCTGAAACTTAGAGAAAGAATTTTGAAATCAGCAGAAAAAGTAACTTGTCACATACAGGGGGATAAGTATAAGTCTACCAGCAGGTTTCTTAGCAGATGCCATGCAGTCCAGGATAGAAATATTTAAAGTATTGAAAAACACCTCCCAAACAGGAATGTTATATATGGCTAATCTGTCCTTCTGAAGTGAAAGAGAGAGAAGGAGAGAGAAGGATTTTCCTAGAGACACAAAAGTTGGGGGAGTTTATCCCTACAAACTTTTTCTACATGAAATTTTAAAAGAAGTTCTTTAAGTGAAAATGAAAGATCACTAACAGCATAAAGATGCACAAAAGCATATGAAATTTTTTAAAGGTAAGGGAATAAAGTCAGAATACTTTAATACTATAAAAACTGTGTATAAGTCACATTAAAATTTGGAAGACAAAGTGTTAACCATAATTTGTTAATGATATACAACATAAAAATTGCAAATCGTGGGGCCAAGGATGTATAGCTGTTGTTCCAGTCAGTGCATCTGAATGGAATCGGATCGGGGTGGAGAGTAGAAGGCTTTATTTGGGAGAGTAGGACATGGGAGAGACAGAATGGTATTCAAGTAGCACCCAAAGCCTGGGTTTGAGAATGTGAATCCTGTGCATTTATGAACTTCTTCACGAAGCAGTGTGTAAAGCATTCCATGAGCAAGCATGTGAAATACCCTACACATTACAATGGTTGGAATGAAAATTGACATAGGACACTTAAAAGAGCAGACTACCCAAATACGTAAACTCCTATTTTCAGAATCAGTGAATCATTCAAAAATGTTAAGCAGGAGCAATATGAAGAAAGGAACGTGAGAGCTGCTAAATGTTCACAAGTGGAGATGGTGGTAGTATCACTGAAGTACATCAGTCTCAGAAGAAAATACTTAGGTTCACCAATGGCAATGAGGAATCATTATGAACATTTAAGCAAAGATTCCTGAATAGTTGAAACCATGGCTTGTTGATGACCGAGACTTAATTACAAGGCAAAAGCAGGTCTTTCATCTTCCTGCCAAGAAGAGTGTGGATTTCATTCTGTAGGATTATGCAAATTACAGGAAATATCCAGGAAATATGCATTGTAAAGAATATGCCATTAATGAAGAAGTGGCAGAGATGAAAGAACATGGCATGGAATGCTGAGTCACTCACTTTACTAATTTGAAAGACCACAGTATGCGGATATCCTTTTACGTCACTCTGATGCATCCAAGTGCATGGACTATCATCTCTTGCGAGTGTCTGTACAGATGTGAGAAATGTTAGTGTATATAATTCTAAATGAGAAGAGTCCTGCTTTGTTACTGACCTACCTTCATAATTTCCTAGTATCAATAGAGAATTTTCTAGTTTTGTTTATTGCCATCTGGAAACAAAGTGGGAGGCACTATCCCTCACTTGTTTGGATCTCATGAACACATTTCTGTACTCTTCTTGTACAAATAAGTACTTTAAGTGTACTTTAAGATGTTAATGTATAATGTAATGGAGGTTTGTTTATTGATTTTAAACAGAAAATAAAAAAACAGTTATAATACCATGTTGCCCAGACCTACTTTCAGGCCCTCCCCTTACCCGCCGGCCTCCCATCCTTGGACCGACACCAGGAGAACGCTCGATACATACGAGCTTGAACCTACCTTCCTGGGCCATCCCGTCCTCGGTATCCGCCCTTCCGTTCATCTCCTCTTCTTTTATTTCTTTCCATTCTTTCTTCTTTCTTTCTTTCTTCTTTCTTCTTTTTTCTTTTTCTTTTTCTTTCTTTTCTTCTTTCTTTTCTTTCTCTCTCTCTCTTCTTCTCTTTCTTTCTTCTTTCTTTTTCTTTCTTTCTTTCTTTTTCTCTTCTCTCCTCTCTCTTTTCTTTTCTTCTTTCTTTCTTTCTTTCTTTTCTTTCTTTCTTTCTTTTTTTGTCTTTCTCTCCCTTCTTCTCTCTTTCTCTCTTTCTTTCTTTCCTCTTTTTCTCTCTTTCTTTCTCTCTTTCTCTGTTTCTCTCTTTCTTCTTTCTCCCTTTCTTCCTTTCTCTTTCCTTCCTCTCTGTCTCTTTCTTTCTTCCTTTCTTTCCTGATTTCAAAGTTGCTTACCAATGTATCTACTGGTGTACAACAGGGAAACATATTATAGAGTGTTTTGTTATCTAGTTGGTCAAGCTGGTTTTGAGTAGTTATGTGCGACACTATCAATTCAGGAAGGCCCTAGCCCGGGCTCCTGAATGCAGGAGGTCTGGCTACAGATGGGGCCTGAGAGGAAACCATACAGGCAGTGGGATGGACAACCAAATGGTGGGCAGATGAGCAACCAATGGGAAGCGGCCATCTAACCTGGACACCCAGTAAACAGCTGAATGATTGGTGGCTTGATTACCCCGCCCCTGTAGTAGAGGAGTGGCTACACTTGATTGGACCCTGACTCTATGTAAGCCCAAACACTTCCTGAGTAAAGTTGAGTCTGCGGCCAACTCATCCTCTGTGTGCTGCTTCTTGCCTGACTCCCGGGTCTGGGTGGTGGGCCCGGAGAGGGATTTGGCAACAGTTATGACTATTTTTTTGATATTATGTACTTTTAAGATACATATTGGTGCTATATAATAAAATGATTCATAGCATCAAAGGCTCAAATCAGTGTATTTAAGGGAACACTTTGACCTATTTATGTTACTTTAAAATATTTTATTTGCTAGAGAGAGAGAGAATATGCATGCCATGGTACTTGGGTGGAGGTCAGAGATAATTTCTTCCACCATATGAGCTTCTGGGGATTGAACTCAGTCTCCAAATTTTAGAGTAATCACCTTACCTGCTGTGTTATCTCGCCAATAACTATGTTACTTTAAAAATAGTGCTTAACAGCCGGGGAGATGGCTCAGTGGTTAAAGTAAAGTTGAGTTTGGATCCCCAGATTTCATATAAAATGTTGGGTGGGTGTGACAACCCATCTGTAACCCAGTCCCAGAAGGCATAGACGGATTCTCAGAGCAAACTGGCCAGCTAGACTAGCCTTGTCAGTGAACTGTTGGTTTTATTAGAAACCGTGTTTCAGATTAGGATGAAAGAGTGATCAAAGATAATTCCTGATATCAACATCTGACTTACACATGCACACATATGCATGTCCATGTATACATGCATAAAACCCATTACTCCACACACATGTGACCATGCAAACATATGTACACATGCATCATACACATTTGCATGAAAATGGAAAAAGAAAAAATGGTATTTAGAGAGTCTGCTACTTTTTAAATTGCCTCCTTTATTCATTATGCATTACATTTTTACCCATACTGTTGGATAATAGTGGTTGCTTATTTTTACAGCCATAGTATTTGTGTCTAATGTATGTTTTAATGTGATGGAAAATAAATTATGTATCTTTAATTTACTGGATAAATTAATAATAATGATATTATTATTGTTGTTTGGTGAACCAATTAGTTTAAGTAGGGTTACTTACCAAGACTACAACACTAAAGAAAATGTTTCTCTCCCTTATAATAATAACAGCCTATAAGTTCCCAGGAAGGGGCAGAGCCTCACAAGACCCTTCATACTTGTTGCAGTTCACCTGCATTGCTGCTGATAAATTCACCATCAAAATAGCAGCTGAGAGATGGGCAATCCTTATTTGCCAGACTAGCATGGCCAAGTAGACACAAGGATGCCTCCTTTCTCAATTAGCTTCCTCCATTTTATTCACCTGCCTGGAGAAAGTCCCACCCACCATGGACAAGACCTTTTCCATCCACTAGACAATCTCCTGCAGGGTCTCTCCGGGCTTAAATCAACTACCCAGCTCTCTACAAATGTGCCCAGAGCTCAAACCCTCAGCCATCAAGTTGACACATATATAACTACAGCAGCACTTCATAATGGACTATTAATGTTACTGATCTGTGCTGGTCATGTATAGATAGCAACAGCTGCAGAGAGGTCTAGAGTGAACCGACATGTCATGCCTACTTACAGGGCGACTTTCCACAACATTCCACTCCACCTTCCAGCTCTTGCATTCTCTGTCTCTTCTGAAATGTTCCCTGCACTTTGGAGGGATTCATATTTAGGATCAAGCATTCAGCAGCTGCTAATTCTCAGCATTCTGACTGGTTATGAATCTCTGTAGTTACCTCTGTCTGCCGCAAAAGGAAGTTTCTTTAACCAAAGCTGATCACAGCACTATGCTATGATCATAAACAACTATTTTTAGGTAGTCTATTTTTCAAAACAATGGCAGCAGCTTTCCTACTAAAACTTAGGACTTTCCCAGCCATGAACTTTGGACCAGGTTTACAGCACCAGGAATGGATTCATCCTATTGAAGAGAACTTAAATCCAACCAGAAAGCATTTGGTTATTCCAAATAACAGCCATGCTACTAAAGCACCTGTGGATGTATCTTGCCGAGCAGGTTGGTTGTGTAGCACTCTGCGTCCACAGCTGAGTAAGACTACTGAAGACAATTCTCTCTCCATCTCAAATCGTGTCTTTGGCCACTGTGACAGCTAGCCAGCTTTATTTCCCCACTGGACAAGACAATCTTTCAGGAATTGTTACACAATTTTTTAAAATCCATTGATAATTTCATATATGTATACAATGAATTTAATTCCTTTTCCTTCCTATTATCAACCCTGTCCCCCCATTCTTCCATTACTGTTTTCTTCTTTCCAATCTCCCTCTACTTTCATTAGTGTGTGTGTGTGTGTGTGTGTGTGTGTGTGGTGTGTGTCCCACTGAGTTTCACCTAATGAGGGTTGCCTACATTAGCATGTGTCTGGGACCTTGCTGGAACATGGGACAACACATCACTGAGAAAGTAGTTCCTCTTGAACAATTTTTTTTATTTGTTTCTGCTCATACAAACATAATAGGAACCCCTGTCCCCTCCCTCCCTTCACCCCTCCCAGTGTCCCCTCCCCTTATCTCTGAAGCATCATTTAATGAGTATATCAAACTTTCCTCTGGGTCCTCCTCTCTGATGAGGTATAAGGACTCAGTGGCATTTCCTAGAACTCTTTCTTGTGTTCCCCTTAAGTATAGGAACACTATTGTGACTGTTAATCCCTTCCTTCTAAGGATCCTAATGCCTTTAGTCCATCCTAGAATTTGAGGGGTCAACGATATGTTGGTCATTGTGCAGATCATGCAGAGTCCTGTTATAACTGCTTCAGCCCTAACTTGTGTGGAGTATCTTGCATATCATAACTCCTCCCATCCTTGTGCTCTTACAATCTTACTGCCCCCTCTTCCGCAAATTTCCTTGAGCTTCAGGATAGGGAGAGATTAGGCAGGCCTGACTCCAGGTGGTTGTTATAGAGTGATGTTGAACAATTTTCTTTAAAAAAATAAATACTTTCTTTAAATATAAAAGAAAATTTGCAAATTGTGACACCAATTTACAATAAAATGTTGAGGTCAGAGATTTTTTTTCTGTGTAGTCAAATAAGTTGTTATTAGCTTAAAATAAACTTTTATAACTATAAAATGTTCTAAATAAATCTCATCAAATAAATGAATATGTAGGGACCTGTGAGATAGTTCAGTGGGTAAGGTGTCTGCTCCCAAACCTAGCAACCCAATTTGATCCCTGGAAGCCCACAAGATGGAAGGAGAGAACTGATTTCTGAATGTTGTCCTCTGACTTCTACTCATGGCATATTGTATGCATGTGTACACCTCTTGCTCTCAAATGATAAAAAAGTCAGAATGCTATTATTAAGAAAACAAACAAGGGTCAGCAAGATGGCTTAGGATATAAAGACACTTGCACGCAAATTTGGCATTCTGAGAATCCCCACAGTTCACTTAGTGGATGTAGAGAACTGTCTTCAAAAATTTTCTTCTGATTGCCACATGCATGCTGTAGTATTTTCAATTCTGTCTCTCTAATCAACAAATATTTTAAAAAGAATCTGAATCAAATAATCAAAAGGTAAAATGAAAGGATTCTAAGCCTACAACCACAAAAAATCAACGAGCAACTAAGAAAATAATTTCAAATAACAAAAGCAGATACCAAGAGAAGAAGCAAGAGAACTCAAACAGACAGAAAATACTGGCCAAGTAGCAAGTAATTCCAACCTGCCAATAATTTCTTTAAATGTACGTAGATTAGGTTCTATAACAATAGAGTGGCTGAGTGTA
Organism: Typhlomys cinereus; assembly: GCA_023101885.1. Taxonomy (NCBI): domain Eukaryota; kingdom Metazoa; phylum Chordata; class Mammalia; order Rodentia; family Platacanthomyidae; genus Typhlomys; species Typhlomys cinereus. The sequence continues at coordinate 373,583 of JALPQD010000346.1, read as the reverse complement.
CTACGAAAAGGTCTAAGCATTAGCTGTCTGTAAGGGACACTCTATCTTTAAGGACATACACAGGCTAAAGCAAAGGGATGTAAAGAAATACTCCACATAAATGATAACCAAAAAAGAGGACTGACTGTATTTAGGCAAACAGATTTTAAGTCAAAAACTGTCACAAGAAGCAAAGGACATATATATATGTATGTTCAACTAGAAAAAATTTGACTGGAGAGATGGCTCAGGGGTTAAAACTCTGCCTGGCAAACAGAAGGACCTGAGTTCGGATCCTAAGTCCTACATTAAAATTTCCAGGTGGAAAAGGTGGCCTGTATTTCTGGCCCTGGTGGGCAGAGTTGGGGAAATCACAGAGCAAAGCAAAAAGGAGGTAGAAGCAATCCAGAATGACTCCTGAAGTCACCCTATATGTCCTCCACAGGGACATACAAGTGCCTTCTAATACACACACACTCACACACGCAAAAATAAATAGTAAAAAATAAAGACAAAAACCAAAAACAAACAAGAACAAATAAGACCATAATTAGTTGGAGGAGGAACAAAGATCAGAGCAGAAATGAATGAGAAACTGAAAAACATGAAATACTGATAAAACTAAGATATCATTTTTTAAAGAAAAGACAGATGAAATTGATGAACAGAAAGATTTAGCAAAGTCAGGTTAAAAAGAACAAGGAATCAAATAAATAAAATTGGAAATGAAAGAGAATACATTACAGCTGATATTACAGAATATAAAGAGCCATGAAACTGTTATGAACAATTATAAGCCAACAAGTTGGATAATGTGGAAAGAATGGTTAATTTCTCAGAAACATATACCTCATTAATACCCAATCACGATGAAATAAAAAAATCCAAACAAATTAATAACAACTAAGAAAACTAATGTTTCTGACTACCTGAAAGTATAGCCAATAATTTCACGGGTGAATTCTATCAAATATTTAAAGAAGAATTGATGCTAATCCTTCTCAAAGTCTTCCCGAAAAATTAAAAAGAAGGGAGCATTTTTAAACTCGTATTTATGAGGTCTGCTTTATGCTAATACTGAGGTCAAATATAGACACTGTAAGAAAATTGCAATTTAATAGTTCTGGTGAGGAGGGTTGTAAAAATTCTCAACAAAATACTAGCAAATTAGATGCTTAGATTGAAAGGATGGTTCAATACATATAAATCAATAAATGTTAATGGAATATGAGGATTACATGATAATCTCAATAGAACAATACAGAAAAACCTGATGAAACTTCATCCTTTCTTGTTAAAACATATCAGAAAATACATAAGGAATTCATCTTAGTAGAAAAAGAATCATACATGGCAACCCTAAAATTAGCAGCATATTCATTGATAAAAATGAGAAGGTCAGGAAGAAGGTAATATTACCACTATTTTTATGTGAAGCCTAGCCATAAGCAAAACCAATTAAAGACACCCAAGCTGGAAAGGAAGAAGTGAAATTATCACTGAAGATTTCATTAGCTTCTATAGAATAAAACCCTAAAGATTCCACCAGAAAACTCTCAAATAAACTAATCTAAAACTCTCAAATAAACTAATCTAAAACTCTCAAATAAACTAAATGCTTGATGAAAAATCAAAATATGAAAATCACTTTTATAGACTAACAATGGGCCATGGGAAATTTCAATTACACAAGACGAATCCGTTCTGGGAATCTCATGCATAGCATGGTGAGTATAGTTATAATAGCCATACTATAATTGCAAAGAAAGTAGGCCTTAGTATTCTTACTATATAAGAGAGGGATAACTATGAACTATTTGAGGTTTTATATATATATATATATATATATATATATAAATATACAATACTAGATTGACAGTAGTAATAACAATATACATACATCTCAAAAATCATGTGGTACATCTTAAATGATAATAAACATTTTTATATGTCAAGTATTTCTTTGTCTGACTTGAGAAAGAATTCATACAGAGGTATTACATAGAGTAGCATTACTGTTTGACATTTGTCTTAAGATCTGTGTGTGTGTGTGTGTTTGTGTGTGTGTGTGACTTTCTATGTGGATTTTAGACTTTTTGAAGACAGAAACTCCATTTTGTTTTTGTTTTTAGCTTAGTGGGCTATTATGATTCTTAGGTATTGACTGGCCCAGGCTGGTTGATCACGTGCAGCATCTCAGTGATGTTGCTCCAAGGTGACGGGAATTGTGAGTCTTTAAGCAGGACTAAGAATCAGATGACAGCTTGCAGAGGCAGGGAATGTCATTTGAATGAGGTAAGCAAGTCCACACCTGTAGGCACAAACACGTAGTGTAGAACTCTAGGTATATGCAAGAAAGGGACTGAAGCAGCCATTCAAGGGCTCTTCCTATTGATGTGAGGACTCAAAGCTTTTTTTTTTTTAAAGCCTACCAGCCTGTAAGAACTGTGTCTATGGAACTGCTTCTCTTTCTTCTATGACTCACACCCTGCTTCTCTTTGTATATACTTTGCCTCTTCATTCTTGGCTGCCCCAGGACCTTTGTAGTTGCCACATCTCTTGATAGAATGTTCTTTCTCCAGATACTCATTTTCCTATTTTCCTTACCCTTTTCAAATCTTTGCCCCAACGTTGCTCTCCTAAGAAATCTTTTATTACAGCCTTTCCCAAAGCTATAGCTTTCAGCACTCCTTATCTTTTTCTTTTCCTGCAGCACTTGCTATTTGGAATAATACTTATGTTATATGTTTACTGCCTCTTAGTGGAAGGTGTAACCTTATGAACACTATGTTTTTTGTTAATCTGTTTTAAAAATTTCTCTCCTTCTGGTGCCTTGATTTTTCTTAACAGTCCTTGTATGGTAACATTAACTCGACCCTTCTCTAGTAGGGCTAGTGATAAAGATCATGGGACTTTATTGTGGGACTGCTATAACTAAAACATTCTCCTTCAATTAAGAATAAAATAAATTGGGATAAAGTCATATCTTTTAGCCCATTCCCTTCAGTCCTTGTCATGGTTTAAATGTGAGTTGTCCTCCATAGGCTCGTATGTTTGCATTTTTTATATAATATTTTAAAAAATTTCCCCTAATTTTATAAGCATATTGAGTACTAATCCCTGCCTTCCTCCTTCTCATCCTATTTACCTTCCCTTCATCAGTCCATATCACCTGATTCCATCCTTCTGCCTGTCTGCTTCTATGAGCCCAGAGTTCCCTCTTGCTTGTTTACTCTTGTGGAGGTTCAGGCCTCTGTGGCATACCAATTGACCCCTCCTCATGTGCCCCACTGATGGGGTCATTCCACTGCAGTGTTTGCGTTCTTAACTGAGGTTAATGTTTGAGAAGGTGGTGACGCCTTTAGAAGGTGGAGCCTTGTTGGATGAAGGCACAGAGGGTAGGTAGGCCTTGGTGTGGGGAGCGCTGTCCTACTTCCACTAATAACTGCTCTTGCATTTGCTTCCATAATGTCTGCCATGACTCGAGCCAACCTGTAGTTTTTGCCATCTGCCATGACTTTTCGGCCATAATAGACTATGTGCACTCTGGAACCATAAACCAAATAAATCTCCTGTTCTTCCCTTAAGTTGCTTGAATCTGAGTGGCATCTCACAGTAACAGAAAGAAGAACTGATGCTTCTGGTCCTCCTCCCTCAAACAACATAGCTTGACCACCTCATCCGATGTGGCATGTGCTTGCCAACGTGTCTAATGCCATGTAAGTTCTCTCTGGAAGACAGGTCCTGACATACTCCTCTGGAAGACCTCCAGCTGCCATGTCTGAGCTGAGCGGGAGCAAAGCTCTTTAGTACATACTGAGTAAGCACTCAGTATTTGTTGAGTGAACAAATGAATGATGACTAACGTTTATTCATTGGTTCCACGATATTTGCACTGCCAGAGACATAGTAGGTTGAGAAACTTGATTCCTTATAGGTAGCTGCCAGCATTTTTTCCCCCCATTTTAAGGGACCATGTACTAAAGAGGAAGGGTCTTCGGTTGTTTGCTGAATCTTCAAACTCTGTTCTTTCTATCTACTGCTCTTAGTTATCTAGAAGGTCCTGCTTTTATCTTGGGAAGAATTTTTCTAAAGATAAAAGACCCTCCTTTTGAACTTCAGGACAAATGGCAGGGGAGTAAGAATATTTTTTTTTGTCTTTAAATGTATGATTAAAAGCTCCAAAGAGGTTGATTAAAGTTGGAAGCATAGCTCTTCCCCCCCGCCCCCCGCCCAATATCTTGACTGAGCCTTACAAATACAATCCTTGCCTATGCAAGGGCATTCTCATGGGTATGGACACCCTTCTCATCTTCTGGGTTTTTCAGAGAAAGCACAGGGGCCATAGCTGTTCTACTGGGGGGGGGGGCGGCAACCATGCCCTGAGTCATGAACTCCTCAGCTCTCTGTTCAGACACAGGTACAGAGTAAGTGTGAAGTATGGCTTTTATTTCTCACCTGACTCACCATAAATTCACCTGGCTACACCAAAGGTGGGAGTAAGATGCGTGAGTAAGCAGCATTGAGCTTTATTGTTTTAAAACCAAATTCCGGCAAAGGCTGGTCATTTGGTTAAGATGCCAAGGCAGACTTCTGAATTATGGGGGATGGTGCGTCTGACCCCTTGTAAGTTGGAGAACCACGGAGCTGGACCAGCTAGTCATTGTGAAAGCTCTGCTATGGTAACCCTGGTAACCAGGCCCTACGCAAGCAGGGCTGGTGATAAAGGTCATGACCTTTTGGGTGTCAGGGAACTTCATAGCAGATCTGTTACCAATGAGACATTTCTCCTTAAACTGGGTAAAATCCTGTCTTTGAGCTTGTTCCCTTGGTTCTGATCTTACTCTCTTAAGCGATGTAGATTGGCCCCAGTTGTCAGCCCCTGTAAGTTCTCACTAGGAGACAGACAGGTCCTGGTATAATTGTCTGGAAGATCTCCAACTGCCATGTCCTTCATACTCTCTGGACTGAGCAGGGACATGACAATTCTATTTCCTTCCCCTTTGGTCACTAATTCTATTAATTTAACCCAAGATCTCCATAACCTGCTTTATTCATCTTAAAACAATTGGTATACTACTGTTCCATGGTGATTAGGATCAATGAAAAGCCTTAGTCAGATCTTTCCGGCCTTTTAAACCTGGTGACCTTCATTTTACCTCTCACCCACATTTGCTTCTCTTATACCAGCACACCTAAAGGCCCAGGCCCAAGGCTTGCCTCCTCCAGCAAGAATCTCACTAGCATTCCCTCTGTCAACGTGTTGTCTTTCCCTGTACTTCTTAGGGCCTCACATTTGATAACAGACCTACTACAGTGTTCTTTCGACTAAACATGTTTGATTTATATATGCTACCTGTGACTCCTTTGAGGGCAGGTGTGGCTAGATTCATGTCTGTGTATCGATTGGGTCATGTTCTAGCAATGACTCGATCCAGTGACATACAAGTCTTCATGGGTCCCACAGCCCATTAGCAGTCTCTTTGTTGTCTTTGGAGACTGATTTATAGACAGTGATTTGCACACATGGATTCTTGGAGTCAGACATGAATCTATGTCTGTTCTTGCTGCTTACAAGGCATATAATTTTTGATAACAGTTATTTTTTATCTCTGTGAAGTAGAGATTAAAGAAAAACCAGAGCCAGCTGGTTTACAAGAAGTGGGGCAGCAGATGCTTGGCTAATGCTCAGTGTTCAGGAAAAATTAGTGTGGATTGTGTTTTACCCCATTTGTAAATAATATTTTGTTTTCCAAGAATCTAATTATTTTCCTGCCCTCACGGATTATGAGTCCCTGGCAGCAGACACTCTGTCCCCATATCCTCAGTGCCCAGCAGAGTGTCGAAAAGCTGTCCTCAGTGTTCATTGAATGAATGAATGAATCTGATATTTTTACAATTATAGTCTTTCCATATGTAATATGTAGCTGCAAGTAGAGGCATTGTATTTAAAAAATGAGTAAAACCAGGGCTGGTGAGATCGCTCAGCAGGTAAGGCACCGGCTCATAAACCTGGAGACCCGAGTTTGATTCCCGGAAGCCCATATGATGGAAGAAGAGAACTGACTTCTGAAAGCTGTCCTCTGACCTCCACTCATGTACCATGGCGGGCATGCATGCATGTATACATGAATACACCTTTCTATCTGTCTTTCAAATAGGCAGATAAATAAATAAATAAAATCTTAGTAAAATTAGGTTGACTTTCTTAGATTATTCAAGACATCCACTCAATGAAATAGCTCGTGCCTGTCTTTTGTACCCATGTACCATGACGTGTATACACATACCCTTTTCCCTCTCACACATATATGTTTGAAAACATGGGATGCTTGACACAGCTGGGCAAATCAGCAATGGCATCCTAGCTCAGACATACCATCATCATCAGCAAGAATGAGTAAAATCAACAATCTCCTTGATTGGGGGTGGGGGGTTGAAGGGTAAGTATAAAAATGAACTATGAACTTTGAAATAAGCAGAATGAATTAGAATGCTTCAAGAGAGGACCGAGAGTGGAAGAGCAGAGAGATGGAGAAGGAAAATGAACCACTAGGCTACGGGACTAAGGTAGGGGGAGGGCGTGTCTCCAGGGAGAGAAACTTGAAGCAAGGCTGTGAGAGGAACGTGGGTTGACAAAACTCACCTGACACCTATACACTTCTCCTTCAGTAAAGACCAGGACAGGTGAGTCCTCTGAGGTGAGGACATTTGTCTTGCCCCACCCTGCTTTGCCTACGGTGGTCTGCCCTCCTTTTGCTCCATGTGTGTTCTTTCTTCCTGCCCTATCCACTCGCAGCCCTTGATGAGCATGAGGTGCTCAGCAAACCTTGTTCCTGTGTTGCAGGCTCCTTTATAGTACCAGCTGTGTTTCCCCAGTTCTAGTGCCCAAATGATACTTGACATTTCACAAATCCTTATAGAGACCTGGAAAAGAAGATACTATTCATCGTCCGAGTTTTAATATGAGGAAACCGAGGCTCAAGTCACACAAGAAGTTAAGTTGCTGGACGAGGATTGGAACTAATTTCTTTTTAAAAAGAGGTTTATTTATTATTTATTTGGAAGAGGGGGCGGGGCATGTGCTGGCATATGGTGAAGGTCAGAAGACAATTTTCAGAAGTCAGTTTTTTCTTTCCACCATGTGAGTTTCCAAGGATATGAGTTTAGTTCTCCAGTCTTGGGAGCTCTACCCATTGAAAGCCTGTTGAGAGTGGGCCCTGGAACTCTTTTTTTTTTTTTTTTTTTCTGACTTCAAATGCTGGTCTTCACTCCACAGTACAGTGTCTTTCAGATAAAGAGTCCAGCACAATGCTCAACAAATATTTAAAATGACTTACTTTACTGATCTGGGAGACCATGTGTTTGATTCTGTGGCAAGCAAGGCTAGAACAAAGCTGGGAAATACTGGGTTTGGGGCAGAGATGAAAAACCAATACAAAACCCATGCCAACAATAACCCCAAGCCTCCCAAAACAAAACAGCATTCTCCCCGCAGAAAATCACCAGGGAGTCTAATCAGACAGAAGCTGCACGCGTCCCTTTAATAAGTAGCTGTTTCAGCAGAAACTGGCACAGCCCAGTGACACAGCCTTCGGTCCTGCTCACTGGGCAGACAGCGCCATACAGTGGCCAATTCTCTCTCCTACAGCGCTTCACCTTTTCGTTATAAGGAAAGCTGTCACCAGTAGGTGGTGCTAGACCCCCATGGGACGTTACTCATCTGGTTACAGCTAATATGTTTTTCAGCTTCCACTTTGTTTAAACCAGGTTAACTCCTTGAGCTAGACATTTAGTTATAAAACCACAGCATTCCAGCACAACACTATAAGCTCTGTTACATCGACTCCTCATTTTAAGTATAAGAACACTGGAGCTCAGTCTGAAGACATAAGCGACCTAAGGTTAGATGTGTGTAACAATGCTGGGGTTGGAAGTTTCCTGACCCTCAGTCCAAGTTCAGTGTTTTCTCTCTCTCTCTCTCTCTCTCTCTCCTTTTACCATGTGAAATTCTTCTCTGTTTTTACTAAATTTAATTGTAATTACCGAAGAGTATTGACAGGTAAAGTCATAAAGATTTAAGGTATAAAGAAAGATTTAAGGTATATGATGTGATGAATTTATTTATATAACACACACACACACACACACACATATACATTGTAAAGTACTGACCCTGTCAAGTTATTTAACACATACATTATTTCATGTAGGTAGTACTATTGCTTGTGATGAAAATCTTGAAGATGTACTCTCTTCCCAGACTTTGAGCATCCCATAAGTTTATAGCGATGCATATTACCATGCAGTACTAATGTCAGGTCTCTAAAGCTTGCTCATCTTATAACTGAAAGTCTGTAACCTTTGAGTAGCATATTCTGTTTCTCAGTTCACCAGTCTTCAGCAGTCATGCTTTTCTATATTTTCTGTTATGTGGTTCACTTTTTTAAAGATTTTGTCGGGACCACACAGACTTCATATGTCTCACTGACTTGTTTTTTTAAATTTATTTTTTCCACTCATACAAACTTGATAAGTACTCCATTCCCCTCCCTCCACCCCTCCCTGGATCCCCTTGCTCCTCCCCATTTCCCCTTTCTTTCTCCCTTCCCTCCCCTTCTCCCAGTGGCCTCCCCCATTCCTGGAGCATCCTTTAGTGTGTCTGTCAAACTTCCCCCTGGGTCCTCCTCTCTGATGAGGTATAAGAACTCAGTAGCATTGCCTAGAGCTCTTTTGTGTGTTCCCCTTTTGTATAGGAACACTATTGTGACTGTTAATCCCTCGCCTCTAAAGATCTTAGTGCCTGTAATCCATACTAGACTTTGGTGGTTCAATGATATGTTGGTCATTGCACAGGTCATGCAAAGTCCTTTTTTGATTACTTTGGCCCTAACTTGTATGGAGTATCTTGCATATCGTTGCTCCTCCCCATCTTTAGGCTCTTACAATCTTACTGTCCCCTCTTCCACAAATTTCCCTGAGCTTTGGGATGGGGAGAGATTAGGCTGGCCTGGTTCCTGGTGATTAATGTAGGGTCTCTGGTGTTCTGAATTATGTTTTTTTTTCTTCCAGTTTTGCTGTTCCTGCACCACTCTTGGCTCCATCCTGATGGGTATTGGATGTCACCTCCTAGCCAGAGATAAAAGGCTGTTAAAATAGAGTCTTATTATAAGAGTAGATTCAAAGGCAGATGGAATAAGAGTAGGAGACTGAGGTGAGGGGGGGAGGTGTCAGTCTCTCATTTGCAGGATGGTTTCCTTCTATCTGCCGGACTCTAAGCCCTCCCTGTCTAGTGAGATCAAACCCCATCGGTTGCAAGTGACCAGGAAGGAAAGTTTGTGAGCTTAACCAGATGTCTCATTACTTACTTGCAGTACTTGATGGTGGCTTGTTTTCTCTGCTGTAGCATGATCCTTTCTCTCCTTGTTTCTGGCAGGGCCCTCCTTCCCCTTCCCTCCTGTTATAATCTTTGCAATTACTGTAGGTATTACAGAGATTTATCTTTGAGTGTGTCACTAAGTAGGTCTGGTACTAGGATCCACCTCACTTGACTTGTTTAACTTAATATCATGCCCTCAAGTTTCATCCATGTTGTCATGAATGGCAAGATTTCTTTCTTTTATTGTGGCCAAATAGTATTCTTTTAATATATAATTTGTACATCTACATATGATATATGAGGCATCTGTATGTGCATATAAAGTGAAGTATCTATCATCTATCTATCTATCTCTATCACCATTTCTTTATCCACTGATGGACACTTGGGTTAATTCTATATCTTGCCTGTTGCACACAATGTTGTAATGACTATGACAGCACAATTAAATATTTCTTTAAATTCTCTAGTGTGACATACTATAGTGGGATTCCTGGAACATGTGGTAGCTCTGTTTTTATTTTTTGAATAAACCTGTGCTATTCTTCAAGGTGATTGAATGTGGCAACTTATATTTCTACCAAGAGTAAACAAGCATTCTCCTTTCTTCACATGGTCCACAATATGCGTGTCTTTTGAGACTGTCCAATCTCACAGGTGACAGTTTGCTGTCAGTGTGTTTTGCCTGGTGATCCCTAATGAACCTTTTCATGTACTTGTTGACCTCTTATGTGTGTTTTTTTGAGAAATGTCTATTTCTTTGCCCATCAGTTAGTCTGGTTGTTTGCTTGCTATTCCTTAAGTTTATTATATGTTTCTGACATTAATCCTGAATTAACAAATACTGATCAAGTACTCTGAAGTATGGTAGGTATGGAGTGATATGAAGAATAAGGAATGGGCCTTTTCTAGAAGAATATGAAATAAATAAATGACATAATCAGGGAGAATACAAGAGTAAGGATGGCTCAGGGGTTAAGCCTCTGAAGGACCTGAGTTGGGATCCCCAGATTCCACATAAAATGCCTGACAAAAATGGTGGTGGCTTACACTTCCGGCCCTGGAAGGCTGAGACTGAGAAACATAGCACATAAGCTAAAAGGAGATAGGGCAATCCAGGATGATTCCCACAGGCATAAATAATCAAGTGCCTTCTACTACAGACAGACAGACAGACAGACAGACAGACAGACAGACAGATGCACGCACACACAGAGGAAAGAATGCAAGAACTAGAAAATACAATGGCTGTGAAAGGCTGGGCATGACACAGCCAATGCAATCTTTATTTCACAGCAGCTATGGTAGCTTACACTGGGCTGGTTCTGTCCATCATGAAGCGGGGAGGGGCTCACAGGCCCGATACTCCTGGCCAAACTATTGACTATCAATTCAGAGATAGTGAACATCATTATCTTCAGTTGTGTATCTAGCAAGGAGCTCACCACACTCCTGTGGATACTGCTAAATACATAGTCACACAGGTGACCCTGATTAAAATCAGTGGGTCTCAAAACAAAGCAAAAAAAGGCATGACATGGAAAAGAGACTTCTAGGTAAGAGGGGGGTATGATAGAAAAAGGAAGGAGGGAGATGAAGAAGGGAAGGAAATACAGTAATCAGATCATACTATGTATACGTATGAAATTATCAAAGAACAAATTCAATGAAAGCTATAATAAAGAAAATGAGCATTAAAGTGCTATAACAGAAAAGTGAAAAAATCATTTCAAAATTGTTTTTACATATGATATATTGATTTATTTTTTAGCCGCCACTAGGATTTTTAATTCCATTTTACAGCTGAGGAAGCTGACATTTGAAGAGGCAAGTGCTTTTAAGATCATAACATTGGTAAGTGATGGATCAAAGTAGTAAGTCTCAAATTCCACTCTTCTCCCATAGAATTGGCCCATTGCTGTGCTTGGTACTGAAAATACAGTTGGAACCAGATTTGGTTTCTGTTTTTGAGTATCTCTTACCTTTGTAGGAAACAAATGAGTTTAAAATTGACTCTAATACAGTATGAAAAGCTCACAGTCAATGTGGAGGGATAGATTTTGGTAGGTGATGGTCAAAACACATTTAGCTGGAAGAAATTGGCTAAACAAGGTGTCCTCAAAAGTTTCAAAATTAAGTTGGAGTTTAGAGTTAAAAAGTTTAGAGATGTTGAAGAGAATTGGATTGAAATGTACAACTGAAGTCAGAACATCAGGCTTCTATTAACCATCAATCAATGTCACGAGTATGCATGGTGGCAAGCTTCTATTCAAGATGTGGGGAGACAGGGTACAGTAAAAAAGTTCTTGTTCTTATGGGTCATACATTCTAATAGGGTAGGAAAGAAAATAAAAGAATAATGCAACAATAAACAAAATATGAAAAGTGCTAAGAAGAAAGAAAATATATAAGAAAAAAGTATGTTAGAGAGATTCTCTTTTAGGTTAAATGTTAGAGGAAAGTTTTAAAAAAATTTTTTATTATTATATATTCAATTGTGCCTGTATGCGTGTGTGTGTATGTAGAACCATGGGCGAATTCGGGAACCACCATGGACGCCTCCATCTCCTCCTTGTTTACTCTGCCCCAGGATTCACAGGCTCTGCGCTACCAGGACCAGAAATGCGGGCTGACCCCACTTCCGCCTAGCGTCTATACGTGGGGTCTAGAATCCGAACTCAGGACCTTCCGCCTGCAAGGCAGAGGCTTAATCCCTGAGCCACCTCTCCAGCCCCTAGAGGAAAGTTTTTGCTGGTGAGGTTATGTTTAGCTAAGACCTCAATGAAGTGAGAAGACAGACACACAAAAATCAACAAGATTCTTCTGAATTAAAGAAATATTTAGGTCAAGTTTTCCAGGTAAAACCCATGAAAGGCTAGACTGATTGGAAAAGAGGAAAGTGGCAGGTTCATTCTATGGAAGACCTGGGAAAGATTCAGGTTTTTTTTTTTTTTTTTTTTTTGGCATGTGTAGGGGTGTGTGTGTGTGTGTGTGTGTGTGTGTGTGTGTGTGTGTGTGTGTAACAGGGTGCTATATATGCTTGTGGAGGCCCAAGAGTGATTTCAGGAATGATCTGAATGCTCTACTTCTTTATTGCTTTACTTTGGGAAGTCCCAGTCTCTGTCTTCTAGAGCTAGAAGTGCAGGTGGCCACCATTTTTCTGCCCAGAGTTTTTACATGAGATCTGGGATCTGAACTCAGATTCTTTTGCTTTTGAGGCAACAACTTAATCCCTGAGCCATATTCCAGATCCAGGACTTGATTTTATTCTCAATGTAACAGAAAACCACCAACATTTTTACTAGAGAGTCAAATAATAAAATGTACACTTTTAAAAAGGGATAGGGAACCTTCTCAAGAAACTGTATTCCAAGAAGAGATTATATGGAGTCAATGATGTGAGTACAGATAAAGAGAATTATGGAATAGAGCTGTTTTATATTTGGTGATAAAAGTAAATGACTTCTTAATGAATTTGATTGGTCAGTTACAGTAATGTATTTCTCCTTCGTGTTTGACTTGAGCCATATGTTGACCAGTGACTGCTGCCTTCACTTCTGAGTCACTGTCAGATTTTGACACTTGTCACCCCATTTCCTGCTCTTTGATTTAGCTTGCTGGAGATGTCATAAGTCGAGAACATTTATGAAGAAGACTCATTTACTATTGAACAAATACTTCATTAGAAAGTCAGCTACTTGGGTTGGAGAAATGGAACAGGGGTTAAGCCTTTGCCTTGAAAGCAAAAGGACCTGAGTTTCAATCCCAGATAAACTCTGGGCAGAAAATGGAGGCTGCCTGCACTTCTGGCCTTGGAAGGCAGAGCCTAGGAAACCCCAGAGTAAGGAATTATGGGCAGTAGAACAATCAAGGATGGTTCTCAAAGTCATCCTTGGGTCTTTATAGGTACATACAGTGCTCCCTTCTTTTCAGAATTTCTTTTTCTAAAACCTTAGTGTGTGTGTGTGTGTGTGTGTGTGTGTGTGTGTGTGTGAGAGAGAGAGAGAGAGAGAGAGAGAGAGAGAGAGAGAGAGAGAGCGAGCACTGTGTGTTCCTATAGAGGAACAAGGGTGACTGTGGGAATCATCTTGGATTGCTTCTACCTCCTTTTTCTTTGTTTTGGTATTTCCCAGGCTCCGCCTAGCAGAGCTGGAAGTGCAGGCTATCACTGTTTCTGCCTGGCTTTTAGAAATGGGACCTGGGGGAGGGGTGGCTGGAGAGGTGGCTCAGGGGTTAAGCCTCTGCCTTGCAGGCGGAAGGTCCTGAGTTCGGATCCTAGACCCCACGTATAGACGCCAGGCAGAAGTGGGGGCGGCCTGTGTTTCTGGTCCTGGTAAGGCAGAGCCTGTGAATCCCGGGCAGAGTAAACAAGAGGAGGTGGAGGTGGTCCATGGTGGTTCCTGAATTCGTCTGGGTTTACACACACACATACATACATACACACATGCGCACACATGCATACACGCACAATTGAATAATAATAAATTAAAAAAAAGAAATGGGACTTGGGATCCAAACTCAGGACCTTCTACTTGTCAAGGCATAGTCTTGACCCATGAGCCTTACAGTGCCCCTTCTACACACACCACACACACAAACACACACACCACAACACACCACACACACACTCATAACCCTATACATTCCGAAAACAAATAACAACAACCACCCTTCAAAAAAAAAAAAGTCCAGCACCAGAAGATGGACACCTCATTGATCTCAAGGTCTTCTCTTCCATGATTATGGTCCTTGCTTAGAGATGCTTCTGACTGTCTCCATCCTTCTGGGTATAGCCACTCACTTCCTTCTTTGTCACATTAACAGTTCTCTTGTGTTCATGACTTTGGGCCTTGCATAATACGTATGTATTGTCTAACTAAATTTGATTCTTTGAGAGAAGTAACAGTTATGAATTATTCTCCCTATAAATGATCATGGTTCCCAGTGTCTTTTCTATCTCCCTCTATATTTCCCTGTCTTCCCTACAGTAAGAATTGCGGATATGAATTAATGTTTTTCCAAATTAAGCATGTTAGACTTATTGAGAATCATTGTAACTCGTCTGCATAGTGCAGATAAATTCACAACCAAACAGCTCAGGGGACCAAGGGGTTTTTGTTTTTTCTCCCTTTCACTTCTCAGCCAGCTTGGGATGAGAGTCCATAACACCACCAGGAGCTCAGGGAACTGGCCACACCGTAGCCACAGGAATTGCGGAAAAAGGGGGAAATGGTGAGCCTACCAAAGTGTTCTGAAGCATGTCAAAGTACTGAGCCAGTTCCTTCCAGTTTATACATGATCCCACTTACTGTGGGCTGGATCTTCCCTTATCGATTAGATAATCTCCTGTGGGCTCACTTAAGGCTTGTCTTAACTACTAATTCTTTATAGATATGTCCAGAGCTCATCTTTCAGTTGTCAGATTGACACTTACATGTAACTAGCACAAGGATATAAGTTGGTAAGACTGAGTGACCACTCGATGTGGTAGTAGTTGAGTGGTAAGTGTAAAAATAACTTGTTGGTAGGGGAGAGAGAAGTGAAAATTTATTTAGGCAAGTTCCATCTTGGTTTTGTATTCTTTTGTTTCTTCCTGATTTTTGTGGTTGTTAGTGCCCAGGAATTCTAGGGACCAACAAAGAGATTTTAACTTTTCTATTTTCCATCTTTCTTCTTTTTTTTTTTTTTTTTTTTTTTTGAGATAGGATCTTACTCTGTAGTATAAGCTGGTCTGGAATTCACTATGAAGACAAGACTGTCTTCAAACTCACTATGATCTTCCTGCCTCAGCATTATGAATTCTTGGATAATAGGTATAAACTTCCATGACTGACTTAACAAAGAAGTTATTTCAGAAGAGTATAATTTTATTTATTTATTTAGTTTTTATTTATTATTCATTCATTGTGTGTGTGTGTGTGTGTGTGTGTGTGTGTGTGTGTGTGTGAGTAGAACACAGGCGAATTCGGAACCACCATGGACGCCTCCACCTCCTCCTTGTTTACTCTGCCCGGGATTCACAGGCCCCGCCCTACCAGGACCAGAAACGCAGGCCACCCCTCTTCTGCCTGGCGTCTACATGTGGGGTCTAGGATCCAGACTCAGGACCTTCCGCCTGCAAGGCAGAGGCTTAATCCTTGAGCCACCTCTCCAGCCCTTCAGAAGAGTATAAAAGAGGTCTTATTTTCAGAAAATAACCCAAAGGTGAAGCTATGTTTCCACAGTGAAGAATGAAAAAGATACCAAAGTTATTGCTCACCAATCATTTATTGAGTTTTTTAATACAGTTCCATGTTCTACCCATAGACTTGTTGGAAAGAGTTTTCAGAATTGATAGTTTTGGCCTCCTATGGATCTTTGATGACAAGAATCTAGAAGGGCATTGACTTAGTATGGGTTTAGTCAGCTCTTGTGTCAATAGATAGCCCTCGTGCAGGAGCGGGAGACTGGCCATGGAATATGTCAAATCAGAGGTGTCCTCTGTGGTCCTTGGCTCTGCTAGAAGCTTCCTACAGTATTTCATCTGCATCTAAACGTTGAAGCTTATGATTCTTGATGTTTTGTCTACGGAAGCCAGACCTCACCAGAGTCCAGTAATGTAAATCTTTGAAGTACTCTTTCCTAATTCTATATTTAGGTAGAAGTGTTCTGTTTTAAAGTGATTCAACTAAGTTTCATCAAATCTGAAGACAGATCAAATGAATCAAACCCCAAAATGATCAAAATTATGATATGATTCTTTTACCCAATACTTTACCAAGTTGGAAAACCCTGGAATTGCTACTCAAGAAACTAAAATACCCTAACATTGAATATTATTCTTAAAAAGCATCCTGTGTAGAGAAAAGAAATTAGAAGGATGACATACAATCCCAACCCTTTAAGCAGAAGTAGAGATGAATTGACACGCAGGCTTCTCTTTTAACTTTACACTGTACTTTAGTACTGATAGGCTGCCTGCTCCAGTACATAATCATAGAAGGGATTGGGATTATGACCTCCAACGTGATCTCTTTTCTTCCCACTCTGGGTGGGATGTTTATATCTTCCCTGTGAACCTTGGTGCTGGTTGTCTTCATTTATGTTGAATTTTTGTCTGTTGGTATCAATTTTGGATCGATGATCATGGGATCCCTGATACCCCTCTTTCTCTTCATCAGATGACTACTCCATTGCTGTGAATGATTTCCATCTTTGTGGGTTTGTTTCTTTGGTCTCCGGTGGTTCTGCTCTCTCATGGATATGCCTATCCTGCATCTCATTTAGACTATTCTGATCCTCAAGGTGGCGTCTATCCCGGCTTTGATGACGCTCTTGCTCAACATACGAATCTCTTCTTGTTTTCTTGGTTCCTTGGAAGTACCTGTTTTGCCCTTGCATTTCTGACTTGCCAGCCTGTGATTGACCATACTGAGACCTCTGATCTTGTCTGTCTTTCTGGCCATGGTGGGAGCTCTGATCTTGTCTGTTTTCCTGGCCACAGTGGGAACTCTGGCCTTGTTTTTCTTCTGACCATACTGAGAACTCTGGCTTTGCCTGTTTTTCTGGTCATGGCCTGATCTCTGATGCTGCCTTCCAGATCGTTCATGAGAGCCCGATTCTTCTTGGCTGCTCTGACTAGAGCCAGAGTCTTGTCTGCGTCTTCCAGACTGGCCATTGCTTTTCTCTTGTCCCCAATTTTTAGACTGACTATAATAACGCTCCTCAGACTGATCTAAGGCAAAGACGTATCCCTTGACCTTTAGACTGGCCGCTTTTTGACTTACGACTCTGTTTTTGCTCAAAGCTAGAGTCTTGATCTTCTGAATCCAGACAAATTATGTCAGGAACTTTCCTAGGTACGTGTGTAAAACGCGTAAGAATTTAAGTAAATCAAGTGTGGTCTGGGCAGTTAACGTTTTAATAGTTCAAGTTCATAGTGTTAGCCCCCGACAAAGCACACGAGGGAAAGGAGAGAATTTGAAAAGACAACTGTGGTAGGAAGTTGGATACCAACCCTGCTGATCAAAGGCCTCGGTCTCCACAGGACATTCTGGAGTTCGGTGGTCCACAGCATTTGATACAAAACCACAAAATCCTGATTCTGGGTCTGTTGTTCCTACCTACCACACTCAAACATAAGAGAAGGTCAAAGAATCCAACTCCTGAAGAATCTCTCCAAGTGGTCACGACCCTTGCTGAGCTCCCTCTTCCTGACACATGTTAACTCTCCCCCTTCCATTTGTTGACTAGTTCTCCTGCTTCTGTTTGCAGTTTAGAAGCCAGCTCATTCAGCTGATGGGAACGGCAGTCCCAAGAGCTACCCAGGACGTGACCTGCATCACTGGTGCTTTTTACTTAGGTGGATCATTGTGAACTGTGCTCTTTAAGAGCTCATGTCCCAACGCTAGGCTAGTTAAATGCTTTTCTTCAACTAAGAATTTTTTTACTACCTTTGATCTTATTTATTTTGCATATGTGTGTGTAGATGGTATATAAATGTGCATGATCTGTCTGTACAAGTATATGTGGGTTTGGAGTATGTGCCTACGGGAGACCAGGGTAACTTAGGGAATCACCATGGATTGCTCTACCTTATTATTGCTTCTGATTGCTTTGCTCTGGGTTTCTCCGGCTCTGCCTTCCTGGACCAAAGACACAGATCACCATCATTTCTGCTGATGATTTTTACAAAGGACCTGGGTCAGAATACAGGTCCTTTTGCTCGAAGACAAGGTTTACACCCTGAGCCATCTCTCTGACCCTTAACTCAGAATTTTAAACCAAAGTAGCAGTCAAGGAAAAGTAGAATCTTAAGAATAACCTCACGAAGAAGAATAATCTTCCAAGTCAAGTCCCTGGAGCTTCCCCCCACATTCTACACACTCTGTGGCCCACTTGCACTTCCACCAGTATATGCATCTGAATTATTTGGAGACTATCTTGACAATCTGACACCATGCTATGTAGTATCTGCCCTGTGATGTGATGTTATTTCTCCAAACACGTTCATAGTGAACATCTATAGATGTGACTCTATCTTTGCCTTCTAGAAGCGTCTACCTGGAATCTTAACTTTCTCTGAACATCTCTAGCAAACTGAACCCTTTCTTTAAATAGATCTCTGTTTATTCATTTGTTCAATTTCGTGTGAGGATGAACCCCGGGCTTGCTTAGGCATTCCAGTTCTGGGCCACTCCAAAACTCTAAGATCTTATATGTTAAAAATGTATGTTTATTTATTTACCCTGTGTTGCACAGAACATGCATGTAGAGGTGACAGGACAGTTCTGAGGAGTCAGTTCCCTCCTTCAACCAGATTGAATCCAATTTTCCAGACTTGTCTTTGAATTCCTTTACCTGTTGACCAACTCCAGGCCCAGCTCTCTGTATATTTAAAGCCCACTCCTGCCCAAGCTGCCCAGATTTAACCAATTCTCCCATTTCCTCAGCTGCACCTTTTTTTTCCTTCACATTTTTCTTGCACATATATTCCTTTTGAAACTCTTAACTTTTTATGAAGTAAATATGTAATCTATGGCCACCAATTTATACAATTGACACAGATGCCTTGGCAAACTCAAACTCATGAACATATTGTGTATGGGCAAGACTGTGTACTTTGCAAATGTAAATGGCTTGTTTCTGCGCTAATTCATGTAACTGGTTGGTGTGTGCAAGAGAAGTTTCCTATAAAGAGAAACAGGCTTGCTGGCTCCTAGATGTCTGCACACGTCCTGTTCTACCTTAAGGCCCACCGCTGTTAACAAGTGTAAGCACCAAGAAAGCAAATGCACTTGGCGCTCAGGACGCAGTCCCAGATGCCAGTTGCTGACACCATGAGCTGGGCAGCTGGCAGTTGCCTCGTGCCACACTTCAAATGGGAATTGTGGGCCACAAGGAGCCTCTGAATCTGATGCTACTTTAAGGTCGCTGCTGTGTGAGTAGGTCTATCAGTTCCATACGCCAGAAATTGAGTTTGGTATTCAGAGGCCACGCTTCTTGGCTGATTCAGTCCCAGATATTACAGTTCCAAGTGCCCCTGTCTGGGACTTGCCTGCCACCAGAGGTTTGCTGGCATCGTCAGTCAAGGTAACACCTAGCTTCTTTCAAGTTGCTGAGAGCTCTGACCAGAAAGGAGGGGACTGAAGGGCAAGAGTCAGGTAATCCGTTCCTAGTTGTGTTGACGATGAAAAATTTTGATTTACTTTTTGGAGGAAAAAAATACCTTAGTGCTCTCTCAGGAGAGTCAATGAGCACTAGAGGTTCTAATGGTCTGTGTGTAGTAACATGTGATTTTTCTCTTGTAGCATATCTAGCAAATTTTGCATTGAAGAAATAACATTGTATGGGTTTTCTAAAAAATGGTTAAATGGAACAAAATCTTCCTATAATCAACATACTCCTGCATGTTCTTCATGTTATTATCTCTGCAATTACACTTACTTGGCTCAAAGGAAACCTAACATACTATTAATGAAATTACTGAGTCATTAGGAGAATTTTCCCTAGATGTTTTTTGTTGCTAAAAGCCCAATGCCAGTTTAACAGTGGTCTTTACTGCTCAAGCACACTCTTCCTTTAACAGGTGGAATCAAAGTGATGCTGGTTAGACTCAATGGAGATTTTGTGTCTTGGGCTTTCTACGGGTACATCTATCAGAAGTGTTTAACCAGTACTTGGATTTCATTTTCTAAATCATTTTTAAATACAGAGAGAGAGAGAGAGAGAGAGAGAGAGGCCTTGGTCAGTGGTGCAGATTTGGTTTTAATGGGTGAGCTGTGGAGAGACAGTGGTATGATCGTCCAGTACCCTGAGGCTTACGAACACTGCGCTGCACACTTCAAATCATCGCAGCAGCACTCTGGTATGCTTACTTTATCACAATTAAAAAAATGACTTTGGCAAAATGACATCGATGTAGACATGTTTACTTCTTCGAAATGCTGAAATAAGCATAAACTCTTCTGTTTCTCTTTTAGTTGTATGGGCAGATCAAGCCCATGGTTAAGCTATAGGATCTGGTTTCTTGTCCCAAATGTATGGCAGTTTACTAAGCCACCTTAAACCCATGATGCTCTTCTTCACACAATGGAAGAGAAGTCGCAACACACTGAAATTTAAAGAAGAAAATCGAAATCATTCCAGGGTTCCTTACATATTGTGAATATCAAATAATCCTCTATGCTTGCTTTTCTGTGACTATTTGAATGGAAAAATCAATGAGTGATATCATAAACTAAAATGCTAGATTTTGAATTATCTGTGAGTGATCAGACAAAAATACTATGAAGAAATGTTACTGCTTAACATAAGGGAAAAAAATCAGTAGATCAGTTTGTCTACGTACATAAAAAAACATACCTGCACACTATTACTCGCCAGTGGAAGTCTGGCTACCCAGAAACAGAACATGGCCTTTCAAGATGAGCATTCTGATTTGTCCTCAAGTGGGAGTATCTAGCCAATTGGCATAAAAATGAAGGAAAGTTAAAACAAGAATATTAAAATAACTTACCAATGAATACACACCTAGAAGGAACCAGACTGGTATTAAAACCTAACTCTGCAAAATTAAAAGTCCTTCAATTTCATATGGCAAAATAAAACATGTTCGCAAGCATACTGTATCAAAAGAATTCTTTCTCTAGTTTCATTTCTCCTATTTCAGATTCATCTAATCCTCCTCCTGGAGAGCACATTTGCTCACCGGACCTGCTAGGGCATGACTATGGGCTCTGAAAAAATATTTGGCAACCTGTGGAAAGAATGGGGGATACAGCTGCTTTCATCTACTGACAAAAGGGTCTACCAGACTTGCTTGGAAAACACCATTTGAGTTACGGAAGGTTTGTGTGCTCTTTGCTGGATTAGGCCTACACTATTCATCAATAGTTTTCCACTGGACCTGGAAATGATCCACCTTCAATCTCAAATTGCAGATGGCTGTAGATTTCACTCCAGAGAAAACTCAAAATGTGATCACATCCTCTGCCATGTACTATCTCAGAATCCTTTTGTCCCCCATCCGGCCTTTGAGAGAAACAAGTCTAAAAGCCCAGGAATTCAAAGCCATCTCTGCAGTGCAGAAGTGATAAGTGAAGGTCCCCTAGGTATGCCAACACTTCCCCAGGGAACCTGCCTCTAAAAATAGAGCTACTGGTCCGGGCAGGCTCTCTGCGCCCTAAAATAATACTACTTCCTCAACTTGTTCTAGCGAGGTTGCTGGCAGGTGTGGATTTCTTGTCAGTGGAGATTTGGAGGGCCCCCAGCTACTGAGCTGGCTTTTGAAGTTGCAAGGGCTGCATTGCTTTGGCTTCTCCAAGCATCTTTAATGACTGGGTGGGGAGCTGTGCATCTTCCTTTTGAGGGCTCTGGGTTGGTGGCATAGAGACTTTTGGAGGGATTGCCCAGTGGCTGCCCGGAGGACCAGCTTACCAAGGCAGTAAACTCACCAAGGTGCCCATCACGTGTGTATGTGTGTGTGTGTGTGTGTCTCACTTGAGTGTATGTGTGTGTGTGTGTGTATCAGGAATCATCCTGGATTGCTCTACCTCCTTATTGCTTTGTTCTGGGCTGGAATTGCAGGTTGCAGCCATATCTGCCCAGCATTTTATGTGGGATCTGGGATCAGAACTCACTTTTGAGGCAAAGACTTTAACCCCGGAGCCACATCCCAGGCCACTGAAGACTATTCTTAAGATAAAAACTTGCCATTCCTCCTCCCTAGCTTATTAAAGAAAAACCTATTTTAGTTATTTAACTCGTTTTATTCTTTGAAACGTTCATATGGAAATACAGTGAATTTATGTGTCTCCGTCTTCTAACACCACCCCATCCCCTCACCCCACCCCACCGTTCTCTTCTCCAGCCATCTCGTTCCCATGTGCCCCTGCATGTGTGATCCCTTGGGCCCCATCCAGATGCCTGCATGACAAGTGACCAAGCACCTGCTGGGTACAGGTGGACCACCGGTGGGCAAAGTGTTGAATAGAGAAGCTCCTGTCTTCTGTCCAGCACCAGCGCCTGATAGTCCTC
Source organism: Typhlomys cinereus (assembly GCA_023101885.1). Classification (NCBI taxonomy): domain Eukaryota; kingdom Metazoa; phylum Chordata; class Mammalia; order Rodentia; family Platacanthomyidae; genus Typhlomys; species Typhlomys cinereus. The sequence goes on along the minus strand of JALPQD010000346.1, from coordinate 351,208 downwards.
ATGGTGCTGTATCTCCTGATACCCTGTCTCCTCCACGTTGGCAGGCCAGCTGTTACACAGGTCTCGTGGAGGTTGACTTGGCGGGAGTCGGCTCCTGGGTGCTGCAGCCCTGGCATGGACGAGGATGCCGCCTGCAAACCTCTCCCCACCTTCAGGCCCTTTCATGGGCCTCTCTTGTAAGACCCCTGAGCCTTGATCTGGGAGGGAGAATGGTGTGGTTTTGTTGTACTGTTTAGGTGAAAAGCCCATTTTATGTGGGATCAATGTTTCTGTCTCTTTTCTTTTGGTGGAGGTCAGAGGTCAACACTCAACAAGGTTCTATTTTGAATCTTTAACAACTATCCTTTGCTGCCCTTCCCACTCATGGTTGACGTCTGAGGCCTCTTCGTCTTGTCTAGGTCTAAAGGACACCATAACTGTGCTTTACAAAAGGCTTGTGGCTGTACTTGTACAAGAGGCCACAGTGATTTTTTGAGTGTCCTCCCCTCCCTGGTGCCATGTGTGATGGACTCTGGGTCTTCGTACATTTCAAAGATGCCTGTCTGGGCTTCCACAGCTGGGGGAATACGGAGACAACAATAATCAAGGAACAAAAGCCATGTGTACTACCCCTGTCACTCTCAATTTCTAACTAGGATTTGTCCTTTGAGCCCTCCCAGCAGGAGACACCAGTCCTATGGCTTTCCTTCCTGTCCTGTTCTTCGCGGCTTGATTTATGACTCAACAGGCACTAACAGACGGTCAGCACGAAAGCCTGGCAGAGCCGTCGGGTGCAAGCGCAGTGCCAGAAGGGCGGTTCTCAGACAAGCACTGCAGCGCGTGCCCTCTGGGCAAAGCTTGAGTCCAAAGCACTTCCGTGCAATATTGCTCTACCGATCAGTGTGTGCCTCACGCCTGGGACAAGAGATGGCTCAGGGGTTAAAGCCTTTGTCTCACAAGCAAAATGACCACAGAACCTATGTAAAACTGTGATATGGCAGCAGCCTGCAATTCCAGCCCTGGAAGACAGAGCCTGGAAAACCCCAAAATGGAGCCATAAAGAGGTAGAACAATCCAAGACGAGCACTAATGTGATTGGTGGACCTCCACAGACACACATAAACACAACAACACCAATAATGACAATAATGATAACAACAGGACTGTGCTGCCTCTAAGTCTCCCTGCTGCACATTGAGTCAAGGGCTCAGCAACCTGCCAAAGAGAGCAGCACGGTAACAACCGGGCCTGTCCACGCCGCTGCCTGGAAGGGAGGAGCCTCAAGGCACAGGTCTTCTGAGGCTTCCCGTCTGTGAGCTCCGGGGGTGCGGGGAGCCTGTTCTCCTGCCACGGCTCTCTCAGTGTTCTCATCCGTTACTCAGCACGTGGAGAGTGAGTGGCAAGGACATCTGGCACTAGATGTCCGCTACCAGGAGGAATGTGGCAAGGGACAGAGAAAGAAAGGGAGGAAAGACAGAGAAGAACTGACAAGGAGGAGGGGAAAGGAGGAAGAAAGGAAGTGTGACAGATACAGGTGTCAGCTTGGCAAGCGAAGGCTGGAGCTCTGCGCACGCTGAGTTTAAACCCTGAGCAAGCCCGCAGATGGCCTGACTGATGGGGGAAGACCCATCCCAGGGTTGGTAGAACTATGGAGAAGGTGGGGAAGCTGGCTTAGTGAAGTCTGACATTCTTCAGCGCCACACTTGGACCGCTGAGACGCTCAGCTCCTGAGCTGAGCTGGGAGACCCGTGAGTTCTTTGAGCCTGAGCCCAGTGCAGACTTCTTTCGCTGGTTCAGTGAGTGGCATTCTTTGACACACCTGGACCGACATGGCGCCCGGCAGGTGGGATTTGTCCCTCCCTCAGCAGTCCTATAGATAAAGTGTGACCAGCTCCCTTAGCTGCTGGCATTGGTATGAGCTCTCCTGCTAAATTAAACTAACAACTGGAACTGGACAATCGTAAGCAAGAATAAACCCCTTGTACCCCCTTAAGCCCTTTGGTCATGAATTCACCAGCAACATGCAGGCAAAAATGCAGCAAGGAGGATTCAGGAAAAGAAAAAAGAAGAAGAAGAAGGTGAGAGAAAGAAAGGGAGAGGGACAGAGCTTTTATAAGCACAGAATTGAAAATTAGGACAAACACAGTTTTAAACAGCCTATATTTATAATAACAGCCTTGAAAGGTGCTATGTATTAAAGCTTCCACTGCTGTGATTCTGAAAATTGACCCAGTTACATCCCAGGGTGAGAAGAAGATTTAAATCTCCTATTTTCCTGAAACATGACCCTGTGCACATGAGCATGTGAGTGTGTGTGTGTGTGTGTGTGTGTGTGTGTGCCCAAGTGACGGCTGTCAAGGTACATTGGGGGGGGTTGTCTAGGATCTAATTGACGCCCTCAAATATGGTAGAAAAATCTTATTTTTCTTTTGAAATATTGCACATCTCGGTTACCAGAGCATGTCAGCACTGTTGTTTCCCCTCACCTCCTTTGAGTTGGCATCCATGCAAAAGGGACGCTTAGTGATGAGACTGATGCAGAGCTGGCTGCGAGAGGTCGGCCTCGTGCCTGGAGATCACTAAGGGCTTCATCCACTGCCTGACAGCATTTGCTTGACAAACCTCAGTGATCTTATGGACAGTCCATCCTCAGGAAGAGAGCCCCAGTCTGGCCAGAGGGCATGTTCCAAAGGCCACAAGCATGGAGACCACACCGTTCCCACCTTGTGGAAATTTCCACCCCTGTAGGCAGATTCTTCATGATGTCGCTGTGCTGTGGATGGGCTATACGATGTCGCTGTGCTATGAATGGCCAGCATACTGTCACTGTGTTGAGAATGGGCCATCCTGGAGGGGTGCTGTTAGCAAGTCTATCCTACCACTTTACACACTTTCACATTGATAAAACATCATAGAAAATACCTGGTAACTTCCCCTGCCCCCACCATATGATTCCATATGTCTTTAGGATGGAGTACGGAAAGAAGACAAGTAAGGGCTGAGTCATGGGAGAAACATTTGTTCACACAGGAATTATTGTCAGATGCCCATCTGTTCTTGGAAGATAGATTCTTTTTTTTTTTCTGCTCATACAAACATAATAGGAACCCCTGTCCCCTCCCTCCCTCCACCCCTCCATGGACCTCCCTGTTCCCTCCCTGCTTTGTCCCTTCCTTTCCCCTCCTTGGAATATTAGGAAACTTGTTAAGCCTAGCTTTTCTCATTCATATTTAAAAATCTGGATGGATTAAAGATCCAAAGCTTAAGCAGTGAGATAAGAACCATGGGAGGGGAATGACCCTGAAAACCTTTAGCATATGAGGATCAGTGTTTTGGCTCATAGCTTTTCTTGACTTGTGTGCACAGACTTCAGATCACAAGTGAAGTAACGGAACTTTTGAACTGAGTAGCAGGTAAAGCGGGTTGTATGAAAATTCCAGGCTCCAATTCTACCACAGCCAGTTGTCATGCCTTAGGGAAACATTATCTTACAAAAGAACACACAATCCAATCTATGAGAACTAATTAAATTAAAAGTCAATCAAATGTGGTAATATGCACACAGTGGAATTATTTTCAGTCAAAAAGAAGAAGGAAGTCACGTCTTTGCAGGAAAATGGCTGCAATTACAGATGACTATGTTGAATGAATTAAGTAAGTCTCAGAAAGACAAATCTCACACGTTTTCTGCCATTAGTGATCCTAGCAAGATGCATAAAATCAGCTGTGCATATGACACGAAAGTAGAAGCGAAACCTTCTAGGAGGACAAAGGAAACAAAGGGAGCAGGGGAGGTGAGCATGGGGAGGAGGGTGGGGGGGTTGTGCTCAGCATGTGATAAAACATGAATAAAAAACTAATTTTAAATGCAAATCAGCATTACTTTGGAGGCTCTCTTCTCAAAATTACTGGTGATGTAGATTACATGTAACTGCACTTGTTTGGTATCCTGAGGTTTTGGAAAGAACGAGCCAACCTTAACGATAATGTAACTGCAGAGATGTGCGGATTTGGCATCTATTTCCCCAAAACAGTCCGCGTTTGCACTCGTCCGTGGCGGTGTTGGCCCTGGAAGCCAGATGCTGTGTCCTGCTGGGTGCTGAGCACTGTGAGCAGCCAGATGAAATTACAAACGAATAAGAAAGACCCTGATGCAGGCCCCCAAAACGCCACGGCGAGCACTCTGGAACAAACAGCATTTGTGCTAAAAATCCTTTTTCCAAAATTTGGGATTGGAAGCATTTAGGTTTTGGAATTTTGCCTATTCTCAGGAATGATATCAAAGTCTACATACAAAGCTCCTTTATGATTCTGATACACCTTAGGTATGTTTACAATTTAAAATTTTACTATTTTATTTATTATCATAATACAATGCATTTTTATAATTATATTATTTATTATTAAAGTATAAAGGTAATGCTATCATTTTATAGAATTTGTATAATATTAGTATAAAATTTTAATTCAGTAATAGCCAGAAGGTGATTTTGCAGTATTTTCAGTGTCTGGTATGTTACTAAGCTATTTTGCCCACCTTATAGTGCACCAAACACTGAAACAGCTTTATAAAAGGAAGATTTGATCACAAAGTGACCAAGTATACAGGTGGGAACCTAAATCTCAAATCAAGGATTTGGGGGCATTTGCTGGGTAAAGCGGCAGGATAACGGCTTGGCAGAAGTGGTTAGAGGTGAAGTACTCAGTAGCCTGTGCACACAGAAGTGCTGTCAAAGCTCTGCATGCCTGTTGCAACACTGTCAGAAAATGCTGATATCACGTGATGACAGACCTCAGGTGGAGTTCTTGCCCTCTGATGTCAAAATCACTTTCACAGGCCTGAGTGAAGAATCACTGGTTTGGGCAAAGACATCCAGCCCCTGAAATCTACCTTCGGTCATTGTGATAATATACCTGATGGAGGTATAATCTCCAGGCAACAGTCAGTAAGGGACTGACCACAAGTTACTCGGCTTCCTAAAACCTGGATCACTAAAAAGTTCCTTCCGGTTTCCCCTCAACTTCATTTAGACGGGGGGAGAACACCTTCCAGTTGTGGAGCTCATGAAGTTTCATGTTTTGGAGCATTTCAAGTTTGCGATGTTTGCATCAGAGTGTGAAACAGTATGGAGTGGGTTGCCGGAGGCAGAGTGTCCCAGATGGCTTGCATGGGGGCGTGCGGAGGAAGGTGGAGAAGCTCGCTTTCTGCGCAGAAGAGCAAGCAGCCTTCAGGGCAGGAGGAAATCGTTGCCAGACAGAGTGCTAATATCCGGAATTTCCAAAGAAGATCAAGAATTAAACACCCAGAAGGCAATACTGCTAGTCAACAAATGAACTAATGAAGTAAATGGACAGCTCACCAAAGAAGAAATACAAGTGGCAGATGAGTGCTCCATAAAGTGTTCAATGATGACTATCAGAGAAGGGAGGAGAAACCTATTTTGAGATCCTACCTCACTCCAGCTGGAATGGAACTTGCTCAAGAAATCTGATGTGGGGAAAAAAGGAAGCCTTATTCATTGCTGGTAGGAGTGTGAACTAGCACAGCTATTATGAAATATGTATAGATGTATCTAAAAAAAGCTAAAAATTGAACTCTAGCCTGACCCAGCTCTACCACTTCTGGGCATCTACCCAAAGGACTTTAAAGCCTACCATAGGGATTCTTTCTTGTTTGCTTGCTTTCTTGCTTTCTTGCTTTCTGTCCTGTGTGTGTGTGTGTGTGTGTGTGTGTGTGTGTGTGTGTGGTGTGTGTACGCGCGCGCACATGCATGAAGAAGCATGAAGAAGCAGTCATTTAAGACTACGTGTCTGTAAAGGCCCAAGGATGACATTTGGAATCATCATGTATTGTTCTACCTCCTTATTGTTTTGCTTTGTGGTTTTCCAGGCTCTGCCTTCCAGGGCCAGCATTGCAAGCAACTGCCATTTCTGCCCAGAATTTTTACATGGCGTCTGGGAAAACAAACTCAGGTCCTTTTGCTTGTGAGGCAAAAGCTTTAACCCCTACGTCATCTCCCCAGCCCCACAGAGATATTGTAACATCCATATCCACTGTTGCTGTTTTACAATGGCTGGGCAATGGAACCAGCCTACATGAATAGATAATGAAAATATGACACATGGACAGAGTGGAATTTTATCCAGCTGAAAAGACAAGCAAAAGTGTGAAATTTCAAGAAAATGGATGTATCTGAAGAGTATTGTATTAAGCGAAGTAACCCAAACCGAGAATGAAAAAAACCATGTGCTTTCTCTCACTCTTAGATATTAGCTTGTAACGTATAGGAGTTTAAATGGTGTAAATGTGGGTGACGCCTTAAGCAAAATCTATGGAGACCAAAAGGAAGTTCAACCACAGGCTGAGGTGGGTAGAAGGCCAGTGGACAGTGACATGAAAAACAACAGGGGGTGGTAGACGGGAGGTGGGGACGAGGAGGGGGAACCCAGTGAAGCATGCCTTGTTTGGAAAGTCTATAATGCTCTCAAAAACTTTGTATTATAATTTTAAAAATAGAAGTGAATTTCAAAAATCAAGTGCAGTATTCCTGGAGATAGCTGCTCCAAAGCCAGGAGCCCTGGCTTCAAACTGCCTTGGCTGCTGTTGCCAGCCAGTGGTGTGGTATGCAATTCTCACCTTCAAGTTCCTCCTTCCGGCAGCTTACTGTTCCCCAGCATGCGGTGTGGCTCCCCAGCTTCCCCTGAGGCCTGTTGCCACTTGGCATCACAGTGCCAAAAAAATCATGACCAAGCAGCTTAGGAGAACAGCGGAAGGTGCCGTCCACGCCGTGTTCAGGACTGCCGAGAAAGGGGCAAAGCTCACTCTTCAGACACCAAGTGTGCCCAAAGTATGCCAAGGGATGGCGACTTACTGAACCTCCCTCTGTCTTGCCCACTTTCCCAGGGACTGGTCCGGCCCACCACGGGCTCGGTCTTCCTTCGTCAATTAGAAAATCTCCTCTAGGTAGGCTCACGGTTTGCCTTAACTGCCACAGCTGCCCAAACTCACCCTGACATTGTCAAGTTGGTACCTGCCTCTGACCCTCACAGTGCCTGAAGCAGTGCTCGGTTGACAGATGCTGTACCTCGGATGCTAGCAATATGGGCAGATCCTCATCCCATGCTGTGGGCAGTGGTGGAAGCCTCGGGCCCGCCTGGGATGGAGGCAACACAGCGAGTTGTGTGTGAGCCGGGCTGAGCCACAGGCGGTGGCTTCCCTGAAGTGATCCCACCATAGACCCCGAGCATCTGCACTGGAGAATTCGCAGATGCAGGGTTCCTGCAATGGTGTCTCCACCGAGGGTCCGAGCCAGCTCTGCAGTGTGTCTCCAGCATCTACAATGAGGACTTTTTTCTGCCTGTGCGCTGAATGAACTTGTGGATCCCAGATATTCGTCGAAGCAGATGGGGAGGGGGTGGGCTTCAAGAGCCCAGTTAGAGAGACCCTGTGGGGCAGAATGAAACCCAAGGCCTCAAATAACCAGCTACACAGAGTTTTATTAGCAAGAGCTCTCCAGAGGAACAGAACCTCAGGGAAGTACACACATGGAGAGATTTCTTTTATGAAATTGACTCGTGCAGTTCCGGAGCCCGGAAAGGATAAACTTGCAAACTCTGCAGTGTGAGCTCTCAGGATGGAAAGCAAGAGGGCCGATGATCCACTTCAGTCCTGAACTGATGGCAGAATTAAACTCTTGCCCAGGGGAGGTCTATTTGTTGTTCTACTCACACCTTCCATATGAGGTGGGCTCTGAGATAGTACATGGCAGAGGATGTGATCACATTTTGAGTTTTCTCTGGAGTGAAATCTACAGCCATCTGCAATTTGAGATTGAAGGTGGATCATTTCCAGGTCCAGTGGAAAACTATTGATGAATAGTGTAGGCCTAATCCAGCAAAGAGCACACTAACCTTCCGTAACTCAAATGGTGTTTTCCAAGCAAGTCTGGTAGACCCTTTTGTCAGTAGATGAAAGCAGCTGTATCCCCCATTCTTTCCACAGGTTGCCAAATATTTTTTCAGAGCCCATAGTCATGCCCTATGCAGGTCTCGGTGAGCAAATGTGCTCTCCAGGAGGAGGATTAGATGAATCTGAAATAGGAGAAATGAAACTAGAGAAAGAATTCTTTTGATACTAGTATGCTTGCGAACATGTTTTATTTTGCCATATGAAATTGAAAGGACTTTTAATTTTGCAGAGTTAGGTTTTAATACCAGTCTGGTTCCTTCTAGGTGTGTATTCATTGGTAAGTTATTTTAATATTCTTGTTTTAACTTTCCTTCATTTTTATGCCAATTGGCTAGATACTCCCACTTGAGGACAAATCAGAATGCTCATCTTGAAAGGCCATGTTCTGTTTCTGGGTAGCCACGACTTCCACTGGCGAGTAATAGGTGCAGGTATGTTTAGTTTATGTACGTAGATCAAACTGATCTACTGATTTTTTTCCCTTATGTTAAGCAGTAACATTTCTTCATAGTATTTTTGTCTGATCACTCACAGATAATTCAAAATCTAGCATTTTAGTTTATGATATCACTCATTGATTTTCCCATTCATAATAGTCACAGAAAAGCAAGCATAGAGGATTATTTGATATTCACAATATGTAAGGAACCCTGGAATGATTTCGATTTTCTTCTTTAAATTTCAGTGGTGTTGCGACTTCTCTTCCATTTAGTGAAGAAGAGCATCATGGGTTTAAGGTGGCTTAGTAAACTGCCATACATTTTGGGACAAGAAACCAGATCCTATAGCTTAACCATGGGCTTGATCTGCCCATACAACTAAAAGAGAAACAGAAGAGTTTATGCTTATTTCAGCATTTCGAAGAAGTAAACATGTCTACATCGATGTCATTTTGCCAAAGTCATTTTTTTAATTGTGATAAAGTAAGCATACCAGGATGTCTGCTGCGATGATTTGAAGTGTGCAGCGCAGTGTTCTGAAAGCCTTCAGGGTACTGGACGATCATTACCACTGTCTCCTCCACAGCTCACCCATTAAAACCAAACTCTGCACCACTGACCAAGGCCTCTCTCTCTCTCTCTCTCTCTCTCTCTCTCTCTCTCTCTGTATTTAAAAATGATTTAGAAAATGAAATCCAAGTACTGGTTAAACACTTCTGATAGATGTACCCTTGAGAAAGCCCAAGACACAAGAATCTCCATTGAGTCTAACCAGCATCACTTTGATTCCACCTGTTAAAGGAAGAGTGTGCTTGAGCAGTAAAGACCACTGTTAAACTGGCATTGTGCTTTTAGCAACCAAAACATCTAGGGAAAATTCTCCTAATGACTCAGTAATTTCATTTAATAGTATGTTAGGTTTCCTTTGAGCCAAGTAAGTGTAATTGCAGAGATAATAACATGAAGAACATGCAGGAGTATGTTGATTATAGGAAGATTTTGTTTCCATTTAACCATTTTTTAGAAAACCCATACAATGTTATTTCTTCAAATGCAAAATTTGCTAGATATGCTACAAGAGAAAAATCACATGTTACTACACACAGACCATTAGAACCTCTAGTGCTCATTGACTCTCCTGAGAGAGCACTAAGGTATTTTTTTCCTCCAAAAAGTAAATCATAAATTTTTCATCGTCAACACAACTAGGAACGGATTACCTGACTCTTGCCCTTCAGTCCCCTCCTTTCTGGTCAGAGCTCTCAGCAACTTGAAAGAAGCTAGGTGTTACCTTGACTGACGATGCCAGCAAACCTCTGGTGGCAGGCAAGTCCCAGACAGGGGCACTTGGAACTGTAATATCTGGGACTGAATCAGCCAAGGAAGCGTGGCCTCTGAATACCAAACTCAATTTCTGGCGTATGGAACTGATAGAGCCTACTCACACAGCAGCGACCTTAAAGTAGCATCAGATTCAGAGGCTCCTTGTGGCCCACAATTCCCATTTGAAGTGTGGCACGAGGCAACTGCCAGCTGCCCAGCTCATGGGTCCAGCAACTGGCATCTGGGACTGCGTCCTGAGCGCCAAGTGCATTTGCTTTCTTGGTGCTTACACTTGTTAACAGCGGTGGGCCTTAAGGTAGAACAGGACGTGTGCAGACATCTAGGAGCCAGCAAGCCTGTTTCTCTTTATAGGAAACTTCTCTTGCACACACCAACCAGTTACATGAATTAGCGCAGAAACAAGCCATTTACATTTGCAAAGTACACAGTCTTGCCCATTACACAATATGTTCATGAGTTTGAGTTTGCCAGGCAATCGTTTGTTCAATTGTATACAATTGGTGGCCATAGATTACATATTTACTTCATAAAAAGTTAAGAGTTTCAAAAGGAATATATGTGCAAGAAAAATGTGAAGGAAAAAAAAGGTGCAGCTGAGGAAATGGGAGAATTGGTTAAATCTGGGCAGCTTGGGCAGGAGTGGGCTTTAAATATACAGAGAGCTGGGCCTGGAGTTGGCTCAACAGGTAAAGGAATTCAAAGACAAGTCTGGAAAATTGGATTCAATCTGGTTGAAGGAGGGAACTGACTCCTCAGAACTGTCCTGTCACCTCTACATGCATGTTTCTGTGCAACACAGGGTATAATAAATAAACATACATTTTTTAACATATAGATCTTAGAGTTTTGGAGTGGCCCAGAACTGGAATGCCTAAGCAAGCCCTGGGTTCCATCCTCACACGAAATTGAACAAATGAATAAACAGAGATCTATTTAAAGAAAGGGTTCAGTTTGCTAGAGATGTTCAGAGAAAGTTAAGATTCCAGGTTAGACGCTTCTAGAAGGCAAAGATAGAGTCACATCTTATAGATGTTCACTTTATGAACGTGTTTGGAGAAATAACATCACATCACAGGGCAGATACTACATTAGCATGGTGTCTAGATTGTCAAGATAGTCTCCAAATAATTCAGATGCATATACTGGTGGAAGTGCAAGTGGGCCACAGAGTGTGTAGAATGTGGGGGGAAGCTCCAGGGACTTGACTTGAAGATTATTCTTCTTCTTGAGGTTATTCTCTTAAGATTCTACTTTTCCTTGACTGCTACTTTGGTTTAAAATTCTGAGTTAAGGGTCAGAGAGATGGCTCAGGGTGTAAACCTTCGTCTTTCGAGCAAAAGGACCTGTATTCTGATCCCAGGTCCTTTGTAAAAATCATCAGCAGAAATGATGGTGATCTGTGTCTTTGGTCCAGGAAGGCAGAGCCTGAGAAACCCCAGAGCAAAGCAATCAGAAGCAATAATAAGGTAGAGCAATCCATGGTGATTCCCTAAGTTACCCTTGGGTCTCCGTAGGCACATACTCCAAACCCACATATACTTGTACAGACAGATCCATGCACATTTATATACCATCTACACACACATATGCAAAATAAATAAGATCAAAGGTAGTAAAAAAATTCTTAGTTGAAGAAAAGGCATTTAACTAGCCTAGCTTGGGTGACATGAGCTCTTAAAGAGCACAGTTCACAATGATTCTCACCTAAGTAAAAAGCACCAGTGATGCAGGTCACGTCCTGGGTAGCTCTTGGGACTGCCGTTCCCATCAGCTGAATGAGCTGGCTTCTAAACTGCAAACAGAAGCAGGAGAACTAGTCAACAAATGGAAAGGGGGAGAGTTAACATGTGTCAGGAAGAGGGAGCTCAGCAAGGGTCGTGACCACTTGAGAGATTCTTCAGGAGTTGGATTCTTTGACCTTCTCTTAGTGTTGAGTGTGGTAGGTAGGAACTAACAGACCCAGAATCAGGATTTTGTGGTTTTGTATTCAAATGCTGTGGACCACCGAACTCCAGAATGTCCTGTGGAGACCGATGCCTTTGATCAGCAGGGTTAGTATCCAACTTCCTACCACAGTTGTCTTTTCAAATTCTCTCCTTTCCCTCTGTGTCTTGTCGGGGGCTAACACTATGAACTTGAACTATTAAAACGTTAACTGCCCAGACCACACTTGATTTACTTAAATTCTTACGCGTTTTACACACGTACCTAGGAAAGTTCCTGACATAATTTTTCTGCCATTTAAACTGAGGACAGCTGATGTAGCTTAGTTGTTTTCTACCCGCAGGCAGATATTTCATTTTAGAGCCTTGTAAAGTCCAGCTGAGTGGTCTTGGGAAGAGGTGGAGGCAGTGTAGGAGGCAGATACAGACCCCAGGCCCATGCAGTGATCCCCCAGACAGCTCTTGGACCACTAGCCTTGCTCAGTAGTGGACGCACATCTGCCTTCCCCCAGCTCTGGACATCAAATGTGCTATTGCCTCTCAAGAGCTTTAGGTTTCTTCATGCATTCAGTGTGGGTGGGGAGGGGATGGAAAGATTTCCAGCTATGTGACGGAGCATTCTATGTTGCAAAACACAACTTGTCTTCCTTAAGAACCTTACTGCTGTAAAGTTTACATATCAGAAAAATTCAGTCTGTATAAGCAAATTTTGTATGTTTCCAGGGCTCAGCAGCCCTCGCCACAGGCAAAGCAGACAAACCAAAACCCTGTGTTTGTAGTTCCTGCCAACTGACTTTTCCTTGCCAGTCAAGTTGGAGTACCTTCCTTTCCAAATGAAAAGAGACAAATATTGATATTTACTTGCTAAATCCTTCTTCTATTAAATTCTGTCTTAAGAATCAGACCATTTCACAACAGGAGTGTTTTGTAAACATTTAGCTTCCCCGTTTCTTCCAGATCCACTAGTATCTGGATCCTAGATCCTGTGGGTCTGAAGCTGCTATTTTGTAGGCTTGTTTAGTTTTGCTGATTCCTGTGTCAGCTTGACTGCCGTAGACAGAGACATCTCGGTGACTTTTCAGCATCCTCTAACAGTATTCTCTGAGCTACCACATGCAGGGTGCCTCAAAGAGTCTTGGAAGCACCACAGGCTTACTTTTTTGGGAATTTTACTCAGGATGCATAGATAAAAGAAGTGACAGAGGGCTCAAGATTTGCCTCTGGGTGCACAAAGATTGGAGACAATGAACAGACCAAGGACAGAGAGAAGCCAGCGAAGGAGTCTGAACTGCCTGCCTCTGCAGAGTAGTGCCTTCCCCAGTAACTAGACTGTGGCTGTCTAGTAAGGGTGTTCTGACTCCTGTGCTGTTGGCCGTCTGCTGATCTTGTGGCCTCCCTGACCGCGTGTCCTCAGAGACACGGTCATCAGGTGTGACCCCAGACTTACAAAGGCAGATTGGAAAACCTAAACTCTTGACTTGGAAGCTGCTTGTTTATACTGTTGTGTGTGATGGTGTGTGTGAGTGTGTGTGTTGTGCAAAGGGAATAACAAAAAGCAAGGGAAGAAGTAATAATTTACAAAATTCACCATCGTGGTGGAGTCAGGGAGGTGATAACAAGAAGAACACAGTGAGATGCTGCAGGTTATTGGCTAACACTACCGTATTTTTGTTGTTGTTGTTGTTTTTTACTATTTATTTTAGACCTGGGAAGTTGGCTTAGGGCTTTCAACTGTTGCCAGAATTTTGATCCCCAGATCTCTCGTAAAAATGCCAGGCAGACTTGGTGGCAGTCTTAACGCTGGCCCTGGACAGCAGAGAAGGGGACAGTGAAGAGCAAAGGAAGATAGAGCGCTCCAGGATGACTTCCTAATGTCACCCTGGGCCTTTACGGACACACACACTCAAGTGCCCTCTTGTATACACACACTCAAAAATTTTCATTTTATTATAATTTGACTATTATTGTGTTAAGTCTATATTATATATAATAAGTATCACATTATAGGGATTGTGTATATAATATCTATAATATAAACAAAAAACAAAATAGATTATGTGAGATATATAAAACTTGTGTACATGCAGAAGTGTGGAGTATTGTGGACAACGGCTTCATGATGAACTACTACTTATGTAATAATGACTGAGGCTTATTAAGAGATAAAATCATCATCTCATCTGATCTCAGACACGCCATCCATGAAGCATGCCAGGCTCATTTTTGTAATGTTCAATAGGCTTCAAAAAAAATCCTTTCTGCCATACATCACCCACCAGAAAGTGACAGGAAGCTAGACACTGAATGGTAAAGTCTAACGGCCATTTCCATTAAAACCTAAACAAGGAATGGTATTCTTTGCCATCATTTAAATGGAAAATATGACAAAAAAAGAAAGCGAAAGTACAGTGAAATACAGAGAAACTGGCCTCATCTATGGACATTCTGCCATCTACTGATACATTGTTAAAGGAGAGGCTGGGGAGCTGGCTCAGGGGTTAGAACCTTTGCTTCACAAGCAAAAGGACCAGAGTTTGGAATCCAGATCCCATAGAAAAGTGCTGGGTAGAAATGCCTGTGGCCTGCACTCCTGGACTTGGTGGGCAGAGAATCTGGGAAACTCCAGAGCAAAGCAATATGGAGGTAGAGCAATCTAGGATTTCTCTTCATCCCCTCGGGCCTCCACAGGCACATACACTCAAGTGCCCCTTATGCACATGCACACACAGAAGGAAAGCAGCGGTGCCTGTGTGGAAAAGTGGTGGCCTGAGTTCAATCCCTGAAGCTCCGATGGTAGAAGAAGGAACAGCCTCCTGAAAGGCCTCTGAATGAGACACGCGCATGTCCGCCATTGCTTGCTCCTCTCTCTCCTTCTGTCTCTGCTTCTTGGTGTCTCTTTCTGTTTCTCTCTTTTCTTTCTCTCACCCTACCTCTTCAATTAATAAATAATATAGTAAAAAGAAACCAAAGGAAACATATGAAATATGATGGCTAAGTCAAGAATCAGTATAAAGAATCATGCAATTTTCCACACTTACTAGTAAGCATTCTGAAATATGATACACAGCATGTTCCTTTTACATAGTAGCATAAATTCTATAATATATCTAAGTCCATGTTGAAGGATAAAAAGAAGGAATATGGCATTTGCGTCCAGGTTTCAGCAAGGACCTGCACTCTGCTGTAAGATTGGCTGGGAGTTCCTAGGTCTCAGCTAGAACCTGTGCCCCACTGTAAGGTTGGCCGTGGTCCCTAGACCACACCCACACACCCTGAAGCCTCCACAAAGGCACCTACCCATTCTTAGTTCCTGTTCTCCTCTCCTCTCCTTTCCTCTCCTCTCCTCTCTTCTCCTCTCTTCTCTTCTCTTCTCTTCTCTTCTCTTCTCTTCTCTTCTCTTCTCTTCTCTTCTCTTCTCTTCTCTTCTCTTCTCTTCTCTTCTCTTCTCTTTTCTCTTATCTTCTCTCTCCCCATGAATAATCATTAAAGAACTATAAAGCTTTTCAAGAATTTAACAGAATCCAGAGAAAAACCAAGCAACAGGCTAGTGGACCAACACCATACAACCAAAGTCTTCGAAAACCATCCCATCACACAACAGAGAATCTTTGCTTCCAGCTTTAAGATGAGTAAACCCCTTTTACCATCATATTATCTCAATTGATAGTCTCCATAGTTGTTTATTTCATACAACCTCCCCAAAACCCATGCAATTTCAGGGACTTAGCCATTCACCCTCACACAAGGAAGTAAACGCTAAAAATTGTACTACCATACTAGTCTTCAATCCCTGTCTACTAAATCCATGCTAATTGATATACTAACAGTCTAATAACCTCATGTAGGAAACAGCAACAAAGAACACCAGACAGAAATATACAACACCAAGGCAAACATTAGCAATAACTGCTCAATACTGTCAAAATACTGTCAAAAACACACTTAAGAAAGACACTAGAGATAAAACAAAAATGCACAAGTCACAATGCATCCATGAGAAACAAAAAAAAAAAAAGCAAGACAACAAATCTCCTACAAAAAACATCAACCCCATAATGATGGAATCCAACCACTGAAGAAAGCCATACCCACTTTTTGCCTGGGACCCAGACCCAGAACTGGGCGGAATCCCTGTTCCTCAGAAGGACATAAGAGATAAAACACAAATGCCCATGTCACAACACAAACCCATGAGAAACAAAAGCCAAGACAATAAATCTCCTACAAAAAAATTAACACCATAATGACGGAATCCAACCAAAATAAACTCACAGAAAATAACCAAGAAAGCCATACCCAAAATAATGATTTTCAAAGCCTGATCTTTACTGTGATCAATACTATGAAAGAGGAAATCTGGGAGGAGTTAAATAACTACATATACCACTTTGAACAGGAACACAACAGGTACTTGGAGGAGACAAGAAAAGCAGTTGAAGAAAAAAAATAGGCATAGAGCAGTTAAAACAATCTCAAGCAGAGTTTAAACTCAAAGTAAAAGACAAGCTATCTTCAACCCAGAACACAATGGAGATTCTTTTCAGCAGAATTAATGAAGCAGAAAATAGAATATCAGATCTTAAAGACAAAGTGGAAGAACTAAGTTCAATCAAAGAGATTGTTAAAGCCAAAAAGATACTTGAGAATAATATTCAAGATTATGGGACACCTTGAAGAAGCCTAACATGCATATTCATGCAATACCAGAACAAGAATCCCAAAATACCACATCTAAGGAAATTTTTCAAAGTAGCATAAAGGAACACTTTCCACATCTGAAGAAAGAGAGGCCCATCTAAATACAAGAGGAATTCCACCTCCCAAACAGACATGATCAAAATGGAAACATACCAAGGCAAATAATAGTTGAAACACTACACACACAAGAGAAAGAGAATGTGATAAGAGCTATAAGAGAAAAAAAATCACTTTTAAAGGTAAACCTATTAAAATATAAATGATTTTTCAATGGCAATAGTAAAAGCCAGAAGAACCTGGAATGATGCACTTCAAGTATTGAATTGACACAAATGTCAACCCAAGCTGATATATCCAGCAAAATTATCAGTCATGATTGAGGGTGAAAGAAAAATTTGCCATCATAAAGACAACTTGAAGACTTACATGACCATGAAATCAGGCCTGCAAAAATGCTAGAAAAGTTACTCAAGCTTGAGGAAAAAAACAAGCATATCCAGGAAACAGAAGGGAACTATATTGCCACCACAACCTGTAAGCGAAATAATACACTTATGACAGCCACTAAACACAAAGAATGTCAGGAATTAAAAGTAATTTCTCCATTATAACACTAAATGTCAATGGAATTAACTCACCAATCAAAAGACACAGGTTACATACTAGAAATCACAACCCATCCATCTGCTGCCTTCAGAAAACACATCTCACCAGAAAAGATAGGCGCATTCTAAAAGTTAAAGGCTAGTCAAAAATTCTTCAAGATAATGGAACCAGGAAACAAGCACAGGTAGAAATTATGCTATCTGACAAAGTGGACTTCAAACCAAAGAAAATCATAAGAGATACAGAAGGGTAGTACATTTGAATTACAAGAACAATGCACCGGAATACTTCTTAATACTGAACATATATGCACCTAATATAAGCTCCTCCACATTCACTAAGCAAATGCTACAACATCTAAACAAGAAATCAATTCCAAAATAATAATACTTGGGGATTTCAATACTACACTCTCAATATGGGATAGATCAACAGGCCAAAAACTCAACAGAGAACTAAACCATTGGAACTAAACCAAGCTCTTATTAAAATGTACCTTACAGATCTCTTCTCAGCAGTCCATGGAACTTTCTCCAAAATAGATCACATATTGGGCCACAAAATGAATCTCCACATATACAGGAAAGTTGAAATTACAGCCTGTACTTTGTCAGACTACCATACTCTAAAACTTAAATCCACAACACAACAGACAGCGGAAAATGCACTAACTTTTGGAAAATAAGCATTATGATGCTGAATGAAAAAATGATTCAGAAAGAAATCAAAAAGGAAATTCAGGATTTTCTAGAAGCAAATGATAATGACAATACAACATATCAAAATCTCTGGAACACAATGGTATTCACACAAAAGGATGCTTCAGGGGATGGGAGGGAGGAAGAGGAATTCAGAGAAGGGAATGGAGGGAGGGGACTGAAAGGAAGGGGGAAGGAAGGAGAGTTCAAGGAGGGACTCCTGGGGAGGGGAGGAGGGAGGGAGAGGACATGGGTACCTATTGAGTTTGTATGATTAAGAAAAAAAATAAAATGTGGGAGAAAAAAAAAAACGAAAGCCATACCCAAGATAATGATTTTCAATACCTGTTTTCATTATGATCAGAACAATAAAAGAGGAAATCTGACAGGAGTTTAATAATCACATCAACAAATATGAATGACCAGGAACACAACAGGCCCTTGGATGAGATGAGAAGAGCAGTTGAAGAAACAAATGTAGGCATACAGCAGTTGAAAAAAGTCTCAAGCAGAGGTTAAACTCCATCTAAAAGATAAGCTATCTTCAACCCAGAACACAACAGTCTTATGAGCAGAAAATAGAATACATGATCTTGAAGACAAAATGGAAGAGCAAACTAGTTCAATCAAAGAGGTTGTAAAACAAAAAGATACTTGAGAAGAATATTTAAGAATTATGGGACACCTTGAGGAAGTCTAATTTGTGCAAGAAACACAAAATACCAAAACCTGGGGAAATTTTTCAAATTATCATAAAGGAAAACTTTTCACATCTAAAGAGATACACATCTAAATACAAGAGGCATATTGCACTCCAAACATATATTACTAAAACAGAAACTCACCACAGCAAATAATATTCAAAATACTACACATACAAGACAAAGAGAATGTGCTAAGAGCTTCAAGAAAGAAAGAAAAAAAAACAAGTCACTTTTAAAGGTAATCTTATTAAAATAACAATAATTTTTCAACAGAAACTGTAAAAGCCAGAATAGCTTGGAGAGATGTACTTCACGTCATGAATTAGAAAAAATGTCAGTCCAGGCTGATATACCCAGCAAAACTATCAGTCATGATTAAAAGTGAAAAAAAATGTTCAACCATAAAGACAAGTTGAAGGCCTACATGACCACCAGACCAGGCCTGCAAGAATGTTAGAAAAGGTACTCAAGCTTAAAGAAAAGAACAATCATATCCAAGAGGACAGAAGGGAAGTATAATACCATCATAACCTCCAAGCTAAGTAATACACATATGAAAGCCACTCAACACAAAACAAGGTCAGGAATCAAAAGTAATTTCTCAATTGTAACTCTGAATGTCAATCAAATTAACTCACTAATCAAAAGACACAGGTTACAAACATGGATTAGAAAACACAACCCATCCATCTGCTGCCTTCAGGAAACATATCTCACCACAATAGACAGGCACATTCTCAAAGTAAAAAGCTGATTGAAAATACTTCCAGCTAATGGAATAAGGAAACAAGCGGATGTAGCAATTGTGGTATCTGATAAAATAGACTTCAAACCAAAGAAAATCATAAAAGACAGTGAAGGACATTACATTTTAGTCAAAGGAACAATTCACAATACTGAACATATGTGCACCTAATATGGGTTCATCCACATTCATTAAACAAACACTACAAGTCTTAAAAAAAACCAAACAAATCGGTCCCAACCCATAACAGCAGGAGATTTCATTACCCCACTCTCAACATGGGAGAGGCCAAAAACTCATGAGATAGGCCAAAAACTCAACAGAGACACATTGGAACTGAATCAAAGCATTACTAAAACATACCTAACGGATCTCTACTGAATCTTCCATCCAAACACCAAGGAATACATATTCTTCTCAGTAGCCTACAGAACTTTCTCCAAAACAGACCACATATTAGACCACAAAATGAGTCCACATATACAGGAAAATTGAAATTATAGACTGTACCCTATCAGACCACCATGCTCTAAAGCTTGACATCCACAACAAAACAAATAGCAGAAAATATTCTAACTCTTGGAAATTAAATACCATGATTCTGAATGAGAAATGGGTTCAGAAAGAAATAAAAAAATGAAATTAAAGAATTCCTAGAAATGAACAATAATGAAAATACAACATATCAAAATCTCTGGGACACGATGAAAGCTATCTTTAGAGGTAAGTTTATAGCTCTTTATGCCTATATTAAAAAATGGAAATGTCACAAGTAAATAACTTAGCAAAGCAGCTTAAAGCTTTAGAGACACAAGAGCAATCCAATCCCAAAAGCAGTAGAAGAGAGGGGATTAGCAAAATCAGGGGGAAAATATTCAAAATTGAGATAAGGAAAATGATACAAATAATCAACAATGCAAAGATCTGGTTCTTTGAAAAAAAATCAATAAGATTGATATATCTCTAGCTGAATTAACCAAAATCAAGAGAGAGAAAACACAAATTAACAAGATTAGAGATGAAAATGGAGTTTCACAACCAACAACAAAGTAATTTAGAGAATTATAAGGTCATATTTCAAAAATTTATATTCCATAAAATTTGATAATCAGAAAGAAATGAATGATTTCCTCAGCAAGCACATCTTACCTAAATTGAATCAGGATGAATTGAACTGTTTAAATAGTACTATAACAAATGAGGAAATGAAGTAATCTTAAATCTTCCCACCAAAAAATGTCCTGGACCACAAGGATTCAGTGTTGAATTCTAATTTAAAGAACAACTAACACCACTACTTCTTAAACTATTCCACAAAATAGCAAAACAAGGCACACTTAAAAATTCTTTCTATGAAGCTAATTTTATAGTAATCCCAAAATCTAATAAAGATACAATTAAAAAAGAAAACCGTAGGCAGTATCACTCAGGTCCTGGTGGGCCATAGGTGCTTCCGGGCTCTATAGTAGGTGCTGCTATTGTAGCTTCAGCAAGAGCTGCTAGGCACGAAGAAGTGGGGCTTAGGGGCTGGCAGCTGGACTGGCTCCAGGGACAAAGTGCAGAAAGGAGAGACCATTGAAGATGGGGCTAAAAGGGGGAGAAGGAAGAGAGCTGTCTGACAGTGGACGTGCTGCACAAAGTGGGCCGCATCATCTTTGAGTTCATGGATGCCCCTGAGCTGATGGATATGCATATCTTCTGTACAGACCATGTGCGTGGGACACCCACAGAGAGCGATGAAATGCACCCTCAGTGGTTCCAACTGGACCAGATTCCTTTTGGAAACATGTGGCCAGATGACAGGTACTGGTTCCTTCTCCTGCTTCAGAGGAAGAAGTTCTGGAGTGAGGATATCATCCTGAACTACTTGCTGCATGAGGGAGAAGATCTTTAGTGCAAGGGTTGGTTTGCTCCAGGGGCTCTAATGGCCACCCAGCTGCAGGCACCAAGACACAAGGCCGTCGGCAATTGAATGGCAAATGGCTGGCCAGTCAGTGTGGAGGTCTTGTAATGTGTGGAAGCTGTAGAAGGCAGTCTCACTGGAGTGAGTCCCTCAGGGTGGGCCTTGAGGGGACAGACTTGCCTACTTCCTGTCTGTTTTCTACCCCACCCCCTCACACTCCTGCCATCATGCCTTCTCTGTCAGGATAAATGGTATCTCCTCCAACTACGAGCCACAATAAACCCACCCTGTGATGGTTAGTCTCAGTGGTCAACCTGAATTATCTGTGAGAAGAGCGTCCTCCCCTGAGGGGATTCTCTTTTTTTTTTAATTTTTTAACATTTTTTATTATTATTTCCGCTCATACAAACTTAATAGGTAGACCAGTTCCCTCCCCCCTCCTCCTCTCCCTGAACCCCCTGCTCCCCTTCTCTCCCTCCCCGTCTCCTAGTGCCTCACCCCCAATTCCCAGAGAGTCCTTTATTGTGTATGCCTAACTCTCCTCTTGGTTCTCTTCTCCGATGACGTACAAGGATCCAGTGGCCTTTCCCTGAACCCTTTCCCGTGGTCCCAGACCACCCCCCAAGTGCTGCCCACATTGGACAGAACATCATACCTCAGTGTGATCAAGAGATCCCCTCAGGCTCATACAGCCACTCTGGCGAGCCACAAAGTCATATTATGATGCTTCAGCCCTAACTAGTGTGGAGAATCTTCAGATCATTGCTCCTCCCATCCTTTTGCTCTTACAATCTTACCGCCCACTCTTCCGCAAATATCCCTGAGCTTCAGGATGGGAGGAGATTAGTCTGGCTTAGTTCTATGTGGTTGATATAGAGTCTCTGAAGTTCTGGATTTTGGTTTGTTGATTTTCTTTTGCAGTTTTGCTGCTCCTGCAATGCCCTTCACTCCATCCTGATGGGCACTGTATGTCACCCCCTGGTCAGAGACAAAAAACTGTTAAACTGGAGTCTTGTTATAATAGCACATTCAAGGGTAGATGTAATAAAAGCAGGAAACCTCGGTGAGGAAGGGTCTGTCACCCATTTGCAAAATGATCACCATTCATCTGCCAGATTATATGCCCTCCCCTTCTGGTGAGATCATACCCCCTCAGTTGTACATGATCAGGAATGAACATCTGTGAACTTAACCAGGTGTCACATTACTTACTTACATTCCTTGGAGGCCGATTTTCTCTGCTGTAACATGGTCCCCTCTCTCCTTGTGTCTGGTGTGGCCCTCCAACCCCATCCCTCCTGTTCATAATCCTTGCAATTACTGTATTACATAGGTTTACCTTTGAGTGTCTCAATGTGGGCTGGGTGAGTTTGGTACTAGGTGCCACCTATTAGGGAGTACATACGGCACTTAACTTTCTGGGTTTGGGATACTTCACTTAATATAATTGTTTCTAATGACATCTATTTCCCAGCAAATTCCAGTAATTCTTCATTTTTGATGGCTGAGTAGTACTCCATTGTATAGATATACCACAGTTTCCTTATCCACTCATCAACTGTTGGACATTTGGGTTGATTCCATGATTTTGGTATTGTAAACAGTGCTGCTATGAACATGGTCGTGCTTGTGCTATCGAGGTGAACCTCTGCTGCATGGGGGGTTATTCCCAAAAGTGGAATAGCAGGGTCATATGGCATTTCAATCTTTAATTTCTTTAAGAATCTCCAGATGGCTCGCCAGAGTGGCTGTATGAGCCTGAGGGGATCTCTTGATCACACTGAGGTATGATGTTCTGTCCAATGTGGGCAGCACTTGGGGCGTGGTCTGGGCCCAAGGAGAAAGCAAGCTGAATACATGCATTTGAACACTCTGCTGGTTAATTGTGAGTGTCACATGATCAGTCATTTGGGACTCCTGAGGCCTTGCTATCCCCACCTGGATGGACCAGACCTTAAACTGTGAATCAGAATAAACCCATTTTTCCTTAAAAAAAAAGAATCTTAGCAAATTGGTTTAAAAAAATATCAAAAAGATTATTCACTATGATGAAGTAAGATTTCTCTGGCATACAAGGTTAGTTCAACATACATAAATCAATAAATGTAATTCATCATATAAACCAATCCAAAGTCTAAGGCCACTTGATACTCTCCATAAATACAGAAAAGCTTTTGATAAGATCCAACATCTTTTTATGATCAAAACCCTAGAGACAGTTGGAATGGAAGGAGCTTATATCAACATAATAAAAGCTATACACAACAAACCAATAGCAAGGATTATACTAAATGGGAAAAACTTGAAGTATTCCTGCTTTGATCAGGAACTATACAAGGCTGTCCACTCTCACCACTTATATTCAATATTGTACTTGAGGTCTTAGTTAGAACCATAAGACAAGAGGAGACAAGAGGGATTTAAATCAGAAAAGAAGATATCTTTATTTGTAGACAACATGATCTTTTACACCTAAGAGATGCTAAAAAACTCCATGAGGAAACTCCTGGAACTAAAACATAAGTTCATCAGAGCGGCAGGTTAAAAAATAAATGTGCAAATATCAGTAGCCTTCCTATACACCAAGGATGAAAAGAGGGAGAAAGTCCTAAGAGAAACATCCCATTTACCATAGCCCCTCCCAAAAATAAAATACCTTGGTATAAATCTAAACAAAGAAGTGAGAGACCTTTATAATGAAAACTTTAAAACCCTAAGTAAAAAAATTGCAGAGGAAATCAGAAAGTGGAAAGAACTCCCACACTCCTGGATTAGTATAATTAACATCATAAAATGACCATTCTACCTAAAGGAATATACAGATTCAACACTATACCAATCAAATTCCCAAGCAATTCTTTATAGAAATTGACCAAACAATCTCAAAATTCATGTGGAAGCACAAAAGGCCCAGGACAGCAAAAGCAATCTGAAGTAACAAAAACACAGCTGGAGGTCTCACCATATCAAACCCTAATGTATATTACAAATCCATAGTAATAAAAACAGCGTGGTACTGGCTCCCAAATAGACACATAGACCAATGGATAAAGGTTGAAGACCCAGATATAAGCACACACAATTACAGCCATCTGATCTTTGACAAAGGAACCCCAAAAACTCAGTGGAAAAAGGACAGCATTTTCAACAAATGGTGCTGGCAAAACTGGATGTCCACATGTGGAAGATTGAAATTGGATCCATACTTGTCTCTATGTACAAAGATCAACTCCAAATAGATCACGGACTTTAATATTAGGCCAGGGACTATAAAAACCCTAGTTGAAAGAGTAGGGAACTCCCTCCAGAGGATTGGGCTAGGCCAATATTTTCTAAACAGAGTCCCAATAGTACAGTCACTAGAACCAACACTCAACAAATGGGATCTTATGAAATTAAAGAGCTTCTGTTCAGATAAAGAGATTATAAACCAAGCAAAAAAAAGGAGATTATAAACCCATAGAATAGGAGAAAATCTTCACTAACCACATATCTGATAGAGGACTAATATCGAGTGCACAAAAAACTTAAAAAATTAAACACCAAGGAGATAAGTAGCCCAATTAGAAAATGAGCCACAGAACTTAAAAGAATCTTTTCCAGAGACGAAATTGAAATGTCTAACAAATATCTTAAAAATGTTCCACATCCCTAGCCATTGGGGAATGCAAATCAAAACTACCCTAAGATATCATCTCACCCTGGTCAGGTTGGCCAAAATCCATAACACAAACAATACTAAATGCTGGAGAGGATGTGGGGAGAAGGGAATTCTCATACATTGCTAGTGAAAATGCAGACTTGTACAACCACTGTGGAGATCAGTATAGTGGTTTCTAAAAAAAGTTAAGGTTTGAAATGCTATATGACCCTGCTGTACTGCTGCTAGGAATAATCCCTCAAAATGCTTCAGTTCACTACAGTGACACAAGTATATCCATGTTCATTCATTGCAGCATCATTTACAATAGCAAAGTCATGGAATCAACCCAAATGCCCAACAGTTGACGAGTGGATAATGAAAATGTAGTACATTTTTATAACAGAATACTACTCAGCCATCAAAAAAATGAATTAATGAAATTTTCCAGTAAATGAATGGAATAGAAGAAATTATACTAAGTGAAATATTCCAGGCACAGAAAGTTGGACACTATATATTCTCCCTTATAAGTGGATCCTAGTTCCAAACCCACTTAATGACATACTCAAAGGTAAATCTCAGTAAACCCATTATAGCCATAAAGGATTAAAACCAGGAGGAAAGGGGGACAAAGACCTCAAAAGAAAGAAGACAAAAGAACATGCTTCAATAGAGAAATTAAGCCATGGTCGTGCACTGCATGTAAGTAGCGAGGCATCAGATGCAGTTCACTCTTACTTCCCTACCTGTTCACATGTGACTGGACAGGTCTGATCTCCCCAGTCAAGGAGGTGACAGGGGCTGGCAGAGGATAGCCAAGTAGCACCTGAGTGTCTGACCTCACTCACTATTGAGTCCTACTCCTATTCTTCTTTCTGCCTTTGAGTCTCTTCTTATATTAAGACCTTTGTTTAAACAGTCTTTTATCTTGGTTAGGAGATGACCTCGACACCCAATAAAGATGCACCCAAGAACAGTGCAGGAATAACAATACTGAAAATAATAACCAACAGTAATTCAGAACACCAAAGACGCTACAAGGTTTACCCAGAATCAGACCAGCTAAATCTCTCCCATCCTTAGCTCAGGGAACCTTGTGGAAGAAGGGGCAGCAAGATTGTAAGAGCCTAAAGATGGGGAGGACCACTGATAAGCAAGATAACCACTCAAGACTGGTTTGCAACAGCCAGGATATTGCTACAATAAGTTTTGACCTTGCCTGTCCCACACAATGGTCGACAGGTCAACAAACCCTCAAAGTTGAGCATGAATCTCAGAGGAGACAGCCTCAGACAGTAGAATCCTTAGAGGCAAGGGGTTAAATAGATATAACAGAGTTTCCATATTAGTGAGCAGCCCAAGGAGGATCCCCAAGCTATGCCACTGAGTCCCAAACCCTCACTAGTGTAGATGACTCCAAGGGAAATTGAGAGCTCATATAAACATGTTTGGAGGATGAGAGGGAGCAGGCAGAGATACAAAGAGAGGAGGAAGGAGAAAAGAAGGATGAGAGAGAGGGAAGGGGGAGTGGGATGGGGAGACAACAGGGAAGAAAAGAGAGTGGAGGGGTAAAGAGAGGGGTACCTATTGAGCTTGTATAACAAGGTAAAAATAATAAAGTTTTGAAAAAAGTAGGAATATAGTATTTCAGAATGCAATATACAACTTTTCTATACTGAACAATCATTTACTAATCTTATATCATATGCTGACTTCTTTTCTACAAGGCAAGAAAAAGTACTTCTTGAAAGAAGTCTTTCGACAATGGGAATGCAAACATTGAAGACACAGAAATACACAGCAGATTGCGCAGTAATAAGTATTAATGGACAATGGGGGTGTGGGATGAGAAGTTTGGTGTTACTCTTTCAATAGAACAGTTGTCACAAAAGTCTTCATGCCCTGGGGAGTGACCTTGTCTAGCATGCACAAGGATTCAGTCATCAATACCGGAAAAAGAATCTCTGTGAGAGAAATCACAGTTTAACAGCTTCAGTGACTGCTGGGAGGAAAGAAACATGACTGTTGAGTCATGCTGGAACCCAGGAACTGGGGTCAGGGGGCACAGTGCCATCAGCATTGGAGTTTGGCTTTTGTGGTGATGGGGAATAGAGTCACAGACATGAAAGATGATGTGTCCTAACTTGTATTTTGAAGACACTGTTTTGGGAACTGTGGACAAATGAAACACAGCTGAGGTTTATGGCAGAAGAAAGAGCTCAGGCAGACATGGTCAGATTCTAGGTGTGTGGAAGACAGGACCAAAGGCAGGAAGTCATTTGGAAATGGATATACAAAAAAGATGGAAGGGAAAGAGGCATGGATGACACCTGGGGTTCTCAGGAAACAGAAAATCACGTTGTCTTTTACAGAGGACAGAGCAAAGCAGGTGGGAGACAGATGTGGCAGCAACTTGATAAGTGGTCACAGGAGCACTTTTGAGATGCACATTAAATGGGACTCAATACCAACCTAACTTCAACATAATCCTTTCATGGAATTTGAAAAGTTGTCACTAAAATTCAACTAGAAAACCAAACTACATTAAGTCATGGTATGGGTAAATTAAAGATGAAATTATAAAATTGCAGCACAATCATCCTAAGAATTGTTTGAAAGGACAATAAAAGAAATGTGATGAATGTGCATAGTATGTAAAATACAAAATAAAGTTTGTTCATGGACATGAAGAACACAGCTACCTCATCAGAACAGTCTGGGAAAGTAGCCCAGTGGCTGAGGGTTTGCCTGTCATGTGTGAGGGTTTCATCCGCAATCCTGAAGAAAAGGTACAAGGATAGAAGCACACAAGTCACCAAGGGAGAAATTACTGATAAACTTATGAAAAGCTCATTTCATTTTCAATGGCATTTTGTTTGTGATGGAGAAATACAAATTAAAGGCAGTTTCACTGTGTGTGTGTGTGTGTGTGTGTGTGTGTGTGTGTGTGTGTGTGTGTGTAATACAAGAAGGCCCTTTGAGAGTGTCTGTTCCTGTGGAGACTCAAGGGTGACATCAGGAATCATTGTGAATTGCTTTACCTCCTTATTGCTTTACTCTGGGTTTCCCAGGCTCTGCTCTCCAGAGTCTGAGTTATAAGTTGTCACCATTTCCATACAGCATTTCTTCATGGTCTCTGGGAATATTCACTGAGGTCCTTTTGCTTGCAAGGGAAAGTTTTTAATCCCTGAGCCATCTCCTCAGCTGAGTTTCACTTTTAATGCAGAAATATAACTGAAGTGGAATGTGAGAGGTTTGTTTTACTTCGTTTTTTTTTCCCATGGCGGTAGAGGAGAGCAACTGTCAAACTATAGAACAGACATAGGTCAGTGTTGCAAGAACACTGGAAACTGATGATCCTATAGAACAGTGCTGATTTTTAAGCAAAAATATTCCTTATTTTTGTGGAAGAATGAACATTAGTAATGTGACCTTATGATCTACAATTCCATTTGTAGAAGAAAACATCCTTGATAACACTCAGATGTGTTCATTACCTCTTCTCTACAAGACTTGTGAGTATCACAGTAAGGTGACGCTCCCTCAGAGGGAAGAGACACGGGTCCCTACTGGAGCCAGAGGGATTGGCGGGGGCTTGGAGGGATGTAAGATTCTTCTCTTTCATTCTATTTCCTGCCATTTTGCGGATGTATCATAATTTCTCTTTCCATTGCTGTGAGACAACACTCAAACAAGCAGGTTAAGGAAGAAAGGGTAGACTTCTTTGGTTTATGATTCCAGGAGGAAGATACAGTCCATTACAGAGGAGAGAATATGCTAGGCAGCAGACGCTGGAGGAGGAGCTTAAATTTAAATCACATCTTTCATGGAAGATCAGAAGAGGCCAGGTTCTGATGGTGCAGGAGGAGAAACGGGTTTGCCAGCACAGGGCAAGAAAGTCCTAGAGCTCTTCTTTCTAGTAATTCCTTTTATCTAGGCTGCTACCAGGAGGTTCCAACCAGATTCAGGTTGGGCTTTGTGCTGCAAATATCTTCACTCAGATAATCACTCCAGGTGATCAGACAGCTAATCCGCTGGCTTTTCCCAGGTACAGTCAAGCTGACAACCAAGACTAGCTATCATACACTGGGGCTGTAACACACTGGATAAAATTTACTCGATGAGTATGTAGCATGAGAAGTTAAGTGCTGCAACATATGAAATAACCTAAACGAGTCTGGCACGCAGCACCAGTACAAGAATCAGAAACTCTATGGCATGCCCCTGACGTACTGTGGGCTGACTATTTTTGAAGATCACAAAATGATACTCAGTCATTTTGATATATTGTTACAAAAATTTTAAGCTGGGAATTATGTAGGCTGTGTTCTCTTTAAAATTTATGACCCATATGAGTCATTTGAAAATTTTCTTAATTTGGGGTTTATTTTTGGCTTATAAAATGGAGCTTTAAGCTTTATTTATTTTAGAATAGCACACCGAGTAATGGGGCTCATCTTCACACGTGTGTGTCATTATGTATTGTGCTGTTCTCATTCATTTGTTTCCCTCCTACACCTTCTCCTCTGTCCCCACACCCTTCCAGCTGGTTCCTTTTTCCCTCTCAGTCAGCTCTTCCCCTTCTCTCTTATCAGTGTATTCTACTTCTCTGTTTTCTCCCTCTCTTAAGATCCCTGCCTTCCCAGTCATGATTTCTGTGATAGTAGATACAGGTGTCAACTTGACAACTGCAGACTGAGCTATGGTCATGTATTTGAAGAGTTAGTAGTTAAGGCAAACCCCTGGAAAGATTGTCTGATTGATGGGAAAGACCCAGCCCGTAGTGGATAGGACCATTCCCTGGGCAGGTGGATAAAGTGGAGGAAGCTTGTTGCAGTTACTTTGCATGTTGCTAATAAAATTACCACCAAACGGCTTAAGGGACCATGTGGTCTATTTTCTCTTATGCTTGATCGGTTACAGTTCTTAGTCCAGCTTGGTAGGAGAGCATGCACCATAATCAAAGCAGTAAAGAAACTGGCCACACCATATCCACATAACAGCTGAGAGAGAAATAATCCTTACTTGCTAGACCAGCATGTGTGGCTAAGCATACAAAAGGATGCCAACTTCCTCAATCATATCTTTATTTTATTTACCTACCTACCCTGATATGGACTTTTGCAATCTACTAGACAATCTTCTGCAGGTTAGCTCTAGGTTTAACTCAACAAGCAATTCTCTACAAATGTGCCCAGAACTCAAACCCTCAACCATCAAGTTGATACCTGTATATAACTATGCCAGTTTACCTCTTGTCAACTTAACTCAAAAACATAGAACTTTTAAGCTGTAATCCTCAATCCTGTTCCCACAGATGTTAAATTTATTTCAAATATAAATACATTTAATTTTATTAATTCTAAATTTCTGAAAGTCTCACAGACAAATTTTAAAAGTTCTATCATTAAACTTTCAGCTCCAACATTTTAAAATTCCCAAATCACTTAGCTATAATAGCCTATCAAATCAAAATAAAATGAATACTTAAGCACAGGTAAAACATCAAAATAGAAGCGTCACAACACAGTAAGAAAATGTCAAATTAGGATCAAAATCCAGCAAATCAAGTGCTGCGTCCTGTATTTTAATGTCCAACTTCTGTTGCTCATCACGTAGTTCATAGTAGCTCAAATATTCTAGGAAATCCCAGTCCTTCTTTGCAGCTCAAAGTCGTACAAGCAAAGTTTCTCTGGATCAGGTTAAATTCCCACTTGCCATCGTCCTCAGCACCTATCCCGTGGTTCTGGCACCTCCAACACTCTGGGTTGATCTCTGCAGCTAAAAACTTTGCCTTCCTTTAGAGAAACTCCAAATCTGCCACTTAGTGCCAAGCTTCTGCCACTTTTCATGAACTCCTTGATAGTTTATCAAAACCAGTACTATGTGGGAGATGCTGACAAATTCTGCAGTGAGGGTGAAACACAGATTGGTCCACTTGAGCTGCAGCTCTACCAGCTTCATGAACTAACCCTAGAAAAGCCCCTTTGCAGGCAGCAAAGACTTCTGAAGAACAAGAAATAGCTTCACCTTTGATACATCTGGGGTTTCGAACTACAGAATCTCCATACAGTGGTTGGTATTCATGTCTTCCACCATCAGAGCACTAAGTTTTCCTTCATGGATGTTCATTTCTCCATCAGCATCAGTTGTCCTGCTGCCTGCTCTTTCCACATCCAAAGCTTTGTGACCATCAGCACAGCTCTCCTCTATCAAGCAAACCGGTTCATCAAATTTAAGAGTACCAAGGCTCTTGTTCCTTTCATCACAAACTAGGCTCAAACAATCCACAACTCTCTTAGCATTTCCATTATCAAAATGGCACAAAAGCTGAATATTTTTTAGAGCACACAATCTCAATGTCTTCAAACATTGGAATATTCTTCCCAAAAAGCCATTCAAACTCCACAGAGTCCAAATACTCAGTATTTGGACTGAGTTTACCAGTAACATCGCACTTCTCTGGTACCAAATTCTGCGGCAGTTTCTCTGCATGCTGCTAATAAAATCACCATCAAACACTCAAGGGAACAAGGAGTTTATTTTCTCTTGCAATTGTCTGGTTCTAGTTCTTAATCCAGCTTGTGCACCATCATCAAAGGGTTGAAGGAACTGGCTATATCATATCCACATAACAACTGAGAGAGGGATGGTCCTTACTTGCCAGACCAGCCCTCAACCAGCTCTCTGTATTTTATTCACCTGTCCAGGGCCTGGTCCCGCCCACTATGGGCTGGGTCTGCCCTATCAGTTAGATAATCTCCTGCAGGTTTGCTCTGGGCTTAAAACAACTACTAATTCTCTACAAATATGCCTAAAGCTCAAACCTTCAACCATCAAGTTGATACCTCTGTCTAACTATGACAGTTGGCATTCTTCGGCATACTTGGACAGACATGCTGCCTAGCGAGCGAGCTTGCTTGTCTCAGCCGTCCTGTGGACACAGTGTGACCAGTCCCTTGGCACCTAGTGTTGGAAAGAATGCTCCTGCCGAGATGGACTATGACTGTAACCAGGTAGTTGATAAGCAGACTAAAACTCTTTTTCCTCTAAGATACTTGGCCATGAAATTTATTGACAACATGCAGAGTAATTGCAACAGCTCCTTTTCTAGTTTTAAGACCTAACAAAACACATGCTTGTGCACTCATATGTGTGTGTGTGTGTGTGTGTGTGTATACATATATATATATATATAACTTTAAAGTTTAGTTCCATGTTCAAAAGCGAACAAGTGCTATTTGTCTTTTTGAATCTAGTTTATTTTGTTTGACCTAACATTTTCCAGCTGGATTCACTTTCTTGCAAATGTCATGGTTTCATTTTTGTTCACGGATGAATAAAATTCTATTGTGTTATATGAGCCATATTTTCTTTTCTCTTTCATCTGCTGATAAGCATCTACACTAGTTCCATTTCCTAACTACTGTGAATAAAGAAGCAAAAAACATGGATGAGCAAATATTTCTATGGTTTATTGATTTAGAGTCTTCCAGTTAGACATCTGAGAATTAAGCACTTGGGTTTTGTGGTTATTCTATTTTCACTTTTTTTTTTTGAGAACTCTCCATTCAGATTTCCATACTGGCTGCACAAGTTTATTCTCACATGAATTACTATTCCTTTTACCCTACATTCTTACTGCTTGTTTCCCTTTTTCTTTCTTTTTTGTTTTGCTTTGTTTCTCACTTTTTTTAAAATTTTTTTCTATTATTATTATTTATTCAACTGTGCGTATGTGTGTGTGTGTGTGTGTGTGTGTGTGTGTGTGTGTGTGTATAGAACCACGGACGAACCCGTGAACCACCACGGACGCCTCCACCTCCTTCTGCCCCGGGATTCACAGGCTCCGCCCTACCAGGACCAGAAGCGCAGGCTGCCCCCGCTTCCGCCTGGCGTCTATACGTGGGATCTAGGATCCGAACTCAGGACCTTCTGCCTGCAAGGTGGAGGCTTAACCCCTGAGTCACCTCTCCAGCCCTGTTTCTCACTTTTCTATATTGATGCACTTTGTGCATTGACATTTCATACATGTGTCTATTTTCATTACTTTCCCCTCTATCTTTTATCTCCCCTTTCTGGCAGTTCTCCTTCCCAGCAATTCTCCCTCTTATATTCATATCATGTGTGTGTGTGTGTGTGTGTGTGTGTGTGTGTGTGTGAGAGAGAGAGAGAGAGACTGTGTCCTAGACTTGGGACTACTTCTTGGAGCTAATAAGCTCTGCTGTGGGTACAGAACTTGATAGTTCTATCTCCTTCCCAAAATTTGCCACTTGTCCATTATTCATCAGTACTTTTCGAGCCTCATGAGTTTCTCCTCACTTCATAGCTGAATGTATACCATCGGTCCTCATTGTAGGTTTAGGGTTAGCAACCACTGCTGTTTGTTCATGGTTGATATGGTGCCTGTGTCTTCTCAGTAGGATAACATTTCCCAATCCTTTTCTTTCCTACTGCTATGGTGTGAATGTGTGGTTGAATCCTTAGTTGATGTTGGGAAGGTCATGACAATTTTAGGAGTTAGAACCTTGCTGGAGGAAGGCACGTCACAGGGGGTGGGCTGTGGACCTTTAAGTTATGATTGGGTGTTGTCTTCACAGCAACAGAAAAAGTGACTGCTCCATCTACCTTCTGTCCAGGGCACTCTTTCTGCCCTGTCTTCCACATGAGTTCTTCAGCCTGGCTGGGTAGTGTTTGTGCCATGCTCAGGACTGAACTTTCAATGCTCACTTATTATGGGCATCTTATGTTATTGTAGTTCTCTGCATTCACCTCTGGTCACTGTAACAAGAGGCTCCTCTGCTTGAGGCTAAAGGAATCTTTGGATTCTTCGTACTCCCTCTTCCGTAATCTTCCCTGATGTTTGAGGGGAGAGTGGTACATGTCATTTAGAATCAAGCACTCCATAGTCGTGTAGTTTCTGCAAACTGCAATCAGTTACATAGTCAGTCTTTTGGAACGAAGGCTTAGAGTTGCATTAACCAGTGGTTCTAATGATAAATATTTAGAAAGCAGTTTGATGCCAAGTGCATTTAGCAAGAGAGTAGTAGTAGATTCTTCACTACGACCTATAGCCACCCTGCCCATGGGTTCTTAGATGGTTTTCAGTACTAGCTCATGGGTTAGCCTGTATAGAGTGAGCCTAAAATCAAATTGTAGAGTGACCGAGTATTCCCATAATATTTATGCCAATATTGCACTAATGGACACATCTGTACAATCTGGTTCTCGTCATAGCTTCCAGGATTCCAAGCTAGGTAAATAAGAAAGTGTATGGCTTTTTCCTTCTTAGACGCCTGCATAATATCTTTGCATAGTATGAAAGCTGTGGAGGAAGCTTCCAGGTCAATTCCAATTTGGTTTCTGTATGTTTGGTGACAGGAGTGTGTAAGTCTTCAGAAACAGCATCTTCCACCAGGTTGCTGTAGGCAACCAGGAGCAACGGCAGTATCCTGCATTGCTTTGTGGCTGTGTGACCTCCCTGACCAGCAGCTTCTACGGAGGCATCTCTCCCCTGGCACAGGAGTTTACTTAATCACCTATGACTTCTGGAAGGTGCATCTTGAGGCAGGACTATCCCTTTTCTCTTCCTCTCTGTGGACCTGTTTTCAGGATGCTTCTGTTCCTTTTTTTTCTTTTATGCATTTTAAGTAATGTAATAAATTAGTAGATTTCCACATGAAAATTACTATTAATCCCTCTCTTACCCCTCCTCTGTCCTTTTTTCCCCCAATTCTTCCCATCTTAACCTTCCCCATAATTTATTTTTTACCTTCATACCTCATGAATACTTCAGTCTCCCTTCCCTTAAATTTCTCATTTTAAATGACCTGGATTTTATAGATTTTCAAAGCTAGACACATAATCCTGAAGGCTCAAAACTACCATCTGTACAAAAGTGAGAACATGAGGCATTGATTTTTCTGGGTCTACATTACCCCAACTCAGGATTTTTCCATTTGCCTGAGAAATTCATAATTTATTTCTTCTTAATAGCTGAAAGAAAACCTATTACTTTGTATACGCATCACATTTTACTATCCGTTGAGCAGTTCATGTACATAAATCCTGATTCCATTTCTCCATCATTGTTAGTTGAGCTATGATGAACATGAATGTGCAAGTGTCTCTGTAGTGTGGAATAGGGTCCTTTGGTAATATGCCCAGGGATGGTATGACTGAGTCAGATGCTAGCTGTATTCTTAGTTTTTGAAGAACTTCCAGATTATTTTCATCGTGGATATAGCATTTTGTGTTCCCATCAATAGTGAAGAGTGCTTCCCCTTTTTCCATATTTCTACCCTTATTTGTTGTTACTTGTTTTCTTATTTTAGATATTCTGACTAGAGTAGAATGAATTCTCCAAGGAATTATAATTTGCATTTCCATGATAGGTGAGGATGTTGAACACTTTATTTTAAAGATATTTCATAGTCATTTGTAGTTATTCTTTTGGGAACTCTTTGTTCACATCAATAGCCCGTGTTTTCAAGCTGTTTTATTGATGCTGGATTGGTATATTCTGGAAAATAATCCTCTATAAGATGCATAGCTGCCAAATATTTTTCTTCTTTCCTGTGTCCTACCTGTTTACTCAGTTAATTTTCTTTTGAAGAATAGAAGCCTTTTAATTTCATGAAGGTTTACTTGCTGATTGTTGTCTTTATTTCCTGCTTTAAATAGATTCTTTTAAGAAAGTTCTTACCTATTTCTTGATGTATACTCCCTATTATTTCTATGGGAGTTTCAGAGTTTAAAGTTTAGTATTGAGGTCTCTGATCCATCTTCTGGTATCTTATTCAATTTCTTTTTTAGCGTTAGAAAGTTTTCATTGTTTAGATCTTTTCTTCTTTGGTTAAGTTACTCCAAGGTTGTCTTTGAGGCTAGGTGAATGTGATTGCTTCCCTCTTTCTTTTCTCTGCTCATCTTTGGTATGTAAGAAGGCCACACTGAATATATTTATCAGCCCTAAGAGCTTCCAGGTTGATGCTTAGGGGATCACTCATGCATGATAGCATAGCATTTGGAAGTAGGAACACCTTCAATTCTTCCTTTTCTCTTTGTCAGCCTTTCAACTTCTTCCTCTCATTGCTATAGCTAAGACATAAATACTGTATTGAATAAGGGTGATAATGGGGAACACTTCATCTTGTTTCTCCTGAAAATGGTAATGCTTCCTGTAGTTTTATCATATATAGGCTTTATTGTATTAAAATTAATCCCTATATCTCAAATGTCTACAGAGCTTTTTATCATAAGGATATTGGATTTTTGTCAAAAGTTTTTCTTCATCTATCAAGATGATCATTTAGTTTCTATCCTTCAGTTCATTTTATGGTGGATTATACTTTTTATTTATAGATGTTTAACTACTCATGCATGTCTGGAGTGAATTCAACATGATCATCATGAACAATCTCTTGAAGTTTTCTTGGATTTGGTTTGCATTGTCTTATTAAGGAATTTCGCATCTGTGTTTCTTAGGGAGATTGGGTTGCATTTCTTTTCTTTTGTGCTGTGTCCTTTCTTTGCCTTTAGTATTAGGGTGATACTGGCTTCACTGAGTAATTTAGCAATGTTCCTTCATTTTATATTTTATGAAATAATTTAAAAAGTATTGCTGTTAGTACTTTTGTGAAAATCTGATAGAAATTTTGCATTGAATGCCATCTGGCCCTGGGCTTTTTTAGCTGGGAGATGTTTTAATTATTTTCTCAATTTCATTGCTTGATATAGGTCTGTTTAAATTATTTATTTCATCTTGGTTTAACTTTGGTAGGTCATAGGCACTTAGGAATTAATCCATTTCCTTTCGATTGTCAAGTTTAAAGGAGCACACATTTTTAAATATGTCCCATGCTTTTCTGAATTTCCTCAGTATCTGATGTGATAACTCCTTTATGTCAGTAATTTAATTCATTTGAATCTTTTCTTTCTTCATTTTTGTTAATTTTACAAAAGGTTCGTTAACCTGGCCTATTTTTTTTTCAAAGAAAGTCAATTAATGTTTTATTGATTTCTAATTTTTAAAATTTCTTTAATTTCTATCCTAATCTTGGTTGTTTCTCACTATCTACTGCTTTGGGCATTTGTTGATTGTTGTTTCTTCTATGAGTTAGGGCTTATTATAGGTTAGGGATCTCTCTAATAATGTAATGTATAACGTATATACATATGGAGAATTGCATGAATTGTGTGTCTTATAGGTTTTATACATTGTGTTTTCATTCCAATTTGCTTCTACAGTCTTTTTATTCCTTCTTGATTTTGTCAATGATTCAATGACCATTTAAGAGTGTTAGATTTAATTTCCATCAGTTTATATACTTTCTGGAATATTTCTTGTTAATTTCTAGCTTTAGTTCATTGTGTTCTGATAGAATCCAGGACATTATTCAATTCTTCTACATTTGTTAATGATTTGTGTCCTAGTATGTTCTATGAACAGTTTCTAAAGTTTATAGGAGATTGTGTACTCTTCTTTGTCTGGGCGGAATTTATTAGGTGCTTTATTTCATTTAACTTAGTTTATCTGTTACTTTTTGTCCAGATGACTTATCTATTGGTGAAAGCGGGATCCTATTACTGTGTTGTGTTTAATATGTGACATTATATTTAATGTTATTTGTTTTATTAATTTTATTGTATTGGTGTTTGGTTCATAAATATATGTATGTATGTGTGTGTGTGTGTCTGTAGAACTGCAACATCTTTTTGATGGATTGTTTCCTTAATGAATATAAAGAGAATTTTTGTTATTAATAATGGTTTGAAACCTGTTTTGTCAGATATTATAATAGATGCACCTACTCGTTTTCTGGTTAAATTTATTTGGAGTAACTTTTCCATCCTTTTGTTCTGAGTTGGTCGCTATTTTTGATGGTGAGTTGCTTTTCTTAGAGGCAGCACAATTTTGTATCATGCTTTTTAATCCAGTCTACCAATGTAGTGCTTCTATATTGGAGGAGTTTAGATCATTTTTATTTAGTGTCATATTTGAAACACATGTATTGATTTTGGTCACATTTGGTCACTGCCACATTTTGTTAGCCTCATTATATTATCTGAACTAAAGATAGAGATTATACAGGTTTTAGAACCCCTGGTAGGGATGATTTAGTGCTTCAAAATGGCATTTGTGACATTTGGAGCAGGACTAAGGCAGCACGCATGGTGAAAACATGATGGATCTGAGCAGCACTAGCACTGGCTTTCACTGTTCATTCTGGGGGTTGGCGTGGAGTTGTGTGGGGCCCGTAGTTGGTGATTAGGGTCCACAGCAGTGTCCTCATGATCATGTCTCAGTGTTTCCATGGTTTAGCAAGGGACGGTTAAGCATGGAGGAAGGTCATTGGGCAAGAATGAGCTCCATGGCCCAGAGCAGAGATGCCTATGATCACCTGTGGGGTTTCTGGTTGAGGTTTTACTACATATTCCTGACTAGCCTAGAACTCGTTAGATATACAATCAAGTTGGCCTTTAACTGGCAACGATCCTCTTACTTTTGCCGCTGAAGTGCTTAGGATTAAGTGTGTGCCACTATATTTGTGCATTTGTTTTCTTCATGATAAATATCATGACTGGGATGAGATGGGATCCTCAAAATGTTTATATCTGTGTTACTCTGATGGCTAAGGACACTGAATCCTTTTTCAAGTACTTCTTGACCATTCACACTTCTTCTTTTGAGAACTGTCTATTGTGTGACTCTTGAGAGTGTACCCTTCGGTGTTGATAATGCTCTGCTTTGGTGGTGGGGCCCCAAGTGCAGCAAAACACCACAACACTGAGAACGTTTTCCATTGTTCTAGTTGCCATCTATGAGCTGACAGTAAGGCCCTGTTGCTTAAGGTATTGCACATGTCAATCACCAGGCATGGAAAATAAAAAGATGGAACTCCGTTCGACCTTCTATCTTGCAGCTCATATCCATAATATCAGGAATTACTATGCAAGCTGTTGAAGGAGAAAAGGATCAGCAATCTCAACCAGCTGTGAAAATTGCAAGCTACAATACCAACCACTTTGGCAAGAGATGATCATCAGTGTAATAGTGTCATAAATGCTAAAGGAACAACTAACTGTTTTCTAATTGGATTTGAAGCCTACTTTTTGACAGAAAATACATTCCTGGTACTGTAAACTAGACCAAAAAACTATCAGAAGGGAGAACATAGGCTTTATGGTGAATATACTATAAAAGTTTACTTATAGAGACTACATCAAAAGGCCTCTAAACATTTACTATAACCACAGATTAGAGAAACACTTAGCACTCGACTAGGTCTAGAAGCTTCATTTTATGATGGAAGGTACTTGATATAGAGAA
Source organism: Typhlomys cinereus (assembly GCA_023101885.1). Taxonomy (NCBI): domain Eukaryota; kingdom Metazoa; phylum Chordata; class Mammalia; order Rodentia; family Platacanthomyidae; genus Typhlomys; species Typhlomys cinereus. Next base: position 312,207 of record JALPQD010000346.1, on the reverse strand, counting down.
TCACAATTGTCCAAAGCGTAGAGAATAAGTAGCTATTTAGAGCTTGACCCTAAACAGAACACCTACATTATCTCCTACCCCAAGGCTCAGGGAACATTGCAGAGAAGGAGGTAGCAAGAAAGTAAGAGTCTGAAGGGGGAAAGGTATAGCCACATAGCATTCTTCTAAACATAACCAAAATGTCATATTCATAAAGTCACTGAAGCCGTGTTTACTTCTTTCAGACCTGTTCACATTTCACTTTGAAAAATCTCAAAAGGTCTCATGCCTCTTTGAGAGACTATTGAGGGAAGGGACTATGTGGGGAAGGGATGAGAGGCGTTTTCCTCAACTGATAAATGATTTATGCTCCAGAAAGTACTCAAGCATTTGCCATCAAAGGCAACTCAGATGAAACCCAGTGGGCCACACATGCAACAAAGTATGTAAGTAAAAGGGATATTGGTAGGGAAGAAAAATATTTGCAGTGGGAAAAGAGGGGAGACGTGATTGAGTAATAAATGATGAAAACAATGAAAATATTCATGAATGAAATTCAAAAAGAAAAATAAAATTTAAAAAACAATAGGACTCATTTGAAAATATGTCTAATATTTTTCTTTTGCTTTATAATAAATTAATTATTTATATTTGATGTTTTAGCGCATCCTGTCAGTTATTGCAATAACAGCATTTTGTCTTATTTCTTGTAAGTTCTGCAGTCTTTTTTTGCAATTATTGATGCCTATGTCTAGAGTAAGAAGTGTGGACGCAACAAACGTCTAGCAAACTTTAACTATCAAATGTTTCACAATGCAGGATTCACTTTTAAAATATCTGCCATACATAATATAGTAAGAGGAATTAGCTCTTTGTTGGTGACTTCCTCAGAAATTGTACCTTCTCCCAGTGGTACTCTGATGGCTGAAGGATGTCAAATATAAGCAGAATATGCCCACACACTGCAGGAACACAAGGGTGCTATTTGGGGATTCAGTTTTCTAGAGAATATGAATTTTTATTACCTGTTACTCAAAGTAAAATGATCCAATAAACAACATATTTTCTTCTAGCCTCAGGAATGTGTTAAAAAGTAAGCTAAGGAGACTTACAATATCAAGGTAGGAATATACTCACTGGAGAGCCATGAACTCTTGATGGATTGCCGGCCACCGATCAAAGAGTTGACTTGCTCTGAAACGCGCCATTCTTGAGTGCAGAGATTGGGTAGTTTGTTACCTGTAATTTGCTGCCATTCGCATTAAGTGTTGGAAATTAGAAACTCACCTGTCCTAGTTTTGCATGTCTAACATGGCCCGGAAGCCAACAAAACCAAGATCTGAGAGTCCCTGTGCTGCTTCTGTTTTCACCCTGGATGATGCTCATGTTTCAAGATCAGATGCAGCCGTGAGTTGGACACTGACGTGTCAGGCAGCCCGGGCCTTCCTGATGCAGTCAGCAAAGCTCCTCTGAAATATTTCTCAATAGTATTTTTTCTTCTTATGTGTGTAGGTGTTGGTCTATACAGGCATGTGGGATGTATGTATATCAGAGGGCGCTGCATATATGCCTGTGGAGGCACAAGGGTGACTTTGGGAACCATCCTGGATTGCTCTACTTCCTTAATGCTTTGATTTCCCAGGCTCTTCCTTCGAGGGCCGGAAGTGCAAACTGCCATCATTCTACCCAGCATTTTTCCATGTGCTTTAGGATTTAAATCTGAATTTAGATTCTTTTGCTTATGAGGCTAAGGTTTAACACCTGAGCCATTTCTTAAGCTGCCACAATGTTATTTTATTTTATTTTTTTATTATCTATTCAATTGTGTATGTGTGTGCTTGTGTGTATATATGTGCGTGCGTGCGTGCGTGTGTGTGTGTGTGTGTGTGTGTGTGTGTATGTGTGTGTGTGTAGAACCACGGACGAATTCCGGAACCACCATGGACACCTCCATCTCCTCCTTGTTTACTATGCCCAGGGATTCATAGGCTCTGCCCTACCAGGACCAGAAACGCAGGCCACTCCCTGCTTCTGCCCGGCATCTATACGTGGAGTCTAAGATCCAAACTCAGGACCTTCCACCTGCAAGACAGAGGCTTAACCCCTGAGCCACCTCTCCAGCCCCAATGTTATTTTTTAATGTTTAGTTTGTGCTAGAAAAATCCTTGGAAATCTGTTCTGGAATTGCTAATGCTATCTTGTAGAAAGCTACATGGATATTTCAAAGTGACACGGTAATCTCAGGATGCTAAATTTTCATTATATCTGAAACAATGTGGCTCCAGAAAATTGAGATGGAGAGTTGTAAGTCATTGGTACTATTTTCTATTTCATTTCATTAATTTGATGGGTATAAGTGCAGACATGTGTGCGCCGTGACATGCATAAAGCTTTGGGAATCAACTCTTTACCGCCATCCTGTTGAAGCAAGTCTCTCTTGTTGCCTCCTCCACCGCACAGTGTATACCAGGCTTCCCGAAACACAGCTTTTGCATGTTTTTCCTGTCTCCACCTCCCATCTCCCTGAATGAATGCTGAGATTACAGATACATATCACTGCATTCAGCTTTTCCCATGGGTGCTGGTGATTGACCTCAGGTTGTCAAACTTATGAGCCACATGATTTCACTCACTTAACCATCTCCCTGGTGTTACAGGGTTTCCTTTTCCACAAATCAAGTCGTTGAAATATTTTGTATATGAGTAGATGTTCAGTCTAAAAGCATAAGCATAAACATTCAGATCTAATTTTCAATATAAAGATTTTAGCCCCAAGGACTATGGTGTGAGTAACTATTTAGAGAAACTAAAATATTCAAATCAATACTCCTACCCTTTCAGCTTGTGCATGAAGTCCTTTCTTAAAGACAGTAAAATTGAAAGATGATGATAGGAATGCATGTAGCTTATATGACTGGATAAAGAATTTTATTTCATACCAGTTACTCTTTCTGTTGCTTTGAGACAATACTCAAACACGACTTGAGGAAGAAAGGGAGATTTATTTGGCTTACGGTTCCGGAGGAGAGATACAGTCCGTTATGGCAGAAAAGGTATGGCTGGCTGGCAGAAGCTGGAGGCTACCTAAGTCAAGTCCATCATATAAACTGAGAACTGCAAAACTGCTACCTGGAAGAGCAGACCTCTCTTGGAAGTGGGTAGGACTAACCAACGTCAAGGCCTGCCCGGTCACATGCCTTCCCCCAGCAAGGCTCCACCTCCTAAAGGTGCCATGACCTTTCCAAACAACTGAAGATTCAAACCCACCAGCCTGTGCGGGATAACTCCCACTTCGAAACCTGACACATCCTGTTAAGAACCAGGAATGTAGGTCATGAGTGAAAGGCGATGTAGGGAGTTTAAAATAAAAACACAAACATCTGCAGTGAGGAGGCGTAAAGCCCATGCAGGCAGACGCTTGTGGGTATGCGAAGCTCACTTTGAGTAGCAATCACTCCTATAGAGTTTGAAAGACTAAATTTCTACCAGTGGTCCTTGTAAACTGAGGCACTTCCCCGCATTAACCAACTTTGACTCTCTAAGGGGAAGAGTAACTTCTGTTTTGCATGAAAGTTTCATCAGAAAGTTTTGTCGTGCTACTGGAAAAAACTTAATCCTCTCTGGTTCCAGACTTGACTTTGCATTCTTCTCACAAATCATTTGTTTGTAGATGTTCAAGTGTCAGAAGCAGGGAGGCAAAGTTTTTCCAAAGGATTAGTGCAAATGCTAATACTAGAAAAACAACCAAAGTTATGAAGTGAAAACAATGCTCTTTAACTTACCTCCATCATCTCACATCTATTCCCAGACATTAATTCATTAACACCATTATACTGTATTAAATTCATTTGTGTTTATTTGTTTCAAGGAAAACATCACATAATAACCATCGACAATACTACACACCTATTACTGATCGTTTTCTGGTTTGGGTTAAGAGGTTGAACCGGGTCTAACACGTGTTAAATGCATGCTCTGTCACTGAGCTGCACGTCAGCCCTCGGCTTTCTGACGAACCAACTTTAGAGTCTCTTAACTCTAATGAAAAAATGACATATTTTATATTAAATGTGTTCTCATAAAGCACTTTCTTGCTTTCTTTTTATGCTTTCAGAACTGCAAGATGCCTTTCTACCTCTCTAAATCACAAATGATATCCTCTTGTTTTGTGTTCTATGCATTTTCTTATCAAGGTGTTGAGTCGGCTCAGATACCCACTGTGCTGGGTGTAGATGCCAGACAGAGGAAGAACATTTTTTTCCTTTATATTTTTCCACCATGATAGATTGAGCTGTTTTCACCTACAAGTTTTTTTTTTTTTTTTTTTTTTTTGCACTTAACATTTGTTAAGTTCGTGTGTGTGTATTTGTAGCTGAAGGAATGTGCTTATAGGTCTACCTCAGGACTCATGAATCTGGGCACACTGGTTGAGTAAGGTCCTTTGCTGCTTGGACTACACTGTAATTGTTATTATACATACTCTTTTAAATTATCAATACTTTCTAGTAATTTTAATGTCTAGAAACACGAAATTCACTGCGTTCAATTTTTTTTACTCGTCCTATGAGAATAATTCGAAAAGTTATTCATACTTTCCTAGAGGAATGTTTAAGCATGGTATTAATTTAATAAACTGATTTCCTGAAAAGTGGCTTTCTTGTACATCTAACAAAGCGAAATTGGTTTGTTTCTCTATGAGTCTCAAGAAGTGGCATTTTCGTATTCTCTCAATTTCACCGTTTTGTGATTGTTGCTAGCAATACCTTATTTTTTATTAGCACTTGTGCTTTCTAGCTTGTTTTTCCTAGTTTAGAAAAAGAATTATTATTTTATAAGGTGATAGTTTAAGTGAAAACTTGCTGAAGTCCCTTTCAGTGTAATTCTGATAGTTGAAAGTCATGTTGTTTGTTCCACAAAATGAAAATTTTATCTCTCTTCTTCCTCTGATCTTTGTATTATTATTATTACTGTTATTAATTTTGCTTACAAAGCTCAAAGCTTAGTATTAATGACAAGGCATAAGTGACATTTTTACAATTTATGTCTATAGTTCTTCATTAGATATTACTATTTTTTTAATTTTAATTTTTTTTATTCAATTGTGCATGTGTGTGTGTGTGTGTATGCGTGTAGAACCACAGGCGAATTCGGGAACCACCATGGACACCTCCACCTCCTCCTTGTTTACTCTGCCCAGGATTCACAGGCTCCACCCACCAAGACCAGAAATGCAGGCCGCCCCCGCTTCCGCCCGGCATCTATATGTGGGGTCTAGGATCCGAACTCAGGACCTTCTGCTTGCAAGGCAGAGGCTTAACCCCTGAGCCACCTCTCCAGCCCCTAGATATTACTATTTTAAAAAATATTATTTCAGTGTGTGTGTGTGAGTGTGTGTGTGTGTGTATCAGAGGGCACTGTGTGTTCCTATGGAGGACCAAGGGTGATTTCAGGAATCATCCTGGATTACTTCTACCTTCTCTTTGCTTCACTCTGGGATTTTCCAGGCTCTGTCCACCAGGGTGGGAAGTGCAGGCTGCTACCATTTTCTCTTGTCCTTTTTACTTGGGACCTGGTATTCAAACTCAGGTCTTTCTGCTTGTGAGACAGTCTTAAACTCTAAGCCATCTCTCCAACCCTTGATATGATATTATTGTAGGAAGTGATGCAAAATGTGGATTGATTTAGGATATTTTGTTCTATTCTTAGCTGACAATCTTTCAGGTTTTAAATGATAACATCTACTTTTATCAGTCTGTTGCTAGGCAACGGAAGCTGTCCCCATCCAGAGGAAATGGGGCAAATGGCTGCCCTATCATGGCATAGTCTCAGTATAGCTCTCCACTCCCCAGTCTCCTTTTCATATGTTCAAACTTTCTAGTTTACATTGTGTCTGACAGCTAAAACCCTTTCTTTTTTTTTTTTTGATTGTAAAATTGGAGAACAAAAAAATCTATAAAACATTATAATTACAGAAAAATCTTTTTCTCTAAAATCCATAATATCATTGAATCCTTGAAAAGGGAATATAAATGCCTCCTCAAATGTTAGTTTCAAAGGCAAAATTATTTTTTATTTTTCTGTAATTTTAATTATTTAATACTATTTGGCTTTAGAATTTTTTTCATATACATACCCAAAGCGATTTTGCAATGATTTTTAACTTTTCTTTATTTTGAATGACATTCTATATTTCTTTGTGAGAGACACCTAGCATTCTCTTCTGCAGTAATTAGATACAGGTGCCAACTTTGACAACAAAGCCTACAGTTCTGGGCACAGTTGTGAAGAATTCATGCTTGAACTGACCCCAGCAAGTCCGCTGATGTCTGATTGACAGGGAAGGCCCAGGCCGGTGGACAGGACTGTCCCTAGATGGATAGGTAAGAAGACAGAGGGAGCTTTGTCAGGGAGTTGGCATCAGGGAGTTGGCATCTTTGATATACTTGGTCAGAGAACTTGGTCTGACAAATGAGGATTGTCCCTCCTCTCAGCAGTCCCGTGGATGTCGTATGGCCAGTTCCCTTGGTCCCTGGTGTTTATACAACTCTCTTGCCAAGCTGAATAAAGAACTGAAAGTGCAAATCACAAGCCAGAAGAAAGTGTTCATTCCTGTAAGCTGTTTGGTTATAAATTCATCAGCGACATGCAGAGTAACTGCAATACCCTGTTTTTGTGTCTGTATGAGAACGTATGTGTGCATGTGCATATGTTTATGTCTATGTGTGCTCTGTGTGTGTGTGTGCATGCTGGATTGATCTTCCACCTTACCGATGAATTCTGGAGTTCTCCATGCTCCACCTTTCAGGATTGGAATTATAGACCATGGGCATATCTGCCTGGCATTTTTACATGGGCTATAAGGATAGGAAATCAAGTCCTTCTGATTATGAGGCAGAAGCTGTAATTCCAAAGTCATCCACGCAGTCTAACTGGGTAGCCCAAAATAGCCTTGAATTCATAGCCTTCTTACAGTAGCCTCCTGTAACAGCTACTCTTAACTCTTGCTGGGAGAGAACACCCAAAGTCAAGCAACTCAAGGGAGAAAGGGAGATTTATTCAGCTTACGGTTCCAGAGGAGAGATACAGTCTTTCAAAGCGGAGGCGGCATGGCTGGCTGGCCAAAGCTGGAGGAGGCTAAGTCACTGTAGACACCTTGGAGACCGAGAACTACAAGACTGTTTGCTGCAAGGCAGACTTCACCTGGAGGTAGGGTGGGACTAATCCACTTCAAGGCCCGTCCCTCATGACGGCCTTACTCTAGCAAGGCTCCACCTCTCAAGGTGCCGTGACCTTGCCATACATGAGACTATGAGGGACACATTTCAAACCGTGACACCTCCCAAATGCTGAGATTGTTGGCAATTGACTGATATTTGATTTAATCTTCAGTGCTGAGAATGTCACCCTACAAAACGGCAGAAGCATGTTTATTTAGGGACATTTCCAAAATCATTGAAACCTTTATTGTAATGCAAAACTTATTTATTTAATGATTTTTGATGGAAGTTGCGACACTTAAACAGTAATTTTTTAAACCATACATTGTAGCACAATATAATTCAAAGATATTAGCAACACACATTTAGAAATGACTACTAGAAAATATTAAAAGCCTTTTGCTCCATAATTATAGTGTGGTGTTCTGAAGAAACAGAAAACTTTGTACAGTAAAAACCCTGCAGTTCATCACATGTGATGACATGGAATCTGCGGGCAGGTGTTTTAGGCTGAATTGTGCATTTTATGGTGTGAAGGCCTGTGCAGAGCAGTATCCCGTGCCTGAGTCAGGGCTGAAGGCAACAGAACTGAATGTCCGAGATGAAGCCTTCTCCCCACCCGCCCTGCCCTGTCATGCGCCGCTCTCACAAAGGCAGGCAGCCCCTTAACCTCTTCTGGTCAAAGTCTCCTCTCGCTCTCTTCCTGCTCCTCATCCAGGTTGCCTATGGCTTTTCTTTCCTGTTTTCCCTGACTTCTCTGATTTTATCCTATCTCTTCTGTCCCAAGGCTCTTCAACCAGGCCCTTAACTATGATAAATTTCTTTTGCATATGTGTGTCTGTGCAAGCGCACATCCACGTGTGTGTGTGTATGTGTGTGTGTGTGTATGTGTATTTTGTACATGGATGCGTGTACATGTGTGTATGGACATGAAAACAAGAGGGCACGTGAGTGTGTGTGCCTGTTGAGGTCTAAAGGTCACTTGGGGAATCATCCTGGATTGCTCTATCTCATTGTTTTGCTCTGGGGTTTCCAAATGCCATCTTCCAGGATTGGAATTGCAGGCTGCTGACATTTATACCTGGCATTTTAATGTGGAATCTGGAGATCTGAACTCAGTTTCTTTTGCTTGTGAGGCAAAAGTTTTAAACCCTGAGCCATCTCCCAGCCCCAAACTTGTATTTTCTAAGTCTCTTTAGGCATGGTCCCCATACAGCTCCCTATGTTCCTTCTTCTACCCTAACAAGAGCTGCAGTGAAGCCACATGATGTCGCTCCAATGAGTACTACTGGAAACAACTGGACTTCCTTATTGTTTCATCTTTAATTATGTTTTGGCTACTGGACATTGAAAAGCAATTTACTGTTACTAAATGTTGTATCCACCACATTTATTCAGACTGTCTCATTTGAGACAGGTTTGGGGATTACAACCCACCTTCTAAGGAGCTGTGACCTCGACCACCACTCCAATATTGCTGTTATTTACTTGACCTAAAAATGAACTTAACCCGGGGCTGGAGAGGTGGCTCAGGGGTTAAGCCTCCGCCTTGCAGGCGGAAGGTCCTGAGTTTGGATCCCAGAACCCACGTATAGACGCCAGGCAGAAGCGGGGGCGGCCTGCGCTTCTGGTCCTGGTAGGGCGGAGCCTGTGAATCCCGGGGCAGAAGGAGGTGGAGGCATCCGTGGTGGTTCCCGAATTCGTCCGTGGTTCTACACACACACACACACACACACGCGCGCACATACACACGCACATGCGCACAGTTGAATAAATAATAATAATAAAAAAATGAACTTAACCCCTTTCTTCCTCCCGCCCACCGAGCTCCCAGACCTCCATCCCAGGTGAGTTCGTCCAGCCCCCCAGGTGGCCCCGTGTCCCAGAGACACCCAGGCTATCTCCAGTTTTGCCTGGGCCACGCCCCAGGCCCCAGCCTCTTTCTTCCTCCTGACCGCTTGTCCGGCTGACCGGACAGGATGTGCTCACATTCCTCCATCCCTGGAGCTTGGGTGGGCCACTAAGCCAAATCCCAGGTCCCAGGTAAAGAATTCTACCATCAACATCAGACTCTCTGACTCTCTGGCCCACGCACGTGGTCTACAGAAGACACACTGCTACTCAGAATTCAATAGAGTCCAAAGAAAACTCAAGCAAAGGTCTAAGGGTCAAAGGCCATACATCTGTAACCTCTACAATCATCCTATCACATGGGAGAGATTCTTCACATCCAGCCAAAAGATAAGTAAACCTAATTTTTTTCACCTTACTGTTCCTTTCTAGTATTAATCACTGTAGATTAACTTTTCCATACAGCCACCTACAAAACATATACAACTCCAGGGATCATACCACTCACCCTCACATATCACCAAGATACTGAATCATAAAAGTACACTATCATACTAATATTCACCCCTGTCTACTTAACCTGACTTAACTGATGTACTAACAACCTAACAGCCTCAACTAGAAAATAACAATAGCAAAAGACAAATGTACCCAACTCCAAGGCAAGCACTAGTAATAACTGCCCAAGTGTAGGAATACCAACTAAATCAGTTCAGTCAAAAACACACAGAAACTGAAAGGTTCTAAAAGACAAAACAACAATGCCCAAGTCAAAGTGCAGATCCATGAGAAACAAAACCCAAGAAGTCCAATCTCCCACTGAAAGAATTAACCCCTTAATGATGCATTCCAACCAGAACAAATTCACAGAAAATAGCCAAGAAAGCCAGAACCAAGACAACGACTTTCAAAGTATGATCATTACCATGATTAATACTATGAAAAGGAAATCCAAGAGGAGTTAAACAACCGAATCAACCACTTTGAGCAGGAACACAAAAGGCATTTGGAGGAGTTTTGAAAAATGGTTCAAGAAACAAAAATAGGCATAGAGCAGTTAAAACAGTGTCAGGGAGAGTTTAAAATTGAATGAAAAGACAAGTTATCTTCAACCAAAAGCTCAACAGAGAGTCTTATCAGCAGAACTAACGAAGCAGAAAATAGAATTTCAGATCTTGAAGAAAAAGTGGGAGAATTAACCAGCTCAATGGAAGAGATTGTTAATGCCAAAAAGATACTTGAGAGCAACATTGAAGAGATATGGGACGCCCTGAAGAAGCCTAACATGCACATTCATGGAATACCAGAGTAAGAATCCCAAAATACCACACCTGAGGAAATTTTTCAAATTATCATAAATGAAAACTTCCCTCAACTAAAAAATGAGAGGCCCATCCAAATACAAGAGGCATTTCGCACTCCAAACAGATATGACCAAAATAGAAACTCGCCATGGTAAATAATAGTCAAAAACTCCACATTCAAGACAAAGAAAAGGTGCTGAGAGCTTCAAGAGAAACAAAGCAAGTCAATTTAAAGGTAAACCTATTAAAATAACAAATGACTTCTCAATGGAAACAGTAAAAGCAAGAAGAGCTTGGAGAGATGTACTTCAAGTATTAAATGAGCAAAAATGTCAACCCAGACTGATATACCCGGCAAAATTATCTGTCATGATTGAGGGAGAAAGAAAAGTTTTCCAGCACAAAGACAACTTGAAGGGATACATGTCTACCAAACCAGGCCTTCAAAAAATGCTAGAAATGATACTAAAACTTGAAGGAATAAACAAGCATATCCAGGAGGACAGAAGGGAAGTATAATATCACCAAAACATAAATGTCAAACAATAAGCTTCCAAAATCCACTAAACATAAGAAATGTCCAGAATTAAAAATAATTTCTCCATTATAACCTTTTAAATGTCAATGGTATTAACTCATCGATTAAGAGACACAGATTACAAACTTGGATTAGAAAGGACAACCCATCAATCTGCTGCCTTCAGGAAACTCACCTCACCACAAAATATAGGCACATCCTAAAAATGAAAGGCTGGTCCAAAATTCTGCAAGCTAATGGAACCAGGAAACAGGCAGGGGTAGCCATTATGCTGTCGGACAAAGTGGACTTCAAACCAAAAAAAAAATCATAAGAGACACAAATGGATGCTACATTTTAGTCACAGGTACAATTCACCATACTGAACATACATGCACCCAATACAGGCCCCTCCACATTCATTAAGAAAACCCTATAGAGTATAAATCGAGAAATTAACCCCCAAATGATAATTCTTGGGGATTTCAACACTGCCCTCTCAACATGGGATAGATCAACAGGTCAAAAGCTTAACTGAGACACTTTGGAACTTAATCAAACCATTAAAGAAATAGACCTTACAGATCTCTATCAAACTTTTCATCCACGCAGCAAAGAATACACATTTTTCTCAGCAGCACATGGAACTTTCTCCAAAATAGATCACATATTGGGCCACAAAATGAATCTACACATATACAAGAAAGTTGAAATTCTAGCCTGTGCCCTATCAGACCACCATGGCCTAAAGCTGGACATCCACAACACAACAAACAACAGAAAATACACTAACTCCTGGAAACCTAACACTATGATGCTGAATGAGAACTGGATCAGGAAGAAATTAAAAAGGAAATTCAAGATTTCCTGAAAACAAACCATAATGAAAATACAACTTACCAAAATTTCTGGGACACAATGAAAGCTGTCATAAGAGGTAAGTTCATAGCTCTTAATGCCTACATCAAAAAAATGGAAACATCAGAAATAAATAACAATGCAGCTTAAAGCTTTAGAGAAACTAGAGCAATCCAATCCCAAAAGCAGTAGAAGAGAGGAGATTAGCAAAATAAGGGGAGAAATATCTGAAATCGAGATTAGGAAAACGATACAGAAAATCAACCAGTCAAAAAGCTAGTTGTTTGAAAAAATCAATAAGATTGATACACCCCTAGCTAAATTAACCAAAAGCAAGAGAGAGAAAACCAAATTAAGAAAATTAGAAAAGAAAATGGAGTTATCACTCTGATACCCAAGAAATCCAGAGAATAATAACATCATATTTCAAAAACATACTCTGTGAAATTTGACAACTCAAAATGGATGAATTCCTAAGTAAACACATCCTACCTAAATTGAATCAGGAAGTTGTGAATTATTTAAATAGTCCTTTAACTTATGAGGAAATTGAGGAAGTAATCTTGAATCTTCCCACCAAAAATGTCCTGGACCAGATGGATTCAGCACAGAGTTCTACCAGACATTTAAGGAGCTTATAACACCAATACTCCTTAAACTGTTCCATCAAATAACAAAGGAAGGAACACTACCAAATTCCTTCTATGAAGCTAATATCATCTTAATCTCAAAACCTAATAAAGATACACTTAAAAAAGAAAACTATAGGCCAATCTCTCTGATGAAAACAGACGCAAAGATTCTCAACAAAGTCATAGCAAATTGGATTCAAAAACATATCAAAAAGATCATTCACGGGGATCAAATAGGCTTTATCCCCGGCACAGAAGATTGGTTCAACATACGTAAATCGATAAATATAATTCATCATATAAACTAGTTCAAAGTCCAAGACCACATGATACTCTTGATAGATGCAGAAAAAGCTTTTGACAAGATCCAACAGCCTTTTATGATCAGAATGCTAGACTCAGTTGGAATGAAAGGAACCTTTATCAACATAATAAAAGCTGTATACAACAAGCCTACAGCAAGGATTATACTCAATGGGGAAAAACTTGAAGCATTCCCGCTTTGATCAGGAACTTGGCAAGGCTGTCTACTTTCACCACTTCTATTCAGTGTTGTACTTGAAGTCTTAGCTGAAGCCATAAGACAAGAAAGGGACATAAAAGGGATTCAAATTGGCAAGGAAGAAGTCAAGCTATCCCTATTTGCAGATGACATGATCTTATACCTGAGTGATCCCAAAAACTCCACCAGGAAGCTCCTGGAACTAATTGAGAAGTTCAGCAGGGTGGCAGGATACAAAATAAATGTGCAAAAATCAGAGGCCTTCCTGTATGCCCAGAATGAAAGAAGTGAAAAAGCCCTGAGAGAAACAATCCCATTTACTATAACCACCCCAAAAATGAAATACCTTGGTATAAACCTAACCAAGGAAGTAAGAGACCTTTACAATGAAAACTTTAAAACCCTAAAGAAAGATATTGCAGAAGACACCAGAAGGTGGAAAGACCTCCTGTGTTCCTGGATTGGCAGAATCAATATCATAAAAATGACCATCCTACCAAAGGCAATATATAGATTCAATGCTATACCAATCAAAATTCCAAAGCAATTCTTTAAAGAAGTTGACCAAACAATCTCAAAATTCATATGGAAGCACAAAAGACCCAGGATAGCAAAGACAATCCTGAGTAAGAAAAACACTGCTGGAGGAATCACCATGACAAACCTTAATCTATACTACAAATCCATAGTTATAAAAAAAGCCTGGTACTGGCTCCAAAATAGACACAAAGACCAATGAATAAGGGTTGAAGACCCAGATATAAGCCCACACAATTACAGCCATTTGATCTTTTACAAAGGGGCCCAAAAAATCCAATGGAAAAAGAACAGTATCTTCAACAAATGGTCTTGGCAAAACTGGATCTCCACATGCAGAAGATAAAAACTGGACCCGTACTTGTTACCATGTACAAGAATTAATTCCAAATGGATCAGGGACCTTAATATAAGGCCAGAGACTATAAAAACCATAGTTGAAAGGGTAGGGAACTCCCTCGACCTGATTGGGCTAAGCCAACAGTTCCTAAACAGACATCCAATAGCACAGTCACTGCAACCAACTCTCAATAGATAGGATCTTGTGAAATTAAAGAGCTTCTGTTCAGATAAGGAGATTTAACACGAGCACAAAGGCAACCCACAGAATGGGAGCAAATCTTCACTAACCACATATCTGATAGAGCCCTATTATCCAGAGTGCACAAAGAACTTAGAAAACTAAACACCAAGGAAACAAATGGCCCAATTAAAAAATGGGCCTTGGAACTTGAAACTTTACCAGAGATGAAATTCAAATGTTTAACAAATATCTTAAAAAATGTTCTGCATCCTCAGCCATCAAGGAAATGCAAATCAAAACTTCCCTGAGATATCATTCACCCTGGTCAGGGTGGAAAAAATCCACAATACAAACAACAACAAATGCTGGAGAGGATGTAGAGAGAGGGGAACTCTGCTACATTGCTGGTGGGAATGCAGGCTCATACAGCCACTCTGGTGAGCCATCTGGCAATTCTTAAAGAAATTAAAGATTGAAATGCCATATGACCCTGCTATTCCACTTTTGGGAATAATCCCCCATACAGCAAAAATTCACCTCAATAGCACAAGCATGACCATGTTCATAGTAGCACTGTTTACAATAGCAAAGTCATGGAATCAACCCAAATGTCCAACAGTTGACGAGTGTATAAGGAAACTGTGGTACATCTATACAATGGAGTACTACTCAGCCATCAAAATGATGAATTACTGGAATTTGCCAGGAAATGGATGTCATTAGAAACAATTATATTAAGTGAAGTATCCCAGACCCAGAAAATTAAGCACTGTACATACTCCCTCATAGGTGGATCCTAGTACCAAACCCACTTAGAGACACTTGAGGATAATTCTCTGTAATACCTACAGTAATTGCAAGGATTATGAACAGGAGGGATGGGGTTGGAGGGTCACACTAGAAACAAGGAGAGAGGGACCATGTTACAACAGAGAAAATAGGCCACCATCAAGGACTGCAAGTAAGTAATGAGACGTCTGGTTAAGTTCAAGACTTTCCTTCCTGATCATTTACAACTGATGGGGTATGATCTCACCAGAAGCAGAGGGCATATAGTCTGGCAGCAAAAAAGTAACCATTTTGCAAATGGGTGATTGACCCCTCCCTCACCGCGGTTTCCTACTTTTATTCCATCTACCTTTGAATATACTCTTTTTGTGTGTGTGTATTATTTTTTTTTATTAATACATTTTTATTATTATTTCAGCTCATACAAACTAAATAGGTACACCAGTTCCCTCCCTCCCTCCTCCTCCCCCCCTACCCCCTAATCCCCCTCCCCAACCCTCTCCCTCACCATCCCCCAGTGTCTCCTGCCCCAATTCCCTGAGAGTCCTTTCTTGTGTATGCCTGATTTTCCTCTGGGCCCTCCTCTCCGATGATGTACAAGGACCCAGTGGCCTTTCCCTGAACCCTTTCCCGTGATCCCCTTAGGTATAGGAACACTGCTGTGGCTGTCAATCCCTTGCCTCCAAGGATCTTGGTGCCTTTAGCAGATGCTAGACTTTGTGAGGTCAATAGTGTGTTGGACAATGCGCAGGGCATGTAAAGTCCAATTATGATTGTTTCAGCCCTAACTTGTATGGAGTACTTGCATATCATTGCTCCTCCCATCCTTTTGCTCTTACACTCTTACCACCCCCTCTTCCACAAATTTCCTTAAGCTTCAGGATGGGGAGAGATTAGGCTAGCCTAGTTCTAGGTGGTTGATATAGAGTCTCTGAAGTTCTGAATTGTGGTTTGTTGATTTTCTTTTGCAGTTTTGCTGCTCCTGCAATGCCCTTCACTCCATCCTGGTGGGCATTATATGTCACCCCCTGGCCAAAGACAAGAAGCTGTTAAACTTGAGTCTTGTGATAAAAGCACATTCAAGGGTAGATGTAATAAAAGTGGGAAACCACAGTGAGGGAGGGGTCTATCACCCATTTGCAAAATGGTTACTTTTTATCTGCCAGACTATATGCCCTCCTCTTCTGGTGAGATTATACCCCCTCAGTAGTAAATGATCAGGAACGAAAGTCTGTGAACTTAATCAGATGTCTCATTACTTATTTGAGTCCTTGATGGAGGCCTATTTTCTCTGCTGTAACATGATCCCCTCTTTCCTTGTTTCTATACAATGGAGTAGTACTCAGCCATCAAAAATGATGAATTACTGGAATTTGCCTTGAAATGATGTCATTAGAAACAAGTATATTAAGTGAAGTATCCCAGAGCCAGAAAATTAAGCGCCATATGTACTCCCTAATAGGTGGCTCCTAGTACCAAACCCACCCAGCCCACCTAGAGACACTCATAGAAAAATCTCTGCAATACAGTAATTGCAAGGATTATAAACAGGAGGGATGGGATAGGAGGACCACACCAGAAACAATGAATATACTCTTATAACAAGACTCTAGTTTAACAGGTTTTTACCTCTGGCCAGGGGGTGACATCCAATACCCATCAGGATAGAGTGAAGGGCATTGCAGGAGCAGAAAAACTGAAAAAAAAAATCAACAAACCATAATCCAGAACATCAGAGACTCTATATCAACCACTTGGAACTAGGCCAGCCTAATCTCTCCCCATCCTGAAGCTCAGGGACATTTGCGGAAGAGGGGGTGGTAAGATTGTAAGAGCACAAAGATGGGAGGAACAATGATATGTAAGATACTCCACACTAGTTAGGGCCAAAGCAATCATAATTGGACTTTGCATGCCCTGCGCAATGTCCAACACAGTATTGACCTCACAAAGTCTAGCATCTGCTAAAGGCACCAAGATCCTTGGAGGCAAGAGATTGACAACCACAGTAGTGTTCCTATGCTTAACGGGAACTCGTGAAAGCATTCAGGGAAATGCCACTGGGTCCTTGCACCTCATCAGAGAGGAGAATCCAGAGGAGAGTTTGTCATGCTCATTAAAGGATGCTCCAGGGAGGGAAGGGGGAGGCACTGAGGGATGGAAAGGGAAGGGGGGTGAGGAATTGGGAGGGAAGGGGGGTCGGGGGGTTAGAGTGAGGGAGGGAACCAGTGTACCTGTTAAGTTTGTATGAGTGGAAATAGAAAATAAATAAATAAATAAATAAATAAATAAATAAATAAATAAATAAATAAATAAATAAAGTGAACTTAAAATTTTTGTTTTTGTGAGAAAGAGCTGAGGAAACAGACAAAGCAGATTTAAAGATTCAAAGAGAATTGGAAAGACCGCAGGAATCTCTCCAGAGCAGCATGTTCTCCTGCCCTGAGCGGCATCCTGAGGAGATGAATATTATGCCTGTCTCGGCAGTCTACCTGCATGTTGCTGATATATTCATGACAAAACAGCTTATTAGGAATACAGGATTTTATTCTGGCTTACAATGTCTGGTTATAGCTGCTAGTCCAGTTCAGCTGGAGAGCTGCGACTAACACCAGGAGTAAAGGAAACTCTTCCCCAGACTGCCGAGAGGGGCAGACCTCAGTTTTCAGAAAACATGTCTATCGAAGTATACCAAAGGTTACCAACTTCTTGAAACAGCTCCTTCAGTGGCTGGGCCTTCCCCACGAATTAGACAATCTACTGCAAGCTTGCTGAGGGTTTAACTCAACTAGTAATTCTCTACAAATAAGCCCAGAGCTTGGGGCCTCAGTTATCAAGTTTAACAGCTACAACTATCACAGTGCAGGCTGACTGAGACACACCTATGCACATGTGGCTCTGGGATGCAACAAGCCAGGGCTGAAGCAGGGCCAGGCCTTTCTCTCTTGAATGTTAGCACAGTTCAGAGGAGAGCACTCCTGCACTTCCCGGAAGTGAGTTTTCACAAACACACTGTCTAGACACGCTTGATCCTGCGACTTTTCCCCTCATCCCAACTCTTGCTAAACTCACCACACATCTCTTTTCACTTGATTTCCTGCTTCCTCTGGGTGCTGCGTGAACACCTTGGCAAACACTCTGCACAGTTTCACATAAATGATCTTTTGTTTTTGGCGTCAAATCGTTTGTTGGTTTGTTTACTTACTCATTTATTTGGGTAAATCCTATTTTTCTCTTCTTTGACATTTACATGCGCTGGCACTTTGCTTGGGAGGAGAAAGTGTGTGTTGTGTGCGGTTCCCTGCATTTGCTCACTGAGCCCTGTGCAGCAGAGCAGGGTAAGGGATTTCCTTCCCAAACCAAACATCGATTATAAAAACACCAAAACAAAAAACACATGACATGGATGTCCTGGGACGGGAGAGTTTTTCATCTTCATTTTTTTCTTGCTCCCAAGAGGAGCCAACCAAACAGCGTTCCTCTAGCAGGCCCGGCAGTGAAATATGCCGACCTGATACATGAGCAAAGTCAGAGGCATAGAGCAGCTAATTGCATTTGTGTCAGGTGTCAAGAACAATCGATACGCTCTTGTTTTATTATTTATTGTATGTGGCCCAGCAAAACCTAATGCTCAATGGTCTCCTTACTTTATACTGCTGGAGTTGCAGAACTTGGTGTGGATGCCTCTCAAAGAAGAGGCAGAATGTTCCAAAGTGCCCAAGGTGGAGAACTGACAGACATCGTCTACAACCTGTTCCTCTTTCCCTTTTTGTCAGATAACTGTTGTTCCTGAGCTGCAGTCTCATGAAACTGGAAGGCCAAGCTGCGATGCCATGTCTCCTGAGGAGACTCATTCCCTGGTCTGAGACGCTGACCCCTTCTGCTCACCACACGTCTCAGTAGTGAACATCGCTCTTTGAACTTTGGCGAGAAGGAAGTCAGAGGCTTTTTCACCTGAGGCCCTGAGCTTCTGTGTGTTTGTGTTATGATGATTCCGATCTCTGAGCTGCTAACACTGTGCTGAGGGTGGGTACTGGGGAGGGACACCCTGTGTAAGGGCCCCAAGCTCTATTTTGTTACAGCCTTGCTGGACTCAGTCTCTAGTACGGCCCGCCCTCGCCCTCAGCCCAGCATCCGCATCTCCCAGTGGTGTGATTCCCATGTGCCCTGATGCTGTGTGGGCCGTGGTGTTACTTTTTGAATTCTGACCATTTTGTGGCAGTGGACAGAGCTTCTGACCACTACTCCCACCCATGCTTCCAAGCTGCTGCATTGGATACCTCAATGCTACCTCTTATCTCATGTTTAGGACCAAATGACAGAAGAACCAAGAATTTGTCAGTAGTTTTGACTTCGACAGAAAGTGAAGAGCTATTCTAGGCTCAGAGATGATGGAAAAAGACAGTAGGCTCCGGGACCGATGAGCAGCTCCTGCTCCTTTCACTTGGTTGGGCCATCTCCAGAGCCACTACAGCAAGGAGTCAGATATTTTCCTGTTGATAGCTCATCCTGGGGGTGGTATCACACCACGGGCATGGTGCTTTCCTGTCTCCACCGTCCTGTCCAGTGAACCTGCTACCACAGATGAAGCTCCGAGAAGGCTTCTCTCCTTTCCAAGTCACAGGTATTTCTAGGTCACCAATGGGAGGCTATGACATGTCTCCTCAGCAGAGTAGGCACATATGTGTTGTTACACAGCTGCCATGAGCCCAGCTGGCTGGGCGCAGAGCCCATGCAGCTTGGGCGTTATCTCCTCACACTTTTCCTTGGCTTCACTTCGTGATCTTTGCTGTTGACTGGCTGACTGTAGCTTTGAGGGTTGAACTTGATTTTGCAACACAAGCAACTCTTCAATCATAGTTGTGTTAGAATCTCCTTTTAGTCAGCACTTACTATGTCTTAGTCATTCTTCTAGGCATGTTGTCTCCATTGTTTTCATCACAGAACCAAGAGAGAGGCAAGGTTTGTTATT
Organism: Typhlomys cinereus; assembly: GCA_023101885.1. Classification (NCBI taxonomy): domain Eukaryota; kingdom Metazoa; phylum Chordata; class Mammalia; order Rodentia; family Platacanthomyidae; genus Typhlomys; species Typhlomys cinereus. The sequence goes on along the minus strand of JALPQD010000346.1, from coordinate 292,526 downwards.
TTAAAAATTATTTTAGAGTTTCATACATGAATTCAATAAGTTTATGTCATTTTTACCCCTTATTACCCAATTGCATCCCCTTTCCTTTTTGCACTGCAAACGTTTTCTTTCCCATCCAGTCCTCTTCCTACTTTTATGGTTTTTCTTTTTCTTTTTCTTTTTTTTTCATCAGCGGCTCACTAAGTTTCATCTGAACTGCTTGTCCCGGCATATGCCTGAGAACTCTCCAGAGCATAGATAGCATATCAGTGGCCATACCATTGAGAAAAGCAGTTACCGTCCGCTTGCTCCATCCTGCATTAAACACCAGAAGCCCCTCAGGGAGGAGTTCTTGACCCTTCCATGGTAAAATGTTGTAGGCCAAATCTTGTGTAGGAAGTAAACACAGGCACAATAGCACCTAAAGCTATTATAGAGGCACTTTTAATAACACCCATTTTACACAGAAAGAAGCCAGGATCCAGGGAGATAGCAAGTACGCCAGCTGCTTACAAACCTGGTGCCCTGAGGTTGCTTTGAAGCCCACATGGTAGAAAGAGAGAACTGACTTCTAGCTCCACCCTTGCTGTGTTGCATGGTGTGCATATATATGCTTTCTCTTCCAAATAGATACACATATTTTAAAAATGAAAATGGAGAAAGAAACTAAAGCAAGAGAAGCAAAGCATTAGCCTACGGCTACCCAGAGAGAGCACAGTGTGTGGATGCGTAGCTCCGCCCCTAGCCCATTGCATGGCAGAAGTGAGTTCAGGCCTCCGGACAGATACTCACTTGGCTTTCAGAGGATGTCCACCATTCAGAGACATTTTTTCTTATACTTCAGAGCCCTAACACATTAAAAAAAATCCTATGTGAGTTCCTAGGACACATCCACACAGATATGGCCCCTTATCTCTTGTTCTCCTCTTGTTTCTCGCAGGAAATAAGTGGTCGTGTATTGCATCTGTCCTGCATTCTGCCTTATGGATATCTTAAAAATGGCCGTTTTCTAATACGTGTGTGTGTGTGTTTGTGTGTGTACACATGTGCATGCATGTGTGCATGTGGGTATATGCGTGTGGTTGCATCATGTGTATATGTGTACATGCATATGGGCATGTATGTGTGGGTGCGTGTGTGTGTGTATGATGTATTCATGGGAGTGTGCATGTACGTGTGTCTATATGTGGTGGAGTTCTGCAGTGATCCACTGGCACAGATCTTGCTAATTCGGTTAGATTGGCTGGCCCCTGAGCCCCAGGGACCCTCTTGTCCACATCCCCAGCAGTGGTGTTATGATTGGAGTGTGAGTTCCCCACAGGCTCACATGATTGAATTCTTAACCGATGTTAATATTCGGGAAGGCTGTGGTAACTTGGAAAGTGGAGCTTTGTTGTTGGAAGGCACATCCCAGGGGGCTGGCCTTGAGGTTTGGTGGCCCAGCCTTACTTCCTGCAGTTTGCTCTTGCTCTCTGCCTCTGTGATGTCTGTGGTGACCTGAACCGGCCTCTAGCTTCTGCTTCCAGCATACTTTCTACTATGAGATTCCTGCCCCAATGGACATCTGGAACTGTAAGCCAAATAAGTCTCCCTCAAATGTTGTCTCGCAGCAGCAATGAAAGAAGAGCCATTGCAACAATTTTGATTACAAGCACACATGACCATGCGTCACAAGCACACATGACTGTGTGCTTTTCACATATGTGTCAGAGATCAGACAGCTCCTTATGCTTGCACGGCAAACATTTTATTTATTTATCTATTTTCCCATATAAAACTGCACAAATTTTATCTATACAAGTTCATTAACTCCTCTATGAAGTTTTATCCTCTGTGTAGTAGTTACTCTTTCTGTTGCTGTGAGACAACAATCGAACTCCAGCAACTTAAAGAGAGAAGGACATTTACAAGGCTTTTGGTTCCAGAGTGGAGAGTCACTCTTTCATGGTGCAAAGGCATGGCAGATGGCAGAAGCTGAAGGTGGCATAGGTCCATCCATTAGTGTTGAGAGAGAGCAAACTGTTGACTGTACTAGCTGGCTTCTGGAGAAGGCAGGGTGGGGCTAATCCCCTTCCTCCAGTAAAGCTCCATCTCCTAAAGTTGCCATGACCTTCCCAAGCGTCAGCTAAGGATTCAAACACGTGAGCCTCTGGGCAACAGCTTACAGACCATGATAGTGTGTATCTGTGTCTTCATGTAGATTCTATTCGCGACATTTCTGGGCACTTCAGTTTCCTTACACCTCTCCTCATGGGAAAAAGTAGTTTTTTGTTTTGTTTTATTTTGAAGAGTTGATACTTTATGAGAGATGTGAAAGTAGATGCAACAATTCTTGTGATTTGTGAAATTTTTAAATTTAACATGATAATGAAATCAGATTTCTTAGGGTTCTTCTCTCCAGGCATTGGAGACTGAGCCAAAACATGTAGAGAGGTTAAAACTGGATTTTTATTAAAAGCAAGGGAAAAACCAAGTGTCTGAGAGGGGCAAGGAGCAAGCCATAGTTTAACCTTAAGGTGGGACAGCATTATTAGATATGGAGATAGCTTAAGGTCCAAAAAGGGGGGAGAGAAGAGCTACCATGATCGTGACCACATGATGGGAGAATCCTATGAGAGAAGAAACTCTGGAGGCCACGTCTGAGAAAATCAAGGAGGAAGAACAGAGGAGCACCTTAAAATCAAGGAGCAGGAAGAAGAAGTTGCCATCACCATGACAGTATGGCAGAGAGTTTTGTAAGAAAGAGAGAATGGGCGGAGTTATCTTCACAACCTTGGGCATTGCTAAGGAAAGGCCCATGAGAGAAGCGAGGCAGTAAAAACTAGAGGTGTGGTATGTATGACTCCCACAGGACACAGGACAGGATACTCCTAGCTACATTAGCTATGCAATAGGAATTATTCTATTATGGCAATACAATGATTTCAAATCTCTTGATCAACCTAATTGGGGTAGTGTTTTCATGACAATTGAATACTTTTTTTATTTTAAAATCATTTTGTAGTGTTTTGGGTACTTTAATTTCTTTTACCTAAATTAACATCATTATTGGATTTTTTATTGTATGTTCCCAAGCAAAATTGCTCATCAGGATTTTAATCAGTCTCTGAGGAGCACTTTATTTATCAACATATATTCTACAGCCACCATTCCACTTTATAGTCAGCAGGTAGAGCTGCATGCGCCTGATGTTTGGGCAGGAAGTCTAGCTTCTTCTGAGGCGTTGGGAAGTGCTGTGTTTTCGGTCGTGCTATCCAGCCTCTGGATCCCCCAGCCGATACAGTAAACCCCAGTGTGCTTAGGTAATTCAGTATGCTTTCAGGGAGTTGATTCCTCAGGGCAGAAGAGATGGGGAGTTGCCCCTTATTCCCTCTTAGACGGTCTGCAGCAACACCCATTAGGGTCTTTAGCCACACTATCTGCATCCTGGGATTTCTCCCTTGGGAATCTAATGGTTTCCAGAGTGCTGCCCTTGATCAAGAGTGGCTCAGCATCAAATAATGCTTGTATCAACACGATCTAGTTCACTGAAAGGTTCATGCAAAAAAGAAATGTAGCTCCTTGACCTAGAGGTTCATTTCTCACACTTCATTAGCCTATCAGTAGTTATCTCTGCTTCTTTCCCTGTGAACATAATCAGGCCAAGCCTGGCTTACAATGGTTTGCAGTGTTTTGACTTTCAGGAGCCACACAAAATGATCCACCCACTAGAAACTGCTCTTAGAATTTTGAGTTTGGATCTTTTCCCAGGCGAGTGTTATGCAGACTAACCCCCTGCAGGATGCTGGGCAGCTCGAGAGAATGAAGCTTCCAGTCAGCGGAGATTAGAGGGAGACAACTGAGAGCATCATGCGCTTGTTGCCAGCGTTGTTTTGGAGATAAGTATTGAATAAATTACATGAGAAATTTAGCATTCCACTATAAAAGTAGGTTTTTGTTTCAGATGAGTTGGCTAGATCGTCAGCTAATGTAAGCAGCGTCCTGAGCACACTGAAAGCTATACGTTTCACCAGCTTAGGCTTGTTCCAGGCATTAAAGGTATTTTCCATTTGCTGTGAGTTTACTGCGACATTGTTGCAGGGTTTTTTGTTTGTTTGTTTGTTTGTTTCATCCAAGTTCTTGTATATGGAAGCCAAAGACTGATATCAGAACATCTGTAGAGAATTAAGGCAGATTTTGTTGAAGCAGAGAAAGAATGGAACTCACGCACATGGAGTCTGTGAATGGCAAGGAAGCCACAAAGAACTCAGAGACATGGAGTCCATGAGATGCAAGAGAACCAAAAAGAACTCATGGAGGGGTAAGGGATCTGAAGGGAACTCAAAGACAGGGAGTCCACGAGAAGCAAGGAAGTCAAAGATGGCTGGTAGGGTCAGCGATATTTATAGGGTTAGTCAGGCTCAGGAAAAGTGGCTTTTTCTGATTGATTAGCTTCAGTTTCTGCAAACCAAATTGGAGTTTTTAACGCCATATCAGAGTCCAGCCCAGTAGACTTTCTGGCCCACCTCAGCGTCTAGCTGATTCTCTTGAGGATCTTAACTTGTTCGAAATGGCAAGCTCATCTCCATATCCTTTAATAAATGGAAGGTTGGAGGAAGCTGATGACCTTATATTTGTGGAGGATTAGAACCAGTTCCTCCAGATTAGTAGGGTGCGTTCCTTCAGGGTAGTCCCAGCAGTGGGGGACGACCTTCAATGACCCCCCCAGCATGGCTGCTCTAAGACTGCCTAAATACAACTCCACTGGGGATCAAAGAGCATTTACATTAAGAATGGCTGTTTACATTATAACACAAAACTGGCCAGGGCTTCCTCCTATCTTCCTAGGGTCTGATAGCCCAAAACAACAATATCGGAAGTTCAAGGTGAAGGGCTTGAGAGATAGGGCAGGGGTTAAGGCTCTTCCTTGCAGGCAGAAGGACTTGAGTTTGGATCCAGATCCCATATACCAATGCTGGGTGGAAATGGCAGTGATCTGTACTTCCAGACCTGGAAGGCAGAGCCTGGGAAACCCTCAAAAAAGAAATAGAATAATCCAGGGTGATTCCCTCAGTCAGCTTTGGGACTTCACAGGCACACACAGTGCCCTCTTTTACACATAGACACACACACACCATAAAAATAAAAAAGAAGTCGTCAGGCTAGAGAGATGGCTCAGGATTAAGCCTCTACCATGCAAGTCAAAGATTCTGAGTTCAGATCCCATCTCCCATGTTAAAAAAAAAAAAAAATGCCAGGTGGAAATGGCAGTAGCCTGCACTTTCAGTCCTGGTGGGGAGAGCCTGGAAAATATGAGTTAAAAAGAAGTCCAAGAAGTTAAAATTGAACCTGGGGGGCTGGAGAGGTGGCTCAGAGGTTAAGCCTCTGCCTTGCAGGGAGAAAGTCCTGAGTTCGGATCCTAGACCCCCATATAGATGCCGGGCGGAAGAGGGAATGGCTTTCGTTGTTTCTGGTCCTGGTAGGGCAGAGAAAACGAGGAGGTGGAGGCGTCCATGGTGGTTCCTGAATTCGTCCGTGGTTCTACACACTCACACACACACACACACACACACACACACACACACGCACATACACACATGCACATACACATATGCGCCCACACGCACAATTGAATAAATAATAATAATAAAAAATTAAAAATAAAAAATTGAACCTGGGCTGTTACGTAGCATGAGACTATCTGGAAATAAATGGAACAAGGGAAATCATTTCAGTAAAGTCTGGCTACACAAAGTAGCCGCAATATCCAATGTGTCGTCAAGAGGAATAAGAGAGATGGGCTCTGTTCTGTGTCTGTATGCACAACAATCTGGTGGAGAATGTTTCCTCTGTTGTTTCATTCAGCTGTGCAATTGCTCAGTCTGCCTCAGGTCCCAAATCCTACCCATTCACACTACCATGGGCTCCTTCAAGCTAGAACTTGATTTGAAACCTCTTCCATGGCCTTCAAAGCACCTGTGTGAACGTGTGCTTTTAAAACCATAATCCCCTTTCAAGCAACTTGTTCCAAAATGAAAGAAAAGTATCTGAACACAACTCTGAGATTTCTTTCTGCTCTCAAGATGAAACGACCAAGTTGACTCGAGCACGCGGGTTACTCTCTTTCAAGTTCCATCCAAGGAATGTTTCCTTTTTAATGAAAACCAGTGAATGTGGGCAGAGTTAGCTGGATTTCTGAGCCATTATTAAAAGAGAAAAAGGAATAAAGTGAGAAACGAGGCTACAGAGCTGCCCTCACTGGGTGTTTGATGAAAAGTAATATGGGGAAAGAAGATATGGGTCTTGGCATTCAAAGGAACAAACATTAAAATCTCCGCAGATCAGAGATAAAGAATGGGCATTTCTTTCTTGACTTCGAGCAAAGTTAAGCTGCAAGGGCAGCAGTGAAAATTGATTCTTTGGATCTTTTGCTCTTTTTGTCTTTCCTTGTTCTCATTTCATGTCGATTGTTTTCTTTCTCAAAAAGGACAAGAAAAAAAGACGATTGCAAATTTGAACTATGTGAGTTAATATCCAATAGGAGCTATATTCTAACTTGTCTCTATGGGGACAAGACACCTGCTTTGCTTTAACAAGTAAGTTAGGGGGTATAACAGCAAGAAACATTTCTCACCTTCAGGGGAAAATATGGTTTATTCAGGGGCCAAATATGAGTGATCATGGCCTAAGAACACAGATTCAGAGTACCCCAAATTATACGTGTCCCACTGTTGTAGCAGTTTTTTAAGGTTTTGTAATCATAGAATAAAGGAAACCATAAACCAAGATATTTCGACTATGTTGGTGGAAAGATCAGGCAAGTGGGCTACAGCAAAGTGGAAATATCTGTGTCTCAGGCTATCTGAAAATATTCTTGACCTTTTGGTTGGTAAAAAAGAAGGGTCTGGCTGTATTTTCAAAGGATAGGCCTTATCGTCACCAGGACGTTAGATCAAACACATAGGGGAGTAGTGTGTGACTACTAAGGGGGATAAAGACGGCCCAAGATAATCTTGCTGTGGACTTGCAACTTTCCAGACCTATCCCCATCTCTGAGGCGCTAATCAGCCAGCCAACCTTGCTGGAGCAGAAGCTTCTTTTGAGGAACTTGCTTCCGAAGGGGCATCCGCGAAGGTGGAGCGGTGACTGGCAAGGCTCGAGACCATGGGCGGGCAGCTGCGTTGCCTGAAGGGAACGATGGTCCTAGGGCAGAACATCGTGGTTTATTTGTCCGTCGCACCACTCTCGGGCTGGCTGCCCTGCTCACTTTTCTCCCAAGGCAGACTACAAAGCACCCTTGCCTTGCGTGTCGATGCTAATTTATTAGAATTAAGCCTGTAATTTTAAATCTCCTTTTTCAGGGGAAACTTTCCACATGTGTGGTTAATGTGTAGGGAACAACGGAACAGTCTTAATAGATTTTGCTACTTATCCCTTTCTTCTTACTCTTCATCATGGAAGGAATCATGGTACAATGGCCTGGAGCTAAGACGATTCCCTGCTCACTTCCTCCTCCTGCCAGGTTGCCATGGAGGCTGTCTCGTTGCCCTCTCTGCAGGCTGGAGAAGCACTTTAAGATCCTGATTTTTGCTCATTATACAAAACAACAACAGAACAAAGCTAGAATAATGTTTCCCAAGGTGATGTGATGAGCACATTGCATGAGCCAGTAAACATCTGACACAATCAGAAGGTCGAACCTCTTGACCCTGACCTTGATTAGTGACCACAAATTCTTGCAAGTCTAGGGAAGGGACAAGGATTGGTGAGGTTGCAGATGTCAGGAAGCATCTAGCATCTCATGCCAGTGCACTTTCTCTGCTCATTCTACAGGATGTGCTTTCCTCCGTCAATCCTCCCTTCAGTGTTTGCATCTGCTTGCTGAGGCCTTGAGTGACCATCTGTACAAGTCCTATTTCTTTACCCAATAAATTCCATGCTGGATCTGCTGCGTCCTGTGAGGTCAGAGGGAGAAGGAAATAGGGGTAACTCAGACCATATGTGGGCACCATGTGGCAGACCATGACTAAAGAGAAACTGACGGAGGGAGATACTTAAGAAAGAGGAGTTTGTTTTGAATTGGGGGCCTGGTGATCAAGAAAACCATAACTTAACCTTAAGGTGAGAGAGCATTAGAATAGAAGAAATAGCTTAAGGTCAGAGAGGAAAGGGAGCGAGCAATAATGATAGCCTGGTGGAAAGAAGAAGAGAGGAGGAGAGGAGTGGAGATTGGAGAGCAGGAGAGAGAAGAGACTCTGGGTGAGGTCCCAATCATTGTTCAGGATTAGCCTGGCAGTTACGAAGGAAGTGAAGACTGGAGGTATGATCTTTACAGAATGACCATTGGCTAAGGTGGAGGCTTCACAAAATGCTTCTTTGACTAACACTACTGACCTCCATATCCTGTGTGATTTCCTTGATGACATTTGTCATTTTCCTGAAATATCATGAAACTATTGTAAATCTTTAAGATTTCATTTTGTTTGCATGAAAATCAAACATGCATGCTTATTTTTTGTTTATTTGTTTTGAACACCAGGCTTGAGACAGCCAGAGCTCAGTAATATTTACAGATCAAAAGAGAGAAAGGATCCATATCTCTATGTAAGTTTTCACAATTAATGAATACTTAAGAAGTGATGTGGAATTTTTGTTGACCTTTTGCCATATGTAGACATAATTTGCACTTTAGAGAAGATCAAAATTCAAAGTTTGTCCTCTGTGAACGGTGCACCTCAAGTCGGTCATTCAACCTCACTGAATCTTCTCTTATATTACTGTCTTTGTGATGGGAACAGTAATGCTTATAGTCAAGATTAATTATATGGAAGCATTTGATATAGAAGACCCCACTAGGAATGCTCTTGAGAAGTCATCATACCTTAAATAAAAATTCAAAACAGTGCATTTTATGAAAACTCTGGCACTGGAAGAGGCTTTTGCAGAAGGTGGTTCATAGGAAAACTACAAACTATTCTGATAATCAGATCACTAGAGGACTGAAAGAAAATGTATGAGTTTGAAGACTTACCAAAGATGTCCCCAAGCTCAAACTGGTGGACTATGAGCATATTATACATTATAGTAGTGATAAAGACAACAGGATTAAACCAGGAAGATTATCTAGGGTTGTGCCGATGGTTCATTGTTGTGACACTTGAGGGCAGAGAACTTCTCGTGGCTAGAGCTAGATGGATGTCACCGAGAGAACATTGGGGAGATCCAGAATGTGCATTTTAGTCACTGTGCATGTTTGCTGATATAATCATAACAAAACAGCTTGACAAGATAGTCTACATCAATACCAGGAGCTGAGGGAATTGGTCATATTATATCCACAGAACCACTGAGAAAGGGACACTAATCACTTGTCAGATCAGTATATCTAGCCAAATACATAAAAGAATACCAGTTTCTCAACCAGTCCCCTCTATTTTATTCACATGCCCAGGGACTATTCCCACCCGCTATAGCCTCATGAGCTACACGATCTACTGCAAGCTTGCTCTGGGCTTAACTCAACTACTAATTCTCTGCAAATGTACGCATAGCTCAAACCCTCAACCATAAAGATGACACCTATATCTAACTGTGACAATATGGGAATGAATCCTCTGGCCATGAATTGAGAAAGAAGTCCACACTGAAGACAGCCATTGATCATGAAGTCCATTCGGTCCCATTGTTCTCTCACAGGGAAGCAGGGAGCTCAGTTCTACACACAATAAGAACCAGTTTGATCAACACCAATACAGTCTTTCAAAAGGATTGTTGTCAAGAGTCCCTGATAAGGACTTTTGCCCTATAGAAACTTTGATTTCAGCCTAGAGATCTTTTCAAGAGACCAAGTTGTAGCCAATTACACTTCCAATGTGAGGAGGCTGTCAGGTAGATTTGGTTTCAGCTGATAATTCATGAGGACTTGCTGAAGCAGTTCTCAGTTTCACTAGAGGTTAAAAGAAAAGGATATGTGAGCCAAGGATCTTAGGGAAAAGGGATTGATTTCAGCTTGTACTTCCAAGTCACAGTCCATCGCATCAGGGAAGTCACCACAGCAGGAGCTCAAAGCAACTGGTCATCACGCATGCAGAGGAGAAGCAGTGAGCAGTGTCTGAGGCGGGCATGCTTGCTTACTTCACTCTGCTCAGCTAGCTTATCCAGACTGGAAGTGGTTCCAGTCACGACGGGCTGGATCTTCCCATGTAAATTATGCAATCAAGACAATGCCTCACAGGCCCAAACAGAGGCCAAACTTACTCTAGCAAATTGTTCTCAGGTCTTTCTGGAGGCCTGCTTTTTAGATGTTGCTTTAATACCAAAACCAAGGTAGTCCACCGAAAAAGAATCATTTTTATGTTAAACAAATTATTCCTTTATAAAACTAAGCAAAGAATACAAATAGACTGCTAGACAAACAGCACAAATAAAATGTAAGATATTCACATAGTTTAATAAGTAGAATACCATGAAGGTGAATAGTTGTACTTGAGAAAGGATTTGATGATTACTAAGCTAGAACAAGCTAGGCAATTTTAATTCTAGTACCTTCTCCCTTGGCATTTCACTCCCTGGTGAGCATGTGTGTACACATTTCTATAAGGAGGAAAACAAAATTTCTTTTGGAATAGCATGAAAGCACTGTCTTCATTTAATGAGCCAAGGTTTAAAAGCTTAAGGATATGGAAGGAGAAATGAGTTTTAATAGGAGTTTGCCAGCTCTCAGTGAATGAAAGAAATCATTCCACTGGCATGAGAAATGTGTAGCTGAATATCTAGAGCTGGAACATAGCAAGTCCTGCTTCTACCACCAGAGTAAGAAGCAGCATCTTTGGCCAGCATTGCCAGAATCTCTTGCCATATGTTATTCTCAACTTCCATGCTCAGATCTAGAAATACAGGCTTGCTCGGTGATAGACAGAAAGCTCCAATTTAGTGGGAAAGGGAACAAACTTTTCTTTTTTTACTCTTCAGCTATGCATAGTTCTTAGTTCAGAACAAGGGTCTCAACTGGACTTTCATGTAAGTATTTTGGTAAAGACAGGGAGCTATTTTTGTTTTGGCAAAGTCTAAACTTGTTTTTTTTCAGAGAATGGGTAAAAGAGTACCATGAATTTGGTTTAATTTCTGAAGAAGCTTTATTTTGGCTCAAAGTATCATTTTTTCCCTCTCTTTTTCTTCCATTCCTTGAGCCTCCCTCTCTCCCTTCCTTCTGTCTCCATTCTTCTTTCTTTTCATCCTCCCCATCTTGTTTTTTTATTGAGAAATATACATTTGAAACCTATAGTATCTCTCTCTGCTGCACAGATACCCCTGCAGTAATCTATGCCAAGAGGTTCTGATCTTCCTTTAGCCCTGAATATTGAAATTATTTCTACATCACCAAGGAAACAGTAGCTTTTGATACTTGTGGCTGGGTCCCATAACCAGCACATCCTGGTTGGGTACCTCGCTATCCTGAACCCCAGAGGGGGATCAGCAAGAATTAAATCAGGCTGGGTCAAGAAGGGATCTTGGAAAAGTCAAAAACCAAGTCAAGCTTATCATGGGACCTAATCTCTTATATACCATGAAATAGGGGGTGACATCTGTACACTGTGCAGAGTGATGATGTCAGTAGTGACAGACCAACTACAGGTGCAGAGTCCGGGAGAGGTGGAACCACCACCACCAATACAGCCCTACCAATCCTTAGATATGTTAGTAGGTCCTAATGGCCTCATACGTGGTGGGGAAAGAACAGGCTGCTGATAGGTCAGAAACATGGTGATGTAATTACAACGATAATATGTTAATCAATGTCTAGATAGCTTCCAAAGAACAGGAAGGAATATGTAAAAAAACACCTCTGCCCTTGATGCCAATTTGAGACAGGAAAAGATCCATCTCTGCCCCTTATGGGAAAGTCAACACAAGTTGGCTTACCACTATATCAGCATAGAATGGCATCTATGCTGGCATAGGCACAGAACTATGCTGGAATAGAAGACACACTGCAACTGAGACTGTGAGGGATGCCTTTGGCGTCTGACTTCAAGAAATGGAGATCTTGGGCTTGAGTGTTCCCTTCAACTTGCCTATAAGAAGTGTTGTCATATCTATTTGTTAAACACTAGAAAGTAAATTTTTCTACATGATTTTCCATCATCCTTTTCTTTCCTCTTGAACTGAGGTAGCTTTGATTCCCTAGTTCTTCATATAAAAACACTATCTTAATTTTCTGACTGTACTGAAATCCTTTTGAGGCAGGATTAAAGCAGTATGCTGGGATGGGTCTCTTAAAGTCTTTGGAATTCTGGAAGGCCATCCCCCACTGTTGGAATCACCCTAAAGGAACACTCCTGTTGAGGGACTGACTCCTCCCAGAGATAAGATGGCTAACTTCCCTATGAAAGGATTATAGAAAAGAGCTCTCCATATCAAACAACTTGACCTCTAGCCCACATGGGCTCAAGAGCAACTAAATGGGTTGGGCCCCAGTGGGTATTAACCAATGGGAAAAAGCCAGTTTCCCAGGCCTTGTCTAAGTGTACAAATATGCCTGGCCCTGGCAGCCATCTGTGGCTCCCTAGCCCCTCATGGCACTCTAGTGCCATGAGCTCTGTTTCATGTCTGCTTCTCATGGAGGTGCCCTAGCCCCCCATGGCACTCCAGTGCCATGGGTTCTTTTCCAACTGCCTGCTTCTCATGGAGGTGCCTTAGCCCCTCATGGCAATCCATGTCTGGAGTCCATGAGTTCCAACCTTTCTCCTCTCTAATAAACTCTACCTTAATCCTCTACACGTGTTCTGGTTTCAATCTTCAACTCCAGAACACGAGAACCCTACGACACTGGAAGGGTCGAGACCATTTCCCTGCAACATTTGGTGACCACAAGGACATACGAAGGGACTCAGAAAGGAAAGGTAGATTCCGCCAGCTAAGGTAAAGAAAATCTGGGTCTTTCCTCTGCTCACTTCTCCGAGCAGGCTCCTTGGGGAGGGGGAAAAGAAGGGCACTTTGAAATGGGGAGGGAGTGTTTTTTAACTTCCATGCAAATGTGTGAGTGAATGTTGGCCTGAGGTGGGAAACCTGTTACACCTCTCTGTAGTCCCACATGAGATCCTTAAGATCTCTTAAAGCCACGGAATTTGATTGGGCCAGTTCTGCATTTCCATGGTGATAACTATGGTCTGGGGTGGGATTGGATTAGCATCCAATCACAAGTCATGAAACAGATGAACCCACTATGACTAAGTTGTCACCCATGACTCTGCAAAGAGTGTGGCCAGGCTGGCACTTGAATGATCTCTCCTGGAGGGATTCCCAAGCTTTGTCTGTCTGAGTCATGTGGTGGGGATCAATGTGACTCTAGGGCTTGTTAGTCAATGGAAAGAAATTCCTAGAAATGTTTGGCCTGTAATGAAAGTACTTCATATCTGAGACAATGACCATACTGTTTAAATAGCATAGAAAGATGCAGGAACCTTCAGGCATGTGTGGACCATGGACTCTCCCCTTTAGTGCATAGTGTTAGTAGCATCGGCTAGGGCCCTGGCCCCTCTGACCATGCCACAGGTGGCATCAGATGGAGCACAGGCCTCCCCCGACCATGCCACGGGAAGCATCAGAGGACATATCCACTGACCACACTGTGAACAGCACTGACTTTATAGTCAGTTGCTGGGTTTATATAGTGCTTGGCAGAATTCTGCTGAGCCATGTGTCCTTTCCCCAAGTCCAATTCCACTAAACTGAAGCCAAAAGAGAGATTTCCCTTCCTGTATTCAGGGACTAACTAGAAAATATAAATGCTTAGTCCTGAGAGAGTCAACTTGTAGTATTTTCTCAGACATGCCCTGCGTACATCTTAGACAAGAGATGCCCCCAGTAAGATCTTTAAGTTATAATACAATCCAACTAGACAAACAATGACAACAAATGAAAATCCTTTGTTTTTGTTTGTGCTTTTTGTTCTGTTTTGTCTCATGGTCCCATTGACCACGAATGCACAGATGCAGATGACCCCTTTAAACTTATTTTTAGACTATTTTAAGGACTTTAAAAATAAGACAAGTGATCTAGGAATTAATGTGAAGAAAGGAAAACTCTGTCTTTTGCAGGAATGAATGGTCCACTTCAAGGTAGACTGGCCAGGAGATGTGTGTTTTAAACTCTCTTAATTCCATCAGTAACACCTACATTCTAGTTTCTAAAATAACCAAGAAACAAAGAAACCAAAACTTGACATTTGCCTAAGGGGATCGATAGAACACCAACAGGCGTGCCCAAGCAGATAACCCAGGACACCTTCGAACAGGGGAAAGATGAAAAGATGCTTTGAATATGACCAGACTGGGCTCTTTGAGATGGTTACTGTGGGAACCAGTTCCCACTCACACATCCGATATTCACTCACTCAAACACACAGCTGCTGGCTATGATGAAAACAGGTTCCAGCTATCCCCACCTCCACCTCTACCCCCAGAGACTCGGCACGGGACAGGGAGATTGTCAGAAGCAGATCTCTCTTTATTGGGGGGGGGAGAGAAAAGGAACTTTTATAGACAAAGGCCACCAAGACATGAAACAGGCATCCATTTGTCACAAGGTCAAGACATCCTACAGGTGCTAATGGTCAAGTTCAATGTCACTCAGCATAGGGGGCAGGTAGATACCTGAAAGCCAATTAGGGCTCTCTGTGAAGAGATCAGGTTATGCCCAAGACCCTTGCCCTCAGCACCATCTTTAGTTCCATGTGCTCAGCCATGCCCTGGGTCAAATCCTGGGCGGGCCAACATCTCCCCCTTTTTGTTTTGTATGAGACGGTCCAGGAGGCTACCTGCGACCAAGCAGACCAAATGGTCTTGAGTGACTGTGCCTGTCTTAGGCGTGGAAAACCTCCCACCCTGGTCTGACCCGTCATGGGATCTTGTAGTCTCCATGTATAATATTACAAGTCCCGTCTTAGGTTGATCCATGGCCGGGCTTCCACTTGCCTGTCTCTGGCTACCAGTCCTCTGTATGAGGTTGGCTTTACCAGCCTTGGGGGTTTGAGCCGTACTTAAAGGCCTGTATCGCACATTGGATGTGTACTGTCCTTGACAAGTTAGCTAGACCAGAGAGATTTTTCCATTGGGCAGGAGTATGGCAGAGAAGACAGGTTGGCATCAGCACCAGGCATGGCAGCAGGTGACTTTTAGGGGGTGTGGCAGGGATGTTCAAGGGCCATAGGCACCTGTAGCGTGGTCTCGAATGGAGCGCTGCTGAAAGATATGCTGAGAAAACACTTAAGTGATATAGTTATTAAAAGAACAATTTTTCTAGGTGTTAGGTCAAACCCAGATTGACTCCATCCAGGCAAGGTATCAATCAGGCCTACAAGGATCACAGTTAACATCTTCCTTGAGCACACCATGGATAGTTTCTGAAAGAGAATAGCAAAGAAAGCTGTCCAAAGGGCTTTTTGTCCCTTGGTTTGGCTTGTTAGTCTGGGGATGATTCTTTTGGGTCTCCTTCATGAAGATCCTCCTGTGGATAGAATTTTAATATTCCTTGCTGGAATCCAAATCGGGGAAGACTCCCCAATTGGGAAGACACATCCAAATCATCTTCCCATAGTAATCAAGGGATCAGGTCCCCAATGCCCAGTTAGGGGGTCCTTCCAAAGCACCTTACAGAAGGTTGGTGGATAGGCTTCCCCAGTGTTTTTGGAATCTCAATTTAAATTGTCCTTTTATAAAATTTAAAATTTAAAACGTTGATGGTAAATAATATCAACCCCATCTGTTGGTGCGGGCTTAGTCCCCCTTTTTGTTTTGTAATTGGGCCTTTAAATATTGGTGATTTCTTTTAACAATGGCTTGTCCTTCAGATCAAATTTTGACCTATAGTCTCTTCTCCAATGAAGCCCTCTGTGGTACCTAGGGCATGGAGTTGTAGGGGGCTTAGCCCCTCCTACCTCCCTCGGCTTCCCTTCCTCGCCCTGGGGACATTCCCTCCTGAAATGTCCCACCTGGCCACACAAAAACAAACTCCATTGTTTCCCCTCCCCTCTTGGCCCTGTAGGCTGGGTGTTGGCCAGTGCCTTTGTCTGTGTTCCAGGGCCGTAACAAGTGTCTGACTCTGGTGTTTTTAAGTCCCTACATCCTGTGAAGCAATAATCCAGGTGTCTATGGATCTCTCCTGACACCTGCACACGCTATTTTGTGGTCCCATTCATCCCTTCCCATGCCAGCAATTTAGCAAATTGTTCTCTTAGGGGGGTTGGGGGAAGTTTACTACGGAGGCTTTTTTCCACCCGGTCAATGAACTTGAACTCAGGGAGGGTCTCACCCAGTTTTTGTATAATGCCTGCTAAAGGTGTTTCAGAAGGACATTCATCTAGCTTTTTCCATGCCACTAAACCTATCAAGCGGACTTGGTCTTTGTATAGGGCTTCCATGGCTGCCTGCTGAACCCCACATTCTTTCTTAAATAGGTTGCCCACTTAATGAATGTGGGACTGGGGAGCACCGCTTTGGCCATATCCATCCAGTCCTTAGTAGTACAGGGTTGATGAACTAGATCTTGAAGGAGGGCCTCAACCCAAGGAGAATTTGGACCATCCTCTACCACAGCCCACTTTAATTCTTTTAAATATTTTGCTTCCCAAGGATACCACACTGTAGGGCAATTGCCCCCTGGATTTAAGTTAACAGGATAAGCTTGTACTCGATATGCCTCAGCATTCGTGGGCTCCAGCCCTGGGTTCCCTGCTCTAGCCTGGCAGGGCCCAGTGTGCCCACGAATGTAGTCAGGATAGACTTTTGTTATGGTGTATGGAGGTGGGTCTCCTTCTAATCCTTTTCTATCCCTTTTTCTCCCTAGCAGAGTTAAATCCGGATACAGGGGACCACTCCCTGTTCTCGGAGTGCTCTTAACCTGTTCCCTTTGATAAAGGGAGCAGAGCACTTTCCCAAGCGACATTCCTACATCCTTTTTGGGCTCTCAGAGCAGGCCCCGCCCTTCCTCACGAAGCAGCTGTTCCTCATGGCCCTCCCAAATGGGAAGCTCTGCTCCCTCAGGCATCAGCTGTCCCCGCATGCCGGTCCGCTTCTGTGAATCTCTGACCCCCGGCTGTGCAGCAGCCTAGTCGCAGCCGTGTAAGGCTCCCTGGCCGCATGATTCCACATTACCACGTGTTGCCCCACTGCAGCCTTGGGCAGTCTCTCCACTGCCGCTGGTAGCGGCTTCCGTACTGGTACCGTGTGCCTCTGTCGCAGCCCACAACTCTGTGTAACGTTCTCTGTGTTCGCACAGTGATGGGTTATCATTCTCTAAACAGCAGGCATGTCCACCATCCCCATGGTTTCCTGCACCCTGCCATGGTCTGGCAGAATGCCCGCCCAGCCCCGGCTCAGCAGGCCCACGCCATTTGGCATCCCCATATGTAGCAGCTTCTCTGTACCCCTGTACCCTGGGCCCATGTGGCTCATCAGCAGAGCCCCCTGCAGGGCACCCAGGATAGCTTATTGGCTCCAACCCCCCTGAAGCCAAGCTCCAGAATGGCTCTGGCCCCTCCCTCTCTACCTGCACCATTTGCTCTGGTGCGGGCTGAATTGGATTGGGAAGGAAAGCCATCTTGAGTGCAGGAATTGTGGAATAAAATTCCACAGAAGGCGGTATATTATGATTTTTTTCTCGCTCTCTGGCTAGACCTTCTATTTTATTCCACATGTCCCATGAAAATATGTTGATGGCCTGAGCCCACAGAGCCAACTCAAGAGTCAATTTCCACACTCTGGCAATGCCTGGATCAGAAATGTCAAACCCACGACTCCTTAATATGGACTTGAGTGCTGATGGCACTGGATCCAGCCTGCATGTTGAATTCCCCATATTTCCCAAGTTTTCACTTACCCCAAAGCCTACTTAGCTTTGTCCGATTTCAGAAGTGTCCCTTCGTGGTCGCCACTTGTGGGAACCAGTTCCCACTCATGCATCCATTCACTCACTCAAACACACAGCTGCTGGCTATGATAAAAAGTAGGTTCCAGCCATCCCCACCTCCACCTCTATCCCTAGAGACTAGCACGGGACAGGGAGATTGTCAGAAGCAGATCTCTCTTTATTGGGGTGGAGAAAAGGAACTTTTATAGACAAAGGCCACCAAGGCATGAAACAGGCATCCAATTTTATCACAAGGTCAAGACATCCTACAGGTGCTAATGGTCAAGTTCAATGTCACTCAGCACAGGGAGCAAGGTAGATACCTGAAAGCCAATTAGGGCTCTCTGTGAAGTGATCAGGTTATGCCCAAGACCCTTGCCCTCAGCACCATCTTTAGTCCCATGTGCTCGGCCATGCCCTGGGGCAAATCCTGGGCGGGCCCAACATCTCCCCTTTTTGTTTTTGTATGAGATGGTCCAGGAGGCCCAACAGTTACAAATTTTGGAAGCTTTCATGTGGCCTATGTCCCAACTATGGAATCTCCACTGAAGGAAAAATTGCCCCCTGAATCCCAGGGCCCAGGGGTCAAACCCTCTGCTGGGGACCAGTGAAATGGCCTGAGCTCTTAGCTTTCCCGTCCAAAGGGAAAAGGAATTTGCTTCTGATATCCAGGCAAAAGAAAGTCTAAATGCCAAGCTGAACATTTCATGAGACCCTTGAGTTTGACATGCAAATGGAAGCCTCTTTGTACCTATGTTAATAGACAAGGGAGCACAAAATTTTAGTGCTCAACTCCTTGCTAGGCTTTGTGTCAATCGTTGATTTTAATAAATATTAATTATCAGAGAGGCGACAATGTTCAGCCAGTCACAAAGTAACTACTGAAATTCTTACATACTTAATGGTATTTTTTTTTAGGCATCCTTTGTTTACATGCTTAAATGCCCAAATATCCTAGGTTTAGTTTTAATAGAATAAAATATTTTAGTGCTGTTATAAAGTCATCCACATGATTTTGGTCTAGATGCACCAATGATGCTCTAAGAGGAAATCATAGATTCCCAAAAATGGCAGAATCCTAATAGCATGTAACAAAAGCCTGCATTTAAAGTCCCAAGACAGACAGTTTGTGCTGTAGAGCTAAGATCAAACATGTTTAATAAAGTTCTGACCTCATCCTAAAAGCTTGCCTAAAGTTAAACCTCAGTGTTTTGACAGAGGAAAAATACAATGACAAACTTAAGGGTTTAACCAGGAAAAACAGCAAAACTGCAGGTGTTATACAGACTAGTTCTGACAATAAATCAATGTTGGCTTTTCATTTAGATCTGAGGAGTGGTCCTACCCTAAAAATGAGATAATGCTTACAGACCTATAGACCTTTCCTTGTCAAAAAATAATGTCTCCTACATGTGTCCATCTTAAAAACATTTGTGTTTCTTTGTTTTTCAGAACACAAAAGGAGGACTAATTCAGAGTGTTCTGTACAAAGAATCAGACAGTTCACATTGTTTTGGACAGATTTGAGATCTTGGAGATTTACAATAGCCAGAGGAGAAAGGTCTCCAATACATACATTACTTACAGCTCTTAGCTTTTACACCTTACAAACATATTTTCTTTACTAACTTTTCCTTGTATCCACAGTAAGACTGCTAAGCTTATTTAGTTTATCTCATGTGCTTCTCAATTATAATGGTGTGATAGTTAAGCCTGGGTGTCAACTTGACACACAGGGTATTAACTAAGCTGGGCTGAGACCACCTCTGGAAAGGATCAACTGAGACTACTTGAAAGGATAGTACACACCCTAGATCCTATCAGAACTCCAAAGCTCTCAAAGGATTCTCCCAATACTGCATCATATAAAAAGGAGCCACCAAGGATAACAGATCCCTTCTTGCAGCTGTGCTAGGAATCGTCTTCCTTCTGGCCGCCCGGTTCCTTCGACCTTCCAAGACTCCAGGAGTTCTCCAGCCTTCAGCCATCACCTACTTGACTACCAAACTGAGCAACTAGCTGTTGGCAGCCATCGTTGGAACTACCCTCGGTTACTGACAGCCTTTGCTGGACTACCTCGGCCATATCTGTAAGCCAACTCAATAAATTTCATATATATATATATTCGTTCTGTGAATTCTGTGACTCTAGAGAACCTTAACTAATACAGAAATTGGTACCAGAAGTGGTTCCAGAGAAGCAGAATTGTAAGAATGAATTTTACTGGCAAGTTTTGTGATTTCTGGAGCTGGCTTGTTGACCCAGTGCCAGTGGCTAAAGACTCCCCTAGTGGCATGGAGGACATTGTTTGGTGTGAACTGTTTCTAGAACTGGTAAAAGTAGGTGTGTTGGACAGTCTTGATGCCCCTCTTGCGAGGATTGAGAAGCTCAGCGATTCCGTATATGGAACTTTACAAAAAATGAGTAAGAATAAGGAAAATGATGACGCTGGCTGGTTGTTCCTAGCATCTCTCATTAAACTACAAATGGAAAAGGAAGATCTCAGTGAGGAAAATATCCAACTCAGAAAGCGCATAAACAACTTAGAAGTTTCTAAGTGTGCCCTAGAAGAGAATCTTCTCTCCAGTAGCAATAGGGCTCAAATTGCTGAAAATCAAACCCAAACTTTGATTATTAAAGTGGCTAAGTTACAACGTAAATTAAATTCCCAGCCTCGAAAGGTGTCGGCAGTTAAAGTAAAAGCGCTGATTGGTAAAGAGTGGGATCCTGAAAAGTGGGATGCTAATGTGTGGAAAGACCAAACTGATGATGAGGACGAGGACGTCGAACCCTCAACTTCTGGTGCATTTATTCTGCCTGAGGAAATGGTCTCCCACCCTTAGCAGAGGATGAATCCCCACACCCACCCTCTACAAAAGTGCCGTTTTCATCTTTGCCACGAGTAAATACTGAAGTTACATCACGCGCATCTGTGATTGCTTCCAGGCCTATAACTAGGCTCAGGGCTAAACAGGCTCCTAAAGGTGAAATAGAAAGTGTGGTCCATGAGGAGGTGTGCTATACCCCTAAAGAACTCCATGACTTTTCTAACACGTTTAAGCAGCAATCTGGGGAATACCCCTGGGAATGGATTGTAAGGCTGTAGGATACTGGTGGAAGGCGCATAAAACCGGATAAAAGTGAGTTCACAGAAATGGGCCCATTGAGTAGAGATTCTAGGTTTAACACTGTTACTCATAGAGTTAAAAATGGTGCCAAGAGTTTATTCGAGTGGGTAGCTGAAGTATTTATTAAAGTTTGGCCATCTGAAAAGGAACTGGAGATTCCAGACATTCCTTGGCTTAATGTTGACGATGGGATTAAGAGGCTCAGGGAAATTGGTATGCTTGACTGGATACGTTCTTTAAAATCCAGTTCTCAATGGGAGAATCCAGATGACATGCCTTTTACCAGAAATGTACTTAATAAATTGGTGAGAGGGGCAGCACCAAATATGAAGGCTTCTATCATTGCTCTTTTCCTTGTTCCAGACCTAACAATGGGAGATGCTGCCGCCCAGTTGGAAGACTTAAATTCAATGGGCCTAGGTGGATCTAGGAGTAGTAGGGGCCAAGTGGCAGCATTGAATCGCCAATGGCAAAGTAAGCGTACTAACCATAATGTGCAGCCTAGACAGAACAGTACTTATGAGGGTCTCACTCGCTTAGACCTTTGGCATTGGCTAATTAACCATGGTGTCCCCAAAAGTAAAATAGATAAGAAGCCTACAAAGTTCTTATTTGACCTGTACAAGCAGAAAAATTCTAACAGAAATGAAGGAAAAGCTGCCTTTACTCGTAGAGCAGGGAATGCTTCTGCCAGGAGACACAACAACTATTCCTTTGAACTGGAAGTTAAGGCTTTCCTCCTGGTTATTTTGGACTTCTGATGCCCTGGAGAAACAGGAATAGCTCCTCTTACTATCACTCCTAGTGACCCATTAGGAAAATTTTGCTTCCTGTTCCCGCAAGCCTGTATTCTACTGGCTTAGAAGTTTTGAGTCCAGAGCAGGGAATGCTTCTGCCAGAAGACACAGCAACTATTCCTTTGAACTGGAAGCTAAGGGTTCCTCCTGGTTATTTTGGACTTCTGATGCCCTTGAGCCAATAGGCTAAGAAAGGAATAACAGTGTTATGAGGGGTGATTGACCCAGACCACCAAGGAGAAATTGGACTGGTTCTCCACAATAGTGGTAAGGAAGAGTATGTCCGGAGTGCAGAAGATCCACTAGGGCGTCTCTTGGTATTACCATGTCCTGTGATTAAGGTCAATGGGAATTTACAGCAACCCAACACAGGAAAGACAGTAAATCCAGATCCTTCAGGAATGAAGGTATGGATAACCCCTCCAGGTAAAGAGCCAAGACCTGCAGAAGTACTTGCTGAAGGTGGAGGAAATACAGATTGGGTAGTAGAAGAAGGCAGTTATAAATACCACCTAAGGCCACGTAACCAGTTACAGAAATGAGGATTATAATTGCCATGAGTGCTTCTGGTCTAGACTGTAAGAATAAACTTGTGCATGTGCACATACTCTTAAGAAGATATTTATATAATGTAATATAATGTTAATCTTTAGTTATGAGATGAAATGCTGTAATCTACAATGATTATTGTGTTATGGGACACTAAGACTAAGCATTTCTCAAAGGGCATTGTCATTGATCTTGTGAAAAATATAATGCGTGTGCGGATGTACGGTGGATAGCTATATTATGTTAGGCGGAACTATGAATCTTACTGTTTATTTGGAGAATTTTTAATGGCCCTAAGGAATGTGATTTGGTGTCAAGTTGACAAGGGGTGGACTTGTGATAGTTAAGCCTGGATGTCAACTTGACACACAGGGTTTTTAACTAAGCTGGGCTGAGACCACCTCTGGAAAAGGATCAACTGAAACTACTTGAAAGGATAGTACACACCCTAGATCCTATCAGAACTCCAAAGCTCTCAAAGGATTCTCCCAATACTGCATCATATAAAAAGGAGCCACCAAGGAGAACAGATCCCTTCTTGCAGCTGTGCTAGGAATCGTTCTTCCTTCCGGCCGCCCGGTTCCTTCAACCTTCCAAGACTCCAGGAGTTCTCCAGCCTTCAGCCAGCACCTACTTGACTACCGAACTGAGCAACTAGCTGTTGGCAGCCATCGTTGGAACTACCTCAGTTACTGACAGCCTTCGTTGTCTGTAAGCCAACTCAATAAATTTCCTACATATATATATATATATATATATATATATATATATATATGCGTTCTGTGAATTTCTGTGACTCTAGAGAACCCTAACTAATACAAATGGTTTAATCCTGTGTGGATCTTGCATGTTCAATTTATCTGTTTTGTCTCTTTTAGATGGACCTTGAAGTAATAAAGCCATCTATAAAAGACCTCTAGACCATCCCAGCATTTCATAAATGAGGACATCAGACTACTCTTACTTCCTTCACCCCAACTCAGCAGGAAGCAACCAGGGCAGTCCATCACCTTTTATCCCCCATGGCAGTCTGAGTCCTCAAATAGGTTTATGGGAGAATGAGGCAGGATTAGAGTAGCTATGCTGGATGGGTTCTCCCAAGATCTTTGGAATTCTGGAAGGTCATCCCTCACTGTTGGAATCAACCCTAAAGGAACACTCCTGCTGAGGGACTGACTCCTCCCAAAGACAAAATGGCCATTTCCCCTATTAAAAGGATTGTAGAAAGGAGCTCTCCATATCAAACAACTTGACATCTAGCCCACATGGCCCCAAGAGCAACTAACTGGGTTGGGCCCCAGTGGGTATTAACCAATGGGAAAAGGCCAGTTTCCCAGGCCTTGTTCTAAGTGTATAAATGCCTGGCCCTGGCAGCCATCTTTGGCTCCCCAGCCCCTCATGGCACTCCAGTTGCAATGGGTTCTTTTCCAGCTGCCTGCTTCTCGTGGAGGTGCCTTAGCTCCTCATGGCACTCCATTTCTGAGTCTATGAGTTCCAACCTTTCTCTTCTCTAATAAACTCTACCTTAATCCTCTACATGTGTTCCTGGTTTCAATCTTTGACTCCAGAACACAAGAACCCTATGACATTGGGACTTGGGACGGTTGAGACCATTTCCCTGCAACACTTCAGTATTGAATTCTATTTTAGAATATTTCAGCCATCAGTTATCTTATTGGCTATTAATGCCTATTTTGTAAAGCACCTTGCTATGTTAGCTCAGGCAGTCCACAAATTTTGAGCTCCTCCTTTTTCTTCCTTCTGAGTCCCTGAGGTTATGGACATATATTACCTACCATGCCTGGCTATCATGTGTGTGTGTGTGTGTGTGTGTGTGTGTGGTGTGTGTGTGCATATGCATGTTGAAAAGTTCTTCTAAATAACTGGTGTTTGAAAATAATAATATTTTGAATGCATTTTATCACAGCAATGAGAAGCTGACTTTGATACCATCTTGTCATGAGCAAGTAGAAGGTAATCTCAGGCTGGAGTGGTTTGGGAGGGAACCAGTGGGAGCTACGACCATGATCTCATGTTATTCATTCGTCTTCACTGTGTGCTTCAGGTTATTAAGTTCTGGGAAGCAAAGTGTTTCAAACAAAGAAACAGAGGGAGAAGAAAGAGTTGTATACTCTTGCTCTTGGAATTATCAAGCAAAGACCTATGGGGAAAGGGCATGCTTGGAAAATATGGTTGAAATTCAAATTAAAATGTTCTTCAAGTGAAAGATAAACTATGGTCTATCTACACAATGGATAACCAAAAAGATATAAAACTATTAACAGTTGTGAAAATGTAGCTAAATCCCAAAAAAGTATGCTGAATAAAATATGAAATCTCAAAAAGTTACATGATGTACTGTGCCATTTATATGCTATTTCAGAAAGAGAAGCCATGAATGCTAGGGGCAAATTGGAAGCTGATAGGAGATGAGTGTTGGGAAGTTTTGACCTAAGTAGAATTTGGTTGGTTGAAAAGCCTAATTATGTTATGAAAATGTCTGTATTTGCTGAAACTCATAGAATTGCACCACCAATTATCTATATGCACTGCACATATAGGAACGATTTACATACAAATACACTGTACACACAACCATATGTAGTACAAACACACATTCATTCATTGCACACCCAACACATACAAACACACACATATTCACATTATATATACATACATACACCATACTCTGTACAAATATACATGGCACATACAAACATGTACACACATATATCCATGCATACAAGCAAGCATGATACACTGTCATGGTTTTGAAATGTGTCCCCCACAGTCTCATGTGTTTGGCAAGGTCATGGCACCTTGAGAGGTGGAGCCTTGCAGAAGGACAGTCACAAGGGGTGGGCCTTGAGGTGGATTAGTCCCACCCCTACCTGCAGGAAAAGTCTGCCTTTGCTGCAATTAGTCTGTTAGCTCTCAGCTTCCAAGATATCTGCAGTGACTTAGCCTCTTCCAGTTTTGGCCAGCAGCATGCCCACCCTGTGCTTTGAGAGACTATACCTTCTCTCTGGAACTGTAAGCTAAATAAACCTCCCTTTCTCCCTTAAGTTGCTTGACATTGGGTGCTCTCTCACAGCAATAGTTAAGAGTAACTATTACATACACACACCACAAACAGACACTCACACTGAAGGTTGTACTCTTACTTCACACCTGAACTCACACACATGAAGGCACACCACACAACACACACCACATACAAACAACACAAATATCCACACACCTTCACATATACATACTATACAAACACCTACACACACACATGCAGTATATACATGCATAACACCTACACACATATACCAACACACACACACAACACACAAAACAAACAAAAAAGAACTGCATGCACACAAAAGTAGTTTCATAGTATAGTCATTTACCTCAGATAAATGAATTTGAACTCTTGCCCAAATGATTGCAAAATCATGAAGGAGAATGAAGAAAAAGAAAGCTATTATATATTTCATTGACACGAACTAATTTTTTCAAAATCCATGCATAT
This sequence comes from Typhlomys cinereus, assembly GCA_023101885.1. Classification (NCBI taxonomy): domain Eukaryota; kingdom Metazoa; phylum Chordata; class Mammalia; order Rodentia; family Platacanthomyidae; genus Typhlomys; species Typhlomys cinereus. Next base: position 266,667 of record JALPQD010000346.1, on the reverse strand, counting down.
CATATGATGCATGATATATGCATACATTTTCTATTAATAAAATCAGAATAATTATTAGCATATGGCACCTCAAATTTTTATCATTTCTTTGAGTTGAAGTAATAAGTTTCTTTTCTGTTCTTAAATAACTAGATGAGTCTCTGGGTCAGGTTTTCATTGCTCTGAGAAAATACCTGAATGAATGAAAGAGGAAAGATTTATTTGTTGGCTCATGGTTTCAAAAGGTTTTAGTTCATGATTGGTTGGTTCCATTGTTTTGAAACTGAGGTGGGGTAGAATAACATAATAATAGGAGGTCATGACAAAGGAGCTGATGAATCCATCACGTAATCACCCATTCACCCATTCCTGCAATCAAACATAATCTAAAGAAAGTTCATCAGATCTTTGATTCTATTGTTACTGGGTAAATTCATGACAAAATGATTAAGGGAACAAGGGGTTTTATTTTGGCTTATGATTCTTAGTTATAGTTTCTTGTCTAGCTCGGTGGGAGAGCTTATACCAACACCAGAAGCTGAAGGAACTGACCACATCATAACGACATGACTTCTGAGTGAGAGGGATACTCTTTACTTGTCAGTCCCAGCATGTATGGCCAAATGTAATGAAGGATGCCAACTTCTTTAATGGAAGGTGCAAGGACCCCAGCGGCATTCCCTCCATTTTATCTACCTATCCAAGGTACCCTAGTCATACCCACCATGGTCTGGACCCTCCCATCAATCATAGAATCTCCTGAAGGCTTGCCTAGGGCTTAAGCAAGTACAAATTCTTCTCAGTTTGTTCCCAGATTCCCAGCCTTCAATTGTCAAGTTGACAAAGGGTATCTGATTATGTGTTGCAGTCAGCCTGCAACATGGCTGATAAATGACAGTCAAACAGCTTAAGGGAACAAGGGGTTTATTTCCTATGATAGTCTGGTTACAGTTCTCAGTCCAGCTTGACGGGAGAGCACGCACCAACACCAGGGCCGAGGGAACTGGCCACACCATCACTGCATAATAGCTGAGAAATGGACAGTGCTTACTTGCCAGACCAGCATGTCTGGCCAAGTGAACAGAAGGATGCCAACTCTCTCAACCAGCTCTCTATGATTTATCCAGGGCCTAATCCCACCCAGCATGGGCTGGGTCTTTCTCCATCAGCTAGACCATCTCCTTCAGGTTTGCTCTTGGCTTAACTCAACCATCAACTCTCTACAACTGTGCCCAGAGCTCAAACCCTCAAGAGTCAAGTTGACACCTGTGCTTAACTATGACACTTCACCCCTTGTCAACTTGACACAAAAACAATAGCACTTTTAAACTGTAACCTTTCCTTGTCCCCACAGACGTTAAAATATAAATACATTCCATGGACAAATATAAATGTTCTCATTAAAACTTCACTTCCAACATTTTAAAAATTGAAGCTCAGGGAAATTTGTGGGAAGAGGGGGTGGTAAGATTGTAAGAGCACAAGGATGGGAGGAGTAATGATATGCGAGATACTCTACACAAGTTAGGGCCGAAGCAATCATAATTGGACTTTGCATGCCCTGCGCAATGTCCAACACACTACTGACCTCACAAAGTCTAGCATGGACTACAGGCACTAGGATCCTTGGAGGCTAAGGATTGACAGGCACAGTAGTGTTCCTATGCTTAAGGGAACACAGGAAAGGGTTCTGGTAAATGCCGCTGGGTCCTTGCAACCTCGTCGAGAGGAGGACCCAGAGGAGAGTTGGCATGCACATTAAAGGATGCTCCGGGGATGGGAGAGGCAGGCACTGGGGAATAGGAAGGCAGGGGGGGAGGGAAGGGGGAGCAGGGGGTTCGGGAGGAGGTGGAGGGAGGGAGGGGACCTGTGTACCTGTTAAGTTCGTATGAGCGGAAATAAAAAAAAAAAAGTAGAAAAAAAAAGAAAAACATGAAAAAATTCAAAGCTTTTTAACTTAAAAGGGTATTAAATTAGAATAAGTTAAGTACTTTAAACAAATAAAACATTAAAACAGAAGGATCTTCATACAGTAAGAAACATTTAAATTAAGATCAAAGTCCAGTAAATTACTGCATCCTGTATATCAATGTCCATCTTCTGTTGCTCATCATGTAATCATGGTGATTCAAAGATTTCAGGAATTTTCATCCCTGTTTACAGCTCAAAATTGTAAAGCAGAGTTCCTTTGAACCAAGCTGAATCTCCACTTGCAGCAGTCCTCAGCATACATCCCACAGTTCTGGCATCTCTAACACTCTGAGTTCGCCTCTGCAGCTATAAGCTTTCACCTTCTCTTGCAGGACTCTACACCTACCACTCAGTGCCAAGCTTTTGCTGCTTTCCATGAACCCCCTCAAACCATTCACCAAAACCAGTACCACCTGGGGGATGCTGCCAGTCTCTGAAGAGAGTTTGAAAGGTAGCTTAGCCACATGAGCCACAGCTATACCAGGTTTTAGGGGCTGATGCTGGAAAAGCCTCTTTTAGGCAGCCAAAAATCCAAAGGGAAGAACAGCTTTAACTTGGGCTTTTAGCCCCTGAAGGAATTTGAGTTTTCAAACCACGAACTTGCCATACAGTGGTTTCACGTCTTCCACTGTCTCAGTGCAAGTCACTAGGTTTTCCTTCACTGATACTCATTTCTCCAACAGCAGCGGATATTCTGCTGCCTGCCCTTTGCACATCCAAACCTTTAATCCTGCCAACACAGCTCTCCTCTGTCAAGCAAACCAGTCCATCATCTTCAAATTCAGCTTTACCAAAGTCTTTGTCCCCCTCAGCACAAAGTGGGCCCAAACAATTTCTCTCAGCAATTGGCCCACTAAACTCTGAATAATGGTATTTGTAAATCCACAAAGTGAAAATTCTCAAGCATTTCCAATGTTGTCCAGCAGAATCGTTCAAAAGCCATAGTCAGATTTATCAGCAACACTCCATTCCTGGTGCCAAATTCTGTTGCAGTCAGCCTGCAACATTGTTGATAAATGACGATCAAACAGCTTAAGGGAACAAGGGGTTTATTTCCTTACAATAGTCTGGTTACAGTTCTCAGTCCAGCTTGATGGGAGAGCATGCACCAACACCAGGGCTGAGGGAACTAACCACACCATCACTGCATAACAAGCCTGAGAGATGGACAATCCTTACTTGCCAGACCAGCACGTCTGGCCAAGTGAATAGAAGGATGCCAACTCTCTCAACCAGCTCTCTGTGATTTATCCAGGGCCTAATCCCATCCAGCATGGGCTGGGTCTTCCCAGCTAGACAATCTCCTTCAGGTTCACTCTGGGATTAACTCAACCATCAGCTCTCTACAACTGTGCCCAGAGCTCAAGCCCTAAATAGTCAGTTGACACCTGTGCTTAACTATGACACTATGAAAGCAAGTTTACCAGGGCCACCTAGGGAATGAATGAGTGTGAGACTTGCCTCTTCCAAACACAGGTGTTTATAGCAGGACAACTAATTCTGATCTTGTATTTTCCTTGTAGTCCGAATTACTACTGAGCAAACTTTTTGGGCAGTCATTGCACAAATAGGCTTCTGATATGCTGTAAGTATTCCTGATTTATTCTGCTGGCAGTCTCCTCTCCCTTCCAATATTCACATGCAACTTATAAATGTCTTTACTTTTCCCAGATGCTTGCTGGTTATTCCAGGATGCTGGTGGGAAACCTAACCATCTTATTCTTTTGTTTCTGTTATGCTTCTGGTGTCATAGATCTTAGAAGTGTGAGAAGTATGAGGAAATCCACCAGCGTTACTCAGCTTCTGACATGTGCTGGGGACTGAGCTCGAATGAGCCTCTCTGCTCTCTACTTCAAGCTCTCAAACATCCTGGAGAACATAAGTGCTTCTATTTTAAAGCTGAAGGAACAGATGCTCAGAGAAGTACTTGTCACTGCCAGCAGGTACAATATCAGGATTTGGTTCCAGATCCATTCTGTTCTCTTCTTTCTTCCTTTCTTCCTTTCTTCTTTTCTTCCTTCCTTTCTTCCCTCGCTTCCTCCCTCCTTTCTTTTTCTTTCTTTCTTTCTTTCTTTCTTTCTTCTTTCTTTCTTCTTTCTTTCTTTCTTTCTTTCTTTTCTTTCTTTCTTTCTTTCTTTTTCTTTCTTTCTTTCTTTCTTTCTTTCTTTTCTTTCTTTCTTCTGTCTTTCTTTCTGTCTTTTTCATTTCTCTCTTTTTTCATTTCTGTCTTTTTCATTCTGTTTCTTTCCTCTGAGCACAAGCAAGTCTATGTGTATGTGTTTTGCATGTGTGTGGGTATACATGCCTATGGGCATGTTTACAGAGTGCATTTCATATGTGTTCGTCTTCATACCCAAGAGTGGTGTTGTAGTTAGCCTGCATTATTGCTCATCATGTAGTTATGGTGGTTCAAAGATTCTGAGCAATACAGCCCTTCTTCACAGCTCTAAGTTGCACAACATTTCTCTGGACCAGATTGACTCTCCCACTCACAGCCATCCTCAGCACCATCCCATGGCAAATGCCACATTGGCTCTGGCATCTCTCCAAAATCTTCACTTCTCATTGGAAAACACAGGCTTCAACTTCACAGCACCAAATACCCTTCCTAGACCTCTCTGAAGGTTTTCCTGCCACACACTGCCTAGGTCCTCTATATTCTCTGAAACCTTGGAGGGGGATCCGTGACAGTTCCTCTTGCATGCCTCCAAAACCAGAACCATGTGGATGACATTGCTAATTTCTGCCACAACCTCCAAGTGGAGATTATCTCCTTTGGAACCACCGCTGATTCAGCTTCTCTGTGCTGATTCTCAAGAGAATCTCTACGCTGGGCAGAATCCGCTACAAGCATGCTCTAACATACTTCTTCTTCTTCTTTTTTTCAATGAAGTTTCTAGAGTGAGTTCATATCCAGGGGGAGAGGGGTGGAGGATGAGAGAGGTGGAGGATGAGAGAACAAGACCCTGTCCTGGTGCTGCGTGCTGTGTGGTTCCCTGGAGTCTTCGGCCTTTAGCAATCCAGCAACCCTTCCCCAGTGCCCATCCTGACTCTGCTACTCCCTAGTTCGCCTATGACCTAAGCAGAGCCTCTTGCTTTCAGATGCAGCCGTAAACTGAGACCACCACATCCATCTTCATGACTTCTAGGTTTTCAACACTAGAGCTCCTAAAAGTTGCTCAGTCAACAGCTTCCTCTTTCCCTAGGCTTTCCCCAAGTTTCAGGGTACGAAGGTTATGGAGTGTTAAGGGGAGAGTCCAATTTGCACCCAGTGGTGAGATGAGATGGGAAGGCAGGTAAGAGAGGCCTGAGGCTGAACTATTCCCTGCTTGCTACCTCTTCCTTTGGCACCCAGACTGGGCAGGTGCCCCTAACCCAAGGCCTCCCTCTGGCTAATCATTCCCCTGCCCCGGGAAAGGCCCTGCCAAGCAGGCTAGACCCCTGACATCTGAGGCCCACTGTCTGGTTCAGGCCCTGCCCTGTCTAGGTTGAGTTCAGACTTCCTTGGACCCGTGGACTTCTTGAGGGAGGAAAGCAGGGGTTCTTGGTACCCAAGTCGGTTCCTCAGATTTACCCACAATTCTCTGCACAATGTGAGGATGGGAAACAGCTCACATAGTTTACAAAGGCAAACTGCCCCTTGGGTTGTATGATTCAATGGCCTCTCCGGGATTGCCAGAAAGGATGTCCTCTGCTTCCTCGGACTCCCCAAGACCCCTTCATACAGAAGCCTCAGAGTTCTGGGCTCCAAGGATCCAGATACCACAAAACAATTCTGGCTTCACGGGAGCTGACTCCTTATCCAGAAAATAAGTGCTAAGCAGTCAGAAAGAAAAACATCCTGGGATAGAGAGGTAACTAAGTGGTAGAGAGCTTGCTTAGCGTGCACAAGGCCCTGGGTTTGAATCCTAGCATAACCCAAATAAATGAACATTTTTCTCAAGCTATGGTAACTCCCAGCTCAACATCCTCACCTGGGCCCCTTGACTCCTTTGGTTGGACTTTTCTGTGTGGCTAGAGTATAATGTCTGAGTCCCAAGGTTAAAGACAGGTGGTGAATACCTCGGGGGCTTGTTTTGTCTTGTCTTAAGACAGAGTCTCCTGTAGTGTAGATTGATCTCACTTGCTTTATAGCAAGAAAGACCTTGAACTGGGATCATAGACTATGCAGTGCTGGGAACAGAACCCAGGACTCTATGCATGCTAGCCAAGCACCCTACAATATATCTCCAACCTTTCCTTATTTGTTTCCATTTTGAGATGGGAGAGATCTTGGACTTGGGAGGCGATGACTATGTATTCACAGGATCTTTCCGCAATGTTAGGAATGGCTGGTTTCTCTTGGGAGCAGGAGACAAAACTCTGGGACCTACTTGCTGCTTCCAACAGCTCTGCCGCTTCTTTCCCTTCCACAGGAAGCCTACTGTGCCTACGCCATCATTATCATGGCGCTCTTCTGGTGCACCGAGGCTCTGCCCCTGGCTGTCACCGCCTTCCTGCCCATCATCCTGTTCCCCCTCATGGGCATCATGGATGCTGCTGATGTAAGCGCACCATAGGAAGAAGGGCGGTGGGGAGGGTGGCAGGGAGGGTGGCAGGGCCTTCCCTGGAAGGGAGGAAGAGTGCATGGAGAGGTCAAAGGACAGAGGAGGTGTGCCTGACTTGAGAGTTCATTCCCAGGAAGAGTGATTAGCTTACCCGGGAAGTGCAAGGTCTGCAACAGGAGGGGGACTTTGAAAACCAGCTAAAGAGCTCACATGCCAGTAGCTTCTGGTGGCACGTGCCTGTAAGCACAGCACTTGGGAAGCTAAAATGGCATAAGTTCAAGGCCAGCCTGGGTTACGGAGAAAGACCCTGTCTCAAAACAAAGCGAAGTAAAACAAGAAGGTCAGAGAGTTGCTCAGCAGCCTGCAAACCAGTTGACTTGAGTTTGATCCCCAGAAGCCCAGAGAACTGATTTATGAAAGTTGTCCTCTGACCTTTACTCACCCACCATAGCAGGTATTTCCATGAGTTTGGTTCCGACATGTCCTTTGAGTACTAAGATCTCAGAATACAGAATACTGAAGCATCTTATGCAAAAATACATAGTATCTACATATAGCCCCAAAAATCCTCCTTGTATTTTACATCACCCCTCTATGGCTTGTTATATCTCTTACAAGTCAATCCCCATATTGTATAGAAAAGAACGAGGGAAGCATCTGTACATGCTCACTGTAGATGCAATTCTTTTCTATCCAAGATTCGCTGCATTCACAGACGCAGACCCCACGGACACAAACCTCACAGAGGACTGGCTACAATTTTAAAAATATTTTACTCATTTATTTTGAGAAAGGGGGAGATTTAGGAGGCCGGAGGACAATTTTCAGAAGTCTATTCTCTCCTTCTACCTTGTGGGGTCTGGGCATCAATCTAAGATTGTTCACTGACACCTTTACCCAATGAGCTCTGCTGGCCCTCGATTCTAAAGCTTCTCATGTGGTGACTTTCAGACGTGAACGAGCACCGGCATCATCTGGAGGGAGGGGTGAAACACAGACAGACAGACAGATCCGCTCCTGAGGCCCTGACTCGGTAGATCTGAAATGGGGTTTCTTCTCCTCTTTCTTCTTTTCCTCATTCTTCCTTTCAAGACAGTAACTTGCTGTGTAGTCCAGGCTAGTCTTAAAGTCTCAATCTTCCTGCTTCGACTTCTCCAGTGCTGGACTCTCAAATGGTACTCTACCAATAGATGAACACTTCATTCTACTGAGCTTCAAGTGATGGTGATGATACTGGGCCCAGGGACGATAGTTACTTTCTATAAAAAGCAGGAAATGATCTCCCAGTTTGCAGCTTGAAGCTGAAAGAAAAGAAGACTATTGTCTCCTGGTCATCCTAAGGGGATGAATGAGCTTGGCTAGAGCAGGGAATTGCCCAAAGGCCATTTTCATTTGGTCCCAATGACCCTACGTGAATACCAATTTGTGGGGATGTTTTGACTCTACCCCATAAGCTTAGTGGCACCAGGAGAGAACCCCCAGAGTCTCAGCCACCTTCCTGCCCACCAGGTCTGCATTGAGTACTTCAAGGATACCAACATCCTATTCGTTGGGGGGCTGATGGTGGCCATCACTGTGGAGTACTGGAACCTACACAAGCGCATCGCCCTCCGAGTGCTCCTCATCATTGGGGTGCGGCCTGCCCTGTGAGTCCTGTGAGCTGGGGTAGCAGAACTTGGGAGTGAGTGGCACATCCCATGCCTGGAAAGCAACTAGAGTGACAGAATGTCTGTCTGTCCATCCCTAGGCTGATCCTGGGCTTCATGTTGGTCACAGCCTTCCTGTCCATGTGGATCAGCAACACGGCCACGACAGCCATGATGGTGCCCATTGCACACGCAGTGCTGGAGCAGCTGCACGGCACGCAGCAGGATGTAGAGGAAGGCAATGAGAACCCAGCCTTTGAGCTCCAGGAAACCAGTCCTCAGAAGGAGGTGACCAAGCTTGGTGAGAGAGATGAGACCAACCCTGCTCCAAACCCCTTGGTGCTTGGGGGAAAGTCGGCTGTGCCTTCCATTCCCAAGGGAGCTCATCTTGAAGCCCATGGGGAGAGGGAGAGATGTGGCCAGCTTGTCTTAGGTTGCCGGGACCTGCCTGGTTTTAAAATGCAAGATCAAGGCTGGTGAGAGCACTCAGAGGTGACAGGGCTTGCTGCAAAAGCTGACAGCCTGAATTCCATTAAAAAAAAAAAAAAAACCCATGTATCTATATGCTGGGAACAAGGTTCAGTGGTGGTAAAAAGCACTTACTCAGTTTGTGGAGGTTCTGGGTTCCATCCTCAGTGGTAACAAGAAGAATAATAATAACAAAATTGCCAGGACTTACATGCTAGGAATTTCTTCAAACCTGTCATCCAAGAGACTTTGATAGGATGTGAGCTAAGAGCCTAGGTAGACAGGTAGGGCTCTGGGCTCCATTCTTCCTGCCTAATCTAGATAATCCTCTTCCATCTCCCAAGAGAATTTGCATCATATAGTGTCTGAGGATCCTCCGAGCCCCAAGTCTCTAGAGAATGATAGGCACCCACACATACTTGGGTACAACCTCTGTCCCCCTCACAGTCCTGCCACATTCCCTAGTGCTAGCCTTCTGCCTGTCCCCACCTGAGCTCTCCCTTGTTCCCAGATAATGGACCGGTCACACCTGCTTCTTCAGAGCTGAAGGAACAGAAGAGCCAGGAGCAACTCCGATTCAGTCAGGGCATGAGCCTGTGTGTCTGCTACTCGGCCAGCATTGGGGGAATCGCCACACTGACAGGCACCACACCCAACCTTGTGCTGCAAGGCCAGGTCAACTCGTAAGTGATGGACGGCGGAGAACGTGATGGGTGAAGTCAGGGTACTGTGTGATTGATGGGGGAATGGAAAGTGAGGCATGTTGCTGGGGCAATGTCACAAAATAGCCTGTGTCCTTTTCATCAGGCTTTTTCCCCAAAATGGCAACGTGGTGAACTTTGCTTCCTGGTTCGGCTTTGCCTTTCCCACCATGGTCATCTTACTGCTGCTGGCTTGGGTTTGGCTGCAAGTCCTCTTTCTAGGTTTCAAGTAAGTGTGTCCTCATCACCGGGAGCTTCCGGTTGGGTTCAGATGTGGGAAAGAGCCATGCTATGAGGAGTCCTCTCTTTGTTTGGTGCTTGGCCTTCCTCCCAAGGCCTCTCTTGGTGCCTGGCCTCCCACGTGAGGAGAATTACTGGGTAGAGAACATTACCCTGTTAGCAGATGAGCAAACCGAACCTGGAGGAATGGTGAGTGCTGGGATTGAAAACCATGTTGTGCATGCGTGTGTGTGTGTGTGTGTGTGTGTTTGTGTGTGTGTGTGTGTGTGTGTGTGTTGTATATATGTGTATGTGTCCAAGTATGTGCATATGTGTGCTCAGGTGAACAAGTGCATGCATCTATGAGTGTGTGAAGGCCAGAGGTTGACATCAGGTTTCTTCATCGAACCACTCTTCACCTTTTTTTTTTTTATAAAACAATCTTTTTTAAACATTTATTTATGTTGTGAGTATGCACCACAACTCATGTGTGGAAGTCAGAGGACAGCTTGTGGGAGTCTGTTCCTTCATTCCACCATGTGGGTTCTGGGGATCCAACTCGGGTTATCAGGGTTGGTAATAAGCACCTTTTGCCTATTGAGCCCTCTAATGTCCCTCCATCTTTGTGTGTGTGTGTGTGTGTGTGTGTGTGTGTGTGTGTGTGTGATAGAATCTTCCACTGAACTTGAGCTCAACGATTAGGTTAGACTGGCTGTCCAGCAAATTCCAGGGATCCTCTTATCTCTATCTCTGAAGTAGTGGGATTATAGGCGTGAACTGCCATTCCCAGCTTTTTACATAAGTGGTGGCAACCCAAACTCAAGTCCTCATACCTACACTAAATCTATATCTCCTGATGCCCAGGCCCCTTCCATAGTGTCCCACAGTCCATGGGCACAGTCCATTAGCTAAGAATTTGAAGTATTCCTTCTGCACACCTGACCATGTGCTGGGCACTGAGAATCCTGGAAGACTTTAGGCAAAGTCATTGTCCGATATCTGAGGTGGTGGTATCTACACTGACTCTTGCACACCTGGAGGTCAGTCAAGTAGAGAAGGGGGGGGAAAGCATCTAGGTAGTAAAACAGAAACAAAGCACACACAAAGGGAGAGAGACCAGAGTGCATATTGGGGATGCCATTTGGGTGGGGGGGGTGCGCTAAAACAATAAAGAGGAAAAGGGGGTGTCAGAGAGGCATCCAGGAAATGATCAGAGAGGTTGTCCTGTGTCAGATGAAGTGTTGGGCAAGGATGAGTAGATAGATTTCATTCCTACTTGTCACCCTGAGTTACCCATCTGTCACAGTTTGGAGCTCTGTGTTGTTAAGTCATTGAAGATAGCACGTACTTATAATCTCAGCACTTGGGAGGCTGAAGCAGGATGATCGTAAGTTCAAGGCCAGTCTGGTTTACTTAGTAAGACCCTGTCATATGTGTATGTATGTTTATATAAAATAAGTTTATATTTATATGTAATATATACTTATATATCATATAAAATAAATAAAACAGTTAAAGGGAGACCCTGCAAAAGTTCAGTTGAAATCAAATCATGGTTTGAAAGGTGAGGAGTCTCCCACAGGCTCATGTGTTTGCATCCTTAATTGATATTTGGGAAGGTCTCGTCAACTTTAGGAGGTGGAGCCTTGCTGGAGAAAGGCACATCACAGGGGGTAGGTCTTGAGGTTGGAGGTTGGGTAGTCCCTCCCTGCTCCTGCTGGGAGTCTTCTCCTGCAGTTGCAGTTTGCTGTCTCTGCTTCCATGATGTCTGCAGTGACCTAAGCCTCCTCCAGCTTCTGCCAACCAGTCATGCCTTTCCCATCCTAGTAGACTACGTCTCCCCTCTGGAACTATAAACCAAATAAATCTCCCTTTTCTTCCTTAAGTTGCTTGAGTCATGAGTATTGTCTCAGCACCAGAAAGAGTAACCACCACCATGATCGATTAGTGACTGCTGTGCATGCAGCCCAGCAGGGTGGTGGTGTGCGTTACTGTGGGATGGGTCATTTTTATTCGACCAGCCTTCCCAGGAAGAAGGGACCCATCATAAATTAACCATACTTTGGGCAAATCACTTGGGCAGATGCAAGGAGATTGGAGATTAAGGCCAGGGGCAAGACGGTACTCAAAGAAATCAACACACTGCTGGACACTGTAGGGTGTCAAAGAAATGGGAAGCGTAGTTTTTGCCCTTGAGGAACTCACAGGCCAGCTGGGATGAGATTTACTAAGCTAAAAGTCAAACATCAGCATGAGTTAAGGAAGCAAACACAGTTCCCTGAGTCACTGAGAACCGTGTAGCATGGATGAGATCGGACAGGCAGGAGGGAAAGGAAGGGCTTCTGGAAAGCTCCTGAAGAAAGGAACTGAAAATCAGGACTTAGAGAAAGCTCAGGATCTGGGCCACTAGTCCACCTCACCCTAAGCAGGAGAGGTCTCAGCACAAGAGACCCCTTTGAGGTCCTTATCAACAGGACAGATGGCACAGGGCCAACCCAGGCTTCCTTTGCTGAACAAGAACCACGATTCTAAATGAGGCTTGGTTTGTACACACCTGTACTCCCAGCACCCAGGAAGCTAAAGCAGGAGGATCAAGAGATGGAGGCCAACCTGTGTCTTAAAAGGGACGTGGTGCAGGGGGGAGGGGGAGGTTGGCAGTGAAATGTCTCAGCAGTGACTGGCACTTGCCATACAAACCTGACCACCTAAGTTCAACCCCCAGAATCCACATGAAGATGCAAAGAAAGAACTGACTACATGAAGTTGTCATCTGACCTCCACGCACAAGCTGTGCCAACAAATACATGTCCCCACACATGTGCCCACACATACATACCATAAACATGCACCCACACATAATTTAAAAAAAAAAAAGAGGAGGTGATTCGGCTTAGCAGGCAAAGCGCATGCTCACAAACCTGGCAACCTGAGTTTGATCCCTGGAAGCCTGCATGGTGGAAGAAGAGAACTGACTTCTGAAAGTCGTCCTCTGACTTCTACCTGTGCATTATAGCATGCAGGCGTGCACTTCATCTCTCTCTCTATATATATTTTTTTCTCTTCCCTCTTTTTTTTCTTCTTTCTCAAATAAATGAATAACATTTTTAAAGGAGGGCTAGGGATATAAGTCGACGGGTAGAGAACTTGCGTGGCATGCATGCAGCCCTAGGTTCCATTTGCAGCCCCACATAATCCAGGTATGGTGGTACTTGCCTGTAATCCCAGCACTTGGGAGGTGGGAACAGGAGGTGGGAACAGGAAGATCAGGAGTTCAAGGTTATCCTCAATGATGCCCTTCTGGGTCCTGGACTCATAACAGAGCCAAGGCCTTATGGCCTGAGCCTGTGATGACTTCTGTTGAGCGCTCTGCACCTCAGGGGCCCTCAGGACACCCTGACCCCTCCCTGGCGCAGCTCCCTCACACATTGCCCCTGCCCTCTGCCTACAGCTTCCGGAAGAACTTTGGCATTGGGGAAGGGGAGAAAGAGCGAAAGCGGGCAGCCTTCCAGGTTATCCAGGCTCAGCACAAGATGCTCGGCCCCATGAGCTTTGCAGAGAAGGCTGTCACCGTCCTCTTCATCACCTTGGTGGTGCTGTGGTTCACCCGGGAGCCGGGTTTCTTTGAAGGCTGGGGTAACGTGGCTTTTTCCAACGAAAAGGGGCAAAGGTGAGAGGTGCCAGAATGGGAAGCCAGAGGCCTAGACTCTGTGCTGGGGGGAGGGGGAGAGGAGGGAAGAATCCTGGGGTCCTGAGTGCACGTTAGGAAGCCTCCCTTGGGAGCCCTCACCAGACATGTTGGAGGGAAGGACTCCTCTCCGTCGTCCCTCCACCCTGCAGTCCCAGCCGCCCCGAGCCACTAAGGCTGCCCTCACTGACCCTCCCACAGCATGGCATCCGATGGGACAGTGGCCATCTTCATCAGTATGATTCTGTTCATCATGCCTTCCAAGATCCCAGGCCTGACACAGGACCCAGGTAAGGTAACCTCGCGCTCGGACAGGAAGGGTCCTGGCTGCTCCTGCGCTCCCCCTCCCCCCTCCCAGGAATGTAGCTTATTGTTTTTGACCATGCGTGGCAAGGATCCATGAGGCCTAAAAGGTTGAGATGAACTGCCAAGGGCACAGGGACTCGGGGACAAAGTCGGGACACCATACAAACTACCTGTGTTAAGTTCTGACAGGGGCCCATTCAGGGAGGCCCCCAAGTAGAAGGGAGGGAGGCCTGTTGACTTTTGGTGACCGTCCTTCTCTGCTTGGGAATAGACAACCCAGGGAAGCTGAAGGCTCCTCCTGCCCTTCTCACCTGGAAGACAGTGAACGAGAAGATGCCCTGGAATATCGTGTTTTTGCTGGGTGGGGGCTTTGCCCTGGCCAAAGGCAGTGAGGTGAGAGTCTGTCTAAGGGAGACACCAGGATTTCCCCACACCAACCCTAATGACCTCTTCCCAAGGGGGCTTTCAGAGCCAAAAAGAGGACAGACTTCTCGGGGCAAGGCCTGCTCTTGGCATCATAGCCCACCCACACCGAAACAATCCCTCATCCATGAAGCCAGTGTCAAGATGATGCAGTACCTATGGAAACCTCCAGGGGGAGCCACCATCCCAGTCTGTGTGGCTCTAGAGACCAGGGTATCTTTCCCAGAGCCTACACCCAAAAGAGCGAAATCCTTGACACTTGAGTCCTGAGTCTCTGGGTCCCAGCTGAGCTCGGTCACTGCAAGTGATCAGGGATTAATGGAGACTCCCGGATCTGGGACTAGTTCATCCACAGTCTGCCCCAGTACCATACTTGGTGTTGGTGTGAAAGAGACAGAAGCCCAGCTCCTCGGTGCCCCAACAGCATTGCAGATGATCAGTGTCTGACTTCAGAGCTCTTCCAACCCACGAGGACTGCCCATCCTCCTGACAGCCTCTCCCCAGGGTCTTCTTGCTCCTGTTTCCCTCCCTTCCAGAACAAGGACCCCCCCCTGACCCCCAACCTTTGGCTGGGAGAGAGCTCAGGGACTTTCTGAAAAGTCAGGAAGGCAGGGGTAAATGAAGTCGAAGGTTATCACTCCCGCAAGTTCCTGATTTCTCACCAGAGTCTTTTCTCACCCCACCCCTTGTTCAGCAGAGTAGCAGGGGGGTTGGTCCTTAGCTGGGTATTGACTTCCTTTAGAGCTGTTTGACTTGAAGACTACTGAAAATATGGACAGGAACAGGACTTCCTGAGGCCCCAGCAAAAGAGGTAGGGTCCCCCACCCCCCAAGAGTGTGCTTGACATGTGACACCTTCTTCTGTCTTCAGAAATCAGGGCTGTCGGAGTGGCTAGGAGACAAACTGACTCCACTGCAGAGCGTGCCACCTGCAGCTACTGCTGTCATCCTCTGTCTGCTGGTGGCGACTTTCACTGAGTGCACCAGCAATGTGGCCACCACCACGCTCTTCCTGCCCATCCTGGCCTCCATGGTGAGCTCTCCCTGATGCCTCTTTTCAGCAGTCCTCCAGTCTTGTCTGACTCCCAGTTCGATGCTGGGTAGAGTGGTCAGTCTTGCCTCTCCTCTTTTGGATTCTCTCCTCTCTAAGCCTCCCCGTTTTCCAGATCTTGAGCTTTTGAACCTCAAGGTGGTGGCCCCTGAGTCACGCATCCCTGGTGACATCACCCCTTGAGTATCCCAATGGAACTAGCTGGAAACCTCACCCACCTCCCCGCCCCAACCCCTGTTCTGGTCATTCCAGAGGTGATGGGGGTAAAATTGCTCCCTGGAGCGTCCCCAGCCCCTTCCTCCTCAAGTGTGTTCCTGCAGCCTTTGATGACACCTCCCTAGCTCCTTTGAGTTCCGTTTTATGGGCCCCTCCCCTCACTACGCCCCACAGGGCAGGGCTGCACACTCATCCCCTCTGAGAGGTCAAGGGGCCTTTCCCAGGTCACCCAGAGTGCTCTGCACAGGGGATAAGGTTCATGACAAGAGTGTGTGAGGGGGGCAGGGCAGTCCCCCCAAAGAGGGGAAGCAGGAGAATTGGGGCCTGGCTTCCTCCTCCAGATGGGACCAAGATCCGCTCTGCCCACTGTTTCCCTCCAGGCTCAGGCTATCTGCCTGCACCCCCTTTACGTCATGCTCCCCTGCACTCTGGCCGCCTCCCTAGCCTTCATGCTGCCCGTGGCCACCCCACCCAACGCCATAGTCTTCTCCTTTGGGGGCCTCAAAGTGTCTGATATGGTGAGTGACTAAGAGGTCCAAATGCCTCCTCCTCTGCCTACCTGATCTTTCTGCCCCTCTGTGGGTCTCTGCTGGGGGAAGGACCCACAAAGTATCTGTAAGATGTTGAAGTTCTCTGAGCACTGCCCTTGTGGGTGCAGGAGCAGCAAGGGTGGTTGGAACACCTTCTAGTTTAGTACTTAGGGTCGCAAGTGCAGGAAGGGCACATGAACCTGGTCCTGTACCCCATTCAGAAAGAACTCAGAAAACACATCCCAGAGCCCCAGAAATCCATGAGGAGTCCCACTTCCCAATTATCACTGGCAGACAAGTACATAGAAGGATATTGCCTAGAGTTGAAGGTCACACCAAAGACAAGACTTCCCATGGGGAGTTTTTGCTGGCGGGAGAACTGCTGCGTACCCCGGAAAGCTATCAGCCTGTGCTGCTAGGTCTCACTGAGTGTCTCTCCCGCAGGCCCGCACAGGATTCCTGCTCAACATCATTGGAGTGTTGGTTATCACCCTGGCCATCAACAGCTGGAGTATCCCTATCTTCCAGCTGGACACGTTCCCCACTTGGGCTCACTCCAACACAAGCCAGTGTCTTGCCAATCCAACCAATTCCACTATACCGGGTCCCTAAACCCCCCCTCTGTCCCTCCGGGTAAAACCCAGCGGTCTCACTCCACGGAGCCAGAAGAGGGAGCCCTAAGCGGCAACCCTTGCAAGAGCCAGAGGCGGAGAAGATCGCGCACGCGCGATCGTGTGTTCTTGTGTCCGTAAAGGCCGTGTGTGTGTGTGTGTGTGTGTGTGTGTGTGTGTGTGTGTGTGCGCGTGTCCATGTGCACGGACACGCGTGTGTGTGGATGTGGCGTGGCTTCAGGCTGTCTGAAATGGCTGTATGCATGGGTCAGTGCGCGCGTGTGCATCCACAGAAGTACCACCCGCCCTGCGTCTCCCAGCCAGGCTTCCAGACCTTTTTGCACTGTATTTATTGAAACTCGGGGTTGGAGCCCGGCCTCGGGGATGAGGAAGGCTGGATGATGTTCAGTAAAGGCTTTTTTTCGGTAGATTCCCATGTGTTTCCGGGCGCTGGCGCTCGGCTGAAGGTAATGGTCGAACAACTCTGCCGTTCGGAGTGGGCGCAGCCACCCGACCAAGCAGCAGTGACATCACCAGCGGCTAATTGGGAGCTGCCAGTCCCTGCGTGCCTTTGGGAAAACCGGCCTCCCCGTTCCCAGAGCACTCCCTGGACATTTACATAAAACTCTCTGCCCCTGCCAATTCCTCACCGACCCTTCCTCCAGCTGGAAAAACCGGTCCTGCCAGACCAGAGGAGGCAGGCTGACCCATGCCAGGTGCCCAGAAGGATGGACCCTCATCCAAAATGGCAGCCTGCAAGAAGAAGGATGTGGGGTAGACCACACAGAAACAGGCTCAAGCCTGTTAGGCTTCCAGACTCCCTGAGCCAGACAACTTTGGAGGGTTCTGCCTCCTTACCCATCTTTGTCCCTCCTCTGTCACCCCACCTGACACTCTTAAGCTCCAGAGTTTTTGTTTATCAGGCAAGGTGGGAGATGGGTGAGGAAGGATGATACTACAGCACCACTCATACCTGGATCAGCCTGGCTGAAAGTCCATCTGGTTGTCTGCCCTGAGTCCTCGCTGCGGACAGTGCTCTGTCAGCCTGGAGTTCTTTTTGCAAGTTTTCCTAGAGTCTCACCTGCTGCAGAGTTTGAGAGAAAATGGTATTTATCATCGGCCTCCTGTTCAAATGAAAAAGAGAAAAGATTCCATTCCTGGCTTGGATTTCACTACTTGCAGAGCTGAGGGCCCTGGGGGAGTGCATCCAGGAGGGGGGTCCTAAGAAGGGGGAACGGGACTGTCCCCAGGGGACAGGATCCTGATGGGACATGCCAGACATCTAGGGGGAGTGAGGCGTGTCAGGAGAGTGACTCCGCCCTACCTCGGCCCCCCAGGCTGGCATTCCTCACACATGAAGCATGGCTATAAAATACGGCTCCCACCCAACCCATATGAGGATCCCCCCGCCATGGCCCAAGGGGACAAGTCCCCCACTCACTCAAATAGTTTCCCTGGGGGAAAACAAGGAGGCCCCTCTTCCACTGTGGGTACCTGGCTGGAGGAGGCTTCACTAGACATGCACACATATCCACTTGTTCATCTGCTTGTTTGTGAGATCCAGTCTCACCATATAACCCAGGCTGGATTAGAATTCTCTATGTAGCCCAGGCTGCCTTGAACTTCGGGCAATCTTCCTGCCCTAGCCCACTCTTCACAACTCCACAGCCTTAGCCCTGCTCCAAGGGACAGGTGCAGACACACCACCATCCAGGGCTACAAGGGACAGATTGGACAGCCCAGGGACTGGCCACACAGGTGTTCTCTCTCACAGAGCTTCCCCCAGCTGCTCAGAAGCCACCCTCCTCAGCCAGCCAGGGACAGCAGCCAAGCGGGCAGCAGGTGGCACCTGTCAGTCTAATCATCGTCATTAGCTGGGCAATAAAGTGGCACGGACTGGGCCGGCCTTTGAAGGAAAGCCCGTCAGCCCGAGTCAGGCCAGTACAGGGAGTCTAGCTGCTAGGTTCCTCTGTACACACTCTAGACTGCGGCAGGTGGATAGAACGCTACCAAACGAATCTCTAGCCTCCAGCCCCCATCATCCACTCCCCATCACCACTGGCTTCCAGAACGTGAAAGAGCTCTGAGTGTCCCTGCCTGCCAAGAGTGTGCAATGCGGGGGCTCAAAGACTGAGGTAATGAGCATCCAGTGATGCAGGAAATCAAGAAGTTGGGAAAGTTGACAACAGCTTGCCCGGGGGGAGCTTCGTCCCCAGTTCTTTCACAGAACCTAGTACACAGGGAATGTCATACAAGTAAACGAATGTATCAGAAACACAGAAGAGCTTCTTCCCCAAGAGGGTAGCAGTACATGTTATCCTCAAAGTACATTTCCAGGCTGCCTAGGAGCCCATGCTATGTGACCTTAAGCAAGGTCTTAACCTTCTGAGGCCTAAATCAGTCTCAGTAGATAGGCACAGATTCCTGAGCTAATTCAGCTGTTTGCTCTACCTCTGTGCCATGGTAATGGGTATCCCTGTGTCCTACCCTCTTCCCTGCCAATCAGCACCAGCCTAGAGATAACCATTTCAGCCAGACTGCCTGGGGAAGCAGCCACTAAGCCTGCGGAGACACCTACAGGGTGGAAAGGAGCGCTTAAGGGATCAAACCCCTTCACCTCACTCTAGAGTTTACCTTGATCTGGATACTCAAGGTTGGGGCTCAAAGTAGGCCCTTTGGGGCTTTTTGTCCCCCGGTCTTTGAAGAAAGGGCATGCTGTCAGAAGGCAGGAGTGGGGACCAGAACAGGTGCAAGAGGAGCTCCCCTGCAGCCTCACCCCATCCCCACAGTCTTAGAACCGTGAGGTTTTGCAAAAGGCAGGGAGGCCCAGTGTCAGGAGGATCACCCCAACCTCAATCTAGGGGCCACGGTGTGATGCAGGGAAGTGGGAAGGGGGTCCAGAATCTGATTGGAAAGATTGTGACAAGAGCTCTTAAAGGTAGGGGATGTGTTTGCTTACAGCCACAGATTACCGCATCTGGGCAGAACATCCTGTCACACTCAGACACACACACATACACACACTACCATGCACTGACTCGTACAGCTTGCCACATTCCCAGAGACAATCACAGAAACCCAGTCACAGACATCTGTATACAGATAGTGCTCCCTGGGCGTGTGGAGGCTCACACGTGCTGCACGAAGCTCACATGTGCTGCACGTGCTGTACAAGGCTCTCCGACAGCACACTGTCACTTCACAGTCTGTTATGGCAGCGGTTGAACATGCGAAGAGAAGGGGGATGCTCTCACACCCCCTGCACACACACATGCCAGACATACACACACTGACTCTGATTGTACATCTCTTCTGCACCTCCCTGGGAGGGGATGATGGGAGATCAGCCGTCCCTGCCAGCAAGACTCTGCCGGTGTTGCTCCCCACAGACCCTCCCCACCAAGCTTGGAAACTCCCTGGAGTTCCCAAGGGTCAGCCAACCAGAACAGGCGCAGACCTCCCTGCCCAGTGCCCCAAAGCTCTGGCCCAGCTGCTGAACAGCCCAGCCAAGGGGACTAGATCTCTTCAGCTTCCAGAAGATCTCTCCAGATCCCTTTGGCCAGCCTCTGACTGAAGGCTGGACCTCAAAATCTCATGCCACCTGTGCCTAAGCCCTGGTTCTCTCCAGAGGTGGTGGTGCTGGGGCTGGGGCTTAAACCTGGGGTCTCATGCATACTAGGCACAAGCTTCATCTCTGGCCACCCCCACACACACACGCAACACACACATCCCCTCTGCAGACCTTCCTAAGTGCCTTCCACACCAATGGACTGAGACATAGATGACTCGAGCAGGGTAGACTCAGTCTTGGCAATTCACATTGAGAAGACAAGCCCAAACTATATGGACAGAGGTGGACAGACATATCTGATGTGGAGACACACACCTTAAATCTCAGTGTGTAAACAACAGCAAGGAAGGATCACGCAAAAGTTAGGGCCAGTTTGATCTACATAGGGTGTTTGAGGCCAGTTGGGGCTAAAGAGCAGCACCCTGTTTCAAAAAAGGGGGGAGGGAGGGGAAGACACTAAGGTGACTCCATAAGAAAACATGCTTGCCACCAAATCTGACCACTTGAATTCAATTTCCAGAGCCCACATGATCACATGGTGGAAGGGAGGACAGACTCCTCCAAGTTGCCCTCTAAAGTACCACACAGGTATCATGATACATGAACACACACACGCACACGCACACACATGCACACACACAATTTTTGGAGGATTAAGGTAGAGTTTATTAGGAGAGAAAGAACAGAACTCACAGACGTGAATCCAACAGGGGCAAGAGAGCAGAACTCACGAACTCCAGACATGGAGTCCCATGAGAGGCTAGGAAGCTGGAAAGGAAATCACAGACATGTAGTCCATGAGGAGCAAGGGAGACTCGTGCACACACACACACACACACACACACACACACACACACAATTTAAAAAAGAAAAAAAAAATAGGAAGAGAACAAGAGAGGGGGACTGAGAGATGGTTTTGTCAGTACAGTTTTTGCCATATGCATGAGAACTTGAGTTTGATTTCCAGCATCCTTAATTCCCAGCATTGGAGAGAAAGGTGAATCCCCGAAGTACTTTGGTCACCCGGACTGGCAAAATTGGTGAGCTTCAAATTCAGTGGGAGACCCTTCCCAAAAATAAGGCGTAGGGAGACTGAGGAAGACATTCTGACCTTAACGTGTACACATACACAAACATGCATGCATACCTGTATACACAAGTGCACACACATCTAATACACATACATATGACATAAGAAAAACAGAGAGGAGACAAATGACCCATTGTGGTATGAAGGGCAAGGAAAACCCCGTGTCCTCCATCACATTGGGGTGGAAGCTTCTCCTTCTGAGGTTCCCAGGGTTTTGTCCAGATTGGTAGAGACACCGGCCCTGGGGGATTTCTGCCCCACCACAGGACAGAGCTCGAAACTTACAGGCCACAATTCTGACTCCAGATCTTTACAGATCTGCTCAGACTCTAGCCGTGGCCACCCAGAATGACTGGCTCAGTCCTGTCTGGCCTGAAATGAGGATGCTGGAGAATTGGGGGGACTCTTTGGGGAGCAGAGGGAAGTTGGAGACACTGCAGGTGCCAAGATAGAGCTTCTGGGCCTAGGAGAGAAGTCTAGGCACTGGTGTGGCGAGAGGGCAGAATGAGGACAGAGGGGGTGGTGAGGGCAGAATGAGGACAGAGGAGAAAGACCCCACTGCTCCCCCTAGTTCACACTCTACTGGGACTCCCCAGATGCCTCCTTCAGTTCTCTGACTGACGGTAATGAGGAAGTGGGGTTTCCATAGGACAGAGATCGTGGGAGCCTGTGCCCATCCCTGAGACAGAGAAAGCCCTCTCCCAAGAGGAGGAAGCTCGGGGTCCCATTGGGAAAATTTTGTCAGGTGTGGTACCACACACCTGTAAATCCCAAGGCACTTGGGAGGCCAAGGTAGCCAGACTGCAAGTTTGAAGATGGCCTGGGATATATAGTGAGCTTCAGGCCAGCCTGGGCTACATATCAAGAGCTTGTCTCAAAATAATAATAATAATGATGATGATGATGATGATGATGATGATGAAAAGAAACAAAATCTTACTGTAGAAAGAAATGTCCAATTGTGGACATTCCACTAGGGCCTGGCTGCTGCCCTGCTTGATTAACTTCCATTTCTTTAAATTTTAATAAAGTTGAAAATCTCAGTTGTCTTGTTTTTTTTTTTAATTTAGTTTAGTTTTATTTGTAGCTATTTATCTTTTATTGTTCTGATTTTTCAGGGTTTTTAAATTTATTTTGTCCTTTTTGTGTGTATATGTGTGTGTCTGTGTCAGAGGGCACTGTGTGTGCCTGTGGAGGCCCAGGAGTGATTCAGGATTATCCTAGATTGCTGTACCTCTTCTTCACCAGGCTGTCTTCCAAGGCTGCAAGGATAGGCCGCTGCCCTTTCTGCCTGGAGCTTTTACATTGGATATGGGATCTGAACTCAGTACCTTCTGTTGGCAAGGCAGAGACTTCACTCCTGAGCCATCTCTCCAGCCCCTCATTTGTCATCAGTAATTACTTTCCGAATTACTTATTCATGTCTATGTCCATTTTTCTGAGAGAGCATCTTTCTATTTATTAGGGGGGCACTTTATATACTATGGATACTGATCCTTCATTTTATGTGCTGCAACATTTTCTTCCTGGCGGATTTTTTTTGTGTGTCTTTTAATTTTGTTTTTGCTATAATTTTACCTTAGAAAAATCTGTCACTATATTCCTTTATGACTTTCCTGATGTCATGCTTTAAAATGACTTCTCGGGGACTTGAGAGAGGGCTCAGCTGTTAAAGCATTTGCCATGGAAGCAAAAGAACTAGAGCTCAGTTCTCCACAGCGCGTGTAAAATGCCCGATGGAGTGCAGTGACCCGCCAGTTATGGACCCATCAGTAGATGGAGAATGGAAATCCCCAGAGCAAGCTGGCGAGCCACACAAGACCCATTGGCCAGCTCAGGGTTTGTTTAGAGACACAGACTCAAAGTAATAAAGCCTAAGAGTGATCAAAGATGATTTCAATCAACATTGGACCTATACACACACCTACACATGCACACACACAAATAAATAAATAAATGAAATGAAAAATTCCTATATTTTTCCCATTTATTTGTATGATTTTCGTTCTCATATATGTGTAGTCCATGGTAGGTTAAGATGGGTTAATTTGTTTGTTTTTGTTTAAGGTTGGTTATAACTCTATCCCAGGTTGACCTAGAACTCACTACGCAGTCCCTGCGGGCCTGGAATTTAGGGCAATCCTCCTGCCTTATCTTCCCAAGTGCTGGCACCCGGCTTCCATCACTATGTTTTGTTTTATTTTCTTGTGACCTGGAAAGCCTGACCCTCTGACCTCCACTTTCCATTAGAGTGTAAAATATGATTTAACTTTATTTCTTTGCAATGGAAAGTCTGTTCTCTTACCTCTGTTGACTAGACTTCTCTCTTGGAAAATGTTTTACATTTATTGATTTACTTTGTTTGGGTCGTGGATGTATGTGGAGGTCAGAGGCCAACTTGCTGGAGTCGGTTCTCTCCTACCATGTGGATTCTGGGGACTGAATTCACATCACAGGCTTGGTGGCAAGCTCTGTTAGCCACTGAACCATCTCTCGGCTCTGACTGAACTTCTTATACTCTTCCTGCTTTTTTTAACCTTATTATCACCTGTTTGGTTCTCAACAATATTTAAGTTTATTCTTTACCTTTATCTTCTATTAATTAATTTGTTTATTTCTGTGCCAAAAAATCACATTCAGATTTTGTTATGATTGTTAATGTTGTTTAGGGGTTTTGAGGGCTTTCTTAATATTACTTTTATGTAGTTTTGGGCCAAGGACTTGCTATATAGCCCAAGCTGGCCTCAAACTCAAAGTCCTCCTGCCTCGGCCTCACGATACTGGCATTCCATCCATGCCCAGCTCCAAAAATCACACTATCTTCCACGTGGAAGACTTATCAGTGGTTTTGAGAATTGGCAGGGTAACTTTCTCCTGTCGTTTTCTTTTCTTTTTTTCTTGTTTTTTTTTTCCCACTTATTTATTTGAGAGAGGGGAATAGAGAGGATGTGCATGTATGCGTGCCATGGAACACAGGAGGAGACAACTTTCAGAGTCAGTTCTCTCCTTCCACCTGAGCTGCAACTCAGGTCGCCAGGTCTACAAACAGCTGCCTTCACCTGCCAAGCTACCTTGCCAACCTGAGACTTCTTTTCCAAAGGTTCTAAGCTGTTTAAGAGTATTTAATCTTCCCTCAATTTTTAGAATCAGCCTATCAGTTGTATGCTGTAAAAAAATTCACCTTTTAAAATTTGAATTATATTTTGTTTGTGAATGATTTAGTAAAGAATTCATATCTTTACAATCTAGTAATCAACATTCTAGTTTGGCAACAGATCCCCTTTGTATTTATTTAGGTCTTATTTTATATCTCTCATTAGGAGTCTCCTGTTTTCTTCATGCAGGTTTTATGCATTTTTTATTAAGCTTGTCCCTGAGTATTTTATATGCTTTTACTGTTGCAAGTTGGGTCTTCTTTTTTTTTTTTTTTTTCTTTTCTTCTTCTTTTTTTAAATACTAAGTCTCACTGTGTAGCCCAGGGTGGCCTTGAATTTTAGATCTTCCTGCCTGGCTTCTGGAGGAGTAGGATTATAGATTTTCCTAGATATCGGAGGCTTGAGAGAGGGCTCAGCTGTTAAAGCATTTGCCATAGAAGCAAAAGGACTAGAGCTCAGTTCTCCACAGCACATGTAAAATGCCCGATGGAGTGCAGTGACCCGCCAGTTATGGACCCATCAGTAGATGGAGAATGGAAATCCCCAGAGCAAGCTGGCGAGCCACACAGACCCATTGGCCAGCTCAGGGTTTGTTTAGAGACACAGACTCAAAGTAATAAAGCCTAAGAGTGATCAAAGATAATCATCTGTTTCGATTTTTACCCACCTAAACATATCCTGGTACCTGACAAAGTTCAGTCATTGGTTCTAATAGTCTTTCTCTTGATTCTCTTAGACTTCTTAAATAAACAACCACAGCATTTGTAGGGTTTTTTATTTTACCTTCTTCCTTCTCATACTTTTAACCCTTCCCTTCTTCCTTCCTTCCTTCCTTCCTTCCTTCCTTCCTTCCTTCCTTCCTTCCTTCCTTCCTTTCTTTCTTTTCTTATCTTATTGCGCTGGCAAGAACCATGATAACTATGACAGTAGAGACCAACCTGTAACTTTCTTTTTTTTTAATTTTTTTATTATTATTATTTTTATTCAATTGTGCATGTGTGCGTATGTATGTGCGCGCCACGTGTGTGTGTGTGTGTGTGTGTGTGTGTGTGTGTGTGTGTAGAACCATGGACGAATTCGGGAACCACCATGGACCACCTCCACCCCCTTCTTGTTTACTCTGCCCCGGGATTCACAGGCTCCGCCCTACCAGGACCAGAAGCACAGGCCGCCCCGCTTCCGCCTGGCATCTATATGTGGGATCTGGGATCGGAACTCAGGACCTTCCGCCTGCAAGGTAGAGGCTTAACCCCTGAGCCACCTCTCCAGCCCGAACCTGTAACTTTCCTGACTCCATGTCCACAGTGTCCATACAGAAAAGGACTTGTGTTTCTCTGTGAAACTCAATGCATTGTTATTTTTAAAGCAGCAGGGCTGTGAGTCCCAGTAAACTGATTCAGAGCCCCTGACAGCCTCAGAAAACAGCTCCTCCACATTAGGGGATGTGCTAGTCAACCCCATTTCCACACAGAGCTTAAGGGAAAGGAGGTTCACGTTTATTGAATATCTACTGGGTACCAGCCGCTACATTGGGAACTTTGCTCACATAGACTTAATATTTGCAAGAACCTATGGATGAATGACATCGTGAAACTAAGGCTCTGAGTGGGAAATATGGCAGACCACACAGCCATAGCCAGTCATCACTTGCAAATGGATGCATTGAGCCAGGCATGGTGGAAACTGTCTGTCTGTGATTCTACAACTCAGAAAGCTGAGGGGTTGAGAGTTCTAGCTCAACCTGGGCTGTAGTGAGAGATCCTGTTTAAAAAAAAAAAAAAGCGCAAAACCGAAAGTATCCAGATGACTTCATGGTCCACTGCTGGCACTCTACTGAGTGCTGAATATTCTTCCTAGACCAGAGCATCTCCAAATGTGTTAGTCCACTCTATGCTTGTGCTGCATGCTACCTCCATCCCATCCAACCCCACATGTCCCCCTACTCCCACATTCTCCTCTACATCCTACACTGCCTGGGTCCTTGGAGGCAGATATGGTAAGTGAGGAGAGTTGACCTGCCGCGCCCTCAGGCCAGAAGCCCCAAGCAGCTCTACCACTCACTGTGTTCCAATCTTTAGCTCCAGAAGAAGTACACTTGGGCATAAAGCCAAGGAGGGAAAGAGTGCCCAGAGATAGCAGACAGCAGGGTAGCAAGGAATGTTGTGGAAGAGCAGGACACACCTCAGGTCTACTCCAGAAGGAACCCACTGTGACCGAATCCTAAACATCCCTGACACTGTGTCCTCGCGGTTGGACTCTGAGATTCTGGGCACCAGCAGCCACTGAGATTCTGTTTCCATTCTATAGATTGTGAAGAGCAATTGTGGGGCCATGATACCGAATTGGGGAGCCCCCACGCCCACCCATACAGACTTCCAGATATGTACAATCCGACCACAGACACACAGCTACAAAACCAAAGACAACACATAGGAGGTGCAGACACAAACCTGGGCACAGGGACATGAAGTCACAGACACACACACATGACAGAGAAGACAGATACAGACACGTACCAACCCAGGGACAAAGGGACAGTCCCCAAGAGAACCTGAGGACAGATTAACATGCCTACAGACACATGGAAGGAATCACATGTGAGCCTATGGGCGCACACTCCCACACAGAAGGAGTCAGAGGTGACCAGATGAGTGACAAGGGGGAAGGGTTGTTGAGACTCCACGGACACTTCCTAGCAATTGTGCCTGTGCTGGCACTGGGTTTTTAGGGGTTCCCATAAGCCCCATGTCACCACTACATGCTGTTCTCAAGAAACCCCTTTGCAGCTCCGTGAACATGTGTGGTGGCCAGACTCTTCTGACACATAGGTGCATGTCCTAACAGGCCTGAGCCCCACCCATGGGGGCCAGCATCCCCATTCTGGGGTGCAGGTGGGGGCTGAGGAACAGCCCCCTCCCCCGCAAGCCACAGGCTGTGCCCGCTGGCAGAGACAGGGGGGCCCGGGCCGATGCAGGAGGGGAGGGCCAGGGCCGGGCGCGGCTGGGGCGGGCACAGGAGCTGGTACCTGTCAAACAAGAGCCGAGGAGCAAACTAGCTCTTAGTCACCTTTCTCTTCTCCCCGTTTTGGCAGCGGCCCCTCGGGGCAAGGGGAAGCTGATATCATAATTATTGGCTCACCCGGCAGCTGCCTCCCCTCACCTGATGTCAGCGCAGACCCAGGTCGGGCCGGGCTGACAAACTGACAGACGGACGGAGCTCCTGGCCCCCCCAGACCCCGGCCCCCACGCCGACCTGCTTCACTGAGCAGGTAAGAAGAGACCCAACCAAGTCAGCCGTGGAGGCCAGCAGGGCCGGGCCAAGGCTTGGAGAGGGGGCTCGGCAATTTTAATGAGCCCGGGAAGCAGAGGGAGCACCTGGGTGCTCCCCAGCTTCTCACCACTGCTTGAGGGAGGCTCAGGATCAGGGTGAGTGTCTGGAGGTCAAGGGATCCCTCCCCCTTCTCCCCTCTCCTCTTTCTCCTGCCTGGCCCAGCTGGTCTGACTCTGGTCCTTCAGGCTGTAGCGTGGTGCTCTCGTCCCGGTGTGTGTAGCTGGACTCTGTGCTTATCTACTCTGGGTTGGGAAGCGATGACTCTGAAGCCAGAGCCCAGAGACAGGTTAAGCAGATCCTCAGCTAAGCAAGTGACTGTTCAGCAGAGCACTTGGTGCGTGGTGGTGGGAGGGGGCTGGCTGGAGTAGATCAGGGCTGTACCTTCTCTGTCCAGCCTAGGCTGGGGTCCACATGCCTGGAGGTGTGCCCAGGCCTGACCCGTGCAAAGGAGGCTGTGCACCTGGTGGGGAAGCAGACAGGTGGTGACAGGTGCGGTGGCCAGGAGCGGATGCTCCACTGGAGGCACTGTCCCTCTGAGGGGTCATTTCTCTTTAGACCCTTGCAGCAGAGAGGACTGCTGGGCAGACCTGTTACAAGCAGGGAACTCATAGACCACCCCCAGAAAGTAGAAATGGGGAGATTGGGGGGAGCGAAGGGCTCAGGGAAATGGTTGGAGCATCCCGAAGCCCCTCCAACTCCTGAACCTCCTCTCTGCCCTCTACCTGACAAGGTAAAGTCCTGGTATTCCCCTGGACATCCCCCACTCCTGCTCAGCCCTCCCCCAACATCCAAAGAACCATGTTGGGTTAAGGATAGACTGATAAGTGGGCGTGTTTTCTTCTTCTTCTCTCTGCACTCCCATGCATGGGGATGTTTTGGGGGGTAGGGCCCTGATTTCTCCTCTAGAAATCATCTCATTTCATCTGTCCACTTCCTCTGGACAGGAGACAGGGCTGTGCTTTCCCATGCTTCTAATCTCTGCAGGAGGAGGAGATGTGGCCAGTTCTCTTGCAGTCTCTCTTGCAGTCTCTATTGCTGTAAGACCCAACTCTAGTGACTTTAGGTCCTTGTCTTTCCCCTAGTGACAAATCCTCTGGAGTTCTCTGATGACTTTCTCTGGGTTTGGGATTGGGAGAAGGTTCTCCTGTTGGTCCCTGTTGGTCTTGGTGACAACTCTTTTACCACCTCGACCCACACAGCAAGACAAAACAGGTGGTAGAAGGGCATCTCCAGCGGATAGGGGCGGGGCAGTACCTCTGCTGTGGTTCTTCTCCCTTGTGGCTCTGAGAACGGCCTCTGGTGATCCAGGCTGGGACAGAGCTGGATTTGGGGCCTGGGGAAGGAGCAGGGGGTCAGGAGCTGCCCCAGGTTGGGAATCCTCAGGGGCCAAGATGCCACAGGGAGCGACGTATGTCCTCTCAGCTCCCCACCCAGCCCCGCCCGGGCAGCCTCTGTGGAGCTCCGCTCCCAGCTCCTCCGGGGCCTGCCGAGGCACGCTGCACCCCCAGGCCCGGCGCCTTACTCGGGGCCAGGAACCTGTTCTCCCGGGAATGCCAGAGAGTTCTCAGAGGACTTTAGTTCCCAGGGGCTCAGGGAGCCCCAAAATCCTCCAGACCAGTGAATGGGTCTTGGTAAAATAAAGGAGGAGAACGATTAAGAAGTTTGGGACCCATTCCTCTCCCCATCTTTGTCTCCTCCCACACACTGACCCCATACTTCCTCCAGCTAGCTGCTTGGGGCAGTTAAACGCGAGGGAGAAAGCCCCTCATGGCGCATGCTTTCTGTCACGTGCGGTGCTTCGCCTCAGAGAGAGTCTTCCTTTGGTCCCCTACGGAAAATCCCTTTTGCCCTCTCAGAAAGCCACAGGTCCCATTACCCTGGGACCTTCCACGTTCCCTAAGTAGGAAGTCCTTCCTGTTGTCTAACTTCCCTCCCAATCTCATGGACCAGGAGAACCCCCAGTGCTTGAGTGGGTCCACACATGTAGCCTATGTCTTGCTGAAATGGCCTAGGAGCTAAGTGCCTACACCTGCTGTCCTCAGGCGCCTGCTAGCACCATATTCTAAAGAGATGGGGTCCACTCGGTGCTCTTGCATGCGTGCTTGCTTGATTTTGAGACAGGGTCTCAATATATATAGCCCAGGCTAGCCTTGTACTTACAGTGCTTCTGCTGCTTCCGCCTCCTAAGTGCTGGGATTACAGGTGTGAGCTGCCGCACCCAGTTTGGGGACCACTTCTGCCTACCCCATCCCTCTTCCCCATTCCTGTGAGAAAGACAGAGAACCTAGAAGTCTGCCACCATCCCTGCGGTGGCCAGACTGGCTTCTGTGGCAGGAAAGATGGCAGGTTCATGGAAGATCGCTCAGCTGCTTGTTTAAGTTGTCTTCTGGGCCTTCTCATCACCCCCAGAGGTAGCTTCTTGAGTGGATGGGCCATCACTGGTCTGGGATGAATAGGGTGGGGCTGGACATACATCTTGTCTGGCACAGAGGAAGGACAAACGGACCTCTGGGACAGGGCACCGCAGAGTCACCTGTCACACGGACCCCAAGGGAGCTGGGTCTCCCAATGTGTCCCTCCATCCCCTCTTCTTCTTCCTCTGTCTCTGTCCCAACCCCAGCTTCATTCTTGACCCTTATACCTGGCCTTGCCTCTTTTCCCAACCCTGTACCGATTACTTTTTACCAGCTCTCATTACGTAGTTCAGGCTGGTCTTGAGCTCATGAGTGCTGGCCTTACAGCTGTGATGAGCCTTTATCCCCATTCTCAATTCCCAGCTCGGACCCCTTCCTCTTCCTTGAATCTATTCCCGACTTCACCTCCATGTCTAAAACCCCATCCTGCTTCACCTCCTCAGCCCCTTTCTCCCCTCCTTCCTGGACTTGTCTTCCCTTTGGTACTCTACAGGGTGGTCTTCCCTAGGCATAGATTCCCTGGGAATCCAACACTTTAACCGTCACCCTGACCGTATTCTCTGGGAACCGAGGAGAAGCCCAGGGTCATGCCCCTCGGATGAATGGCCTGGACGGGGTCATCTCTAGAGAAGCCTTCAGCTTCCCATTTGGGCTTTAAAAGACTGGGAAGCTGGGCACTGTAGTCCGTGGGAACAGCCCATGCTTTGTAGACACAGGGCCCTGGTTTCCACCACATAGCACCCCAAGAAAAAAATAAAAGGTGAGGTGAAATCTGTTGTCTGGACACTGTGCTATGTGGCAGGGAAGGGGGGCAGGTTGGAGACATGACTGGTCTGACCAGGCATGGCTAGGCCAAGGCAGGAAGACGGACAGAAGCTGGAGCGAGGCCTGCTGGGTTGTTTAGGAGTGACTGCCACTGTCATGAGCATCCCCCAGTCCCTACCCCGCCTGTGGCTCTTGCTTAGTCAGCTCAGATTAATGGGACCGGGAAAGAATTAGCTGAATCGTGATCTCTCAGGGAACCAGACTTCAGAGCGGGCCGTGAGTCACAGGGAAAGGGAACCTGAGCTCTCAGGGATACTCTGGAAGTTCCAGTCAGGGGGCACCCCTCAAGATATCTCCTTAGATGCAACCGAGATCTTGCTGAGAGACACAGCCCCGACCCTCCACCCCAACTTGTGGAAAGATGCATGGTCGGTTTCCAACTCTCTCCTCACACCCCCCCCAAGGCCTTCAGGACTCCCCAAGCCTGAATGTTCCTGCAGTCAGTCTGAGCACCAACACACGTACTCACGTCTACACACACACAGACACCAAGAACGGGGAGTGTCCTTGGAACTGGATCGCCCGCAGACAGATGGAAGTCCCACCTACACTTGTAAATTCCATAGCCATGTCCCAGACTGCACCAGCCTCATCAGGATCAGAGGTAGAGGATGAGTACAGGGATGGAAACACACACACACACACACACACACACACACACACACACACACACGCCACTGTGATGTGATGCTACAATTACCAGACTTACTGCCTCTCAAATACACATACAGTCCAAGTGACCAGGGCAGTGTTCACAGACAATGGTGGCAATATCCTGGCCCTCTCTGAATGGGTCCTGGAGTCCACATTGGGCAGTCACGAAGTAGGTAACTCAGAGAGATGTTTCTTGTAAATGCAGCACTTGGCTGTGGTAGTGGTGTGTGGGGAGGGGGTAACTGGGATAGAAGATTCTGTGAATTCAAGGCCATTCTGAGATATGTGAGTTTGAGGCCAGACTGGGGCCTATAGTGAGACTCTGACTCAAAAAAAGAAGGGGGGACAGGGGTCTCTGCTTCACTGGGTCTTCCTTTAAGCATGTTCAAAATCCCTGAGGTGGAGGGGTTTGGAGAGGAAATTCTTGGAGGAAAAGAGAAAAGTAGGGGCTGGAGCCACAAAGCCAGATGAGCTCAGAATGCCACCCTGAGAACCTGTCACCTCACCAAAGGGTTGGCACTATCACAGAGCCAGCTTCCCAAATCCCAGGACACACAGCACGCTTACATAGCAAACAGTCCCTAACTGGCCGTGGTGACACAAGCCTGTCATCCCAGCTGCTTAGGAGACTGAGGCAGGAGGGTGTCAAGTTCTAGGCTAGCCTGGGCTACAGAGTGAATTCAAGGCCAGCTTAGATAACTCAACTAATAAGATGTTTCAAATTTAAAAATAAAAAAAGAAGCTGAGGCTAAAACTCATTGGCGCAGCCTTTGCTTAGTATGTGCTGGGTTCATCCTCCATTCCACAGAAACAAACACGTGAAAAAGCCATCTCTTTCCTGGGAGGACTTCAGTTTCCACACCTGTGAAACAGAGAGGGGCTTGAGTGGGAAGATCATCCCTACGTGCCTCTCCTTTCACGGTTCATAGGTGCAAGCGGATGACTGCCTGTCTGGCCTGTGTTGGGCACGGTGGGGGAGGAAGTGCCCCAGCGTGCGTTCATCTTGTGCTGAATCAGTGTTATTAGCAGTGGTGGAAGAATTAATACACCTAATAATAGACTGGTGGTAATGAGAGTGCTGATAATGACATGTACGGAGCATGGCAGAGGCCCATGGCCAGGGGATGGTGGGATCCTGGCAGGTGCATGTACCAGCATTCCCGTAGGGAGCATCCCAGGAAGGCATAAGCTCTGGATCAGCACTGTGGGATTCCCATAGGTCTAGGACCCTACAGGAGGAAGGAGGGCACTAGAACCTTCCGTGGAACACCTTGACATTGTGATAGTTGGAACAGCAAATTGAAGTATCCAGGGCCAGCCTGAAGATGCTATTTTACAAAGAAGGAAGTCAGAGTTGTTCCTGTCACTAGCCCATGTTGATGGCAGAGCCAGGAGAAGGTCCTCCTCCTGGACTCCTTGGTCAGAAGGACTCCCTAAGAGAGTTTGGAGGCCGCTTTGTAGGGAGATGGGAGAGTCCAGGCTCCATGGAATCTTCTGGACATGATTCCAGGTTAGGGGAGGAGGTGATACGAGGTCCCATCATCCTTGCGGTCTCAGATCAAATCCTCAGCTGCCAATTACTGCCATAACCAATCAGCTCTGTACTTGAAGGGAGACGGAGCAACAGATTCAGCTCTGAATGAGGTCATTATGGAGGTGGGACCTAGAGCTAATGGGATCTCAGAGGCCAGCAATGTGATTCCATCCGTCAGCTGTCTGTCCTCCGGTCTTTTCAGACAGTGTGGATCTTGCTTAATAGGAGGGTGAATGTGGAACTTCATCATTTTGAAAAAGTCCTTTGATCCTTCCATACCTTGTTCTCCTGTCATTAGCCCATATCACAGTTGGGCAGACTGAAGATTTGAGAGAAATTTCCTTTGTAGAAGACATTGTCTAAGGCCTTAGCTCCTTATTTTCTGCAAGATGCCTCAGAAAAATTAAACAAATATCCCCATCCCTAGCTCTCTACTCAGACCTAATATTTCTTTTTAGTTTAATTTAGTTTAGTTTAACTTGGTTTGGTTCAGTTTGCTTGAGACAGGGTCTCACAATGTAGCCCATGCTGACTTTGAACTCTTGATCTTCCTGTTTCAGTCTTCCAAGGGCTGAGATTATTGATATGGGACACCAACCCATTAGGGTAAATGTTTTATCTCCAAAATCCTTCACCAGATCTGTTACCACTAGTCATGGCTTCAAAAGGGGATGGAAAGGTGGAGCTTGGGGCTTCTCTCTAAGCTACCCATCCAAAGGTATCTTGGAGGTAAGAATGCTCCAGTCTCTGCTAATCTTGAAGGGCGAGAAACCTTGCTTCTTGAAGCAAGGT
Source organism: Typhlomys cinereus (assembly GCA_023101885.1). Classification (NCBI taxonomy): domain Eukaryota; kingdom Metazoa; phylum Chordata; class Mammalia; order Rodentia; family Platacanthomyidae; genus Typhlomys; species Typhlomys cinereus. Next base: position 232,950 of record JALPQD010000346.1, on the reverse strand, counting down.
CTGAGGGTGAACCTCTTCACCAAAGCCTGAGTTCTAGGGGAGGGAGATAGGAGGGAAGAAAAGGTGGGCATGTGGAATAGGCACCCAAAAGAAAGAGTTAAAATCCCTGCAGGCTAGGAGGGATAGTTACATAGGAGGTCTCTGGAAACGGGTATCTAAGAAAGGGAGAGAGTCCGGTAGAGATGATCTCCAGCTAGGTGGCCAGAGCAGGGAAGTGAAGGATCTAGAAAGCATGTCTAGAAAGGACAGATAGCAGCTTCGAAGGCTAATTCTTTAAAAAAAAAAATCTTTTCCTTATCATTTATAAAATAAGAATCCACAGGTAGATCAAAGAAATTCATGTCTGTCTCATTGAACATCTATCTGTCCATCTATCTATTGCCCATCCATGTGTTCATATATGTATCACCCGTCTATCCATCCATCCACCTATCTGTCCATTCATCTAGCTATTAATCCTCTTGTCTATTCATCTATCACCTATGTATCTATTTATCCATCTGTGTCCATCCATCCTTCCATCTGTCCATCCATCCACCTACCCATCCAGAGAGGTCAGGGCTGATGGGAAGAGCCTGTGGTCCTGTGGCATTTATGGGGCACGTGACCTGCCTGCCTGGCCTGGGGAGGCAGCCCCACCCCACCCTAGGGCAGGGGGCTGGTCCTAGCATGTGGGAGTATTTATACCTGGATGGAGGCTCCCGAGAAGTTGCAGGCTGGATGACTCCCTGAAGCCGGGATGGTGGCCATGGTCCAGAGCCCACTGTGAGTGCTCAGATTCGGTTTTATGGGAATAGAGCCGGGTGGCAGAAGCTGGAGAGGGGCTGGGGAAGCACTGGAGAGGTGGGAAGCTGCCCACAGGTAGCTAGGGAGTGTGGAAAGGGAAGCTGAGAAAAGGAGCCGGGAAAACAGGAGGCTGTCAGCATTCGATCTCTGCAGAGAAGCTGGGGTTCGCCCTGGAGGGAGGATGGCTTACTATCCTTAGTGAATGCATCTGTGGAGGAGGCTGTTGGCCTATGGCATGGAAAGATAGAGCAAGTAGACTATGGTTACAAAAATCAAGGTTTGCTACCTAGAAGAACTTCCAGGTTGGCCCAGGCATGGGTGGTTCAATGCTTTTTCGGGATGGGCATATTTTGCGAGATGTTCACTGACCAGCCTACTTCCAGAAGCAGAAGGGTGACTGATGTTGCTTTGGGAGACCTCTGACATGGCTGGGAGGGGAGGGGGGACGGAGAGGGGGACGACATGACTCCTCGAAGCTGCAACGGCTCACAATGGAGGAAAGCCTTGCAAGAGGGACATAGTGAAGTTCATCCCGGCTTTTTTTTTTTTTTTTTTTTTGGCCAACTCAGGCAGCTCCAGAGCCAGAGGGAACCCCAATTGGGTGAGAGAAAAGGCACTAGAAATACTCCCTCGCCCCCACACACACACCTCACACACCCCCATATGAAGACCGCGGGCACAGTCTCCAGGCCCTTCTCTGTCACCCCCACGAGGTAATTAAGGAGCTCTGCTCCAGGGGACCCCTCCCAGCAGCCCGGCGGGCGGAGCCCCGGGTGGGGCTGCAGGTGAGCACTGGGCACGGCCCCACCCCTCATAAAACATGCTGCCGCAGCCAGCAACAGAAACCATTAAGGCGGAACCGAGCCGGCTCCACCTGGCTCATAAAGGGCGGGCAGGAGGGCGCCGCCAGGTGGGAGGGGGCATGGAGAACCCGCAAGGGCCCTGGGCCAGGTAGGTGCCCCATGCCATGCTTGCCTGGCCTCTGTGACTCAGTTACCAACGGGGGCTACAGGGAAAGACCCTCCCAGGGAAACCTCCACCTCGCCGAGGCGGAGCTGTGTGGTATAGTGGTTAAGGCTATTGGCTTTGAAGCCGGGTCTGAATCCTGAGGAGAACAATTTACTAGCTGGGGGACTTGGGCGAGTCAGATTAATCTCTCTGAACCTCAGTTTCTTGATCTATAAAAGGGGGTGACAATACAGTGCTTCCTCCTGGGTTTAATCATTCACCCAATATTCCTGATCTCCTTGAGGATCTCCCCAAGAAGGATTCCTGTAGGCAGTATAGGGGTAGGATCACCATTCCATGGACCTTTTACATGTCCACAGAACCAGACCCAGCATTTTAAGATGTAAAGGGTCCCTACATCTCCTTTTGCGTAAAGGGACCTGAAGTGCAAACAGGTCACAAACCCAGCAAACTAGTGTCCTCCAGCTCCTGGTTCAGTGTGATACTTTCTGCCTGAGTACTGAGGGGTCAGAGTCTGGTGGATAGTGGTACCCTTGGCTAGAAGCAGTGGAGGCCTGGCTGTTTGAGAGAAAGATGCAGAGTGGGAATGCAGGGCAAGGATGCAGGACAGGGATACCAAGCAGGGAAAGGGGATGCTGAGCTGGGATATGGTCAGGGATGCTGAGCTGGGATACAGGACAGGGATGCTGAGCTGGGATACGGACAGGGATGCTGAGCTAGGATATGGGACGGGGATGCTGAGCTGGGATACGGGACAGGGATGCTGAGCTAGGATACAGGATGGTGATGCTGAGCGAGATATGGGACAGGGATACATTAGTGATTGCTGATGATTTGTTCCCTGGTTGTCAGCTTTCCTCACTCCCATCCTCTTTCTTCAGGTCAGAGAGTTGTTCTCACTTTCTTTGAATCCGCGATCCATCAGATCTACTTCTTCTGCTCTCACACTTTCCTTCTCCCCTTCCCCAAAGATCACAGAAAAATCTCAGAGGGCAAGGGGTAGAAGATGCTCAAACTATGAGAGAGTCTTTGGCATGTTTGCCAGTGTCATAAGCCTGAAATAGTTTGTGTTTGGAGCTCTTGAGGCATGAGATGCAGTTTTCCATTTTCTCTGCACAGCCCTGGGCATGTCTCTTCTACTGTCCGGGCTTCAATATTCCCCAGAGAGTTGGGATTAATGATTTTGCCCTTCTGCCTGTGGTGTGCGGGTCATCACATATCAACTCTCAAAAGGGGTGGAGAGGATTCCAATTTGTAACATTTGCAAATTTATAGGAGCAGATACCATCACCATGGGCAGTTTGTCCTGGTTTCACTGAGTGTGGAGTTGGGAAGAGGTGGGTTCAGTTGGCTCTTTATCCATACGCTCCAGCGGACCATGCTGCTACCCTGGGGGACGCAGAGAAGACAAAAAGGAGAGTATGACACAAAAAACTCAGTGTGAACTTCGGAGCATTCCGTAAATGTGGATCTTTTCATGGTAGAGGGGATCACAGGAGCACCTTATCCAGGACATGGCCTCCAGCCCATGAAGGGGACAGATGGTGGGCAGAATTCCATACTAAGTGGTAGGCCATGAGTGTGCTGTGGCCCAGCTCCAGAGATTTGGGGTTCATGAGGAAGGGAGAATGTTTATGGCTGAAACCAAAGGAGGTGGGGTTGAGGTTTGATGGAAATCAGGAGTTCCTGATGAATTCAGATGCCAGTCAGAACACTGGGGCCACCACAGACATCTCTAAAGGGATCCAAAGCAATAGGGTCACCCTCTTTTCCACTCCAGGACATGGGGTTTTTCCATAGCCACTGGCCGTGCTTCCAGGGAACTATCAAAAAAAAAAAAAGTCTCAGAAGCCAGAGTCAAGAAGAGAGAAATTCATCCTCTCCCAATGGAAGATGATGATGTCAGGAAGTTGATGGAGGGAGACAGGAAAGGGGCAGGAAGGGGGAATTCCTTCCCCACGCACGAGTTCATGCCTTAAATTAACTCTGTCCCACTGCTAATTATTAATAATAGCTATCATTTATTGAGCATGTACTATGTATTAAGCTATTTACAAGCAATATTTCATCTAATCCTCCTGAGAGGTATGTATTATTAGCCCTATTTTACAGACAAGGAAACTGAGGCCTAGAGAAGGAAGTTTAAGCAACTCGCCCAACCGAATTCTCACTCCAGGTTCAAGATCTCTACACATTGCTCCAGACAGGGATGGAGGCCAAGCTTCTTATTGTGCCCACAGCGAGGCTTGTGCTGGAAGGATACCAACTAGGTGCCCTTTGTCCAGAACCTGAGGCAGCGAACCCTTTGAATGAAGTTGATTGAGGTCAAATCAACTTGGACTTGAGGTTCATGAACTATGCAGCCTTTGAGAGTCAGTTAATCGGTTTATGGGATGCATAGAACAGAGCTTAAGTTCCACAGACGGGGGGGGAGGGGTATCATGGTCACTGAGTCAGGAGTTAGCACTTACAGAACCTGTCCAGAGGATGACCTCGATGAAGACCACTCAGGAACTTCTGCATCCTCAATGCAAATTAAAGGGTAGGGCCTATGAGCTCTGAGGAGACAGGCTCTAATCCTGCCTCTAAAGCCGTGGAGGAGACAGGGTGATGGTTTGACCAAGCCAGGGCATGAAAGTCCTGGCTGAGAACAGTAGGTCTCTGGCACACAGGAGGTCAGTCAGGGTTTATACAGGCAACTCTTCTTGAGAAAGAGAAGTTGGGGCAAGGATGGGGTGAGGCTTTGGGAAAAGGCTGATCCTCAAGAGGAAGGGTAGACTGAAGTGAAGCTCAGAGTTCTTTCTCCACTCCTACCCTCCGTCAGGTTTGCAAAGGAGCAAAGATGGTATCTGAGACAGCTCTCCCCTGGGTACCGGGCCTGAAGTAGTGAGACTATCAAAGAAACCACGTAGTCCTTGCTTCAGCTGCATCTGGTCAACTGAGGCCAGATGTATGTAACGTGTCCCTGAGAATTTTCTGTGTGTCACCCTCTTCTGCACACCATCTCACTCAAGTGACCTGGGTCCAGGTGTCCCAGTTATCAGATGAAGAGAATGAAATATGGCGTCATACAGTATGCTTAGTCACACAGTCAGAACCTGAGAAGGTTGAAATGCGAAGCCACATCTGCCCAAGTCCAAAGCCTCACTCTGAACCACCGGCGTGCTCCCCTCCCCTGGTTACAGATCTGAAGGAAAGGGCCTCTGGACTCACACCTGGAGGGGCTGAGGTTGCAAGTGGAAGGCGCCAAGTCCCAGCCTCCGCCTCCTGGGAAGGCAGCTGAGGCCAAGGCAAGATGTCACAGGCAGGTCCAAGCTGTCCGGGAGGATCTGTCCAGGGAGCAAGGGCCGGGCCTGGGCAGTCATGCAGAGCTGGAGATGGGCTGTTGCACACCTCCTGAGGCCCCTGCCTGCTCCCTCAAGGTGTCCAGTTACGGCCAGCTCCTCGCTTCTCTGGTCACGCCACATTTAGTATTGCCAAGTGAGCCAGCGCTGAGACATGGAGAAGGGGTAGTGGGGACTCTTGAAGGGGTGGGAGAGCCTCCCCCCAAGAACCCCACCTGGGTTCAAGTCACCAGCCCCCTCCCAAGTCAATCCCTCCTCCTCATCCACATCATCCTCCTCTGGAGGTGACCTGCTCAGTAAAATTAATGTCAACCCTGGGCCTGGGCAACACTTGGAGTCCTTGAAGGTCTCCTTTCCTCCCAGAGCTTATAGAACAGCCTGTTTACCCTGTTGTGACTTGACAGGGCAGAAGAAGTAAGTGTGGGCCTCTCTGGCTTCTCCTGATCTGTGTCTCTTCTTCCACTTCATATTCACCCAGCTCTGACCCTCATAGATGCAGAAACCACGAGAGGAGGGCAAGCTAGAGCTACCCGAGGTGGAGTTCTGACTCTGTCAGGGATGAGCTTGTATCTTATGACTCTCTGGGCCTCAGTTTCTTCATCTGAAAGGTAGGGTTAATAATGTTCCTTCCTTGGGATGGGCTTGTTCTGATAAACTAATGCCGGATGTGGTGGCTCATAGCTGTAATCCCAGCACTCGTGAGTCTGAAGCAGGAGAGTGGCCAAGAACATTCAAGGCCAGCAATACAGTAAGTTTCAGGGCAGCCTGCATTAAAAGTAAGAACTGGTTTCAAAAACCAAAGACAGGAAGAGTGCTTGCCCTAGCATGAGCAAATGGGTAGTACCTCCTGAACTGGGCATGGTGACACTCACCTGTAATCCTAGCACTCCAGAGGCACGAAGAGGCAGGAGGCAGCTGGAGACTCCGAGTCATTCTCAACTGCATAGTTTGAAATTAGCCCAGTATTCACAAGATCCTGTCAGATAGAGAGGGGGAAAAGGGTAAGGAGAAAGAAAGAAAGAAAGAAAGAAAGAAAGAAAGAAAGAAAGAAAGAAAGAAAGAAAGAAAGAAAGAAAGAAAGAAAGAAAGAAAGAAAGAAAGAAAGAAAGAAAGAAAGAAGAGAAAGGAGAGAAGAGAGAGAGAGAGAGAAAGAGAGGAAGAAAGGGAGAGAGAGGGAGAGAGAGGAAGAGAGAGGGAGAGAGGGAGAGAGAGGAAGAGGAAGGAGGGAGGAAGGGAAAGAGGGAGGAAGGGAAAGAGGGAGGAAGGGAAGGAGGGAGGAAGGGAAGGAGGGAGGAAGGGGAGGAGGGAGGAAGGGAAGGAGGGAAAGAAGGAGGGGAGGAGGGAAGGCTAGAAGTGACAATGATAATAAAGAGCTGCCGTAGGCTAAGCCCTACATCATGGCGCTGTACACCATGCTCTCTCTGCGTGATTTCACTTTGCTCTCACGGTGCCTGTACATCATTCATCTGCTGCAAGGTGCAGAGCACTTTGCTGACACGCCAGAACGATGGACTGAGGCCAGTACCGAGCCTCACAGTTCTTCTAGCTACTCCACGGTGCTAGGTGCAGGGAGCACGGTTCCTCTACAGTTCTGAAGGCCCCAGCCCTTAGATCTCACCCAAGTCCCCAGTTTTTCATGGGCAAACTGAAAAGTTCAGAAAGGAGCAATGGCCTGGGCACTGTTCCACAGAGAATTTGAAGTCGGCTTGGGACACATGAGACCCTGACAGGAAGAGAAAGAAGGTAGACATAGAGAAAAGGAAGGGAGAGGGGAAGAAGGGGGAAAGGCAGGGGAAGGGAAGGGTCCAGTGACTGGTACATAGTCTCGGATAAAAGAATTTGGAGCTGGGGAGATAGCTCAGCAGATAACATACTTGTAAAGTGTAAAGACTAGAGTTTAGTTCCCCAAATCCCACTGAACCAGACTTGATGGTATAAGTGGTTGTAATCCTCACGCGCCTACAGGAAATGGGAGACAGAAACCTGAGAATCTCGGGAAGCTTATAGGCCAATCAGCCTGACTAACAGGGCAATAATGAAAAGTCTCAGTCTCAAAGAGAAAAAACCAGGAATATCAGGAGGGTGTCCTTTACCTCTCCAAACATGTACCTAAACACAGACACACACACACACACACACACACACACACACACACACACACATGCATGCATGCATTTGCATGCACACACACACAGAATTTGGAGAACACATATGAAAATAGCACTTGCCAGACATTCCCTGGGGCCCACCAGCAAGATCACTAGGGCACTGCACAGGTCCAGTCTCTGTATCATCGGAGTTCTGCCACATCAAGCCTGGGTCTGACACACCTCCTAACTCCCTGCTCCTCTCAGGGCCTCAGTCACCAAACAGGGTCACCTAACCTGTAGACACAGAAGAGCATCCATGGCTCACTGGGAACTAAAGGCCTATTGCTTTAGCCCTTAAACCATTAAAGCTTGAGAATAGTCAAGGCCATTCCATCCCTCTTCCTGCTGGCTCCTTTTTACTGCTCCTCCTGCCTCATCGTCTTTAGCCACCAGGACGCGCCTTGACCTGCAGGATCTCCCTCCTCCACCCCTTCTCTATCTCACTTTCCCTCTTTTCTCATCAGCTACAGGCAGGATCCCAACCCAGGGAAGACAGGGTGGGCATGGAGGTGGTAGACCTGGGGCTGGTCAACCTAGACCATTCTCATTCTCATCGCAGCTGGCTTTCTCCAAGGCCAGGACTGGGTGATGGTGTCGCTACTCCAAACACAGTCTGACGTCACATTGCCAGTCCCCACCCAACTGGAAGGCGAGCCCCAAGGGGACCTCATGCAGGCTTCGGGCCTCCCTGGCTCACCTGCCCCACAGAGCGTAAGTATCAAACATCTAGACCTGGCATAAGACAAGCTTAATGGTTGTATAGACAGCAGGTAGATGGTTACTATGGCACCCAAAGATCTCCCAGTATCCACCTGGTCCCTTCTACTAGCAAGCAAGACCCCGAAGTGCTTAGGCACACATTTCTTTGGTTTTAAGTCCCGTCCCCCCCCCCAATACCCTTGGGGTCTTCCAAGTTTAGAAACAATATGTCTTTATCAGAGTGGGATTTTCAAGAACAGCCTATGTCTTCTTCATTTGGGGGTTCCCATGAGCTTGGCCATAGACTCTATCATCCCAGCAGAGAGGAGGGTCTTGGCAGGTCCCTGATGCAGCTTCCACTCACAGATCCTCCATCCTCTGTCTACCCAGAAGCATGCCAACTTCAGCTGCTCGTCGTTTGTGCCCGATGGCCCTTCAGAGAGGGCACCCTCACTGCCTCCCCACAGCCCAAGCATTGCGTCGCCAGGCCCCGAGCAAGTCCAGAGCCACTGTGCAGCTGGACCTGGCCCGGGTCCCTTCGGCCTGTCACCCTCAGACAAGTATCCTGGCTTTAGCTTCGAGGACGGTCCAGCAGGCAGCCCCGGGCACTTCCTCAAGAGCAACCACATGTCTTTCCACCCATACAAGCGGCACTTCCACGAGGACATCTTTCCCGAGGCCCAGACAGCTATGGCCCTCGACGGACACTCTTTTAAGACTACAGGGACACTGGAGACCTTTGAGGAGATCCCTGTGGACGTGGGGGAGGCCGAGGCCTTCTTGCCTGGCTTTCCAGCAGATGCGTGGTGTAACGGGCTCTCTTACCCCAGCCAGGAACACAGCCAGGTTCTGGTGAGTAACAGCGGCCGCGGGCCTTCCACCTCCCTTGATCATCCATGAATTCTCCGAGCCAGGCACAGTGGCACATGCCTATAATCCCTGCACTTCAGGAGACGGAGGCAGGGGGATCACCGTGAGTTGGAGGCCAGTCTGTCTCAAGAGCAGAGCTTCCAGGGAAGCAGCAAGCATAGAGACTGACCGGGGTGGGAGTGGGGGTGGGGGGGAGATTCCCAGGAAGGGAATGTGGATGTCCGTCTACCAGGCATGGAGGGGGCAGGTGGGAAAGCATGTCAGGGGAAGGAAGCTGGCAGCTTCCCAATGGCTCTTGAGTCAGGATTCCAAAGGATGACTTCTTTGTTTGTTTAAGTGTCAAGAATGCCCAGCCAGACCAACACGCCCATATGCAAATGTGAGAAGAAAAACACATTCCAGAAGCTTAGAGGAAAAAAAAAAATTAGGGAGGAACTTCAGAATGGGACTCCTTGACTCCCACCCCATCACTGTGAAGCTAAGAGACTTTGGAAGACCTAAGGGGACTCTAGCCCTTTCCTGGCATCATTATTATTATATTATTATTATTATTATTATTATTATTATTATTGTTCAGGTTTTTTGTGGGGGGAGGGTGAGACAGGAATTAGCTGTGTTACCCAAGACTGGCCTTGAACTCCTGAATGTCCCGCCTCAGTGTCCCTAGTACTGAGATTATAGTGTTCTCGGCCCTACTTTTTGTCCAGAGTAGGCTTCCATGTATTCATGGGACTGACAGCCAGACCTGAAAGCCGTGTGGCCCCAGGCAAGTCATTTAACCTCTATGAGCCTCATGGGGAAAGTAAGGTTAAGGGCACCTAGTCACATAAGATTGTTGCTATAAAAGCAATAAGGGGACTTGCTTCCTGTTCCTCAGTTCTGATCTGGAGGTCCCCTAGGAGGTCCCCGGGGTGTTCACCGACTCTTTTTACTTCCTGCTTCCAAAGGTCCTAACCCAAAAACTGCTTCCAGTATAGGAAGCAAGTTGAGAGGCAGATGGAGGCCTATCAGATTTAACCATGATAGGACTTAACACCATTCCCTCAGACCCCTTGATCGGTACAACAGCCACAGTGAGATATCAGCATACCAAACAATGGTCCCTCAGGGTCCACTCAGCATAGCTCGTGGTCACTCTACCAGGTTCTTTCTTTCCAGTGCTCACTTTAATCCTTCCAACGGCCCTCTGGAGACACTCCATTATCTCCATCTTGCCGCGGGAACCTGATGTTCATTGATAGAGGCCAGTGACTTGCCAGGGTAGCCCTAATCTATAAACTGAGAAGCTGAAATTTAAGCTCTGCCCAGAGACCCATAGCTGCCAGGTCAACTCTAGAGGTGACCTGGACCACATGATTTTCCCTCATTGGTCCCAGCTCCATCATCTGTCAAATGAAGGGGTTGGACACAGGGCTTTGCGGCCCTTCCAGGTCCAAGATTCTGTGATTGTGGCAATCTCTTCATCAGCAGCTCCAGGGCATACCCAGAAAGAGGTCACAGCTAGCTCGCCCCTCTGTGCCCAGGTGCCAGCTTTCCAATCTCCTGGGAGCCCTAGGAAAAGCAGTCCACCCACTTCTGGCTTGTCCACCTGCCAGGACCTAGCTGCATATTCTTGCTTTTTCTTCTCAGAGCATGGAGCACTGTGTTAGATCCTGAGATTCTCATGAGCATCCCAGAGATCTCTGGCTCTCTGCTCAGCCTATAGACCATTAACAAGTTTCCCTCATTTCTCTGACAGCCTGGCTTGAGCCTCTCATCTAAAGCAAAGTGGGGTGTGGGGAACACTGTTCTTTTCAAACTGGCTGGACCACTGATCTGCTGAGTTCTCTTGTGTAAACCCCTGTCCTCTGTAGAGAAGGGACTGCTTTTGCATAAGGTTCAGGATAAGGGAAAGAGAAAAAGAAAAAAAAAATTAAGACCATGTGCTTTCTCTTTCAGCCTGGGTCAGAGGTCAAGGTCAAGCCCTCAGCTCTGGAGAATGGTCCTGGGATGTATTGCTACCAGCCTCCCTTACAGCACATGTACTGCCCCTCCCAGCCACCCTTCCACCAGGTGGGTCTGGACAAGCAGGCACAGTTCTTAGATTTCTTGGGAAGCTGTGTGGCTATTGGTGTGTACTGTGTATGCTGCAGGAGGGTGTGGGTATGGTTGAGTGGGCAGATGAGGCAGCAGGGTCCTGACCCTCAGGTTAGGTCAGAGGTTAATGAAAAGAGAAGCAATTGTTCTTCTCTAGGAGCACTCGGCACTCCTCTTAACCCACAGAAAGTAGGGGCAAGATGTGAATCAAAGACAGACCCATCCAGACAGACACAGAGAGCAAAGGATGATATGATATGATACACAGGCCAAGCCAGGGAAGATGTTGCTGTGTGACCTTGGTCTTGAACTTTCCTGTGGCCTCGAGCGTGTGGGCGTCAAGTGTGGGACTGGGTGGCCTGTCCACTTGGAGGGCTACAAGTCGTCATCGTCTTTGGCTCCTCCTTTCCCCACTGCTGAGTTAAGTCCCTCCCAATAGGATAGAATGCCAAGTAATTGCCCCACACTGGTGACAAGGGATGAAGTTATTTGAGAGAGAGAGAGAAAGAGAGAAAGAGAGAGAGATCCAGAGCAGCCAGGCAGCTCCCTTGGAGTCACTAGGCAAGACAGAGCAAGTGACTGCCCAGCGCCCAGCTCTATCCACCTGCAGCCTGGCACTGAGACAGGCCCTACCTGTGGAGCAGGTTCCACTCCTGGCTCTAGCTGTAGCCCTGATCCTGGCCAAGTCAGAAGGCAGGGGGAGGGGGAGTCGACCTGCTCTAGGAAGAAAGGGACAGAAGGCAGCATGGGAACCATATGGCATGAGGGATTCATTCTCCCTTCCCCAAAAGAGTGTGACTTGCTGTGGCTCACACTTTCCCGAGGCTCCTGGTCTGGCCTCAGGGTAGGAGCTGACCCTGGGACACCTGTGACAGCAGGGACTGAGATGCTGCAGTATGAAGGGGGCACTAGACCTTAAATAGCCTCTTCAGGCCTGGCCCTGCTTTGATGCTCTCTGCAGCCTGTATCCTCCTAGAACAAGATGGCCGCACCCAGGACTTTATGGAGCTGGGAGAGAAGGTGACTCAGGCACTAAGTGTCTCTTGGTGACCTGGAAAGAGCACTTCAGCCTGGAGCAGCTGGGGGAGTCAGAGTCTCCAACCCCCCAGCCCCCATAAAACACCATCTCTCGACACCGCAGCCACTCCCTTTGCCGTAAAACCACCTCCTACCCCCACCTGCCCACCACCATGACCGGCTCTTTCAAAGAGCCACTGAAACTTGTAAAAGGTGGCTGTGCCCAGCACACACCCAGACTGGACATCCCACTTCCGGTCCATCGCACCAAGGAGAGGCAAGGAGGCCTGGAAGCACCTGCCCGGAAAGTACATTGGCCATAGCCTTTTTCCCCAGTCTCTCCATCCCATCACCATGGCAACCAGACTTCCTCAAGGGCTAAGAGGGAAGAACCTAGAAGACAGCTTTGAGGCCTTGAAATCCTGAATGGCAGAATGTGGTTTTTTTCTCAGGCCCTTCTCAGATGACCATGCTGGTTCCCAACTCTCAGAGAGCTGCACCGTGGGGGGGGGGGAGCCCAGGGTCAGCAAGAAGGGAGTCTGGCCTCAGCTTCCTTTCTGGATGTATACGAATGGAGAAATGAACAGACTGGTTACCATGGCAGTCACTCTGTCCCTTTGACTTCTACAGTACTCGCCAGGTGGCGGCAGCTACCCTGTGCCCTACCTGGGCTCCGCTCACTACCCATATCAGAGGATCGCACCCCAGACTGGCGCTGATGGGCACCAGCCACTCTTTCCCAAACCTATCTACTCCTACAGGTATGTGTCCAAGTACCTCTGGAGCAGAATAAGGAATGATGAAGATCCTTGGAGAAACTGAGGCAGAGGATCCTCACTATATCTGGGGGAGAGGCATAGAAGTCACATCTAGTGGCTTCAAAGAAGACTGGAGAGAAAGACACGCGCATGGGGGCAGAGAGACCCATAGTCTCTGAGCTTTTTTTTTTTTTAATACATTTTTTATTATTATTTCAGCTCATACAAACTTAATGGGTTCACCAGTTCCCTCCCTTCCTCCTTCTCCCCCCCCCCCCCGTACACCCTGCTCCTCCTCCCCACCCCCCTCCCTTCCCATCCCCCAGTGCCTCCCGCCCCAATTCCCAGAGAGTCCTTTCTTGTGCATGCCTGATTGATTTTCCTCTGGGCCCTCCTCTCCGATGACGTACAAGGACCCAGTGGCCTTTCCCTAAACCCTTTCCCGTGTTCCCCTTAGGTATAGGAACACTGCTGTGTCTGCCAATCCCTTGCCTCCAAACATCTTAGTGCCTTTAGCAGATGCTGGACTTTGTGGGGTCAATAGTGTGTTGGACAATGCGCAGGGCATGTAAAGTCCAATTATGATTGCTTGCCTCTGAGCTTTTGTCTGACACTAAAGGGCTCATGACTCTGGTTGGATTCAGAGGATGCTGATGTCTTGGGTGGGCTATGAGGTTCAACACTATCTTGAATGGGCTATGAGGGATTGGAGCTTAGAAGGATTGAAGGATTCTCACTTCCTTTCCCCTCTCCTAGGTTTAAAAAAAAAAAAGAATCTGGTTCTGGAATTTATTAGCTATGAAACTTTGTTTAATCATGGGGGGGGCAAGAGACATCGATTCGGGCTGTTGGAAGCCTTAAGTAAGAGACTGTGGACAGGAAAATGTTTGCAGAAGTGCCGGAAGGAAGTTTGTCTCCTCCCGCTGCCCAACATTTGGGCAGCTGGCTGAGGACTGATCGTGACCATTTCCATGTAATGATAGCATATATATGAAAATGCATCCTTCGTCCCTAGAACTCCAAGGGATCTACTGAAATGTTTCATTCTGAAGTGGAGGAAGTGAGGCTCAAAGAGGTTCAGACAGTTACCAAGCTCACACAGCTGGTGGGCGGCTAAACCAGATAACAACCAGGTTTCTCAGAGTCCCTGAAAGCCTTGTCTATTTCAACCTTAACCTCATGAAGCTCTGGGTTGAGAGAGGGTCATAGGAGGTGGGAACCTGGTCAGAGGTTCAGACTCTCAGGAACTTTCTGTATCTTCAGCATCCTCATCTTCATGGCCCTCAAGAACAGTAAAACCGGAAGCCTTCCAGTCAGCGAAATCTACAATTTTATGACGGAACACTTCCCTTACTTCAAGGTGAGTTCAAGACGCATCCCCACCAAGATGGGAGAGGAGCTGGTATGAGAGTTGGGAGGGGCTTAGTGCCAACAGGTCTTTCTTTGGGTCCCCTGGGGAAAGACCGAGCTCCCCCAAAGGAGGAAGCTGTGGAGCTGGGGTGTGGTCAGATAGAACATGTGCTTTGCTGCGGTGGGGAGGGAGGGCTCTGTGAGAACAGAGAGCTCCAGTGGCTTGCCCCAGGTTGCACAGCAGATAGAGACAGATCTGCTGGGGGAGGGAAAGATGTTGGTCCTAAAACTGCCATCCATCCCCCTGCTGGGAAAGAAAGTTGGAGAAGAAATGAGAGACTGTTCCCAGCCTTACCCCAGGATGCTGTGGGGCTGGAGGAAGCCAGTAGTCAAGGCGACAGGGATGCTGGGGCTGAGAAACTCACCACTTTCCTGAGTGAGATTAGCATCTGCCTCTGCGGGTGGCAGGCTGGCCTGCTGCTGTACCAGAGAGTAGCGTGTGGGGCTTGCAATGTTTGGGTGTCTAGGGGACCCAGAGGGTTCTCGTACGGCACCAGTTCCTGTTGTCCACAGTGGGGTTTGGAGGAGCTCAACCCAACTCCCTCTCAGCACACCTTTGGCAGAAAGACGTGCTTTGAGAAGGTCTCTGGGAGAACTGAGGTGTGGAACCCTCAGTGTATAGGAGTCAAGGCAGGAGATGGAGATCCCACCTAGGGGACTTTCATAGAATGCTGGAGACAAATCCCACATGGGGGATATAATAGAATAGATCGCCTTGTCCCTTTCTCCCATCTCTGAGGAATCATGTCTCTGTTGACTCAGCAGAGGCTCGTGTCTTGGGTATGTCTGGTGAGGTCCACCCTCCTGACCCAGGACAAATACTCTTCTCTCCAGATGGGCAAACTTATCAGAAAGGGTGGTCCACCCCCCCCAGGTCACACAGCAGGTGGAGCAGCTGCCAGGCCAAGCTATCTGGCTTCACACACCACTTTCTTGATGCACGCCCTCCCTTCACGCACACACCTTCAGCTGAGGTGGGTGCAGGACCGACAGGAGCTGGTACCTGAGGGGTGTGTCCCGCAGGACCTGCACCCTGGTGGATGCCATCTCATCTGCCACTGAGGTGGAAGGCAGGAGTGAATCCTAGGCAGTCAGTTCCATCTGCAGTGTGTGTGCGTGTATTGGCAGGGGGAGGGATGGAGGGGTGCAGGGGTGACGGGTGGAGGGGGAATCTCTGCCCCACTATCTACCCAACTGACTCATTTGGGGTCAGTTTGTGGTTGCCATTCAGACAAGTCTGTACCGGCTGGGCTCCCATGAGAAAGGGACTGGGCGAAAGGGTCTTTTATAGTGGCCTGAACAGAAAAATCTGCTTATCTACCCCAGGGTCTGGAAGGGAGAGAGAAGCATCTCAAAGGTCCAAGCTCCCCTAAAACTAAAGCCGGTGTAGGATCCTCCCCACTTCCGGGGATAGGACCAGAGAAAAGGAAGTAAAGGCTTACCCCCTCCTCTGGGGCCTTCCTCCCTGCCTGGCCTGGTCCCCAGCCCCTCCCTGCATCTCACCTTCCTGGCTTAATTATTTTTCCTGGGAGCCGTGTAATCCCTGTTTTATTGGGCTGAAGAGTGAAGAGGTCCGACAGCTTTTTTTTTTTTTTTTTTTGGTTGTTGTTCTTAGCCAGTCACACCACTCCCTCACACTTTAACTTACATTTGACTTTTCGACTTCAGAGAGAACATCTGTGAGGATGTGACTGTCCCCATTGGCAAGGAGGCTCTGTGGGGTAACCTTGAGCCCTGTCACCGCCTCCTCGGGCCAGTTCTCCCTCCATCACATGGTCATGCCGGGCCAGTTGACACACATAGATTCATGACAAATCAACGTTTCCCCTCCGATCCCCCTAAGAAGTGAGTTCAAAAATCTCCTGCCTCCCTACCTCTCACGCCCCCATTCAGAGGTCACTTTTAAGGACAATTACAGAGTGGACACTGGGGTGGGCAGCACTCACGCCCAAGGCAGCTGACGTGGGCGTCCCGTAGCCCATGACTCAGGGATATGGGACTGAAGAAGTGTCCGGCCACTGGACATAATTGCTAGTGCTGACCATCCCTCTTCCAAACAGGAAGTGGCAGGGGTGGGGGCTGCCTTGGCATCCCAAAGTCACAGGTTTATGGGTCTGTAAAAGTCCCCAGTGCCCATTAACTCTGCCCATGAGCCTTGACTCCTGGTGTGGGAGTCAAAAGCTGGGTTGGTGGCTCAAATCCTTCCCGGTGACCTTGGCAACCTTGAGGGTCACCCCAACCCGTCCCATGCCAGGCTAGCTGTCCCCCCCAAAAAAGGCACCAGCAGCTGCTGCCAGGGACTTGCAGTGACGCTGGCATCAGAGTCTGGTTCTGCTGGGCGTGATGCAGCTTGGCTGGGCCCTCGGGCAAGTGCGCTGGGGAGGAGGGAGTGGCCATTCCTCATTAACCAAAAAAGATGGGCTAAAAGGGAGAGGGAGCCAGGGGCTGAGGGAGAAGAAGCTCCACCTGCCAGAGGGATAGCAGTGCCTTCGGTAAACCCTCCCCACTGAGCTCAGGGCAGTCGTAGAACCTGGGGGTGGTGGGCAGGAGGCCATGACACCCCCGCCACCGCCTCTCACCCAACTGAGTCAGCTTAATGGTTTTTACAACCCTCCCTGAGCACAATTACTGCACTGGTGGCATGACGGGGCCTCCTAATGGGTGTTTATTCTGTTGGCACGAGCACCCCCCGCCTGAGGGCCAGCCTCCCCACCAGGGCACGCCCCCAGGGCACACTCATGCGAACTCACACCCACACACTCAAACCTGGATGCACACACGTACCCAGAGAGACTTGCTCGCACACAGCCAACCCCAGGACATGTACATCCTCACTCATGAGTTCACAGACCCATGCGAAGAGACGTCACTCTTATCCGAGACGCATCTAGGGACTTGGGCGCATGCTCACACACACTCTTACCCATGTATGCACCAACACCAGATCTGCTATCAAATATATGGGCAACAGGTGCCCACGCCCAAACTCTCACTTGCTCATCTACCTTCTTCCCAGTTTACTCCAGAGGGGATGAGGCTGACCCAGGGGAGAACATTCTGCAGGAGCCACCTAGTACCTTCTTTAAAGCTGGCCCCGGAGAACTCAAAATAGAGGGGACACACACAGCAGAAGGCAAGTAGGCATGTCCTGCTTCAGTGAGTACATGACCAGGGTGATGTCCACCAGTTGCCCCTTTAAGGCAGATCACAAGTTGGGTGTAGAGGTTCATGCCTGTCACTCAGGAGACTAAGGCAGGAAGACCGCCATGAGTTCCAGGCTAAAAGTGAAACACTGTCAAAAAAAAAAAAAAAAAAGGAAGGAAGGGAGGGAAGGAGGAAGTAAAGAGGTAAGGGAAGAAAGAAGGAAGGAAGGAAGGAAAGAATAGAAGATTTTAAAAAAGAAAAGAAAAAAAGACAGATCACAATCCTCTGAAGGACTGAGTCAAGAAATCAGTAGAATAAATAAAAACAGGCTTTAAATTTTAGGATTGAAATAACTTGGGAGTCAAGATTCCTGTCACCCTTTCCCCACCGCTAAAGAGTCCTTAGCATGTTTTGGATACTGAGGACCTTAAACCCCAGAATGTGCAACAATTCTGTACCCAGAGTTGGCAAAGGAATGTTCTAGAACCCAGGCCTGGAGCCAATGCTTGCTGCCTGGACCCAGCTTGAATTCTTGCCTTGCTCTGCTCTGGCAGACAGCACCTGATGGCTGGAAGAATTCTGTCCGCCATAATCTGTCCCTCAACAAGTGCTTCGAGAAGGTGGAGAACAAGTCTGGAAGCTCCTCTCGAAAAGGTTGCCTGTGGGCCCTCAACCCTGCCAAGATCGACAAGATGCAGGAGGAGCTGCAGAAGTGGAAGAGGAAGGACCCCATTGCTGTACGCAAGAGCATGGCCAAGCCAGGTGAGGGAGGCCTAGAAGACCCTGAGCCAGAGAGGGACAGCGTCTAAGGGAGGTTCCCGAGGACGGGAGGCTACGGCAGTGGGAGGTCTCATGGTGTCTTTCTCTTTTGGGCTTTTGCAGAAGAGCTGGACAGCCTCATTGGAGACAAGAGAGAGAAACTGGGCTCTCCACTGCTGGGGTGTCCACCCCCTGGGCTGGCAGGCCCAGGCCCAATCCGACCCCTGGCACCCCCCACCGGGCTCTCCCAGCCGCTACACTCAATGCACCCAGCTCCAGGCCCCATTCCTGGCAAGAACCCCCTTCAGGACCTACTGGGGGGTCATGCACCGTCCTGTTATGGGCAGACGTACCCACACCTCTCTCCTGGCCTGGCCCCTCCTGGACCACCTCAGCCATTGTTTCCACAACCAGACGGGCACCTCGAGCTTCGGGCCCAGCCAGGCACCCCCCAGGACTCACCTCTGCCTGCCCACACCCCACCCAGTCACTGTGCCAAGCTGCTGGCTGAGCCTTCCCCAGCCAGGACCATGCATGACACCCTACTGCCAGACGGAGACCTTGGTACTGACCTGGATGCCATCAATCCCTCTCTCACCGATTTTGACTTCCAGGGTGAGCTTGGGGTGGGAAAAGAAGGATGAGGCAAGACTGGAGGGGTGCGCAAAAAGAGGCCTGGGCTCCCCAAGTCTCCAGGCTGCCACCTACTGGCTACTGGGGTCAAGGTCCCCTGAAGTCAAGACCAGGAGTGGACTGTCCTTGCCTCCCTCCTCCTGGTCCCAACCCCATCATCGCACCACTCAGTTCTGACAAAATGGGGTGCTATGGTCAGTTGTGAGGGACCAGGAGGCTGAACATTCCTGAAAACATTTCCATTTTATCAGAATTCATCCTTCACTGAAGGGGACAGACTCTCTCTGGAATGTCAGACCTCAGAATTGGGCAGATCTTTGAGAGATTTGGGGATGGACGCCCCGAAAGAATATCTGTCCATTCCTCTGCACCTTGCTTGCTCTGCTCTCCAGACAGCTGAGCTCCACCCACTTCCCCTCCAAGCTCTGCCCCTTTCAGTCCAAGCCCTGCTCCTTTCAGCTTAAGTCCTCCTTCCCTATGAAACTGCAGCACACCCACAAACCCTGCTCCTGGCTACAGGGAATTTAGAAGAGACCTGCTGATTCAGGCCTTACAGACGATTAGAAATAGTTTGATATAGAACCTTATCCAGGCCAGCTATGGAAGCAGCCAGCTTCAGAGGACACTGTTGGCAAAGGGTAGAACTGGAGATGTGGCTTAAGCGTAGAGAGCTTGCCTGTCATCCAAGCAATCCCCAGTAACACTAAAACAATTTTTTAATTAACATTAACTCAAGCTCCTACTATCAGGCAGTCTTGCTAACAGTTTTACATATGTTCTCCCTTCTGAGCACCCAGAGGTTATATAGTCCACTCAGGGTTATTCAACAAGAAAAATAGGTCAGGAGTGGAGCCCAAGCAGCTAATGCCAACCCAGGGTTTTCAGGCCTTCTTTTTCCACCCTGAAGTTATGATGTCCAGGGCAGGTACCCCAGAACTAGGCCTGCCATGAGACAGGTCACATGAGATGAAGCGGGAATCAGTGTCATTACAATTTGTTTCTCAGAGTCAGGTACACTTCCTGGCTCTGTCCAGTCACTTGGGGAGCTACACCCACCCATGACATCAAATCCAGCAGTGCATTGTGGGAAGATCTTTAGCCTAGGCTACAGAGCCACCTTCCTTGGTTGCCTAGACAGAAGCTCCAGTGAAAAGTTCCTGGGGATCCCCAGGCTACAACTCAAGCCCATAGCCTCCGCATCAACCCAGTGCCCCCAAAAAGCCACAAAGTTCACTTATCTATGGGTTTCACATTCTGGTATCTGGGTGTTATAAAATGGAGGCTCAGAGAATCAATCCATGCCGGCGGTCACACACCTGGTAGCAGAGGCAGCACCCAGTCAGTTCCACTCCATTCCTGTCCCCTGAAGTGAGCAAGAGGGTGAGGGGTAGAGAAACGGGGCTTATTTCTCTATTGTCCCCACCCCAGTAATCCTGCTTCTTTTCTTCTGCTCTAGGAAATCTGTGGGAACAGCTGAAGGATGACAGCTTGGCCCTCGACCCCCTGGTATTGGTGACTTCATCCCCGACATCATCCTCAATGTTGCCACCTCCGCCACCGGCCCACTGCTTCCCCCCAGGGCCCTGTCTGGTAGAGACAGGCACCGGAGCAGGTGAACTGGTACCATCAAGTGGTGGGGGCGCTGGGGCCCTGGGAGACCTGCACCTCAGCACCCTCTACTCGGCTTTTGTGGAGCTGGAGCCCACACCCTCGACGGCCACTGCTGGCCCCACCGTGTACCTCAGCCCAGGCTCCAAGCCCATGGCCCTGGCGTGAGCTGAGCCCGGAATCGGCTTCAGCCTTTGGCTGGTCTAGAAGTCCCAGCTGGCCGCCCACATCGGACTCTCCTTAAAGGTCAAGGAAGGAAAACACTACCCATCCCTTATGCTACTCAGCCAACATGTTCGTTCGCTGGCAGTGGGAGGGTAGGGGACCCATCCAGGATGCTGCCTCTCACACATTTCTGCTGACTAGTGGCCCAGCTCCCCGCTCAGCTGTCCCCCCTCAGGAGAATAAGCATCTGAGCAAGAAGCGAAAAAGCTGTCCCTTGTACGGGCTCGCTCACACTCCAGCTCTCGTGCCCGTGTGTGAGCACACACCCACCCACACGCCTCGTACCCAGAGGAATCCATACTACACCACACACAGCCTGACTTCATTTCCGAAGCAGCCAAGAGCTCAGGGCTTTGGATACTAAAGCTCAGGACCCCCCAAGACTGGTCAAAGGTACCCGCTCTTCCCAGTCCCATCTAACTCCTGTGTGCTCTATAGACCGAGCCCCTCTAGTCATGTTCTTTCCCAGAACTCCTGTATTTATTCTCCCTTCTTGGCTGCTCCCATGAGGCCTGTAGGACACCTCCCCCCCTCCCAGGGGACTGCTAGGCTCCATCCATCCTCAGCAGACACTGTGACTGACCACTCCACAGTGACACACCAGAGGGGCAGCATCCGCCCCCAAGACCAAACTGAGCCCAATTCCAACACAAGGTGTTTGGAAAAGCCCTTTTCCCATGGAAACTTGAATGCATCCTCCTCTCCTAGTCCTGGGTACTGGAAAGATCTCCTCCAGCTCACCGCAATCTCACTCTTCCAAAGAGAACTTCCCGTAGTTCAGGTCCCAGCTCACTAGTGACTGCTGTCTCAAATAGCATAGGGATCCAGAGAACTGCAGACGGGTACAGGCTGGTGGGGGAGTCCCAATGCTTCCCCCACCCCCTCCTCCTGCATGGCAGAACCAGGACACCCTGGAAGCAAACAGGATGTCCCTGGAGTTGGTCTGTAACCCAAGTGCCTACTATGGTCCACCAAGTGGGATCCTCAGCCTGTCCTGGGTTGGGGAGTGATAAGAACCTCCAAAGGTCATCCCCAAGCTTATGTGAGGGACTAGCAGTTCCCTCAGTGGTCTTCCATTATCCCCAGTCCTGGAACAATAAAGCAAGTGCCTTGTGGCCTCCACCGTTGAGCCTTTATTTCTAGACCACCTCCCCCAGATACACAAGCCAGTCCACACTATCACAGAGACCCTGGCCAGTGACATCATTCCCTCTCCACCCAAAACTATGATGTTTCCAAACCCAGAGTGAAGCATCTAGAAGGACTTCTAGGTTGGGTTGGAGTGGCTGAGTGAGCAGGAAGGCAGGGCCACTTCTCAAGGGAACTTGCAGAGATGAAAGTTCAAGGCTTCATGACCAGAGGAAGAGAGAGGTCACCTTTCCCCAAGGTCCCTTCCTATTGCTTCCCTGCATGTCCCTAATCTCCTCACAAGAAGAGGCACATCTCTATCTGGGTTGTGTCTTCCTGTCATTATGTTGGAGACATGCCAAGTCTCCCTGGGTTCCAGGAATGACAGGAATAGAACATATCCTACATTGTTGGCCCTAGAGAGTGGTCTCTACAGGGTCAAATCACCCTGCCGGTAAGCCAGTGGAAAGCACACCTTCAGTTCTGTCTCTAAAGGAATCTGTCAGATGTGCAAACATGTGAAATTCAGGACTCAGGGCAGTCGAGGTGGATCTCAATTTAGAAAGTTCTCCAAAGGGATTGGAGAGATGGCTCAAGGGTTAAGACTCAGCCTCAAAAGGAGAAGGTCCTCAGTTTGGATCCCAGGTCCCACATAAAAAAAAACTCCAGACAGGGGGGCTGGAGAGGTGGCTCAGGGGTTAAGCCTCTGCCTTGCAGGCGGAGGGTCCTGAGTTCAGATCCTAGACCCCACGTATAGACGCCAGGCAGAAGCGGGGGCGGCCTGCATTTCTGGTCCTGGTAGGGCCGAGCCTGTGAATCCCCAGGCAGAGTAAACGAAGAGGAGGTGGAGGCGGTCCATGGTGGTTCCGGAATTCGCCCGTGGTTCTACGCGCGCGCACAAACATGCACACGCACACACGCACAACTGAATAATAAAAAAAAAAAACTCCAGACCGAAACAGCAGCGGCCTGTATCTGGTGGGCAGAGCCTGGGAAATACCAGAGTGAAGAAAAAATGAGGTAGAAGCAATCCAGGATGATTCTGGGAGTCACTCTTGGTCCTCCACAGGAACACACACACACACACACACACACACACAAAATAAATGAATAAAATAAATAAAGTTAAAAAAAAGAAAGTCCTCCAAGGTTAGGAGTGGGGTACAGAAAACAGGAGGATGGCTCAGCGGGTAAAGGAGCTTGCTGCATGAGCCTGATCATCTGAGTTCAATTCCTGGAACCCATGTAAATAAAGTTAGCAGGAGAATACAGACTCCACAGAGTTGTCCTCTGATCTCTTCACACGTGTTATGGAACATGCCCATGGCACATGCACATCCCCATGTGGACACACACATACACACACACACACACACACACACACACACACACACACACACTAATAATAAATGAAATTTAAAAAGGAAGTTCTTTGGGGGGCCAGGCCTGGAGGCCAGCAACGTCTACCACATCCTACAAAGGATCACATAATAGATCCACATCAGCACCTTTCCTCCTGAGGTTCTGGCCAGTTCTAGGTCCAGGTGGGATAGGGCCAGCTACCATATCCAAGAAAAAGACCTGCCGGCCGCGCCTGGCCATAAGACTCCGGTGGCAGCTGACAGGACTTCGGAGTAGTTTACAGGTGACTTGTTTCCAGACTGGTCCTCAGACTTTAAAGATGGGCTAACGACACCCTGAAAATGGAGCCCAACTCCTGTTCCTGTGCTGCCCCCTGCTGGCCATTTGTGGTTTAGAGGAAAACGGATGCAAAGTCAGTAAATACCCCGTTTTAAGGACCCCATCCCTATCCCTCCCCCCCACCTCGCTCCTGACTGTAAGGAATTATATCTTTTGCTCAGGGATTCTACAAAAGTTCTAAAACCATCTGAACATAATGGCGCAAATCTGTAATCCCAGCAGTTGGGACATGAAGGTAGGAGGTCAGGAGTTAAGGGCCTGCCTCAGCTATATATTGTGTTCTAGGCCAATGTGGGTGGCATGAGATTCTATCTCAAAACAAATCAACAAAAACTTAAAGTTTAAAGGTTCTGAAACTTGGAGGGAAAAAATACATCATTAGGGGCAAGGGAGAAGGCTCAGTGGGTAAGAGTGCTAGCTAAGCAAGCATGAGCACTTGAGATCAGAGCCCCACCATCCATGTGAAAACCAGGCCTGGGCACATGGGGGCCTGTGACCCCAGTAATCTCAATGCTGAGTACTGGACAAAAGAGTCACTGGGGCTTGCTTGATGGCCACCATCAAGCTCTGTGTTCAGTAAGAGAGCCTGTCGCAAGGGAACAAATTAGAGCATCATAGAGCAGGGCATCCTTTATCCTCTACTGACCTCTGCACATGTGTGCACAGGTTTGTACACACATGCGTGCACACACAGAATGGCAAAACCGACATTTGTTCTTTTAGTGTGAGTGTGTGTGTGTGTGTGTGTGTGTGTGTGTGTGTGTGCCAGGAGACACTTGAATGTGTGTATACATGGAGGCCCAGGGGTGATATTAGGAATTATCCTGAATTAGTTTATCTCCTTTATTGCTTTGTTTTAGTGTTGCCCAGGTCACCACCATTTACTTCTGCCTGGCATTTTTGCATGGGATCTAGGGATCCAAACTCAGGTCCTCTTGCTTGCAAAGCATAAGTTTAACCCCTGATCTCTCCTGTCCCTGATATTTGTTCTTAACTATACAAGTTCAATCATAACAACTATCCAAATCCTAAATGTATTTTCTCTAATTGATTTCATGTTATTTTATATTAAAGTATATTAAAAAAAAGAGAGGGTCAGTGAGATAGTGCAGTGGTTAAGGTGCCCGCTTGGGGACCTGAGTTCAATTCCTTAGAGTCCACATGGTGAAATAAGAGAGCTAAACTTCCAAAAGCTGTCCTGTAACCTCCATCTGTGCACCATGGCGTATATTCATATTCTCTCTGTCTCCGTCTCTCTGTCTCTGTCTCTGTCTCCATCTCTCTGTCTCTGTCTCTGTCTCTGTCTCTCTCTCTCTCTGTCAAATAAATAAAGTCTAAAAAAAAAAAAGGACATAGGGCACCCTAGTCCCTTTTGACATTAGTGCCATGAGTTCTGTTCTGTGCCTGTTTCTCATGCATTCCATGAGTTCCTTGCTCCTCATGGATTCCATGCCTAGGCTCCATGAGTTCTCCAGGGTGTCTTAGCCCCTCATGGCACTCCATATATGGAGTCCATGAGTTCCGAATTTTCTCTCTTCTAATAAACTCTACCTTAATCTTCAAAAAAAAAAAAAGGACATAAAGGTGAGAAGGGGATGTATGGGGAATGACAAGTAGGAGTGGAAGGGAATAAATCTAATCAGAATACATTGCATGCATCTATGACATTGTCAAAGATTAAATAGAATATTATTAAAAGAAAAAGAAAAAAATCATGCCACATATGGGCCAATGACATGGCTCAATGGGTAGAGGCATCGGTGCATAAACTTGGTGACCTGAGTTCTATCCCTGGAGCCCATATAGTGAAAAGAAAGACTTTATTTTCAAAAGTTGCCCTCTGGGTTCCATATGAGTGCTGTACTATGAATATTGATCTGAGGATGTGGTTCAGTATTAACAGTTAAGTTCTTGTCTAGAATTCTCAGCCCCAGCACCACAAAAAATAAAATAAAACCTTTCCATTGTATGTTATAAGCATTGCATAATATAGATATAGATGATTATTTAAAAAAACTTTTTTCCCTTTAAATTTATTTGAGAGAGAGAACAGATATATGCTTGCCACAGTGCATGTGTGGAAGTCAGAAAACAACTTTTGGAAGTTAATTCTCTGCTTCCCCCATGTGGCTCTGGGGATCCAACTGCAGTCTCTAGCTTTCACCATGCTTGTGCGCAGTTGCCTTTACCCATTTAGCCATCTCGCCCACCCAAAACATTTTTTAATATACCAACATTTCAGGATTATCTATATGCTTTAGCAAATTGACAGAAAAGGAGTCCATGACACACAAAAAATAAAGCTTTACTTCCTAAATGGTGGGGACATGGGAGTGACAGTTAAACAAGGGGCCATGTTAGGGAGACGTACTGAGGGTCTGGGACTGTCGTTCCTGACTAAACCAGAAGAAAGAATTTCTGTATTCTGATATCAGGACCATTAGTCCTAGCATGCATCCCGAAGGGTACCAGTCGTGGAACTTCTACACTGTTGAATGTCCTGTTCTACTCTGTAACAGGATCTTCATGACACTCCTAAAGAGTTGAAGCAAAGAATGTTAGCCCACTTCAGAGAGAGAAGCGGAGGCTTGGTTCCAGCAAGAAAATTGTCTCTTCAAGCTCAGCAGCAGCAATGTCAGTACTAACACTGCCCACTTCCACCCTCTTCCTCTTTCTCCTGCCCCAGCATCCTCTAGGAAAAGTGCCAGGAACTAAATACAGAGGGTCATACGATTGGCAGCAGAACCAACAACAGAGGCATAAAATTTCCAAGGGAAGAAAGGACCAAGATTTTCGCAGACCTACGACTTCCCCGCTCAGCAAAGGGTGGTGAGAACCAACCTGTTTCCAGTTCTAGAGATGACGAGTGCAAAGGAGAGAGCCCTCTTGTGGTCTGGCGGTGGAAGTGCATCAAACACCATCTGGAAGCTCATAGAGCTTCTATTTCAAGTGCCTGAGGACTCGAGTTACTCTTTACTCTCAGTGGTTGGGGAAAATCTTCCTACTGAATCCAGTGGAGGTAACAACCTTACTATGGCTTCCCTGAAGATTTTTAGTCCTATAGATAGCAGTGACTATAACAACAAGCCCTTCCACCTACACATCCCCATCTACGAAAATCCATCTATGTCACGGATGTACAGGTTCTTCTCCAAATGCCCTTCCCCACCTTTCGGGCCATTGATGAGTCCTAAATGCTGATTTCTTAGTGAAACTCTTCCCTCTGAAGGAGGAGCTCAGTGGTGGAACACTTGCTTAGTATATATGAGGTCCAAACAAGCTCTCCCCCTTTTCAAAACAGGCACCCCTCTTGCCTTGCTCTCAAATGTTGGCCTTCCTAAGGGTCTCACTGTCATTCAGGGACTTCAGGTTTTTTTTGGAGAGGGGGACTTCTAGTTTTGTTTGGCATTCTCCTCCTCCTTACTGAATTTCCCCAGTGCCTTGAAATTCCCATAATCTCAGCTGCAACCACAGCTTGGGCAATCACCTAGTGACATATGATTTCCGACAATCACCAAACAAAGCACTGGCTACAAATCTGCCTTCTCCAAGCACCTTTCCCCAAGAATGACCCTTGCTCCCTGGGTACAAGAGTCTGGCTGGAAAGATGGCCAGAGTTATAAAGAACTTTCTGCGCAAGCACAAGGATTCACATAAAAAGCTGAGTGGGCTGTGTGCACTGGCAATCCCAGCACTGAAGAGGTAGAGGCAGGTGGATTTCGGGGGCTTGCTGGCCAGTAAGCCCTAGCTAAATCCAGTGAGCTATAAATCAGAGGAAGACCCTGTCACCACAAATAGAAAGTGATTGAGGAAGATACTTGATGTCAACCTCTGGCCTCCATGTGCACATTTACATGTAGGTTCACTCACATGCATACATATCAACACACACGTATCTCTCTCACACACACACGCGCGCACACACACACACACACACACACACACACATTCCCAGAGTAAACAAAGGATTACCAGAGTCCAGGACTAATCCTGGGTTCTAGCCAGAGCATCCAGAACCAAAAGAACCCCAGCATTCTGGGTCTCCTAGAGCCAGAATTCCTGCCGGAAGGGTGA
Organism: Typhlomys cinereus; assembly: GCA_023101885.1. NCBI lineage: Eukaryota > Metazoa > Chordata > Mammalia > Rodentia > Platacanthomyidae > Typhlomys > Typhlomys cinereus. The sequence goes on along the minus strand of JALPQD010000346.1, from coordinate 205,599 downwards.
GCTGTTTTAGGCATGTGGAAGAGAGAACCTACAACAATAGGGTGTGAACCCTGAGATCCCTGTTTCCTCAGTTTCTGATTTCTGTTAGACACAGGGGCTGCAGAAAGGGCTGGAGAGTAAGGGCTGTGTATAGGGCTGGCTAGACCAGGGCATCCCAAGGCATCTAACAGCAAGGAGATACTCCAGTTGTTAGCCAAAACCCTGATTTTCTCTGATAATGGCTGAAAGTAAAACCCAGCCACATCTTCTGGAGGTTGGGGGAACGGAATGAATGGACAAGGCCATCTCCTCCACATCTCATCTTCCCAGCCCATCTGTTGCAGTTCCGCCTTGCCAAGTTTGATACTTTTGAGCCAAAGTGGGCCAAAGCTTCTCCTCCCAGGTCCTGGATCTCCTTCACCACGGAGAAAAGCTTTTCCAGCTCCACAGTGTCCTAAATGATTTAGACACTGAATATGCTGAGTTGGGAATCCTAAGACAGGAAGACTCAGAGATCAGACGGTACTGGAAGGCAGGGAAAATTACACTCCCTTGAGCACTGTAAGATCTGGATGTGAAGTAATCCCCCAAAGTCTCATGTGTCAAAGGCTTAATCACCAGTTGGTAATGATATAGAGGTGATCTGGATCCCAAGGGCCTGGACAGAGGAAGTAGGTCATGTTTGAAAGGAGTCTCTTGTCCCTGGCTCCGTCCCCCTCCGCACTCTGCTTCATGGCCACGAGGTGAGCAGTTCTATTACTACAGATATATAGCTCCACCATGATCCTTTGCTCTGTACAGGCCCATATCAACGGGGCCGAGCAACCATGGACTGCAACCTAAAGCCATGGTAAATATGTTAATTATATATACGTGTGTGTGTGTGTGTGTGTGTGTGTGTGCGCATGTGTGAATCAGAAGCTACTGTGTGTGCCTGTGGAGGCCCAAGGGTGATCTCAGGAATCATCCTGGATTGCGTTACTTCCTGTTTGCTTTGCTTCCCAGACACTGCCTTCCAGGGGCAGAAGTACAGGTCACCACCATTCCACCTGTTGTTTTGTTTTGTTTTGTTTTATGTGGGATCCAGTATTTGAACTCCAGACCTTCTGCTTGTGAGGCAGAGACTTAATCTCTGAGTCATTACTCCAGCCCTTAAAATATCGGAGACACAGAGATAATGTACACACAAATATGCATGCCACAGTGTATGGGTAGAGGTCAGAGGACATCTTTTGGAAGCGTGATCTCTTCATTCACCGTATGGGTTTCCAGGGATCGAACTCAGGTCCCCGCATGAACTCAGTGTGTGTATATGGTGTCTGGCAAGTGCACACAAGCCACAGCACACATGTGGAGGCCAGAGGACATCTTCGAGAATCAGTTCTCTCCTTTCCATCAAATGGACTCCATGGACCAAACTCAGATCACCAGGTCTGCATGGCAAGTGCCTTCTCCAGCTGTCCCATCTCACTAGTTCAAATCCTGTTAAGTAGATTTGCTCATGTATTTTATCACAGTGCTGAAAAATGGCTGATGCTGCCAGCACCAGCTCCCACCCATCTTTCCCTCGACCACATAGGCTGCCACACTTGAAAAGAGAAAAGGAAAATTTACTGAAAACTATATACAGTTGGTCCAGGTCCTACCACAGGCTGTAATCTGGACCTGTCTGCCCCCTACCTCAAGACAGTGTCTCAGCCCCTGCTGTGGGAAGCCGAGAAACCCACTGTGGATCTTAGTGTGTGAACTGACAACTCTAAATGGCCTGGCAGGGCGATAGAGAACAGATCTCTGACTTCACCTAAGGCTCAGTGCCTGGGGAGGGGAACACGATTCTGAAACGCAGGCCCAGTGAGCCAAGCGAGGTGTCTGGAAGTCCTGGCTGCTTTCCTTGCAGGAGGCCTTCCTGAATGTGGGGGTGAACAGGCCCTCTGCTTTTCCCAACCTGTGGGCCAGGCCCCATGGGCTTTAGAGACTTGGCCTGGGGATCCAGGCACCCTTCCTCCCAACACTGATTCAGGGGCACTAGAGCATTCCCAAGTTGTGATGATGTTGGAGGTCACACTGCAGGCTACAGTATCCTGGGTAGGAGCAGCTCAGGTGCGGTCAGGGAGTCCCGCTGTAGGAATAGTCTGCTTTATTGTGCATCACCAGCCGGTCATCCACAAAGTAGAAGCTGTCAGACTGTGTCTCATAAGGGTGGCGGATCATCTCGTTGACTGCAAGAGAGACCACCAGGGCAAAGGTCAGGAGTCTGAGCCAGACCATTTGGAGGGACTTTAAGACGATGAGGAGAGAGGATGGGGAGGGGAGAAGGAACAGCTGTACCACCTCAAAGAGTTTCTCAGTCTCTCTGATCCTGTTTCTTTCCTGGTGACATAGGCTGGGTGCCAGGTAGAGAAGGGACCCAGGATGGGAAGCACAGGAGTCAAAACACAAAAAGCCCTTCCTCCCCCAGCTCTATCTCTGCCCACTCGCCCCACTCCCACGGGGCCCTGCACACGCACTCAGCTCCTCAGAGAGAGGCGGGAAGTCGTAGATGTGTTCACAGGTGTTCTTGCTACTGGGGATGCAGAAGCCAAAGTGGAAGTCGAAGCTCTTGAGCAGCTGATTTCGGAAGTAGTGCCTCTCAATCATACGGAAGTTGTTGACAGGTTTGTCTCCCACTGTGAACTCCACACTGAGGAAGAGAAGAGGACAGGGCTGAGGAGAGGCCTCGCGCTAGCCAGCCAGGGAATCAAACTGCAGGCTGAGAGGTTCAGGAAGGGCTATCCCCACCCTCAAACTCCCCCCCACCAGCCCTGACTCAGGCCCAGTGACTCACGTGGCTCCCACCTGCCTCAGGCGGAGGAAGGCAGGTGTGAACTGGTAGCGGACAAAGCGCCCTGCATTGGGGTCCAGGTCCCGTCGGTTGATGGGCAACCGTTCTGCAATGTATCCCCGCTAAGCTCAGTGGGCTGCAGGCTGGGGACCCCTTGCCCACCTCAGATTCCACTCTAGGCCTCTGAATATTTCAAATCCCTCCCCCCCGAGATATTCTGGTACATTCTGATGAAATGGTGACACCTAGAGGTCACTAATTTTATAATTTTTTTTATTCAATTGTGTGTGCATGTGTGTGTGTGTGTGTGTGTGTGTGTGTGTGTAGAACCATGGCCTCCACCTCCTCCGGGATTCACAGGCTCTGCCCTATCAGGGCCAGAAACGCAGGCCACCCCCGCTTCCGCCCGGCATCTATATGTGGGGTCTAGGATCCGAACTCAGGACCTTCTGCCTGCAAGGCAGAGGCTTAATCCCTGAGCCATCTCTCCAGCCCCAGGGATCACTAATTTTGACAGGACACTCCCAGAGCCACAGGATTAGAGCTTCTGAAACTGCAGTTCTCAAGCATGCCAGCAGAGGGCAGTCTAGTTAGGACTAAACAGACAGGACTGTCCTCTCAAGATGTCCACGCCTAGGAACAGTAGCAAGAAAAGGAGGAGGCCTGGAGGCCTGCAATTTCTGAACAAGCTGAGGTCTGCGCCTGACCCTGTGGGATGCTCTCTATGGCCCCAGGAGCCTGAGCAGTACTTCCTGTCAAGGGCCCACCCAGACCACTTACCAGAAGCAGGAGGCTTCTTGATTTCAAAGAGAACAGCGCCTGAGTCCATGTCCCGAATCTTGAACCTGACGAAATCAATCTTATAGATGTTTTCTTCAGGGGAGCACAAGTAGTCTACGGGAGAGACAGCTATGCATGGAGGGGATTCCACGGCCCCTGCTACCAGTCAGTTCTATGGGACTTAACCCTGGTCTTTAAGGCCACTGTCCTCCAGAAAGGGAATTGAGTCCTTGTCCTGAGAAAGCCCCTACAGCGTCAAGGACAGAATTCTGCCAAAGGGACCTAGTGGGGGATAAACAGCCCCATCCTAGTGGCTCCTCAGGCAAGGGCAAGACAGACAGATAGAGGAGAAGGGCACAACATTCTCAAGTTGGAGACCTTTATTCCAGCCTCCGCTCTCTGCCAGGCTGGCCATGCTCCTTTGGCCAGATAGGCCTCCAGTCTGATGGAAGACTCCAGGATGAGGGGTAAACCTAACTCCAAAGAGTGTGTAACATAGCTTCTGGGGAGACACAGGCCCTCCCTGGAGTGTGCCCCACCACCCCCATGGCTGCCCTAGACACAATGCCTAGCTGCGTCAGGCAAGATGATCCTGAGGGGACTTTCCCTGGCCTGGGTTGTTCTGGGACAGGTGGACAACCCTTTTCCAGTTTCACATCCCCTGCCCCAAGCCCCTCCTCTCTATGTAAGCGGCTTACACAAGCCCAGCTAACCTTAAGCAGCTTAGCCAGAGCTTTGCTGACTGAAGCCTAGAGCCCAGACTTCTGGGGGAGAAGCAGCCTGACTTTGCTTAACAGATCCAGTGTTGATCACCAACGGAAGGAAGTCTTAGCAAACTAAGGAAACCTCTAGAGGTCACTTTTCCAGGCTTGGCTCTGAGCCACACTCAGAGAGAAAGTGCTCTCTGACCCCTGGAAAGAAGAGCATAAGCCAAGCCAGAAAAGGTGCATCACAGTGTGGATGGGGTAAGGGGTAAGGAAACTCGGGTTTGACCTTTACTACTTTTTAGTTGTTGCTGTTTTTCAGGTCACAGGTGTCATGTAGACTAGGCTGGCTTTGAACTCCTGATCCTCCTGCTTCCATATCCTGGAGTGCTGGGATCACATGTGTGCCCCACTGAGCTCCTCACGGCTCTTGCAGCAGCAACTGCAAGTGCTCGGGAGGCCTGGCAAGAAATAGGAAGGAGTAGAGAGGCTGGTGGAGGCAATGGTGCTGTCAAGTTGCAGAGTACCACATCCTCCCCTGCCGGCCGCAGAGGCCCAGAAGTCACCCTCCGGGCCCCTGGGCCACCACCTATTCCTCTGTGGTTGGAGAAGGAAGTGAATATAAAGTGGTTCTCTCTTCCCCAGACCTGTCTTGTTCCCAACTCTAAGGCATCTCCAACTAAAAAGTCCTCCTGATAGTCCTCTAGCTACTTGGGGCCTGGCAGGAACAACACATTTGGAGAGGGTCCTGAGCTCTGGCACGTCCACCATGGTTCAAGGTAGAGGATGGGGAATGGAAATGGGGAGCTCCCACTTTACAGTGAACACGTCTTACTTTCATAAAGTAAGCATGGATCAAAGCTATAGAAAGAAGATGTGGGGCATAGGGAGAGAAGACGGCGAAGACGGAAACAAGATTCTAGTTGCCTAGCTCCTAGTCCCAGTCTTTCTTATTTCCTCATATTCAACTTTGGGAGCCTCTTCTCTCACTGGGAACAACTTCTTGCAGTCAGACCTCAGTCTCTGATACTGCAACTCAATCAACCCCCCCCTTCTGTCTTCAGCAGATGGAAAGGTCACAGGCTAGCTAGGTCTCAGAACACCACAGGACTCCTTCCCTTCTGTTAGGGAAAACGAGCTAGAACCCAAGGTCAGGTCAGAGTAAAGGGCAGAGTAGCTAAGAACACAACTGCTCTCTTTCAGCCACAAATAGCTCCCTAAGCTGGATTCAGAACCCAATAATCCAGGAACAAACCTCAAGCCAGTGTGATTAGGGTCAGAAGATAACAGGCAAGGGATATCAGGGTGGAGAGGCGGGACCGCTGTTTTCTGCACAGCAAAGGGCTCTCATCAAGCCTCTTCCCTTCTCAACCTCTTTGGATACCCCACTTCTATAGGCTATGAATTTCTTCCAAATTAGGAGACACATGTGACTTCATCTGGAACCTTCCTTAGCTGTAAAACACAAAGCCCCCAGAATCACTCAGATGAGTGAGCCTGAATCCTACCTGCTTCTGTTGCCAAGTATAGAGTCCACTGACTTAGACATCGGCCTGGTCCAGGCCCCTCCCTCCACTGATGCCTGCTTGGGCAAGGGAGCAAAGCGCTCTAGGGGTCCAGCCAAGAATGCTGCAGTCTAGCTCTGAGAAGAGGAAGGAAGTCCCCAGGGACCAGATGCACAGACTCGGGCCTGCCATTATGTTCCCTGCCCAGCGATGGAGAGCTCCCGGGTCTGCTGCCCCTTGCAGCACCCTCAGGGCTCAGGTCTGCTCCAGGGCCTGTCTCTGCCCCACAGAGAGGAACACAGGGCTGCTCTCACAAAGGAAGCCAGAGCAGACCGGTTGGGAAACCATCCATTCCAAGGCTGCCAGCCACTGTCTTTCCAAATACCTCCCATTCCTCCAGCTTCTGCCGGGAGGCTTTATAGTCCTTATCCACTGTCTAAGGTGCCACCTGCCTCTGCCCTGAATGCCCAGTTGTCTGCCTCCAAACAAGACTTTGAGCAGCCCAGGACTACCCCAGATACTGACGATAGGAGAGCCCTGTTGACTGACGCAGCATGCACACCAAGCTGCACAAAAATTTACTTTTTTTTTCTCCTTATCCTTTTGAGGGAGGTGTCATTCCCCCCACCTCCCCACTTCACAGATAAAGAGACATGTTCACAGAGATAAAATTGCATATCCAAGGTTACACAGCGAATTATGTGCGAAGCTGGGACTCTAACTCTGGCACAGTCTTGTTCAGAAACAACTACAGTGGAGACGAGGCTTCCGGGGAGAACCCTGGAGGAGAAGGTGCTGTCCAGGCTTCGGGGACAATCGCTCACTTCCATGATAGGCCCACGGCCAACACACAGAAGCATCCGCTCAGCAGGGTCCCCAGGGAGAGGATGGCCCTGGCTTGCCTTGGGAAACCAAGATGAAGGCAATATTGGCCAGGGAAAGTTGGGGGGGAGTGGGGGGTGTGCTTCACAAGTCTCCACCTAGCTTAGGGTGAGCACTGAAGACAGACTGCATTTGGGGAACACTCCTCATGAGTGAGCTCGAGCCTCAAAGGGATGTGGGACTCCACAGGGGAACGGGTTCCAGATATAACTGCTGCCCCACCTCCACCATGGGAAAAGGGGTGGGCCCCTCAAAAAGGGAGTAGAGTGGAAATAAGCCACAATGAAGGGCACACGGGATGGTCAAGGGAAAGGGGAACATAAAGATCTTGGAGACTGAGGAGGGGACACACATTAGGGACACTGAGTGGGGGGAGGGGAGGGGGCGGATGCCCGGGCTCCAAGCGCCTCGTGGGCCCCTTCCCGTGCCCTGCCTCCCGCCCGCGGGTGGTTCTCCCTCGAGGGTGCTCACCGCCCGTGATCCGCTGCAGCCCCAGCACGTCCTCCGGTCCGATGGGCTGCTTCCCCTGCAATGGCCCCGGCCTGGACTCCGGGCCTGTCTCCGGCTCTGACTCGGACCCAGATTCGGGTTGAGCCTGAGGCCCCCGTGTGGGCTCCACGCTCGGACCCGAGGCCCCTGGAGAGGGCTCCGCCCCCGTCCCGGTCCCGCTGGCGCCCTTCTTCACCTTCATGGCCTCTCGGGGCCAGGGATCGCCTGCTGCCGCCGCTGCTGCCTGCGCCGGCTAGAGCCGGGAGAAGGGGGAGCGTCCGCGGCCCCGCCCCCCGGCTGGGCCTCAGGTGCAGTGCCGCCCTGGGTACGCCCACAAGGCGGGCTCAGTGCGGGTCCCGCCCACTACCAGCCATCCGGGAAGCTAGGTCCGGGTTTCCCGAGTCTTTCAGGCAATCGATATAGGGGGTCACGACTATCTCTCCTCTCTGAGTCCTAGCCATAAGGTCTTTCCTGATGGTCTCTCCTCTGGATTCCAGTTCAAGTCTCGACCTCCCACACCAGCCAGCTCTAAGTACTTCCCTGATTTTTCGAATGCATTGTGAAATTGTTTCTGCCTCTTCCTGTTGAAAGGTCAGCTCCGTGAAAACAGAGACCATCTATTTTGTTCTCCATAATACTCCAGCCCTAGCACACAACTCCTTGCAGCCAGTGTTCAATATTGTCCTTTGTTGAACTGACGAATGAGGGCTTGCACTGAGTCAAGCTATTCTCTCCTAGAATCCCTGCTGAACAGTCTCAGGTACCCCAAGACCTACAAAGCAACCACAGCCTAAGGTCTCCAGTCATCCTTACCTCTACAGATCAGCGAGACAGGAAGGACACATGGCCAGGTAGGATGTGGAAGACCTGTGAGCTCAGAACTGATAGCAAATTGTTTCTTACACATGAAAGTTATATTTTATATCACTTCAACTTATATCCAACCAATGTTTATTAAGAATTTAATGTTTCTTAAAAGAGTCTAGCATATCAGACATCTTCACATGCATATCACATTTAATCCTCCCAATCAACTTATGAGCGCAGTATCATCAGTGCTATTGGACGGATAAAAACCTGGGGCTCAGTGAGCAGAGTAGTTTATCCCAAGCTCCCCAGTCAGTAGTGCTGAAGTGAGGTCTGAATTCAGGACTGTTGGGAGTCCACATCAGAAATTTTCCTGTACCACACTGCCTCTCAAGACAGTAAAAGGAACCCCAGTCACACACACAGCTTAGGTCCTAAGCTGCTGCCTACTAGACTAGGCTGTACCCACAGGTAAAGCCAGCCATCAGTGAGAGGAAGGAGAAAGTCCCAGAAGCAACTGCCCTCAGGGATTCGAACTGAAGAAAGGAGTTACAATCCAATCCAGGGCTTTCTTCTAAGGCCCTTCTGGAGTGTGCTATGCAGACAGGCTGGAAGGGAGGACATGTGAGAGCTTTCAAGTTCAAGTCATATCTGGAGACCCAAATGAGGTGACTTCTGAGGCTCCTTGAAGTGATGAAGACCAGAGCAAGAGGAAGGAAAGATGAGCCCACCTGGAGTGCTGTCCTCTGGTTGATGGAGTGCCAGCAAAACACACCGAAGATAAGTCCTGTCCATGGACCTTGCAATGTGCTTCTCAATCTAACACCTCCCACACTGGCCAGAAAGCAAAGCTTCCTCTGCATGCTGCCTGCTCAGTCTACTTTCTCAGGCTTTTTCCAGGACTTTCTGGTCTCCAGGAAGATCTTGCCCAGTGACAGGAAGATGGGCACAGCCATAGGCAGGAAGAGTGGGATGTAGATGGCAAATTTCTGGTCATCAGGGAAATATAGGAGGTGAAGGAGTGAGGGATCAAAAAAGGCACGCTCAGAGGATGTCACAGCCTCCTGGCTGGCAACGAAGGCCGAGGACAGATGCCCAGAGGCTAACTCCTCCGTTGCCTTCTGGACTGCAGCCACCGCCCTGTACACCTAGGAAGGGAAAGGAATGGGCGTCACCAGTGTCATGGCATCCGTGGGGAAGGGCTGGTCGTGCTGTGTCTTCTATCTTGTGGAAGGATGCCTGGAGTCCATCCAGGATATAGATGATATATATACATGTATAAGAGGTGGTGTTTTCTGAGAGTCAGCTTGAACCTTCATTAATTCTCACTCACATACCCTTTGGGGAACTAGCATAGTCTCTAGAGGAAGCCTAGGGGCATTGGAGGAAAGCAGCCCATACACACCCTGGCCCTTACTAGCCCATCCCTCCCCTGCCCATTTACCTCAGATGCCACATCGTCCTTGATGACAATGTTGCTGATCTTGCCCAGAAGCTGTGCCAGGGAGGTGAGGGTAGTGGTGGCTGTGGCCAGGTTTTCCACTGACCGAGCCCACAGCAGCCGGTCTAGCTCCCAAGTCATTAACCCTTCACTCTTAGGTCCTGAAAGCAGGCACTTTGGAGGCACCTGGGGCTGAGCAATCCCAAAGAGCAGCCTGTGGAAACAGACAGGAAGATCAGAGCTGCTTTGACCAGTAGGGAGACAATGCTTAGATTCTCACACTAGCTGCCCTAGGCCAGTGATTTTCAATCTTACTGAAACCACAGGGATAGGGACGGGTTGAGTAGAAACACCAAGCAATGTAAATCCCCAAATTATGCCTCAACCTAGCATTTCCATTTTTACCTATTTCTATAATGGATTTCCAAGACCTTGTTAGAAAATGGCTCCATGTTATTTCTGGTAACACCAACTTAGTTTAATTCCTTTAATCTAACCTTGAAAATGGGTTCATGGGAAAGCTGGCAGATGTCAGGGTCACCTTTTTCTTTCTTTCTTTCTTTTTTGCATGTGTGTATATGTTTATCAAAAGGCATTGTGTGTGCCGGAGAGATGGATCAGGTTAAGCCTCTGACTTGCAGAAGGCAGTGTGTGTGCCTGCGAGGCCCAAGGATGATTTCAGGAATCACCCTGGATTGCCTCTATCTCCTATTTCCTTTGCTCTGGAGTTTCCCAGCCTCTGCCTTCTAGGACCAAAAGTACAGGCTGCCACCATTTCCACCTGCAATTTTTACATGGAATCCAGGATCTGAATTTGGGACCTTCTGCTTGCAAGGCAGAGTCTTAACTCCTAAGTCATCTCTCCAGTTTGTCAGGGTCACCTTTGACAAGGTCTATGTGATGTGTTTGTCAAAGGTGGTGCCAATGACAGGCACTGCTAATCATCATTCTTTCTTAAAGAGCCCACAAATAGCATTGACAGCTTCAGTAAAGAGCTCTAGGCAGTCACTCTCAATTCATCAGTTAGCACAAGTATCAACAGTCTACTTTCCCAAAAATAACAAAAGAGCTATTTTCCTTTTTAAAAAATTTTATTTATCTGTGTGTGTGTGTGTGTGTGTGTGTGTGTGTGTGTGTGTGTATGAGAGAGAGTATATCCCTGTGGAGGACGAGGGGTGACTTTGAGAATCATCCTGGATTGTTTCTATCTCCTATTTGCTTCGCTCTGGGATTTCTCAGGCTCCACTTTCTAGAGAGGGAAGTGCATGCTGCTGCTATTCCACCTGGTGTTTTTATATGGAATCTGAGATCTGGACTCAGATCCTTTTGCTTTTGAGGCAGTGTTTTAACCTCTGAGCTATCTCTCCAACTCCAAAAAGAATAGTTTTCTTAAGCACTCCTAATTATATTCTGGTGAGTAAAGTAGTTTTTGTTTGTTTGTTTGTTTTTAAACAGGTTTCTCAGCTACCTTATTCTCTTCAAAAGGATAATGTGATCATCAGAAATCTTTCTTGGGTAGCTCAGTGGTAAAGCGCCTACTCATAAACCTGGTGACCTGAGTTTGATAGAAGCCTATATGGTGGAAAGAAAGAACTGACTTCTAGAAGTTATCCTCTGATCTTTACTTATGCATCATGGCAGGCATGTGTGTGCCTTCTCTCTCTTTACCTCTCTCTTCCTCCTGTCTTCCCTCTTATCTCTCTTTGCCTTTCTTAAATTAATTTTTAAAAAATCTTTCTTAATTTCCCTGGGCCTCTAGGTGCAGCCATGATATCCCCACCAGGTAAGATTTCATTATGCTCTGCCACCCCTTCTCTACACCAAAGACACCGTGTCCACACTCCCCATGGCAGGGGATTTTCCAGGGCCTCACCTCAGCTGAGCCAGAAACACCTCCATCACTCCCACCATGTCCACCTCCACTTTCACAGGCAGCTCCGATGAATTATAGGCTTTGGGGTCAACATTGTATACCTGAAAAGTAGAGATGTGGTTGCCACATTCCATATGGTACCATGCATAGCTCTGCTCAGCAGTCCAGGGCCATGAGAGAAAAAGAAGACAAGGCCTCTGGTTTCTACATAGCTAACTTTTTTTGTTGTTGTTTTTGACAACCCATCATAAGAAGCGTCAAGAAAATTATCACAATTACCTCCTTAAAAGTACTGTAAAATAAAAAGGCTTTTTATCTTTAGCATTCCACCCATGAGTAGTTTCTAATCTAACAGCTGAGACAAATTTCTCGTCCTTGCAAGACTCCCACAGATAGGGCCAAGAACTAAAATGGACACATAGTCCCAACTGCAAATTGGTAAGGACAATAGGATCAGAGAAAATACTGACAGAAATAAAAAACAGCAGAGCTGGCATGGGAGGGCACAAGCACATTGCCCTCTCAGCTGGTGTCTGCCCCTACCCACAGACGTCATCCTGGAGGACCCTCCTGTCTCTTACAGAACAGCTGCAGGAAGCTCCAAGGAAATATGTGTCTGGATCTAAGTGTTGGCTCTGGGATCTGTGCAGTTGTGACTATTACCATAATGCCACCCCAGCGGGGACTGTGGAAAGCGTTGGTGGACACTGGAACTCCATCCCCGTCCCGAATGTACAGGGGAGAGTGGGCAAGCTCAGGCACATAGAGAAGGAAGTTGAGCACAGGGTACAGGGAGGCAGCACTGGATCCTGCGGTGCAAACAGAAGGGCATCAGGGCATCAATAGGTGCTACACCGAGAACTTTGTTCCAGGGTCAACCTCTGCCTTGTGGTTGCTCACTCTGGAATTCAACTTTCCCAAATGAGAAACACTAAGCTATCCTCTGATCCTTCAAACTCTCCAGAGATATATCACATAGATGACATACAGTCCTTAGCCCCCAAATACCTCCAGAGTCTCATTCCCTCAAAGTAGTCACTCCTGACTGCCCAAGACAGTTCACTTAACCATTTTGAAAATGCAACTCATTTCTGTAACTAGGTTTTTATTTTAAATATTTTGTTATTTAAGAAAGTAGAGAGAGAAGGAGAAAGAGAAAGGAAGAGGGAGAGAGGCACACACATGCATGTTATGATACACAAGTAGAGGTTGGAGGACAACGTTTAGAAGTTGGTTCTCTCTTTCCACCATGTGGGCTTCCAGAAATTGAACTCAGGTCACCATGTTTGAGAGCAGGTACCTTGCCCACTGAGCCATCTCTCTGGCCTTTCCATAATTTTATATCCAAGTATAAATCTCATCTTCTGTCATGAATGGCTCTCATGCCAAATTACAGTTCAAACTCTTTAACAAGGTCCTTTATGATCTGGCACCTGACTGCCCTGCCAGCCTCGTTTTTGGTCACCCACTCACATTTCAGCCATACTAAACTATTCTGAGCTCCTGGAATTTCTATACTCTTACTTTTCTATATCTAAGCTTTCAAGTTCCCTTTGCCTGAACAGCCTTTCTATGTTTGTCCTTACACTGGCACAAAGCATTCCCTCAGCCAATGTTTGCTCAGTGAATGAAACAAGATGGAGAAGGAATTGCTGAGGCTATTCGTGTCACCCTTCTCATAATCCTTGGTCCGCATTGAGCAAAATGTTTAACTCTGATCTGCCTGTATTACAGTTCTTGGCCACACCTTCTCTTGCTAGGTTCTGCACCCCAAATGAAAGACTATAATCCTAGCTTCAAGGTTCCTCCACCTCAAAATGTACAACTGTTCATTCAAATCCTGCCTTCAAGGGATGGTGACATTAATTCCATGGCAAAGCATTTACCTGGCATGCTCAAGGCCCTAGGGGAGAAACTGGTGTTTGTTTTTGCTTTAAAACAGCACTAAGTAGGTGAAGACAGGAAGATCAGGAGTTCAAGTGGGTTCAAGACCAGCCTGGGAGATATAGATATAGATATAGATATAGATTTCTATAGAGAGAGAAAAAGATAGAAGAGGAAGGGAAAGAAGGAGAAAAAAAGGAAAGAAGGAAGGAAGGGAGGGAGGGAGAGAAGGAGGGAGGGAGGGAGGGAGGGAGGGAGGAAGGAAGGAAGGAAGGAAGAAAAAGGAGTTAAAGAAAAAGAGAAAGAGAGAAAAACACCTAAATTTCCCCAGTCCACTTAGATCAACCCAATCCACAAACAACCCATCTCTGACCCCAAGCTGTACGTTTGGGGTCCCTCCCTGGCCTGGAAGAAAGTCTAGTCCTTAGCAGCTCACCAAGTCTGGATTCCACGGGGTTGATGACATGGGGGAGGTTGTATATGGCCAAGTAGTAACTGGATGAGGCTGAGTCAAAACGGGGATTTACTCCCAACATCGCATAATAAAGGATCTGAAGAGCAAAGACACAATAGGCTATTTTGTACACTGACTTATAACTTACTTTCTCAAAAAAAAAATTTGAGGTGCCTTGAAAAGATGCAATCAAGACAAGACAAAATTGAAGCTCAGAAAAAACAGTCGTGAAAAGAAAATAACAAAATTAAGGAGAAAATTAATATATTAAACACGTTTTGAAAACCACATTTCACCAATCTAAACAGAGAGAAGCAAAGAACAGCATAATTCAATGTGTACAGGATCAAATCAAACCTTCTGTCCCAAAGAAACCACTCAGTCCACCAGCAACACTTGATAAGCATTCTTCCACATTTTCCCTACAAAGATATGATATGACATAGAAAACTAGCTATGCTCTTCACATCTTCACTGTTACTACGTTACATATTTCAGAAAGCTGATGCTTTAACATATAGGCACAACTGCTGAATAAGTTCTAGAGGGAGCCATAAGGAAGTTGCTTTGTTAACAGGCACTAATAAGCTCCCTGAGCTGGACATCAAGGAGGAACAGTAAAGACACCAGGATCTTACCCTCAAGGGATCAATGGACTGATGGAGACAAACAAGCATAAACACATGTGCTCCCTGCAAGCTCCCCTCATACAAGTTCTTATGACACTGGCAAGCATACAACTAAGCTAGCAAATCATCAAGCTCTAAGAGATGGAAGAGCAGGTGTGTAGACTTTAAAAGACCCCTTAGCTGCTCCTAGCCTTACCTGAGAGTCCACAGAGAAGTTGCCAGCAACACTGAGGGCATTCAGGAAGGGCTGTACATAGCGGTTGACAGCCCCCTCGATGTCCCAGTGAACATCATGGGACTTGGGATCTGGGTTGAGTAAACTGAAGGTGATCTCGTAGCCTATAGAAACAAGAGTCAAAAGAACACAGAGGTTGCTATGGATCAAGGAAGAGGGACAGCTTGTTTTTCTGCTAAACTAAACTTGTTTCTCCTTTGGAATAGAGGCTAGGTTGCTATAAGGAATGGAAGGGAGAATGGAACTGGGATAAGGTACACTAATCAGTGCTTTAAGAAAAAGTGCGGGGGGAGGAGGAGGGAGGGAGAGAACTGGTGTACCTAATAAGTTTGTATGAGCTGAAATAAAAAAAAAAAAAAAAAAGAAAGAGTGGAGCTTAGAAGAGAAAGGAGTGAGGAGTTTGCATGCAGATCTTCCTGCTGCTCCATGTAATTCATTTCCTCTCCCTTCCTATGACAAAATCCAGAGTCCTACCCAAGCTGGACTTGAGAGGCCGCCTCTTATCAGAGCTCCACTTGTCCTCCGGGAGGTGGTCAGCCAGAGCAGCAGCAAGCACATCCTCAGTCAAAGACATGGCCTGGGCTACTTGGATTATGCGGCGACCAATGATGTTAAAGGCATCCCAGTGCATTGTCCCCCGCACAACTGCTGTCCTCTCAGGCCCAATGTAGCTCATCTTATCCTGTGTGGGGTAAACAAGGTACAGAACGTCATGGCTTAGTAAAGAAAGTAGAAAGACTGGCCTGCACTTTGTGATTCTCCTCCCTCGGTTTCTCAAGTGCTAAAATTACAAACATGTACCATTAGCCCCAGCTGTAGCTCCTATCTTGGAGAATTTGACTTTTTGCCACTAGCCAAAGGCTTGCACCTCTTTCTAGACTCATGATGAGGAATTTTTTCTTTTCTTTGTTTGTTGAGTCAGGGTCTCAGAGGTGAGGATGACCTTCAACTCCTGATGCTCTCACTACCTTCCTAAGTGTGAAGATTACAGGCATGTGCCACTATACTGGGCTTTTTCATGGTGAGCTATTAACTCAGCATTCCTGAGCTTTTGTGAGTATCTTCCTTATTTCCATTTCTTTCTTTACAGGAGACAGCAGTCTAGACATTTAAATCTTCAGGAGCTGGTAAAATGGTGAATTGGAAACCAAAAAGATGGCATGCTGAGCAAGAAAAGAGAATTAACAAATGGAGTGTTATGAACATGGCAAAGAAGCAAGCACAAGACTCCACATAGCCCAGAAGCATTATACCTATTAGCGAGAAGCAAGAGAATGGACATGTTATGTTTGCACAATAAAAACATAAGATGCAAGTACATATATCACCACAGATGGTGCTCTCAAATAATGGACAAAACTGAAGTGGTAAAATATGTATAGTATTACATTTATATGCATTAAAAATATGTAAAATTTGGACTGGGAATATACCTCACTTGGTAGAGTGCTCACCTAGTATGTTCAAGGCCCTGAATTGGTCCCAGCACCAAAAAGAAGGAAGGAAGGGAGAGAGGAAGGGAAGGAGGGAGACTGGGGAGAGGGAGGGAGGGGGAGGAAAGGAAGGAGGGAGGGAGACAGACTTAAAAATTTGGAAAATTGGTCTTGAGTTGTAGCTTAGTTGGTAGTGTTTCCCTAGCATGCACAAAACCTTGTATCTGAGCCTCAGTATCATGTTAATCATATATGGTGGCACATACCTAATCTCAGCACTCAGAAGGTTAGGGGAGAAGGATCAAAGCCATATCAGCTATATCAAGTTCAAGGCCAGTCTGAGTTATATGAGACCCTGTCTTAACACCAAAACAAAGTAAAAAGTAAATACATATTATGGGCATGCAATAAACAAAATGGTACGCATGAAATGTGATGATGTGGATCTGAAGAGGAAAGAGTATCAGGCTCCAACTATGATATTACACTAAGGCTTCCAAGCTAGGGGAGGGTACGAGTATATTCATTAAAAGTCTTTAATTAAGACCTAATTAAGAATTTTGTGAAATTCATAAAAAAATTATCAAATGGTATATGTCCTCCCAGCCTCTGTTCATGATGTGAAACGTCATCATATCACCTAAGTTCCATTACACACCACTTAAGCCAGCTGTTTCTTGCTCATCCTGCTGATGTTTTCCACTTTAGTCACTAGTATTTTATACTTAGAAAGACCTAAAATCAAGGTAGGTGAATAAATCCCCACTGGGATTCTTATTTAAAATGTGGAGCTTTCTTGAGGCAAATGGAAGTGGCTTCAGAGAGGATGAGCTGAAGGAAAAGGCAAGTCCTCAGCGGCCCTGCTTAGCCTACCTGGGGAAGAAGTGAAGAGTGTTCAGAGATCACATACACAGTCAGGGAACCTTCTGTTTGCTCCTTTGGTTCAACTAACAGGGCTTCTGCCTCTGGGGAGAAGAGCAAGTGATAAACCAAAAGCATTATCAGTACCCAGGAAATGTAGCTTGGATAAGTCAGTCTAGCTCTCTGACCTTGTGGGAAACAGGCTAAACCCCTTTCAAGATAACTCATTCCCAACTCCCTCAGAGAATCAACTTGGAAATGACACATTTAGAAAACAAAAGGAAAATGAGGGCATCTTATGAAAATGTAGCAGATCATCCCTTCTCCTACCATGCACGTTCCCCAATGACAGGGCTTCCTCCTCATGGTCTAAAGCTCTCCGATAGGTCTTCTGGAAGCGGCATTTAATTTTCAGTTTGTCTGCAAGGAAAAAGGATGATGCAAAGGGGATTAGTCCTTGTCTACCATTCCAGCCGAGCACTGGCAGTACTAAGAGCAGCAAGATGGTTGTTTATAGAAAAGAGCAAGTACAAGCAGCAACAGACAACTCTAGTCATTTCTGCATGGATGACTCCCTTTAACCTCAATTCCTGCCTCTGTGTGCACAGTGGTCCTTCAGTCTGAAATGTCCCCACTAGGGTGATATCTATTTCAAAATGCATTATACTGATAGGTGAAAGAAGGAAAACCAGATGGTCGTTCCAATTATAAAATTGGAACTGTTCCCCAATAATAAAATTCAATAAATGTTCCTGATAAAAACCAATGCAGGACTGGAGAAATGGCTCAGGGGTTAAGACTCTGCCTTGCAAGCAGAGGTCCTTGAGTTCGGATCCCAGGTCCCATGTAAAAATGCCAGCAGAAATGTTGCAGCCTGTACTCTAGGTACTGAAAGCCAGAGCCTGGAAAACTCCAGAACAAAACAAATAGGTGGTAGACTCAATCCAGAATGATTCTCTGAAGTCACCAGGCCTCCACAAGCATACACAGTGCGCTCTCTCTCTCTCTCTCTCTTTCTCTATCTCTCTCTCTCTCACACACACACACACATACACATGTGCAAAATAAATAAAGTTTAAAAAAAAAAACAATGCAAACACTAAGGAAAATTCCATAAGTTAGTAATAAAATACAGATGTCTGCTGTCTTCCTATTATTCTTGTTGTTTTTCAGCATTGGTCTTTGTGAAGTTCCTAATCAATGTAATAAGTGCAAAGGAAAATGAAACTTAAGAATTTTAAAAGACGCCTGGAGAGATAGTTCAGGGGCTAAAGAGCTTGCTGCACAAGCATTAAAACCTGAGTTCAGATCCCTAGTATACATAAAAGCTGAGTGTGGCAGTGCATGCCTGTAATTCCAGCACTGGAGACTACTGGACATATATAGAATCCCATGGGTTCACTGGCCAGCCAGACTAACTGAAAGAGATAACTCCAGGTATAGTGAGTGACGCTGTGCTCCCCCACACCAAAAAATCAAGTGAAGAAAGATACCGGACACTAATATCAACTTCTATCCTCTCGTACAAAGACAAGTGCACCTACTCACACCACACGTACATACACACACGAGACAAAATGGCTACTTTGGAAGTAGTAGTTTCCAAGAATATCAGAAAGTTAACTGAAAAACTATTAGAACTAGTAATGGTAGTTCAGTAAAATGACTACAGATAATATTAAAAAATTGTACCACATGATGGCATCCGAGTCTCCTGTCTGTGTGACATGAACTGAAGTCAGCTAGAGTAGAACACACTTATAAGCAAACCAACAAACAAACAAAAAAAAACCAAAAGGAAGAAATAAAATTATAAATGACCTTGATCAAGCACCAGGATTAGAAATGTGGACAGGGTTACCTAAATGAAGTCTGGACAGTTAAGGAATTCTAAGATAGATTAAAAAGTAGAACTGAGGACCAGTGAGACAGCTCAGCAGGTTAAGGCCCCTACTCACAAAGCTGAGGACCTGAGTTCAATCCCCAGAAGTCTACATGATGGAAGGAAGAGAACTGACTTCTGCAAGTTGTCCTCTAAGCTCTACCCATGTACCATGGCATGCTATGTTCTCTCTCCCTCTCTCTTTCATAAATATATTTATACTAAAAGAGTAAAATAGAATAGAAAGTATTAAACACCAGAAGCTGCAGTTTAAAAATGAAGGGGGGCAAGGCACGTGAGTTGGCTCACAGGGCAAGAGTACCTGCACCTTGAGTTTGATCCCCAGAAGTCCACATAGTAGGAGAGAGAATCAACTTCTGAAAAGTTGTTCTCTAATATCTATATGCGCAACCAGAACCATAAACACCTACTCTACTCCTCAAATAAATAAATTTTATTATTATTATTTATTCAATTGTGTGTGTGTGTGTGTGTGTGTGTGTGTGTAGGACCACAGGTGAATTCGGGAACCACCATGGACCGCCTCCACTTCCTTGTTTACTCTGCCCCGGGATTCACAGGCTCCACCCTACCAGGACCAGAAACCCAGGCCGCCCCCGCTTCCGCCTGGCGTCTATATGTGGGGTCTAGGATCCAAACTCAGGACCTTCTGCCTGCAAGCCAGAAGTTTAACCCCTGAGCCACCTCTCCAGCCCCTCAAATAAATAAATTTTAAAGGGTGGCTAAAAAAGTACAAGGAAAGCATGGTCTAAGTTAGCAGCTGCTGCTGAGAAGGAAAATAGGAAAAAGACTCATAAAAAGTGATTGATGGCTCTCAAACATTTACTGCAATGTTACAGGAGGCAGGGGGACCAGAAGTCCAAGGTCATCCTGGACTATAAAATGAATTCAAGACCAGCCTGAGCTACATGATATCCTGTCTTAGAAAAAAGTACAGATATCATAGGAATAAGTTAAGTGAAGCTGAGAAGCGATTTGCTAAATCTTGAATGTGAGGTAACAAAAGACCCTAGTTTTTATCATCATTGGTATGAGAAGAAACGGGTGTGAGAGGAACTGACAGAAAATGAGAGATAACTTTTAAGAATGTTTTCTGAGGGAAGATGGTTTCCTCAATGGTATACCCACTGATACATGATTCATGTTCTAGCAAGTAATCAGGCAATTCTGATGAAATTCAATGGGCCACACTGAAAACACATGAAAATAGGAGGAAAAGTAGTAGGGAAGAAGTAGGGTTGTAATGGGAAAGGAAGAATGGGATTGGGGATTAAAGTGTGAAAATATCATAAATTCACTATACTCATATAAAACTAGAAGAACTATAAAATTGTTCTATAAAATTTCTATAAAATTGCTTTCATGTGTATGTATGTGAGGGTGCATGCATGTATGGTGTGTGTATGTTCATGTCTGTGTGTGTGGAGGCCTGACGTTGGTATCAGGAATCATTCTTCATCATTCTTCCACCTTAATGTTTTGGATCCTGGGTCTTTATCCATATTTATTTTTGTTCTGAATTGTTCTTAAACTATTCTGATCTATAATGAATAGAGAGATTTCTTTTTTTTAATTTTTTTTTTTTATTATTTATTCAATTGTGTGTGTAGAACGGACGAATTTGGGAACCACCATGGACACCTCCACCTCCTCCTTGTTTACTCTGCCTCGGGATTCACAGGCTCCGCCCTACCGGGACTAGAAACGCAGGCCGCCCCCGCTTCCGCCAGGCGTCTATACATGGGGTCTAGGATCCGAACTCAGGACCTTCTGCCTGCAAGGCAGAGGCTTAACCCCTGAGCCACCTCTCCAGCCCCGATCCTGGGTCTTTAATCAAGTTCTGAGCTCACTGACAGGACAAGTCTGGCTAACCAGCATGCTCTGGGGATTCCCAGGTTCTGCCTTTCACAGCTGGAATTACAGACAGACTGCTGCATCCATGAGCATTTTTATGTGGAATCTGGAAATATAATCTCCAGCCCTAAGAGAGAATATTTTCATTACTTTGTGTGTATTTCTGTGTATGTCTGCATTAGAGGGCACTGTATATGCCTGTGGAGGCCTAAGGGTGACTTCAGGAATTAGCCTGGATTGCTTCTAACTCCTCTTTGCTTTGCTCTGGAGTTTCCCAGTATCTGCCTTCTAGGGCCAGAAGTATAGGCCGGCACCATTTCCACCTAGTGTTTTTACCTGGGATCCAAGGATCAGAATTCATGACCTTCTGTTTGCAAGGCAAAGGATTAACCCCTGAACCATCTCTCTAGCCCTATTCTTTCTTTTTCTTTCTTTCTTTCTTTTTTTTTTTCCAGACAGAGTCTTGATAATTATTATAGGCCAAGCTGTCCTTGATCCTGAGATTACAATTATATTTCATGATGCCCAATGATTTATTTTTCAAGACAAAGAAACATGTGAGATATGAACCAATGTTTATTTAGAATAACAAAAAGTGTGCAAGTATTTGGCCAAAACTATGGTAAATATTTTTTTAATGTCATGAACAAGGTTTTAAAGAGCTAGGAAGTAAATAGCACCCAGACAAAGATCTAGAGTAGGCCTAAATCTCTAGTCTCCCCAGTGTTCTCTTCATATTCCATATTCCCTCATAGATTCCCCAATGGGATCATTTACCCCCTTCATTTTTAATACAGGAAGAGTATATAGTTTTTCTTCTTCCTCTTTTTTTTTTAGGGGTGTGTGTGTGTGTGTGTGCAAGGTTGGAGATGGAATCCAGGCTCTTATGTGCCTCTACCACTGAACTATATCTCTAGTCCCACAGTAATTTATTTTACCTATGTGTCTTTCTACCTGACGTGGCCTTAACAATGAACTTTTTGAAACCACTGCCAACTTATTATTCATCTCCAAATTTTCCTGATACCTAAGAAAAGTGCCTAACCATAACATAAAAGAGCTCAATGCTGAAATGATTAGGGTAGGTCAGCGGAATCAACTTTCTACAAATGCAAAAATAAAATAAAATGATTAGGGCCTATACATACATACAGTGTAATTTCTTTCCTGTCCACCCTGATTCCTCCTCTATACACTGACCTTATGAATAAAATACCTTCATTGCGACAGATACTAAATGTGAAGCTAGTTTTTCCCCCTAAATAAAGATGAGGTTCATTCAGCGAGATTTTTTTTTAAAGAAGTTATTTGACTCCCACGCTGCGAGTCTATGCAACCCAACTGTTGAGTTTCGGGTTTGACACCGATGGGAAGAGGGGCCCTGACACCCTCTCCCTCCGGAACTCACATTTCAGGGGGATCGCTCTCTCATGCACAACGGTGAAGGGCAGCTTCTCCTGGTCGTCCAGGGGCACCGAGTCCCGCGTGAACACAACCGTGACCGGCACCATGAGCCGGAGCTGCCGGAGGGAGCATCGGGGCCTTCAGCAGAGTCTCCGCCTCCCGCGCGGGCTGTCCACCTCCCGGATGGGCTGCCCACCCCCACGCCCCGCCCTCGCCCTCCACGCTCACCTGCAGGGCGTTGAGCGCACTGATCTCGGAGTAGGGCAGCGGGGCTCGGTACGTCTCGGTGGTCTTCCACCAGAGCGGGAGTCCCAGCAGGATGGCCACCGCGGCGAAGAAGAGGGCGGCGCGCCTGCCGCGGACCACCTCTGCGGCACGGGAGGGGCCGGCTGAGGCCCGGCAGCAGGCTCGGCGGCAGGGGCCAGCGCGAGCGCGGGGAGTCCCGGGAACCCGTCCTCAGGGGCCCCTCGCACCCGCGCTCCCCGTGCGAGCGGTTCTGGCCCCACTCCGAACCGCGTCTGACACGCTCCCACCCTTACCCCCGGCTTACGGGCGCCCTCACGCGCCCGGATCCCCAACCCTGCTTTTCCTCCCTCGCAATCCCCAAACCGCTTGCCTCCCTCCTAGACCCACCTCACCTAAGTCTGTGGCCGCGGCCCCGTCGGCCGCCATGCTCGCTTCCGGCTGCTCCGGCCGCCTGGGGGCGGGGCTGCGTGAGCCTCCTCCAATCGGAAGCCTCCCAGTGAAGGGGCGGGACCAAGGCTGCGATCGCGGCCAATGCACTCCCGACGCACGCGGTGAAAGACAAGCTTTAACCCTGTGTGTGGGCTAGCATCTGGCGAGCCGGTCTCGCGCGGCAAGTGACACTTGATCGGTGGCGGGCTTCTGAATAGAGCACGCTCCACACTCCTAGCCCTACAACGCCAGAGAGAAAGCAGGTGCGGGGCCGGGGGGCGCGGGGAGGGGGTGCATTATGTAGCACAAGCAGGACTTGAGTTCTTGGCGGTCCTCCTGCCGCAGCCTTCCAAGTGCTACCGATTACAAGCATGCGCCACACCCCCAACAAAAATAGCAGGTCAAGAGCCTGACTCCTGAAAAGCCTTCAAATATCAACCATCAGCATCATTGTCATTCCCATCGTCGAGCTCTCTTTGGGACACCCTCTCTTAAAGCTTCAAAGACAGCCATGACAAGACAGTGATTTTTTTAAAGCATAACTATGATAT
Source organism: Typhlomys cinereus (assembly GCA_023101885.1). NCBI lineage: Eukaryota > Metazoa > Chordata > Mammalia > Rodentia > Platacanthomyidae > Typhlomys > Typhlomys cinereus. The sequence continues at coordinate 182,435 of JALPQD010000346.1, read as the reverse complement.
TACTTTTATTTTAAACATTATTAGAGTATGATGTGTGAATACATGCGTGCCATGGATTTAAAACAAGATTTTAATTTATTTCCAACTTGGAAAAGCCAGGATACTAAACATAAAATTCCTTTAAAAAAAATCCTATTCATTGCAATGAGACTTGTCCTTTCCAGACCTGCATAATGACTGACATACTAACATGCCCCCATAAAGTAGGGAAGATCTCAGGGGAGAGAATTAAATGCAGTGGAAACCTTGGGGGCTAGGGCTGAATGGGAAAAGGGGAGTGCTCCTATTTGTGAGGTGACCTGAGGAGGTATGTCACTGAACCCCCACAAGAGTAGACATTCCAGAGGGAACCCTGGGGCCCATAGAAGTGAACAGGCAGGAGGGTGGACGTGGGATGGGTTTATGAAGGGAGGGGAGGGGGGAAGAGAAGGAAAGGGAAAGAAGGAGGCAGGGATAAGTGATCTATATTGTTGTAAAACTAGGGGGAAAAATTTAATATTTTTTAAAAATCCTGAGCATAGATTTTGGATCCTAATCACTGTGGTTCAAATCCTGGCTTTACTTATTACCTCAATGACCTCTCTGTTCCTGTTTCTTCATATGAATATAGGAATAATGGAGTCAGCAAAATGGTAGGGGCAAGTCTGACACCCTTTGTTCCATCCCCAGAGCACACCTAAATTTGGAAGGATAGAACTCACTCTACAAAGTTGTCACCTAACTCCTACACCCGCCAGTTCACAGAACATACCCAGACTAGTGTCATTTTCTGACTTCCCAGAAATTCATGTTCTCAGCTTACCTAATACCCTAGCCCAATGGTCCAAGTTCAGTATGCAGCCCCCCTCCCGCCCCACTTCCTGCCCCTGTCCAGACCATTAAATTCATGTGGTTCTAATCCCACATGAAGCAGGCAGTATATATGCTCTGCTCTGGCAGTCCTCAGTCTCGGAAGATTTCCTTATTGAAAAAGGGCCCAGATATTTTTGTGGCTTCCCTTAGTAGAGTGTCAGGCCCCAGCAGAGCTCAGCAATGCAGAGATAGGACAGACTCTTGCTCACTTTTCTTATTAGAGTGACTCCGCCTTGAGCCTTGCATACACTCCGCCTTTAGGAGTTCCTCAGAATGCTTCACTCCATCCTCCTGTACCTGAAGCCCAGTGTCTCTAAGTTGGTAATCCATGTAAGATTTTCAGCCTTCCTTACAACTTCAGTCCAGCTTTGGACATGAACAGGCAGAGCTAGAGATGGTGCCTAAGAGAACTCTTACTCCATAAACTGGAAGCCCAGTAAAAAACAAATTTTGTCTCTCCACTTCCATAGCTATAGGTCTCAGAGAATCAGCAGAGATTAGACACAGGGAGGTGGGAATCTGATGTTTACAACAAACAAAGTAGCATGTTTTGCTACGGTTTATTTGCTATGTACTGAAGACATGAGTCAGGGTTGGTGCACTTCCCTCTGATCCTAGGAGAGAAGGCCAATAAAGGGAGCCCAGGAAAAGCTACACCATCAAAGGCAAACTGAGAGCTGGTAGACAGGGGCAAGACCCATGTACCTTGCTCTGATTTCTAGCAAGTTCTCCTGCCCTCAGACAGGAGGAGTTCCCTTTTCTCCCATCTTGTGGTATAAGGTACAGCAATGGAAGAGGGGAGGAGAAGAAAGGAAAAGAAGATGTCTGGTGCTGAATGAAGGCAGCTTTGTTCGGTATGGCTATTTGATCTTGGCAATGACTACAGGCAAAATGGGGTGCCGACTGTTGGGCCAAGGGCTGTGATGTGCTTGAGAATGCCTCAGTAGGCATGGTTGGCAATGTAGAGGGACTGCGCGGCTGCTCCACTGTCTTCTCCGCTCCCTTCATATTTGCCCTGGGCTGCGAGCCCATTTACCTGTGGAAGAGAACAGAGGGGTATCAGGAAGGGTACTCAAGCTGAGTCAGCCCACAGATGCTTCCCTGCCCGGTTGCACACATAACCCTTCCCCAACTACCACCTTTAGCGCCTCACCTCAGCCCGCTTGACAAACTCCTCAGTAGCAGCCCCAGCATTGTCCCTTTGTCCTCGCCAGGCATTGAGTGCAGATGCCTGCAGGGCACGTCCATAGGAGAAGGTGAGGGCCCACGGCCGGGGAAGGGGGCAGCGGTTGATGGCATTGAGGTTGAGTGATGCCTCCTCCTCGCTCTGACCCCCAGACAGGAAAGTCACTCCTGGAGAGGAAGGGAGAAAACAAACTGATGAATATTTGTTCAGGATAAGGGATTTCTGAAGGGCACAGAAACCTGAGGATGAACCTTAAGGGATAGGAACAAGAAGTTAGTACCTGGGACAGCCGGGGGCACAGTACGACGCAGGGCAGTGATGGTTGCCATGGCAATCTCCTCTGGACTATACTTGATGGGACAGGCATGGCCAGGAGTCACCATGTTAGGCTTGAGCAGAGTCCCTTCCAGATATACATGATGATCACTCAGGGCCTTATACACAGCAGCCAGGACCTGAAGATCAGAGGAGTTTATAGAAGGCTCTGGCCCCTTGCTGTCTAAGGGGCTATGCCCTCCATCCAGGACTGGTGGTCATAGACTATGAGGTCTCGGTATAGACTCATTTCACAGGCCTGGTCTTCATTAACTAAAGAACATTAAAGGAGGATGTGCTTGGATCTAAGCTAAAAGTAGGGTACCTGGCTGTCCCTAATATGTTGGAGCACAGTGTGGCCTCACCTTCTCCGTAACATACTGGCAACGTTTGAGGTCATGGTCTCCATCTGGCAGGATCTCAGGCTCCACGATAGGCACGATGCCATTCTACAGGCAAAAGCAGAGTTGCCCTAAAATCACTTCTCCACTAGACACAGGGCATCGATGTACCATGCAAAACTTAACACGCACCTGCTGGCAGATGCTGGCATAGCGGGCCAGCACGTTGGCATTCTCCAGAATGGCCAGTGCTGAGGGGGTACGCTCACTGATTTTCAAGACACAGCGCCATTTGGCAAAATCAGCACCATCCTTCTTATACTGGGCACAGCGCTCTGAAAGTCCATCCAATCCTGCAAGCATAGGAACAGTCTCATCACTCTACCCTATTTTGTCAAGATCAATCATATAACATCTCTGTGGTCCTAAATCCCACCTATCATGTACCTTGAGTGGTGGTTTCCCCATCAGTTCCAGCCAGAGGCACCACACCCTTGTCAACCTGCGGTGGAAACAGGCAAAGGAGGGTTGATGCCAGTCAGGACCCACTGATTTCCACACCCAGCCCCCAGTCAGGGCCAGGGGCCGCACCTTGATGCCCACAACAATGCCCTTTTCCTGGATGGTCCGGACAAAGGGGACACCATTATCGTCTTTCTGGTAGAGTGTCTCATGGAAGAAGATGACACCTCCAATGCACTTCTTCACACGGTCATCAGCACTGAATAGAACCTGGCGGTACAGCCGGCGATTCTCCTCCGTGTTCTCCACCCCAATTTGGCTCAACCTCTTGGCCATGCTGCCTACAAGCAAACAAAGTAAGGACAACCTTGTTCCCTGGCCATAACTCTAGGGCTACCTCTCCCCCATCCCTGACTTTCCACTTACCTACGGATTCATCTGCAGCCAGGATCCCTTTGCCTGGGGCTACAATCCGGAGGGCAATATTAGATAACTCCTTCTTCTGCTCGGCAGAAAGGGCTGAGTACGAGTGGGGCATGGTGACGGGACTCTGTGATGGAGACAAGATATAAAAGCTAGATCACCATCTCTGCTTCCTCTCCTGATTGAACTGGCAAAAAAAAATCACCCCACCTCCTGCGGAGGGGCTGGGAACAGAATAGCTGTCCTTGGCATGGGTCCTGGGTACCAAAATGACACCAATCTTTCTGACAGCCAGTAGGCTTATGGCCATAGTTCCCACATTTCCTTTTGTCTCTGGCGGGCACTCTTCCCAGTCAGCCCCAGGAGAGGTGTAAGATGGGGGTTGGGGAGATGGCAATCCTAAAGCTACAGGTCTTCTTAGAAACTGCTGCCTGATTGAGAATGCCAACTCTTCTTTCACTGAATTTGGCCCCTTAAGGAAGTTTTTTCAGATTCCCTTTTCTCTTCTTCAGCAAATCCCCTAGGAAGTGTACTTATTTCTGTGGCATCATCCATAGCACCCTTCCTCATGTCTAGAGGAAAAGTGGAAGGGAGAGAGCAGGTAAAGGAATAGCGACAGGCATACATCCCTGGACTTCCATAACCCCTTCTTTTCCATACTACAAACCTGGCTGCTATTCCCTACTCTTATGTGCCCAAGTTGGTCTAGTCAGTCACTGCAAAAAGTGGTAGGAACGAGGGCCAACAGGTTGGCTATGTTACATGTGACCACAGGAAAGGAATACCACCAGGTCATCTCCTGTGCCCTGAAGCACACTTCCTGTTTGTAAGGAGGCATGAGAAATGGTGAACGCTTGGCACCCTACAACTCCCAGTAGGGAGATAGGAGAAGGAGAACAAAGTTGAAAGAAGTAGAGTCTGAGAAGGAGAGACCCAGAAAGAGCAAGAGGAGGATTTGGAAGAGACTGGTGGAGAGGCTGATGCAAACTAACCAGTCAGGGGGAAGGACAGGGAAGGCAAGAGTGCTATAGAGTCTGAGCTAGCCTAAGAGCAGAAGCAAACCTCGATTAAAATGTCCTGGGTGGGACAGGCAGCCCTAAAGAAAAAACCTGGGAAACAACGTAAGATGTGGAATTGGGGAAAACTGTATTCTAATCAGGAGAGCTAAGGGAAGGGATGAAGGTGGAAGAGACTGAACCGTGGAGTTTATGCACACAGAATGAAGAGAGGATGTCAGGGAGAGTTGGAAAGGTTTATCTTAGGAGCCCCAGGGAGCAGGCAGGCAAGGGCAGCGAAAGAAAATCCAAGAAGAGGTGACGTGCAGCAGCTCCTGCCTCACCTGGGAGCTTACCTTCACGGAGCCAGTCGGCGGCAGCAGCTATAGGCGCAGCTCACACGCTGTCTGGTCCCCGCGAGTCAGCGCACAGGCTGGAGTAAATGAGGCTGCGGGTGCCGCAGAGCTACGTGACTCCCTGGAAGGCGGGGCCAACACCTCCCGGCCCGGCCCCACCTCCTCTCCAGTACTGGTCTAGGGTAAGGTCACGCCTCCAGAGGTGGGGCAGTGAGATGGAGTAATTGTCCTGCCAGGATCCCCAAGGCTGTTGGGAACTGTCCCCCACCCACATCGTGGAGTCCTGTCACCAAAGCGCCCCAGAGTTGTGAAATGGCCTTGCATTTGTCTCGGCTAGTCTCTGCAGAGCACTGCTGAAAGCTGGGAATTAAGCCTGGTCTGGTGAAGAGTCCTCTAAGCACTCAGAAGTGGGGTTAGGTGGACTGTGGCACCGAGGGGGCCCCAGTTTTAGGCATAGGGCAACGAAATTGTGCTTGTTCTCAGCCCAATTGACCAGGACCCCTCAGGGGGATGGGACAAGTAAGAGAATGAAGCCTTTTCTGTTTCCCCCAGGCAACCCGCCAGGGAACAGGCAGTCCAGTGCCCAGCATTTGGGGAAGCAAGAAGAGGGGGAAAAGGCACAGGGTCCTGGCTCTAGATGAAGCAGAAGGGGGGTGCAGAATGTGAAAAGGGTACCCATGCCCAAGGGCCAAGCTGCCTCCCTGTCTTCACCTATTCATTTCCACTCCAAAAATAAGATTTTATGAAAAAAAGGGATACATTAAATACGCTTTATTTAAATAGAATAAAACATGGTTGGCTCTATGCCAATTGGTCCCAGTGCTGGGGTAAGAAGGGGTACTGAGGGATGAAGATGAATCCAGCTTTCGGCTTCTTGCTATGTTGCCCATGCTGGTCTCAAACTTGGGCTCAAGGAATCTTCCTGTCTCTGTCTTCAGAGTAGCTCAAATACACACCACTGCACTCCACTATTTTTCAGTCTTTTAGCTCAGAAACTCTAGCAATCCCTGTAGTTCCTTGCAATTCTTCACTACATCTGGGATGGACAGCAGAGTCTGGGAAGAGGCAGAGAGAACATTCAGAATCACAAGGCTGAAAACGAGGACTCCCAGCCCCATAAGGCACATACCAAGATGGAAGGGAGGACCAAAGGAACCCTGGGTCCTGTTACTGCCCTCCCTCCTTTACCTCATATATATGCTGAACAGTATCATCTAATTTCTTTAACTCTGTGTCAGAGCGCCGAAGGTTCTCCTCTAGGATGTTTCTCTGGAAAATGAATAGGTTTCATGAACCTTAAAAGAACATAGCTTAGCAGGATAGAGGCAATATGGCAGGGAGGGAGTGGTAGGTGGTAGGAGTGGCCAAAAAGAATATGTCCTGCCAGGACATGTCTCTGCTAGTCTCTGCAGAGCACTGCTGAAAGCTGGGAATTAAGCCTGCTCTGGTGAAGAGTCCTCTAAGCACTCAGAAGTGGGGTTAGGTGGACTGTGGCACCAAGAGGGGGCCCCAGGGAGTGGCCAAAAAGAATATGCAAGTCCTTACATGGCTCTGATACTTGACCATGAGCTTTGCTTTTTCATTTTTCATCTCCAGGAACATGGCTCTCAGCTTGTCCACCTACAGATATATTCACATTGACAAGGGCACCATTGGGGTCTCCCACCAGTTTTCCAGCTCCTTTGTTAACTCTGAATCACCTCCTGAGAGAGACACACTTTCTCCTGGACCCAATTAGTGGCCATCAGCTGACAATTGGAGTCCAGCTGGCCTTCCAGGGCTTCCTGGAGCACTTTAGTCTCTGTCTCTGCATGCCGAAGTAAGCGGGTGAGCTGAGTCACCTCCTCTCTGAGACTCTGAGAACAAAAAACAGAGGTACCCAATAACTCGAGGGTCCTTTCCATCCTTTTTCCACCTGGTAGGAGAAGCAGAGGCCTGGGCACCATAAGGAACGTACAATGAGCTCACCGCTCCTGTCTATCTGCTCTAAGATCTTCTGGTTCTGCTTCTGGATCACTTCCTGGAGCTCCTTTTCATTCTGTGAGGGAAAAGGAGATGAGACTGCAGTAAGGAAGCTCTCTCTGACTTCCTTGCAGTCCTTTCCAAGAAGTAGGACAGAATCCTTGATCCATCTCAGCCTTTGTAGGATCAATTAACCCCATTCCAATTTTTCTCCAGGGCCAAGTCAAGCAATAACCTTAATGTTAGGAGAGCTCTGCTTGAGTTCTTGACTTCTCTCCTGTGTCGTCTGAGAAGACATGTCGGCTCATACTAATTCCCAAATATGTGAAATGTCTGACCCCAAGAAAGGCAAACTAGGACAGTAATTGGAAAACCCCCACCACCTAGATTCCTAGAGAGACAATGGCTCCCAGGCTCCCAGTGGACCTATAGAGCTGCCCCAGTTCTTCATCGCCCCACTTCTAGGTCCCTCCTTCACCTTGTAACGCAAGCACAAGGCCTGGTTCAGCTTCTCTATGTCTGCTTCCTTTGCTTTCTGGGCTTCCTGATGCCCTTCTTCCTGGGTTTGCAGCCTAGTCTGCAGATCACAGCTAGAGGAAAGAATTCTGAATCACTCCTGTCCTCTGCTCTTGGCATGAGGAGTTATCTCATTGCCCCGTCATTAACACTGCACCCCACTCACATTTTTCTCTGCAGCGCCTCAATGGCTTCCTCTTTAGATTCCTGCAGCAGAGAACACAAACTCCGAAGCTCAAGAAGCATAGCACTCATTTCTGCTAGGCTCTTTTCCATGCATGGGGTCTCTGAAAGAGAACATCCTGGATGGGGAAGAGTCCTTCTGCCTGGAAGGAAGGGGTATATAGCCATCATTTCCACAACTCTTATCCGTGTTCCTCACCCATAGGATTTAAATATCCGGAACATTACAGATCCCAAAAGGCAGAAATAAAATGAGCCCAAGAAGAATTGAGGTTTTTAGAGCAAAACACTTCTCACTACTTTTGTCTTTACCACCACCATATTTTCTAGAAATGAGGCAGGATCCCTGGAGCCCATTCTAACCTGTAGGCTGAAGGGAAACCATTGTCACTACTCGGGTGAAAGCACTCTTGTCACTTCCAAGCAAGGGCACAGGAGCTGATTCTGCCTCTAAAAAAACAAACCATAAAAAACAGCTACATAGGAAGCTCAAGAAGGCCAGCCTGGGTTACATGAGATCTGTCTCAAAAAATATGTAAGTAAATAAATAATCATGGAGGAGACCCCTTTGCTGATCCAATCAGGAACCTGCCACAGTGAAGTAGATAAGACAGAGGAGTCTAATAGTGGGCATTTTTATCAGCGGATGATATCAGAAGCAAGGTTAACTTTCCCACTCTCGTATCCCAGGGCTTTTAACCTTCATCTGTCATTGTTGTCAACGTATTCCCCGAGAAGGCATTATCACTGGGTAGAGGGTGTTCTTGAGCTGGAGTATAAGCTGTGCTCGGGAGAACAGTTTCTGATTCAGTCTAAAGACAAAGAAGGAAAAAAAAAAATCAGCTACTCTCAGGGTGAGTGATTTCCTGAGCTCCCAGACATTCCTGCCCTTCCATCCAGAGTGTTTTTCCATCCTGCATCTCACTGTTCTATCTCCATGTCCTCCATTAGTGCCTTTCCCTGAACATATTTATATTTTCAAGTCTCTCTCATTCGAACAACTTAAATTTATTTATTTATTTTTTTTTATTATTTATTCAACTGTGTGCATGTGCATATGTATGTGCGGCACGCACGAGTGTGTGTGTGTGTGTGTGTGTGTGTGTGTGTGTGTGTGTAGAACCACGGACGAATTTGTGAACCACCATGGACGCCTCCACCTCCTCCTACCTCGGGATTCACAGGCTCCGCCCAACCAGGACCAGAAGCGCAGGCCGCCCCCGCTTCTGCCTGCGGTCTATACGTGGGATCTGGGATCCGAACTCAGGACCTTCCGCCTGCAAGGCAGAGGCTTAACCCCTGAGCCACCTCTCCAGCCCCGAACAACTTAAATTTAAAAAAAAAAACAAAAAAACCCTTAAATTTCTAGTTGATTTTCTAGCCACTACACTTCTGCACCTTCATCCCACCATAATGCTTGTCATTGGGTTCACCATTAGCATGCTTACTTTCCAATACAACAGATATTTTATTAGACCTTGTCTATTTTACACTGATGACCACATGTTTTTGGAAACATTTTCTCCTGGGTCATGACAATACTTCTTAGATAGGTCTTTTAAGATATTTCTCCCCTTGATCCATAGGTTTTTTTTCTTAATCTTTGGACTTTACAACTTCTCCTTCCTTCTCTTTTTACTCTAATCCAATCTTCCTGAAGGCTTTACCTCTGGAGCCCCACAAACAATGCACTTCAGACTACCACCTCTGTGTGAATAATTCTTAAATCTCTTTTTCTCAAACTGGATTTTTTCCCCAGCCTGCCCAAAGCTAATTGCTTATGAAAATTCTACTAAAATGTTCCATAGTCTACATGCAAACCAGTTATATATAAAGCTGAGGTTGCCATTTTTCCTATTGTACCCTATCAAAAAAAAAAAAAAAAAAACCAATACACTGTTCCCAAGTCTAAATTTACTGTTTAGAATACAGCAGGCAGCTCTGAGTCAAATCTGGCCTGCCAACAGTTTCTGCAATGTTTTCTTAGACCAAAAGCCATACTCATTCATTTATATTCTGTCAACGACTGCTCTTGAGCTACAAGGCAGAGCCCAGTAGTTGAGACAGAGTCTCTAATACTGAAAACACTTATCATATGACCTTTTACTGGGAAAGTTTGTTAACTCTGTTTTTAGAGGACAGCATCACCACTTTTTTATGATTTAGGATCATTGGTCGCTCTTTTGCTTCTATATTAAATTGGTCCCTGAACTGTTACTTCTGTATCCTAAATATTTATTGAATGCATTCAATATTCCTTCTACTCTGAAACCCATAACTGGCATTGTTAGTTCAAATCTTCAAAATCTAGCCTCCTTACTTCTCCAGATTTATCTACTACCTTGCTCCATTTACCTCCTATATTCCAGTAATAAAACAACTACTTTCTATTATTATTATTTATTCAATTGTGCATGTGTACGTTTGTATGTGCACGCTTGTGTGTGTGTGTGTGTGTGTGTGTGTGTGTGTGTAGAACCACGGACGAATTCGGGAACCACCATGGACGCCTCCACCTCCTTCTGCCCCGGGATTCACAGGCTCCGCCCTACCAGGACCGGAACACAGGCCGCCCCCACTTCCGCCTGGCGTCTATACGTGGGATCTGAGATCCGAACTCAGGACCTTCCGCCTGCAAGGCAGAGGCTTAACCCCTGAGCCACCTCTCCAGCCCTAAAACAACCTCTTTCTATTCTCCCAAATTGCCACATTCTCTATAAACAGAGCCTTGCTTGCTCATCTTGACACAGGCTTACTACAAATTAAATGTGCAAAAGACTACCTATAAGTACTATGTGTATTACTTTCTACATATAATCTTTTTTAAAAAATTTGAAGTATTTTATTTATTTATGTATGAGAGGGAGGAAAACAGAGGAAAAAGAGAGGAGAGAAAAGGAGAGAGAAAAGAGAGGAGAAAGAGGAAAGAGCAGAGAAGAGAGAGGAGAGAGCACAGAAGAGAGAACAAAGAAGAGAGAGAAAGAAGTGCATGCATGTATGTCATAGCACATAGGTAGAAGACAGAGGACAATTCTTTTCTTCTGTATATGGGATTCTGGGGATGGAACTTAGGTCAAGAGGTCGGGAGGTGGTGCCTTACCACTGAGCTATTTCACTGGACCTACATATAATTTTCGTATGTTATCATGTTAAACATGACATCAGAACCTCTGCCTCTGCCTGGTGGACTCTCCAGCATACATACCCTTCATTATGAGCTTCTAGATTTCAAGACTGTTCCAGTTCAGTCACCTACTTTGAGAAGACATTCTAACTTTCAAAGGTAGAGCTGATCTTCTTTCCTAAGCTCCCACAGCGGTCATTGCAGACCATGCTCATAAACTGATTACAGCGACTTCATATCTATCTGCCTTCCCTACTAAACTATAGAATTTTTAAACATTTCAGTTTTCATTTTATTTATATTATATATGTGTGGACTTTGTTGAGTCTGTTCTTTCCTTTTACCTTTATGTGGGCTCTGGGGATCACTCAGGTCATTGGGCCTACGACTGGCATTTCCTATGCTCAGTCCACAGATGGAGAAGAGAAACTTAGTTGTATCTTTAATTATCAAATAAGCTAATTAACTCTACATACTGAATGGTATCAATCGTTTATTATTTAGCAAACACTATGAGGAAGCTAAAGAAGCAAGGCTAAATTTCTTTTAATTTCTATGCAAGGAAAATTAACATAAATGCAACAGAACTTTGTAAGGAATGCAGGAAAAGAAACAATCACCAAGTTCATATGATTTGAGAAAATTTCAAATAAGGTAAACTCAGGAAGATTTTAACAGTAAAGGAAAAAAAAATTCCAGCTTCAAAATAGAACAGAACAGGGAAACAACCTGAAGCCATCGAATGGGTAGAATAAAAGGTTCAAGATAGAGAGCTAGGAGACAAAGGTTTGAGAGACAGATTAAGATCCTAGAGGAAATGAAAGTCACTGAAGGTCAGAGGCAGAACAAGAGCAGGGCTTTACAAGATCTATTTTATGTAATTAAGATACATTGGAGGGGCTGGAGAGGTGGCTCAGGGGTTAAGCCTCCGCCTTGCAGGCAGAAGGTCCTGAGTTCGGATCCCAGATCCCACGTATAGACGCCAGACAGAAGCGGGGGCGGCCTGCGCTTCTGGTCCTGGTAGGGCGGAGCCTGTGAATCCCGGGGCAGAAGGAGCTGGAGGCGTCCATGGTGGTTCGCGAATTCATCCGTGGTTCTACACACACATACACACACACACAGACACGCACGCGCACATACACACAGTTGAATAAATAATAATAATAATTAAAAAAAAATTTTAAAAAAAAGATACATTGGAGTGCTGGGAATATAATTCAATGGTAGATCATTTGCCTAACATGTGTATGGCCCTAAGTTCAATTCTTTTACTGCAAAATAGTAGTAATAATAAAAGATACAATGGAAAGAGAAGAGAAGGAAGCCTAGAATCCTACCTTCTCCTTTAGTTTTGCCTGCAGAAACAGGGTCAGGCTCTGTAGTTGCTCAGTCAGAAGACATAACTCATGGGAATGCTGGTGTGTCTTTTCCAGGGCTTGCTCCTGGTGCTTTGCTATGGTGCTGGCCAGTTCAGCCCTGAAATGAAGAACCGTGAAGATCATCAAAGGTTACTTTCTTGTAACACCTCTCTCAATCCCCACATTCAAGGAGAGAAACAGAGGCCCAACACTGGAACAGTTCACTTCCTAGAGTCTTTGGCTTCAAGAGGAGTACTTATGAAAAAACTCTTGGAAAGAAACATGAAAAGATCGAAAACTTACTTTAGATTCTCTACAGTGTCCTTGAGATTCTCACATTGTAGGCTGCGTTCCCGGAGTACCTCTAGTGTAGTTTTCAACTGACATTCAATCTGGCCAAGCTCCAGGTGAGCAACTTGACTCTCTTGGTCTGCAAACTGTAAAGAAGGGCAAAGGAAAGGAGGGAGGGAGGGAGAGTCGGAGAGAGGAAGGAAAGAAAGAAGGGAACTTTAGAGCCTAGGATAGAGGTTTCTCCAGTCCACAGTCTCTAACTTCTCCTCAGTACTATCAGTCAAGAATCACACTCCTGACGTTTACCCATTCCCTTGCTCCAAAAGGAATTGCTTACCTCCAGAGTCTCCTTAAGGTCTTGCACCTCCTTGGCCAACACAGCTTGCTGATGCTGCAATTCTACTTGTGTATGTTTTAGCACCATCTCTTCTTTTTGCCATCTGCCAGAGACCTTACATTAGATTTCATTTGATGCTGCATGTTAGGTCTTTACTGCCACAATAACCTGATAGGTACTCACCGAGCAGCCTGTTCCTCATTGCTCTGGGTCAGCTGGCACAGCAATTCATCCTTCATGGCCAGGTCCTGGGCACAATGGGCATGCTGACTTTGCAGTTCCTTCAGCTGGATGTCCATGCTGGCCAGAATCTGTAGCTGAGCCCGGAGATCTAGATCAAAAGTATCCTAATGAGGTCAGAACCTCCCCACACAATTTTGCCCAAAGCAAGTGCTCCACAGCACTTTGTTGTTCTGCTGCTACAGTTCAAGCAAACACAGCTGTTTGTACATCTGTGCACACACACACTGTCATAGTTAGGCACAGGTGTCAACTTGACAGTTGAGGATTTGAGCTCTGGGCACATTTGTAGAGAATTAGTGGTTGACTTAAGCCCAGAGCAAACCTGCAGGAGATTGTCTAGCTGATGGGGAAGGCCCAGCCCAGGGTGGATGGAACTAGGTCCTGGAATAAGATAGAGAGCTGACTGAGAAAATTGGCATCCTTGTGTACACTTGGCCAGACATGCTCATCTGGCAAGAAAGGGTCCTCCCTCTCTGAGCCATTATGGAGAGATGGTGTGGCCAGTTCCCTCAGCCCTGGTGTTGGTGCACGCTCGCCTGTCAAGCTGACTACAAACTCTAATCAGATTATTTTAAGAAAATAAACCCCTTATTCCCTTAATCCATTTGATGGTGATTTATCAGCAACCTTGCAGGGTAACTACAACACACACACACACACACACACACACACCTGTTGCTAGGTGACTATTTTCCAAATTCAGTTGTTCTATTTGGCATTTATAGTCCTCTAAATGAACAGAGGCTTGCTCCAGTTCCTTGGAAACCTAAGAAGAAAAGACAGTTTTATTTCTATAGTCCTTCCTGAATGAATACTCCCAGGACTCAGTGTGACTTTTCTTTCTGGACAAGACAGTAAAGTACCTTGCTCCTGAACTATAGAAAATAAAGCTAACCATCACAAAAAAATAGACACAAGAAAAATTGCTGAAAAAAGTGCTTAAAGAGCAAAGGAAATAACTAAGTTTAAGCCATCTCATAGCCAATGAAGTGGATATTCTCCTACTGTACCTAAGTAGAAAGGAGGCAGGTCCAGAGGCTGTAAAAACCTTAGAAAGCCTCTGTCAGGCTGGTAAGATGGTTCAGTGTAAGATGCATTTTCAAACCTGGCAACCTCAGAAGTTCAATCCCAAGAAGTGCACATGGTGGAAGGAGAGATCTGATTTATGAAAGTTGTCCTCTGCCCTCCACCCATACACCATGACACACCATGCATGAGCTCTCTCTTTCTGTCTTTCTCCATCTCTCAAATAGATAAATAAAAGATTTCTTTTTTTATTTTATTTATTCAATTGTGTGTGTGTGTGTGTGTGTGTGTGTGTGTGTGTAGAAGCAAGGGTGAATTCGGGAATCATCATGAACTGCTTCTACCTCCTTTTTGCTCTGCCCTGGGATTCATAGGCTCCGCCCACCAGGACCAGAAGCGCATGCCGCCCCTGCTTCCGCCTTGTGTTTGTACGTGGGAGATCTAGGATCTGAACTCAGGACCCTCTGCCTGCAAGGCAGAGGTTTAACACCTGAGCCATCTCTCCAGCCCCAATAAAAGATTTCTTTAGAAAAAAAAAAAGGCCTCTGCCAAGGAGAAGGAAACCAGGCCTGAGCAGCCCCACTCCTCATTTTTACCTGCTGCTTTTCCTCAATAGCTGTGTCACGTTCCTGCAGGGCCTGCTTGCTCTTGGCTGTGAGTTTCTCTGAGAGTTGTCGAGACTGACTCAGCAAAGCTGTCCATGTCCCATACTACCAGGAAAAGTACGCAAATCAGCAGAACACACTTGAACTACTGGGGTGGCTATAGGGAATGGCTACAATGGTCCCAGATACTCACATCCACTTGCATCGATGTCCAGTCCTGTTGCAAGGTAGAAGTCAGCCTCACTGTCTGCTGGGCCAGCTCTTCTTGCTCTGCATAAAACCCTGTCTACAAGGAAAGAATACCTATGGAGGCAGCGATGTGGGGGGATATGACCATCTTTCCAATGTGTCAGCAAGGACACCAGGAACAAAAATGCCCTTATATTACCAGTTGGGTCTGGGCCTCTTGTAAAAGGCCTCTGAAGTTCCGCATGGATGTCAAATCTTGTTCCAGCTGGCTGATGCGCTGGCTGGCATGTGCACAGAAAGTTTCCAGTACTGTCTCTGCCTGTTTAGAGAAAAGGTTGCAAGGATTTGATTGGTAGTAGAAAGAAATAGCACAAAAAGCTGTAATTTTGGAGATGTCAGAAATTCTTAAATCCCCACGGTAGGCAGTTAGACTACCAAATCTATGTCTTAAGTCTTTCCTACAGGAACTTTGAAGTGCAGACCTCCTGCATCCAGAACAAATGCCTACCACCTTACCGCATCTTTGCCTCTGAGGGCCATTTCCTCTCTATGCCTTGCCTCCTCCCTTTCTGTTTTGAGGCTCTGGAGTTTTGTCTTCAGTTTCTTCAAAATATCAAAGCAGCAGGAAGCCACGGTTTCTGCATGTTGTGACTGTAAGGAG
This sequence comes from Typhlomys cinereus, assembly GCA_023101885.1. Lineage (NCBI taxonomy): Eukaryota > Metazoa > Chordata > Mammalia > Rodentia > Platacanthomyidae > Typhlomys > Typhlomys cinereus. The sequence continues at coordinate 167,010 of JALPQD010000346.1, read as the reverse complement.
AGAATCAGATGCTATGCCTAGTGTATTCTTTTTGGCTTTGAGACTCACCAGAGGGCCTACCTCCACCTTCGTGTTGCTTACTCGCTGACTCAGTGTTGCTCTATCTTCTTCTGTGTGCAACAGGGACAGGTGAAACAAGGATATCAATTCCTCAGAGACTAACATCCATGATTGCTGTAGAGAGAAAGAGGACTAGACTAGATCAAATATAGTGACTAAGCAAGAAGCAGAGACACTTCCAAAAAAAAAAAAAAAAAGCTGCCACCCCAATTTCAAATTTCCTGATAAAAAGGGAATAAGTTCTTTGCAAAGGTTTGGGAACTTCCCTTCTACAGTTGAGTATCACAATCTTCCAACTATCCAAGATTCCCATTTTTTTAATTTTCACAGCAGACCCCAGAAATGGTATAAGGTGAGTGAACACTTACCATGATATTTCTGGCCTGCTTTAGGGCCTGTCTAGTCTCCTGGCTCTCCTGAAGATGGTGATAGTTCTTAGTTACCTAGAAAAAGAAATAGTTGCTCTTTTTGGATTCACAACACATACCAGCAGCCTCTAATGCCCTCTTCCCATAGTGAGTCACAGGAGTTTTCCTATGAGAATTGAAAAAATAAGGTTCGTAATTAGATGAACCAAATGAGAAAGAACATTCCAGAGGAGAGTAGGGAGATCACGCAGGCAGGAAGCACTTGCCCTGCCAACATGGGGACCTGCGTTTGGATACCCAGAACCCACATGAAGTCACGGTAGGGCCAGCAAGATAACTCAATGCATTAAAGAGCCTGCTTGCAAACCTGGCAATTTGGCAACTTGAGTTCAATCACCATAAGTCTACATGGTAGAACGGGAGAACCGACTTCTGAAAATTGTTCTCTGATCACCGATGTGTCATGGCATGCATCTCCCTTCCCTTCTCTTTCCCACTCCCTCTCTTTCCCCTCCCTTCCTCTTTCTCTCTCTCTTTTTTCCCCTCTCTTCCTTCCATCCTCTCTCCCTTTTGAAATAAATAATAATTTTTTTTAAAGCCATAGTAGTTCACACCTGTTATCCCAGAAACAGTGAAATAGGAGGTAGAGACTGGCCAATCCCTACTTACATGGCAAAAATCCAGATCAATAAGAGTCCCTGTCTCAAACTGGCCTGAGGTTGTCCTCTGACCTCCACATGCACAGGAGTGTACACACACATAAATTGGACATAGGTTAAAAAGAATATAAAAACGAATAAAAAAGTAAAGAGAAAACATTAATAATTTCACCACCTGGAACCATGATTCTTTTGTTTTGCTTTATAATCCAGGTTGGCCTTGAATTTAAGATCCTCTTGCCTCAGGCTCTCGTTGCTGGGATCACAGACATGGGTCACCATGCTTAGCAACAAAACAATGAATTGTTTTTTAAATTAGTATACAGGGTAATGGGCTTTATGAGATCATCATACATATTTTTTTCTTGTTCCTCCCCATGACTCCCCCTAGTCACTCATACCACTTCATGCCGCATGTAGTTTATTACCCTCTTTTTCTTTCTGCACCTTAAGACCCTCCCCCCTCCTCACGATGGTCGTCCCCTTTCTACTTTCATGATGTACATTATACTTTATATATCATACACTATACTTCAGCACATGGTCAATTACAATCTGGAATATTGCCATTTCCTTTGAAAAATTTATTTATTTGGTTTTTTGGGGGAAGGGAAACACGGCAGGGGACACATGTGCCATGTGGAGGTCAGAGGGCAACTTGCAAGAGTTTTCTTTCCACTATGTGGATTCTGAGTATCAAATTCAGATCACTGAATTTGCCAGCAAGCATCTTGGCCCCCTGAGTCATCTCACCAGCCTCCCCCTTTTTAAATATTCTATTTATTTATGTGTTTTGAGAGAGTGAGAGAGACATGAGTGTCATGGGCAGAGGTCAAAGGACAACTTTCAGAAGTCACTTCTTTCCTTCCATCATGTGGGCTTTTGGAGATAAGCAGGTTGCCAGGTTTGAAAGTAGGCGCCTTACTCACTGGGTTGTCTTGCTCCCCCTTTTAATTTTTTTTAACTTGATTTTGCTACACAGCCCAGGCTGGAATGGATAGGCTAGCCCTGAACTTGCGATCCCCCTACTTCTGTCTTCCAAGTGCTGAGACTATAGGCTTGCACGATCATGTACAGATGCATTTACCGGTTTTATTGTTATTTTGTGAGAAAGAAGTACCATTTCATGGTGTGCTTTTCCTCACTGTGCCTCTTTGTCTCCCTCCCTCCTTCCCTCCTTCCTTCTTCTCTCCTTCCTTCCTCCCTTCTTTCTTCTTCCCTCCTTTCTTCCTTCCTCCCTCCCTTTGCTTCCTTCCTTCCTCCCTCCCTCCCTTTGCTTCCTTCCTTTCTTCCCTCCTTTCCTTCCTCCCTTCTTCCTTCCCTCCGACCCTTCCTCCCTCCTTTCTTTCCTCCCTCCTTCCTTCCCTCCCTCCTTCCTTTCCTCCCTCCTTCCTTTCCTCCCTCCCTCTCTTCTTTCCTTTTTTTCTTTCTGTGGTGCTGAAGATTAAATCTAGAGTCTCTTCATGCTAGGCATGTGTTCTATATTTTACCACTGAAATACATTCCCAGCTTAACATTAACTTTTCTTTTTCTCTTTGTTGTATGCACATGTTCGTGTGTGTGTGTGTGTGTGTGTGTGTGTGTGTGTGTGTGTGTGTGTTTGTGTGAAGGACAGAGGACAACTTTGGGTGCCATTCCTCAGGAACCATCCACCTTGGTTTTTGTTTGTTTGTTTTTGAGACAGGATCTCTCACTGATCTGGAACTCACTGATTAGGCTGGCCAGCCAGTGAGCCTTAGAGATCTGCCCGTCTCTACCTTCCCAGTGCTAGAATTACAAGTGTATACCACCCAGTTTTTTATACCCATGGTGGGGATTGAACTCACATCCTAGTACTAGGGAGGTTGAATATCTGAGTTATAAAGCAACATTGTCACAAAAAGAAAAAATGAAAAACAACTTACTATATCCCAAGAAGAGATAAATATGATCTCAAAGACAGCAGAGTTCTAGAAAGACTCAAGTTCTAAGAGAAAAGTGAAAGCCTTCATTACTGCTGAAAGGAAGTTATTGTCTAGAACGAGGCTATGTCACTAAGCTGTGACATTTTGGATTTTTTGGAGGGCTTTTAGAGTTCATGGTCCTATTCTCCAAGCAAAGCAATCGTTATTTATTGCATTATGTAGCAAGGTAAGAAGCATCCTATGAGTTCTGGATATGGCACACATACTGCTGACAGCTGGGCAGTCAGGCAAGTGATGAGGTTAATGTGAAGAGGCAGTCAAGCGGTAAGCACAGGCATGGCTAAGGGGAATGGCTGATGGTGATGTCATTTCTCCTCTCTACTTCTGCTTCAATGACCTCCAAAGGAAACTGTCAGCTTGAGAGGAGGACAGAAGACAATTTGGGTGCATAAAGAAGGTCAAGGACAAGAAAAAGGAAATAAAGATAATACAAGACAAATACTGAGCAGCTAGAGGAACGAGGAACCCATGCTTTCCTGATTTGGGGTAAAAATTAAAATCATTACTTTGAGTTTTTTTTCAGTTCAAAAGAGGTTTGGGAGGTATTTAGCTACCTATTGTTACTATAGTCACACTACTGAGGTGTTTAATTTTTTTTCCCTACACCATTTCCTTTCTTCCTAGACCCAAGATGTTACAGCTAGAGTCTCCTAGAATAGTGGTCTTTTTATTTTTATACATTTTTCCTTATTTATTGTGTGTGTTATATGTACATGAGTGTATATTTATGTTTATGTATGTATCATAGCGTACTGTGTGTCCCTATGGAGGTCCAAGTGTGACTTAGGAAGTCATCCTGGATTATTTTACCTCCTTTTTACTTCACTCTGGTATTTCCCAGACTCCACCTTCCAGGGTCAGAAGTACAGGTTGCCATCATTCTCGCCTGGCATTTTTATACAGGATCCAGGATCCAAACACAAGTCCTTCTACTTGCAAGGCAGAGTCTTAATCTCTGAGCCATCTCTGCAGTCCCTTTTTTTACTTTTTTTTATTATTTATTATTTATTCAATTGTGCGTGTATGCGTGTGTGCGCCTGTGTATGTGTGTGTGTGTGTGTGTGTGTGTGTGTGTGTGTGTGTGTAGAACCACGGACGAATTCAGGAACCACCATGGACGCCTCCACCTCCTCCTTGCTTACTCTGCCCTGGGGATTCACAGGCTCCGCCCTACCAGGGCCAGAAATGCAGCCCCCCCCCTCCCGCTTCTACCCGGCAACGTGGGGTCTAGGATCTGAACTCAGGACTCTTCACCTGCAAGGGAGAGGCTTAACCCCTGAGTCACCTCTCCAGCCCCCTTTTTACTTTTTAAAATAAAACAAAACAGAGTCTCACAGAACCCGGGCTGGTAGCTCAGGCTGACCTGAACTATATTTGTTAAGGGATTACAGGTATGTATATACAACCATAGCCTGACAGAAGTCTTTTTTTTTTTCTAAAGAACACAAGTCTTTAAACTTCTTTCCTCTCATACCTCTTGCAATAACTGCTAGAATACCAGTGCTGTTTGTTTCCCTGGCTTGTAGATAGGATCTCATTCTGAAATCCAGACTGACCTGAAACTCACTATGTAGACCAAGCTGTCCTTCAACTTGTGTCCACCCTCTCATCTCTAACATCTGAGTATTGGGATTACAGAGGATGTCATAAAGTCTGGATAGTATTATAACTTTATTTTTTTAACTTTTTTTCATTAGCTTTTTAAATTAGTATGACTCTGTGGGTATGCTTATGCCAAAGCATGAGTGTGGAAGTAGAGGATTTTGCAGTCACCCTGCATGATTGCTGATAAAAATCACCATCAAATGGCTTAAGAGAACAAGGGGTTTATTCTTTTATGATTGTGCAGTTACAGTTCTCAGTCCAACTTGGCAAGAGAGCATGTGCCATCACCAAAGAGCCAAGGGAACTGGCCATACCATATCCACCTAACAGCTGAGAGAAGGATGATCCTTACTTGCCAGACCAGCATGCCTGGCCAAGGATACACAAGGATGCCAACTTCCTCAACCAGCTCTCTGTATTTTATTCACCTGTCCAGGGCCTAGTCTCACCAACCATGAGCTGGGTCTGCTCCATCAACTAGACAATCTGTTGCCGGCTCACTTTGGGCTTAGCTCAATTATCAGTTATCTACAAATGTGCCCTGAGCTTGAACCCTCAATCATCGAATTGACCCCTGTATCTAACTGTGACAGAGAACAATTTTCAGGAATCGGTTTTCTCCTTCCACCTTGTGGGTTCCAGAAATCCAACTTTGGATTGTCAAGCTTGTTCAGAAAGTGCTTTTAGCTGCTGAGCCAACTCACCAACCCAGTAGTACTATAATTTTAAATAAAATCCTAAGGGTTGGAGAGATGGCTCGGGTTAATTTAAGCCTCTGCCTTGAAAGCAAAAGAGCCTGAGTTCAGATCCTGAATCCTACAAAGGCAGAAATGGTGGCAGCCTGTACTTCTGGCCCTGGAAGGTAGAACCTGGGAAACTCCAAAGCAAAGCAAAGAGGAGGCAGCACAATCCAGGATAATTCCCTAAGTCACTCTTAGGCCTCTACAGGCACACAGAGTGCCCACACACATAGAAACACACATACATCCAGAGACACACATGCAAAAACTAATAAATAAATAAATAAAATCCTAAAGAGAAAATTTATTTAGAGGCTGCCACACATGAAAAAGACAGTTTTTCTCCTGTTATTCAGAGTACGATAATCCCCACAATAAAACACAACTCAGCAAGATTTATGAATATTTTTCATTCTAATAGATATACATACTAACTTTTCTTCAAACAAATAATGGTAGGAACAGAGGAAAACAAAGGCATGTCATTCAATTCATAAGAACTCTTTTGGAGGCACATGCCAAAAATCTTAGTGAACATTATCAAGAATGTTAAGGAACTGGGTGTGGTTAGCAAATGCCTATAATTCCAGGATTTGGGAGGCTGAGACAAAAAGATTGCCAAGTGAGTTCAAAGCAACCCTGATCTACATAGTGAAAGCTTGTCCCAAGAACACAAAAAGAAAAAATTTTGTATCCAGTTGGGCACAATGACTCATGCCTGTGATCCCAGAACTTTGAGAGGCCAGCCTGGGCACAAAGGTGAGTTCCAGACTAGCTTGTGCCAAGTCTCAAAAAACAAAAACAAAAAAGTTTAATGATCTATTGATATGATAAAATTCCTTTCCCCAGTTTTGCTGGAAATATAAAAAAAGATGTGTCGAGCGTCATGTAATCACTACAGTCATTTGCTTTCTCAGTACATGTATTTCCTATTGTCTTTTGATTTGCATGTACGATTTGGAATAGGAAGTAAGGATGCTCTTCTTTAGTAAAGTGGGCAAAGGCAACCGAGAACAGGGAAACAAGAAAGAAAAAAATTAGTAAAAGAATATATATTGGGCTCCCTTCCCCACCCCGCTCTGCGGGACGGAAGGACGGGACGCCCGCGCAGTCCAGCCGGGCCTCATCCGCGACCTAGGTAAGCTCCGCCCGTGCCCGCCCACCAGAACCCCAGGTCAGCCCAAGGGACCCAGCTCCTACCCCACCATCCAGCCGGAGCCTTGTGCAGGGCCGTGGAGGACCTCCCCCTGCGCCCGGGCCCCGCCCCAGCTCCCCTCGGGTTAAATAGCTCCACGCCGACGCCCTCATCCTCTCTTTACCCACCCCACTCTGCCGGTCGGGACGTGCGCGCGGTCCAGCTGGGCCTCACCGCGACCTAGGTAAGCTCCATCCTTGCCCACCCCCAGAACCCCAGGCCAAATAATTCAGTTTAGTGAAATTGAAAGATCTTAAGAGTGAAAATGACAATGCCAAAGTCAAAGTGAAAATCCATGAGAAGCAACACTCAAGTAAACAAATTTCCCACTGAAGAAATTAATCCCATAATGTTAGACTCCAACTAGAACAAACCCACGGAAAATGGCCAAGAAAGCCTGACCCAGGATAACGACTTTCAAAATATGATCATTACCATGTTCAATACTATGAAAGAGGAAATCCGGGAGGAATTACGTAATCGAATCAATCGCTTTGAAGAGGAACACAACAGACACTTGGAGGAGTTGAGAAAAACAGTGCAAGAAACAAAAACTGGCATAGAGCAGTTAAAACAGACTCAAGCAGAGTTTAAAACTGAGGTACAAGACAAGTTATCTTCAACCCAGAACTCCACAGAGAGTCTTATCAACAGAACTAACGAAGCAGAAAACAGAATTTCAGACCTTGAAGATAAAGTGGGAGTACTAACCAGCTCAATGGAAGAGGTTATTAAAGCCAAAAAGATACTTGAGAGAAATATCCAAGAGATATGGGACACCCTGAAGAAGCCTAACATGCGTATTCATGGAATACCAGAGCAAGAATCTCAAAATACCACCCCTGAGGAAATTTTTCAAATGATCATCAAGGAAAACTTTCCTCATATAAAAAAAGAGACGCCCATCCATATACAAGAGGCATTCTGCACCCCAAACAGATACGACCAAAACAGAAGCACGCCACGGCAAATAATAGTTAAAACACTCCACATTCAAGACAAAGAACTGGTGCTGAGAGCTTCAAGGGAGAAAAAACAAGTCACTTTTAAAGGTAAACCTATTAAAATAACAAATGACTTCTCAGTCGAAACAGTAAAAGCAAGAAGAGCTTGGAGAGACATACTTCAAGTATTGAATGAGCAAAAATGTCAACCCAGGCTGATTTACCCTGCAAAACTATCCGTCATGATCGAGGGAGAAAGAAAAATCTTCCAGCACAAAGACAACTTGAAGGGATACATGTCCACCAAACCAGGCCTTCAAAAAATGCTAGAAATGATACTCAAGTGTGAAGAAAAAAACAGGCATATCCAGGAGAACAGAAGGCAAGTATAACACCATTAAAAGCGAGGCAATATACTTATAAAAACTACTAAACATAATAAATGTCTGGAATTAACAATAGTTTCTCCATTATAACACTAAATGTTAATGGAATTAATTCACCGATCAAGAGACACAGATTACAAACTTGGATTAAAAATCACAATCCATCAATCTGCTACCTGCAGGAAACCCATCTCACCACAAAAGATAGGCACGCTCTAAAAATAAAAGGCAGATCAACAATTCTACAAGCTAATGGAAGCAGAAAACAGGCAGGGGTAGCCATTATGCTATCAGACAAAGTGGACTTCAAACCAAAGAAAATTATAAGAAACACGGATGGATACTACATTTTAGTCACAGGTACAATTCACCAGAAGACTTCACAATACTGAACATATATGCACCCAATACGGGCCCCTCCACATTCATTAAGAAAACCCTACAGTGTCTAAAGCAAGAAATCAACCCCCAAACGATTATTCTTGGGGACTTCAACACCGCCCTCTCAACATGGGATAGATCAACAGGTCAAAAGCTTAACAGAGACACTTTGGAACTTAATCAAACCCTTAAAGAAATGGACCTTACAGATCTCTATCGAACTTTTCACCCATCAGCAGCACACGGAACTTTCTCCAAAATAGATCACATATTGGGCCACAAAACGAATCTACACGTATACAAAAAAGTTGAAATTCTAACCTGTGCCCTATCAGACCACCACGGCCTAAAGCTGGACATCCACAACACATCAAACAAGAGAAAATACACTAACTCCTGGAAACTTAACAATATGATGCTGAATGAGAACTGGATTCAGGAAGAAATTAAAAAGGAAATTCAAGATTTCCTGAAAGTGAATGATAATGAAAATACAACTTACCAAAATCTCTGGGACACAATGAAAGCTGTTCTAAGAGGTAAGTTCATAGCTCTTAATGCCTACATCAAAAAAATGGAAACATCGGAAATAAACAACTTAACAATGCAGCTTAAAGCTTTAGAGAAACTAGAGCAATCTGATCCCAAAAGTAGTAGAAGAGAGGAGATTAGCAAAATAAGGGGAGAAATATCTGAAATCGAGATTAAGAAAACGATAGGGGGTTGGGGATTTAGCTCAGTGGTAGAGCACTTGCCTAGCAAGCGCGAGGCCCTGGGTTCGGTCCCCAGCACCGGGAAAAAAAAAAAAGAAAACGGGGGGCTGGAGAGGCGGCTCAGGGGTTACGCCTCTGCCTTGCAAGCGGAAGGTCCTGAGTTCGGATCCCAGATCCCACGTATAGACGCCAGGCGGAAGTGGAGGCGACCTGAGCTTCTGGTCCTGGTAGGGCGGAGCCTGTGAATCCCGGGGCAGAAGGAGGTGGAGGCGTCCATGGTGGTTCCCGAATTCGTCCGTGGTTCTACACACACACACACACACACACACACACACACACACATGCGCACGCGCGCACACACACGCATGCGCGCTTGCGCGGGCACATACATACACACACGCACAATTGAATAAATAATAATAATAAAAAAAAAATTAAAAAAAAAAAGAAAACGATAGAAAAAAAATCAACCAGTCAAAAAGCTGGTTCTTTGAAAAAATCAGTAAGATTGATACACCCATAGCTAAATTAACCAAAAGCAGGAGAGAGAAAACCCAAATTAACAAAATTAGAAATGAACATGGAGTTATCACTACTGATACCCAAGAAATCCAGAGAATTATAACATCATATTTCAAAAACTTATACTCTGTGAAGTTTGACAACACAAAAGAGATGGATGAATTTCTAAGTAAACAACAACTTACCTAAATTGAATCAAGAAGTTGTGAATTATTTAAATAGTCCTATAACATATAAGGAAATTGAGGAAGTAATCTTGAATCTTCCCACCAAAAAATGTCCTGGATCAGATGGATTCAGCACAGAGTTCTACCAGACATTTAAGGAGTTAATAATACCAATACTCCTTAAACTGTTCCATCAAATAGCAAAGGAAGGAACACTACCAAATTCCTTCTATGAAGCTAATATCATTTTAATCCCAAAACCTAATAAAGAATCACTTAAAAAAGAAAACTATAGGCCGATCTCTCTGATGAACACAGACGCAAAGATTCTCAACAAAGTTTTAGCAAATCGGATTCAAAAACGTATTAAAAAGATTATTCATGGGGACCAAGTAGGCTTCATCCCCGGTTGGTTCAACATATGCAAATCAATAAATGTAATTCATCATGTAAACCAGTCCAAAGTCCAAGACCACAAGATACTCTCGATAGATGCAGAAAAAGCTTTTGACAAGATCCAACAGCCTTTTATGATCAAAACGCTAGAGACAGTTAGGAATGGAAGGAACCTTTATCAATATAATAAAAGCTGTATACAACAAGCCCACAGCAAGGATTATGCTCAATGGGGAACAATTGGAAGCATTCCCACTTCGATCAGGAACGAGACAAGGCTGTCCACTCTCACCACTTCTATTCAATATTGTACTTGAAGTCTTAGCTGAAGCCATAAGACAAGAAAGGGACATAAGAGGGATTCAAATCGGCAAGGAAGAAGTCAAGTTATCCCTATTTGCAGATGACATGATCTTATACCTAAGTGATCCCAAAAACTCCACCAGGAAGCTCCTGGAACTAATTGAGAAGTTCAGCAGGGTGGCAGGATACAAAATAAATGTGCAAAAATCAGAGGCCTTCCTATATGCCCAAAATGAAAGAAGTGAAAAAGCCTTGAGAGAAACAATCCCATTTACTATAGCCCCTAAAAAAATGAAATACTTTGGTATAAACCTAACCAAGGAGGTAAAAGACCTTTACAATGAAAACTTTAAAACCCTAAAGAAAGAAATTGCAGAAGACACCAGAAGGTGGAAAGACCTCCCATGTTCCTGGATTGGCAGAATCAACATCGTAAAAATGACCATCCTACCAAAGGCAATATACAAATTCAATGCTATACCAATTAAAATCCCAAAGCAATTCTTTAAAGAAGTTGACCAAACAATCTCAAAATTCATATGGAGGCACAAAAGACCCAGGATAGCAAAGACAATCCTGAGTAACAAAAACACTGCTGGAGGTATTACCATACCGAACCTTAGTCTATATTACAAATCCATAGTTATAAAAACAGCCTGGTACTAGCTCCAAAATAGACACACAGATCAATGGATAAGGATTGAAGACCCAGATATAAGCCCACAAAATTACAGCCATTTGGTCTTTGACAAAGGGGCCCAAAGAATGTAATGGAAAAAGAACAGCATCTTCAACAAATGGTGCTGGCAAAACTGGATCTCCACATGCAGAAGATTAAAGCTGGACCCATACTTGTCACCATGTACAAGACTTAATTCCAAATGGATCAAGGACCTTGATATAAGGCCAGAGACTATAAAAACCATAGTTGAAAGGATAGGGAACTCCCTCGAGCGGATTGGGCTAGGCCAACATTTCCTAAACAGACATCCAATGGCACAGTCACTGCTACCAACTCTCAACAGTTGGGATCTTGTGAAATTAAAGAGCTTCTGTTCAGATAAAGAGATTGTAACACGAGCTCAAAGGCAACCCACAGAATGGGAGAAAATCTTCACTAACCACACATCTGATAGAACTCTGCTGTCCAGAGTGCACAAAGAACTTAGAAAACTAAACACCAAGGAAACCAATGGCCCAATTAAAAAATGAGCCCTGGAATTTAAAAGAAATTTTACCAGGGATGAAATTAAAATGTCTAACAAATATCTTAAAAAATGCTCCACTTCTTTAGCCACCAGGGAAATGCAAATCAAAACTTCCCTGAGATATCATCTCACGCCGGTCAGGATGGCAAAAATCCACAATACAAACAACAACAAATGCTGGAGAGGATGTGGAGAGAGGGGAACTCTCCTACATTGCTGGTGGGAGTGCAGGCTCATACAGCCACTCTGGCGAGCTGTCTGGAGATTCTTAAAGAAATTAAAGATTGAAATGCCATATGATCCTGCAATTCCACTTTTGGGTATAACCCCCCATACGGCAGAGGTTCACCTCGATAGCACAAGCACGACCATGTTCATAGCAGCACTGTTTACAATAGCAAAGACATGGAATCAACCCAAATGTCCAATAGTTGACCAGTGGATAAGGAAAATGTGGTACATCTATACAATGGAGTACTACTCAGCCATCAAAAATGATGAACTACTGGAATTTGCCAGGAAATGGATGTCATTAGAAACAATTATATTAAGTGAAGTATCCCAGACCCAGAAAATTAAGCGCTGTATGTACTCCCTAATAGGTGGCTCCTAATACCAAACCCACCCTGCACATCTTGGGACACTCATAGGTAAATCTATGTATTACCTACAGTAATTGCAAGGATTATGAACAGGAGGGATGGGGTTGGAGGGCCACAGCAGAAACAAGGAGAGAAGTGACCATGTTACAGTAGAGAAAATAGGCCTCCATCAAGGACTGCAAGAAAGTAATGTGACACCTAGTTAAGTTCACAGACATTTGTTCCTGATCATTTACAACTAAGGGGGTATGAACTTACCAGAAGGGGAGGGCATATAGTCCGGCAGATTAAAAAGTAACCTTTTTGCAAATGAGTGATTGACCCCTCCCATTGCCAAATGCCATATGACCCTGCGATTCCACTTTTGGGTATAAGTATTACATCTACCTTTGAATGTGCTCTTATAATAAGACTCCAGTTTAACAGCTTTCTGTCTCTGGCCAGGGGGCGACATACAGTGCCCATCACAATGGAGTGAAGGGCATTGCAGGAGCAACAAAACTGCAAAAGAAAATCAACAAACCACTATCCAGAACTTCAGAGACTCTATATTAACCACCTAGAACTAGGCCAGACTAATCTCTCCCCATCCTGAAGCTCAGGGACATTTGCGGAAGAGGGGGCGGTAAGAGTGTAAGAGCAAAAGGATGGGAGGAGCAATGATTTGCAAGATACTCCACACAAGTTAGGGCCGAAGCAATCATAACTGGACATTGCATGCCCAGCGCAATGTCCAACACACTACTGACCTCACAAAGTCTAGCATCTGCCAAAGGCACCAAGATCCTTGGAGGCAAGGGATTGACAGCCACAGTAGTGTTCCTATGCTTAAGGGGAACACAGGAAAGGGTTCAGGGAAATGCCACTGGGTCCTTGTACGTCATCGAAGAGGAGGGCCCAGAGGAGAGTCAGGCATGCACAAGAAAGGACTCTGGGAATTGGGGCGGGAGGCACGGGGGGATGGGGAGGGAGGGGTGAGGGGAGGGGGAGCAAGGGGTTCGGGGGGAGGAGGAGGGAGGGAGGGAACTGGTGTACCTATTAAGTTTGCATGAGCTGAAATAATAATAAAAAATGTATTAAATAAATTTAAAAAATTTTAAATTAAAAAAAAAAAGAATATATATTGGGGGGGATCAGTGAAATAGTTCAATGGGTAAGATACTTGTTCTCAAACATGGAAACCTGAGTTCAATCCCCAGAAGAGAACTGACTTCTGTTCTATACCCTGTACCTGTGTGTCCTTCTCTCAGTCTCTCCCCCAGCTCCTCTCTCACACACATACACATAAAAACAAATATTTTTTAAAAAGAATGTATCTAGGAATACAAATATATATGTTTTGTGGGTGAAAGAAAACTCTAGAAATGAACTTGGGGAAGCAATACTGGGGAAGAGAAGGCTTTTCTAAATATAACAAAACATCCAGAAGTAATTAGAGATAAGAAACTACCTAAGGTTTAAAGAAGAGAGAGAACTGGCAAGATGGTTTACAGGGTACATGCCTACATGTAAGCCTGGAGACCTGAGTTCAATTCCTTGAATCTACATGGTGTAAGGAAAGAACTGATTTCTGAAAGTTGTTCTCTGACCTTGCAGTGGCATGTGCATGCCCACGCTCTCTCTCTTCCATCCCTCATGCCAAATAAATAGATAAAATATATTTGGAAGATGATGATTTAGGAACTGATTGCTTCAAAACTTTCCTTACCTTGGGCTGGGGATATAGTCCTATGGTAGAGCACTTGCCCAGCACCCAAAGGCTCTAACTTCAATCCTCAGTACCATGAAAACAAATACATTTTGCTTACTGTACTCTCTTACAAAGTCTTATATCCCAGGAACATAGTTTAAGTACCCACAGTTTTAAGGGTGTTTCTAGATCTTCTAGTTTTTGTTGTTGTTGCTGCTTTGAGACAAACAAACTAGTAGGGTTTGAACTGTATGGCCTAGGCTGGTCTTGAATTTTGAGATCCTATTGCCTCAGTTTTCCCAATGCTGGGACTGAAAGCATGTGCTATCATGCTTGGCTCAGATCATCAGTTTGAATGAACCTGTGGTTAAAGAGTTCTGTTTTTCCTTCTGGCAACATATCAGCTTAAATTCTAAGGCAGAGGGGCTGGAGAGATGATTCAGGAGTCTGTCTCTGCCTCATAAGCAGAAGTTTAGATCCCAGATCCCATGTAAAAATACTGGGCGAAAAATGGGCTCCACTGGAAGGTGAAGCCTGGGAAACTCTAGAGCAAAGCAAAAAGGAGGTAAAGCAATCCAGAGTGATTCCCTAAAGCCCCCTTGGGCCTCCACAGGGACATACAGTGCCCTCTGATACACACAGACACACACACACATAGGGAAACACACACACATAGATACACATGCAAAAAAAAAAAAAATTCCATTGGGATTCTTCAAGCTTTTGGAAGATTCTTACCCTATTGCAATTGTCAGTCTGTGTGCTCCTGTCCTGGGCTTCTGTGTGAGGGGCAGTTAGCTGGCTCTTCCAGGCTTGTAGCTGGCGGGAGAGAACTTCCAGCATGACAAGGGAGCTCAGTAAGTTGTCTTCCAAATCATGTCGAGACAAGGCAGTCAGATCTGGAGGACAACGGCTACAGCAGAAAGAGCAGATGAGGAAAAGGAGTACAAGTAGGAGTGACAGGTCCGAAGGCACAAATTTAGGGGACACTTACCCCATCAGGAGGTACTCTGTCTCTGAAGTACTGTCCTTGGTGTTCACTGTCTGAGATTTGTTTGTATTCTCTTCTTGTGGTGCTGGGGGAGTAAACCAGGTTCCCACAGAGCAAGTAGAGAGTGGTGTATTATTGCCAATCGCAGTATCCGGAAGCACAGAAGGAAGGGATAAACTTTGGCGAAGATTTTCTAGCATAACTGATGTATTCACACCTTTTTCTAGCCAGGCTAATGGGGACATCCAAGTCTCTGAATCTATGCCAGGAATCTTACTAGAATCTTCTACTGTTGGGCCTGGAGCTTCCTGGGATTCCATTTTTTCTGGATTTGGGGTCAGACTTATGGATGGAACATCTTCTACTTTAGATACAAGTACTTGATCTCCCAATTCAGCCTCTTCAGGAAGTATGGAAAAATTTATTTCTGTTTCCTGTATGACTCTGCGCTCTACAATTTCTTCTCCTGAGTTTACATGATTGACAGGGAAATCCACTGCCAAGGCAGTTGAAGGCGAATGCCAGACGATGGAGGAATTCAAGGCATTATTTTCAGAAGATAAAAAGTCCTCAAGCACAGATTCATTACTACTGTCCCTTAGGTTTTCTTTGTAACAGTGTAATTGTTGTTTGGAACAGAGTTTTGGTGGATATTCCAAAAGATGACATGGAGAATTCTGAAATGTGGGTTGCTCAGGCATAGCAGCAACAGCTTCTGAAAAACTATTTTCTGTACAGGATGTCACCTCCTTTCTTATCATATCCCCCAACCTAAAAGATTCATTTAGACAGCTGCTACTTTTCTCTGCAATGGTATCCAAATGGGCTTCCACTGTCAAGTCTTGTTGCTGCCCTATTGGAAAGGGTATAAGAACCATAGTTTTAACTACACAGTCATCCACTGTATCAACTGCATGGCCACCCACTGAATCTACTGCACCTGCTGGATCTACTGCATGGCCATCCATTGAATCTACTGCATGGTCACACACTGGATCTACTGTATGGTCATCTACTGGATCTACTACATGGTCATCTACTGGGTATATTACATAGTTATCCACTGAATTTACTATACAGTCATCCACTAGATCTACTATATGGGCATCCATTGGGTCTATGGCACAATCACCCACCAGATCTACTACACAGTCATCCACTGGATCCACTGTACAGCCATCTACTGGATCTACTAAGCAGTCATCCATTGGATATACTACATGGTCATTCACTGGATTTACTGCACAGTCATCCATTGGATCTACTGCACAGTCATCCATTGGATCTATTGTGCAGTCATCCACTGGATCTACTGCACAGTCATCCATTTGGTCTACTGCTTTCCCTGATATTTTGAGAGGAGAGTTGGTTTCAGGAATTGGATCTGATTCATGCTGACAAACTTCTAGGCACTTTGAAGAATGGCTGAATTTTCCTGAAGGCAAGTTTGTCTTCTTGGCATTGGCAAAAACCAATGGAGATGTGTTGCTGTTTCCTTCCTGCCAGAGGAAACAAAAGTGGTTGCTTATGGTAGTCAATATTATTCCCAACATACAATTATAGGCACATGCTATTATCCAAACCAAAAAAAAGGAAAAACTTATCTAATCATTGATGTTTACTACAGAGAGAGCCACCAACAGTAGAAAAAGAAATGCTGGGAAGTCACTTTGGAATCTTCTAAGTAAATCAATTTAGAGTATAGACAGGCTAAGCATATCTATTCAGATCATAGGGAGACTTTAGCTTGAATCTAACCATACCAGATTTGTTTTTCATTCCAACTCACTTTTAAGGTAAGAGCAATAGCTCAAGTGCTGTTAGAACCTAGAGTTAGTGTACATAGATAAAAGTTAAAAGTTAATGACATAGTTGAGTGTATTCCAAGCATGCACAAGACCCTGGACTCAATACCCAAGTATCACAAAATAATAATAATAATAAAATCATGGTCAAAACAGAAATAAACCTTCATATTTCAGAAAAATAGTAAACTTTATAGTTCTCATTAACAAAAAAGGATAACAATTTCTTTAGAAAGACAATCTTTCCAGGTTCTATAAAATTTCTTTGAAGAAACTATGGGGTAATTCTCCTTCCTCAAAAAGTTCTTACAAAGCAGCTTGTGCATATCTGTTCCTCTTAAGATCTTGGTGAATAATAAAAATAGAAGATATTTTTGGGAAGCTGGAAAGATAGCTCAACAGGAAAAGCTCCCATTCACAAACCTGCTAACCTGAGTTCAGTTCCAGGAAGCCCATGTAGTAGAAGAGAACTGACTCCCTGAAAGTTTTCCTCTGACCTCCATCCATGTGCCATGGCATGCATATACATGCCTTCTCTTTCCTTCAACTCCCTCCCCAAATAAAAATTTAAAAATATATGACATTTTGTAAATAGTTATTATAAAAAAATGGCATTTTGTAAATAGAAATGTATCTGAAAAATAGAAAAGACCATTGATAAAAGTACAGCTCAATAATAGCAATTCTACTAGGTCAAGCTTAAAGTTTAAGTTATTTTAAAGATAACTCAGTGGGTAATGCACCAGCTCACAAAAAAGTCCATATGGTGGAAGGATAGAAGTGACTTCTGAAAGTTGTCCTCTGACCTTCACCTGTGTACATGCATGAACACACCTTCTATCTCTCCTTTAGTTCTCTCTCTCAAATAAAGAAATAAAGTGCTAAAAAAAAAATCCCTAAAAACAGGATAGTTAATGGGGATCCAAGCATCCTGCTTTTCTTGATAAAATAGATTAGGAAGAACGATGACTATCTCATGGGAAGAATAGATACTGCTTCACTCTTATATTAAACAGACCTGTCCAGAAATCAGCCTATGTTAGATGAGACCATTAATAGGGGTACATTTCTAAGTAGTTTGGAAAAGGTCAAATGGGGGAAGGAAATAATAAAAACAGCTAAATAGAGGTGCGGGTTCCCAACAGATTTGTTTAACCACCCTAGGGCACCTCTCTGTTGGCCTGAATAGCTGTAAATGGATGTCACGTTCGTGGAAGGCTTCATTATCGTTATTAATTACGTTCCAGCCCTGGCCCTCTGCGCCTCTGAGCTCTCGCCCTGGGCAAACAGCCCAGATGAGAAGCTGCCCAGGCGAAATCTCACCTGCAGTCCCAACTTGCACAGTGATGGGGTCAGCGAGGAGCACATCGGGGGACCCTTGCCTGAATCGGTGAGGGCCGCCCCGGGCTGCAGGGTAAGTTCTCGAAGAGGAGTTCTCGTAGATGGTTTTCCCTGCGAAAGAAAGAGAGCGTGAAAGGCCCGTCCTCCCTGCGTCTTCAGAGCGGGCTCCCACTCGCGTGGAGCAAGGCGAACAAAGCCGCCTCCAGCTCCCCGGCCCGAGGCCCGAGGCCCGAGGCCCGAGGCCCGAGGCCCGAGGCCCGAGGCCCGAGGCCCCTTCCTCGGCCCCTCCGCACCACCGGCGTCGCCCCCCGCCTGGACGCTCCCTCTCGCTCACCGGCTGGGGCGAAGGCGAGAGGCCGAGATTCAGTGTTTTCACTCTCCACATCTTCAACCCCCAAGACGGCTGGGTCACTTCCCCAAGCAGGTCCGACTTGCCATGGTCACCCGCCGTCTCTATTTGAACACACTACGCGCCTCCGGATTGGCTGAGGAGCCGCAGTACGTCAGAGCGCTCGCTCCCCGGCACGAGCCCCGCGGCGTGGGCGGGGCCTGGGTTGACCACGCCCCCGGCCTCATCCCTCGCGCGAGTGAAGGCTCTGCCGAGGACCTAACGCCTTTTTACAGATGCCTGCCCCGAGGGCTGGAAGCGCTCCACGCCCGGGCGACGGCTGTATCCTCGCATCACAGACGCCGGGCGTAGCTGAAAAGCCGGGGGTCCTCTTTCCAGCGATCCGTCCCAGGTCTTGACATTCAGAGCGCCTATCAAGACTGGCTTCCGTAGATCTCAGTAAAGCAGCGTTTCCCTTAGGTTGGGTCAGTCTAGACGTAGACACAAGGGCCCGAAAAAGATCGTGGTGCTCAACCTAGCCCTTCAGGTAAACGCTTCTTCAGAATTTCTGGACGTTTCCTTGAACTAACTGGTTATTAAGAGACCAAGAATGCGCCATATATATTATTTAGCTCATTCATTTTATAGATGAAGGAATTGAGTCAAGGAGCATATGATTTATTCAACGCCCTACAGAGCCAAACATCCAGCCTACACACACAGCATGTATTTGGCACTCTATTGAATCCTTTAGGGAAAATCTGTCTATTGAAGGTAAAATTGATTTCTGATAACAACTGAATATTTTCCCGCTCTGGAAAGGAAAACACATACACGTTTCTTTATTCGTAGGCACATGGCAGTGTTGCTGATGGACCGACAAGTGTCCAAGGAAAGCGCCCCCCCCCCTCCACTTAGCTTCAACCCTTTGTCCTTAGTAGGCCTCATCCAAACCATGCAAGCTGCAGGGGAGACCCTTCACCACCACCCCAACAGTCCAAGGATTCAGATGACCTCGGGGTTGGACGAGCCCTGACGCTGGTTCAGGCTGAAGCACCACGCAGCCAGCAGCAGGAGGGCACCACTGAGCACCTCAGAAGCGCAGGAGCCACAGGTCAGTGCCAGGGACCAGCCAAAGCTGGTACGCACATCCTGCACGTGCTCCAGGCCATACGACTCTGCAAGGCCAGACAGATGTGCGTAGCTGATGTAGACGATGACCCCTGCCAGGGTCAGGGCACAGGTACTGCATCGAGATGGAGACCAAGCGGCCTTTGCTAACAAACAGGTCAGTCAGGGGTAGAGATCCCCTTTGCCCAGATGCGCCAGAGACACGAGGACCACTGGTTGGTGCTAAGTCCTGCATCTGCCACCTCCAGGATGGAGCAGCAGTTGCCTGCCACACCTTCCACCAGCAGCCTGAAGATGAGCAGAAGGCCCAGGGCCGTCAGCAGCCGTTTTGGGCTGGGCCATGTCTCCAGGAGCCGGGCAGCACAGGCTGGAATCAGGAAGGGGGGGAGCCAGTGGGCAGCAGGGACTGTGGGGCAGTGAGCTGAGAAGTAAAGCTGTGCAGAAGCAGCGCCAGCTGAATATTTTTGTTCTTGTTTGAGACAAGGTCTTGGTAGGTAGCACAGGCTGGCCTGGAACTCAGACCAGGCTGGTCTTCAGCTTCTAGTGATCCTCCTGTCTCCACAGCTGTTTTTTTGTTTTGTTTTGAGACAGGGTCTTCTTATATGTTGCTCAGACTGGCCTTGAACTACCTCATCGTCTTGCTGCTTCAGCTTCCCAATTTGCTGGAACTTAAAGGAACATACCACAATGCCTAAAAGGTAAGTATTTAATTGTTTATGGTACTGTGTGCTTTCTTGAATATACAAAATCTTTTTCTCATGATTTTTTTTCCAGATATCATTGAAGTTATTGCCATCCTCAAACTCTGCCTCTCATGAGTGCTGGAATTACAAGAAAATTTCACAGCAAGGCAAAGAGAAGGTAATGCAATCCATGGTAATTCCCGAGGTCACCCTTGGGTCTTCACAGGCACACACATGCCCTCTGACACACAAACACATACAGATACACACACAAGCAAAATTTAAAAATTACATAGCTTGTATTATTTTTTGTGAGCTAGGGTCTCACTATATAGACCAACCTTGATTGAACTTCTGCCTTTGCCTCCCTAGTGCATACATTATAATTCTATTGAACAGTAAGTACTGCATTAAAAGCGTAATGGTACCAGTGTGTAGACATTAAAACAGTTGGCTTGAATAAAAATGGGATAGAGCAGTACTAAGTTTGGAACCCAGAATCTTGAACATACTAAGCTTATTGCTCTATTAGTGAGTTACTCTTCTCTCACAATAAGTTTGTGATGGTATTGTTAACTTCATACTAGGCTTCAGGCCATCAGAGAGGTATTCTTTACATTAAGATTGGCCACTGGACATGCCTAAGAGGGACTGTTCTGATTGTATAACTGATGCTAAAAGATCCAGCCCATTCTGGGTGGGACTCTTTGATAAACAGGTAGGCTGTATAAAGATGGAATTAACTGATTATACGCTGGTTCTTGCCCTTTTGCTCTGTGGATGTAATGTGCAAGCTGCTTCAAGCTCCTGCCCCTCTATTTTCTTCACAGTGATGAACTGTAACCTAGAATTGTGAGTCAATTAAACTCTCTCCCCCTAAATTGCTTAGGTATTTTGTTGAAGTAATGAAACTAAAACGAAGATGACTTTTTTCTCTTGCAGTAGGATCTCACTTGTTATCCAAAGCTGGCCTTTCAGTAGTCCTCCTGTCTTAGCCTCCTGAGAATTATTCTGAGATTTGAGTTGTCCAAACACAGCAGAGAAAATCCCACAGAGGAGTCGTGGTTAGTCAAAAAGATCCAGTAAATAAAGGTGGAAAGTGTCAGGAAAATTGAGACAGGAAACTGTCAGCAAAAGTTTGTATTATAGAAATGTATGAATTGGGATGTACGGTCCTTATCACAGTTGGTGTATCAGATACCACATGTGTACAGAAAGGATATGATGCTTTCAGCAGCAAATACAGATAGGGAATAGATGATAAAATGCCAAATAGGTAACAAAACCTATTTTGTAATAAGTGAAACAGTAAGATAAGATGAAAAAGTAGATGTATAAAGGCAGACAATTCTATCCACTCATACAATCATGGCATGTACACTTTGTACAAGTGTACAGGTACACATATAGGAGTTTCACTTCCTTATTCATATTTTTCTCAAAAATAGATGCATAGACTGGAATGTCTGAAATCGATGCTTTTCTTTTTCTATTTTTGTGACAGAGTCTTGCTAAATAGTCCAGACTGACCTCAAACTCATTCTGCTTCAAAGCTCTTTTCTCTTTTTTTTTTTTTTAAGGAATACTTTTTTTATTATTATTATTCAATTGTGCGTGTGTGTGTGTGTGTGTAGAACCACGAGCGAATTCGAGAACCACCATGGACGCCTCTACATCCTCGTTTACTCTGCCCCAGGATTCACAGACTCCGCCCTACCAGGACCAGAAACGCAGGCCGCCCATGCTTCCGCCTGGCATCTATAGGTGAGGTTTAGGATCTGAACTCAGGACCTTCTGCCTTCAAGGCAGAGGCTTAACCCCTGAGCCACCTCTCCAGCCCCTCTTTTCTCTTTTTTCTACTTGTATTACATTACTCTTTCTTCTAATTCTTCTAAGTTATTTCTTTCACATTTTCTCTCCACTCCCCCACACACATACAGTCAAGACTTTTAGGAAGATTCATTTCTTTTACTCCTGCATTTTTTTTAATTTAAACTTTGTGTGCATATGTGCGTGTGTGTGTTTGTGTGTGTGTGTGTGTGTGATTAGAGCGTAACTTGTGGAGTTGATAATTCTTTCCTTCCACCATGTGGATTCTTTTTTTTTTTTTTAATTATTTATTTATTTATTCAGTTGTGCATGTGTGTGGGGGTATGTGCGCGTGTGTATGTATGTGTGTGTGTGTGTGTGTAGAGCCATGGACCGCCTCCACCTTCTCCTTGTTTACTCTGCCCCGGGATTCACAGGCTCCGCCCTACCAGGACCAGAAACGCAGGCTGCCCCTGCTTCCGCCTGGCGTCTATAGGTGGGGGTCTAGGATCTGAACTCAGGACCTTCCACCTGCAAGGCAGAGGCTTAACCCCCGAGCCACCTCTCCAGCCCCCACCATGTGGATTCTAAGAAATGAATTCAGGTCATCCGACTTCAGAGCAAGAGTCTTTACCCATGAAGCCAACCTTTGTCCACCTATATAAAAACAAAACAAAAGAAAACAAACAAAAAACCCCCACTGGGCTGGAAAGATGGCTCAGGGGTTAAGACTCTGTCTCACAAGCACAAGGTCCTGAGTTCTGATCCCAGGTCCTACATTAAAAAACACCGGGTACAAACAGCTGTGGTCTGCACTTCTGGTACAGCGGTGTCTGGGGAATTCCAGAACGAAGCAAAAAGGAGGTGGAAAACAATCCAGGATGATTTCCCAAGTCATCCTTAGTCCTCCACAGGGACACACAGTGTACACACATGAAATAAGGAATAAAAAATTTTAATAAACAATACTACTTATGAGACAGACAGAGAGAAGATATCATATTACCAAGGTGCACAAGTGGAGGTCAGAGGACAACTTTCAGAAGTCAGTTCTCTCCTTTTCCTATCCCATATGGATACGGGCTTCTGGGGACTGAACTCAGGTTGCCAGGTTGATGAGCAGGAACCTTACTCAGGAACTATCTTACTTGTCCAATTTTTTTGAGATAAGGTCTCAGATAGCCCAGGCTAGCCTCAGACTTGGCATATAACTGAGGATGACCTTAACATTTTTTTAAATATTTTTGAATGTTTATGTTCTCACATGTGTGTGTACATGCCTATAATCCTACCACTTAGGAGGCACAGGCAGGAAGATGCCTAAACTCAAGGTCATCTTCCCTTACATAATCTAGTTTAAGGCCACACTTAAAATCAAAACAATCACAAAGTCTGAGATCTGTTCCCCTCTATTAAGAACCAGTGTTTAGTTTAGGGCTGGTCTCCTCAGCAGTAAACTTCTTGCCTAGCATGTACAAGGTCCTCAATAGACTGGAAAAAAAGGAAAAAGAAAATAAAGAAGAACAGTAAGAGATAAAGAAGAAAAGAAAAAGAACCAGTAGTTGTAAGGCCTATATTTTATACATCAGGAAACTAAGAATGGTTTAAATATAATGATATAGTTACTGGTAAAGCCAGATATCCTACATTACAATCTAATTCTCTTAAAAACCATTAATCCTTACTTCTAGTATTAAGGGTTTTTAATCGGAAAGGTAGTTCTACTCATTGCAACAAATGTTAACAACTTTATATAAAAATGTCTAAAGAGATAAATGAGTTAAAAGGATGAAGGACACATTTTCTTTTACTTGTATTCCAACCTCATTCCAAAAAGGATTATAAAGATGGAGAAAACATAATATTATAAATAAGATTGTAGCAGAAAAGTGAAAAAGAATAAGGGGGGATTATAAAAGGAAGCTGGACAGCCATGCAAAATATACATATATACTTGCTAGAAGACCAAACTGAGCTTTAATTGTTTTAATGCTAGACCAGAAGAAAAACACAGTTAAGTGAATGTTTAGTCTTAGGGTAAAACCCAAAAAGTAATTCAGAAAAAGCACTAATTTGGTCTAAAGAAAATTTTTTCTGACTCCTGTCACAGAATATTTACAGTGTCAAGTTCAGAGAGGTTCATATGGATGCCAAAGTGCAATCCAGAAAAAGCAATTCTGCATGGGCCAATAAAGTGGAAAACCTGGCTTAATCCAAAGAGAATAATAAACAGAAGCATACAGGATACTCTTCAGACTTTCTGACATGAAAAAAAGACAAGACGTATCTGAAAAATAATATAGTTTAGATGAAGTACATTTTCCTCTCAAATATCAAAACAAAAATGGAATTTTTGAAAAGTTAAAGGGCCAGAAATGTACATGGAATTTCAAGATCCAGATGATTTACTTTACACAAGGAAAAGATTCTTGAGATACTTCTCTAACTTTGTAAAAGTTAAGGTCATAGCTCTCAATACTTTCATTTGCCCATCAAAAACTGAATTTTGAGCTGCAGAGATGGGTTAGTAGTTAAAGCCCTTTTTTTGTAAGCAAAAGAACTCAGTTCAGATCCCAGATCCCATGTAAAAATGTCGAGCAGAAATGGCAGCTGCCTGCATTTCTGGCCCTGGGAAGGTAGAACCTGAGAAATCTCAGAGCAAAGCAGTAAGAAGATAGAGCAGTCCAGAATGATTCCCAATGTTACCCTTGGACCTCCATAGGCACACTCAGTCAAGTTCCCTCTGGTACATTGTCTCTCTGTCTCTCTCTCTCTCTCAATCAAGCAATCAATATCAATCAAGCAACCAATAAATATAAATTAAAAAACTGAATATCACCCAGGCCTAGTAATGCAGGTCTATAATCTTAACTATTCAAGAAGTTGAAGCAGAAGAATCACAAATTCAAAGTGTGCCTAGCTGTGAGTTCAGAGTCAGCTTGAGTAACTTAGTGAGATTCAAAACAAACAAACAAAATGATGGAGATACAGCTCAAAGACAGAGTACTTGAGAAAAGATTTTTAATTTCCCATGCTTATGTTTTTGTTTTCTTCACATTAAGCTACTAGATTTACTTTCCAATTTTTACACATGAGATTTATTGAAGACTGGCCTCAAGCCCCTAGATCATATTTTAAAATATTTCATTTATTTAAGAGGGGGAAAAAAGAGAATACATATGCATATCATGGCATACGGGGATGAAGGTAAGAGGACAAATTTCAGAAATCAGTTCTTTCCTCCATCATGTGAGCTTCCATGAATCAAACTCAGATTGCTAGATTTTCAGATGCCTTACCCACTGAGCTATCTCATCAGCCCCCTAAAACTTTTTTAGCTGCATACTTATACTCAAATTCCAGCTTTTAAGATATTTGAAATGAAAAGCATTTACATTGCTTCTGACTAGAATATTAAACACATACAGAGCACCAAAAAAGATATCATTTATGCCCAAGAAAGGAAACACAATAAAAAAATAAAACAAAAAATAGAGGAAGCAGCCTCTGGGTGGCAGCAAGAGATTAGGGGTACTGGAGAAGTAAAACAAAGAAAAAGATCACCATCTTAATCTGGGACACTAGACTAAGGGTAAGTTGTAGGGTAGGAAAGGACTAGGGCCAGTTTTGACTGTCGGTCACAGAATGCCAAAGATTTAAACTCTGCCTAACACCTAGAATAGAACAGTAAGGGATAACAAAGAAAAATGGATCATCAGGTGCTCATACTGAGAGACAGTAAAGGATCCTCAGGTTTCTGGTTGGGTTCCAATCTGCAATAGAGAAGATGAAGCAGAGTTGCAACAAACCAGGAAGGACTCCAGATCACAGTCGAAGTCCTTGAAAGGCATGAGCTCTGGTAGACTTGGCTGGGTATCTTGTGTCTTCATGACAATGTTCACTGGCTTCTTCTGTAGGAGCTCGGCATCAAAGGCCACACCCCGAAAGAAAGGGTGGACTTGGAAGTGATGCAGATATCGTAGCCTGTGGAGGGGGTTCTGGCATAAAAGCTGAAGGGAAATAAAATACAAAGAGTGAAAGACTGGGATAAGGAAGAGGTTAACTAAAAAATAAACAGGGAGTAAATACATGGTGGGTGTAAAGACGGGTTGTGGGGACTGGGGAGCAGGGGGGAAATGAAGGTTTATAAAAGGGTCAAATAATTTGGGAGAACTGGTGAAAATGTTTGTAGATTTTCAGATGGTAAGAGTGAATACAGAACTAGTCAACCCTCAGAAGGGAACTGTTTGTTTTGGATAAGGAAGCAATTTGGAGTACCACTAAGAGATTAAGTAGGTAGTTTAAATGGGAGAATCTCCAAAAACAATTCCTCCACTTAAAAAATTAGAGGGGCAGAGAAATATGACTTCAGTAGTAAGGAAAAGAAAAAAAAATGGTTTGGTAAGCCAAAAAAGAAAGTAGTATTCACCCTTACCTCATGGAGTAGGAGGGAAAGTTCATGGTTAACAGAAGCTGGGATTTCAGATTCACAGTCCATCACTCTTGCCAACATGGTCACATGATCTCTTTCTGCTGCCACTGGAAACTGAGTGAAAGAGACAGTAGCTGGGAACAAGGTAAGACTTCCTAAGATTTTTTTTTTTTCCTCAACACAGGGCAAAGCTCTCTAATCTGCTCAACACTACCACCACTCTCTCACCTTCCCGGTTGCCAGAGAAAAAAGCAATACTCCCAGGGACCACCAATCAGCACTGTGGTTGTAAGGGCCACCACTCAGGACCTCTGGGGCTATGGATTTGAAAGGTACTTGTCACTGACATCCTTTGACCATCCTCCTACCAATTTCAGTTTCTCTCTTACCCATGTACTGAAGTGTGCCACAGATAGTATAGGCTCGGGCTCCCTGGGACAGGTGGCGGGACAGACCAAAGTCTGTCAATTTCAGATGGCCTGTGAAAGAAGATAAAGAAACAGCACAGCTATGTTCCACCCTTTACCGTTATGATTTAGTCACAAAGGTACCTCTCACCCTGGGAATAGAGGAGAAAGACTTACCTCGTTCATCCAGAAGAATATTCTCCATCTGAAAGATCAGAGGTGAGAAGATAATCCTTTTAACTGGGTTTCGGGGTTGTTTTTTTTTTTTTTTGAGACTGGGTCTCACTATGTAGTCCAGACTGGCTGAGAACTGCTATGTACACTAGGCTGTCTGTCCTTGATCTTGTGGGAAATATGATGCATCTGCCTCCCGAATAATGGGGTCACAGGCACAGTGCCATGCTCAGTTCTTAACTTTCATTTATCATGTAT
The DNA here is from genome assembly GCA_023101885.1 of Typhlomys cinereus. Lineage (NCBI taxonomy): Eukaryota > Metazoa > Chordata > Mammalia > Rodentia > Platacanthomyidae > Typhlomys > Typhlomys cinereus. Next base: position 139,748 of record JALPQD010000346.1, on the reverse strand, counting down.
ACCTGCTAGCTGAAGGTGCTCTACTCAGTATTAAAACCTATACTAGGAGACCATTCCCAAATCCTTAGCACCCACATGGACCCAAAGACCAACTGTCATCACCCCCCCCCACTTTATTGAGGTTCTTTTTAGACTAAGGGGAAAAAAGATTTAAATCTACCTTCACATCTCGATGGATGATGCCCAAGTCATGAAGATAGCCTGTAGATAGCAGCAAGCAGGGTGTACTGAAGGTCTCCTGGTAGTCCCAATCCTATCACTACCCTTTGAATCAGTATCAATTCTATTTTCTCCTCCCCACCAACTTAATTCTTCCCTTTCCATTTCCTTTACCACCCTTTCACTTACATAGCACAAGGACTAGCTCAGCTGCAAAAAGACGTACAGAGGCCTCTGGAAAGCAGCCAACAGCAGACCACAAGGAGTAGAGATCGGTGCTGCAGAAGCTACACACTGCAAAGCACCAGAAGTTTAAGTGGTACTTGGGGTCTACAATGCCTGGGCTTAAAGGCTTTGCAGACTTCTGCCAAAACTGAGTCTCCTGCTTGTGAGGAGAAATGGGATAAAAGCAAAAAAAAAAAAAAAAAAAAAAAAATCCCAAAGAGACAAATAAGCTCAGGTGGTGAAATGGACCTTTGGGGTGAGGAAAAAAGGTCACTCACTAATGAAGAGGTGGCGCTTCCCCTGCCAGCTGTCCCCTAAGCTGTGTACAAAAGGATGGTTGATCTGTCGCTAGGGACAAAGAAAATAGGAAGTTAGGAAGCAACAGGGTTATTGATGACAAGAAATTAAAGCCAAGAAATCAGGTTTTACCTAATTAAGACAGAAATGGAGCTACTGTTCCACTTCTTGGTAGAGATGAAACCAATACTTGCCTGTCTGATAATCCCAGAACCAGTATTACTACTAAGGAACACACTGGACATGCTGAAGAGGTTTCCCTGGCAGAATTGGTGTGTGTAAATACCCAATTTGCTACTTTTCTCAGAATTTACTTTAGTGTTACATTAAGATGGAAACACATGGGGAAGGAAGAACCAAGAAAAACTGGACAAAGAAAAACTTTCTCCACCTGCAATTTAATTCTTCTATCCATAGTTTCCAGAACTTTGTGCATACCTGGATGCTAACCTCTTCTTTGCATTGCCTCAGGGTTTCCCTCTGTAGGACTTTTACCTTGGGTACTACCTATGAACGGAAAGGAATGATAACTCATGGAGAACAGTGCTGTTCAATTTATTCCCCTTAATCTCTCTGTAACCAAAATTAGAGTCAGGAACTATGGAGTATGTGGACAAATACCTAATGTCCTACCTTCACAGCAAATACAGCTTTCTGGGCACAATCTAGCACTTTAAAGACAGTCCCAAAAGAGCCTTTGGCCACAAAGCCTAAAATCTGTACAAAAAAATGGAGAAGAAAGCAACTAAGACTGGTTGTTTCCAGGTTTCTCCCAAGGACAGATCCCTCCCCAGGGAGTCCAATGACCTACCTTCAGCTGTTGCTGCCCCCTAATGGGCCTTGTGGGAAACTCTGGTAGAAAAAGGCTGATGAATTGAGGCACTGGCCACTTGGATAGAGGCTTTTCTAGTAGCAATGGAGCTGGTTGTAGGGGCTCTTGATGCAGGCATGGATGCCCATGTACTTCCCATAATTCTTCCAAATCTGCCCTGATGGTCCCCACACCACACCAGAGGCTCTTCCAGCCTTGGGCCCAGGAGCCCTGAATGTTGCCACCCTGCTGAGAAGGGAGCCATTCTAAACTTGCCCCTTAGCACTAAAGATTCTGCCCATTTTAACAGGCCCTCCCTAATCCTAAAGTTTAAATCCCTAGAAGTACATTCTTAAGCACCAGGAAAAATTTCCAGACTTTGTGATAAGACCTGGATTTCCTGGACATAATCCAGTCTCTAGGACAGTAATGGTTAGATGTTTTCTACCTGACAAATCAAGAATACAACTTGTGAGTTAGAATAGGACTACAACACTTGAATATTGTAGCCTGTGTACCCACCCCCACAGAATATCATGATATGCTGGTAACCAGGCACCTCCAGCCAGATCTCATCCATACCTTGGCTCACATCTTTCCCTCCACAGGTTCCCAGAGCCCCACACCCTACCTTGTGAGAAGCAGGTATTTGGGTCTGTTGCCCCTGCCGACAACTCACTGCTCCCATCCCCAGTCTCTGTCTCTTCTCTTTCTGCTAAATGTGCTGTCCCAGTTACATAAGCAGTACCTCCCTCTGATGCTGAATTACCCATAAGCCCTGCCTCTTCTAGTGTATAGAGACGGATTAGTTTTGGGCCAACATGAAAGCAGGGCTAAGAAGTCTCTGTGATATAGCTTCAAGGCAGAAGAGAAAAGAGGTCACCTTCACTACAGTGGCAACTGCAGAATGTGTTGGTTTGGCAGGGAGAGGACACAGAGACCAAATGAACAACACTCAACAACACAACCAAAAAGAAAAGCCAGCATCAAATTTAAAATATATATATATATATATTTTTTTTTTGCCATTCTCCAGGGCATACCCCAGGGGGAAGAGCAAGGGCCTATGGCCAGCCCTGGCTCCTATTGCCATCCTCCCACATGATCGCACAGATTGGGAGGAGTCAATTCCCTCAGAACACCCAATACCTCTTTCATACAAGGTAGTGGAGTGAGGCACAGAGGATCAGACCCCTCCCTTCAGCTTCCCGGCACAGAGGGAGAACAGTTACATTTAGAAATATATATATATATACATATACATATTTGTGTATTTTATATATATATATATGTCTGTCTATAAAAATTTATCACACTTGATCAGGACTATCCCCCACACACCCTTACAGTTGACCCCAAGGAACAGAGTCCTTGGGCACACACTCCCAGGGCCTCTGGTTTCCATAATTCTCTGGCCTTGGACCTTATTAGCATGAGGTGGAATTTAGCATTTTTGTCCACCATGCTCTGCAGGAAACAGGTCAAATGCTAAATAGTGCCTCTCTCTGTTCTCTATGAACTCCAAAGCCCCACAAATCCTGGTAAATGAAGGGAAGCTCCTCCCGCCCTCAAGTCCCTGGATCCTGGAACCAGAGTCCAATCCTGTACTGTAGTCGCTCATCACGAGATCACTTGCGCCTGCTAAAGATGGACTTCTTGGCAGGATTCTTGTTACCCATGCTTAAACCGATGAGGAGCCGAGCTTTCTCCTCCTCTTCCTGTTGCTGCATGTTCAGGTCAGATTTAGTTTCTAGCTTTCCCCGGACCTCAGACCCCGTTGCAGGCTTCAGCCTTAGCTTTTCTTTGATTACCTGGCAAGTGGAGGGGAGTAAAAGGAAAGGTAGATATTAGTGGGACAGGCAGAATAATTCAAAGTGAACCAAGCTGACAAAAATTTATTAAACTTAGGTGTAAGGTATAACAGGGCAATTTTGAAGTATAGATAATGACTTCTGCTTTCAAAAAGCTTACAATCTAAATAGAACCCATTCTAAATCTGAAGTTTTATCAGTTCTTAGTTCCTTCAAATTAATCACAGTTAAGATACATAAAATTCTCAGTAAATAATTGTATAAGACAAAGTCATGGAGAAGAACAGAAGACACTTCATTATCTGCCCCTTTTTTTAGCTATCGTTTAACATATTCTAGATTGAAAAGGTCCTAAGCAGCGAATCTGCTTGCCAGCCCCTACTAACAAAATAGCCACGAGCCCTGGCGGGATACCTGGGCAACCAGAGCTTTTCGGCTGTCTCTTTTGACAGCCATGGCGAAGTCTAACCAGGTCCAGGTGTTGTTGTGGTACTCCAGACATGGTAGCACCAAATTAAGGTCACCCCAGTCCACGCTGTTCTTCTCGCCCTGCAAGAGGAGGAGGGAAAAGAAGGGGGGAGGGAATATATCAGCTGCCACTCTAAGCAAGTACTCAAGTATAATTCTTATAACAGTAACCTACAATGAGTGAGTGATTCTGCTCTCCCCTTACCTCACTCTGGTAATGGTACTGACTCCTGCAGGAAGCAGGAGAGGCAACAGGCTTATCACCAATGGCTCAGCTTCACAAAAAGACTGGCTGTTTCCCTGTCTATAATCTTTGATGATCTCTGGTTCCCTCTTGACCCTGTTCTACAAAGTGCTGGGAAAGTACATACCTTATAACTGACACACAGCGGAACCTGTGGAATCTTTATGTAGATGAAGGAGTTGTTCATGGCAGCTCGCTCTTTCATCTTGTCAATGTCATCCACTGGGTGCTAGGTAGGAAAGGAGCATAAGCCCCTAAAATCATCAGAAGAAACAAAGAACCCTTAACATCACCCCCTTCTCTCATCCCTGGAGATGATTCAAGAGAAAAGGAGAAAGTCCCAGGCAGGTTCAACATAAACACTTATGTTCTCCCATTTTTCTTGTCCTACATTAAAGTGTATGTTTTTATTTTCTGGTGAGTGGAGAAAGGAGAGGGGTTTCTTTTGCTTTTTGAAGCAGGTCTCACTATATAGTCTAGAACAGCCTTGATTTGTAATCCTGTTCTAGTCATTCAAGTGTTGGGATTATGACAGTTAACCATTATATTTTCAGTTTCTTCCATTTGTGTGTGTGTGTGTGTGTGTGTATGTATGTATCTGTGTTTATCAGAGAGCACTATGTGTGCCTGTGGAGGCTCAAGGGTGACTTCAGGAAATCAGTCTGGATTATACTACCTCCTCTTTGTTTTGGAGTTTCCCAGACTCCACCTTCCAGGGCCAGAAGTGCAGGCCACTGACATTTCCGCCTGGTATTTTCACATGGGACATGGAATCCAAACTCAGGACCTTCTGCTTTCAAGGCAGAGGCTTAATCCCTGAGACACTGCTCCAGCCCAGCTTCTCCCATTTTTTCTAACTTCAGGGACATGTGCTGTACCTCAGGTGATTTGCGAAATGACCTTCTGACCCCAGAACTCCTGGTCAAACCCTGTGCCACACCCTTCCCAGGGCCCAGTGAGGCTGCATCATCTGTTGCTATCAGCTGCCGAGGCTTCACTACTGGTATTCCTATGAAAAAGCAAGCACATCAACAGTCATCCTTTTCCTGAAACTGCCTTGGGCTTCCACTCAATTCTTCTGTTATTCCACTACAAAAATTCTCACCGGTAGTCACTAATTTGGATTTATCCTCTTCATCACCAACTTCATCATCTTCTACATTTCGGCCAGGAAAGAAAAAGCCCATCATTCTATGGAAGAACTGGTGTGACAGCTGGATGGTAAGAGGTACAACATTTACCTAATAGGGAAAGAGGTTCGAGAAGCTCAAACATTCTCCTTCTACTTCCTACTACTAACTAACATAATACAAAGCTAATTTTGAAATCCTTTTGACCCTAGATTCTCAAAGGACTACTTACTAACCTCAAAATGTTCTTTAACTGAGATACCCCCAACAGGAGGACGGACTTTGCTGAACAAGCGAAGGGCTAGCTGTCGTCCAGACTGACAGGAACTCTGGGGTCGCAGGACTACCTGTAGGAGAAAGGGAACAACAACCCCACCAATGTCATCCCTTAAAAAAAAAAAAAATCAACCCACATATTATATTCAGGAGAACTGAAGCAATGGTCTTGCTGAGCTGCATAAGCTGTACTTTCTCAGACCCTACTGTTTGCTAATAGTGGGTTTATGAAAAAGGATCATCAGAAATATTCTTTGCTGGATGAAGCATGAGTCAGGAATGAGGAATTAAGACTTGCCGAATAGATATGGGGGTGTAGCTCAGTGTAAGGTACATCCCAAGTGCTAGCATGTGCAAGGTCCTGGGCCCCATCTCCAGTACCACAAACAACAAAAAAAGACTTGCCTTATAGACAGCATTGGGAAGAAGATTGTTCATAGTGAACCAGCCCAACTCCAGAAGATGTTCTGCTGTATCATCAGACTTATTCACCTGTAAAGAAAGATTTTTCCTCTGCTTACTATAACCATTTCTTAGATGCTTGCTAAAAAAATTATACATTATTAAACCTAATTTTATAACATCTCTTCCTCTCTCTTCCTCCCTCCCTTTCTCCTTTTTCTCTTTGACAGGGTGTCAGTAACTAAGGCTGGCCTTGGTTAGAAAACTTATGTACCCCCCCAAGGCTGCCTGAGGACCAGGAACCCCTGATTCTCTGTCTCTAGATCTGAAGTGCTAGAATACTGAGGACTAGGAAATCTCTCCTGTCTCCACATCCCAAGTGCTAGAATATCACCATACCAAGCCAGTATCTCTTTGAATCCCCTATTCAATCAACATATCCTGTAATCCAGTTTTTTTTTTTATGAACACTACTGGCCAAAACACCAAATGCTAGTAGTCCTTCCTAGTTATTGTAATGAGAACATTAAGAAATGTTCTCATTCCTTTCCAAACATTCCTTGTTAGAGAAAGCAATGAATAATATTTTTAATTAGTGGGTAACCATAAGAAAGCAGACTATGAGTATCAGAATAGCTCTATTTCAGGCTGGACTTAGAAGATAACTTTGCTCTAGGCCAAAGTTCTAAGGAAGAATCTTTTTTTTTTTTTTTTTTTTTAAAGCACTTATTTACTTTGTGTGTGTGTTTGTGTATGTTCATTCATGTGCCACAGTGCAGACATGGAGGTCAAGAGTTCTTTCTCCTACCATATGGGCTCTGGAGACTGAATTCAGGTTGTTAGGCTTAATGGAAAGCACCTTTACCTGCTGAACCATCTCACTGGCCATGAGAAGAATCTTTTTTTTTCTTTTTCTCTTTCTCTTTCTGCCACACCTGGCGTATGTGGGACCTGGGATCTGAACTCAGGATCTTCTGCTTGTGAGTCAGAGATTTAACCCCTGAGCCATCTCTCCAGCCCAAGAATAATCTTAATGAAAGAAGTATTTGCTCAATGTTGTCAACATCTATATATTACAAATTGATCTAAGAGAGCTCATGTTTTTAATCATGATCACCATTAATAATCATAAAATTATCCCTATCCCTTTGTTTTATGAGATGAACTCCTGAGGTCAATGCCTCAATATAGCTACTGTTTTGTGACTGTACATCCCCAATACCTTGCTATAGAGGAACCTCTGTAGTTCCAGTTCAGCAATTCCCAGTTGTCCATCTTCTTCTGTCAGGCGCCACCGTGCCTGAGCAAAGTAAAACTCAGTACGACGGACCACACTCACATCTTCTTGTTGTTTTCGAAGTTCCATTTTATTAGCCCGCTGTAGTTGGAAATCCTTGAAACATCTATACATAGATGAGAGTGCCAAAGCCAATAAGGGAAAGATCGTACAGGATAGAATGACCTAGAATGTTATAGGTGCTAAATGCAGACATGGACCTATTCTAGGTTAGCTAGTCCCTAATGTTTTTTCAATGAATTTATTGTTTCTACACCATAAGCTATGATACCATAAATTCCATCTTTTAGCTCTATAACTTGATAAAGTAGTGTCTTCCTACTGGGAACTCCTTATGATTATATCTATAATTATGAGAGGGTTTTTTTTTGGGGGGTGTTGTTCGTTTTGTGTGTGTATACACAGGAGGACACTTGTATGTGTGTGCCTGTGAAGGCCCAAGGGTGACTTCAGAAATTATCTTAGATTGCTCTACTTCTTTATCGCTTTGCTCTGAGGTTTTCCAAGCTCCATCTTCCATGGCAGGAACAGACATCTGCCCAGCATTTTTTCCATGGGATCTGGGAATCTGAACTCAGGTCCTTTTGCTGGTGAAACAAAGGTTTAACTACTAAGCCATCTCCCCAACCCACCCCTACAACTTACTGACCAATTTCAAGATATTTTTAGTTCAAATGCATAATATTAAGGTCACAAATGTGATCTTTCTCAGCTTCACATTTTTTTTGTAGCACAGCATTTCCTAGGAAGTATTCCAAAGAACACTCAGAGGAAAGGCTCTCTCATTTTCAACTTCTTTGGCCAAGTTCAGCAAGACTCATTAAGGAAGAATGTTTCAATCTACTCTTACGACAAATCTGGATAATGTACACTAGACCCAAAGACCATCAGAATACAGGCAAGAAAGAAACCATCCCTAGAAGGGGATGTGGAAAGCAATAGGGCAAGGTTTCTGAGTACCTGATGAGAATGTTAAGCTCTTCACTTTCCATCTGCAGGTTAGCTTTCTCCTGGTTTAGCTGCAACTGAAGTTTTTGGTTCAGGTCAAGCAGATTCTCATTCTTGCTGTCATCCTGTAAAGACTAGGGATCCAGAAGAGGAAAACTGAGAGAATTCCCCTGTTCTAGGAGACTACTCTGTCCACAGACTATATGGGGTATAAGATTACCTTCATGATAGAATACATCTGCTTCTCCAAGTGCCGGATCTGGGCCACATGCTGCCGCACAGCTTCCTGCAGGTGCAAAATGCTGCTGCGCTGTTCCTCAGGATTGCTCGAGATCTCGAGCTGGAATCTAACCCGCTGCTTCTTTTCACTGTGCTCCTGAAGGAATGGAAAGAAAACATACAATTTTTTTGTTTTGTTTTGTGTGATGGTGTGGATAAAACCCAAGACTTCCACATACACATTAAGTACATACTTTACCACATCTCTAGCCCCATTAACATTTTTTATAACCCCCCATTTTAAGAGAAATTTTAAGAGAAAAGTCTTGTAGTAAAGTGAAATAAAGTGGGCATCTCTTCTGAAAAGCTGACCTTTATTTGTCATGATAAAAAATAAAAGTGAGGGGTAGACCAATGCAAAAGTATTTGCAATGTGGGGTTCATTAACTAGGCTCACAGAGTAGAGAAGGAAACAGAAATATAGTTACCATTTTTAATGTTTTTTAGGAGACTAAACAGAGAACCTACCAAAAGTCAAGGAATCAAAGAACTATAGTCTCGGGGACCTTATTTATATGGAATTTCGATAGCTGTGACCAATTAATAGAAATGTACCAACCACAAGACACAGTTTCAGGGGAAAGCATTGCTTTTCTTATTATAAATCCAAGGCACGAGGTCTGGAGTTCCTGTGAAGCTTACCAGCATTCTACAAAGACTCACACTTACCTTTCGCTTAGGTTCAACATGAAGCAGCAAGTTATTGACGATGTCCAGGATCATAGCATACTGAGCTGGGTTGGTGGAAATTTCCAGCTCATGGTGGATGAGAGTGAAGGTATCCACAGCCCCTAGATAATTGTTAGAAGCTAAAGAAGAGGCTCAAGTTTCTTCCTAAATACACTCCATCTCCTAATCCACATTTGGAACTACTCCTTAAATGAGTCAACCCCACAGAAGAGAGTAAGAGATACTCAAGGATAGAAATATGTTTGCTTATTTAAGAATCATAAATAATATCCATTCTTCCCAATTTCTTCCAAAAGCATAGGTTGTTCTTATAGCCAAACATAAAATATAGAGCAAAATAAAATGTTAGTTCCACTGCAAAAGACTACTTTATGTGTAGATGAAGGTGTGTTCTTGGTTGTGTGTGTGTGTGATGCAAGAACATGACTATGCAATCACTGTTGGGTATTTTCTTCTATTTTTATATTCCATGTTGCTGCCTTGAAACAGCATCTTTCAGTGAACGTGAACCAGAGTTTGCCATTTCAGCTAGACTAGTAGCCAGAAAGTTTTCAGGATCCCTAGTCTCTGCCCACCAATGCTGGAATTACAAGCATATACAACCATGCCTATCTTTTTATGTGGGTGCTGGGTATTAAAATCAGGTCCTCATTCTTGCAGAACAAGCATTTTTACCCAGAGTCATCCCTCCAGCCCCCAGAGGTACTCTGAATAACTCTACTGTCTCAAAACCACGTCAGGAAACAACTATTTTCACAAATTTCCTAGTTCTTTCCTAAAAGCCTTTCAAGTCCTGAATACCTTCTTGCTTCTTTAGGAGATCCTCCTTTTCCTGGTTTTCATGAACCTCAGGTGGCTTAATCTGAGTTGCTAGTTCAGGATCAATGTCATGGCTGTAACTAATATAGTACATTCGGCAATTACAACGTGATATGATCCGCTGGACTTGTTGGGCTTGCTGGGCTTCTGCTGGCTGGTTCCAATCTGGGAAGAAGTGAAAAAGAGGTAAGAGAAAGATAATCTCAATAAAGTAGGGTGAGAACATCCGTTCATATGTAATGTCTAGGGAACTCTAAAAACATTGCTTTTAATCAAATCAGGCACAAAACATCTAGTTTCAACAAATACTGATGTTAAAAATAGTTAAGTTGGGTTGAACGTGTAGCTCAGAGATAGAGCAAATGTCTAGTATGTGTGAGACCTTAAGCTTGACCTCTAAAACTGCTAAAAAATAAAATAAAAGCTGAGCATGGTTTAAACCTGCAACTCCAGTACTCAAAAGGTTAAAGCCACACGTTCAAGGATAGTCTGGCCTATCCAGACTGAGATACTATCTCAAAACCAAAATAGAGCTTGTAAGATGGCTCAGTGGGTAAAGACACTTGCCAGTCAGCCCAGCCTGACAACCTGAAACTGATTCCTGGAGCCCCTAAAAGTTTTCATCTGGCCATCATATGCATGCTATGGTATGCACACACACTAACATATACATAATAAATACATAAAAATTTAAATTTAAATTTAAAAAGAGTTGGGGAAATAGCTCAGTGGTTAAAGTAAAAAAAAAATAAAAGAACCAGAGTTCAGATTCCTGGATTTTACATATAACGTTAGGTGGGTGTGGCAGACCATCTGTAATTCCAGTCTTTGAAAGTGGAAGCTGGGAATCCCCAGAGCTTGCTGGCTAACCATACTAATCCTACTGGAAAACTCTAGATTTTATTGGAGACCCTGTCACAAAAAGAAAGACGGTGGAATATCACTGAGGATGATTCCTAATCTAAACACATGGTGCAATCAAGTGGCACGTGCACCCCCCCACACACAAATATATGCACAAAAACAGGGAGGAAAAGGATGCAAAATGTTTATATAAATAAATAAGGCCTCTATGGAATGTACACCTGCTCCTAGTCATAGTATAGGGAAGAGGGGAGAACTGACCTGTGGTTGTAGTAACCATGCCTCCCACCGCCTGCCCACTCTCCATCAGCTCCTGCACAGAATCAAGACTACGTTCCCGGTGTTCCTCAATATTTTTTACCTGAAAACAGAGATGCAGGCAACTTTAGTTCCTGGGAAAAAAAACATGGCTTAGTCTAACTAACTATGTCACAGGTCTCCATATTTCAAGTACAATCTTGTGCTACACAGTGATACATGTCAATGACAAACTGCATATACATTTGGTGGTTTTATAGCAGGATATAGTAACTCACAACTGTAATCCCAGCATTCAGAAGGCTTCTGATGCAGGAAGATCACTAGAGTTTTGAAGTCAGTTTCAGCTACAGAGTTCCCAAATAATCTGGTCTACAGAATGAGACCTGTCTCAAACCCTTTCCCCCAACCCTCAAAACAACATATCACTTAATAAGGGTCTAACTACTTTAGTTATGTAGGATATTCTATGCTTACATAGAGAAAATAAACCACCTAAATACATTTTAAATTTCCCTCAGCCTCATAATATATTTATTAAACTTCTGACTTTCCTGCCTCTACTTCCCAAGCACTAGAATTATAGGCATGAGTCACCTTATCTTACTGGAATGTTTTTTTTGTGTGTGTTTCAGGTACTTTATATCTTCAGATAGAAGATCATTCTTTCAAGATAGAGTCTTAACCCCTGAGCCATCTCTCCAGCCCTAGAAGATCATTCTTAAGTCATGCAAAGTGGCTCATATCTGAAGATAGAGGCAGGCAGATCTGTGAGTTTGAAAACAAATCTGGTCTACATAGCAAGTTCTAGACAGCCAAGGTTACATAGTGAGACTTTGTCTCAAAAAAAAAAAATTATTCTGATCCTGCCTTGAGGGTCAGTGTAAATAACAAAATGACTTGACATGGGAGGATGAGGACAGTAAGATCAAGGCTTCAGGATGATAGATTAGTGAATCACAAAAAAAGTGGGGGAAAAAAAGTCATAATCTCTCTGACTTACTCCAAGTGCACTCTACTCTAATGCTAATATAACCTGAAAAAGAAAGGCTTCAGATAGGAAAGATGACTTGCCTAAAAGAAGCACATATCCCCCAATGACACACACCTCTATATGAGTAGTCACCGTTCTCCTACCCACAACCTCTTTTTTTGGCAGTTGTAGGCTCAAACCCAAGACCTTGTACATATGAGTCAAGTATTGTACCACTGAACCACTCTAGTGCGGATAATTAACATTTTCCATGACTATTTCCTAAGACTATTGGTGACAGGCACTGCTTGCCTGCCCTGCTGTGTATCAGAATAACCTCTCATGTATCAACATAACTCTTACTTGGCTTGACATCTGATCTAAAGATCATTATAGTTGAAGTTGCCTGGATTGAGATTTAAGGTTCTCTTTATAAAAAGCAGTAACAAGGGAAAACAAAAAAGGGATCAGCTTTATTCTTACTGAGTAGAATGGCAAATGAAATTATCGATTTAGTTTTTTTTTAATTTTTATTTAGGTTTTTATGAGATGCAGCTAAATCTTGTAATTCACTTGGGTTATTCAGCAATATGTACATGTGGGCACTTGCCTCTAGTAAAATATGTAATGATAATGCAAATTCTGGCTAGGTTTACTTCATAGCAATTAGACTCTCCAATAAGTCTGATGATATATCCTAGAAATTACAGTGTAATTAGATACTTTGCAATGAAATAACAAGTTTTATCCTCAGTTGCAGCCAACTGTTTACAATCTCACCTCCTAACAAAAGTATTAATTTGTCACATACAAATAATAAAGACTATTTTCCATCTTATTAAATCTGACTTTCAAAAAAAAAAAAATCTGACTTTCAAATCACCTTCTCATGTCATTCAGCAATTTATGATATTGAATTAATTCCATTTTATAAATAAAGGTGACTTATCCAAAACTATAACGGTAAAGCAGTTATTAGAAAAAACAAGCATACTCGTATTATTACCACAGAGAGCAGATGGAGATCAGAGGATGACTTCTGGGAGTTGGTTTTCTCCTTCCACCATGTGGGCTTTGAGGACTGAGCTGCTCAGGTTATCGGGCTTGGTGGCACCTTTACCCACTAACTCACCCACTGACTCAATTCATCATCTTCTTGAGAGGTCAGAGAAAGGAGCCAAGCAATGACACAGGCCCATAAATCTTTGACTTTTTTTACATGGGACTTGGGATCCAAACTCAGCGCCTTCTGCTTGCAAGACAAGAGTCTTAACCCCTGAGCCATCTCTCCAACCCAATCTAAGCTATCTATGAAGACACTGTTTCCAATAAAACAAAAGAGTTCTCAAATTTACTACCTATTTTTTTAGTCATTAAGAGGAATCATAAACTTTAAAAGCAAAAAAAGCTCCAATCCAGTGCATATTAATAATGGAGAGTTTCTCTTGCAAGAAAAAAAGCACTGGGCTGGATGGAAAGATGGCTTAGAGGTTAAGTCTCTATCTTGCAAGCAGAAAGACTGAGCGCAAATCCCAAATTCGGTGTAAAAATGCCAGGTAAAAATGGTAGTGGCCTGCACTTTCAGCTCTGGAAGGCAGAGCCTGGGAAAAACTCATAGCAAAGGAAAAAGGAGGGAGAACAATCCAAGAAGACTCCCAAAGTCACCTTTGGGACTCCACAAGGCACACAAAGTGCTTCTAATATACACATATCCCCCTCTCACACACACACTAAAAGAATCTGTCTGAAAAAAAATTTAAGTAAAAAATCACTATAGTATCACGACACAGAGATTGCCCACATTCACAGTGTTAGCAGCTTCATTATTATGCAAAATATAATGTAGACACTGGAGAATCTTCCAGTTTCTAGTGGGTAACAAAAAATATAATGGTCCTTTTTGGCCCTGCTGACTAACCTCTAACCAGAGTTGTCGGCCATCCTGCTCTGTAGGGCTGCTTTCAGTGGTGGCAAAGTACTGCATGCCATCCAACAGGCAAGTCCAGGATGTTTTTTGTTTCAGTGTGTCACCATACCAAGCTGGATGGTGCTGGCACTGTAGCAGCTGGGCTTTGGCAGCTGACACAATCACACAGCCTTCTGTCTCTGCTCCACGAAGAACCATCTATGCCAGCAACAGAAGCAAAATTAAGACACAAAGGAAGATGATAAGGCTATTAAAGTCATTCTATCAACCACTGAAGCTGACTAATTCTGTCTTACTAGTGAATTTCACAGGAAATAGCATCAAAGTGATCATTCATGATATCTGTGGCAAAGGAATTTTTAAAATATAATTTTTTTCTATTTTTGATAATTTCAACATATATACAGTGTATTGCAACTACTCTCACGCCATAAAACTCTTACCTCTCCCTCTGAACCCTTTTCCCCTAGTCACCCCATCATCCTACTTTCATGTGGTTTTTTGGTTGTTGTTTAAATCTATTGAGTTTAATTAAGTTGCTTGCATGAGCATGGAAAAAAATTTTTGGAGCGCTACCCATTCTTATAAAGTTAGTGCTTACAATCCTAGCACTCAGTTGAACAAGGCAAGATGACCCTAAATTTGAAGGCAGTTTAGGCTACATAGCAAGTTCCATGCTACGTAATGGGATCTTATCTTAAAAATTTTGGAGGGAAGATAAACAGTATGATTAAGATCTACTCCAGTAAAGGTACCTGGCAGTTAACCAGTTCGATAAGGCAGTTTCGGTTGTATATGTCATCCGTCTGGCAGGCAGCAATGCCACACAACTGGTCACTCATACCTGACTCCTCTTCTGTGAATACTACAAACCGATCTGTCTCTTCAATTAGCTTCTGCAACATGTAAGCACCTGCCAAACAAATAAGAAGTGAAAGGTCAACAATCTCAAAGAGAAAGAGAACACATCCCATACTGATCTTCCTCAATTCCTCTGCTTCTTCAATTCCTTCCCCAACAAGGAACACTACTGGTCCAGATCACTCTACTCCACCCTTGATTCCGAAGGATAAAAATAGAAGTTGTAATTTCATTTCCTCCTCGATATTAGTAAGATTTCCAATAGAAATAAAAACACTAAGTGGTTTTTTTTCTCTTAGGTATAACCACCATGGATTAGTCTAAGCTCCCCCCCAACTCTTTTGTTCTTTTTCTAAATTTTCGTATTACTTGTTTACAAATATTCCTTTTCATTTGAAACTTCTGTAACATCAGTGCCATTGGTTTTGCCTTTGCTGCCTCCTCTGATTACATCTCTAGACCCTTTTCCTTCTCCCGGTCTCATCAGTAAATATTACATTAAGACTCATCCTTGGCATGCCCCATTCTCTTAAGTTTGTCTAAGTATTACAGTTCAAAACAGTGTCCAGGGCTGGTAAGATAGCTCAATAAGTCAAGACACCTGCATATCAACCCCTGGTGACCATTCAATCCCAAGAGTCCATATCATAACTGGAAACAGACTTCTCAGACTTGTCTTCTGATCTTCACCCATATCCCACAGCACATGTACAATTGTGTTCTCTCCTGGGTGCGCTCTCTCGCTTTCTCTCTCTCTCTCCTCTCTTTTCTGCCTCCCTCTCAGCAATAAATAATAAGTATTAAAATAAAAGACTAGTGTGAAGAATTAGATGAGTTTGTGTTCATATCTACTCCTCTAGTATTTACTTGGTTGTGAATTTGGACAACCTGCTTTGTACTTTTTGTATCTCAGTTTCCTTGTCTGTAAAATAATTTCATAAGGTTGTTACGGTAGTTTCATAAAATACCTAAAAATATTTTGCAGAGGGGCTGCAGAGATGGCTCAGGGGTTAAGACTCTGTCTCACAAGCAGAAGGTCCTGAGTTCAGATCCCAGATCCCACAGGAAAAAAGGCCAGGCAGAAAAGGCAGCAGCCTATACTTCTGGCCCTGATGGAAATCCCAGAGCAAAGAAAAGAGGAGGTCAAAGCAATCAATCCAGGATGATTCCCAAAGAGTCATCCTTAGGTCTCCACAGAGACACGCAATAACCTCTGATACTGATACACACACACACACACACAC
This sequence comes from Typhlomys cinereus, assembly GCA_023101885.1. Lineage (NCBI taxonomy): Eukaryota > Metazoa > Chordata > Mammalia > Rodentia > Platacanthomyidae > Typhlomys > Typhlomys cinereus. Next base: position 123,765 of record JALPQD010000346.1, on the reverse strand, counting down.
ACACACACACACACACACACACGTTTCTTTAAAAAAAAAAAAAAAAGATTTAAAAAAAATTTTTCAGAGTACTTGCCACACAGTAAACGTTTATCATTTCCTCTATGGCAATAAGTTTTATCTTTATAGCTTTTAGACTAAAAGCTTTCAGAATTCATTTTCAGCTATTTTTCAGACTTATCTAATGTCCTACTACTGTCACAAATTTAGCATATTTAAATTAACAATTCTATAGTTTCCCAAATCTATTTAAGTCTCTGCACTCCTATTTCTGATGCTACTATTAGTATCATGCTGTACTAGGCTCAAAACTTTAGGCACTACCATTTGACATTATTTCAATGTGAGTTGTCCCCCACATGCTCCATGTGTTAGCATTCTTAGCTGCTGATGTTTGGGAAGATCATGGCACCTTTAGGAGGCAAAACCTTGTTGGAGAAAGGTCCACCACAAGCAGTGGGCCTTGAGGTTGGTTAGCTCCACCCTACTTCTCACCAACAGTCTGCTCAAGCAGTCTGTAGTTTGTTCTCTTGGTCTCCATGATGTATGCAGTGACCTAAATTTCCTCTTGCTTCTGCCACCCCCCATGCTTTTTCTACCATAATGGACTGTATCTCCCCTCTGGAACCACAAGTCAAATAAATCTCCCTCTTTCCCCTGCTTAGATTGCTTAGGTCTGAGTGTTGTCTCATAGCAATAGCAGAGAAGAGTAAATAACTATGATAACCATTTTTTTTCCCATTGTAATTCCTCCAACCAGCAGCCAAATCTACAATACGCACAATAACATTTTTACTATCTCATCTGTTTCTACTGCTTCTACCTTGTTCCAGTCCTTGTTACCTCTTTTGAGACACTCTAATAATTTCCTAATTTATCTCCCAACCTCCAGCTTCCTCCCCTCCAATCCTCCTACACATTACTGCTGGATTTATCTTTCTAACAGTAAAACTCTAATGATGACACACTATTCAAAGACCTTCAGTGATTCACCATTTCCTAATGAATAAGGAACAGAAACTTCACAGGTCTGTATGAAAGGCTGTCGACAAACTAACATTTTCTTTCTAGCCTATTCTCACTTCACACCTTAGTTATTATGTCAACCAAAACAGAGTGCTCATCTCCTTTGAACATACTGAGTTTTCCCAACTCTGTTCTCTATACATTGATTGTCCTTTCCTCCTTTCTACATAATTTAACCATATCTCCTCCAACGCTACTTGCTCAGTGAATAATTTCCTAATTGTACTTCCTCCTTCACTCCAGTCAGAAACAATGTCTATAAATTTTTAAATGTCTTATTTGTTTGTTCATTTGAGAGACAGAAAGAGAAAGAAAAGCGTACATATGTACCATGTGGGCATCCAGGGATTGGACTCAGGTCTCCAGATTTACAAGCAGACACCTTACCCACTGAACTATCTCACCAGCCCTACTTCTATATTCTTTTTTTCTCTCTTGTGGCATTTATCACTTTTTACCTGGTTCTCAAAATCACCATAAACTTGCATCCCTTGCATTTGTTATACTCTTTCCTTTTTAAAAAGAAAGAGGCATACATGCACCAGTGGGCTCCCAGGACTGAACTCAGGTTTTCAGATTTGCAAGCAGGCATTTTACCTGCTGAGCTATCCTCACTGGCCCTCTCCCTCTCTTTCCTAGTCTGTTGAAGCCTTACTTTAAATTTTTAAACATTTCTTATTGCAGGGATGTGTATGATGTGAGAGTGTGGGTATGCATAGGTCATGGTATACATGTGGAAATCAGAGGACAACTTTGTGGAATCAGTTCTCACCATCCACCTTTACATGGATTACAGGAATTGAACTCGGGTTGTTAGGCTTGTTCAGCAAGCGCTTTACCCACTGAGCCATCTCACTGATCCAAGTCTTACTTATCTTTTAAGGTTTATCTTCAATCATCATCTTCTCTGTAGAGCCTCTCTAGCCTTCTCTACACAGAAAATACATAAAAATAATTTCTTCTGGGCTGGAGAGATGGTTCAGGGATTAAACTCTCGCAAGCAAAAGGACGTGAGTTCAGATCCCAGATCCCACATAAAAACACTGAAAAGGCGGCGGCCTCCTCTTCTGGCCCTGGAAAGCAGAGGCTGGGAAATCCCAGAGCAAAGTAATAAGGAGGCAGAGTAATCCAAGGTGAGTCCCAAAATCACCTTTGGGTCTCCACAGGCACACACACACTTCGAGTGCCCTCTTCTACATACACATACCTTCACATACCCATCCACAACACACACAAATGTCAAAAAAATTTTTTTTCTTTTGTGGGCTTTCAGTACCCTTGAATATTCTTACAAAGCATTTTCACAATAAAATTATAATTTACACATTTTACTCCCTACTGGTTTGTTTTTGTGTTCCCTACAATATTTGTGACACATCATTCTGTGGTAAAGGTGAAAATGAATCTATGAGTAAGTAATAATTGAGTGAATGATGAACTAATCTTTATTCACCTAGCGATGATATAAGCTGCTGAGGCAGTAGAATGTCATGCATGGATTTCACTGAATTCAGGGGATTACTTTATGCCTGCAAAAGTACTTGCTAAATATTTGCTGCATGAACAATTTAACTTATCAAAATATGACACAGGGCTGGAGAGGTAGTGCTAAGTGTATTCAACCTAACATGCACAGGATCTGGGTTCAATCCCCAGAACTGCAAAAACAGAAACAACAACAAAATTAAAACAATTCTCTAAACTTTTGCTTCTTTCCTTTACTAATGGCTTTGACCCCGACACTCCTGATCAACTTCTCCTGGCCACAGGATCAGAACTCCGAGACCCTCTGAATCACTGATATGGAAGACTAAGTGGCCTAATATGAAAAAAAAAAAAAAAAAAAAGGCTCGGCTCTGCCATCTAAATGGAATCAGTCACAATCCACTCCTTTCCAACTCTTGTGGAAGCCCTGGTCCATGTTCTAAAGCCCAAGTCTCATCTGTCCCAGCTTACCTCCTGATGATCCCTTATCAGGCCGTCCACTAAAGTTAGGAGTGCTGGTGTGGGGTGCAACTTTGACACCAGTTGGAACACCCCGCTTTGGCTTTTTGGCTGACATCTGGGGATCAATCTTCAAACCCTTCAGGGCCTCAGTAGAGAGATTACGTTTTAGTACAGCTGCCTTTTTGTAGCCATCATATAAGCCAAAGGCAATGTCCCGGTTGGTGGTTGTCCAGGAAATCCGTAAATCTACCAAGTAAAGCTGGTGTGTATGAAAGGCAGGATCCCCGTCTCGAGCAGAGAGCTCCTGAGAAACAGGAAAAGGATATCGGTTACACAGACATTCCTGCCATTGCTCCTTGTCCAGAGACAAGCTTGTTAAATAGTAAACCAGCTCCAGAGGAGACAGAAAGACCCTGGATAAACAAATAGTAAGTATTCTTGGTTTGTACATTACAGTTCAATTGTACAGTTCAATATACCTTCTGCATATTAATAATTCAGAAAACTTCAATTTAAAAACTTCCATAATTGGGAGAAAAAAAACACTAAACGAGGTGCTAAAAACTTTAACTCTATTTATTGAGGAACAAGAGACTATTATTAAGGAAGAGAAAAGGAACTCATTTTCTCCACCCCACCCTCCTAAGGGGTAATGTTACTGGGGATCAACCTCAAGACCTCAAACATGCTAATCAAACAACTCTATAAGCTACACAACCAGCTCAATAATTTTCAAAAAAGAGGGATAACTATGCAGACATAGTAACACATGCCTGTAATCCCAGCATTCTGGAAGATAGAACATTCAAGTCCATCCTGGACACATGTAAAACTGTCTCAGAAAAAAGAGAAGACTGGTAAGGTAGCTCAGTGGAAAAGGTACTTGTTCACAAACCTGGCAACCTGAGTTAATTCCCAGAAACCCACATGGTGAAAGAAGAGAACTAACTTCAAAAAGTTGTCCTCTGACCTCCACTCACACACCATGGCATGCATATGCACATCTCTCTCTCTCTCTCTAACAAGCAAAGAAAATATTTAAAACAGAGACAAGAGAGCTGAGAAAATGTCTCAGTGGAGTTCGGTCCCCAGATCCCACCTAAAAATGTTGATGAGCCTGACAGTCCACTCCTAATTCTAGCCCTTGAAAGCAGAGCCTGAGAATCCCTAGAGTAAGCTGGCTAGCCAGACCAGTCCCAATGGTGAGCTCTGGGATCTTCATTAAAGATCTGGGCTCACAAAGTAAGAAAGTGATTGAGAATGATTCCTAATAGCACCCGTGGACCTCCGCAGGTACATACTCAAGTACACTTGTGTGCATACCCTTGCACACATATATGTACCCACCTACATGCAAAACAGGCGCACATCCCACATACATGAAAAATGGAAAAATGAAAATCTAGTACAATTACACCAACTGAATAGATGACAAAGCAATAACATATATGCTTTGAATATAATTAGAAACCGTACCAGAAACCTAACTTACAATTTACTTCTATGAATAGAACTGTATGTCTTCAAGTTCCTATGTTAAAACTCTAGCCCCCAGTGCGATAGCACTGGAAGATAGAAGACAATTAGGTGTGGATGAGGACTGAAGAGTGGGGGCCCCATGATACTAGAACACTTTCTGCATACACTAATGCTTTCTCATTCCCTCCTCCTCTTTCCTTTATCCCCTCCAGTGTTACTTTAGGACACTGAAAGAAGGCAGGAATTTGAAAAGTCAGGAAGTCTTATCAAAACATGAATACGCTGGTACCATGATGTTGGACTTCTCAAGCCTCCAAAAGTATAGTAAGTTTCTGTCATTTAAACTACCAGTAGTCTATTATATTTTGCTGAAGCAAACTAAGAGACCTACTAACATTGATGTAAAAGAGACTGTGTCAAGACAGTACCTCCTCAGTGGTGCGAATGCTGTGCCGTTGGTAGGTGAGGGAAGATAGGCTCAACAGGTGGGTCTTTGTTATCAAGGGATCGAGGCAGTGATCACCACTCTCTTCAGTGGGTGAGGCCATCAGGTGAACAGTCACCTGGCTCAAGTCGCTCACCATCTGGGTCACACTCCAGTCAGAAATGAGGCGTCGCATCACTGTGCCCGCTGAGAAAAAGAGGCACGCAATCCATACCAAACATGGAAGGACCGTGTGAGTCATTATACGGAGGAGGAGAATATAACTGAAAAAGGGAAAAAGGACAAGGAACAGGCTAGAAGAAATGGAGACTTTTACCTTGAGGTATAAGTCGCTGAGTCCCCCGAGTGAAGACATGACCCTGACTGCACTCGATTTGGATGCCCCGTTGCTGGGCAAATGAGGCCCAATAATGCACCTGGAAATGAGCGCATAAATGTGAAGAAAGGATGGCATGAGATGATTGAGGTCCAATATATTAGAAAACAGAACAAGGAAAGAGAGATAAAAGATGTAAGATAACAGAGTCTAACCTGCAGTTGGGGAAAGAGCGCAGTATAGGAAAGCTGTTTGTAGTGCTGGCCAAGTTTCTTCTTGCTGGGTTTCAGGTTATTAAAGAGCTTTCCTCTACAGATAGGCCTTGTGACACTAGTCCATGTTGCCCAGAAGTTTTGCATCCAACGTAAAGTACTACTATATAGCAGAATTCGGGGCTGGGATATTGCTGAAAGGGATGGATAGACATATCCTAATTGTGGTTGAAAATAGAGGTGACACTGAGTCCTTTCCTAGCTTTAGATTTTAAAGATTTAAAACGTTTCACCAGTGCCCCGGCACCCTCTTCTTTTCAAGGATCTAAGCTCTCTGCTTTCACCTCCTGCTATGATCTGAATGGGTCTCTACCTCTATCCCCATTAAACTTTTATTTTAAATCCCAAACACCAAGGTAATGGCATTGAGGATCTCTGGGAGTGTATTAAATCATGAGGGCAGAGACCTCGTAAATGAGACTAATGCCCTTATTAATGAGACCCAAGGAAATTGATGGTTCCTTCCATGTGAGGACACAGGAAAAAAGTTCCACAAGGAACAGATCACCATCAGACACTGAAGCAAACACCTCAATCTTGAACTTCCCAGACTAAAGAACTGCAAGAATAAAATATCTGTTGCTCTTAAGATACCAACCCTTTCCAAAAAGGCCCTAACCTAAATTTTCTGTCCTATTCCATCCTTCAAGCTGAAGTCCTCAATGTCCCAAGCCCATCCTCCAAGCCCTTCCTCCCCATTGTCCCAGGCCCGAGCCTCACTCCCACTGTGCCGAGTCAGATCCATCTTGATAGAGAGATTGAGGTTCTCAGAGCGGAAGGCCCGGTAGGAGTCATGGAGCTGGCCCAAGGGCACCTCAGGCAGGAATTCTGGGGCCCTCAGAGTGACACTGTGGTGATCGTGGGGGTTCCCGTGGCACAGCCACTGCAGGTCCAGTGTCATGCAGAGGTCAGGCAGGTGAAGGAAGCAGCAGTCGTCATACCTGCCTCACAACGGAGCCCCAACCCTCAGTGACCTGGTCACTTGCTTTCCCTTGGCTCTTCCCCTCTCCCTCCACCCTGAGGACTTTGCCACCCAGTTGAGGGCCCCCCATCCTTCACTCCACTCACTTAGAGGCTGTTCTCACATTGATGTCCAAGTCACCTTTGAACACAAACTGACCAGGTTTCCAATGAAAAGAAAGGTGGTTCCATTCCCAGTGCATGTTTTCAGTTGTATTGTATGGATCCTGTAATGCCACCCCCCCAAAGAAGAAGGTGAGATAGGATTATGAGAACCACGTTCCATATGGCCCTAACCATACTAACAAAAAAATGGTTCCATGGGACCTCTCACCTCTGTGGCCAGCTGGTGAAGGTTTGCTTGTTCAATGTCCATATGCCAGTCCCCATGGAATAGAAGACGACTCTTATCCCACCAGGGCAAAGGTGGGCTGGGGTCAGCTGAGGGCTTGGTCAAGAGGTCCACACATTGCCCAATGAGTGTCCAGGCTGGGTCCCAGCATGGGCCCCAAACCACTGTGTACTGGAAGATTTCAGCTACAGTGAAGAAAAGAGGCTACAACTTATTACAAAATATCACCTTCTCATTCCTCCTTTACTCCAAAAGGGTCTTGGTTTATTTCCCACCCTAGCTACTAGAAACATCTCTCAGCCAAATCAAATGCCTTTTCTACTCACAATGGAAGTCATGGTAGAACTTGAGTGGGGGCATGTTCCTCTCTACTGCCACATTACCCCACGGAAGTCCCAAGTGCAGGATCTGACGTCGACGAGAGCAAGGCTGACCACTCTGCTCAGTGCCTGCAAGTCGACCCATCAGCCTCCAATCACGAATCTCAAACAGGTACCGTGGATAATCTCTTATCCGAACTATTATTACAAGACAGAGACATATTACAAGGCTACTCAGGGGACTGAAAACTTTCAAGCATTTTTTTTTTTTGGCTCATCTATATTTAATTTTTTTATTATTATTATTTATTCAACTGTGCGCATGTGCGTGTGTATGTGTGCGCGTGTGTGTGTGTCTGTGTGTGTGTGTGTGTGTGTATGTGTAGAACCACGGACGAATTCGCGAACCACCATGGACGCCTCCAGCTCCTTCTGCCCCGGGATTCACAGGCTCCGCCCTACCAGGACCAGAAGCGCAGGCCGCCCCCGCTTCTGCCTGGCGTCTATACGTGGGATCTGGGATCCGAACTCAGGACCTTCTGCCTGCGAGGCGGAGGCTTAACCCCTGAGCCACCTCTCCAGCCCTGGCTCATCTATATTTAAATTAACAGAGAGACTTGTCCTCGCCAGACCTGCATAATCACTGACCTACCAACATACTCCCATATACTATTGAAGAACTCAAGAGAAGTAAGAACATCCAGTGGAAACCTTGGGGACTAAAGCTGGATGAGTGAAGGGAAATGTCCCATCAGGCTGAAGAGAGGCAACTTGGTATATCACAGGGGTCTGAATCCCCACAAGAGTGGACAAGCTAGAGGGAACCCTGGAGTCCATAGAAGAGGACAGGCAAGAGGGTGGGAGGGACTGGGATGGACTGATGAAAGGGAAGGGAGAGGGATGAGAGAGAGGGGACATAGAGGGAAGCAAGGATAAATACTCGATACGCTTATAAAACTAGAAAATTAATTAATTAATAGAACAAAGGCTGACATTAATAAGTAGCAAAGCTAAAAAAGTTCAGACCCCATGGAGCAGAATGTAAGGAGTAGAAAACACTAAGATCCAAGAGCCACAAAAACCTTAAAAGATTGCTGTAGTAGCTGTCCTTTTTGTCAGCTGAACAGTTTCAGGGTGAATTTCAGGAACAAAGAAAGGGAAGGAAAGCCCACTCATCCAACTCCACCCATCCATCCAAAACCAGTTGCAGTTCCCAATATAACCTAGTTCCTTTGTAATCACTTAGAGAGCTCCTTGGAACTCAAGGACAAACAACAGGCTCCAGAAATAAGGGAAACACTTCTTACCCAGAAAGGTCTTGACACTGCACTTGAGCATTCGACACCACTGAATGACAAGATCTATTCCTTCGGCAGGAAAAGGACTGCCAGGATCAAGCTCTCGAACCTGCTCTACTACACGCTCGGGCCCATGGAAGGATGCATCTGCCAGAGCCACCAGCTCTAATCCTGCCAAGCTCCAAGTGAGCAATGCCCGGCGCATGGGTGTGTTGCCATAGAGACGACGGGAGCGCTGGATGTAGATTTCAATGTTTTTTCGCTCCAAAGAGGCATAGAGCTCCTCAATTTTCCGAGCTGGTAGTAACTCCCCATGCTGTTTCCGAAGGGCAGCCACTTTGGTGTCCAGCAGCTGCAGCCTTTTGGCACTCTCCTTACTTTCATCCTTCATCAATTCATAGTTATCATGAAGTTTCACCTCAAAAATGTCATCCAGGAATACCCATGAAAAGTGATCAACCTTTAAGAGTAGATCAGGTGGGAGCGGGGCAGGGCTTGCAGAAACCCAAGTGCGAGTCCCCCGATGCAGCCCCTTCAGCCATTTCTGAACTCCCACAGCTTCATCCAAAGTTCGAGAAAAGTCATACTGATAAGGAAACTCTACTGAGACTGATCCAAGGGAAAGGAGCCAAACACGATTACGGAGGGTCTGTAGTGTAGGGAAGGGGTTCCGGTGAAGAATCATCTCTTCCAGCTCAGGTAGCAGCTGTACTTCCACCTCCTTGAAGTTGAAGATGCTATTGCCGTCAAAGCCAGCAGCAAGCTCTGGGAAGTAGGCCTGCAGCGAACCTCCATGGCGGTTCAGTGACACACTCTCTGCAGCCAAGGTGATGAACTTGTCCTCAGCTACGAAAGCCGTCAGTTTGGCTGTGTTCACCTCCAGCATGAGGTTTAACAGACGCCTAGGTGGGGATTGCTCAGGAAGATGCTCTTCTGGCGCAGAAGTGGTCTCCGGGGTCTCTAGTGTACAGGATGGAACAACCTCAGGAAACACAGTGTCTTTTAATAGGTCTCGGCACTGTAGGGTGGCCAGGACATGTTGGTACAGGTACATGTGATCTGGGGGGCTCCAGAGCAAAGTCAGTCCTGCACCACACTGGACCTTTAAGGTGTAGAAAAAAAGAATCTGTCAATCATCATGTCTCAGAACAGTAGAGGTGGCAGGGATTCTTATGTATACATATTTGGTTCAAGAATTATATCCATCCACAAGTCTTTCCTAAGTAACCACACTATTGTTTTGCTGTTACCCTTAGCACTGACATGCTGCACTAACATTTGTCATTTACCTCACACTTAAAAGCACTTATATTTTTAAATTTTCTGGATTATAAATTATCTGAGAATACAGGGTATGTGCCTTAATTCTTTGGTTACCTACCACAATACATCCAGTATACATGGAAAAGTACTCAAATTATTTGGCATTATGTGTTTACACATGAGTTATCATTCTATTAATAAGGTGTAGTAACAAATGCAATTTGAACTATTTTATCAACAGACCGTATTGTGATTTAATTCCTACGATACAGTATAAAAGTACTAGCTAGTCACACAAGACCACAGAACAATTGACTCATGTGAAATTGTTATCTTAAGCAATAGAACAGAGGCCTGTCAACTTAAAAGACAAAATCACTGAATAGAATATTATAAATAAATAAATGGATACAGAAATTTAAATTTCAAGGTGGAGAAGTTCTCTTAGGCCCACATTCATCTGATAGCTCAAGGAGAGAGATAATGGAAAGCCTTTTAAAACTTGACAGTATCCCATCTTCAATCTCTTCTAGCCTTCTAAGGAGCTGAGTGTTTCTACAAAATGAAATCATAATTCTTAAAAAACCCTTATTTTTAGTAGACATTCACATTTCATATTGAAATATTCATAATTGAAAATGTTCATCCTTAAAAAAAAAGTTTGGGGCAGAAGTAGCTAGGGGGAGTATAGCTGAAACAAGTTCACTATAAATTAGTAATTATTGATGCTAGATACATGAAAGTTAAAATATTCTCCCTAGAGTGCAGATATTTTTAACTCCACAGTGAAACATTAAAAGCATGCACTGAAGGAAGGAAGGAAGGAAGAAAGAAAAGGAAGAAGGAAGGGAAGGAGGGAGGGAGGAAGGACAGAAGAGACATCAGGTGTGATTTTTTTTTCTTTTAAGTTTCATAACAGCCAAAAAGACCCAGAAAGGCTTTGACAGTGAAAACTTCCAGTATGGTCCCACCATCCCACAGCATTACCTCCAGAGAGCGGATGCTGCTATGATAGGTAAGGGAGAGCATGGAGAGGCCAAGCACTGGTGTGGGGATGTCAGGAGCCTTGCAACAGGGCTGCATCTTCTCCGTGATTGACTTCACTAATGCAAGCACAAGCCCTTGAATCCCCACGGTGGAGGTCTCAGCACTGCCCAAGATAGTCAGTGTGTCCAGTCGTACCTCCGAAGCACCTGACATCCAGAAACCATGACAACCTTGATTCTCAGTTCTCAAACAGCAATTTGTTCTCCCTCTCCCTTTCTTTCTTTATTCCCTTTATCTTCATTTCACACACATCCCCTAAGTTTATTCCTAATGTTTTAGGGAAACTTTCAATTTGCACTTTTAATTAACTAGATCTGGCGAGATCAAAGTAATGCCTACAAATCACTCATACATCATTTACTCCCCAACATACAAGGAAACAAAAAGCTACAAGGAAGCCAGACATACCAATAGTCCTAGCACTTGATAGGCTGAGTAGGAGGATTCCAAGATAAAGGTCAGTTTGGGCTATATAAACTCAAGGGCATGGGAGGAAGACTCTATATGCTACTACCCCAGCATCTGGTAGGCTGAATAGGAGCCTGGGCTATATATCCCAGAAGGTGGGCAAGTGGGGACCCTTAAGAATCTCATTATCTTGACTACACCATGATTAAGTCTTTTTCTTACATATTTTTTAATATCTTCCTTTACTAACCCCTAAGAAATAGCAAGAAACCAAATAGTTAAACAAAACTTTCTAACATCTTATGCCTTCAATAAAGAAAAGTACTTCTAGATAAAAATCAGCTTTCTTAAATGAGAATTGGCGGACTAAAGTAACATGATCTGCTTAGCTTACATATTACCAACTTCAGCATAAATCTGTCTCACTTACCAACCAGCGCAGAAAGAGTGAACAAGTTCATGTCCTCCACCTTCAAGTCCACTTTCCACAGTAATGTCAAAGACTCCCCAAATGATGATTTCCTAGAGATAACTGACTTTCCAGACTGTGGGCTCATCAGGGATAAGATTCGAGACAGACATTGAGCACCTATGTCTGATACTTCTACCTGAAGTCCTCGTATAGTACAATCAAGAAAGAGGGTATCAGACTGGGTGCTTGACAGGCCCAGAGGCTGGTTATAGCTACCCTAGAAAAGAATCAGAGGGACCTCATTGAAAGCATGCAGTTGCAGAGTTTTACAACACTTTGAGGCATAACCTACGGCCAAGAAGGTGCTCAGTGAGTGCGCTGTAGGGAGCTATATGGTCCCCTGTTCACCAAAGTTTCCACCTACCTGTAGCGTGAAGGAGTCCAGGACCAGTGCCTCACCCCAAACATGCATATTAGGCGGATGAGGTGCCCGCTGAATGTGGGAGTCGCTGCCCACACGCCAGCAAAGATGATCCACAGTTAGAACACCCCGCTGATGGATGCTCTGTGGCCTGAGGTGCTGATAATCTAACAAGGGTGGGAAAGAAGTGCTCTGCTAAGCTACTGTGGACACCAAATAGGCAGAACTATATTAACGGTCAAATTCTTGTTCCTTTCCCATCTCTGAGCCTTACCAAGGGAGATGGAATTGAATCCCAAGGCAAAAGGCGGTGTATCTCCAAGCTGAATGGAAATGTTGACATTGGAGATGGAGGTACTGAAGATGATGGGAGCCAGGATTTGAGGGAAGACTCTATGCAAGGATAAAATGATATCACCATTTGATTTTTTTTTTTTTTTTTTTTTTTTAATGTGGGACCTGGGATCCGAACTCAGAACCTTCTGCTTGTGAGACAGAGTCACAACTCCTGAGCCATCTCTCCAGGCCCCGATATCACCATTTGAAAAGAAAGTAATTGCTGTTTTCTATCAAGGAACATTCCTGAAGCTCTCAAAAATTGCTGACAACTTATCGTTTTATTATGATTTTTAGGAGTGGCAACAACTAGAAAACAAAATGTTAAAGTTGTTGGCTTAATAACAACTAGAAAATAAAATGCTTCAACTTGTTGCTACACCCCATGGTAAAATGCAGGAACCCCAAAAAGACATGAAGTGAACAACATGAAAGTGTCATTTTCATAGCCAAACATGGTGCACATCAGCATTACATCACATACTTCAACCCAACATAACCAAGAGGAAACACTTCCAAACTATTAACCTCCTCTGCACAGCATAACTCAAGTACTACACAAACAAAAATGGCTCTGCAGATCTGACACTGCCATCTTATAACTTAAGGAAGACAAGGAATGTTCATAATTTCAGTTCACTTCAACAAATGTTTAGGTAAGGCACAGTGCTGGACACAGACCACAGCGATGAAAACACCATCCTGTCATTAAAGAGTCTAACCCAATGGGGGAAAATAAATAGAACAGAATTGCTTGTGAAATTAAGATTTGTGGAGATCGAACCATCAAAAACATATTTAATACAGTTGCAACTTTGGGTAAAAATAAAAACCACCAGATAATATGGTAATTTAAAAGATTAAACTCAAGGATGGCAGCACCCAGCAGGTAAGGCATCTGTTCACAAACTCGGTGAGGTCACCCCCAGAAAACCCCCATGACAGAAGAAGAAAAATGACTTGAAAGTTATCCTCTGACCTTTCCCCCTCCCTCTGCCCCACATAAATAAACAAATAAGATTAAACTGACCTTTTTTTCCTTTGTTTAAGATCAGATGAACTTGACCCTTGGGTCTCCAATGCCAGCATGAGCAGCCAATGAGAGAATTCCTGGTGCCGGTAATGAATGATACAAGTGTTCAGAACCAGGGAAGCTGAGAGGTCAATGGTGGTCACCTGGAAATGCATGAGTCAAAAGTATGGATTTGCATTGTACTTTCATAACTCAACAATGTGGGGAAATGAAGAGGGGAAAAAAAAGATTCTTGGGAACATGGTCAGCAAACCTGCACATTAGCTTTGAGGGAGTTGAGACAGACAATACGTTGGCGACTCTGGGACAGCAACAGCCCATCTGTAAGAGGCCAAAGGACAGATCAGAAGAGAAAGGGCCAGAGTGAGGCAAGAAGATAGATAAACTGTCATCAACATTCATGAGTTGGGTCATTTTCTCTCGCTATGTTCCCTCTTTCTCCCTCCTCCTATTAAACTAAGGAAATCATGTGGGGCATTAAAGAATGGCTGGTAACCCCATCCATGAACCTTCCAGTAGAAGTTCCGTGCTCATCTGTGCCATATCAGAGTTTGCCGTGAAGCTTCGAAGAGGCAGCTGATCCTCATCACGGTTGAATAAGAAAAATAGCAGTTTAAGTGTCCAAGTCAAGTGCCTAGACCAGAGACAGGGTCTAGATCAGAAAGATGTGTAATGCCATTCCCTTCTTTTTCTCCACAAATAAGCTCAGTGTAGACACAAAGACTGGTTACAGAGACACCAGCATACAGCTCCATTAGCACTCCCCATATCATCTCAGGAAAGTCTTACCTCTTTTGACTATTCATAGATAACACCACACTTGTATTTTCCATCTTCACCTTGACCTGGTCTGGCAGCAGCTGGAAAAGGTGGAGGCCAGGCAAAGTTGGTTCAGCTAAGTTCTCTGTCATCTCTAGGAATATGAATGAATAATAAATGAGAGTCTGGGGCTGGAGAAATGGCTCAGTGATTAAGACTCTGCATTGCAAACAAAAAGTCCTGAGTTCAGATTCCTGATCCCATATAAAAACTCCAGTCAGAAATAGCAGCAGCTTGTACTTTCATCCCTGAAAGGGGGAGCTGGGAAACTCTAGAGCAAAGCAAAGGATATAGAACAAACCAGGGTGATTTCCAAAGCCACCCTTGGTCCTCCACAGGCACACACAGTGCTCTCTGATTCACACAGACAAAAACAGACATGCACACAAAAATGATAGATAGATAGATAGATAGATAGATAGATAGATAGATAGATAAATAGGTGAGAGCCATCGATCCTTAATACTCTCGAGTCCTTCAGGAAGTCCTGCCTTCTTTCACCAAATCCTCCTACATAAAGTAGGATAGGCTGAACAAGTACACCACAGATAGTCTGTTTCTTTCCCCAGCTTCTAAAAGTATAAACAGTATGGGAAGTAGGTTGTTATAATGGGAAAAATATTAACTTAAAGGCCAAATATTTAAACTTTGTTTAGCTATATGATCTCAACCAAAGTTATCTAGCTAACTGTTTGAGATGGCTCTTTATTTGTAAAATGCAGAGACTTTAGGAAGAATATATGCAAAACACAGTACAGTCTGATTCATTATAGGTAACCCACTAAATGTTAGTGCTTTCACTCATAACAAGGAGCAGACTATTTCCTCTACCTTCAGGTTCAAAGGCCACAGTGTCCAATGACTCATCTAAATGAATGTGAAACCACTGGTTTTTCTACTTCCAAAATAACCCCTGAGAACAAAGCAGGCAGGAAGCTCAATCACTGGGGCTTTACCTGAAAAAGGAACAGGCTTGGAAATCTGGCCTGGAGCCTGACGCAGCAATTGACTATGGAAGAGACCTTCATGTAGCTCGGCATGGAGTGTCCACACAATCACGGTGATAGACTTCAGATGCCAACTGCTGATGCCCACCTTTAGACACACATCTAAGGCCAGGGAGAGCTCTACTAGGCATGTGTCCTCCTGTAAAAAAGACAGGCCTCTAAGATGCATGCAGAGAGCTGTCCAATCATTTGGAGTTAGTGTGATTATATATACCTATAGTTTCAGTACTCAAAAGGATGAGTTCAGAGTTGTCCTGGGCTACATACTGAGTACCAGGCTAGCTAGGGCAACACATGGAAAAGCCCTGTCTCAAACAAACAAAACCTACTACAATGGTCCAGAATTCTGGATAATTGCCTCCATAAAAACACAGAATCTAGAATGCTAACATCCTACAGTCCTTTATACCTTGTGCACAGGAAGAAATGAAGCACCAGAATAACCATGGCATACTCACCAGCTGACCACTCTTCAGAACTTTGCTATTGATCTTCGATAATCTCACCTTACAAATTAAACTGAGAAAGGAAAAAAAATTAACAACACTTGACTCCTTTCCTCACCACTTATTTCTTAATCACTGATGACTGGAAAGAACAGGCAAGCAGAAATGCCTAATCGTTGCCTTTCTTCAAATTGTACAAATTGAAGACTTTGGAACCTTAATAAGGAGGTCCTAACATTCACCATCCCTGAAGCAACTCCAAACAAGAATACTACAAGACCCTCTTCTATCCAGCACTTACCTTTTCCCATCACTATCCAAAAGAAATCTGCTTCTACTGATCTGAATGTGCCACAAGGATTCAGAAGTAGCCACCTTGAGAACCATGATATTTATAGCATCTACATGAATGGAGAAAAGCTAGAAAGAATGAGCAAGAATGAACAATAATGTCAAGGCATCACCCTTCCTTTCCAGCTGAGAAAGCAAAAATCTTAGCATTATACCCTTAAAATAGTAGAAAAATCCACCCACAATAAAGTCAACCCATCCCTAAATACAGACAAGTATAGTAGAAGTGGACTCACTTGGCAGAAGATCTTCAACAAGGGTGGACTAAAGAAGAGCTCCTTTTTATCCTCCCCAGTGTTCTTGGAGAATGGGGCAGACAGACTAGAAACCTTCTGCAGGTCCGTTCTGATGCGTACCTCTCCAAAGCACAATGCCACATAGTGTCTGCCCAGAAGAGAAATCTCGCTGTCATCAGGTCTATCCCTCTCACAACAATCTCCTTTCCTTCCTTCACATTCATTCTCCCAGTCTCTCCGGAAATACAGATCAAATAACAGAGAACAGTCCCAGCAGTTTAGAGCTAGCTGTGTCTTCTTACAAAATAGCACTTGGGCTAACAGGAGCCTACAGAACAGTCTCCCTCCCTCCTTGAGCTGAAATGTCTCTGTAGAAAAGTTTCATTCTGTTAAAATCCCAATCCCAAAATATTCCCCCAAAGGGAAAAGTGAGACTGTAGGGTACTCACGGCAGGTCATGGCTAAGGAGTTTGCTGGAAACCCACAAGTTGTCAATTTCCTAAAACAATGTGAAAGTAAGTTGTATACACTGGTTGCCAAGAAAGCAATGAATGGCACCTTGACGAGTCAAAAAAAAGCCTGGGTCACAGAAGAAAAGTTCTATTGGCCCCCTTATTAAATATGCCCCATTCCACTTTCACTAATTTCTCTGCACATTGTGCTCCTCTCAATGACATTAGCTGAACTTGCTTAGTAGTTGTCTTTTATGGATATGTTGCCTTGTTTCCTCTCTTAGAACAGCAAATTTTGCTGTTTTCTGTTATCTTTTTCCTGTGCATTTCTTCCATATCCTCCTTACAGGCTCAGTGTTCTATAAAACATTTTTTTTCCTATTCTGTGGTCCTGATTATTGTACTGAGGTTCTAGCATATGCCAGGCAAATACTCTACCACTAAGCTATGACCGCTCTTTCATTCTGAGAAAAGGTCTAAGTTGTCCAAGTGGGGCTTGAACTTGTAATCCTTCTGCTTCAGTATCAGGAGGAGCATGGATTACAGATGTACACCAGGCCCAGTCCTGTAAACATTTCAACTAAGCAACTTGCATCAATCCCATGATTTCCTCAATGAGTTCTACATTCATCTTACTAAAGAATAGGGAAAGTTATCTAGGAAAGCCACCTAAAATTTTTTAATTTAAGAAGGTTAAAACTTTTAAAATCGACCCCATCAACCACTCCTTCCCCAAGTACATAAAGATTCCGGAACTTACCACTGTCTGTTGGTGCTGCTGAAATTTAAGACTGACATTCTGTATCCAAAAAAAGCGGAAGGAGCCGATCTTCAGCTCCGCCTGCAGCTTCCGCTGACACCACCTGGTGGCCAACCTGACCACAAGCCACCTGCAGAAAAAAAAAATCACTGAGTTCTAGGAGACCTTCCCCCAATTACAACTTCCCTGCAACTCGTTCTAGAAAGACCTTGCAAAAGATCATGTCCTAAAGCTGGATCACTGTATTTCCAAAGGCTGCTTTTTATCACACGCATTCAGTGACATTAATCGGGGCAATATCGGCCCCTCAATCTATAGTAAATCAGACCGCTTAAACTCACCCTCTAAGATAAAAACAAAAAAAAGCAATACTTTAATTTTTAGGAACCTAAGGTTAGAAAAAAAAAAAAAAAGGTCCCAAGAGGACTCAAAACAGGCAGCCGTGTCAAATGTGTCATCACACACTCCCCGGAGGGTCCCTGTCTCCGCCTCCACCCTTCAGACAGGTGTTCACCAAAAGACACCGAGAGGTCACACACCAGGGCGGCTCAAATGCCTATGTCCTCTGGGCAGCCAAGCCTCCTGCCTGACCTCTCTTCCCTGGGCGAGGTTGCAGGTGCCCTTCCCCATCCGGGGAGAGGACAGTCGGGGAGAGTGCAGCAGGAAAGGAAGGACCCTTCCTCCTACAGGGTCCTTCCTTCCTCCTACAAGCCTACTCAGTTTTTGGCATCAGTTATTTCCTTAGGCCCCGCCCGATCCCTCAATCCCGTCCCTCTCTCCCACCCCCCAATCTGGCAGTCCCTTCCCGAAGCCGGAGCTGGGCGCCCCCGCACACCCCCTCCCCGGTACCACCCGCACCGCCTACCGCGCCTTGACCAGCGCGCGCCCCTCCTCCAGCTCTTTTCTTCCTCCCCCTACCGCCGTGGCTGGAAGCCCCTCACCGGCCTAGGAAAAGTGCGCTAAGCGCAACCAGCAGCAAGACCAACAACGCGGAAAGAAGCAGAGGCATTTAGGTCCGGGTCCGGCCCGGCCTGGTCCCGGTCCCCGCCATGCCGGGCCCCGACGCCGGAACCGCGCAGCGCCGCCGCGGGCCAACCAGCCCTGCGCGCAGAGGCAACGCAGGGCGAGGAAGCGTTGGTGCGCGCGTGCGCCCCGCCCCCGGCATCCCTCCAACCAGCCAGCTGTCTCGCCCCGCGCTCCGCCCCGCGCCAGCCAGCTCAGAGGGCCGACCCGCTGAGTGCACGAAGTGAAGGCGTGGCTCCCGAAGGGGTGGCCAAGAATGCGCTGACATAGGCGCCCCTCCCAGGGCGCTCCCTTCCGTGCCGACTGCAGAGCTCCGGGAGCGC
This sequence comes from Typhlomys cinereus, assembly GCA_023101885.1. Classification (NCBI taxonomy): domain Eukaryota; kingdom Metazoa; phylum Chordata; class Mammalia; order Rodentia; family Platacanthomyidae; genus Typhlomys; species Typhlomys cinereus. The sequence continues at coordinate 105,013 of JALPQD010000346.1, read as the reverse complement.
GCTGTGGAAAGGGGGGTCGGAGTCCGCGCAAGCTCTCCAGGCCCGCGACGGCCTGGGCAGCTCATTCCTTCCGCGTTCCATTTTTTGAAACACATTCCCTAAGGCCATTAGAAGTTTGCTGTCTGACCCCTCAAAAGTCTAGACTAGAGACAATTGAAGCTGCACCCCTAGGTCAGCCGTGAAGCCTGTCTGCAAAGGCTTAGAGGAGGAAACCAAGAGGTAATTCAAAGATCTCAGAAATCCCACCTCGTTCCATCTACCAGGGAAACGAATGTAATTCGTTTACCTTTTCAACACTATTCTGGCCAATTAATATGTATTAACTGACTGCCTGGACACCACCATTCTGGACACTTTATTAAAGAAGTTTTAAATTTGTACAATATGTATACCACACACACGAACTGGGCCCAGAAGAGGGAGAGACATAGCAGAAGTAGTGAGTATTGTTTGTGTGCTCAAATAATTTATCTCTGGAGCAAATTCAATTATATGAAATAGAGAATTCAAGGTCAAATCAGTTCCGGCTCAATTTTGCTTTTTTCACTGTAAAACTGAAGGAAATTGGGCCTATTAGAATTATTCTGTTATGAGTCAGTATCCAAATGATTCAAAGTAAGTTATTATAGGATATTTTCTGTACTGTGGCTCTTGTAACCTAATCTCTATAGAAATCCTTACAGATTTTACTCAGAATTTCTCTTTCAGCATCCTTGGATAAAGAACAATTTCAACTTTCACTTGTTTTGCCCCAAGTTGCTTTTATTCTCCAACTGATTTCCTTCATTATTTAGTTACTCAACAGTTACATGTCCCTAGGGAGTTTCACTGTTTCAAGGTCCTGTCTCTCTAAAATACCTATCTATCTTAAAATTTCAACATTCCATTCAAATATGTTTTCTAAATGTTCAGGGATGGCCCATTAGCCCAATACTTCACACACAGCCAAGAAGGGTTGCTTTGCAGCACATCTCCCTATTTTCATTCATCTTGTCCAACCTATTTTTATTCAGCTTAAAAAGCTGTGTGGCTTCCTTCTCCCAAGACTTAACAATCTATGTTCATGGTAGTCTTGCGGATTGAATTTCTTTCTTTTTCTTTTTTTTTTTTTCTTGAGATAGGATCTCAATATGTAATCCTACCTGGCTTGGAACTATGTAAAGCAGGCTGGAGTTGAACTTCCTACCTCTACCTCCTGAGTGTTAGGATTGTAGACATATGCCATTATGGCCCACTTATTTAAGACAGGTTCTCCATATACACTGGCCAGAAACTCATGATTTTCCAACTTCAGAAACCTAAATATTGGGATTACAGCTCACCTTCCATTTTCTCTATTTCTCCTTCAAAAGAGATATTAAGGAATCAATGCAACTGAAGTAGACAAAGGTGGGGAAGGCTGTGAATGCACATCCTGCAAAAGAATCAAAGTCTTTTAATATCATGGACTGTGTCTCACACAGAATTGGTATCTGTATTTTTTTCGTTGTTAAATACTCTTTATGTATGTATGCACATGTGTGTGAAAGAGACAGAGACAGAGAAGATGAACACATGCACCATGGGGGCTTCTGGGGATTGAACTCAGGTGACCAGGTTTGCAAACAGGCGCCTTATGGGCTTAGCTGTCTTGGCAGCCAGTCTGTCTTTAAATATTCAACTTAACAACTTTCAGCAAGTAGAAACTTCAGTGTAGTAAAAATGACAAATCAGCTGGATTCCTTTCCCAAAATTATTTACTACTTTAAAAAAATTCAGGCAGTTACTCAATTGTTCGGTTCTGTACTGATAAAACTATAATCTATTTGTAACAATTCTGTAGAGATAAAATGAAGCTGTAACATGATGCCTACTTAGCAATGCTTTTATGTTTTGTTTTAACTATTCTTTAACCCTTTTCTTCTCATCTGCTTTAACAAATTCAGGCTGAAACATTTCATTAGCTACTTATTACACTGTACTCATTCAAGATCTTACCCATAATTAGTCAAAAAAATTAATAAAAGTACCTCGGGAGGAGTAAAGGTACAGATGGATTTATATGCAAGTAAACCTCTCAAGATGGCCCAAAGTGAAGATTCTCAAGATCTTGAAAGAATCTTTCGATTCTTAAGGATCAAGCAGATCACAAAACAGTCCCACCTAATAAATAATCACACTACACAATGACTAATAGTGAAACTGTTTTCTCTTTATCATTTTGAAGAGGGAAAGTCACACACATTAATCCACATTGCCAAACTCCGGCGGAGTAAAAAATTTCCCCTAGTTTCTTATATCGATATGAATAAAAAGCATCTATGGCATCGCAAACAAGTCCTCTACTCAGAACTGACCCAAATCTGGGAAAGTAACCAACTCAAGTTTGAAGGGCTTCAGGTTCAAGTTCGGTAGTGCTTTTTATTGTGCCTCCTCATCTCAGCAGGGTCCAACCCACTGCCCAAAGAACTTGGGGCAGAAATCCCAGGGTGAAACAGCAACAGATGTCTATGAACACTGTGTGGTGACAGTGGCTCAGAGGATATGGAGTCACAGCTCTGCATGGTGGACTTCTGCCTTCAACAACTCACTGGGCTTCATGAAGATGCCTTCCATAGCCTTCCAGTAGTTGTTCTGACTTGGCTGGACCATTCCATGCACTTCCTTTTGTCCATTGATTGGTCGACCATATTGTTCTCCGGTGACAGATAGCAGCACCTCGGTGGAAGAATGTTTGAACCTCACCTCACCATCTCTCACCCAGTAGGGCCCGTTACACAGCACGGTCCAGTCATCCAGATAATCACCTTCACCTTCCTCACCAAAAGCACTCACTTCCTGTTAAGACATAGAGGATGGCAACATTAGCATGACTGAAAAATCTTTAAAAGTGGAGGGATTGGGTTGGAAAGATGGCCCAGGGGTTAAGACTACCTCGTAAGCAGAAGGTCCTGAGTTTGGATCCCAGGTTCCATATAAAAAATGCTCCACGAGGGAACAGCAGCAGCCTGCATGTCCAGCCCTTGTGGGCAGAGCTTGGGAAATTCCAGAGTCAAGCAAAAAGGAGATAAAACCAATCCAGGAAGATTCCTGAAGTCACCATTGGTCCCCCACAGGGATTCAGTGTATGTGTGCACACGCGCACACACACACACACATGCATGCACACAAAAATAAATAAAGTTAAACTCAGTATAGAGTTTCAATTTGCAAGACACCGAAAGCACTGTCAATGTGTTATATGACAATGTGAATGTGTTTACCATCACTGAATGCACATTGGAGAAAAAAAGTGGAGGGATTATGCTAGCAGTAGTAGAGAGCAAGCCTGTAATTCCAACTTGAGAGTTAGAGGCAGGAAGATCCATAATTCAAGATCTTCCTCTGCTACACAGCCAGTTTGAAGGCAACTTGGGCTGTATCAAAAAAGGGAAGGGGAAAAAAAAGGAGTATAGTAGTAGTAGAGGGAGGCAATGAAAAGACAAAGTTACCCAAAAGAAACAAAGAAAAACTTTCCAGAGTTGTTTAAAAATAAGGAAAGATGAGGGGATGTGGGGGACACAGTATATAGAAGATTATATTCTTTTTGCAGTGCTAAGGACTAAAGCCAGGGCTTCAAAGTTGCTAAGAAAGTATTTTATCAGTGAGCTACAACTCCATGCCCTCATAAACTAGATTTTAAGTGATCCAGTAAGAAAAAAAGAAAACGGGACTTGGATTTGGGGAAACCACGAATCTCAACTTCCTTCCTTCCTGTGTAATTCCTTTAAGCTTGTGACTTTGTCCCCTCTCTCCTTGTTTTTAGTGCTAGAGACCAAATCCAGAGTCTTACAAGCATTCTATCACTGAACTAAATCCCCACTGCCTGGGCCATCATTTTCTCTACAAACCAATGACAGAATCACCATATATAGGCAATTGTGAAATTTAAATTATAGTAAATGTTAATTGAACAAAACATAAATGTTTCTCTATTTTCTACTCTCAACTAAATCTCATCCTCCTTAATGCCAAATATTTAGTTTCTATACAATAATCATCAAAAAACTATTTCAGAAATGTGCTATGCTAATAACTGTATAATCTTACTAATTAAATGGCAATCATTTGGGAACCAATGTAATATGAATACCTATAATCCCAGCAGTCAGGTGACTGATGCAGAAAATTTTAAGGGTTCTAGGAACCAGGTATAGTAACACGTCTTTAATGGCATCAGTTGAGAGGTAGAGGCAAGAAGATCAAGAGTTCAAGGTCATCCTCAGCTACACAGTCAGTTCAAGGCCAGTTTGAGTTACATTGATAGACATAGAAGATTTTGAAAACGGGGCAAGAAATAAGGGAGAAAGAAAGAAAAAGAAGAAAGGAAAAGTTTCAGGTTACCTGGTGTAAATGCACACACCTGTAATCCCATCACTCAGGATGTTAAAGGCATCAGCACCAACTCAAGGCTACTCTGTCTGAGCTTATACGGTAAGCTCCAGGCTAGCCTGAGCTATACGGTGAGAACCTGATTTAAAAAGCAGACATTTGGATATCTAGTTTCTTTTCCTTCTGCTGTGATAAAATGCCTGGCAGAGGAGGGTAAGAAAGAAAGTGTTCATTTAGTTCACAATTCCAGATTTCAGTCTATCATGGCGGGGAAAATCATAGCAGCAGGAGCTTGAGGGAGTTGGTTACAGTAATTACTTCATTACTGTAATGAAGAAAACTATGAATTAATGCATATTGGTGTTCAGCTCTGATTTGTACTTTTTATTCAGGCCAGAATCCCCATCCAGGGAATGGTGCCACCCACATTGGAAGGGTGTTCCCAACTCAATTAACCTGATTAATATAATCCCCCACAGGGATGCTTAGAGGTTCCTCTCACAGGTGAGTCTACACCTCATCAATTGACACCTAAGACTAACCATCACTTTGGAAATGGAAATCTGTAAAACTAAAAGAAAAAGCACTGCATATAAGCGTACTTCTTTTTTTTTTTAATTTTTTAAATTTATTGAATTGTGCGTGTGTGTGTATGTATGTGTGTGTGTGTGTGTGTGTGTGTGTGTGTGTGTGTGTACCCACGGGTGAATTCGGGAACCACCTGGACCACCTCCACCTCCTCGTTTACTGTGCCCCGGGATTCACAGGCTCCGCCCTACCAGGACCAGAAAGGCAGGCCGCTCCCGCTTCCGCCCAGCATCTATACATGGGGTCTAGGATCTGAACTCAGGACCTTCCGCCTGCAAGGCAGAGGCTTAACCCCTGAGCCACCTCTCCAGTCCCATATGCGTAGTTCTTAACTTGATAAATTAAGAATACTGTGGGAGAGCAATTTAACAGTTCTGATACTGTGACACTTCTGTTACTGGAACTGAACAAGTAAACAGCTGGCAGATGGTAGGAGTCATATCTCACTGTTGCAGTGTGAATTTAGAAATAAACGCAAGGAAAAGGGTAGGATGATCTATGTGGTAAGGAATTAGAATTGGGTATTTTATAACATTAAGAATGTTTAACTTGGGGCTGGAGAAGTGGCTCAGGGGTTAAGCCTCTGCCTTGCAGGCAGAAGGTCCTGAGTTTGGATCCTAGACCCCACATATAGACGCCAGGCGGAAGCGCGGCGGGGGGGGGGGGGGGGGGGGTGGCGGCCTGCCTTTCTGGTCCTGGTAGGGCGGAGCCTGAGAATCCCGGAGCAGAGAAAACAAGGAGGAGGTGGAAGCGGTCCATGGTGGTTCCTGAATTCGCCTGTGGTTCTACACACACACACATACATACATACACGCACACACCTGCACAGTTAAATAAAAATAAATAAATAAATAAATAAATAAATAAAAGTGAGAAAAAGAAGTGAACCTATAAAAAAAAAGAATGTTTAACTTAATATAGGTACAGATGGTAAAAACATATCAGCATCCATTCACATGAGTTTCTTTGCTCTGTGAGATGAGAGGGCCTAACAGAAACTCCTTAGCAGCAACAAGCTAATGCAAAACCTAAGTTTTAGTTCTTTAGAGAAATAGAAGATTTTAAGAGTAGGGTAAGAAATACTAAGATGAGCTTTGAAAATCTTTCATATTCAAATATGCCATAAAATAAGTGCTTTAAAACATGTATTGCACATGTACACATGTGCGCACAAAATGGAAGTCTGTCAAATGGATGTAAGAGCCAACTGAAAGAATTCCAATGGCTGAAGTTGGAACAATTTATGTATAACAAAATGAAGACAGTTAATGTTGGATTAGATGTGGGAATACAATTACAGTATAAAATATGTATCTAGGGGTTCATAATGGTATAAATGAATAAAGGAATTGAGAAGGAGACAAGTTACTCCAAAAAGCCCAAAATAATTTATGTAACTATTCCAGCCTAACATAGGGGAACATAACTCCCTTTTTAAGTATGGAGTAAACATAATGATTCTTCAAGGAGTACAGAATAGAAAGGTGCAAAATGAAAAAAAGACTTCACAAGAAAATGTCAACAAATACTACTTCAGCCAGGTGAGCAAAGTCAACATTAGCCATCATAAATCATGAAAACAGAATGTACTCTTGATAAGATGTGATGAAATAATATTTTACCACAGTGATCTTCCAACTGTTTATAAACAGTTTTATTAAGAGAAAAACACATTCCAAAAGTAGAGCATAAACAATGCAACTGTAGCACTCCTCAAAACTATGAAGGTTCATCAAAAACAAAAAAAAATCTGAAAAACCTGTCACAATTAAGAGGAGTTTAATCGCTTCTCGGCTTTTTGGCTAAGATCAAGTGAAGAGGAGTTTAATGAGACATGAGAACTAGATATAATGTAATCTGCAACAGAAAAAGAACATTAAGTAAAAACTAAGAAAACTAGAATACCCTATGGATTTTAGTTAGTAATAATATATCAATGTCACAGCATTAGTAATAATGTATCAATATCACTGCATTAACCATAACAAATTTACCTTGTTATTATAAGGTGTTTGTTATGGTTTGAATGTGAGTTGCCTCCCACGGGTTCATGTGTTTGACTCTTTAGCTATTAATGTTTGGGAAGGTTGTGACTCCTTTAGGAGGTGCAGCTTTGCTTAAGGAAGGCAAATCATAGGCAGCAGGCCTTGAGGTTTGGTTGCTAGTCACTGCTTCCTCAGTTTGTTGTTGCTGCTTTCTCTGCCTCCATGATGATGGTAGTGACTTGAATCACGTTCCTGCTTCTGCCTCCAAGTCACACCTTCTGCTATGAGATTCTTATAATGGACTATATCCCCCATGGAACCATAAACCATATAAATCTTCCTTTCTTCCTTAGGTTGTGTGTGAGTATTCTGTCACAGCAGCAAAAAAGTAACTGTAATAGTGTTAGAAGGGAAAACTAGAGGAAATGAGGTCTGCAAATCAGGGAAAGACTTCATATCTCAGCTTCTTTTCAGATTGTGAAATGTAAACTTCTGTTGAATAGAAAAACAAAACAGAACCACCCATTAGTTATCAAATGGAAGAAGTCAAATGGAAGATGAGGGACCTACATCTCCTGAAAGCTCAAGGTTTTTAATTGGTATAGGAGCTGACAGTGAAACTCAGTGGTAGAGCACATGATTAGCATACACAAAGTCCTGTGCTTGATCCTCAGTTCAAACAAATTTTTATTAATTCATTCATCCATTCAATTGTGCATGTGTGCACATGTGCATGTGCGTGTGCGTGTGCGTGTGTAGAACCATGGGCAAATTTGGGAACCACCATGGACCGCCTCCACCGCCTCGTTTGTCCTGTCCCGTGATTCACAGGCTCCATCCTACCAGGACCAGAAACGCAGGCTGCCCCCCATTTCCACCCTGTGTCTATAGGGCCTAGGATCCAAACTTAGGACCTTCTGCCTGCAAGGCAGAGGCTTAACCCCTGAGCCACCTCTCCAGCCCCTCAAACAAATTTTTTTTTTTAAATTTTATTTATTATTTATTCAATTGTGCATGTGTGCGCAGGAACCACCATGGACCGTCTCCACCTCGTTTACTCTGCCCGGGGATTCACAGGCTCCGCCCTACCACGACCAGGAAACGCAGACCGCCTCTACTTCCACCCGGCGTCTATACGTGGGGTCTAGGATCCGAACTCAGGACCTTCCACCTGCAAGGCAGAGGCTTAACCCCTGAGCCACCTCTCCAGCCCCATCAAACAAATTTTTAAAAAAGCATAATATCTAATGTAATTGGCTAACATCTTTGAAAAGAATAATCCTAGGGTTGAGGGATAGTTGGAAGTCAAGTGCTTGTTGCTCAAGAAAACAATAGGAGGTTGGATGCCCATCTATACTACCACCTTTGGAAAACAGGTTTAATTAAAGACCTTGCATCAAGGACCAATGACATAGCTCAGTGGGTAAAGGTGCTTATGTAGAAACTTAAAATTCCACGGAGTGGGGGGGAGATGGGGGAGAGGAGAGGGGGAACAGGAAGATGGGGGGGAGGTGGAGGGAGGAAAGGGACCGGTGTACCTGTTAAGTTTGTATGAGCGGAAATAATAATAATAAAAAAAAAAAAGAAAGAAAAGAAACTTAAACTCCACGAACTAGAAAGGGAGGACTAACTTTCAAAAGATGTGCTCTGAATTTCACATGGATACGACGGTTGGAAAAGAAGGGGGTCTCTGCCTCAAAAACCTTATGTTGAAAGAACAATTGATAATTTCCTAAATCAACCTCAGGCATGCACACACATACGCCCATGTCCCCCACACACGCACACACATACGCCCATGTCCCACACACACTTTAGAGAATGAGACTGAGGCCAACCTTGGCTATATGACAAAAAACAGACCAACATAGTAACACCTTGTCTCAAAAAACTAAAATAAAAGGACTCAATGGTTAAAATACTTTTCACAAGCAAAAGGACCTGAGTTCAGATCCCCAGATCCCGTGCAAAAATGTCAGATGGGCATAGCAGTCCAGTTTCAGAAGGTAGAGACTAGGAATCCCCAGAGCAAACTAGCTACCCTGACCAGCCCTATTGGTGAGGTCTAGGTTTGATTAGAAACCCTGTCTCAAAAAGAATGAGGTAGAAGAGATATTGAGGATAATTCCAAACTATCACAACTGATTCCCAATAACTTCTGACTTCTGTACACATGCCATGGCACATACATGTGTATCCATGCATGTATACATGCAAATACACATACACACAAAGAAAAAAAAAAAAGAGGGGGCCAGTGAGTGGTTCAGCAAGTAAAAGTGCCTGCATGCACACTTAGAGAGTTGAGTTTCATCTCCAGAACCTACATGGTAGTAGAGAACTGAGTTTTACAAGCTGTCCTCTGGCTTTAGCGTATGTACTATGGCTCACAAACATGTATACACACAATAAACAAATTTTTAAAAATTAAATAAAGCCAAAACAATCAAAGGCTGGAGACTGGCTCAGTTGGTAGGGTGCTTGCATCGCATATATGAAACCTGGGTTCAATCCTTAGCCTTGCATAAAACTAGACAAAGTGGCAAATGCCTATTAATTCCAGCACTCAGGAGGTAGAATCAGAAGGAACAGGAATTAGAGGCCAGCCTTGGCTACATAAGACTCTGTCTCAAAAATGAATAAATTTTTTTTAATACTAAAACTTTCTCTGGAGGTTTGGAAATGCACTATTTATCAGAATTTATAATTATTCTGTCTTTACTCATCATTTCATTCTTTCTAAAATTTATTTATTTACTTGAGAGCGTGAAAGAGAGAGAGAGAAAGAGAGAGAAAACAGGCACACACATGCTATGGCACACAAGTGAAGATTAAAGGACACTTTTGGGAGTCAGTTCTTTTCTTCCACCATGTAAGCCTCTGGGGATAGAACTCAGGTATCCAGGTTTGCAAGCAGGTAGTTCATCCTCTGAGCTATCTCACCAGTTCTGCCCATTTCTTGATTTGGTCTAAATGGAAAGTATCCATGTTGATCAGAAACAATTTTCTTCCCATTTATGAGACAGATTCATTTTTTTTCCAGGTCTGCTGAAGAAAGAATATTGGGCTGGAGAGATGGCTCAGGGGTTAAGACTCTTCCCCCAAGCAGAAGGACCTGGATTCAGATCCCAGATCCCATGTGAAAAAAGCCAGGCAGAAATGGCAGCAGCCTGCATTTCCAGCTCTGGAAGGCAGAGCCTGGGAAATCCCAAAGTGAAACAAAGAGTTAGAAGCAATCCACCTTCAGGCCTCCACAGGCACACCAAGTGCTCTCTCTCTCTCTCTCTCTACACACACACACACACACACACACACTTTAAGTAAATAAAAAAAAAAAAGTAAAGAGAATATCTACACCTGAAAAGAAAACGGTTAAGAACCAAGAAATCAAATAAGTCAACTAAGCAGTTCAGAGCAGCTATGATTCATAAGATGCTACTTCACCTGGTTTCCAGAAAGAGGTGAAGTGAAATGGTGGCTATGGAGGTTCCGGCCAGTGTTGACGTGTGTCAGCCGGATGGGCTGGCCACATTTGATGGGGGCTCCCCTTTCACATACTGTCGCAGTCTTTCCCCGTATCCTCCAGTAACTGTTGCTGTCATCTACAGTGGTTACACCTGTCACCGATTGCTGCCCACTACCTGCAATTAAAATTGACACAGCATTTACTGCAATTTTGCAGACGGAGAACCATAATTCATCCTGAGGAGTTTCATCTACTCTCATCACATCTTCAACTACCATCTGTGCAAGAATGCTGTATCTTAACTTTCCCAAGCTTTAGACTGTTCTGAAATCTGATTACCTATCACAACCACATGTAGATCTCTAACACTTAGAAGTCTCTCTCTTAGTAGATTTTTAAAACCGTATCAAATTAAAATGTACAAGCCTGACACACAATAGGTGTTCACTAAATAAGGTTGCCAGGATTATTACGATACATTTTCTGGACCTAACTAGTCAGACAGGTTTTGGAAGCTGTGACCACAGACTAGCCCATAGTAAAGAATGATTTTCTCCCTTAGCAAATAGCAGTCAATCATTTATCTTATATATCTTACATGCTGGACTTCTTTTTACTACCCTATCCTCCCCGTACACACACCCAAGGCCTTTTGCATGCATGGCATGGCAAGTGTTCTACCACTGAGCTAATTATCTAATCCTTGAATTTTTTTTTCAAGACAGGGTCTGATTAAGTAGCCCAGGCTAACCTAGAACTCACAATTCTCTTGCCTTAGCCCCTTGAGTGCTGGCATTAAGTATATGCCACCATACCTAACCTTTGTCTGTTTTATTGTTTGATTCATTATTCTATGTAGAAGCTCATTAAATCTATGCTGAATGAGACCATAAATAACTGACAATTAAGCATTTTAATTTCATGTGGTAAAAAAGCAGTTTTTCCTTTGCAGCAATACTTATGGTTAGTAAAAGGAGGCAGACCAAAAAACAGGAGACAGAAACCAAGTGTAGACAAAGGGCTGTAATCAAAGAGAAAACACTTTTTAGAGTTTACGACTTCAGAGACCAGCATTTCTTAGGTCACTATCTACATGCCTGTCTCTCTTCAGTACTTAGCTGTCCAGCCCAAAAAAGCTTCAAGCAGGTTGTGAACCTGGCTCAAAAGATTTGAATCGAATTCTGTCTCTGCCATTTCACTAGGTTTAAGGCTTTGAGCAGTATCTTTGAGCCTGTTTCCTCACCTGGAAAATGCGAATAACGTTAGAATCTCTTTCAGAAGTGATATAAATTGAAAATTACATGATGACACAGCTCATCAAATACTACGATGAAGTTTCCTTGCACAACAACTCTGTCATCTTTTTCACGGCTTCTGAGCCTCAGAAACCTCCCCAAGGGTCCCCTAACCCTCCGAAACCACGCCCCTCAAAAATTTGAGGCTCCGCCCCCCTCCCGAGTTCCCCCGGCATCCCCAGCCCACTCAAACCCGGTCGGTCTCCTCCAATACCTGACCCGTAGCGCACGTCGTGGGAGTGCAGCCGGACATTGTGGCGCGTGTTGAGTAGCTTTACCACAGAGCCGCAAGTGACCACGGCCAGATCGGACGCCCCCACAGCGCCCCACAAACCACCGAGCAACAGGAGCCGCGCGACAACCATCCTAGCTGGATCCCCGAGCCCTTGACTCTCCAAGAAAGCTTGGCTCCTCCCCGGAACCGGAAGTTACAGGCGGAAGAGAAGGAAGTGAAGAAACCTGAACCTGAATTTTTATGGTTCCTTTCTGGCCACAGCGGCTAAGACACAGGCCGGGCCGGATTGCTTTCGGACCCCCAGCTTTGTGCCGGGGGGGTTCTCTGTGATAGTTTCCTTCCCAAAGCACTTTCGGCCAGCTTTCGTACCCTCCGGACGAAAACGTCCCAGACCCGTGAGAAAAAGAGAGCCACAGATGACCCGCCCACTCCCAATGACAGAGAGCCGGAAGTGACGTAGCACGTTTACGCAGCGGCGGCGGCGGCGGCGACGGTGGTGGCAGCGGGCGCTGAGGGGCCGTGCGGTGGGTCGCGACTCTCCTTTTCCAGTCTCGGTGGGGCGACTCCATTTTCTCCGGTGGGGGCCCGGCGCGCCGAGGAAGCCGCAGCCTTCAGGCAGGTAAAGCACAGTTTGCAGAGTGTGTTTCCGGCGCGCGTCGGGTCGGGAACCGGACTCCAGGGCCTGGTCGCGCCAGGGAAGGGGCTTGGGAAGCCGTCTGGGGAGAGAGTCGTGGCCTTGCTGCTTTCCCTGGAGACGGAGGAGTTTCTCAGAGACTCAAGACTCTTCCTAGCCCGCTGCCCCCCGAAACCCGAGAATCGGGTTGCCTGTTGAATCCACAGACGTTCGGGAAACCCCACCTTCTCCGCGGCTTCTGAAATCTGGGCCATGAGGAAGGACCAGCACTAGATGGGGTCGTGGGCTTTTTACCTGGGGTCAGGTGACGGGGTGGGGTGGGGCGAATCCTCCCGGTGTCTCATAAACTCAGCCTTGAGGCTGGTCGTGCTGTGCTGAATTTTATTTCTTCTCAAATTGCTGAATAGTAGAACTTTTTCTTTCTTTTGTAGATAATTGTGTGTCGTCTTGTCCCCTTCTGAAGAGTTCCTGCGGAAGTATCCAAAGTCCCACCATTCTTCGTAGAGTCATTTCTTCAAACATTTTCCAAAGGCCTACTCTAAAAATCAGAGTAAGTTGTTTAGTCCAAACTTGGTGTCTGCCGTTTTCTCTGGGCACTCAATTGAAGTAGCTGGGGGCAGTTCGTGTCCCAAGAACTAATGCTGCTTATTTTCTTTTGGGAGCCAGATTTAGGTCTCTGACAATACTGATATGGAAATTCATGAAAAGTTGCAAGGAAATTTTTTTTCATCCTTCATTACTTTCCTCCCATTCTCCTAATCCCCATCCCCATCCCCTTCCCCTTCCCATCTAGTGCCCCAGCTACTTTCATGTCTTTATGTGTGTGTGTGACCCATGATTTAATTGAGGTTGTTGTTTACCAGAGCCAAGCAACTTACCAGTGGCAATACTCCTGAAGAAAATATCTTCACCCAGCAACCATTAACTGCCTATAGAGCTTCATGGTTGATGTGGCCTTGGGAGCCCCTCCCCCCTAGCAACCGTTAACTGCCTGTGAATCCTCAGGAGAGGCTGGGTCTCCTGAGCCCCTTCCCAGGAAAGAAGTAGTTCACTGTATTAGAGTGTAAATAATAATGAATTTGATTCGTTTCTCTGGGGGAAAAAAATTTAGTTTTATTGCTTATCTGAGAATTGGCAGTTTGTAAAACTTTAGTGTTTTAACTACAAAAGCATGATTGCAGAAATGGAGAAGCTGAGGCGAGTTTTGGCTATATTAGGAGATGCTGTGTCAAGCGATTAATGACATATAGAGACTTGTTCCCATTTTAAATAGCTTTTCCCCTCCAAAGACTGTCTTCATAGGAAAGGAGACTATTTTGTTGTCGTTTTCTGATCTGGACCAGTTCATCCACCCTTGGATATCGTTGTCCCCTACTCCCTGTAGGTCACCTTGTTGATACCAAAGTTAGTGAAGATACCCCATTAGCATTATATACTATATGCTAGAACTCTTGAGACTCATGCAGTTTTCCTGCTTCAACTTCCCAAATAGCTGGGACTGGAAGTATACACCTTATTCCTAGCTCTGCTCTCCCTTCCCTTCCCTTCCCCTCTCCTTCCCTTTCTCACTCATTTTGAGTCAAGAATCTTCCTTTACAGCCTTGTCTAGCTTTTAACTTATGATCCTTCTGCCTCGGCCTCCAGAATGCTTCAGTCTCATTTACTAGACATTTACCTTCTCTATCTTATGTTTAAATGTTGAGTTTTTTAAAGATTTAACTTCCTATGCTTTCTTTAGGTGCTCTAATCTGAGAGCTTTTAATTACCATCTGAAAGCTGGCCACTCCTAAATTTTAAATCTATGTAGTCCAGCCCTCTGTGTGCTCCATAGCCACAATGTTAGAATACTTGCTTATCTCTTTGAATATCTTTTAGGAACCCAAGCATAAATAGCCAAAAGAAAATTATTGGCCCTTCTCACTAACTGGTACTCCCATCCATATGATTACAAAAGCTCTGGAAATCATGTTTAATTATTCTCCCTGAATACCTCTCCCCCCCCCAACCTTTCAGTAAATTATGTAACTTGTACCTCCAAAATTATTTTAAATTTGTCTTCTGTTCATTTGCTTTCTCCCTATCCCAAGACACCATCATTTGCCAGAGCTGTGAGAATAGTTTCCTCAGTTTTCCATTCTCTCTCTGGTCTCCTTTCCCTATAGCAAGATCTTGTCAAGTTCAGACCTTGCTCCTTGCTACTTAAAACTCCAACACCTGGGTGGAGAGACGGCTCAAGAGTTAAGTCTCTACTTCACAGGCAAAAGGACCTGAGTTCAGATCCCAGATTCCACATAAAAATACTAGACAGAAATAGTGGCACCCTGCACTTCCTGCTCTGGAAAGTGGTGCCTGGGAGCTCCAGATAGAAGCAAATAGGAAGTAGAAACAATTCATGATCATTTCTAAAGTCATCCTTGGACCTCCATGGGCACATAGAGTGCCCTCTTATACATACACATACATATATACGCGCACACACACAAAAGTAATAATTTAAAAAAATTTCCAGCCTTTACATGGCCTTAATGCTGTATTTGAACAAGCTCATGTCTCATTCTGCTACCTTACACATACCATGCAATATTGGCAACATCACATACTATACACTATAAATTCTTTTTTGTGTGTTCATATGCGTGCATGTTTACCCACACTTGCATATATCTACCATGGTACTTTTATAGGAATCAAAGGACAATTTTCAGAAATCAGTTCTTTCCTATCATATAGGTTCCAGAAATCAAAATTCAGGGCATCAATTTTGGTGCAAGTGCCTTTACCTAATGAGCCTTTTTCCCCTCTTCCTATGCACTTGTTACATGTAGATAAGTATACGTATGTGAATACAGAGGGCACTTGAGTGTGTGTGCCTGTGGAAGCCCAAAGGCAACATTGGGATCATCCTGGATTGCTCTTTCATCTTATTGCTTTATTTGGGGTTTCCAGAATCATAATTACAGGCCTCCACCATATCAGCCCAGCATTTTTATATAGGAACTGGGGACCTGAACTCAAGTCCTTTTGGCTTTGAGGCAAAAGCTTAACCCCTGAACCATGTCCCCAGCCCCTACTGAGCCATTTTGCTGGCCTATCATATGCTAAGTTTTTACACACTTTTTGTACTGGATCCTCTCACCCTGGAATCCCATTGACATGAAAGCATAACTAAATTCACCTTAGAGCTACAGATGTATTTTTCCTTCTTAGTACTTACATCAAGGTTTATTTGGTTTGTCTCCTGGATGGGACTCTATCTTCTATATATCAAACATATGTTAGACACTCATAAAGTACTTTTTTATTAAAGGTTTTTTTAATGTTTATTGATTTGTGTGTATGCGCGTGTCAGAAGGCACTGTGTGTCCCTGTAGAAGACCAAGGGGTGCCTTTGGGAATCATCCGGATGCCTTTTACCTCCTTTTTGCTTGGCTCTGGGATTTCCCAGGCTCCTGCCCACCAGGACCAGAAGTAGAAGCCACTGCTGTTTGCAGCTGGAATTTTTACATGAGAGCTGGGATCTGCTTTTGAGACAGAGTCTTAACTCCTGACCTATCTCTCCAGCTTGGATCCCACTATTCTTACCAGTGTCTTTGTGACAAGGTCTCACTGTTCACTCAGCTTGCAGTTCTCTTGCCTCGGCATCCCAAGTGCTGAGGAATTGAAGATACACGTGTGTCGCCATATCCAGCCTGTATTTAAACATCTTAATTTAGTGTATTTAGTTTTTCATAAACAGTATTGAATGTCAATTTTAAGAGAATGTAAGTAGACTCTGAAACTTTTACTATTAAACTTGTAGATTTTTAGATTTTATATGAACATTCACTCATGAATACCTGCTTGGTCTAAGCCCTGGCTCACAAAATACAACAGGCATCTGGAGCTATTCCTCAGATGGCCAGACCCTTTCAAATCTAGGTTTTTGCTCACGTTTCCTTTTCTACACCATGTTCCTAGCTCCTCACAAGGCATCATCTTTTCTAATGTAGTCAGAAGCCTATATCTTTATTGTGTTTTCTTCTTCCTGATATATAGTGAAATGCCAATAATGATGGGATTTTGTTTTGTTTTCCTTCATAGTGTTAGGGATTTAACAAAAGACTTTGTGCATGGTAGACAACTGAGTTATACCCCTAGCCCTCATGTTTCTGATTCTTTGTTTTGGCTATTTTGTGTTGTTTTGTTTTTCCCTAAAGGTTGTCAGTTCTGCCAGGGAGGAAGTATGTTTTACACATTTTTTTATCTTTTCAAGTCCCAGCACAGAGTTTGATCCTAAAATAAACAAAAAATAATAGATGTTTAGATCTCTTCAGCCTGACCCCTTTTTAATTACTTCCTGCAAGTTCTTGTTTGATGGGAGGGACTGCCAAGGCCTCCCCCTGTGGCTGTCTGATTCCTGGTTCTATTCCTCTTCCAGAGAATGTCATGGTAACCATCAGCTCCTCCCTTTTGAGCCACATCTTAACACTGCAGCTGTACGTCTGCCTGGAGAATCCTCCCTCCATCACCCTACTCCTCTTCAAGATCTGTTCCAATTGCAAATTTAATTTACAGTGTGAATATGGGGGAAATTTGAAGGATGTAAGTAGTAAGTGCAAAAATCCAAACCGCATCCAGCTTATTCCACATATCATTTATTAATAATAATCACATGCACACAAGTGATATTTCTTTATTCTGGAGTAGCTATCACTTAGCTTTCCTCAGCATGCAGTGCCGATGTAGCACTCCGCACACCACATCAACTCTTACCAGAAGAAAATCAGGATTGCTTCTGGCATACCTCTTTTAAATGGAAGTCTTGACACTGAGCGTTCTCTAACAATGTCACAGTGTGTGCTTTATTCTAACTCAGAGCATCAGTTGCCCAGAAACAAAAAAGGACTGTTGTTTCTCTTATTAAATAGGTTGGGATATCTGATCTGCAGAAGGTCACATTTAATTAGAAGGTGTTGGACCCCTTAAAAGTCTGAACTCAAAGGTCTATTGGTCTAGTTAAAGCAAATTGTGTGGGGGCTGTCCTACCCAAATCTATTTTTTAATGGTTCAGTTGAGGGAGAGCGATGTCAGAATTAAAATTTACCAGGCTTGGGACTCACGCCTGTATTGTCAACATTTGGGAGACAGAGGTAGAGGGATCACAGTGAGTTACAGAGTAAGACCTTGCTTCAAAATCACACATGCACACTACAGTCAGGATAAAATTAAAGCTCCAGATTTAATTGATGGAATTTTGAAACATTCCCTTTTGACAGCACTTAGCCAAATAAATTTAAGGGCACAGATTTTGAAGAAAAAAAAAGGAGGGCATTAACCTAATGTAAAGACATTCTTGGCATATCCCTGAAGAACCTTTGCAGTAGTGGTCAGGCTATCTTAAAATTTATTCAGGGACTGGAGAGATGGACAGGGTTTAAGACTCTGACTCAAAAGCTGAAGGTCTTGAGTTCAGATTCCAGATCCCTGTAAAAATGCCAGGCAGAAATAGTGGCAGCCTGCATTTCAAGCCCTGGTGGGCAGAGCCTGGGAAATCCCAGAGTAAAGCATAAAGGAAGTAGAAGCAATCAGGGATGATTCCTGAAGTCACCCTTGTTCCTCCACAGGGACACCCAAGGACACACACACATACATAAATAAGTAAATTTTTACTTTTTTTTTAATAATGCAAATCTTGGGCTGGAGAGATGGCTCAGGGGTTAAGATTCTGCCTTGCAAGCAGAAGATCCTGAGTTTGGATCCCAGGTCCCATGTAAAAAAAAAAAAAAAACACCAGGCAGAAACAGTGGTGGCTTGCACTTCCAGCCCTGATGAGCAGAGCTTGGGAAATCCCAGAGCAAAGCAAGGAGGAGGTAGACGCAAGCCAGGATGATTCCCAAAATCACCCTTGGTCCTCCATGGCGGCAACACACAGTGCCCTCTGAAACACACACACACAAACACACACAATCAATCAAAATATTTTTTAAAGATTCAAATCCTATAAAAATTATACAGAACTCTAAAACCTCTGTTTTTGTAAGTTGTATCTGTTGATATGTATCAGATTTATTCTTTACCAGATTAGAAATTAAAACTGAGTTGGTTTCAATATTTACTCATTTTTGAAGTAGTAAACCCACTATTTTACCTTTTAAAATAACTAACATTTAATTAGAATGGTATTCTTTCTGTGTTTGGGGTTTTTGTTTGTTTTTTTAGGGTTTTTTTTTTTTTTTTTTTTTTTTTTTTTTAGATGTTATTACTTTGTATGAGTTCAGGTATGCAGTGGTACATGGGTGTCAGTTAGAGGACACCATTCAGGAGTTGATTATCTCCTTCTGTCATGTGGTTTCCAGAGATTAAACTCAGTCTACCAAACTTGCAAACACCTTTACCTGATGAGCAATCTCTCACCACCCCATGTTTTAATTATTTTTAGCTAGGATCTCATAAATGCCATACTGGCTTTGAGCTCACTATGTAGGTAAGGATGACCTTGAAATCCTAACGCTCATGCCTCTATATCCTAAGTACTGGGATTGCAGGTATGTACCACCTTACCCAGTTTATAGTGGTACTGTATTTTTCCCTCAAGAAAAAAAAATGTGTAATATCTAATTTAACAGAATGCAGCTGGATCCTCATACTTGTTTCTGTATTCATTCTGTTGTAATGCTATATATCATGTAGTCTTTGGAAAATCCCACTACATATTCATGAGAGAAAACAATGGTTCCTGGATTACAATTTGAAAACTATTAATAGAATGTGATTAGTTATGATGGGATCAAGCTACTCTTGGTTGTTGATGATTGTATCACCTTGAACAAGAGACTTCACCTCTCTGAGGATATCTATATGTTGTAATTATTATTTTTAATAGTTAGAGAAATATGGTGTAACTCATAGGACATTTGCTAAGTGTCTGGTACTTGGTGAGTAGTAAACTATTTTTAATTGCTTAAAAGTTGACTTTTGTATATGTTGTTATTTGGTTGGTTGATTTTCTATTTCTCATCTGGTGTATAAATCTCATAAAACTATTCTGTTGTTTGTTTTTATGTCCTTCTCCTACTGGACCCTCCATGAGAACAATGCTTCTTCCTATTTTTCTTCTCTTCTCACACTTCCCTACCCTATCACATGGCCTACATGACAGGCATCTAATAAAGTTTGTTAGAAGAATGGCACCTAAAACCCCTCACCAGCAGTTTAGTTATCTTTTTTCTTTTTCTGTTAAACTTTATTGCTCCTACCTCTGTGTTGGGATTACAGGGGTAGGCCACCACACCCAGTTCATGTCCTGGACTAGGCAAGCATTCTACCAATTGAACTATATCCCTAGCCCAGGTTTTCTTGTGCTCATTTTATCTCAGTCAGTTCAGATAGCTTTCAGAAGTGCTAGAACTAATGTATAATTAAATTTTTAATAAAAAAAAAAAAAGTGCTAGAACTACTAAATTGAAGGTTTATTTATCAGACATTTAGAAGTTACTAATTTGTGCAGAACACATTAGAGGGAAAAAGTTTTTCTGGTATAAAATCACAAAATGCCTTTATTTTATTTTATTTTATTTTGCCTGCAGGAATCATCTTTGTATTGTTCTACCTCTTTTTGGCTTTGCTCTGGAGTTTTCCAGGGCCAGAAGTGTAGGCCGGTACCATTTCCACCTGGAGTTTTTATGTGTGAACCAGGATCCAAATTTAGGTCCTTCTGCTTGTGAGCAGAGGCTTAACTCCTAAGCCATATCTCCAGCTCTGTTTTCCTAGTTTTTATGAGTCCCTCAAACGGATATGATTTCTGCCTTCTAGAAACTTTTAGTCAGAGTTGTGGGAAAGAACACAGGACAGGCCAAGGAGTGCTATTAAAGCCTGCTTGATGTTCGAAGACAGAATCTTGTTGTCATAACTTGTATGGTTCATGTTATTTTGTTGTTGCTTATTTTTTATAAGGTCTTTAAAAGCCTTGACTCTACTGTTTAATCAAGATAACCTCAAACTGTTTGCTTTTTTCCGTGGCATTGGGTCACTGTTTGTGCATATATGTATGGAGGTGGTATATATATGAGGAGTTCAGTTCATGTTTATGTATGTGTATGTGGAGGTCAGATATCTTCTTCTTCCAGAGCTGGCTACCATGTTTTTTTCAGAGATGGTCTCTCACCAAATTGGCTAAGCCAGTGAGTCCCAGAGATCCACCTATCTTTTCACCTCACCATTCATGGGATTACAAGTATGCACTATCATATCTGACTGTTTTACATGGGCTCCAAATCAAACACAGATCCTTATGCTTGCATGGCAACCACTTTACCACGAACTAAGTAGTCTCCCAAACCCATGACCTTGAACTTCTGATTCTTCTGCACTATCTTTCCAGATCTGGAATCAGAAGGATTCACCGTCATCTAGTTTTTGCCGCGCTGAGGATCAAATCCAGGAGTTCATGCATGGAGAAACACTAAGCCATATCCCCAACTCATTCGAGTTTTTTTAAATGTCTTACTCAAGGCTTAGGAAATTCCATTTTATGGTTCTTGGGGTTGTTCACTGCTGTTTCCATATTTTGGATGGGTAGGAAAGCAGGGAAGTAGAAGATGAAGTTGTGATTGGTTGAGAATGAAGGAAAGTAGACAATGACATTGCAATTGGTTGGTACAAGATTATAGAATGCTAAGGACAGGAAGGTCCCTAATTCAAATTGAAGCCCATTTAGTGTTTATTGAAGCAATATGTTCTTATCTGTCCTTGGTGACACATACTTGTATTTTAGCACTTGAGAGGTAAAGATAGGAAGATCAGAAGTTCAAGATCATCTCAGGGGCATAGCAGATTCTAGGCCAAATTGGGCTACATAAACAAATAAGGGGAAAAAAAAAAAAACCAAATAAGGGGTCTGGCAAAATGGCTCATTGGGAGAGGAACTTGGTGCTAAATCTGAGGGCCTGAGTTAAATCTCTGGAACCTACACGGTTAAAGCATAGAATCAACTACTCTGAATTGTACTCTGGCTTCCATGCAGTAGCTGACACACAAATACAAGATAAGTGTGGTAGGGTTTTTGTTGCTTTTCGAAGAAAACAAACAGTAACATCTTTCCCCTAAGTCATGTACTATCTCAGGTAGCCTGTGAGGGACCAAGTACTTTTGTCATTTTCCAAATGAAGAAACTGATGTTCAGATATTTGGAAATTTTTGTGTATAAAACGTTTAGGTAGTAAGCTTGGAATTTAATTTCTGAGCTTAAGTCTGTCATTCTATAAGCTGAAAAGGCCTAATTGGGGGTTTTTTTGTGGTTATTGGTTGTTTGGGTGTTTGGGGTTTTTTTTTGCATTTGCTAGGCGAATGATAACAAATGGTTGTAATATTTCTCTTTGTGTGTGTGTGTACAATAAAATAAATTTTTAAAAATGGGGTCCAGGAATCAAACTCAGGCCATTAGATATGTGGTAAATGCTCTTTACTATTGAGCCATCCCATTGGTCTGAGACTCAACTACCACCCACCAACCCCAGCTCCCCTCCTACACCAGTTTAGGTGGTAAGCTTGGAATTTAATTTCTGAGCTTAAGTCTGTCATTCTATAAGCTGAAAAAGCCTTACTGTTTTTTTTTTTGTTTTTTTTTTGTGGTTATTGATTGTTGTTGGGGTTTTTTTTTTTTTTTTTTTTGCATTTGCCAGGTGAATGATACAAATGAATATATGGTTGTAATATTTCATCCACTTACATGGGATCTGGTCCTTTTGCTTGTCATCTCTCTGGAGTCATCTCTCCAGCTCGTTAGTAATATTTCTAAAGGAGCCACTTTTCTACCCAAATTGCCTAATCTAGCAACCTTACAAGTGGACTCAAATTCATGCATTGTTACTCAGTTTTTGTCTCTGCTAATGACCAGATTATATATATAAAAGTACCTTACATAAAGTTGGTTCTTACTGTTTCCCGAATTCCCAGTGAGTAATCTTGCTGCATCATCATAGCCTCACCTATATAATTATTCCTACATTAGTTGTTCTCTTCATCTGCCTTTTCTGCCTCCAAGTGGTAAAGTAAAACCCTTGGTTAAAACAGATTAAGTCCAGGTGTGATGATTAACGCCTGTAATCCAAGACTGGAGAGGCTGAAGCAAGAGGATTGCTGTAGTTCATGATTAGGCTTTCATGACCAGTTACGGAGTTAGATCCTACCTCAAAAAACGAGAATTGAGATGGGGGCATACTGAAGCCATCTGGCCTCCTGATTGTTTTCCAGTTCTGGGAATCGAGCTCAGGACCTTTTGCATACTAGTCAAGTATTCTACCACTGAGCCGTACCGCCAACCCCAGACAGGTGATTCTTGCTGAATGAAATTAATTGAATGGGCAAAGCCAAAACAGAAAGCTAAAAGGTTTTTTTTTTTTTTTTTCTGGGAAGGTTTAAAAGCCCTCTATAAAGTTTTATTTCTTTCTTTCTTTTTTCTTCCCTTCCCTCCCTAGTTGTCTTCAGAGAAGCTGTGAGAAGTTGCACCAATGTCTGATTTTGTGGAAAGTGAAGCTGAAGAGTCAGAAGAAGAATACAATGATGAAGGCGAGGTGGTACCTCGAGTCACCAAGAAGTTTGTAGAAGAGGAGGATGATGGTGAGAGGGCCCCAGCCTCAAGCTTCTCCCCACTATTTCTAAACTTTGGATAGATGGATCTTGCTGATGAAAAGCTCAGGCTGAGCACAGAAGTTCTGACACATGAGGTACCAGCTTGAGAACATTCAGTCATTCTTAGAGCCTCTACATGCTGTGTGCCAGGCACATTGCCTAGACTGGAAAGAAAAGATGCAGCTATTGTTTACATTAGTAGAAGTACATGTTAATAGGTAGAGACAGGGAATAAATTGATAAATAGATTCCTACATAATGTTTGCTGCTTTTAACCCTAAAAGTGTTTAGAAGCCCTGTTTCCTATGTCTCTGGCCCAGCCCAATCTTTAGAGTGATCAATGGTATAGAATTGTAAAAAAATTTCAGTGGGGGAAAGGGAGGTATAACTTCTAGCAGAGGATTAAAGGAATATAGATGCGAACTTTAAGCCTGAGAACAGTA
Source organism: Typhlomys cinereus (assembly GCA_023101885.1). Taxonomy (NCBI): domain Eukaryota; kingdom Metazoa; phylum Chordata; class Mammalia; order Rodentia; family Platacanthomyidae; genus Typhlomys; species Typhlomys cinereus. The sequence goes on along the minus strand of JALPQD010000346.1, from coordinate 81,409 downwards.
GGTTAAAGGTAGCTGTAAAGCTTTGAGAAGGCAAAGTAATTAAGGAAGTTCATTTTTCTTAAAGTCTGTTAAGTTAAATGTGGGGGGAAAAATCCTTTCCAGATACTGCTTAAGTCAGTAGCCATGTATTTGTCTTTACATGAGATAGAAGAGTTAACATGACACCTAGTCATTGGTTCAGGGTAAATGGATAATTGAAGTTAAGTGGGGAGCCCTGCCACACCCACCCCATCCCTACCCCCTGCAACCTGTTTACAGTCTACATAACTCAAACGCACATTTCTAGATGAGGAGGAAGAGGAGGAAAACCTAGATGATCAGGATGAACAAGGAAACTTGAAAGGCTTTATCAATGATGATGATGATGAAGATGAAGGGGAGGAGGATGAAGGCAGTGACTCTGGTGATTCAGAAGATGATGTTGGCCACAAAAAGAGAAAACGAAGTGAGTAGTCTTTTCTCAGGTCAGGTGAGGCTGGGGTAGAAGTTGCAGTGGGGGAAGGGATCTCCCTGTTGCCATAAGTAACACTTTTTTTTATTCAGCATCTTTTGATGACCGATTGGAGGATGATGATTTTGACCTCATTGAGGAGAATTTGGGTGTCAAAGTCAAACGAGGAGTAAGTGGTATCTTTATCTTTGTCCTGGAAATTAAAGGAGAAAAGTCCCTAGATTCACATTGCAAATCTGGGTATCTATTAGAGAGTGGTCAATTTCAAGAATGGGCTTTCAACATATTAATTCCCATCATGCTTAATTAGTATAATTATAGTGTGGAGATGGGAATGGGACCCCATCTTTATACTGGACCCATCAGATGTAATGAAGCACATTTTTCTCACCACTAGCAAAAGTACCGGCGTGTCAAAAAAATGTCAGATGATGAAGATGATGATGAAGAGGAATATGGCAAGGAAGAACATGAAAAAGAAGCTATTGCAGAAGAAATCTTTCAGGATGGGGAAGGGGAAGAAGGACAAGAGGCCGTGGAAGCCCCAATGGCTCCTCCAGAGGAAGAAGAGGAAGATGATGAAGAGACAGGTGTGTAACATTGGGCAGGGAAGCTATGTTTATGGGTTTTGAGATTTCCTAGCCCCAAAGAACAGCATAAAAAAACCACTCTTCATCTGTAGTCCCCCACATTTGACACAAAGAAGTTCCCTTTTTGGAACATCCCTACTTTTCTCACTGGCAGGAACCAATGTCATTTGGGCCAGGCTCAACCACTGACTGAGCATTAATCTGTCTATTCCTCACCCAGATATTGACGACTTTATTGTGGATGATGATGGGCAGCCTCTGAAGAAACCCAAATGGCGAAAAAAGCTTCCCGGGTACACAGATGCGTAAGTGGAGACTTCTGCATGTAATGATAAAGGCATTGAGAGGTGCATTCAGAAAGCTCAGAGGCCTCTGCCAAAATCGGAATGCCTGTAATTCTCACTCACTTTGTTTCCATGCCACAGATCACTTCTATTCAGCAGTGACTTCCAACTATTAAATAGTCCCTAAGACCTCTTTCTGCATTCTGGGGCCTCTGAGGAATTGGAGTGGAGTCCACATAGTCAGGGGTCCAACCTCCCTTTTTGCAGTTCCATGTTTATTTGTCTGTTGACCTTTTAACTGTTCAAAAGTTAAAATTTTGAAAGGTTTTGCTCTAATGGAATACTGTAATGATTTAGCGGAAGATGGATTCTACTAACGTTATAGACTCATCTACCCTATTTTTTTGGGGGGAGGGGTATCTCTTTCTGGCCAAAGATGGGCCTAATCATCCTATAATGAAAAAGTTTGCCCAGAAATATGTTGCAAGCACACCCTTGTTTAGCAGTGAATATGATTCTATCTGACTTTTCTCTTCAAAGCCTCTTCAATTCAGGGCATGAAAAAGCTCTAGGCAGGGACCACATTTCTCCTCTCCACCTGATCCTGATTCAACTACCTCCTAACTGTTATTCATAGAGCCCTTCAAGAAGCCCAGGAGATCTTTGGAGTAGACTTTGACTACGATGAATTTGAGAAATATAATGAGTATGATGAAGAGTTGGAGGAAGAATACGAATATGAAGACGATGAAGCCGAGGGTGAAATCCGAGTACGCCCCAAGAAGACCACCAAGAAACGTGTAAGCCGTAGAAGCATTTTTGAGATGTATGAGCCAAGTGAGCTGGAAAGCAGTCACCTCACAGATCAGGACAATGAAATCCGAGCAACTGACTTGCCTGAGAGGTTCCAGGTAAGAAACCACTAGCCTCTTTTTTTGCTTGGGGGAGAGAGGAGACAACACATGGGACTGGCACCATTCTGACTTTGAAATTTGTTTGACCCGGATCCAAGTAATCCATCTCTCAAAGGAGAAACACAGACTATCACCCTGAATGTTGCTTTTGTATCTTAACATCGTGTGTATGTCAGTACTGTATTGTTACTTAGAGGCTCACATGTTGAATAAGAACTGTACAGTTAAGTGATGTCCATGACTCCCTTCTTAACTTTTTATTTGGAAACAGGATCTTACTAACTTAATCAAACTGTCTATAATGAGACAAAAGGTAGTTAGCTAGAATTACAAACCTGTATTATCAGACCAAACTTCGAAATAGCATTGTTCTGTGGGGAGGTAGGGGATTGTTGTTGTGGTTTGGCTTTCTTTCTTTTTTTTTAATGTTTATATTTGGATTTTCCTACATGTAACAGTGAAGCAGTATTGGATGAAAGCTCCTTACTAACTCCTACACTTTTTATTTACTTAATGTGTTTACTTGTTTTTTCTAAATATATTTTTATTTGTAAAATTTTGTTAAACAATGTATCTTGACCATGTTTTTAAAGTAGAGACAGAAGTTATGCTCATGCATACCATTCTTTTGTTTTGGATATTTTTTAAATTTTATTTATTTTGTGTGTGTGTGTGTGTGTGTGTGTGTGTGTGTGTGTATTTGTGTATATGTCAGAGGTCACTGTGATCCCTGTAGAGGACCAAGGGAGACTTCAGGAAATTATCCTGGATTGCTTCTACCTCCTTCTTGCTTCGCTCTGGGATTTCCAGGCTCTGCCTACCATGGCTGGACAGGTTGCCTCCGTTTCTGCCTGGAAGTTTTACATGGGATCTGGAATCTGAACTCAGGATCTTCTGCTTGCAAGACAGTCTTAGCCCCTGCGCCATCTCTCCAGCCCGCCATTTTTTTGTTTTTGAGACAGGATTTCATATAGTTCAAGCTGGCCTCAAACTCAAGAATGACCCTGAAATTCTAATCTTCCTGTTCCTGCCTTCTGAGAATATAGACATGTTGTATTATGAGTGGTCTATATACTGCTGGGATTCCAGCCCAGGATTCCATATGCACTAAGCAAGCGTTCTGCCAACTGAGCTATACTTCTAGCCCTGAAATTTCATTTTTAGCAAGTCTATGAAATGTTTATTTTAGTCAGACATCACAAGAATTATGTGCTGAAGGATTGCATATTTCTGCCTAGAAGCAATACATGTTTTTCCTAGGTAGAATGCAAAATAAAACCAGCCTTGTCCTCTTACCTATGCACTGCAGCTCCGCTCCATCCCAGTCAAGAGTGCTGAAGATGATGAGCTAGAAGAAGAAGCTGACTGGATCTACAGAAATGCATTTGCCACACCAACTATTTCTTTACAGGTACTTAAAAGATTTGACATGAACCAGAAGGCACTTCATTAAGCAAAGCAGGTAACAATGGCTTGCTCTTTTTTGTTTTGTTTTGTTTTTGTCTTTTCCTGCTATAGGAAAGCTGCGATTACCTTGACAGAGGGCAACCGGCCAGCAGCTTCAGTAGAAAAGGACCCAGCACAATTCAGAAGATCAAAGAGGCACTGGGCTTCATGAGAAATCAGCATTTTGAGGTAGCACCTTGAGCTCTAATGGCCCAGTAGTTAAAAATTAAATAGAGAATGAGGCAAAAAATAGTTACCTGAGTCAAATGATGACTCCCCTCCCTTTTCTTTCCTTAGACGTAGTCCTTACTCAAGAGTTACTAGGACTAGAAAGATGCCCTGGTGGTCAAGAAAATAAACTATCCTTTTCTGTAGCATATCTTCTTCACTTTGAGAACACTTCTCTGTATGGGCCAGGTTGGAAGGCTACACTTTTCTTATGGCTGAATTTCCTGGGACTATTTCAACAGGAAATTATCAGCCTCTAACAGAAGAGATAGTCTCAGATCTTCTTTCTGGGTGACTGCAATCTCCTTGCCATCATAGGTGCCTTTTATTGCCTTCTACCGAAAGGAGTATGTGGAACCTGAGTTACACATCAATGACCTGTGGAGGGTGTGGCAGTGGGATGAAAAGGTAACTTGAACAGAAGGCCTACAAGGAGCTGACAACAAAGCGGGGGCCTATTATTACCAGGATACTACAGATCCAACTGCCAGGACTGCCAGGTTCCCCGCATCAGGTCTCCTGGCAAGGGGAACAAAACACACTTGGGTTTCCAGGGCTGAATGCCAGTGCTCACTCCTGCTTTACCTTGCCTTAGTGGACCCAGCTGAGGATCCGCAAAGAGAACCTAACACGGCTGTTTGAGAAGATGCAGGCTTATCAGTATGAACAAATCTCTGCAGACCCTGACAAACCTCTTGCTGATGGCATCCGGGCTCTTGACACTACCGATATGGAGAGGTAATATATGCAGAGCTTGTTCTAAGAGTCCACAAACCAAAGGCAGCCCCCAAGGAGCAGTATTGCTTAGAAGAATGTGCCCCATGGTTCTCTGTCCCTTAGAAATCCAAACTGTTCAGCACATCAGGAGTGAACTTTCTAGGTGGCCATGGTGACATATGCCAATAATCTCAGCACTTGTGAAACTGAGGCAGGAAGATCAGGAGTTCAAGGTCATCTTAGTTTCTGAATGGTATATAAAAGACAAACACTGATTTACTTTAAAAAAATTGAACTTTTGGATTGGAAAGGTGGTTCAGTGGAGAAAACATTTTGTTGCACAGGCATGATGACCTAAGTTCAGATCCCTAGAACTTACATAAAGATAAATGTGGTAGTGCACATCTGTAACCCCCGTGGTACTCCAAAGGCAAGATTGAAGACAGAGAGGAGAATACTTGGAAGTTCCTGGGCCATTTAGTTTGGTGCACATAGCAGCAAACAAGAGATCCTGTTTTAAACAAGATAAAAGGGTAGGACTGACAGTGGACTGTTGAATCAGGTATGATGGTATAATATTGTGGTATAAATACTGTCATATCAACAGTTGGGCTGCTGAGGAACAAGGGCAATACATTTAAACCACACCATAAGTTCCTGACTTAGAACCAAAAGGAAAACAGAAATATCAGATATTCATATTTGGTTATCTGTATATCTATTCCATGTAAGTTATACATGATTTATAATCAGAAAGTGGTTTGAGAGCTTGCAGAATGTGGTATAGGAATGGAACAAATGATTATTTCAGTGAATTAAACTACAAAGCTGAAAAGTAGTTCCAAGTATTTTGAATATTGCTAGGAACTTTTGTTTTGTCTGTCTCTCCTTTTTGCTGCTTTTCTTTTTCATTTTCTTTAGAGACAGTATCTACTATGTAGCCCAGCTTAACTTCAGAGTACAAATCTTGCCTCAGTCTCCTGAGTGCTGAGATTACAGATGTGTGCTATCATATCTGATTTTTATATTTCCATCTTTAATGACTACTACTCACCATTTCACCGTAACATATTCACTTGTGTGTGCTTGTACATGTGCATGCATGTGTGTTTTGAGACACTGTCTTATATAGCTTAGGCTGGCTTTGAATTCAACATATATATATATTCCTGGGTGACCTTGAACTCCTGGTCCTCTTTGCCTCTACCTTCCAAGTCTGGGATTTCAAGTATGCGCTACCACACCCAGCTCTTTGTTTTTGAGACAGTGTTACTGAGTTATCCCAAGGTGGCCTCAAACTCAACAGCATCCTGCTTCAGCCTCTAAGTGCTAAGCGATGGCATGTGCCATCCTTCTCAACAGCACTCTTCCTAAGATGCTTTGGTGATACTTAAATTATAGTCTGGGACTATTGTATGCCTAGTTGGGATCTTGCCTCCTGGGAATTAATCCCTTTGTAGCAAAACTTCCAGGATCTTGAATCCCTTCCTTTCAGACTCAAAGATGTACAGTCGATGGATGAATTAAAAGATGTCTACAACCATTTCCTTCTCTACTATGGTCGTGATATCCCCAAGATGCAGAATGCTGCCAAGGCTAGCCGCAAGAAGCTAAAACGCATAAGGGAAGAGGGAGATGAAGATGGTAAGTGCTAAGAAAGAAAACCCAGAAGTCTTTGGCCAGGATGGGTGGAGGCTTCTCAGTGTCTCAACTTTGTGGGGCATTAAAACCAGAACTAACCATCCTCTTATTTTGTCCATAGGTGAAGGTGAGGAGGCAGAAGATGAAGAGCAGAGGGGGCCAGAACTCAAGCAAGCTTCCCGCCGAGATATGTACACCATCTGCCAGAGTGCAGGGCTAGGTAACAGCTGCCTTCTTTGTAAACCAACTGTTAAAGGGAGGTTCCCAGAAAGAGGCCTATTGGGCAGGAAAAGGAAAAGTTGTATGAGTCAATCACCCTATAGTACATAACAACCTGTAATGTGGCCCCCTCCCCATAAACACTTGCTCCCCCATGATTTAGCCTTTCCAAATTTCTGAAGTAGTTAAAAGTCACCCAAGTTATTAAAGATGGCCTGGTCTTTAAAGTCTGATCGCGAGGCTGGAGAGATGGCTCAGGGGTTAAGACTCTGCCTCGAAAGCAGAAAGTCTAGAGTTCAGATCCAGGTCCCAGGTAGAAAATGTCAGTGGCCTGCACTTCAGGCCCTGGTAGGCAGAGCCTGGGAAATCCTAGAGCTAAACAAAGGATCAATCCAGGTGATTCCCAAAGTCACCCTTGGTCCTCCACAGGGTGCCCTCTAATAAAGACATGTGCACTTGAGAGCACACACCCCCCCCATGAAATAGAGAGAGAGAGAGAGATAGAGAGATAGATTAGATATAGATAGAGAGATAGATAGATATAGAGAGATAGCTAGAGATGGATAGAAAGGAAGGAAGGAAGGAAGGAAGGAAGGAAGGGAGGAAGGGAGGAAGGGAGGAAGGGATAGATAGATAGATAGAAGTCTGACGCCCAGTATGGCTAGTCTGACCTTTGAAAGCCATGAAATTGATAGTCTAGCTGCTGCCTTACCTTTCACTCTCCTATTTACTTTAGATGGCCTGGCCAAAAAGTTTGGGCTCACTCCTGAGCAATTTGGGGAGAACCTCCGGGACAGCTATCAACGACATGAAACAGAGCAGTTCCCTGCAGAACCCTTGGAGCTAGCCAAGGATTACATTTGCAGGTAAGTATGTGGCAGATGGCAGTTGGCTGCAGGAGAGGATACCTGGGAATCAAGGTACCCTCCTACAGTTTCACTGTTGTCTCAACAGCCAGTTCCCTACTCCAGAAGCCGTGCTAGAAGGTGCCCGCTACATGGTTGCACTACAGATTGCCCGGGAGCCACTTGTCCGACAGGTGTTGAGACAGACTTTCCAGGAGAGAGCTAAGCTAAACATAACTCCCACCAAGAAAGGTAGAAAGGTGAGCTGGGTGTAGGGGTGTGTTCTAAGATGGGGTCTTACTCTCAACTCTATCTTGTGCTGTCCACATAGTGATACTTGCTTGGAATCCAAAGGAAGTCTTTTTCTGGATAACAAGCTCTTTCCTACCTGCTGATCATCCCTTTTCAATGTATACAGGATGTGGATGAGGCCCACTACGCTTATTCCTTTAAGTATTTAAAGAACAAACCTGTGAAAGAACTGAGAGATGACCAGTTCCTCAAGATAGGCCTGGCTGAGGATGAAGGGCTGCTCACCATTGACATCAGCATTGATATGAAGGGTGTGGAAGGGTAAGCAAGGTCTAGACGGAGGGGAGACAGCCCTTGAAAACACCAACATTTCAGAGTTGAGTGAGCTTTGTCCTTGACTCACAGTGTTCATGGATGTCTGGGTATCATCTTTTTTCCCATCATAGACACTGAAGATTTGTATCTTTTTCTCAGGTATGGCAGTGACCAAACATATTTCGAAGAGATCAAGCAATTTTACTACCGAGATGAATTCAGCCACCAGGTGCAAGAGTGGAACCGACAGCGCACCATGGCCATCGAGCGAGCTTTACAGCAATTCCTCTATGTACAAATGGCCAAAGAGCTCAAGAATAAGTTGCTAGCTGAGGCAAAGGAGTATGTCATAAAGGTAAGGACAAAATCTGTCTGTCTTTGTCTTTCAGGACAAAGTACTATATATTTTACCCAAGACCTTGCAAATATAGGCAAGTGCGCTACTACTGAACCACAAATGCAAAAATTGTTCATTTTTGCTTTGCCCTTGTGTTTTGAGATGGAGTCTCTGTGTAGCCCAAACTTGACACACAAGCCTCCTACCTCAGCCTTGTGAGTGCTGGGATTACAGATGAGTGCCATATCCTGATTTTCATTCTCTTTAGTAGGGTTTCAACCCCATACTTGTCTCATAGCTGATGGAGAAACAATGGGGCATGCAGAGAATAATCTGACATTGTGAGCAAACAGGTTTCATGGTTCCCTTCTCATTCCTTATGTTGTCCTGTTTTCAGAATCAAGGCACACTTTCGTGTTGCAAACCTGCCTAATGGTTAGGAGCATATACATGCCCTTACACACTAAGACCCTGATGACTATAGTATCTGCTGTGTCTTTTCCCTAGGCTTGTAGTCGAAAGCTCTACAACTGGTTAAGGGTGGCACCATACCGACCAGATCAACAAGTAGAAGAAGACGATGATTTCATGGATGAAAACCAAGGGAAGGGCATTCGAGTCCTAGGCATTGCTTTCTCTTCTGCCAGGTAGCCTGTTCCTGCCTGCCTCCCCATATCTTTCCTGTCTTTCTTATTTCTTTTCATATTCGTGGTTTCATACTGTTGATTTTTGCACTGCTTTTTCTCTATCTGGATGACAGAGATCACCCTGTGTTCTGTGCCCTGGTCAATGGTGAAGGAGAAGTGACTGATTTCCTCCGCCTGCCCCATTTTACCAAACGGCGAACTGCATGGAGAGAAGAAGAGCGGGAAAAGAAGGCAAGTCTCTAGAATAGAAGTCAGCAATTGTGTACTTCAAGTGCACAATGTAGTTCAGTGTCATAATCTAAGAAACATCTCAGTCTCTTCATCAACATATGAACCCTTGAGTCAGTGTCAGTTCCATGGGCAGTAGGTGGCACTCGTGTTATCTGGCAGTTTGCTTTTGGCTTGCATCCAGCTCCTAGGCCTTGTGTGCTTCTGGATTTGTCTTGCCTGCTTCTGTTCTTACCAGCATTTGGGTCAGATTGTTCCAGAAGCTGAAAAACATTGAGCTATTAAACCAACTTTTACCCTGCTTCTGACTTTCAGCATCTTTTCCTAAGGAAAAAGAAATTTGAATTCATCTGTTGGTATACTTCTGAATTTCTATATTTTAATAATTATCTTAGGACTGGAGAGATGGCTCAGGAGTTAAAACTCTGCCTCTCAAACAGAAGGTCCTGACTTCAGCTCCCAGGACCCACATAAAAATGCCAGGCAGAAATGACAGCAGCCTGCACTTCTGGCCCTGGTGAGCAGAGCCTGGGAAATCCCAGAGTAAAGCTAAAAGTGGGTAGAAGTAATCCAGGATGATTCCCGAAGTCACAGGGACACACAATGCCCTCTGATATAGGTGTGTGTGTGTGTGTGTGTGTGTGTGTGTGTGTGTGTCTCTATATGTGTATGTGTGTTTGTATATATGTACACACACACACATATATATAAATGAAAAACAGTTTAAAAAAAAGAAAAAATAATTATCTTACAATTTTGTCAGAGTCCCATTCTAAAAAAGAACAATGAAAACTTAAGGAGGTTGTGTCCTTTTGTGTAGCATGTATATTCATGGTTTGGACACCCGTGTTCATATGCACATGCACAAGAGTGTAAGTGCCCATGGAATCTTGAGCTTGATGTGGGAATCATCAATCACTCTTACTGTTTGAAGCCCAGGTTTCTAACTAAACCTAAAGTTTATGTATAGAGCTAATATAGCTGGCTACCCAGCTTGCTCTGAGTGTTCCTAGGCTCTGCTTTTCAGAACTGGAATTACAGATGGGCCAGTGTGTGCCCATTGGACATCTTTACATAGGTTCTTGGTATCCAAACTCAGGTCCTTTAAGCTTTCACAGCAAGTTCTTTATTACTAGGACAGCCAAAATATTTAAAGAAAAATCTTAATTTGAGAATTCGAATATCAATATTGTACTATCAAGCTGTGGTTTATATAAATTAGTTTATTTTTATTTATTATGGGGGGATTTGTGTTAACAGTTCTCTACTTTGAGTTTCAGTAACGAAGTCAGATTATCAGGTTTGTACAAGCATCTTTATCAACTGAACCATCTTGCCTCCCTTCAGAAGAGTTGTTTTGTATTTTGTTTTATTTTTGTTTGTTATTTTGCTGGGGATGTGTGTGTGTGTGTATGTCAAAGGGTGGAGGACCAAGGGTGACTTCAGGAATCATTCCGTATTGCTTATTGCTTCTTCCACCTGGCAGGGTTTTGTTTTGTTTTGTTTTTTTACATGAGACTTGGGGTCCGAACTCAGGGTCTTCTGTTTTCGAGGCAGAGGCTTAACCTATGAGCCATCTTTCCAGCCCTTGGGGAACTTCTTGAAATCGCTCCATGTAAGAGCCATTCAACTCCAGTTTTCTTTTAATCCAGGCTCAAGACATTGAAACCCTAAAGAAATTTCTTCTGAATAAGAAACCTCACGTGGTGACAGTTGCAGGAGAAAACAGGTAAACATACAAGGCACCAGAGCAGTCTGTAACCCAAAAGTCATTCATTGTTGAACCTAGTATATGAAATGCAGCATGAATGTGCTTGGAAATAGTTTTTATGTCCCAGGAGTATGTCTTCCAAAAGATGAGGTTCCTTATCTTTTTTTATTATTATTATTTTTTAATGTGGGACCTGGGATCCGAACTCAGAACCTTCTGCTTGTGAGACAGAGTCACAACCCCTGAGCCATCTCTCCAGGCCCAGGTTCCTTGTCTTTATAGCTTTTTCCTCCCCACCTCTAAAGCAATACTTCTCCTCTTCCAGGGATGCCCAGATGTTGATTGAGGATGTGAAGCGCATTGTACATGAGCTGGACCAGGGTCAACAGCTATCATCTATTGGGGTGGAGTTGGTTGACAACGAGTTGGCCATTCTATATATGAACAGCAAGAAATCAGAGGTAATGCTGGCTCTTCACCCTTAGGTCTACTCTAACAATCTCCCAGGGAGATTTAGTAGAGAAGAACTCAGGACTCAGGACTGTACCTGCTTACTTACCCAGGCAGAGATTTTCCACATTGTCAGTTACAGTTCAGATTGGACTTCAGAGATTAGTGATTTTAGGAAGAGACTACCAGAGGAAACGAGATAGTGGCCTTATGCCAGAATGGTTTATATTTCTTATTGATGATAGCACTAAGGAGACTTTAGGGTTCTTTGGTCCCTGTTTGACTCCAGGCAGAATTCCGGGATTACCCACCAGTTTTGAGGCAGGCTGTCTCCCTGGCCCGGCGCATCCAAGACCCTCTGATAGAATTTGCCCAGGTGTGCAGTTCTGATGAAGATATTCTATGTCTCAAGTTTCACCCATTACAGGTGAGTAGGCTTTGAGTAGTAAGCCAGGTGAATGTAAAGGCACAGTTAACCTTAACATCTGTTGCTGTATGTTGATAGGAGCATGTTGTGAAGGAGGAACTGCTCAACGCTTTATACTGTGAATTCATCAACCGGGTCAATGAGGTTGGGGTTGATGTCAACCGTGCCATCGCTCATCCTTACAGCCAGGCCTTGATCCAGTATGTATGTGGCCTGGGACCTCGGAAAGGGACTCACCTGTTGAAGGTAGGGTTGGGTTGTATTAGAAAATATAGTAATTATTTAATTGAATGTGAAGTACAACTTTCATGCATATGATCTAAACAGATCAGAAAGCCCAAGATTAGAGAGGTAGAGGATGTTATTGGGAATCACTTAGCTAGTTGAGAGTGTGAGTCCAATTTCAGACTCGGGTAGCCAAAGTGCTCATTGTGCTTTTGTGGCTCATGGAAAACATGGTCACACACCCTAACAAAAAACAGGAAAAAGCATGGGAAATACCAGGAGAGGTGTTTTGAGTTGTTTTGTTGTTTTGTTTTTTTCCCAGTGAAGAAAAAGAATTTTTTTTAATTTTTTTTTATTATTTATTCAATTGTGCACGTGTATGTGTGTGTGTGCGTGTATGCGTATATGTGTGTGTAGAACCACAGACGAACTCGGGAACCACCACGGACAGCCTCCTCCTTGTTTACTCTGCCCCGGGATTCACAGGCTCTGCCCTACCAGGATCAGAAACACAGACCGCCCCCCGCCTCCGCCTGGCGTCTAAACGTGGGATCTAGGATCCGAACTCAGGACCCTCCGCCTGCAAGGCAGAGGCTTAACCCCTGAGCCACCTCTCCAGCCCCCAAGAAAAAGAATTTCAGAGAGAGGAGCTTCAAAAGTATTGTTAATACTATTTTCTTAAGATGACAGATGGTTTATATGTATGTATATCAAGCTATATATTAGTTATATGCCATTGTCTTTTTGTTTTTCACATATGTATGAACAGTGGCATGGGGTGTACATGTCACAGTGTGCATATGGCAATCACAGGGCAACTTAGTAGAGTCAGTTCTCCCCTTCCACCTTTATATGGGCTCCATGAATTGAACTCAGTGTGGTCAGCAAATCTTTGCTCACTTAGCTATCTCACCAGCCCTGTTTTTTGTTGTTATTTTGCTTTGTTTTATTTGTTTTGTTTTTTCTGTGTGTGTGTGTTGTGGTTTTTGTTATTGTTTTCATGCAGGATCTAATATAGCCCAACATAGCCACAAGCTCACTATTTAGTTGAGAGAATCATCTTGATTCTCTTGCCTCAGCCTCCTCTAAGTCCTGGGCTATCTTTGATGGGTAAGATGTAGTTCATTAAAGGCATTATTTAGTGGCAGATAATGTGGTATCTTGGGTATTAAGTCTGGACAGAGTACCAATCATGGAGAGTTTAGCAAAGACCAAAAAGCAGGCTAGGGAACTAGGGCCTGCTTACTGCCCTGCTTACTTTTAGCCCTCTCCCCTAGATCCTGAAGCAGAACAACACTCGGCTTGAGAGCCGGACCCAGCTGGTCACCATGTGCCATATGGGTCCCAAAGTCTTCATGAATTGCGCTGGCTTCCTCAAGATCGACACAGCCTCCCTGGGGGACAGGTGATGCCCTCTACTAGATGAGTTAGAAGCAGTCTCCTTAGGCATTGATTTGGGGCTTCAGGAGTTTCAGGGGATTAGGGATATTAAAGAAAGTAAGTTTTGTTTAAGGAGTATGAACTTGTTTGACCACTGCGGTATGCTAGAGACAGATAAAAGTGGGAATAGCAGGGCCATGGGAAAAGAATGGGATGTGAAGAGATTAGAAGGGGAGAGTTTTGTTCTGTTCTAAGATGAAGATGTTGAGAGCAGGTTCTGCTCACTCAGACTTGGACTTTACTGTTGACCTCTTCCTCTCCAGAAGTTATCAGCTCAGCCTATGGAGGATCTTTCCACGGGCACATAGCTTCTCATTCAGTAATGGAAGTCAGTGGGGACATAGGCTTCAAGTTCTAAAACTTCCTTTTCCACTCAGCTTTGCTGTAACACTCCACGAATAACATAGGTCCATGTGAGTGCACGAGCAAGACCAGCCTGGGAAGGCTTTATGGGGGAAAACAGCTGTCAGCAAATTCTCCAAGGTTTTCCCCCCTTTCTTGCTTTTTCTTGTAAGGTTCATACAAGTTCATTATATGAAAGTCAACATAAAGAAATATTATATAGAAAGTGGATGTCCCCCATAATCCCACCCCAGAAATATCTACTATAACAGTTTTTATGTATATTATGATTTTTTCTAAATTTTATTTTTGCTATGCATTTACTAACTACCCATTTACTTCAAAAGTGAGATCATATAGTTCATAGTGTTTTTGCAGTGCATTTTTCACATATCAGTGTATCATGCCCATCTTCCCATGCCAACACACATAGATTTACCTCATTCTTTTTAATGGCTGTATAATATTTCATCACATAGAGGTGTCCTGGTTTGTTTCACCAGTTCTGCTTTGGTGAACATTTGAGTCATTACTAAAAGCTTCTCATTCTATATCCTATTTCTTTTCTGCCTTTCCTCTAGCACTGACTCATACATCGAAGTTCTTGATGGCTCTCGTGTCCACCCTGAAACCTATGAGTGGGCCAGGAAGATGGCAGTGGATGCTCTAGAATATGATGAATCTGCAGAGGATGCCAATCCTGCAGGAGCTCTGGAAGAAATCTTGGAAAACCCAGAGCGGCTCAAGGACCTAGACCTTGATGCCTTTGCAGAAGAACTAGAAAGGCAGGTAAGTGACTGGAAGGCCTGGCAGAAGAGAACCCTTCCTAAGTGGCCTGGTGGGAGGAGACTTGGTCAGCAAATGTCCAGAGAAACTCTGATACTATAGGTGCTTATTATGGAGCCAGAGAAGTCTCTGTGAACTTACAGTGAGAAGCAGAAGGGAGGGGGAGGATAGTAGTACCACACTTCCTTGGAGGTCCTCATCCCTCCTTTCCAACAACATAGCTTTGCCTTTCTCTTTTACACATGAAACATTTTTATTCCAGAACTTTTTCCCATAACTAACTTTGAAACTTCTTTTACTAAGACAGAAGAGTCCTAGCTAATAAGAAGACTAAAACAATAAGATTAGAATGTAAGAGCATAGAATGTAAGAGCAGCATGGACAACATAGACTCCACTTTGAGATAGAGGAAGGGTGGAGGGTGTATGAAGAATATCCTATATGAATGAGAAGATGGGGGAATCACTGACAGGATTAAACTGCCTCCTGATTGAAGTCCTCCAGCGGGTCCAGTTGGGGATTGTGGGGCTTTTCCTGATAGACTTTTTCCATCAGGGCTATGGTGACAAGCACATCACACTGTATGATATCCGAGCAGAGCTGAGTTGTCGGTATAAGGACCTCCGAACAGCC
The DNA here is from genome assembly GCA_023101885.1 of Typhlomys cinereus. Taxonomy (NCBI): domain Eukaryota; kingdom Metazoa; phylum Chordata; class Mammalia; order Rodentia; family Platacanthomyidae; genus Typhlomys; species Typhlomys cinereus. The sequence goes on along the minus strand of JALPQD010000346.1, from coordinate 66,281 downwards.
TACCGCTCTCCTAATACAGAGGAGATCTTCAATATGTTAACCAAAGAAACACCAGAAACCTTTTACATTGGTAAGTTCTGAAAGTATATTTACAACTAAAGAATAATACGTACAGGAGACACTCAACCTAACAGTAATTCCAATAGAGTGGGACAAGTCTGCACTATATGTGAGGAAAACCAGGGAAACTTTTGAAAAAGAATGTAGTGCCTAATCTGGAAGTCTTGGTAATGGCTGGGAATGTAGTTTATTGGTAAGTCACTTATTTAGCATGTTGGATCCCCTGGCTTCAATCCCTAGTACTAACCAAAATATAAATAAGAAAAGGTCTAGGGGCTGGAGAAATAGCTCAGGAGTTAAGCCTCTGCCTCACAAGCAAAAGGACCTGACTTGAGGTTCTAGATCGCACCTAAGAATGTCAGGTGGAAATGGCAGAGGCCTACACTTCTGGCTCTGGGAGGGGAAGCCTGAGAAATCCCAGAGCGAAGCAATAAAGATGTAAAAGCAATCTAGGATGATTCCTAAAGACGCCTTTGACTTCCACAAGCACATACAGTGTCCTTTAATACATACACATACATACACACAACACAAAAAAGAACTTATTTAAAAATGCTACTTGTAGCTGTTTTGGGGGTACTTTGTGGTGTCATTTTATGGGACTCATCCTCCTATTATGAAATCAAGGGAAAGTCTCCTTCAGGATGGGAAGGAAATCAACAGAAATGCTATAAGACTGATATTCTGTCACTAAAAGGATGATGGAAAGGTGTCCTCACCATTCTAACCTGCTCCCTGTCCTTTCCTACAGGAAAGCTCATCATCTGCAACGTCACTGGCATTGCTCACAGGCGCCCACAGGGTGAGAGCTATGACCAGGCCATCCGTAATGATGAGACAGGTCTGTGGCAATGCCCCTTCTGCCAGCAAGACAACTTCCCTGAACTAAGCGAGGTATGTACTACAGTGTTATTGTAGCCATGGAGTTTCTTTGATTGAAAAATTTGATGAGCTAAAGAAATAATCAGAAGTAATAGTTTAGCAACAAAGAAGGAAGAGGTATGGGATGCGTGCATACTTAACATGAAGTTCCTCTAAGTCCACTGAGAAATTACCTGTGTGCTGTATTTCATTTTGATGCAGTAGCCCTCAGCTGTCCCATTCTTTGCCTATCATTGTGTCATGTTAGGACATGAGAACATCTTACCCACAGAGTGGGCACAGTGTCCTTATCCAGGAACTATAGGTGTCTTTTGGTTTTCATATTCTCCACGCCCTTCTTAATTTTCCCCTTCATTCTTCTAGACATAATATGCTTCTCTGGTAAGTGATTACAGCCACCTAGCTTTTTCTGAGTTTTAACCTATTATTAGGCCAATACTCAACTCAACCTAATGAAAGAAACTGGTATGATTTTTAGGATATTTGGTCTGTTGTAGCAAATTGTCTGAGAATACCAACTTAAATTCTTCTTATAGTCAATTAGGGCCTCAATTGAAGCTAAGAATACAAGTTAAGTAAGTGTAAAAGGTTCATCCGATGGTCCTTGGTCCCAAGCATTAGCTATAAATCAAGAAATATGGGACGGTTAAATACTTTGGTGAGTGGCTAAGTGTGTTTTCAGATCAGTGCTGAGCATCAGCGATGAAATAAATTGCAGTGGGCCTGGCCATTCTTTTCTAAATATGTTAGCTTCAGAATTTTTTTTTTTTTTTAATTTAGTTGGTTGGTTGGTTAGTGTGTCTGTGAAAGCCCAAGGGCAACTTTGGGAGTCATCCTAGATTACTTCTACCTCCTTTTTGCTTTGAGATTTCCCAGTCTCTGCCTTCCAGAGTTGGAAGTGTAAACTACCACCATTTCCACCCAGTGTTTTTACATGGGATCATGGGATCCAAACTCAGCACCTTCTGCTTGGAAGGCAGAGTCTTAACCCCTGAGCCATCTCTCCAGCCCTAAGCTCCAGAATCTTAATATTTCATGTCCTCTCATACTCCATCAGGTCTGGAACCACTTCGACAGCGGTTCATGCCCTGGTCAGGCCATTGGTGTGAAGACACGACTAGACAATGGTGTCACCGGTTTCATCCCCACCAAATTCCTCAGTGACAAAGTGGTTAAGAGACCAGAAGAACGAGTGAAGGTAGATGAATGACTGGCGTAAAGACTAAAGAGTTTTTAGCTGCCCCATATGGACTTTCTAACTTTGGACTGTCCTTGCCAGAAGTTAAGCCCATTGACTGCTGGTGTCAAGAGTTGAGGGAAGATTTATAACTGATGGGAGGAAGTCTGGTGAGAAGCATCTGAATGAGTTGTGGCTTTTGTTAACTGCTTTTGAAAAGCAGCTTCTGCAGGCTGCCAGCCCTTTGAAAGAGGGCTGTCTTCCTGTGGGGGAAGCCGCAATTTAAGCAAAAGGCAGGAAGCAAGGCCCAATATCACAAACAAGAAAAGTTCAGCCTAACCAGTATTGCTTTAGAAAACCTAAAAGACTGTAAAAAGAGTTGTTTATCTCTCCTGACTTGAGCCTTGCTATGTAAATACTGACAATACTGTAAATACTGACTCTGTTCCTATCTTACTGTTGAAAATCTATCCAGGTCCACTGTGTATTCCCAGTCCTAAGTCCACCAGTGGCCCAGATTCCTAACACTTGGAATAGAAAATACAGCAAAAACGGTCTCGGACTGGGTGATCCTACCTGTGTACAGAGTACCTCAGGGATTCCATAGCAGAATAGAGCCACCCAGGAGGAATCTCCAAATGGTCTTCCCAGGATCACCCAGTCTAAGACCAATTTTGGTGTATTCTCTATTGTAAGTGTTAGAAACCTGGGACACTGATGGATTTAGGACTGGGGATATACAGTAGACCTGGATAGATTTTCAACAGTAAGACAGCAACAGAGTCAGTATTACCAGTATTTACACAGCAAGGCTCAAGTCAGGAAAGATAAAACAACTCTTTTTACAGAGGCACAGTCTGTAGTCTACATACCAGACTTACCCCAAACTCCTTATCTGCCTTTCAATAGCTAGCTTTGGGCAAGTCCCATCTTTCTGCCAGGACTTTACTGTTCTTTTATGTGACTAAAGCATAGGGCTTGATAATTTTTGTTACTTCCAGCTCATATGTTTTGTGGATCTAGGTGGGAATGACTGTTCACTGCCGAATCATGAAGATAGACATCGAGAAGTTCAGTGCAGATCTGACCTGTCGGACCTCTGACCTCATGGACAGGAACAATGAGTGGAAACTGCCCAAGGACACCTATTATGACTTTGATGCTGAAGCAGCAGACCACAAGCAGGAAGAAGACATGAAGCGGAAGCAGCAGCGAACCAGTGAGTGCCCAATGTCAAGCCCAAGCACCTGACTTTCTACAGCTCTCACTGTGGGGTGCAGACTGGTGGGGGGGTATCAATCTCCCAGTGGAAATGGGTATTCAGCTTCAATGTGCTGAGGTCTATAAGCTGTGAGAAAGGGAGTTACAGGTAGGATTAGAATCTCAGATTTCTCCCTCTCCCTCTCTGTCTCTCTCTTCCTCTCTTTTTCCTAAGCTTCACTGTCTAGGAACCCATTCCAACACGTATTCACATCAGATAATCTAGGTCCAGAAAGTGTCAGAGTCTGAGAAACTACCCCTGCTCCATCTTGTTGCTACTACAGGTCCTTAACCTACACCTGGCGTGTCCTCTCTTGTCCTCTTCAGCTTACATCAAACGAGTGATTGCACATCCATCTTTCCATAACATCAATTTCAAGCAAGCTGAAAAGATGATGGAGACCATGGACCAGGGGGACGTTATCATCCGACCAAGCAGCAAGGGTGAGAACCACCTGACAGTGACCTGGAAAGTCAGTGATGGTATCTACCAGCATGTGGACGTGCGGGAGGAGGGCAAGGAAAATGCCTTCAGCTTGGGAGCCACTCTCTGGATCAATAGTGAGGTGAGAATTGTGCCATACCAAGTTCTTTCTGGTTGTTTTCACCTGAAAATATTTTAGGTGCATCATATATATTTTACTTATGGGGAGCAACAAAACAGGAGGTAGTTAGTAATGTGAGTTATTACTTTTATTTTGCCTTCCAAAAATAGACTGTTGCCCAAAGAAATTCAATGAGGAAGAGGAGAATATACACATTATGTGTGCACGCACACACATTTAGTCCATATGCATTCAGCATGGCGAAATCTCATTTCCTATTCCCAAACAAGCGAAAATAATCACAGTACAATTAGAATTTTGTGCCCCATAAGCCAGTGTGTTAGGGCTTGCCTCAATCAGTTGATAAATTCAGGGAACCTTGCAGTGGAGTAAGGCTTCAACAGTACCTGTGTGCAATTGTGAGATCCTTTACATTCTTCCTACAGGAATTTGAAGACTTGGATGAGATTGTTGCCCGCTATGTTCAGCCCATGGCATCCTTTGCCCGAGATCTGCTGAATCACAAGTATTACCAGGACTGCAGTGGTGGGGACCGCAAGGTGAGCCAGGGACCCTGTGAAGGATGACATTTTCCAGGCTCTTTCCCAAGTGTAGAGGACTGTCAGAGGTGTTGAAGGACGTGTACATATATATGCACCAATCACTGTATACCAAGCATGCTGCTATCCCAACCTCTCCCCCTCATTCTACCCCCAGAAATTAGAGGAGCTGCTCATCAAAACTAAGAAGGAGAAGCCCACCTTCATCCCTTATTTCATCTGTGCCTGCAAGGAACTGCCCGGCAAGTTCCTCCTGGGATACCAGCCCCGGGGTAAACCCAGGTGAGCACTGGTGCTGAGAAGGTGCTGCCTTTGGGATCCACACACAGGCTAGAAGGGAATTGCACTCCTCTGGTTCTGCCTGCCTTTCCCCTCTTTATCTGCAGAGGTTGGAGGTGGGGAAAGGAGGTATGCCACATGTGCCCCAGAGTAGCTAAGATTGTAACTCAACATAATTGTAAACTTCAAGATTTTTGTTCGTTTTGTTTTGTTTTGTGTCTGTGTATTTTTAACCTGGTTTTTAATAACATGAACCACATAAATAACAGCATTGTGCCACAATAACAAAAGGTTAGACATGCCTGACAAAGACAGAAGGCAAAGGATTCACTAATAAAAGCACTCTCTCATCAGCACTGAAAAAGAAATTTACTTCACTTTACTTCCTTCCCAGGGATGATGTGAATCAGCAGGCACTACAGGGATTGGAAAGACCTGGATGTCACACTGGTCTCTCCTTTCTGCTCTTTGCTCCCTCCCCAGAGCTTTTGGCACATGGTCATTTGTTAATGCTATTGTAATGCTATAGTTATTAGCCACTGAGTGTGAGTAAGGGGGCCTCTCTATCTGCTGCTCCATGTGACTGGTATGATGCCTTTTCCGAGCTCACTCTGAGGTTGAAGGAGGAGGATCATTTCCTTTGGCCTGCTTTCTTATATCTGTTGCATATACTGGGGATCATACTCATCTTCTCTGTCTAGACACCAGCCATCCTCCCTTTTTCCAAGGCATGTGCATTTCTGCTCTGTATTTATACTGACCACAAGGTGACATAACTTAGACTGTTTAGTGGGGAGTCAAGAGCTAGATAATACTAGCCCAAGACACTAGGCCCTGAACTATGTTTGGCACTCCGAGAATATCATGTTCCTTTCTAATAAGCCTTTCCTGACTTACTAATATTCTTCCACAGGATGGTAGCCAGGGCTGTGTGGGGGGTGGAAATGTCTTTTAAGAATCTGTTGAGCAAGGTGGGACCTGTAACAGTAGATTCAACATGATAACATCCCAAAGAAAGGAGCACAGACTTCCTGCACATTCTTTTTGTGGAGATTTAGAAAGCAAGTGTCAGCTAAATAAGAGAATTTTGCCATGTTTAACATTGGGTCTTAGTTGTGGTTGGCTCTCCTTGATTAAGCACAGCACAGTGTTAGGTATTAGAGTGATTGCCTGAATATTTGCTTATGCAATCCTCTTGCCCATCCATCGGTTTAAGTGTTGTGCTTATTTCTCAGATGAAGCAGAAATTCAAGTGTAGGTCATGTAGTTGGTAAGTGATAAAACTCAAACTAGAACTAGGGCCATCATCTTTACTACTGTGCTCTCTCAAAAGTGTTGAAGAACGGCTCTTCTTACCTGGAGCTGCACTTTGTTTCTTTCAGAGGCCCCTTTCCAACCTTGACATTCTGTAAAATTGGTCTCACTTTCAACTGCAGCATGCTGCTTTCACTGAAGTGCATGTATATCACAACCTAAGGCTTTCTGGTTCTAAGTCTTGACCTATTCTTGGTCTCCCTTCACAAGTGAGGGACAGGCCCTGCCATCTTTTTTCTCTCCCCTAGCACTATTACAGCTAAAGTACAGTGGACATCTATTCTGGTCACTTTCTCATAGGTGGCCCCAAGTGGTATCTGATATGTGTCTCCTTCTAAAAATCTCAGGATAGAATATGTTACGGTGACTCCTGAAGGATTCCGGTACCGGGGCCAGATCTTCCCAACTGTGAATGGACTCTTCAGATGGTTTAAGGATCACTACCAGGATCCTGTTCCAGGTGAGTTGTACTGTTCCTTGAGTTTAGGCTGTGATGGAAAGAACAAACAGGGCCTGACTCAGTGATCACTGACCTTCTAGGAGAGTGGTGAGATAGAGTCCATTGCTGCTGACTCAGCAATGCCCCAGCCTTAGTAGCAGGGAGCTTCTTCATGCATTGGCCTTTCAGCTTCCCCTGAACCCACTTCACTTCTTCTAACTCCTGAACTGGAAGCCAGAAGTAGGTTTCTAGAGGAACATAACTGACACAATCATTTCTTACAGGTATCACGCCCAGCAGCAGTAGCAGAACAAGGACTCCTGCCTCTATCAATGCTACCCCAGCCAACATCAACCTTGCAGGTAGGGTGTTCAGGCCTGGGGACTGTGGGGGCAGAAGGGAACTGATGAGACTGTGACCTCTGACCTGACCATCTGTGTTTACAGATCTGACAAGAGCTGTGAACGCCTTGCCTCAGAACATGACCTCACAGATGTTCAGTGCCATTGCTGCTGTGACAGGCCAGGGGCAGAACCCCAACGCTACACCAGCCCAGTGGGCCTCCAGCCAGTATGGCTATGGGGGCAGTGGAGGAGGCAGCAGTGCCTATCACGTATGTGGCTTGTGGAAGAAGCCCTTGCACAGGGCAGGGAGGAGAGAGAACTGTCATGTTTTACCTATAGCCCTAGATCCTATCATCGCACCTACCATGAAGGGTTTCATATGCACAGAAGAACTATCCCACCCTTAGGAAACATCTTTAGGAGTGTTCCTTTCCTCTGGCCCATTTAACAGGGAAGGAAATAAAAAGGGACTAGTTCTGGGTTGTTCCACAGAACCCTGTGGGGTGTTTGGAACCATTAAGTCACCAGAATCCCTAGATGTTCAGGACTGTAGGGCTATTTTTGTGTGCTGATGCTATCCCTCTGGCTTCCCTCTGCTACCCAAACCACACATTGCTCCTGCATGGGTCAGCTGTAGAACCCTGTTCAGAAACAACCCTTGCAGCCTGCCAGGAATTCACAGCGAAGTCGAACCACACCTGTTTCCTATTCATTTCTTTTCAGGTGTTCCCAACACCAGCTCAGCAGCCAGTGGCCACACCACTAATGACCCCCAGCTACTCCTATACAACCCCAAGCCAGCCCATCACCACCCCACAGTACCACCAGCTCCAGGCCAGCACTACCCCACAGTCTACCCAGGCCCAGCCCCAGCCCTCTTCGAGCTCCCGACAACGGCAGCAGCAGCCAAAGTAAGTATACAGATAGTAGGGGAAAGCTACTAGTAGGAGTGGGTCTGCTAACTGTGGGCTCTCACCTTCCTTCTTAAAGTCCCAGAACTGGTCTCAAAGACTCTTCTGTCCCTTTCCCAGGTCAAACAGCCATGCAGCCATCGACTGGGGGAAGATGGCAGAGCAGTGGCTGCAGGAAAAAGAGGCAGAACGGCGGAAACAGAAGCAGCGACTGACACCTCGTCCCTCCCCCAGCCCTATGATAGAAAGCACCCCCATGTCCATTGCTGGCGATGCGACCCCACTCCTGGATGAGATGGATCGGTAGGGGGCTGCTCCTTGGACTCTGGTTACTAACCTTTGAGGCTGCGTAAGGCCTGGCCACCCACTGCCTCACTCCCTGCCCCTCTTTTTGTCCATAAAGTGGTGTGAAGTGGCATTTTCTTTAGTGGTCAGTCTAGATGGATGACAGACTGGAAGGCCTTGTGAACGAGCTCAGTGTACTCCAAGCAGCACTTCTCCCACTCCACACCTGTATGGACCGCCTGTTCTGGGACTAGGCTGGGAGGGGAATGTGGCAGGGAGGAGGAAGGTGAGAAAGTGGAGCAGTGTGTTCCCCCCATAAGCCAGTTTGAGGCTTTACTCTCGGTTGACTTCACTTCGAGGGGCATCAAGTTTGACTCATGCATCTCCCCAGGCCTTGTGGGGAGAGGGATGCTATTTATTCAGTTTGGGGCAGGAGGGAAAAGAAAGTATTTCTGATCCTGTCACATCTTGGTGGCTGTCAAAGCTGGACTGTGGGGCTTAAGGGAGCAGTGCTGACCTGCTTTTCTCCCGCCTGCCTGTCCGCACCCACCTGCTGTCACCTGCTTCCTGCTTGTCATTTGAATAAACAGTATTTCTACAGAGCACTTGCTGAGGCCTCTCCAGCTTTCTACCCTGCCAAGGGATTGCTTCAAATAGTGTTTAAGAACTCCAAAGACTCCCCAACTCCTCTCCTAATCAGAGAGCCTAGGGTTCAAACTGCTTCTGAGCCATGTGAACTTGTGCCCACTTCCTACATCTTTTGTTTGTTGAGAATAAGGGTCTATCTCTAGCCCAGTTTGCTCTTGATTTGCAGCGATCCTGCTTCTGCTTCCTGAGAATTGGGATTGCGGGTGTTCATCAACTTCTTGTTTTACATTAGCTGACCTGCCTATGAAAAGATGGTGACACCTGCAAGAGTGGTATGAAACCATCAGCTGGGCCAGGGCCTGGCATCCATTAGTGTTATTAGTATTAGTGTTATTAGTACACACCTACTGCCTCATCTGCTGTATCACTCTCATCTGCATTGTGGAGAAAGGAAGTCTGTGAGTCTACACACCCCAGTTTCCTTTTTCTAATTAGGTCTCAGTCTCTGGTTATCTCTGAAATACAGGTTTTGGCCCAGGAAAGGTATTACTCGCTTCATCCTCACACAATCCACAGGAAGAGGACTGTTTCTTCTCTCTTGTGACTTTAAAACAGTAAGCCTGTAAACCTGGTTTGTGAGTCATTACTAGGAGTGCTTCCTTGCATTTTCTTGGGGCTCATGGCCACTATTGCCTAGACTTAGTGAATTCTGCTTTTTTCGTTATTTGTGTTGACAAGGAAAATGAGCTGGCTTTCTACTGGAACTCCAACATAAAATCAGTTTCAGCACAAAATGCCTGCTGTAAGGGTGAATGGGAAGCAGGACACACCAGCTGGGAAGGACATATCTTCTGCAGTGCCTCAAGCCATTCTCCAGGGACACTTGAAGGAAAGGCAGGCACGAGTAGCAGAGTGGGTGGGAAGGTGCAGTTTATTAGAAGTAGTGCTAAATGGTGGTGCCTATTGCAGAGTGGGTTTCAAACACACCTGTCTCTCAGGGGCAAGAAGTCCACTCTCCCACCCCAAATGTACTCCTCTGTTCTGGTCCTAGCAGGTTCAGAAAAAAAATAGTACCATGTTCTCTTCCTGCCTCCCACCATACCTTCCCATAGACTTCCTTAAAATCAGGATTGCCGGTCGAGACCCCCTGCAGTCCCTAGCTCCTTGACTTGAGTAAGCCCAGAGCCATCCACCTCCCCCAAGAAGAGGCCCTTATTGGAGGGAGAGGAACAGCAGAAGGTCAGCTATAGGCTTGATGGCATTTATTCTTTACTCTGGTCGCCCTGGCCTTAACTTAAATTGGGGTTGTCACTGGGGGAGATTTTCTCTTGGTCACCTTCTTGGTTTGTGAGGTCTTTGTCCCAGTCTTCTTGGTCTGGGCGGTGCATTTCTCTTTTTTTCTGGACGATGATACCTCCTCAGTTTCCTCACTGGAGGGCCCTTGTCGGCCCTTAATGTAACTTTCTTCACTTTCCAGCTCTTCCCGGCTTTCTGGGCTAGACTCTGATGTCCTGGCAAGTTCTCTAAATGATTTTAAGTCTGCAGGAGAAGATTCTGATTTCATTGGGCTTTTCTTCTTAGTCACCTTGCCTTTCTTGGTGGTTTTTTTCTTCAACTTCGCCTGCTCATCTATCATCTCATCCTCCTTTTCTTTCTCTTTCTCCTTTTTCTTCTTTACTTTCTTGATGATCTTGGTTTCATGGCTCTTCTCTGTGGGACTTTCAGAGCGCCAGATGGTGATAGGTACTGATGAGTCAGGTGCCCCAAGGCCTGTGTCTATATCTGGATCAGTAGATGTGTTAGTGGGAACCATCTGGGTATCAGGAGACTGGCTTTCTTCCTCCTCCTCTTCCTCCTCCTCATTCAGCTCTTTACATTGATGATGGTGGAGCACTGCCACGGACACAGGCCTGTAGTTTTTACACCTGAGAGGAGGAGACAACAAGAGAATACTGATGGAGCTAAAGTAGCGTGTCCCTAAAGACTGGTCCCCACCCCATTCACTCAGCCAGCACTCACCAGCTATACCAGATCCGCTCTACACACTCCTCCTCTGGGATGAGCTCAAAGCAAGGGGTATGGATGATGTTGAAACAAGTTGACCTCCCATCCCCGGAGCAGGTTGAGCCTCCATCTTCAGAACTGCTACTATCTGTCTTCTCTGAGCAGTCCTTCAGCCTGCCACACACCAGACTCAGTCTAGCTCCCCTACCTCAACTCCCCAGATGCCCAGAGGGACAGCAGGCTGCTCCCAGGCTTGACCCAAGCTGCCAAGAGATCTCCCCATTCATTGTTCTTAGAGCAGAAAAGGTTTACAAGCTGTGACTGGACTGGCAGTGCCAGGCCAAAGCTGAAGAGGGGTGCCAAAGTTGGAGTGAAGGGATGGGGTACCCCATGAAGGAGACCCTCACCTAGATTCGCAGTTGCAGTGGCTAACAGCGTGCAGATGCAGGTTCTGATGGCCATAGTCTGAGAAGGGGTGGATGAAGTGCCCAGCACAGTGTGTGTGTTTCCAGCAGCAACTGTCAGTCTTGCTTTGACCTAAGGGAGGAGGGAGCTGGGTCACTCAGGGGCCACACACCTCCAACTAAAGGCCTTACTAATTTCATCAGCCACCACTCAGTTCCTTCTGGCACACAGGTCCTCCAAGTCCCCTTTCTGTCCTAAAACACTCTTGTCACTTCCCTCCCTCCCTTCTGTGGGAGCTGATTCCTCAACTGACTCCTGCTATCTTCACCAACTACTCATCATTAGCTACCACACCAGTATGTCAGGTGGGGCAAGACCCCCTTGACCCTCTTGCCTGGCAGACAAACCCACAGCTGTGGCCTCAGTTCTGGCACCCACACCAACTCTTTTGCCTCCCCTCTGACAGCCTGTAGTGCACTCCACACCCAGGACACACCCCATGCCTGGGGTGTGTGTGTGTGTGTGTGCATGTTTATGTGTATCAGAGAGCACTGCGCCTGTGGAGGCCCAAAGGTAACTTTGGGAATCATCCTGGATTGCTTCTACCTCCTTTTGCTTTACTCTGGGATTTCCCAGATTTCTCCTTCCAGAGCTGACATTTCCCATTTTACATGGGATCTTGAATCTGAACTCAGGTCCTTCTGCCTGGGAGGCAGTCTTAACCCCTCAGCCATCTTTCCAGTCCCAAGGAGGTCAGCTCTGTGCAGCATGCTCCTTAACTGCTGTTTTTAACCTATACCTTCTCATGCTTATATCCTTCCTCACATCTTCACCTTTCTCACATCTTCATTATTCCCCCTACTCTTTGCACATCAAAATCTCTCAGGCCCCAGAACCATGTCTATGCAGCACAAATGTTCTATCCCTTTTTCAAGGCACAAGAAGGTTAGTGGAGGGTGAAAAGGATTCCTACCTTTTGCTGAGCTATAGGAATTTTCCTTTGATCCCCATGCCTCACCTCCAACCCTGCCTAAGTCTTCAGTCCACCATTGGCTCTGCCTTTGGTCCTCATCTGAAAAGTAAGCCCATTGGATTGATGACTCCAACCAGTAACTCTCACAGCCCAGTCCCCCACCCCAGGTCTCACCCAAGCCAAAGGACAAGGAGCCCTACTGCAAGAGGAAGTGACTGTTTCCACATCCTGGCACGGGGCACAGTATTAATTAACACCCTCCCACCCACCCTGAAAAACGTTCTGTGTCGAACTTCTGTTAGAGGTGAAATGGGTTGCCCGCCAACTGGATTTTTAGCCCAGGCCTAGGGTGTGGAAGTGCAAGTGGCCCTAGAGTGCATGAGAGATGAGGCAGCAGTGTGGTCCAAGGACTTCCCTGCATTCTTCCTTCCTCTTTTCCTCCTGTGCCCTTTCTCCATGGAGAAATAAGGGAGACATGTATGGCAGAATCTCAGAACATCACCCCTGCCTTGGAACTGTTTGGTACTAATGAAGTGGAACAAAGGGCAGAGGATATCATGAACTTGGAGTCAGCCAAACTGAGTCTTAGGTCTGTCACTGTGGTGACTGAAGTTAATTTACTTCTCTGAAGCCTTCCTTGTCCACAAAAATGGAATGGTAGTCATATCTGTAAGGCAGGGTTATTAGAAGGACCCAATTCACATTTCAAAGATATGATTGTGCCATAAAATGTTCTACAGAGAAGGATATTTACAGGCCCCAAGGAAGGGACCCTCTCTGGCACTTGTAGGGACAGGTTAAGAATAAGGCAGCTGGATACTCTCATAAGAATCAAATTGCCCTTAAGATGTTTTTCTAAATGTGGGATGGGGAGGACCCTTGGAGCCACAAATTACCTGGACCTACCTTCAGAGGAGAAGGTAGACACATCAGAGCTGGACGCCACACTAGCCAGATGAGGTCTTCCCCAGATGGGCAACCTGTTTTTATCTGAGAGAGTACAAAGTGGCAGCAGCAACAGCAGCCACCACCACACCCCCCACGCCATTTATTCACTAAACATTTCCTGAGAAGTTCCAGGTGTCAGTCTGCAGATTTAAAAACCAAGGCCTCGTGGACTGACAAAATAGCTTAGGTAAAGGTACTTGCGCTTGAACCTCAGGACCTGAGTTTGATCACAGATCCCACAAGATAGTGGGAGAGAACCAATTCCTCACAGTTCTTCAATTTCAGCACACATACACAAAAGGGGAGGGGAGGGGCTGGAGAGATGACTCAGTGGTTAAGTGTCTGCCTTGCAAGCAGAAGATCCTGAATTTGGATCCAGGATCCCACATAAAGATGCCAGAAGGAAATGGCCATGGCTTGTACATCTGGTCCTGGAAGGCAAAGCCTGAGAAACTCCAGAGCACAGATGTACCACAATCCAGGGTGATTCCTGAAGTTACCCTTGGGCCTCTGCAGGCACACACAGTGCCCTTTGATACACATAGGTATACAAAAAAAATTTTTAGAGGTTTATTATTTATTTTTGCTGTGTGTGTGTGTTTATATCAGAGGGCACTGTATTGTCCCTGTGGAGACCCAAGGGTGACTTCAGGAATCATCCTGGATTGCTTTTATTTCCTTTTTGCTTTACTCTAGGATTTCCCAGGTTCTACCTTCCAAAGCTGGGAATCCAGGACACTGCCATTTCTGCCTGGTGTTTTTATGTGGGATCTGGGATCCAAACTCAGATCCTACTTGTGAGGTACAATCTTTAACTCCTAAGTCATCTCTCCAGCCCCCCCCCCCATTTTTTTTTTAAATAAGAAGCCAGGGAAATAATTTAGTGGGTAAAGTACATTGCTGCACAACCATGTGGACTTGGGTTTGGACACCCAGCACCACTTAAAATCCAGACATGGTAGTATGGTCCTGTAATCCCACAACTGGGATGCAAAGATAGGATAGCGAAGGTGGTTTACTAGCCAGCACTCCTACAGGGAGATGGAAGGTGGAGACGGGAAAATCTCTGGAACTTCGTGAGGCAGTTACTCTGGTATATGCAAGTGGAAAAAGAAAGATCCTGTCTCAAACAAGGTAGAAAGTGAGAACAGAAAGCCATGGTTATCCTCTGACTGCACATGCTCATGAACAAGTACACCTGCTTCACACAAATACATGCACACACTAATGCATATGTATGTATACCCAATTTTTTAATTTTTCATGGATGTGGGGGGAATATGTGTGTTGTACACATATGTGAGTGAATTTTGTATGTGAGTGGGGGTATACACAAATGCACTTGAGTATGTATGCCTGTGGAAGCCCAAGGGTGATATCAGGAATTATTCTCAATCACTCTTCCTCCTTATTGTTGTGAGCCTGTGTCTCTAATTAAATCCAGAATGTCATTAGGGCTAGTCTGGCTAACCAGCTTGCTTTGAGCTGCCTTCCAGGGCTAGAATTATAGGCAGGCCACCACACATTTTTTTTTCCGTGGGATCTGGGGATTTGAACTAAGTTCCTTTTGCTTGCAAAGCAAGGGCTTTAACCATTGAGACATTTTCCCAGGCTACACTCAATTTTTGAAAAGGTGGAAAGCACCTTTTTAATCTTTGCGCACATACACACACATACACGCACAATTGAGAAGGGCAAAGAGAGGATGTAAGAGATAATACATTAAACTAGTGTGATGCAGAGGTGGGGCATAGAACAAAGGCCATCTAGCAGGACAGGAGTGGTGAAAATTATGAAAGACTTTTCGAAAGGAGCTTTGGTGAACCAGGGTAATTGAGGCAATCTAGGCAAAGAGCAATTCTAGAACTTATCCCAGGAGTGTGGAACCTGGTCAGACTGGTGTCCCTGGCTGAACCTCCAACTTCTAGTGATATAGATGGAACCCAGGACTTCCTACAGGTTAGGCAAGTGCTATGCCACAGTGTTAACTTTATCCTTAAAGGAATTAGATGAACACCCTGGAGCTGGAGCAAGAGAACCAGATTCAAGGTCATCCTTGGCTACTTGGCAAGTTTGAGACCAGCCTGAACTAAGACCTTTTATTTATTTACTTATTAATTAATTAATTAATTAATTTAAAAAGAGCTGGAGAGAGGGCTCGGGGGTTAAAATTCTGCCTTTTAAGCAGAATGTCCTGAGTTCAGATCCCAGATCCTATGTAAAAACATCAGGCAGAAATGGAGTGGCCTGCACTTCTGGCCCTGGTGGGCAGAGTCTGGGAAATCTCAAAGCAAAGCAAAAAGCTGGTAAAAGCAATCCAGGATGATTCCCAAAATCACCCTTGGTCCTCCACAGGAACACATAGTGCCTCTGATACACACACACACACACACACACACTACAGTTTTATAAAGGAGGAAACAGCATGGATCTTCAGCAGCTCTGTCGCAGGTTAATCCCTTCTGTTTTCCACAACTCGGTATTTACAATTCATTAAATTGGGGGGAGGGGAGCACAAAATGGCTTAGCAGGTTAAGGTACCTGAGTGTAAATCCAGTGACCCAAGCTCAATCCCCAGATCCCACCTAGGAGGAGAGAACCAGCTTCCAAAAGTTGTCCTTTGACCTCCACACATCCTATGGCACATGTGTGCCTGTTCTACCTACATAGCCATCTATCTATCTAGCTATCTATCATCTATCTAGATTTATTTATAATCTATCATCTATCATCTATATCCATTCATCCATCCGTCCCTCTCAAATAACATCTTAACTAAATTAAAATTAACTAAAAGAAGTCAAATGGGCTGGAGAGATGACTCAGGGGCTAAGAATCTGCCTAGAAAGCAAAAAAGTCCTGAGTTCAGATCCCAGGTCCCACATAAAAATGCCAGATGGAAACGGCAGCCTGCACTTCTGGCCCTGATGGGCAGAGCCTGGGAAATCCCAGAGCAAAGCAAGAAGGAGATAGAAGCAATCCAGGATGATTCCCCACACACATACACACACAAAAATAAAAATAAATATTACAATAAAAAATATTTTTAAAATAAGTCGAATGAAAGCCTCTTTAAATTGGGCCACTCCTGTTCCTCTGCTCAAAGGATTTCACAATCACTGCCTGTGGTTTTCTTTTTCCTACATTTATTCCTCCAACCCAAGAAAGAGCCCTGTATGTGCCCACAACATGTATGCTCTATAGAATGTCACCTCCCTTTTTACTCTTGGTCTCCTTTATAGGTTTTCACTTTTCCAAATATTTATGTGTAGGGTGCACACATATGTGTGTATTTTGTATATGTTGAGCACATATACACAAGTGTCCTTCAGTGTGTGTGCCTGTGGAGGCCCAAGGGTGATATCAGGAATCATCTTCAATTACTCTTGTACTTATTGTTGTAGCCTAGATCTCTAATTAAACCCTGAGCTCTCGTCCCTTTTCTCTCTCTTCTGCTTTCCAAGTTCACTCCCATCAGCTTGTCATGGTGAACCTTACGCTATCTTTTCTACTTTAATGCTCTCCCACCTGAAATGTTAACTATGGCTCCCTTGGCCACCAGCCCCCTAACTTTAAAGAAATTCCCCTTTCTTAAGTTTCAACAAAACAAAACAGAGTACACCATTAGGGCTAGTTTGGCTAGCCAGCTTGCTCTAGGGATAACCAGGCTCTACCATACAGGGCTAGAATTACAGGTGGATTAAGGAATTAGTCCACATCCACCAACTTCAACTACTGAACAATCCTCTATGGGCATTTGTGTGTGTGGACATGTGTAAAAGAGACCACTTTGTGTGTGCCAGTGGAGGCCCAAGGTGACTCCAAAATCATCTTGGATTGCTCTATTTCCTTAGTGCTTTGCTCTGGGATTCCCAGGCTCTGCCTTCCAGGGCAGGAACCCCTGCATTCTGAACCATCTCACCCACCTGGCCTTACTTATTTTTATGGTTTGGGGGATTAAACCCAGGACCTTGTACATACTAGGCAAACTTATCACTGAGCAAGACCCCAACCTCTTAAGTGACTACAGTATAAAAAAAAATACAGGAATGCAGGAAGTGAACACTCTTATTCTTAGTAGAAATCCTTTGAGTTTTTCTCTATTTAGAATAATGTGAACTATAAGTTTTTCTTGTGTAGCCACTACTCGTCTTTGACTAGTTTTTTGTTGTTCTTTGTTTTTGTTTTGTTTTGAAGCAGGATCTCATGAAGGCTATTCTTGCCATTCTTGCCATGTAGCTGAGACTAACCTTGAACTCTCGATCCTCTTGCTTTCACCTCTCAGGTGATGAAATTCCAGGTGAGCATTACCACACTTGGGCTGTGGTTAACTCTAGCTCATTCTTATCTCCTATGTTTCCTCTTCCTCTACTATACTTTTTTTTCTTTCTTTTGTCTACGTGTGTGTGTGTGTGTGTGTGTGTGTGTGTGTGTGTACCAGAGAGCACTTTGTGTGCCTGTGGAGGCCTAAGGGGAACATTGGGAATCACTAATTCCTCTACTTCCTTTGCTCTAGCGTTTCTCAGGCTCCACCTTCCAGGGCTGGAATGGCAGGCTGTCCCTATTTCCACCAGGTGTTTTTTTTATGTGCAATCTGGAATCTAAATTCAGGTCCTCCTCGATTTAACCCCTTCTTAAACTGGTGATTACCAGGTTAATTTGGGTCACCTCTTCAGAGAACTGTATGTATGACTTCTGAATAATATCATCCACTTCCATGGTTTCAACATTCCACCAATAAATTACATAAATATGGGGGTTACTGCTTGATTGTAATTCCAGCACTGAGGAGGTAAAGACAGAAGGAACTAAGTTTGAGGCCAGTCTGGGCTGGGTTACAGAATGAGCTCAAGGCCAGCCTGGATTGCATAGAGAAACACTACCAAAAGAAAAAAAAAGGCTGGAGAAATGGCTTAGGGGTTAAAACTATGCCTCAAAAGCAGAAGGACTTGGGGGCTGGAGAGATGGCTCAGGAGTTAAGATTCTGCCTCAAAAGCAGAAGGTCCTTAAAAAAAAAAAAAAAGCAGAAGGTCCTGAGTTCAGATCCCTGATCCTATGTAAATGCCAAAGTGGAAACATAGCAATCTGTGTTTAAAAAAAAAAAAGAAAAAGGAAAAAAGAAAGCAGAAGGACCTGAGCTTGGACCCAATTCCACATAAAAATGCCAGGCAAAAATGTGTCCTGCATTCTTCTGGCTCTGGAAAGTAGAGCCCGGGAAATTCCAGAACAAAGCAAAAAGGAAGTGGAAGCAATTCAGGATGATTCCAGGAGTCAGCCTTGGTCCACAGAGACAAACAGTACCTTCTGACATACGCACATACACACACTCAAAAAAAATTATAAAAGAAAGAAAGACATAAATCTTATGCTGAGTCTAATTTTCCTGATTTTTCCTGATTCAGTGATGAGGAGGGAGCCCATACATATTAGACAAATGTTCTGCCACTGAGCTACATTCCAAACCCTGGACATCTTTCCTGAGCACATATGACCGATATTACCTTAGACATTTCCCAAATACTTTAAAATCACATAAATTTACCATCCTACTATCACCCATGAATTTCCTCTATTTGTATTCTTTTCAAAAAGCAACAGACATTTCAACTATAAATCAATGGACAATGGCTGGCAAATGCTCATCGAGTAAAAGCACTTGCCAATCATGCCTAATGATCTAAGTTTGAGCCCCAAAACCTTCGTAAGGTAGAAGGAGATGACGACTCCACAAAGTTGTCTTCTGATCTGAACATGTATGTGTACTGTGGCATGAATGTGTACACATGTAATAACAACAGTAAAAGAACCTGTCTGGGAAGGTTCAGTGGTTAAAGCACTTGCTGCTCAAGCAAAAGGACCAAACTATAGTCAAGCTTTGGGTTTAGAGTCCCAGGCTCAAGATAATAAGGTGGAAGAGCGATACAGAATAGTTCTTGACATTACCCTTGGGCTTCGGCACACATGTGCATGAATACCTCCACACAAAGGCCCACATATAAACAAACATGTACACACACACAGACGTGAAAACTGAAAAAGGAAAAAAGAGAATCAAGTGATTGTCCTTTTCTCTCACTTCCACACTGTTCCTTGTCATACCTACATGCCTTCACATCTGCTAGTCTGACTAGTTAGCTGTTCTGGGGGAATTCCCAGTCTTTGCCTTCTGGGACTGGAATTACAGGTATGCTTCTACACCTACCTAATATTTTATCTGGGATTTAGGGTTCCAAAGTTCGGTCCTTTTGCTTGAGCAGCAAGTGCCTTCTGTCTCACTACTTTATCCAATCCTCACCATACAGTCAAGTCTGTCATATTCTTCTTTCCTTCTGTCTACCATATGTTGAGATTACAGGTATGTGCCAGTATGCCTGGCCTACATTCTTATTAATAACATCCTACACTTCCTTCAGGATGAAGTGCATACTTTTTGTCGTGACCTAACAAGTCCCAGGACCCAGGTCTTAGTTCTTTCCTCAGTTGATGGTTCCTCCCAACCATCCATCCATCCATCCCTCTATCTTCACATCTTCCATTTAGTTTCTGTTGTCTCTCATTCCTAAGAAACTGAAAAAAAAAAAAAAAAAAAGAAAGAAATAAAAAAGAAACACATCAACTTGGGGTAAAAATTATGTTGGTCATGGTGGCACACATCTGTAATCCCAGTACTTGGAAGACTGGCTGGCACAGAAGGACCTCAATTTCCAGGCCAACCTAGGGTATATATCAATACCTTGTCACAAACAAACATTTGCTATCTATGAGAAATAGTCACATGCTTCATTGTCCATCTAATCTACTGCTGTAGTACATAGAATTTGTGACATTCACATATGAACTCTGGAGTTCCTTAAGAACTGAGAACAAGACCCCTATTTCATCTGTCTCTGTATCAACAGAGACATAGAAAGTGCTGGACTAAATAAATCCCTCATAAGCCACAAAGAAGCACTTGAGATTCTATCCCAAGTTTGAACCTGGGTATTATGTGAAAAAATTATATAACTTATTGAGACATGCTCTCATGTAACCCAGGCTAGCCCAGAAATTTCTATGTAGCCTAATACTCTTGTTTGGCCATGAATTCATGGCAATCCTCCTGCCTCAGCTCCCACTCTGATGAACATTTGAGCAGGGGTAGTTCTGGGAATTGAACTCAGGACCTCATGAATTCTACCTATGAGCTATATTCCAAGTCTATCTCCCTTCTCCCAGCCCCAGAGTTTTTCTGGGGAAAGATATTTTTCCAGGATATGTATTTTCATAATGCCAGGTTCTATGCTGGGCTTTTATTTTTTTATTAATTTATTTATCATGTCTGTGTGCACTTCCACACCACAGTGCAATGTGTGGAAATCGGAGGACAACTTACAGGAGTCGGTTCTCTCCTTCCATCATGAGAACTCTGGGGAATCAAACTCAGGTCCTCTTTACCGGCCAAGCCATCTCTCCAGTCCTGTGTTGGGCTTTTAAAGTACGACTTTGATTCTAAATTGTATGGCGGGAGGCAGAGATCCAGAGAGGCCAAATAACTTGTCTAAAGATGTAAGTTAATAGGTGACAGGGTACAAGTCAAACCACGGCCTCGTGGCTACCGCCTGTGCTCTTTCAACCCTGTGTAGTTACTGCTAGCAGAGAAGAGACAGAAGCCAAGAATCAGTGTTTCATGAGCTCTGTAGCCAAGTAACCAGATTCAGTTCCTTATCCAAAACCTGTCCCCTTGTCACCTACAACACCTGCCTTCCGTTTCTAATACCAGTAATTCCTCACCTCTGGATTTACTTAATCTGAATTTAAGCTTCCCTTTGTCATCTTGAATCTTAAAACCATGCCAGAGGGGCCTGGGCCTGGATCAGGATTCAAACTCTGATTCTGGTTCTGGCCATCCTCTCTCTCCCATCACTATGTAATAGGTTTCTGTGCAGGGTGACGGCCTGTTCATTTTCCACTAAACACCCTCTCTTCTTAGCAGTTTGGAGAGCTGGAGAGGGAACGAAGGGCCTAAAGGGAAGTGAGATTTAGAAAAAGTTTGCTCCTTTGTCCTAGGGAAGGTAAGAGATGAGCTGCTCCCAAGCCAACTGACCAGAGATCCTGCCGCAGTGCCCGACACACTAGGAGTGAGCGCTTCAAAGGAAAAGAAAGCTTGTAGTCTCTTGATCACGCGCTAATCAGACAGTAGAAACCTAACTCAAAATTCACAGATGCTGCTGCTCATTTGTCGAGGATCTCCCAGTCCAACGAACCACGCCGGCCTTGGAATTACAGAGGATGGGCATCAAACGTGGGATGAGGGTGGGAGAATGGAGGAAAGAAGGGAAGAAACAAGGAAAGGAAGAAGGGAAGAAACAAGGAAAGGAAGGAGGTAAGAGGAGGGAGCACGAGAGGGTACTGCGTCCTCTGCGGAGAAATGCTGCTCGGCGTCTCCCTCAGCTTGAAAATGATTGTGATATCACGCGTGGAACTCGGACACCTCCCCCCACAAGGCCAATGGAACCCTCCGGCCCAGCCCTGGCGCTTAAGTAGGCAATAAGCCAAGGGTTCCGGCCAGGCCGAGCGTCTTGGGCGGCGGCCGGGCCAGTGACTTCAGCGTCAGGCGGCCTTCCAGCCAAGAGCTGCAACCCTGGTTCCGGAGCGATGGCCCCAATCCGTCCGCGTGATCTTCCCGGGCTCAGGACTGTAGGCCCGCGGCTCCACGTGAGCCCCACCCCGCTCCCCGCTCCACCTCTGCTTGTCTCGGGCTCGCCCTCAAGCCAGCCCCAGCCACGCCCCCAAGCTCTGCCCCGCCCCTTTACCGGCTCTGTTGCTGCAGTCCCAAACCTCAGTTTTGCAGCTAGTCTTTTCCTCAGTCCATCTTTTAATCGTTACTTTCGTCCTGACCCACATCGCTCTCAGCCCAGATCTTTTAACTCTGAACCTTGGTTTGATGGAACCCTCGTCTCAGCTTTAAGCGCCCCAGTCCAGCCCCTAGCTCCGCCTCATGCTTGCCCACCCCCCTCCCGTCTCCCCCCCCCTTCTAGTCCAGGGCCGCGTGGTCTTCCCGGCCGAGGTCTAAGCATTAGCCGGGTTCTAAGCGTCAGCCGAGTTCTTCATCCGGGGCCTCCGGCTCCTTCCAGGCCTCTCTTTGTCACACCTTTAAGGCTGGTACTCGCCGTTACCTTCAACTTACAGGCCCGACCCTCACTCCCATCCCGAGCTCTCTCGGCGCGGCTCTTAGTAGAACCCTCAGCCTAGCCCCGCCTCCAGGCCTACCCCGCCCCTGCCTGCTCTAGCCCCGCCCCCTTCTTGGAGCGTCTCTCCCACGACCTACCTCCCTTGCCCTTCGCAACCCGCGTGCAACTACTAGGTGCTGCCCAGTCGTCCCACAAGTCTCTGCCTACATGAACGCGCGTGGCGCCGCAAGTATCCTGGTTTCTTCCGGCCCCTCCGACCCTAGCAGAGAGTCTTGATGTCTCTTCTGATCCAGGCGGCCGGTGGCTGAACTCTTCCATGAGAAAGTGAATACTTTGCTGCCCCTTGGCGGCTCATCACCAGGACCACGAGAAGCAGAGGTTCCAGGCCTACCCTTCAAGGTTCCCTTCTGGTCCTTTAGGTCACCATTTCCTTTTTTAATTTTTTTTTTTTTTTTTTTTGCGTTACGTGTGGGGGTGTGTGTGCACTAGAGGGTACTGTGTGTCCCTGTGCAGGCCCAAGGGTGGCTTCAGATTGCTACCTCTTTTTTGCTTCTGCTCTGGGAATTCCCAAGCTCTGAGACCTTCCAGAGTCCGAAGAGCAGGTTGCCACCTTTCCTGCCTGTTTTTTTTTTTTTTTTTTTTTTTAACATGGGACCTGGGATCTGAACTTAGGTATTTCTGCTTGGGAGCAGAGTCTTAACCGTGAGCCATCTCTCCAGCGCAACTATGACTTCCTAGCACCATATTGTCCATTATCCTGTCAGGAGTGTAGGGTGGGTTACATTCATCATAATTTTCATCCCAGTAACACACACCATTCACATATTCAAATAGGGCATGAACACTGGCATTTGTATGTTGCAGTGTCACAGAAAATCTCTTCAACCAAAACCTAATCCAAAAAGTTCACATATACACACTCCTCACAGCACACTTTCACCAGTACTGTGGTAGTTTTGCACGTGCATATTGAATTAATATGCAAGAAAGATTAATCCTCTATGCATAAAGAAACCCAGAGGTCTGTGGGGGAAAAACAGATAAAGGGGGCCCACCTGTAATTCTAGCCTTATTAAATGAAGAAAAGAGAGCCCCACAGAGTAAGTTGACTAGCAGCACTGGTCTTATCTGATGAGGATTGGGTTTGATTGAGAGACCATGTCTCAAGGAACAAGGTAGAAGAGCACCAACATCAACCTTGGACTATCACATGCATGAACACACATGTACACACATCACCAGAACACACATACATTCACACCACACATATAAAAACACTAAAAAAAAAAAAGTAATCATTCAATGTTAACCCAGTGTTAGAGAGATGACTCAGGGGTTAAGACTCTGCCTAGCAGGACTTGAATTTGGATCCCAGATCCCATGTAAAAACAGAAATAGCACTGCCTACACTTCCAGCACTGGAAAGTGGAGCCTGGGAAATCCTAGCATGAAGCAAAAAAGAGGTAGAAGCTATCTACCTTGGCCCATTCTTGGCCCTCCACAGGCACGCACAGTGCCCTGTGATACACACATGACACACAAGGGGAAAAACCAAACAAAATCAAACAAAACCAAAATAGATTTTTAACTCAAAAAGGATTTTAATCAGTTCTCCAAACTTGGTCTCTGAGTCTGCCTAAGGGCTATGGGCCCAGGATGAACAGAATCTCCCATGGGTTCCAGTCTCAAAATTACCATACAGCCCTACTCATTCTACACCTGTCATTCCCAGTAAAAGACTCTAGCCCTACAGTGTTAATGACAAAGAGATTTTTTATGTGTAAGGCACGATATAAGGCTAGAATCATTGGGGATCTTCATAGACAAAGGAAAGGGTCCAAAAGGCTGATCAAAAGCAATTGAAACACTGTCCCTCCATTGCTGGGCATCCTGGAGAACCCAAAAAGAATGGGGGAAGAGGGTCATCCAGTCTTTGCCATAGTGCCTGGGGGAGGCAGGTGACTAACATGGTCCCAGTTACCCCTCTGGGAGTCTCTTTGGTCTGGAAAAAGTCAGTGCAAATGTCCAGGGGTTGAGTCCTGGAGCGGCTCAAGATGGTACAGTGCTCCAAGAAAGGGCAGTCTATGGATGGTCCTCATGCCTTAGGGACAACACGTGGCCTTTTTCTTGTTGGCAGTTAGATAGAGGTTTTTGTCATCACTGTTGATGCCTGGAAAAGGAAAGGAAATATATAAAGCAGGTTTATTATTATTATTAAGAGGTTATTATTATTATTATTATTAAGAGGTTTCTTCCCCTTGCTCTCTGCCACCCTCAACCGGGTGGACACTTACGGACAACATCCCCAATGCGCCGGGCTCCCGATCTCTCCAGTTCAGCCAGCACATTAGCCTCAAAGGTCAATGCTGCCACGCGGAAGAAGAATTCCCGGACATTCTCACCTGATACAAATAGCAGAAATGGGTGCTCAGGGTCAGTGTCAGGTCTAGAAGCTGGGCCCAGCTAGAGATGCTGGAGTGAGAAGTAGGCAGGCATGCACAGCATAAGATTGAGGCCCCTGGCTCACCAGTGAGGGACGACACTGCCCAATACTCAGCCTTAATCTCCTGAGCCACCTTAAGGGCATCTTTCTCCATTAGGGCATACTGAGCAGGGGTCTGTGGAAAGGTCAGAGTCAGTCAGGCGTGGTCCCCTCCCCAAGCTGGGAAGTTCTCCCACTGTGCACACTCACACTCAGATCCTTCTTGGAACCCACTAGGAACAGAAGTACACTGGAAGGGTCATTCTCCTTGAGTGCATCAGCGAGCCACTGCCTGCCACAGATGTCGGACAGCAGTGAGGAACAGGTGAACTGGACAGAACCGCCCTAACATCCTAAGTTCAATCAATTACCGCTTCTAGTCTTAGATACATCACTACCACTACCACCCTCACCCCATGTTTTCACCAACCCCCACTCCAGGGGCTCAACAGAGGGTCTTGCTAGACAAGTGCTCCATCACTGAGTTGTATAGCCCAAGCCTCCTCTTTTTAAATTCTTCTGTGACCACCCCTCTTCTGAACCCTCCCTGGGTTTTCCTATTGCATTAGGCTACCCTCACATACTTGGTGTGTTCCAGGGAAGCCACATCATTCAGGTTGAAGACAATGATGATGGCTGGAAGAGAAACAGAAACCGCCCCAGCTGGATGGAAAGACGCTTCTGACTTATTTTCCCAATTCCCCAGCTCTAGATCATAGTCTTGCTCTGCTTTGGGACTGCCTGTTCCATAGGGCCCAGCCCTTACCTTGAGCTCCACGGTAGTAGGTGGAAGCAATGCATTTGAACCTCTCCTGTCCAGCAGTGTCCCAACTGGAAGGAAAGCAGAACCTCAGTAAGTTGGGAAGGAGGCGTGTGTTCAAGGACAAGGCTGACTGGAGGGGGTGGAGAAACACTCACAGTTGAAGACTAAAAGGGACACCCAACACTTCAAATCGCTCCATCTCAAAGTCCACTCCAATGGTGGCCTTGTAATTCTTATCAAAGGTATCTTTGCAGAACCTGATGAGACACCAGATGCCGTGTGACCAGTAGCCTATCTCACCTGACCATTTCTTTATCCAATAAGCTCCAGTATCCTCTTACCTATTAATGAGGCAGGTCTTCCCCACAGACAAGTCCCCCACCACAATGACCTTGGATATCTTAAATCTGCTGGACATAAGAGTAAGTGGATGGGAAGGAAGTGAATACCAGTTTTGCACCCTAAGAAGTTCTAATGCTCCTACTGTTTCTAGAAAGGTTGTACTAGATGCCAGGCTGCTTTGGCAGCTGCCTACACAGATGTGCTGGGAATCAGTGATCAACATCAGGGACTTTCACACTTTTTCTTTTTTGGTGCAATACTGGGTTAAAACCCAGGGCTTTGTACATGATGGACAAGTGTTCTACCACTGAGCTGCACCTCCAGTCCAAGAACTCAATGAATGGGTCTCCCCCTGCCCAAGAGCTCAATGAACGGCTTCCTGTATTAGATGCCTTCTCCATAGTCTATCAACAACCTCGTTGGGAAGAAAGGGGTGAACATCAGAGCTTAGAGAAAATCATGTACCCCCCAAAGAGGTGAATGCCTTTAAGGGTTTCTTGCCTTTTTCTTTTTCTTTTTTTCTTCCTTTGGGTAGAACTGTTCCTAAACTCACCCCACGGTGCCTGTCCGGTGCTCCTGGCAGGCGCAAGTGACGCGGGGGTGGAAGTCTTTGCGCACGTGCAAAGCGGCCTCCTTCCTCAGGCACTAAGATAGACGTTCAGAGAACGGGACTCACGAACTTGAGGCTCTTGTCCCGCAGCCAAACACCGAGTGGGGGTAGGATGGGAAGCGGACCACCCAGGAGCTGCAGGTCTGGGCCCGCCACAGGGCTGGGCCCGATCCTCTAACTGGTCTGGTGCCGCCTCCTCCCCGCCCAATCGCTGGAGCCACAAACTCGACGTGTCCCCGGTGCCTACCTGGGGCAGCTCCGCCAGGACGCGGTCCCTCCGCACGGGCGCCAGAATGTTCATCTTGTCTGCGGCCTGGCGGGGCTCTCCGAGAAGGCACCGAGGCCTGATCCGCCTCGGCGGCCCGAGCCCGTGGAGACCCGACTATCACCCGCGGCCGCGGGGTCCCGACAATAACTCGGGGCCACGGGGAACCTACGGGAGCCCGCGGTCTCGGGGACGCTACGCCCACCGCGCGCCACGGGGAGGAGACGGTCACCTCGGGTCGGAGCGAGCCCACGATCACACGGGCCCGGGGCGTCCCGAAGACGACTCGCGGGCGGGGAGAGCCCTCGGTCGTCGCCTGGGGACGGGGAGTCGTGTTCCTGGGAGCCCTGGTTCGCGCGGACCCGACAATCACTCGGGGCCGTACGGTTGCTACGATGACACGGGGCCGCGGGGACCCGACGACGACTCGGGGCTGGGGTGGCCCTACCATAACAGAGCGGCCCGGGGCGGGGGCGGCTCCGCACACAGGGTCAGTGTGGGCAGGAGACGCGCCGCGCGGGCTCCCGAGCTGCTGGAGGAGGGGGCAAGGGGCCTCGACCCGCCGCAAAGCCGCGCGTCCCACTCAGCTCCTGTTCTCCGAAGGCTGTAACGTGATCTCCGGAAATTCCTGGAGAAGGGCCGCCCCCTTTGCCCCTCACCCGGCCGCTCCACCGCTCTTGCGACCGTTCGGGCAGCCTCCGTCGCCTCCCCTCTCTTCCCTCCTCCCCGCTGCGCTGCGCTGCCCAGGCTCAAGCTCTCGCCCCTGGCACCTCATCTTGTCCCAGGACCGCCTCCCATCCAAGTTGGAGTCTAGCCAAATCCCAACCCCCCACTTCTAGCCTCTCTCCTCTGCATCTGGGTTTCGGGGCTGTACTTCCTGGGGACCCTTACCCAACCGAATTGGTGATGTGGGACGGGTGACTGCTGCGCAGCATCTGGCGAGGCCTGAGAGGGGAAGGGGGAGAGAAGGGGCCCAAGGAGAGGCGGCGCTTCCCTCCACGATTCCTCCAGGGCCGGGACATGACTCATACAGTCTGCCCCTGCTCGCCCTTCTGCCCTAGGAGGTGGGAGGAAGAGTGTTAAAGGGGGTGCCAAGATCAAAATGAGGTGCCCACCAAGGGCAGATTTCGAGTCTGATGTCTTTTCCGCTGGACTTTGCCAGAAGGCTAAAGAAGAGCTTTTTTGCCTTTTAGAGTTGTCACCAATCTGGGACACTGGGATTCTCCACTAATGGGAATTCATTTTCCTGTACCCACTAGAACAGCTTCTCGCCAAGACCAGGACAATTTTTACTTTTTGCAAAGTTCTGTAGAATTAAAGAGCAGCCAATTTCACCATCAAAGCAAGTGGGAAGAGGGAAGAAGATAGAACGGAATGAGGTGGGTTAGACCCAGACATTCAGAAAACCCAATGAGTATGAAAATTTGTTCTGTGTGAGGAGCTACATTTGAAGATGCAAAGATGAACGGGACACAGGAAAAGGGACAACTATTTCAGGGTGAGGGATTGTGAAATTCATAGGAAAGCTAGAGAATCTGCATGCTAAATGTTTCAGATGTTGCTGGAATTGTTCTTCAGGAGTGTTATTGAAGCCGGGCATAGCAGCTCACACCTGTAATCCCAGCACTTGTGAGGCCAAGGCAGAAGATCTGCTTCTAGTTCATGGACTACATAGTAAGTTCAAGGTCAGCCTGGCTGCAGAGTGAGGCCTTATAAAATTAAAAAACAAATTTTACATATATATGTGGAAATATATAATAAGTATATTGGGAAAACTGTCTCAAATGGAGCAACACAAGCGGCTTGCATATGTAGCTCCTTTGCACCTCCTCTGGTACTCTTCTGCCATCTCATACTCTGCCACCAAATCACTATGATACTTACTAAACCCATCTCTTCTGGAATCTCAAATTTCCATGGATGTTGTCTGAGGGAGTTATGAATAATCCTGCTCAAACAATTGTGCCAACAACTTTGTTTAACCTCCACTAGTCAGTTATTCAGTTATATCATTTTCTGTTTGTGACATTGTTTTTGCTACATAGCCCTAGCTGACCTGGAACTCATTATATAGGTCAGGCTGGCCTCAAATTTGTGACATCAATCTTCCTGAGTGCAGGGATTTATAGACATGTACCATCACACTGGTTTCAAAGTGCATTTTTTTTGGTAAGTGTGTGTGTGTGTGTGTGTGTGTGTGTGTGTGTGTGTGTGTGTGTGTGATTGCACATATGTGGAGGATAGAGGACAGACTGCAGGAGTTAGTTCTCTCCTTTCATTATGTGGGTTCCCAAGAATATATCTCAGATCCTCAGGCTTGGTGGCAAGCCCTTTATCTGCTAAACCATCTAGGCCTGCCCTCAAACCGTATTCTTCCCAGTTTGTAGCATTACTGTTTTCTGGCACTGTAAACCTCTTCCCTAAGTTTAAATTTGCTCAGGCTGGGAAGTGCTCAGGAGCCAATTTAGTGGGCAGCTGCTACAAAACTACTCACAAGCGGAGGCCTAGACAAGTAAACGTGTGTCTTTTAAAAACTACAACTCCCAAGAAGCTCTAGGGCCTTTCGGAGGGAGAGATGATGTCCGATCCCGCCCTCTAGAAGATTAAATTGAACTACAATTCCCAGGAGTCACCATCCTCCTGATTGTCCAATCAGCTTTAAGTAAGATTTCTACGCGAGTCTTTGGTGAGATTTCATACTATAAGCTCATGGGAACAAGGATTGGAGTTCCTTTTCGTCAAGATGGCGCCGAAAGCGAAGAAGGAAGGTGTGTGTCGGGTCCGGGGGCTGCGGTGGGTTTACGTGTAATTCCCGCAGAGCGAACGCTTTGGGAAGACAGCCGCTGCGGGAGTCCTGCTTTGGAACTTCTCCCTGCTGTCGGATCGCGCTGCAGCCTGTGCGGGCCTCGTGGGCCGGGCCGCATGGGCCGGGTTTCCGTGCAGGGTCGGAGGGGACCCGGCTGGAGACCCGAGAGTCGGCTCGGAGGGGTTACGCACAGGGTTGCGCGGAGTTCTCGGCATGACTCGTTTTCCTTTACCGTGACCAACGGGACTATATGCATCCCCCTTACGGTTACGGATGGTGCATACAGCCCAGCACAAGTCCTGCCAAGTGTCTGGCGGTCAGACGGTGCGAGTTAATTGTTAATTTAATTCCTCGTGTCCCTGAAGTTGTGCCAAGTCGGTTATCTTCTCTTGAAGTATCGTGCATATGATGGAAAAAAAATTTAGTCTCCTGAGACTTGTGATGTCTTCAAAGGAACCACTGATGCGCGTGTGACCCTGGGCTCCGGAGACAAGTGAGACCGGAAGTGACCAATTTCTGAATGCCGAACTCTTGGGTTTTTTTTTTCTTACCTTCTCTCACCAGCTCCTGCCCCTCCCAAAGCTGAAGCCAAAGCTAAGGCTTTGAAAGCCAAGAAAGCAGTGCTGAAAGGCGTGCACACCCACAAAAAGAAGAAGATACGCACATCACCCACCTTCCGGCGGCCTAAAACCCTGCGGCTTAGGAGGCAGCCCAAATACCCTCGCAAGAGCGCCCCCAGGAGAAACAAGTCAGTACTGTCCCTACATGCATCGATGTTTAGGTGCAAGGGTTGGTAGTTTACTCACTTTAGAGCTTGTTATCTCAACTGCATTGATAACAGTGTGCTACTTTGATGGAACTGATGTTTAAGTCAGTTACAGTCTCTTCCACTTTTCCGTTAATTACTCTCATGTGGTCATGGTTGAAAGTCAACTTCATTGGACGTATAAAGCTTAATAAAAGAAATGCTTACCGTTCTTTGTTCATGGCATGTTTTAAGAGAATAGTTCTTATATTGCGGTATGAGTAGATTTCTGTTGGATTCAATAATTTGTGTTAGGTATGATGACCTAGGTAAAAACTTTTCATCCACTGTACCAAATTGTACCACTGTGCTCAAGGGAAGTTGGTGGTGAGATTTGTCTACTGAGGGAAAGGCATAAGGTTATGTCCATGGAAGGAAGTAGTTTCCAGATCCCTATTACCCCCGTTTAGACCTAGAATTTTAAATTCAGTCTTGACCTAATTTCAAAACAGGATAGTGTCTGGTTGAACAAAGCTTAAGTTTCTCTGAACGTTTAAAGAGAACTGTCTTCTGACTGCCCTCAAGCTGTAAATGAACATCCTGTTATTTTTTGGATCATGAGCTGTAGTATAACTTTATAGAGAACTAGCTTAACAGGCTGGGCTCAATTCTCAGCACTGGGTAAACCATAGTAATCTCAGTAGAGAGAAGCAGGAAGATTGGAAGCTACATAGCCCAGTGTGGTATACTTGAAACCCTGTCTTGAAAAAAGTTTGTGATGATGGGTCAGGTATTGGCTCTTAAATTTAAGGCTAGTCTGTGCTACTTTGTGAAACTCTGTCTCAAGGGAACAAAGGGGTGTTTAACAAAGAAGTGAAGTGATAACATGGAGCTCCAGTGAATATGAATCAGTGATAGTTCTTTAGTCACTTAAACGCTGAGAGAACTTCAAAATGAGCATAGGTTCTGCCTTCAGACCCCCAGCATTCGTGGTGCATATGATGACACTGTGTAGCGACCAAAGTCTGACAGAAATGATTGCTGTAACCATTGTCTGATGCACCATAC
Organism: Typhlomys cinereus; assembly: GCA_023101885.1. Lineage (NCBI taxonomy): Eukaryota > Metazoa > Chordata > Mammalia > Rodentia > Platacanthomyidae > Typhlomys > Typhlomys cinereus. The sequence continues at coordinate 35,056 of JALPQD010000346.1, read as the reverse complement.
TGTTATAGCTTTGGGTTCCAAAAGAAGTCTGTCTTCTATTATTACTGGGTTTAGGGAGATTGACTACATTTTGTTCTCCCCTCAGGCTTGACCACTATGCTATCATCAAGTTCCCCTTGACCACCGAGTCAGCCATGAAGAAGATAGAAGACAACAACACACTTGTGTTCATTGTGGATGTCAAGGCTAACAAACACCAGATCAAACAGGCTGTAAAGAAGCTCTATGACATTGATGTGGCCAAAGTCAATACACTAATCAGGTGAGTAGGAGCTGCATGTGTGGTAAAATTCCTTGATGCCCTTAGTCTGTCAGAAACAGGTTTGTGTGGAGGTTTCGTAGTCCTTTTATTATAGGGGGTTTAAGTTTGGTTTTAGTTAACTGTTTTGTGGTGGCTTCTGTAGCCTTCTGCGCAAATGATGGAAAACTCACTATTTGGAAAAGAATGACACCAACAAAGGAACCACTGATGCGACAGAAGTCTAAGGGAGGAACTGGGAGGGCTTGTTGGCAGTGAGATAGCAAGCTCTTAAAGTTTTCTTCTCCATATAGGCCTGATGGAGAGAAGAAAGCCTACGTGCGACTGGCTCCTGATTATGATGCTTTAGATGTTGCCAACAAAGTAAGTTTGCTCTTCACAAACTTCAGCACCACCACTGTTTGCAAAGATGCATTTGCAAGTGACCAAAGCTTGACATTTGCTGGTTATTCAACTGACTAACTGCACTGCACTATTTGCTTTTTAACCATGACATCTAGTTTAATCAGCTCCAATAATAACAAAGTTCCCTTTTGTTTTTCAGATTGGGATCATCTAAACTTGAGTCCAGCTGCTAATTCTAAATACACATCTTTTTCACTATAAATATGCTCTTTGGTGTTTTCTTTTTTTCCTTTTGTCACTTTTCTGGTTGGGTTGGGGAAAGGGCCATTCTGTGGCACCAAGAGAATAGAACTTGTTCTGTTGGTCCTGTAGATTGAACCCAGGGTCTTGCATTTTATTACTGAGTCACATCCTTCCTTTTGGGACACTCAGTTATGAAGCCATGATTTGTTAAAACTCCAGTTCATACCAGAGGTATTTATTACAGACAAAAGTTAGTTGTCCTAGGACATGCCCCCATCATAGGGATGAGAACAAGTTTTACAAGAGTTCTTTCCTTTATCCCTGGAAGAGGCTTGTGAAACCAATACCAGAGTTTGGAAGAGTACAGGGGTTATTTTAGAGTTGTCATTAGCATCCATTTCAAGGCAGTGTGGGTTGGCTGGCTTTGGATAGGGCCTTGTCCTACACCCTGTGTACCGTGTCCAACCGGTCTGTCTGCTTCCATCACCCCTTGCCCAAGAAAAGAAGACTTCAGAGGAGTGCTTTCATTAGTGTTTTCAATGGGTGGGTGTATGTTCAAGGCTGAGAGGCTGGCCCCACAGGACACCCAGGCTTGGGGCAGAGTCCTGGTTTATGAGCTGTTCTGGGTACTATCCTTGCCACATATCCTGGGTTCTTCATCTCTCATTCAGTCAAAAACTTGTCTTTGTGTTGGCGGCTGGGAATCCGCTCAGGGCAGAAGTCCGAGCGGAGGAGGCGGGAAAAGTAGATGAGAATCATCACATCCAGCATGAGCAGGATACCCAACAAAAAGGCGCCCAGGGTCCTCTGGCCTGCATACTGCAGGAAGAACTTGGTGAGGTAGGCCTGAGGGGCCAGCCGGAAAAGAAAGTACATGACCAAGTTGACATACTTGTTGACCCGGTACAGGAGGAGATCCTGGGCATTGTTGATCTTCATCATCATGCGCAAAGTGAGGAAAATATTGCTGACTTCCACCAGTAGCGTTAGGACACCCCCACCAACGAAGCTTTTCCAAAAGATCCCGGAGAAGAAGGCACCCATAGCCTAGGGTACAAGTGACAGAATAAAGGCTTGGGGACACAAGTACCAAGACCTTCAAGGTAGTATAAGACCACCCAGTGAAAGCTAGAAAATACCAATAGCCTCTGGAATAACAGTTTACAGAGGCCAAGATGCTTTCTTTCCCCCCTCCCCCCACTCAGCAGAGTCAGACTTTGCTCTTTGTCCACAGGGTCTAGGTCTGCATGGTGTTCCTAATCTGTTTACCTAAATGGCCTCAGAGCAAGGACACACGCTGAAGCCAGGATCCTACCTTGAAAGACTGAACACTGCTGGGGATTAAATGGCTTTGTCATAGGTTGCCCACACCGGGCCCTGTCACTTCATCTCCCTTACCATGACATGATGAACAAGGTATTCCCAAGAAGCTCTGGTCTGACGACTAACCACAATGTCCACTGTGTCATGGATGAAGTACCCTAATGGAGAGGTGAGGAAAGATGAGAACCAAAGAAGCAATAATTTCCAATCTACCCCCTTTACTTAAGTCTTTCTGGGTGTAACCTACCTGCTGAGAAGCAAACAAGCAAATAGCCAGAAAGTGACCACGCCGTCTCAATCTCCACCAGCATTTCAGGGGTCTGCCATAAACTGGAAGGGAGGGAAACGGAAGGTTCTATCCATTGCAGCATCCCTTAGGACCCTCGCCTTTCCTAGCACCCTTGCTAGACCGAGGGCGGTCTGGGCTCTTCCTATTGGCTGCTCGGAGAACGAGGAGGGGCTTGGCGCAAGCCCAGGTACCTCGGGTTTCCCAGGGCCGCTCTTGGTTGGGTAGTTTTCTAAACAAGGAATCAGGTGAGAGCCACGGCTTTGGGAAGCCTGCGAGTGATGGGAATAGTAAAAGGCAGCCCGGCCCTAAAACCCCGCGCAAGCCCCCACGGTCACCTCATTCCCTCCGTTGCTCACTCACCACAGCAGCGCCCAGATCCCTGACACAATGGAGTGGGAGAAGGAGACGAGCAGGTTGTGCCAGCGCCAGGTGCGCAGGGGGTCGGTGCGCACGTGCGCAGGCAGCGGCAGGCGACAGAGCGCGCGCCGGAGTGCCCGGAAGGTCAGCGTGGCACCCAGGAGCAGCGGCCAGGCGGGGTGCAGCAGTAGGGTCATGCTGGCCCTCCCTGCCGTCTGTCTGTCCGCCCTCTGGGCCGCCTCCTCGGGCAGTTCGGGGAAGCGGGCTCCCTCTCCAGCCAGTACGCCCCGACCTCTCTGTCGCGGGCCGCCAGCTCCACACAGTTTTCGCGGAGCTCTCTAGGCCCCTTCGCTCCTCCCCGCCCTCCCGGAGAGGCCTCCTCTGCCCCCGCCCCCTGCCGTCCGCGCCCCCGCCCCGCCCCGCCGCCTGCCCCCGCCCGGTAGGCGCCTTGGCCGCGCGGAGGGCGCGAGCCCATTCCCCCGGGTCTCCAGAGCGTCTCCCTGATCCCGCCACAACTTCGAGCGGGAAGGGGCTGTCGCCGCCGAGGCACCCCGATCTGGCGCCTGCCTCGCAATTGCCATTGGAGTCCTCAGCCGCCCTCATTCGTCACGGTCTCTCCGACCCGTGTCCCCACTTTCCCTGTGGTCACCAGCTCCCCCGCCCTGGGCGGGTACCACGAGAACTCTCTCCACCCTCAACTCCTATCTGGGCAGAGTTGGGCGGAACCCATCACAAACTGTCTCCTAAACTCTGGCACTGGAGCGGACAATGGCTTTGCTCAAAACTCTTTTCTTAACTGGACAGCTGACGTGTTTACCTGCCTCCCTCGCGCCCCACACGAGTGGTGCTCAGCAACTGCGGAGTCACCCACCATCGCCTGTCCTCCCAGCCACCCTTGGGATCCTGGGCCAAGCGGCTGTCACGGTCCTCCCTCAGGCAGTTCCAACCCTCTTCTCGAAAAACTGGGGCGGGGAAGGCTGCGGATTTGCCCAGACAGCTGGGGTGACCCTCTTTCCAGGTCGGTGGCCTGGGGCAGTTTCGGTTTCAGGCCACTAGGTGTCAGCCTGTCCTCGCTGTGCAGCGGGGTCCGCTCGCGTCTCCCGGAGTAAGGCTTTATCAGAAAAAATAACCAGACTCTGGGAACAGTGGAGGAGTCGCCCAGAGTCGGTGGGGAAAGTGAAGCGTGTAAGGCGGCACAGGAAAAGTGGGGAATAGGAGAACCATCCAGGGACCAAGCCCTTTGGATATTTGCTGCCTCTCTTGCCAATTCCAAGGTTATATATTAATTCCCGTGGGGTTCCCGGGTCACTCAAGGTCCAGGCGGTTACTAGGTAACGGCACGAGGTCGTGGGTGAGCGGTTTCCCCTCTCTGCACTCCCCTTTGCTTACAGGGCAGCCTGTCTGTCGGCCGACGCTGGCCTGAGCCAGTGACCGCAGGTCCCTTCCAGTCGTCATTCCACGTAGGCGAATCTGGGTGTCCTTCCCAGGGGCGGGGCACAGACAACAGATGAGCACCCCTTCCATTCCTCGCCCATTCAAAATTAGCTATGACCATCTCCTTAATAGTGAGATTTCATAGGTTCCGGAGAACAGGAGGCGCTGGGAGGAAGCCGGGATTAAGTTAACTTTGGTTCCAAACTCTAGCGAGTGATACTGACCAACCTCCCCTATTCTGAACAGCAATGTGGAACCAGCCCCGGCTTCCCCCCTCCTTGATGCTTTCGCGTAGTGAGGTGCTTCCTCGCACTTCTAACCCAGGAGATTCCAGATGAGCACCGAGGACGGCTCTCCCTATGGCAACGTTCGGAGTGTGGGGTGGGACCAAAGAGCTGACGAGCGCGATACTCACTCTTTCCAACTACTTGGAGACCACGTCACGACTTCTCCAGGTGAATCGATTTGTACAACTTGGGGTTTCCCCGGTCCTCCCTAAGCAAACACGAAACTAACCCTGCTCCCTCCTCCAGTACCTCCCCGCCGTTTGAGAACTGGTTCGGGTTCACTTCTGGTTGTTTATCGTTTGCATGCCAGTAAGAATACACTTTATCCTGCTGTTACGTTGTCCGTCTTGGCAGCTGAGAGGCGATCCCCATTTCCCATCCCTACCAGACTCTCACAGGCAACTCCTGATGGCATCCCTCAGGTCTAATGAGCCACGCAAGGGCCAGGTGTAGGCAGGTAGAGAGGTGGCAGGCGTAGTAATGGCAACGGAGAGGCGGGTCGAGAAATGGCCAGTGGTTCTTGGACCCTTCGTGGGGCAGGGTCCAAGCGATTTCGTGTCGGGGCTGTGGATGCTGTGTAAGGCCACAGGCACCACACTCAAGGCAGGGCGGACACCCAGCGCCACTGACTCCGCCCCGAGAAAAAACTTACAGCGAGGAGGCGGAGCTCCAGGGTGGGCAGGTCCGCGCACGCGCCGCGAGGGGGGAATCCGGAAATGTAACTCTGAGAAATGAGATGGAGAAGTACGAGCGGATCCGAGTGGTGGGGAGAGGTGCCTTCGGGTGAGCCAGGGCTCCGGGGAGGAACTCAGGGGAAGGAGAGAAATAAGCCCCAACTCTGACCAAGAACTCGGGATCGGTCCGGCCAGCCCCGCCCCGCACCGTAAGCTCCTCTGGGATGCCCCGCCCAGGTTTCCGGTCCTTAGGCCCAAACGGGAGGCCACGCCCCCAGGTGGCCACGCCCCCGAGCGTCCTGAGCACTACCGAGACGTTCTTCGGGATTGCTTGTTCTTTTCTGCAACGTGTTTTGTGCCAGCTATGGGTTGTCGGGTTGTGGGTCTGGAGTATATACAGTTCGGACTAAACAGGCGTGGCCCTTTCCCTTTCGGAATTTTAGAAAATTTACACAATAAATAAGAAACTAAGGTAGCTAGTGAAGTTTGAGCAATTATGAACAACTAAGAGGTAGCACACAGGATGTGATGGGTCACGCCTGTCGATCTCCATTACCTGGGAGGCTGGGGCAGGAGGCAACTTTAGCACATACAAGCAACTTTAGCACGACCCATCTAAAGACGGGTAAGAGAAGAAATAAGGGCTGGGGCTGTACTGTATGTCAGTTTTAGAGCTGTCTGGCGTGTTTGGTTGGGTTCTTGGTACCAAAGGCAGCTAGTAAGTAAACCAGGGTAGTCAAAGAATTCTCTCAGAGACATAAAGTTAAAATTTGAATGAGCAGCAGTGGTCTGAACATGAAAAAGCTCTTTAGCAGAGAAAACAGGAAATAGTTTATAGCATTCAAGAAACTGAGAAAAAAGACTAATGTAGTTGGAATGCAGTGGACAAGGTAAAGAATGATATCAAATGTGACAGTCATGGAGGGTGGGGACTAGTTTATGGCCCTGTAAACTGAAGTCAGGGGTTGAGTAGTATTGATTAGAGGTGTCAAAGTAGGAGGGTTTCTGTTACTGCTTATGCTAGGGAATGTATTCCAGGCTTCTGAAGTGCAAAGGCATATTGTACTAATGAGCTACACCCTCAACCCCGGAAGTTTTAAAGCAGTGAGATGGGATGTGCTAGTCCATGTCTGTCAACCCAGCACTGGGAAGGGAGGAGAGGAACAGCTGATGTTCAAGGTCATGATAAGTTGCACTGTGAGTCTAAGGCTAGCCTGGGTTATATGAAACCCTGAGAGAGAGAGAGAGAGAAGAAAGAAAGAGAGAAAGAGAGAGAAAGAGAGAGAGAAAGAAAGAAAGAAAGAAAGAAAGAAAGAAAGAAAAAAAGAAAGAAAGAAAGAAAAAGAAAAAGAAAGAAAGAAAGAAAGAAAAAGCAAGCAAGCAGAGGGATGGCCTCGTGGGTAACAGTGCTTGCTGCCAAGTCTAATGACATGAGTTTAATCACTAGAGACCACAGGGTGGAGGGACAGAACCAACTCTTGCAAGTTGTCCTCTGACCTCCATACTCTTGTGGTGTGCATATGCCCACACATTCATGAAAACACACACACAAAAAAATTTTTTTTAATTTGTTTTAGCATGTGTGTGTGTGTGTGTGTGTGTGTGTGTGTGTGTGCGAGAGAGAGAGAGAGAGAGAGAGCGAGCACTGTGTATCCCTGTGAAGGCCCAAGGATGACTTCAGGAATCATCCTGGATTGCTTCTACCTCCTTTTTGCCTTGCTCTGGGATTTCCCAGGCTCTGCTCACCAGGGCAGGAAGTGCATGCTGCTGCCATTTCTGCCTGGGGTTTTTTACATGGGACCTGGGATCCCAAACTCAGGACCTTCTGCCTGTGAGGCAGAGGCAGAGTCTTAGCTGTGAGCCATCTCTGTAGCCCAGCCTTGCTTTTCGAGTCAGGGTCTCAAGCTAGCCACATTCTCACTATATCGCTGAGGGTTGACTGTAAATTCCTGATCCTCCTGCTCCCCATTCCAGAGTGCCGAGATTACGGGCATGCACCACCAAGCCTGCCTGGCTTTGTATTTTTTTGTTGTTGAGACTGGATCTTGTTAAGTAGCTCAGGCTGGTCTTGAACTCCACATCCTCCTTCCTGAGCCTCCACCATGCCTGGCTCTCTCTTCTAAGGAAAGTGTAATCTCTTGGCTCTCCCGATGGGGGGCTAGAGACTAGCTGGTGTCCACCCTACAATTCATGTTCCTAGGATTGTGCACTTATGCCTGCGCAAGGCTGACCAGAAACTAGTGATCATCAAGCAGATCCCAGTGGAACAAATGACCAAGGAAGAGCGACAGGCAGCCCAAAACGAATGCCAAGTGCTCAAGCTGCTCAACCACCCCAATGTCATTGAGTACTATGAGAACTTCCTGGAAGACAAGGCCCTCATGATCGCCATGGAATATGCACCAGGTTTGCCAGTCGTCTTGGCCTAGAGGAGCCCCTTGCCCCCTGGACAGGCAGACACTTTTAGATGACCTTCTTAGCTGAAGGTCCAAAGTACCATGTTGTGTGACATTAACAGGTTCCTTGCTCTCTCTGGTTCCAGAATTCTGTTTGATAAAAGCAGAGGGGCTGCCTCTGCTGTCTCTGGTCTAAATCTTGATTACTGCTTGGGGCGCAGGTGGCACCCTGGCCGAGTTCATCCAGAAGCGCTGCAATTCCCTGCTGGAGGAGGAGACCATCCTTCACTTCTTCGTGCAGATTCTGCTTGCACTGCACCACGTGCACACCCACCTCATCCTGCACCGGGACCTCAAGACCCAGAACATCCTTCTTGATAAGCACCGCATGGTTGTTAAGATTGGTGACTTTGGCATCTCCAAGATCCTCAGCAGCAAGAGCAAGGCCTACACGGTGCCTGGATGCGGGAGGGATGCTGAGGGTGTGAGAGGTCTTGATGGCCAAGTCCTGTTCCCTACCCCCTTCTTGTTCTCCCCTAAACCTTGACTCCTTAACCACTGGTTTTGTAGTCCCATAAGAGGAAGCCCCTTGACCTGCTTTGAGAAGCTGCCCCAGATAGATCTGTGGCCACGACCCCTGCTCTTTTTTCCAGGGCTGTAATACAGGCCTCCCTCCTGCAGGTGGTGGGTACTCCATGCTACATATCCCCTGAGCTGTGTGAGGGTAAGCCTTACAACCAAAAGAGTGACATCTGGGCTCTGGGCTGTGTCCTTTATGAGCTGGCCAGCCTCAAGAGAGCCTTTGAGGCTGCGGTGAGTACAAACACCCTTGTGGAAACGGCTGGGAAATCTCCCTTTCTTGCCATATCTAACCATTTCTTGGCTTAGCATGATTCTCAGGCTGTGGCTCCCTGCCTTGCAACAGGGAGGCCAGGGTAGGGTTTGGGTCCCCTGATAGACTGGGGTTCCTGAGGGTATAGCTGTGACTCTTCCATCAGATAAGGGACACTTCTAGGAGAATGTGGAGTTTTCCAAACCACATGAGGTTCTGGGGACATAACTTCAGCTTCCTATCAGACTAAGGATTCCTGAAAGCAGAGTTTGGCTCTTCGAATATTCTGGGAATCCTCTGATTAGACAAGACCCCTGCAGGGAGGCCTGTTCTCACTCTTATCAGTTCTACCTAAGGGTCCAAACCCAACAACCTGAGGATCCCCCAATCTGATGCCTCCACAGAACCTGCCCGCCCTGGTGCTGAAGATCATGAGTGGCACCTTTGCGCCCATCTCTGACCGGTACAGCCCTGAGTTGCGTCAACTTGTGCTCAGTCTGCTCAGCCTGGAGCCTGCGCAGAGGCCACCACTCAGCCACATCATGGCGCAGCCCCTCTGCATCCGGGCCCTCCTCAACCTTCACACCGACGTGGGCAGCGTCCGAATGCGGAGGCCTGTGCAGAGAAGGGGGTTCAGGGCAGCAGGGGCCGGGCACCCATTTAGAACACAGGAGGCCTGGGGCAAGCCCTTCATTACTGTCTATAGAACTACGGAGGCAGTTCTTGTCCTGAAGTCACTCCCCTCCCCTGTTGGTCCCACAGACCAGAAAAGTCTCAGGCCCCAGGACCACCAATGGCTCCTGGCAGCGCAGGGAGCCGGACAAGTGCTCGCTGCAGAGGTGAGTTGGTCGGCTCCGTGGACCCGCCACCATTCCCGCTCTTGTAAGCTGGCTGATGCCCTGTCCCTTCAGGCGTTCCCCGAGGACCTGCGAGGCCAGCCATCCCGCCGCCCCTGTCCTCCGTGTACGCGTGGGGCGGTGGGCTCAGTACTCCTCTGCGGCTGCCGATGCTCAACACCGAAGTTGTTCAGGTGGCTGCGGGGCGCACTCAGAAAGCCGGCGTCACACGCTCCGGCCGCCTCATCCTATGGGAGGTGAGCAGGTGGGGGCCTGGACCCAGTGAGGCTGGGAAGTCCAGGGGGCGGGGCATGCTCAGGCGCCGCCCACTCTCCCGCAGGCCCCGCCCCTGGGCGCCAATGCAGGCTCCCTTCCTGGGGCGGTGGAGCAGCCTCAGCCCCAGTTTATCTCGCGTTTCCTGGAGGGCCAGTCGGGCGTGACCATCAAGCACGTGGCCTGCGGAGACCTGTTCACTGCTTGCCTGACCGGTGAGCCTGTCCGAGAGTACGCTGTAGGGACTTGGGAGAAAGGCCGAGAGAACAACTTCTCTCATTTTGCGCAGTTAACGCCTGTCCCTCCTAGAGGTACCGTTTCCATCCCTTAGGTGTTGAGACTGACTTACACTATCCCTCCCCACTCCCAAGGCCTGGCAGGGAATGTGTCATAATGCCCGCATTTGACAAATGGAGAAACTAAGGCTCTGAGGGACTGTCACTTGGCTCAAAAATCACACAATTGCACCCTTTTTCTTTTCCTATGCCATCCTTCTAACGTTGGCACTCAATTTCTTTTCTCTTTCATCCCTTCCTCCTACTCCTTTTTGGCAGTACTGGGGATTGAAGTTGGACCTTACACATGGTAGGCAAGCACTCTACTACTCTACTACTGAGTTATATACGCAGTCTTAAAAACAGAACAAAGAAAAACTTTACGGCTCTGGTCAGAAGACAACCTTGTGAGATCTGGGTGTCGGACACAGGTTTTAGCTGATGCGCTATCTCCCCGGCCCCATCCCCAGCCTTCTGTTTTGCTTTTATTCTTTTTATTTTTGAGACAGTGTCTCACTAAGTTGCTGTGGTAGGCTTGGATGTTGCAATCCTTCCTCAGCCTCCTGAGCAACTAGAATAACAGGCCTGTGTCATGAGGCTGGACTTTGCCCCCCCCCTTTTATCTTGTTTTCTCCTACCCATAAGTGATCCAGCTGCCTGAAAGAGTCTCCCTGGTCTCCCCTTTCCTCGTCCTTCCTCCCCAGATAGAGGTATAATCTTGACCTTTGGCAGCGGCAGCAACGGGTGTCTCGGCCATGGCAGCCTCGCTGACATCAGCCAGGTGTGTGTCACGTGTCCCCTGGCAAGGGGAGGGGAGGGAATGGCAGGGAACCTGCATCTGAGAACTGACACCAAGTTGGGGGCAGGGGAGTTCCCAGGGGCCATGTGTCCCCCTGGTCTCCAGGCCGCACCTGCTGTGGGTCAGATCAGGGAAAGTACATAGAAACCAGGCTTCCCTTAAGGGTTTCCCACCAGGCACTGCATCTGCTGGCCACATGTGTGACTGGAGTCATAGAGACAGTCACCTAAGAATTTGCAGCCTTCAGACTCCTGCCGGTACTAAGTGCCAGGAACAAGGTGGGGGAGGGCAAGTTCTAGACTTCATCTGTTTCCCTTTCCCTTCTCTCTCTAGCCCACCATTGTAGAAGCCCTGCTGGGCTACGAGATGGTGCAGGTGGCCTGTGGGGCCTCCCATGTACTGGCCCTGTCCACTGAGCGAGAGCTATTTGCATGGGGCCGAGGAGATGGTGGTAAGCTCCCTTCCTACTCTTGCTCCACTTTTTAGACTCCTTCCAGATTCTTCCATTCTGGATTGCGCGTGGTTTGTTCCCCTTAATACACACCTTCCACTCCAGGGCCCACTCTTTCCTTCCTCTTTTCTCTTAAATTCACTTTATTCATTGGACAAACCATTATTTGTTTCACCCCCACAATGCGTTTGCCCTTGTGCCAGGTTCAGAGACAAGGTGAGTGACATCTGGCTGCTTCTGGCTTGCTTACACCATAAGAGAGATTTTGTTCATTCAACAGTGCTTGTTTATTTGGATTCTTTGCAGCACTGGGACTCATAACTCACACATGGTGGTAAGCGCATGCTCTATCACTGAACTACACTTTCAGCCTCAGCCCACCCGGAAGTAATTACTGAGGTTCTTCCTGGTTTAGACCTCAGACTGGGCTCTAAAACTAGTGCTGAAATAGGTGATCCATGTCCTGGAGGACTCGAGTGCACTGGGGAGAAAGGGGATTTGCTTCCGGTATGCTGGAGGCAAGGGCCATACCGAAGGCTCCCAGTTGCGGGAATCAAAGAAGAGCAATGTTAACTGGGGGAGGAGAGAAGGTGGCACTTGAATAGGGTACTCATTTATTCTTATGCATGTATAGTATGTGTGTGCATGTTAATGTACTCATGAGGGTAGTCACATGCCATAGCACACAGAGCGAGGTCAGAGGATAACCACCTTGTTTTGGGGAGGGTCTCTGTTACTTGCCATTATGCTGTGTATGGCGGGCTAGCTGGCCTATGATCTTCCAAGATTCTCCTGTCTCTGCTTCCCATCCCTCAGTAGAAGCCCTGAGACTATGGATGCATACTATCCCATCTGGCTTCTACATGGTTTCTGGGGATCCAAACTCTTGTCTTCACATGTCTTGAACAGTGCTTGTTCACTTAGCTGTCTCCCCAGCCCAGTTTTGTTTTAAGACACAGTCTTACTGTAAAGTTCTAGATAGACAACAACTTGCTCTTTTTCCTGCCTCACCATCTTGAAAGTTAGGATTTATTCTTTACTTTTTAAATTTTATTTTTATTTTGTTTATTTATTTTATATGTGTATGTGTGTATGTGTCTGTGTATATGTGTATCAGAGAGCACTGTGTGTCATGTGGAGGAGCCAGGGTGACGTCAGAATCATCCTGGATTGCTTTTTTTTTTTTAATTTTTTATTATTATTATTATTATTTATTCAACTGTGTGCATGTGTGTGTGTGTGTTTGTGTGTGTGTAGAACCACGGACGAATTCGTGAACCACCATGGACGCCTCCACCTCCTTCTGCCCCGGGATTCACAGGCTCTGCCCTACCAGGACCAGAAGTGCAGGCCGCCCCCGCTTCTGCCTGGCGTCTATACATGGGATCTGGGATCCGAACTCAGTACCTTCTGCCTGCAAGGCGGAGGCTTAACCCCTGAGCCACCTCTCCAGCCCCAATCCTGGATTGCTTCTATCTCCTTGCTTTGCGCTGGGACTTCCTAGGCTCTGCCCACCAGGGCCAGAAGTGACGACTGCCACATTTCTGCCTGGCATTTTTTCATGGGACCTGGATCCAAACTCAGGATCTTTTGCTTGTGAGGCAGTCTTAACTCCTGAGCCATTTCTTTAGCCCTATTCTTTACTTTTTTATGTTTTTTTAAGACAGAGTTTTTTGTGTGTGTGTGTGTGTGTGTGTGTGTGTGTGATTGTCATAATATATATATGAAGGTTAGCAGCCCACCACATCGGTCCTTGCCTTCCACTTTGAGATTAATATCTCTCTTTTGTCATTTTCTAATATGTATGACTAGCTGGTTCTCAAACTTGCAGGGGTTTTTCCTGTTTCTGCTTCCCATATCGGAGCACTAAGATTACAAATGCACACTACTATCAGGGTTTTACATAGGTTCTAGGATTCAAACTCGGGTTCCCACACTTGCATGGCAAGCACTTTACCCATTAAACCGTCTCCCCAAGCCCAAGACAGAATCTTGTTATATAGCTTAAGCTAGTCTGAAACTTATTCTGTAGCCCAGCCAGGCTGGTCTCAATAGCAATCCTCCTGGGTCAGACTCTCGAATGCTGGGATTACAGGTACGTACCATCTGCCTTTCATGTTGGGATTGTGAACAAGGTTTAAATGGATTCTGATCAGCAGCAGAAGGACCTAGGCTACAATCCTACAGCTCAAACTAACTCCACTCTGGTTTCTTCTTATAGGTAGGCTGGGATTAGGTACCAGAGAGTCCCATAGCTGCCCCCAGCAGGTGCCTGTACCCCCAGGACAGGAACCTCAGCGAGTTGTTTGTGGCATTGACTCTTCCATGATCCTCACCGTGCCTGGTCACGCCTTGGCCTGTGGGAGCAACAGGTGAATAGATACATCAGAGTGATTTGGCTGCAAGTGTTCACCCTCATTGCCTCCCTCCCACCGAGGACCAGACCTGAAAAGGGCTGATAACGCTGCTGGTTCATTTCAGAGTAGACTCTGTCTCCTAGTGGGACAGATCCCACCAATACCCATTCATACAGGTAGGAGAAAGGCAGACTATACAAACTGTTAAATTTTGCTTCTGGTTGCACCCCTAGGTTCAATAAACTAGGCCTGGACCACCTATCCCTGGAGGAGGAACCTGCTCCCCACCAGCAAGTGGAGGAGGCCCTGAGCTTCACACCACTGGGCTCTGTGCCCTTGGATCGGGAGCCTCTACTGAGCGTAGATCTGGGCACTGCCCATTCAGCTGTTGTGACTGGTGAGCAGGGCCTGGGCATGGGAAGCTGGAGGGATTCATCTGGTTGAATGCTTTTTCCTTCCTCTCCTCTCCTCTCATCTCCACAGCCTCGGGTGACTGTTACACTTTTGGCAGCAATCAACATGGGCAATTGGGCACCAATGCCCGCCGAGGCAGCAGGGTACCCTGTCAAGTCCAAGGCCTAGAGGGCATCAAGATGGTGATGGTGGCCTGTGGGGATGCCTTCACTGTAGCAGTTGGGGCAGGTGAGGGTGGGTGTGTTGGGGGCAGACTGAAGCATGCATGTGGGATTAAGCTCAGCACCCTCCTATTGGAGTCATTGTGGCTGTGTGGTATGAAGCTGCTTGCTTAAGCTGTGCCCCACTTCCTTGGGATTCTCTGGCAGACGGTGAAGTGTACTCTTGGGGGAAAGGGGCCCGAGGCCGACTAGGAAGGAGGGATGAGGATGCCGGATTCCCTCGACCAGTACAACTGGATGAGACACACCCTTACACAGTGACCTCTGTGTCCTGCTGCCATGGAAACACTCTCCTGGCTGTTCGATGTGAGTTATCTTTTCCTATCTCACCCACACAGGGTTAACCCAGTTGTCTACCTTATCTTCAATTACTTTCAAATCACCAAATATTATCTTTTACCTCCAGATTAGTGAATGCAAAAGTTATGGGGGATTAGAGGAAGATAAAACACAAACTTTCTGCCTGGGTGGCTTCTTGTGCATCAATGAGGGGCCGTGTCCACAGCTCCCCAGGGTTCACAGTGCATTCTTTATCCTCTTACTGTTTGGGCTCAGGTGGCATTGAACTTTTATTTATGCCTGACAGGATGGTTCCGCCTCTACTGGGAGTGGAGGTGGGCCATACTTCCTGTAGGCACTACCTTTCTGGAGGTTGCAGATGCTTCTCTTTGATACTTTCCAGCAGTCACAGATGAACCAGTTCCTCCCTGAGGCACGGGCATACACCAGTGGACCACGCCGGCACTACTTCATTCCTGAGGGATCTGAGAAGTACAAGTGCAGAGGCATGATTGTTTCCAGCCCCCTGGAATTGTCCTCTGTGAAGTTCTGCTCTGCACAGGGAAACAGTTTCTCCAGAATCTCTTTTCTCTTCCAACTCCTTCCCTTGTGTCCCTTAGTGCCACCGGCTAGACCCAAGTAAACAGCAAACCTAGTCTCTGGAAGCAGGGTGGCCTTCAGAGCCTTTGTTAAAACAGCACCTTCTCCCTCTGTCTAGTTAGAAATAAGTCCCCAGTGCCCACTAGAGATTGGAGCCATGCTTTGAAATGGGGTAAAATGAGGCCTGTCTCTACTAGCCTTTAGGCATGCTAATTCTGCACAGCCTATGGCAGGCAGATCCTAAGAAGTTCTCTGGTCTGTCTTTTATCCTGAGGCAGGGGCTTGCACAACCTTACCTTCCTTCCCCTATGGGAATGCTTGGAATCACTGAGTGACTTTAGACAAGATTCTATTGAGTTACCCTGTCCCCAGGCCTTTCCCCAGAGCAGAGTTGGGGGGAAAAGAGGTAACTGGCCCAGACTAGATCAGCTTCCCAAGGAACTGGAAGTAGCACCAATAAAATTATCAATTGCCTGCTTAGGCCTGAGGTCTCATCAGGGGTGGAGGTGGCCGCTGGACACCCCCAGGGCTGGGTTGGGCTTGACTGTGGTTACAGGGCCTTGGCCCTGAGGAATGTGGGCGCAGTCAGAAGCTGGAGGCAGGGGCCGAGGTTCCTCTGGCCCAACGCCCAACAGAGCCTCCTCGTCCTAGCCGGGCTCCGTGCACTTGGTTGCCAGGCTTCGGCTGCCTAGCACCTAGAAGCTGGGGCCCCGGGTCCCAGGGTAGCTTGTGGCCCCGAAGGAAACCGAACCGTGGCCTCCGAAGAAGCAGGCCTTTGTGGAGCCACCCGACAGCACCATCCCACCGCGAGGGTCTCCAGCTCTGGGGAGAATCCGCCCACGTTCTCTTTTCAGGGGAAAGAGAAGCCCCGGTTCCCGAGGGTGGGCGAGCCTGACTTTCGTCGCCAGAGTGGTGCGCTCACGATACCCGAGCTTGAGGGGTGGGCGGGGCGGCCAAGGTGGGCGCTAGGACCGCGCGGGCGAGGCCCCGCCCCCTCTTCCGGCGGGCGGGCTGCGGGCCCGGCCCGGCCACGACCGCCAGTCGGTGCCGCCCGGAGCCGGGAACGCGGCGGGAGCGAGCCGCGGGCTGTGGGGCGCCGCGTGCCCGGCCCCCTCGCCTGTGGCCGCCGCCAGCCGGCCCGCCCGCCATGCCCGGCTTCGACTACAAGTTCCTGGAGAAGCCCAAGCGGCGGCTGCTGTGCCCGCTGTGCGGGAAGCCCATGCGCGAGCCGGTGCAGGTTTCTACCTGCGGCCACCGCTTCTGCGACACCTGCCTGCAGGAGTTCCTCAGGTGCGGCGTGGGGGCAGCGGGGGAACGGCCCTCGGGAGGAGGTGGGGGGGCACCGCACGGGGAGGGTCTCGGGCCCGAGACGCCTTTGTCTGCGCTCGGCACCGTGACCTCAGGGGTGCCGGTCGTGACATCAGGGAGCCGCAGTGACGTCAGGGCCCGAGGAAGACCCCTCCCACGCGCTCTGGCATAGTGTCCTGGGGCCCACCTGCCCAGAGCCAGCTGGGAAAAACTGCCAACCCCGAGGGGCGGAGATGGGAAAGACGCCCTTCTTGACCCGGGACCGGCCCTTCCCTCGCCTGAAAGCCCGAGAGGCTCCAGCCTTGAACTTCGACTCCTGGGGGAGTCGGACTTAGCCCCTCTCTCCCGCGCAGCACTTCCAGGCCCCTGGAGTTTTCTCCCATCCCACCTCCTTTGATTTCCTTGGCCGCTCAGAGATCGGCCCCTATTGTTCTTCTATTTTGCCAAGATTCAAGGAAAGGCAGCGACTTGCCCAGGGTCACACGCGTGGAGCAACTGGGAACCAAGCCCGGGCTACATGTGGTCAGCAGCAGAGGGTGGACGAGTGCCCTGTAGCCCTGCCAGGCCTCTCAAGTGGGAATCCTTAGGGGGTTTCAGTTCCTTGGGGTATTGAATGAGCCGCGGGGAATCGCACTCTGGTTGCTACTGAATGTCCCCTGCCGTCTCAGGACCACCCCTCACATTTTGGGGCGCCCTTTGCAGTCTTCAGTGTCTTGTCTGCGGCGGAACTGCTCCGGCTGCGGTGTTCAAAGGGAGCCCGCGCTTCTGAGGAGGTCGTGCCCCAAAGCACAGGGGAAGCAGAGTCCGAAGCAGTTTGCTGCGCGAAGGGGCCCAGGCGGGGAGAACGCGTTTGGGACTCCTGCCGGAGTGCTCCCTCCCGCGGCTCTCCGCAGCCCCTGTCTGGCGGAAATCTCAGCAGGCCCTTTGTTTTTTGTTCTCTGCAACAGCCAGGCTCCTGGCTGCACATATGATCCTGTATGGGCTGCTGTGCTGCCCCCTCCTCCCTTCTCTTTCCTCCCTCCCGCCCTCCTCCCTGCAGTGTACACACTTAACTCCCCTACAGACACACGGGCCCATTGTCTCCTCCTCTCCTTTCCTGGCCCTCTGGTTTCCAGATGAGGCCAGCTGAGCCAGCCCCCCCTCCCCAGCTGACCCACCCTTACTGCTGCAGAGTAGGAGCGTGTGGAGGGGGGCTGTCAGATTCTGATTCCCTCCACCTTCTGTGTCTTATGTCTGCCGCTGCTGCCCCTCCTCCTCCCGGAAATCCCCTTTTCCTCTCCCACAGCCCCCTCCCCCCTTCCTGTCTTCTCCCCTGGGCCTGGGCCTGGGCCTCTACTGCTCAGCCTGAAGCTGCCTCTGCTTCTTCCCCTCCCCCATTGGCTAAGCTGAGTTGTGAGGCCTCTGGAGGGAAGAGGTGGTTGAGCAGGCTCTACCCCCAATATCACCCCTACCCTACAAGCTAGGTTGTCCACAGTGGCGGCTAAACCTTTGTCCTGGCTAGGCCCCAAGGTGCAGGGTAAGCTTCTGTCTGAAGCCTAGGGACTTGTCTTAGTTCCCTCCCTGTCTCCAAAACCACTGGATCAGCACATTCCTGAAACGGTCCCCTTCCCCTTGGCCCACCTCTCTTTCCGCTCCTGCCAGGGCTATTGCTAAGGTTGGGCCAGAAAGGCTGCTTGCTCTTTGGGCACAGGCCCGCTTCTTCAAGCACAGCTCCATTTGGTGGCATGACTAATGGTTGTGGGGTCAGGATTATAGTGGGTACCTGGGGTGTGGATTGTCCAGGCTCATCTGGAAAGTGCCTTTAGAGCAGGGCTGCCAAGTGGCCTCTGCTTCCGCCTGGAGGCCTGCCTCCCACTTACCTGACTCAGGCCTGCCAGGAATGTGGTGCCTAGGGGCTGACAGTCCTGCAGGGTGAGCCCTTGTCCTGTTTGGGCCATGCCAGTCAGGCCGAAGTCAGCAAGGGCATGCTGGTGGGAGGAAGCATACTACCAGGGTCCTAGGACGTCAATAGAGATTGGGGATAAGGGGGACAGCTGGCAAGGGGGTGGAGTCATCAAGCTTCAAAAACCCAAGGACTTGTCACTAGTTTTGACTGTGCTTTCCTGGGCATTTTGACTTGGCCAGCCTTTGCTCTCTGTGCTGTGGTAGAGCCTGTTTGAACTGTGGAATAGGGTGCTCATTCACCAGTGAGTAGGGGCATTGTGACTCCTCAGAGGCAAGTAGTGAAAACTGGATGGGAATGAACAGGAGGAGGGAGCTTGTGTTCCTTTTCCTTTAGGAGAGGAGAGGACAGAGGGAAAGGGAGGGAGAGAGGGCCCCAAGATGACCTTTGTCCTGTTTCTTGGACTAGCACCTTCATGGAGTCTGGGCAGCCCTGGCACTTAATTTGAGCCCATCCTTGTACACCCTCCCATCAGTTTTCAGCCTAGCCAATGAAAACCACCTTGGGGGGGAGGGAAGTGAGCCTACAGTCTGTTTCTTTCCTAGTCCAGCTGCTGTCCTGGGGGGAGGGGTGCCAACTGCCACCTGTTGGCCAAGTGCTACCCAAGGCAGCTGTCTCTGCCTTCACTGGACCCAAAAGTCCTTTTGGTGGATCTTAGTGCCATGGAAAAGAGGGTTCCCTCTGGGTTCTGTTTGCCCCTTTGTCTTGGCTGGGGCAGCTGGGAACCGGTCTGGCGAGGGCGGGAGGGTGTCCTGGTGGAAAGGATGAGGCCCGGGCTTTCTTCCTGTTGTAAAGAGCCTTGCCCCTGCCCTCTCCCCCTTTCAGTGAAGGAGTCTTCAAATGCCCTGAGGACCAGCTTCCTCTGGACTATGCTAAGGTAAGTCCACACTGCTAGGCCTAGACATCCAGGTACAGAGTACAGGTCATTGTCTGTGGTAGAGACTGGAGCTACTGGAAGCCAGTGGGCCCAGGGCCAGTGTCAACTCTGAGCCTTGGGATTGCACGCCCCCACAAAGGTAGCCTGTTCTCTCCCACCAGGCCAGTTTGCAAACGGAGGCTGTGTTTGCCCTGGAGGGCAGGCACAGTGCCCGGCCTGTGAGGGTGCACAGAGCTGCTCTGTGCCCAGGAGAAGTGTTCCCTCCCCTTCCAGTGGCAAGTTAGACCTGTGGCTGAGGGCCAGGACCCCTCCATTAGGAGGAAGGAAGCAAAGGGTGGGAGGCTAGCCTAGGACTCAGCAGACTGATTGGCTGCCTCGCCAAAGGGAACATATTCCTGTGCAGGCATATTGTGAACCAGGGGTTCCAAGTCGAAGTAGATACTACGCCAGCGTCCTTCATCGAAGGGCACAGGGTGGCAAATAGCCTTTTTACCTGAGAAGCTGTGATTGACACAAAGGCAGAGCCAGTCCAGCTGAGGGTGGGGTGGAGAGGGAGCTGGGGACTGTAGTGAGTCCTGAGCCAGTTCTTCATTCCTTGTCTGCAGATCTTCCCAGACCCAGAGCTGGAGGTCCAGGTGTTAGGTCTCCCCATCCGATGCATCCACAGTGAGGAGGGCTGCCGCTGGAGCGGGCCACTTCGTCATCTACAGGTGAGGATTTCAAGTGTGTGTATGGAGGGGGGTGGGACTTCTTCTTAGGCACTGATTATAACCTTTTCCACTAGGGCCACCTGAATACCTGCAGCTTCAATGTAGTCCCCTGCCCGAATCGCTGCCCAGCCAAGCTGAGCCGCCGTGATCTGCCTGCACATTTGCAGCACGACTGTCCCAAGCGCCGCCTCAAGTGCGAGTTCTGTGGCTGCGACTTCAGTGGGGAAGCCTACGAGGTAGGAGGGTCTAGGCCGAGGGTGAAGGGAGGGTGGCATACCTGGTGGCCAGGCATCTCTTAACACCCTGTGCCATTTCCAGAGCCACGAGGGCATGTGCCCCCAAGAGAGCGTGTACTGTGAGAATAAGTGTGGTGCCCGCATGATGCGGCGACTGTTGGCCCAGCATGCCACCTCAGAGTGCCCCAAGCGCACCCAGCCTTGTGCCTATTGCGCCAAGGAGTTCGTCTTTGACACCATCCAGGTGAGCACTTTCCTGGGCTGTAGGCTGTGGGGGAGGTAATGAGGAGTCAGGTTATTGATCCCTGCCTGTCTTTGATCCTAGAGCCACCAATACCAGTGTCCACGGCTGCCTGTGTCTTGCCCCAATCAGTGTGGTGTTGGCACTGTGGCTCGGGAGGACCTGCCAGGCCATCTAAAGGACAGCTGCAGCACTGCCTTGGTGCTCTGCCCATTCAAAGAATCTGGCTGCAAGCACAGGGTGAGATGCCCCTTCACGTCAGTCTCTTTAGCCCTTGAAGTCCTGGACAGGCTGTTTGTTGGCACAGCTGAAGTCTTGGTGGGCTCTGCTGACCAACTTTAGCCTCTTTCTAGAGTCCTCTGTCATCCTCATGAAGAAATGGGTGTCTGCTACCTCTCCCTGCCTATCCTTTTTCTGGGTCTTCCCCTTTGTTAACTTTTCTTCCTTTTTTCTTATGGTCTGGGGCTTTGCCAACAGTGCCCTAAGCTGGCAATGGCACGGCATGTGGAGGAGAGCGTGAAGCCACATTTGGCTATGATGTGTGCCCTGGTGAGTCGGCAGCGGCAAGAGCTGCAGGAGCTGCGGCGAGAACTGGAGGAGCTATCCATAGGCAGTGATGGCGTGCTCATCTGGAAGATTGGCAGCTACGGGCGGCGGCTACAGGAGGCTAAGGCCAAGCCCAACCTGGAGTGCTTCAGCCCAGCCTTCTACACACATAAGTATGGTTACAAGCTGCAGGTATCTGCATTCCTCAACGGCAACGGTAGTGGTGAGGGCACACACCTCTCACTCTACATTCGTGTGCTGCCAGGAGCCTTTGACAATCTTCTTGAATGGCCCTTCTCCCGCCGAGTGACCTTCTCCCTGCTGGATCAGAGTGACCCAGGTCTGGCTAAACCACAGCATGTCACTGAAACCTTCCACCCTGATCCAAACTGGAAGAATTTCCAAAAGCCTGGTACTTGGCGAGGCTCCCTTGATGAAAGTTCTCTAGGCTTTGGATACCCTAAATTCATCTCTCACCAGGACATCCGAAAGCGAAATTATGTGCGGGATGATGCTGTCTTCATCCGTGCCTCTGTTGAACTGCCCCGGAAGATCCTCAGCTGAGAGCATAGGTGGTGGGGATCGAGCAGTGACAAGAAATGGACCTGACCTCAGGCAGGCACTGGCTGAATCTAGAGATGGGGCTGGATCCCTTCTCAGCTGCTTCTGTCTAGGTTGCTAGGCCCCATTTTCTCCCTACCACCACCACTACCATCACCACCATCCTCAGGTGCCTCTAATCGGTGCTTCAGCCCTGGCTCCTGAGGGGAGCAGGTCTCGGGGTTATCAAGGGCTGGAAACAAAAGAGCCCAGGGCCTGTTTCCTCTCCTGGGCAGGGTAGATATGCCTTGATGCCAGCCACATTCTACCTGAACTGAGGTGCCTGCTCAGGTGCTATGTCCTAAGAGCCATAGTGGGGAGTGTTGGGAAAGGGAGAGATGGTTAAAAGAATCTGCCTTGAGATTAATCTCTCTTTCCCTTACCTGGCAGTGTCCCCTCTGGTTATTTATTTCTTTAATGCTAAGAGGGCGCAGCGGGGAAGCCCTGATTTTTAATAAACTTTTGAGTTGTATTTATTAACTTGATTCCAGCCTATCTCCTCCAGGTTGGTTACGGCTCTAAAGGGCAGGGGCCAAACTGAAGGCAAAGAACCGATGAGAACCTGCTCCCTTGCTGGATCTCCCTCTGGTAGACAGCATAGGAATTGCAACAATCTTTGTTACAAGGAGCGTGTCTACTGCCACCCTCTGGTGGTTTGCTGGAATGAGTGCAGGAGGCAGATGCCTCATAAGTTGGAGTTCCTCCTGGTCTATAAATCACCAAAAACTAGTGCTTTGCCCCTAAACAGATCTTTCTTGGTCATTAACTACTACTCATTGAATACTCTATGTGTGCACACACACATCTGTGCATGTGCCCAAACCAAAGGTTGATATTGGGATGCCTTCTATTTTTTTGAAGCAGGGTCTCACTTAATCTGAAGTTCACCATTCACCAAGCTCCAGGGAACAACTCTTGTCTCTCTGTCCTCCCAGCACTAGGATTACAGGCGTATACCATAACTTTTTGCATGAGTGCTGGAGATCCAAATTTAGGTCTTCAGTGCTTGCCATATCTCCAGCCCACTATTTTCTTGTGGCAGCTGCTCAGTACTTTATATGCAAGAGGTTTTTTGTTTTTTTTTTTAAATACAGAAGCCAAATGAGGTAGCTTTTACTATTGTAGCAAAAGAGACCTTAGTGAAGCTATGAGACTGCCCGTTCCTGACAGGGTAAGTGCTTCATGTTAGTGTAGCTGAAGCCCAGCCCATACCCTTTGAGATGTACAAAGCATTTGGATTTTCTCACTTGATATAAGTTTTTCGTACTGAGTGGTTTTTCGTACTGAGTGGTTGCCTGTGATTATCTTCATTTCCCCAGGTAGCTAGGAACAGAGAAATTTATTGATTTATCAGTGCCCCTTCAGCTGGTTTGGGCAGGGCCTGGAGCGTCTTTTTCCCTTCCCTCCCATACATGCCATAATACTAAAGTGCACCCTCTCCCCTGGATTTTTAACTCCAAGAATTCCCTAGAAGTATAGCTTTGATAAATTTGGGCTTGACTTGCAGCAAGATGCTTAGCTACAAGGGAACATCAATCACTATCACTGACAAAATGGATTCTGCTCACTTACTAGGCTTTATTGTAAAATTATTTTCATGTTGTATTTGTGTGTGAGGGCACTGTGTGTTCGTAGAGGCCCAAGAATGACTTTGGGAACCTCTTTGTTTTGCTCTGAAATTTACCAGACTTCATCTTCAAAGCTGGAAGTGCAAACTGCCACCATTTTTAGCTAGTATCTTTATGTGGGATTTGGGATCTGAACTCATGACTTTCTGCTTTAGAGGCAGAGGCTTATTTAACCCCTGAGTCATCTCTCCAGCCTTAGTGATTATATGAACTAGTTTTCGTAAATGCCTAGTATGTTTGAATTGCTATGTAGTAAGCGAAAAAGTTCAAGCTCTCTTCCAAAAGCAAGGTGAAAAGGACCTTTTTCAGATGAGAGCCAGCCCTCTATTATTCCAGTTATCAAACCATGTTCATTCATTTAAAGAATTAAAGGACGTTTTCTCTATTTGAGAAAACATAGTCCTTACAGCTAAAACCTGGTAGAGAAATCATGGGTTCTTGTAGAGGGGATGACATTAACATTTCATGGAAACTGAATTGAGTCCAGTTAAAACTAGGCTTCTATTGCCAGGCTACTAATGCACGACTACAACAAATAGCGTGTGAGTGTGTGGAGGGGTACATTCACAGATTGAGTGCTGCTTTCTAAAATGTGTGCAGTGAGGCCCCAGAGCTGATATTGGTATTCAACTAGCCTGGCAGAACCTTGTTCTAATTGTAATTACACGGGAACTAGGTCTACATCAGAGTGTATGAGCTGGATTTTAAGTACCTGTTTCAGTCCAGGAACATTCTGGAGACAGCTGGGCTCATCTGCAGAAGGCTAAGCTTGGGCATGAGTAAGGAAAGCCAAGCACTTTCATAAAGGCCTAATGAGGGAAAAAGCATTCTGAACTCCATGTGGCTTCCTATGCAGGAAGCCACCTGCTGACTCCTGCTAACAAGGGTCTGATTGGATTCTCTTTGAGCATCACAAAGCTCAAAGCAGCAAAAAGAGGAAGCAAGTAATTGAAACCACGACCTGTAAGAGCAAGAGTTCAACACTACATAGGAACAGATGCAAATCACTAAAGTGTATGTGTGGGTAACTTACATGTTTTGGTTATAGCACCTTACTACCTCTACTTGTCAGTAATTCCAGTAATTAAGTTTCTCAGTTGACTCACTAGCAGACCAGATAATTTTTTAGTGATCAATGGCCTTGAGTGTGTGGCAGTCTTCTCAAGTGCACAGCAAATCACGCTTACACAGGGCATTCCAGAGTCCATGGCAGTATGTTCTGGGTAGAGGCGTCTAGCTCAGCCCTGGGCACAGCTTGACTCAACTATCTAGACATCCTCAAAAGTCCCGGTTTGGGTGACTTCAGAGAGGTGAACAGGACACTGCTGCCACCATTAGCACAGAAATTAATGATTCTCCTTCCAGCAAATGAGGTTACAAATTGTTAGAAGAAAAACCACCTTAAACAATCACATTAAACGAACAGGACAAGTTCAAAAGGTGATTTTTTTTTTCATTTTACTGGTTTATAATAACCTTAAAAACCCCATCACACCCATAACCACCACAGGTGAGGTGAGATGAATGAATGCTACAGTATGTGGACAGATTGGGGAATCCAGGTATTCCCTAGGGGTGGCATAGGATGGAGGCAGGGAGGATGGACACGAGGCCCTAGCTTGGACCCTTATTGCTGGTTGGGTGTTGGCTGGCAGAGGGGGACTCAGGTTGAAGTAGGAAACCTCACACTGAAAGTGAGGGCAGTTGGTTGTGGGATGGGGGTGGGGTCACAGTACATATTCCATGCAGAGTAGAGGTGGGAGTGAACTTCAGAGACTGCACCCCTACAAACAAGATGGGTTTTGAGGTGGTTTGAAAGCCCCCAAGTAGGTACCTGGCCCAGTTTCCTATAGTGGCAGCTCCCCTTCCGGGGAGAGGTATTAGGGGAAAGTTTCAGCAAGAATATCTGCTCTAGAAGTCAAGCAAGGAGATAAATAGTGATGCATTTTAAATCTGATTCAGGAAAGCAGGGGGAGGCCCTGGTGAGATGGTGGCCAGCACTAGGAGAAAGCACTGCACCAGAAGTTGCAGAGGCTTGGGGACGGGGAAGTACCAGTGCTCACAGACTGCAGGAAAACAACAGGGAACTAAAAATTAGGACTTCATGTTGCTATCATTTGGCATAACACAATCAGGCTTTTTTTTTTTTTCTTTTAAAATATAAGGCAACTTGCCAAAACATAATTTAAAAACTGGTCTTCAGTCACATTGCTTCAGATCACTAGAGAATTTCTGGCTAAAGAACAGCAGATGGTAAACAGAACAAGAATCTTAAAATTATCAGCTCACATTCATTCCCCGAAGACAAGAGGAAAAGTATGGGCTTATTTGGTTTAAAAAAAAAAAAAAAAAAAGAGCCTAACTACATCTGTAACAGAACATGGGTGCAAAATCATAGGAAAACAACCTAAAGTTACAGAGAATGTTGAATTTCTAGCCAACTAATTGTCACGGGAATGGAATGTGCTGGGCCTGGAATGGGTGTAGGTGGGAGAGGTTACTCTAAAAATGGACAAGTGGCAACAGGGGCTGTCTCCAATGTAAGCCCCTCTCCAGCAGTCAAAACTATGCTCATTTGGTAGAGGAAGAATTTAAAGAGCTTAAGGCTTTTGTGTTTTTTTTTTGTTGTTGTTCATTGAACTGAGAGGCTGCAAAAGGTGACTAAGGTGAATGTACCTGTGGGGCCACTCATACACAATGCTACTCAAACCCACACTACATTCACACAGAAACAGGACATTTAAAACTTACAGTGTAGAGCAATATTCTTAGCCAGTGTAGTGAGAACCAAATGTATTTTAACTTTTTTTTTTTTTTTGGTGTTTTTAATCCCAAACTCCAGTGTAATCATCCTTCCTATAACTAATTGCTCAAGTAAGGTAGTTCTGTTTGTTTTGCTTTTCCTCCCTCCTTTTTTTTCTTTTTTTCTTCTCTTTTTTTTTTTTTTGAGAGGGAGAGACAGGGATGGGGACAGCGGTTGAGTTGGCAGAAGTGACAGGGGCTCTTGTGTATGCCAGATGGCCGCTGTATTTCTTTAGGTCTAGAAGAGGAGTAAGGGACTAAGATGCCAAAACTAAGATTTTTTTCCTTATCCAAGTCAAGGCTTTGGCAAGGGCAAGTACAGTGACTCAGGGACAGTTTAAATGCAAAGCAAAGGCTTGAGGAATAGGGAAGCTGCTCGGGCAGATGGAGGTGATTAAGATTGGGGTTGATTTGACATCTTTGGATGAATAAAGAATTAGCTTCTCAACACTTGGAAAGTCTAGTTTCTTAACTCCCAAACAGGAAGGTCTAGCTCAGGAGCGGAGGCCACTGCCCTCAGCCACACCTCAGTTCCACAGAAACAGGCTCAGCAAAAATGGAAGGAGTCTGGTCAGAAGTAGTCAAAGTGGAGAGAATGACTGATAGGCAGCTGGCCAAGAGTAAACCCTGGGGTTAGGCTCTAATATAAAAGCAAAAACTGCTGAAGGGAAGATAAGTGACCCTCCCTCCCTTGTCCCCAAGTAAACCCTGCCAAATTCTCTTCCTTAGACATCCAAGGATGATCACATAGGAACAGTGAAACTTTGAAGCTATCCAGTTACTTAAAAGACTAAACCTAGGAGGGCAATGTATGATGTGTTGCTTGACAAGGGCACCACGGCTCCCTATCTATACCCTGGGTGCTGAATATGAAGACTTCGACTATCTGTGGGATCGGGGGCTCGAGTGCCAGGAGCTCGATGGGCTTTGCTCAGCATGGCCAGGCTCTGTTCTCGAAAGCAGGCCTGCTGGAAATCTCCACTCAGGTAATCCACCGTTTGCATCAAGCTGTTCTGGCTTGCCACTGGACCGCCCCCGGTCCCTGCTCGGTAGTGTGCCCCAGGAACTGCAGCACAGTCGAGGGGTGCACCTGTGGGCTGCCCACCGTGGAATGGCATAGCGAGGTCCTGAGACCCCGAGCTGTCGCTATTGGGAGTAGGCAGAATGTTGTTCCACAAGGGCTGGAAGTAGTGACCATTGGGGTAAGCCAGTGAAGCTGGCAGGCCGTTGACTGGTGGGGACGGGGTTGGCTTCTCCAGGGGTGGCTTCAGATGGAAAGACTGTGCCAAGCAGAGTTCTTGCGGGTAGGCAGGGGCCTTGCCCACAAAGCCAGGCCCTGCCAACTCGCGTCCTGCTGCATGCTTGCCTGTCAGGCTGGGGGCTGGTGTCCCACCAGCCTCGCTGCACATCTGTTGTAGGTGGGCCAGCTGGTGCTGGTTCCAGGCGACTGGCTTGAGGTCGCTAGGGTAGCCAGTGGGGGCTCGAGAGATACCTGTGGGCAGGTTAACAGGACCTGCAGCAGGCAATGCGGCTGTGGCCACATGGGTGTGCTCCATGGGATTGACCACACATGAAGGCATTGGTGTGGGGACGCTGTGGGTCGACACCCGGGTGCTTGCATTGATGAGCAGACTGCGACTAATGGGGCTGGGGTTGGCGATCTGGCCCTCACACACTGAGGTAGTGCTGATGCCTGCCCTCGTCTGGCAAAACTGGTTGATCTGGTGCACGATGCTGCTCAGGTCCGGGGGCTGGCTGTGCTGAAGGGTGGCCGCCATTGAAAGGGGGATAGTTGAGGTAGACACGGTCACATTCGGGGGGGCATCTGAGTCTGGCATCTTCCGGCCTCCATGCAGCAAGGGATTAGAGGGGTGCTGGAGACCCTGGTGAGTCAGGGCCTGAGGGTGAACCAAGCCCTGGGTTTGGGCCATGGGCTGAGGATGGCCCAGACTCTGAGGCTGCTGGAGGCTCTGAGGGTGAGACATTGCCTGTGGTGGCAGGATACCCTGAGGGTGTTGCAGCGTCTGGGGAGGGGCGTGGGCCAGGGTCTGTGCATGCTGCAGGGCTTGCTGGCGGGCCAGAGCCTGGGCCTGGGGATGAGCTAAAGTGCTGGGTGCCACAGTAGCATAGGGTGCCACTGGGGGGTTCATGATGGCCTCGGGGAGTAACCGGACTCGGGTGCCGTCAAAGTCCTTGAGTATGCTTTTGGCTGGCACTTTGACAATGGCAAGAAGGCCTGCCTTGGTGGCAGCCTGAGTCGGGTAGGGGCTGTAGCGCTGGGCTGATGTGTCGAGGCCGTTCACAGTACGACGAACGTGTTTCCGCTGGGGAACCTTCACACTGTTGGGGAAGATTTTTATAGTCAGTGGGTTGTTTGCGACCTTCTTAGCATACGCGTCCAATTCGGCTGGGGTAGGATAGTGAGCAGTTCTCATTTTCTGTGTAGTGTCCCCTAGAGAGAGAGAAAGAAAGAAAAAGAAAGAGGGGAAGAAGAGCAGAAAGGAGGGAAGCTCATCAGTGCCAAGCCAACCAGCCCTTCTAGTGTCCCCTAGTAAGCTGTGGGGAGGATGAAGCTGTCGTTTGCAGCGTTTTCTCTAGATCCAGCCACAGTCCTTTTAATCACAAGCATTTCTGACATTGACTATGTACAGTAGGTCAGGTCTGGTGCTAAGGGATCCTTACTACTACTGTAGGAGGCAAATGCTACTTCGAGCTTCATTTATAAATGAGTCAGGGTGGCAAACCTACTTTTCAAGTCTCCTATCCTGGAAAGTCAGAACTAAGTCAATTCTCATAGAAGCAACCAAGAACTACTCACAACACGGAACTTTTAAAGTTCCTACCAATCCAAGGTGCCATGGGGTTAAATGTTCTCAGCAAAGCTACATGTCAGGACACTCAGTCCCTCCTCAGGATACACTACTGTTCAGTCTCCAGTGGCTTTGGCAGCAGGGATTCCCATCTGGCACAGGGAACAAGACATTTCTTTTTCAGGAGAGGAGGTGGACGCTGCCAATATCTCTCCTCTATCCCCACTCATAAATTCACTTTTGTTTACAGTTTACTGAGTGACTGACTGGTTCAAGATCAAAAGGCTTTGTTTATTTGCCTGTGTGGAAGGATGATAAATGACAGGGAGGAAACTGACAAGAAAAGATTCAGAGCATCTCTAAATCTTGGGGGCCTAAAATAGTCTGTATTTGGTCCACGTCAGTTGTCAGTTTCCAAAAAGAAAGAGGAAAACCTTCCCTCCTTTGGAGACTGCGGAAATACCCACTCATTAATATTAGCAGCCTCTTTGTTCTCATCTCCGGGTGCCTCCCATTGGGGGGCTCCAGCGGATGTAGGACTTCCCGTCCAAAAGGAAAAGTTTCCCATTAACAAGAGCTCTTTAAGGATGCCAGGCTCCCGCAAGGGATCTCTCTGTGTTCTCTTCTGTCCAAGATCTACCCTGAGTATACGCAAAAAATGCTTAATAAATGCTTGCTGAATAAGTATACACACTGTCTGAAACAGAAGGACTTGGCTGGAATCTGGGCTCAGCTGGCTGACTCCCTCCCTACTTCCTCTCCTTGTTCTGCAGTAACCAGTCAAGACCAAGGGCTACTTTTACTAAATGCCCAGCTGGTAACTTCAGCTGGCCCTGGCCCAGAGAAGACTCCATTCAAAATCATGTCACTGGTCCTTAATGGGAACAGAATAAGACTATGGAATGCACTAGAAAGATGAGGGCAGAGCTAACTGCATAGAAACTGCTGCTCTCTGAAACAGGAAAAGAGAAAGTTCAGGTGTAAGAGCAGAGATACATGGTCCCATGCTAAAAAATGCAGAAATAGGGGCTAGGTATACAGTCAGCTCCACCTATGTTTTGATCTACTCAGCTTGGAATCCTGCCCAATGTATCCAAGAAACCATTTTGAATAAAAAACATTCTTGGTTTCTGAAAATCTTTCAATGTTGTGAATACTTTTACTTGGAATAGAAGTGATGCTGAAATTTAGTTTAAAACATTCTTGGTCAGAAACCTTGGTTTATAAACCAAAATCTCTCTCTCTGTCTCTCTCTCTCTCTCACACACACACACACACACACGGCTACTGTTAATGTCAACAGCAGCAGGGACAGAAGCACACTTCATATTGTTATAGAAACAGCTCAAAAATTCATTTTTCCCTTAGGACAACCTCTTCTCAGGCAAACCTAGGATTTTTGGCTTAACCACAGAAAAGAATTTCAGGTTGAGTCAGTATGAAACATAGTTACTAAAAAAAGATTAGAATATGTTTTAAGCACAAGGGTTAAGAAAAAAAAGGGGGGAGGGCTGGACAGATGGCTCAGGGCTTAAGACTGCCTTGCAAGCAGAAGGTCCTGAGTTTGGATCCCAGGTCCCACATAAAAACGCCAGGAGGAAACTTTGGGGGCGACCTGTACGTCCAGCTCCAGCGGGAAGAGCCTGGGAAATCCCAAAGCAAAGCAAGGAGGTAGAAGCAGTCCAGGATGATTCCCAAAGTCACCCTTGGTCCTCCACAGGGACACACAGTGCCCTGTGACACATATACACCAAGTAAAAAACAAAACAAAACAAAAAACCCTCTAGGGATTGGGGGGATGGTGCAGAACCTCAAAGTACTTACCACATAAAAACCGGAATCCTGTCCTGAGAACCCATGCAAAGGTAGATGGAGAGGACATATGATACAAAGTTGTCCTCTGACCTCTAGGCATAACTGTGGCATGTACATACCCACAATTACATTCACATATACACAATAATAAAAATAAAAGTTAAAAGTGCTCAGAAAAGATAAGACATACCTGAGTGTGGGTATAGGAAGGAAGGAAGGAAAGAAGGAGGGAGTGAGGGAGTGAGGAAGGAAGGGAGGAAGGAAGAGAGGGAAGGAAGGAAGGAAGGAAGGAGGAAGGAAGGAAGGAAGGAAGGAAGGAAGGAAGGAAGGAAGGAGGGAGGGAGGGAAGGAAGGAAGAAAGAAAGAAAGGAAGGAAGGAAGGAGGGAGGGAGGGAGGGAAGGGAGGGAGGGAGGAAGGAAGGGAGGGAGGAAGGAAGGGAGGGAGGAAGGAAGGGAGGGAGGAAGGAAGGGAGGGAGAGAGGAAGGAAGGGAGAGAGGAAGGAAGGGAGAGAGGAAGGAAGGGAGGGAGGAAGGAAGGAAGGGAGGGAGGAAGGAAGGGAGGGAGGAAGGAAGGGAGGGAGGAAGGAAGGGAGGGAGGAAGGAAGGGAGGAAGGAAGGGACTATGGCTTTCTAGGTTAAGCTGTTCAGAGAGAGTATAATTTACTACAAGGTTACCAAAATTAAAGAAATAAAGCAGGAAGTGAAAACTCAAAGATCATTTTGGTCCTAAGTTTAACATCTTTGGTTGTGGTCTCTTCAAGAAAGGCTACTGTGTTTCAGTAGGCAAGTTGAGCTTTAACAGTGATGTCTGGAGGTTCCTAATTCTAAGCAGGAAATGTACACCAGATCTCCAGATGAAGGACCTATTTTTTTCCCCTGTGTTTTCCTTTCCATGTCACCATAATTTTCCTTGTCATTTTATATAATAAAAATAAAATTTGTAGCAATCCTCTTGCCTCAGCTCCCAAATGCTGGAATTAAAAGTGTGAGTCATTATGCAGAACTCCCCACCCACCTGAACTCTCTTTGAGAAGTCCTCACCTACTCTAGCTCTGACACTACTGCTCTCCTTTTCTTTTTTTTAAATTTTTAAAAATTTATTATTTATTCAATTGTGCGTGTCTGTGTGTATGTATGTATGTGTGTGTGTGTAGAACCACAGACGAATTCGGGAACCACCATGGACGCCTTCACCTCCTCGTTTACTCTACCCCGGGATTCACAGGCTCTGCCCTACCAGGACCAGAAACGCAGGCCGCCCCCCTCCCCGGCATCTATACATGGGATCTAGGATCCAAACTCAGGACCTTCTGCTTGCAAGGCAGAGGCTTAACCCCTGAGCCACCTCTCCAGCCCCTATTGCTCTCCTTTTCAAATGTCTCTCTCCCACTCTTATTTTTTTAAACTTTATTTATTTGTGTGTGTGTGCCTGTGTATGTGTGCGTGTCCCTGTGGAGGACCAAGGGTGACTTTGGGAATCATCCTGGATTGCCTCTATCTCCTTGTTGCTTTGCTCTGGGATTTCCCAGGCTTTCCTGTTTACAACTGCTGACTGTTTACATAAAGACTTCCTTATACACTTTCCTGTTATTTTTTTTTTTTTTTTACTTTTTAAAAAATTTACTCTGTGTGTGTGTGGGGGGGGAGCTGTATATCCCTGTGGAGAACCAATGGTGATTTCAGAAATCATCTTGAATTGCTTCTACCCACTTCTTGCTTTCCTCTGGGATTTCCCAGGCTCCACCCACCGGAGCTGGAAGTGCAGGCTGCCACTGTTTTATCCCTGGTGTTTTTACATGGGACCTGGATCCAAACTCAGGACCTTCTGTTTTCAAGGCAGACTCTTAACCCCTAAGCCATCTCTCCAGGCCCTCCTGTTATTAATTTCTAAACTTCTTGTTTTTAAAAGATTTTGCTGTTCCTTGTTATTATCTTTATGGTTACTGATTCTGGGTGATTCCCTAAGTTTAACATATACAAGCACGTTTAGCCCAGAATAAATTTGTCTCATTATAGTCTTGGTCTTGCTGAGAACCCTCCAACCTAAGCCTGGTTTCAATTCCCACCAATCCCATTCAGAAATGCAACAAAGAGTGGTAAGTGCTGGCACTTACACCCCAGTTTCCTAAACTTTTAATACTTTCCCACTTTGCTTTATACTGACTAGTCCTGAAATATTTCCTGCAGCTTTGGAGTTTAGTCAATGTACCAGTTAGATATGATTGTATCAACTTCTTTTTCTTAAATTATTAAAAAAAAGTGTACCTTGAAGTTGTGGCCTGAGCCTTTAGACACATCTGTGAGGAATTCTTAAATTAAAGCAGCCCCTTATCAAGTCTGTGTGAGATTACTCAATTGATGTGAAAAGATCCAGTCCATAATCCACAGAACCATTTCTTGGGCAGGTAGATAAGATAGAGAGAGCTGGTTCAGTATTTTGTCATACTCTGGCATATAGGCAGACTAACAATCATGGAAATTATGTCCCTCTCCCAGTTCATGTGGATGTGTGTAGCCAGTTCATTGAGTATGAATTCTCCTGCCATAATGATGAGTATAACCAAAATTAAAAGCAAAATAAATTCCTGGGGCTACCAATATAGCTCAGCAGATAAGGAGCCTGTTCACAAACCTGGTGTCCTGAGTTCAGTTCTCCAGAAGTCCACATAAAGGAAGGAGAGAACTGACTTTTCAAAGTTGTGTGCACTTTGTTCTCATATACATATATGGAAGAGAAGAGAAGAGAGAGAAGAGAAGGAGAGAAGAGAAGAGAAGAGAAGAGAAGAGAAGAGAGAGAGAGAGAGAAGCGAATGAGAGAGAAGAGAAGAGGGAGAGGGAGAGGGAGAGGAGGGGAGGGGAGGGGAGGGGAGGGGAGGGGAGGGGAAGGGAGGAGAGGAGTAGGGAGGGGAGGAGGGGAGGGGAGGGGATTTGGCTAGAAAGTTTATCACTACACAGAAGCCATTACTTGCCTTCAGAAAGACAGTATTTCCCCATTCTTCAACACAAATGATACTTGCTTTCCTATGTCACAGAATTACTAGGATTAAGATACTTGAGGAACAGGAAAAATGATGTGTAAACCTGAACCAAATCTGTTTCTAGGTATCTGAGGATATTAGGGTTGGTTGAGTCTGTCCAATCAGAACAAAACAAAATGACTAGGAAGGACCCCTGGCCTCAAATCAGAAAGTTTAATATAACAGAAGTACTGTTGTCTTGTCCAATAACTGGGAGAGAAAGGGATTTTCCTAAATCACATCTTTCCCTGAGGCCTCCCTGGGTAAGAACATCTATAAGCTATGAATTTATTGTCACTGGGTCAATTTGCAATTTCCATACCCTTCCACTAGGGGGCATGACGATATCTAAAGAAGCAAAAACGAATCACTATTTGTCCCAGGCTCCCCCAAGTCTGCGTTACAATGGTCAAAGTTGTCATCTAAAAGATTATATTTGGGGCCAATGAAATATCCCAGCAGGTAAGGCACCTGTTCACACACCTCACAACCTGAGTTTAATCACCAGAAACCCACAAAGCGGAGGAGAAAACCAACTTCTGAAAGTTGTCCTCTGACCTCCACCTATGCATGCTCCCTCTTTCAAAGGAACAAATGATGGTATGAAAGCAGGTACATACTTGCAATCCCACCACTCAGGAGGAGGAGGCAGGAAGAATAGGAGTTCAAGGTCATCCTTGCCTATGTAGAGTTCAGGGCCAGTCCGAGAGACCTGAAATCTTGTATCAAAATAAGAAAAAAACAAAAACGACCCCCCCCCAAAAAAACCCATATACACCAACAAAAAAAGGTGATGAGGATCTAGCACCTGTGTTCATTCAGCCATTTGTAAGATGATTTTTTTTTTTTTTTTGAGTAGAAAATAGAGCCACTTTACAACTCAAGATATATTTTTTTTCCAAAAGCAACTGAGTTGCCTTCTTCCCCTGCCCTGCCTTTTTTTTTGGTGGTGGTGGTTTCCAGCTGCTGTCCCTTACAATGACTGTTCTGATGAGCTACTGCTGCTCTACACATGAACCACGAAAATGAGCAGAGGCGGGTTAAGGAAGGAAAAAATTCATAAAACCACATTTTTCTCAGACATTGGGAGAAGATGGGTTAAAAGAAAAAAGAAATCTGTAAGCACAGAGTTCCAGAACATCTGAAGATTCTAAAAGCAAAAAACATGGCATATATAATCTAGAAAATTTTAGGAGGATAGCTATTAACCCCAACTATGAGCTCTATCAGCTACCTGTCGCCCGAAGCCAAGATGTTTTAGGTCTGGCTTGGTTTTGAGACAGCATACCGTCAGGGAGCCTATGCTGACTTTGTATTTGTAATTCTGCTTGACCATACCAAGTACTAGGATTACAGGCATGCAAATGATTTGACTCTGGAAGCTCCTCCCTGTCATTTTATGTCTCCAATTGTTTCCTAGAAGCCCAGAACTAGATGTGACTCAGTGTGTTGATTTGGATGGTCATGAGACAACATATAATTTATTCTTTTTTTTTTTCCTATCTCTCACACGTTTCTTTTTTCTTTTTGCTGGAAATTTGGTCCACACCTAGCCTTTACCTTAGTGGTGATGGGTAATA